>CM031239.1:761654300-764054300 GCA_018340775.1 Taxus wallichiana var. yunnanensis | reverse complement strand
TGTTAGCATAATATCTTGATGATGAGGATGAAGAATGGGGATATTGGCTATAAATTTAGGAAGATGATATGCTTGAGTGGTGTTTTGTGAGGCAGGTTTAGGTGTTGGTTTAGGGATGGGTTTAGACTCTGTGATGGTGATTGTAAACTTGGATGAGGGATGAGGTCCCAAAATGAAGGGTAAGGACATGTTATCCTATGGTGTGTTTTTATGGCGAGTGTCTTGCAAAATTTCTATTTTTAGGGAGGTGATTTGTATGTTTTTGTGTTAGATTACCAAGGCTTTGGGCTTCGTTTTGAGTGACATGATCTTAGAAATATCTATTTAGGATTTTGATGACAAGATTATTTCTAGTGATTCTAAAGGAATAGTATGGGAAGTTTTTGTGGGTAGGAGTCGTAGTATTTGGATGTTGTGATTTGGATAGGCTCAGGATCTTAGTGGTGAGGGAATCCAAGGAGTGGTTTTATTTTTTCAATGCTCCCAATTTAGAAATAGACGGTGTTGTAGATGTGGGTGAGGATTTGTTGACAATATTGATGGTGTGATGAGATATTATGACATTGGATTGATGCTAACTATTAGATGGGAGTAGTTTAGAAAAGTATATTTAATAACATCAATACTTGATTTGGAAGTGCATTCAGATTATCAATTTGTAACTCACCGTGGTTGATAAGGTCTTGGAGGAAATTTCTAAATGAATGAATATTTTTAATGTCATGTCCTCAAACTTGATGATATTTACAATAATCATTTTCTCTATACCATGATGGTTTGGAAGTGGATACATCGACGGGTCGGATAGGAGGGAGCTTAATCATACAAGAAACTAATATTTTTCAAAGATAACACTATAGGACTCCCTTAAAGGTGTGTATTTACATTGAGGCTTGGATCATTTGAAATACAAATGACCATTAGAGTTAGTTTTTAAAATAACCACATTTTCTAACCCTTTAGATTTGTCATTATTGGAAGAAGGTTTAAAATAAGACCTAGGTTTTGGTTTCTTAGATTGGAGTTTAACCTTACTGTCCTCGAGGGCATGAAGCTCTAGTTTCTGGCCATGGTAAAGGCCTCATCAAATGTTTGAAAGGATTGAATTTGAAGAGTTGATGATATGTTTTTGACACAGATCAAGAAAACAAATTGATTAGCTCAGTTTGTGGAAGAGAGAAGGAAAATTTCTGATAATCACTCACCACCTAGCGACAAAATTAGAAACAGACTTGTCCTCAAATTATTTGATGGCATAGAGGTCAGTGATGGATATTTTATGGGTGATATTGATGGAAATTGTTCTATAGGAATAACTGTGTGAGTTTTACATATTAAACCAAAGAATGTTGTGGGATACTATTGTACCAATCAAGGGCATGACTAACTAAGGACATGGGGAATGTCCTCAACATGAGATCCTAGTCATGAGCGATAAGATAACATACATGATGGAAGGACTTGATATGTTGTTGTGGGTCCTCCTTACTATAAAACTTGATGAATTTAGGGAGTTCCTAGTGTGGAGGATAGGCCTTGAAAGGCACAGATGGGTTGATAGGTTCGTTGCAAATTTGTTCATATGAAAGGTTATTTTTATGTCCCATATTTATAGCTTCAAGGATAGTTATTCTACTTAATATTGTATGCATGGGATCATTCTGAGGTGGATGTGTGTTTGAAGAAGGAATGGATTGATTATAGGTGTGAGGGTTTGATTTCTGATACAAGTGATATGGTAATGGAATATTTTGAGAGGGAGGAATACTAGCTAGGATATTATAAGTGTGTTATGAGACTAATGGTTGTGAAGATTAGATGTATTGATAAGGAAAAGGAATATAAGTGTTGATAGGGGTTGTGATGGTTGTGGGATATATTGAGAAGAGATGTAACTATATTGTGAGATAGGTGTAGTGGATGATTTTTGTGAAAAGGGGAGAGTACTAGCAATGACACTCGTGTTGATAGGTGGTATAGATGTAGGGATGGATAGGAATAGATTTTGGATTGAAGATGCAATTTTTTGTGAAAAAATAGGTTGAGAAATGATCAAAGGATTGGTAGAGATAACGATACCTACCGAGCTTGCAAAAGGAGGAGGAGTAACAAATTTTCTTGACTTTATGTGGCTAGGGAGGTAGTAGTATGAGTTTATGTATCTTATGAGATAGATGAGGAATTTTATGATGCTGGTACTTTTTGGCTAGTCATGTTCTATGATGATATGGAATTGAGTTCAAAACCAACAACAAGAGTGGATGAAGTAGGTGTTGACATCCTTGTATCACTATTAGAGGGATAAGGATCAATTTACTCAATAACAGGTTTTTTAGTTGGGGTCGTAAAGTTTGGTGTAGTTGCAAGTGTCGATGATAGAAGAAGGAAAATGTTTTGGATAGGGGGATAATTGATGCAAATTCATTTGGAATAAAGGTATCTACAAAAATAATTGGGTTGGAATCTAAGATTTTTGTAAAGACCAAGTCATCACTTTGGAAGAAGCTGTGGAGAGTTGATATAAGGAACTTCGATGTCACAAATTGGAGTCTTGGGCATACGAAAAAGTTCCCAATCTATTTCTAAAGGTTTTTATAATGCATTTAGCATGTTTGGGATGTTTTGAATATGAGAGTGGGTTGATTATAAGGATTTTTGAAGTGAATATGTCATATTTGAGATGTTTTGAAGGTGAGATTGTAGTCTAGTCGAACCATGAACCGAAGCAGACAAACAATAAATAAAAGAAAGATAATTGTTACGAGAAATGAAAACCACACAATCAAAGAACATTTTTAGATTATATTGATCAACTTAATAAAATTATGAAATGAAAAAAATGGTTGAAAGGGAACTAGGAAAAGGTTAGCTAAGGATGGTTTCAGGTGAGTTAAGGTTAGAGTCCTCAATATACCCAAAGGTACATGAGGCCCAAGTATGTGTTGGTGTTAGTATGAGGCATGATATTGGGGCCCACCCCTTCACTTCATGGTCCCACAACAATAAAAATTTTGGGTGATTAGCCAATATACCACCCACTAGTTATTTATACTCGGCTAAAACACAAATTGGATTCCCTATTAGTGATCAAATCCAAGTAGGTAGACACTGGAAATAATTTTTAGATGCAAGTTTGATTTATGATGTAGTTTGGTTGTGTGTGAGGGGATTTTTTCAATGCGCAGACGTTTAATCCCTAATTAGACTATGTAAGCAAGAAAAAGGAAGGTTCATTTTAAGACCCGAAAGAATAGTTGATTTCGATGAAGATAAATCAAACAAAAATGTGATGCTGAAATAAAATGAAAGAAAAAGAAACATACATATGTTTGTTATTCCATTTTTATTTTTCTTATTTTATGCATTTTTGAAGAAGTGATAACAAAGTACTACAGGTTGAAAAGTTAGATGATTTTATAAGGAGAGAAAATAAGAAGATATAAAATATGACAAAAAGATATGAAATTACCCTTTGGGCATGCTAGAATGTTTTTGGTGATTTTTAATTTGTCAATTATATGATAAACACCAGAAACTCAAAAGACAACATGTTGGCTAGATTTTCTGCATAGCTGAAAACCTAGGAAGTCATGAGATAAATCTCCCTCATTTAGCGGTGAGGATCCCGTGTAAGATTTTTTCAATTATATTTCCTAGTATCTATCTATTGGTTTTACTTTAACTACGTAGCTCATGAACCATAGCTAGGCAATTTTGTAGCAAGTAAGCAGTAGAAGCAATATGTGTAGGAAAGGGAAATAATTAAATACGAGAAGAAAGGAAAGGAAATGTGAAACCTAACCAATAGTTGATAGAGTTGATTAAATGCACATAGAAGAAACAAATAGACCTTTAAATAGAAAATTTGAAGCAAGGGAAACTTTTAGATCTAGATCTAAGACAACACAAAGTTCATGCATAGATCTAAAAATAAATAAGAGACGAATACACCATTCACAAAAAGTTCTCTGGAAATCTCTTATCTATTCCCCTACTTGCAGAAAGCTATCAGGGGTTTCAAATAAAATTCTAGAACACAAGAATGTTGATTACAAATTCTGATCCTCTAACCCGTAGGTTCTTCCTCTATTTATAGTGTATAAAGGGCAATTACAAATAGGAAGCTTTAAATGAATTCCCACATATGGAAGCTATGAAAAGGGAAATAACTAACAATCTTCATCTTAGATTTCCTCTTTGCATGACATGCCCGATTTATAAATAAAAATAGAACCTTTGTTTTGCATGTCATGTCACATATTTCCAAGTAATTGACTTCTTCAAGTAACGAATTTTAAACCAATCACTTAAGTTTTATAATTTAATTGATTGCTCAATTACTTTGTCAAAGAAAATAAAAGAAAGAGGAAAAGAAATAAGAAGAAAGCTACAACCCTCCCAGTCTTGTTCTTCTTCCATATTCTGCATGTGGTTGACTCTTTTTCCTTTGATTCTCACCAAAATAGATTTGGAAGCTATGCATGACTGTGATTTGCTTGCAGTATTTCCTTTGACCTGTCTTCCCTTCTATCCTTCAAGATTTTGCAATTATGAGATATGGATATATCAATTCAATCGGTGATAGCTTTAGGGCCTATGTATGTATCATTGACTTCAACAAATCTGGAAGCTATGCATGATTCTTTTGATCTTTCTCTTTCATCGTGCTTCAACATGGCTGGGACAATCTTTGTCTGAGCTCTTTTATTTTAATTATGTCGGAATCCCTTGTAATTAGATCCATTTTTACAGATCTAGAAACTTATTGATTCGAAGATATATTCAATGTACCTGACATTGATTTGAGCACCTATGATGAATACCTACAATTTTATTCAGACAAAGATGGAGTCCATGGCACGAATACTTGATTTTTATCACCAAAATCTGCATATAAAGTCTGTTGCCCTAAAATTTGAGGTTTTTCTTGTATGCAAAGCAAGAAAAAATATTATTTAATTCACCTGGGTATATATACCAACATGCAAATGCTCAGAATGACCAAAATTAGGCTATTCCAACCCTAGGCGCCAAAACTGGAAGCTTCAGACAAAGTGGAAAATAAATTTAATGAAAAATCCTCCTCCTTTTGGCATCAAAACCTGTCAGGCTGCGATCCTCATCAAAAAGAATTAATAGTCTCTCCCTTATGTCGTCCCATGCTTATATAACCTCCAACATGCTATTTTTAATAAATATCTCTTCATATTCCTGGTAATTTAATTAATAAACAATCATGTTTACTCACCCAAATTGAGCGCCCAATTATGCATGTTGTTGGATACCTTTAAATAAATTTATTTAATTTAATTTTAACATGCATACATGATCTATTTTCAGCTCACCCTCTTGCATTGACTTTCATCCCATACCTAGCGCCAAAATTAGGCAGAGAAGCTATTAATCAATATTATTAAAAGCATGGTTTAATGCCTAAATGGGTCACACTTTTTGGCAAGGGTGAATGCTAAAAATTAAAAAGTCAACTTTGATAGGATTTTTTACCTTGTACTGCAGCTCCAAAAATCACTTCTTTCACTTAAGCAGTTTGACTTACATAATGAGAATTTTTACCTGCAAGGCGGGTAAGAAATTTCCATCGCGATCGCCTCTAAAAATCCCATTGCAGCTTAAGTGACTTGGATCTAATGGGAAAAAGTACCCTATAAGGCAGGTAAGAAATTCCCACTTTCTTGCCACTACCAAAAATCCCATTGTAGCTTAAACCCATTTATTCCAAAAGTGTGACTTGCCCAGAGAGGCTTTCATGCATGACTTCATCTTTTTTATTAGCAATATGCTTTTTGAAGTTGATTCCTTCTAATGCGGTGGCCGTAAATGATCTCTGGATGTTCTAAGAAATTAAACAAACTAATCGGGACAAAGAATGGACCCGGAGGAATTAAACAGAAAGACAACATGGAAAACCAAAGAAAAACATGAAAGAAATAAATAAAAATGAAAAATATTGCGAAGTCACAGACAAAGCTCTGAATTCATTCCTAGTGAAAACCCTATTGAGATGTGTGAATATGGCATGCAAAACTTCAATTTGGATTCAACCGAGCACAATTTACTTCAAGCAGGGCATTATTTATTTAATAAATAATTAAATAAAAATTTCTGCAGACAAAACTTGGCGGAGGGATAAAATGAGTTTGGGCATCTGGGTATTTGTCAAAATTGGCTCATATGATTCACTAGGAATATATTAACATAATACAAACATCTTCTGGCAATAAAAACACAAAAAGACCTGCTATTTTAAAAAGAACAATTTTTTTAAATGGGTAGTCCCAAATTTTAGGGTGAAATCTGGGGACACCAGTCGGCTCCGTCTGTGGACATCTTTGCCTCTACAAAATGACAGGAGTAAAGATGAGATCCCAGCATCTCTGGTTTCATATCTTGTCCATTGGGCTCAGGGTCAGGCAAACAAAAACAACACAACACGAAAAAAAAAAAAAAAAGCAAACAAAGTTTATTTATATACATACAGGTTTTACCCTGCTCTTTTATGTCCGGAAAATCTTCAAGTGTTTCTGTTGAAAGGAAATGGTAGTTCAATCCCATCCTGATGAGCAAGGATGAAACTATTTGTCCCAGAAATCCTCTTGATCACAAAAGGCCCTTTCCAAAGTGAATCAAATTTCCCGTGCATGCCTTTTGTTTCTCGTCTTTTGTCCCATAAAAGGACCCAATCGCCGATCTCAAACTTTCTTTCTCTGGCCTTTTTGTCAAAGATCACCTTCACCTTCCTTTGATGTTCTGACAATCTATCGGCTACTTGAACCTACACTTCTCGTAATTCCGTCAGATACATTATTCTTTTATCAATGGCATCGGTGAATGTGGCATCCTCCAGAGCTTTAGAAAGTTGTAAAGTAGACAATTCCAAGGTAAGAGGCATTCTGTGTCTCTCCCATATAGCAGTTGGAAAGGGGACATGCCTATAGCTTTCTTTGGTGTAATCCTATCTACCCACAGTGCATCAAACAAATTTTTGTGCCAAGTCCTTTGATTTTCAGTCACTAATTTCCGCATGATAGTCACCAGATTCTTATTGCTTGATTCAACTTGGCCATTCCCTTATGGGTAATAATTAGAGGAATGTACCAGCTGGATTCCATGAGTGTAGAAAAACTCGACCAACTCCTTAGAAGACAAATCAGGAGCTTCATCTACTACTATTTTACTGGACACGCCAAACCTAATAACAATATTTTCCTTTATAAAACTACACACCTCCGCAGTGGCATTCTTAATAGGAATGGCTTCTACCCACTTACTAAAATAATAAGTAGCTGTTAGGATATAATGATGACCAACACTGAAAATTGGGTTGAGCATACCAATAAAATCCATGCCCCACTGTTGGAAGGGCTCCTCAATTACAACTGGTTTTAATGGTAATGCGGGCAATTTTACACGTCTGACAAAGTGTTGGCACACTTGACATCGATACCCACTTTGTAGTATCCTGGAAAAGTGTGGGCTAGTAATACCTTGCTCGAAGGATCTTGTGAGCTGTGACTCAGTGAGAAATTACCACCATGCAAGCCAAATTATGAAATTGTTTTAAATGTTGATCCCTGTTGAGATTTATCCACACATTTGAGAAATACCTCGTCAATTCCCCTCTTATATAAACCATTATCCCAAAGAACAAAGTCTCTGGAATTCATTTTAATAGTACATTTCTCCTTTCAAGAAAGGTGATTTGGGCATTCCCCATAAGTTAAGAAAAAGGCAATGTTACTGTACCATTCATTCACCAGATCTATGAAAAGAACCATGGGAAAAATTTCACCCTCTTCTGAATATGTTGTCTTCATCTCAATCATTAATTCACTAAAACCCCTCCCTTAAACTAACTTTTTGGGCTTTATATCCAATTCATATTCTTGTACCTTTATCACCCACATGCCTCTTAACACCCTAGCTCTTGTTGGGTGAGGATAGATTTTACTACAAGATATCGGAACTAGGATAACAAGTATGTGAGGCAAGAATATAGTAATTGAACGCCTTACATGATTTTACCACTGAATATGCATATTTTTCCATGGGAATGTACTTCAACTCATAAGATTTTAAAGGCATGCTCATGAAAGCAATCAAAGCTTCTACATCCTCTTGATTTTTCTACATCAAGATTGCTAACATTGTGTGTTCGGAGGAATAACAGTAAAGAATGAATTCTTTACTAAAGTCCAGTGAAACCAAGACTAGAGATTTTGACAAGGCCTCTTTAATTTTCTCAAATGCTTCCTTCCCTTCATTGCTCCATTTGAAATCATGTGTCTTCTTCATCATATTTGAGATATGACGGGTTAATTCAGCAAAGTTAGGGATGAATCTTTTGAGAAAATTTACTTTACCAAAGAAAGAGTGAACCCCCTTTTGGATGTTGGAAATGGTAAAGTCTAAATAGATTTGACATTCTTAGGATCTATCTTGGTTCCTTCCTTTGAGATAATATGCCCTAGTAGCTTCCCTTTTGTTACAACAAAGATAGATTTCTTAGGATTTAGAGAAATACCATGTTTGCGGCATTGGATGAAGACCTCTTCAAGATCTAAGATGTGCTTGCTTCTTTCCTTGGAAAATACTGTCAAATCATCAAGGTATACTACTATGCTTTTATCCTTGAGATGAGAAAATTCCAAATCCATAGCTCTTTGAAATGTAGCTCTAGCATTGATCAAACCAAAAGGAATTTTCTGATAAGAAAAATTTCCCCAAGGTGTAATGAATGTTGTTTTATATTGATCCTCCTCAGCCACCTTGACCTGATTGTAGCCTGAGAAACCATCAAGCATGGATAATATTTCAGATCCAAAGTAATGACCTACAAAGTGTGGTCCATGATGGGGATGGGGTAGTTGTCTTTTAATGAGGCTTGATTGAGGTTGCGAAAATCAACACACAACCTAATCTCACCACTTTTCTTTCTCACAGGAACTATATTGGCTAACCATTTAGAGTTATAAACGGGATAAATTATCTTTGCATCCAAAAACTTCTAGATTTCTATAAAAGTCCCTGAAATAGTAGGGTTATGACGCAATGATTCTCGTTTGAAAGGCTTCTGTTCTTGCTTTAATGGAATATATTGTTGTAATTTTGTAGGCTGATAGGTATTTAGATCATGGTAAGACAAAGAAAAAACATCCATATATTTCTTAAGAATCTTTGTAAAAGCTTCTCTTTCTACCTCTGAACAACACTTACCCAGATTTACTAATTTGGGATCATTACTAGCTCCCAAATTTAATAATTGTGTATCGGAGGAAGAACCTTCTTCACTTTCTTCATTCTTTTTAAGCATTTGATCATGCTTATCGAACATTTCCTCAAGAGATACTAAGCCTTTAGGAATTTTATTTCCCTTTAGCTGGATAATCTCTTGACTTCCTAAAACCTTTGCATCCATTTCTCCCATAGTAGTTTGTCTTGGAGGTGAGTTGCTTCCCTCGTAGTAGATCTCTTCGAAGTTGTCCTTTTGTTGGAGAAATGCAACAATCTATTTATCATCATTAAAAACATGCCATTCTTTGGATGCTATTAGGAACCTTCGGGTGAAAGACCATCTCAAATTTGTAATCCCATTTCTGAAGAATATGGGTGGCTGATCTGGATTTAATAAAGCTGCAGTAACTACAAGTGAATCAGCTCTAGAATTTCTCTCTCTTGAAATATAGGAAACTGAGAAAGCAACAAAATCTAGGATAATAGAATAGACCTGGTCTCTATAATGTCATAGTTTGTCCTTTTTGACTTGGTAGAGACCTCTTATCTCGCTCGACAATTAACTCAAGTATCCCCCTTGCGTGTAAGATATTTATTCCCATTGTTCTTTCCTATTGCATACCTAACAAAAGTGCTTCATATTTTGCCGTGTTGTTAGTGTTTTCAAACATTAACTTGAAGGAATGTACATGCACCTTTCCCTCAGGAGAAATAAGAACAATGCCGCACTGACTCCAAGAGAATAATAGCTTCCAGTCAAACTCCAAAGACCAAATCTTATTATCCAGTTGATATGGCTCTTGGATCACAGGTTGGGCTTCTTCTTTATCTAGTTCTAGATAATAGACTGCGTGATCAGATTCTTGGAACAATATTTGAGACCTAGGATATTCATATTTTGATATTGTGTACTTGTATTTCTTCTCAGGTTCTAACTTTTGATTAACTCCCTTGATTGGTATGTGCGCACAAGACCAATCCATCTTGACTTCTCCACCCAATTATTTACAAAATTTCTTGCTCAGCAGCATGTCATAAGATATTAGGATATCTACTACAAGGATAGTCAACTTTAATCTTTTTTTCTGGGAATGAAGAAAGTACTACTTGTACATCTTTGATTTTCCCAACCAGAGAAACTTGTCTTTCCATTGAATAACATCTTCCAATGATTTTTGTCAATGTCAGACCCAAAGCATCAGCAACTTTGGCAGGCATCACATTGTCGAAAGCTCCAGAATCTAAAATGCCATTACTTAATTTATAACCATTAATAAGAAATAACACATAAAATGGCTCGATCCTTTTAGATGTGGCAAGAGAAGAAGTAGAAGGAGAAGAGACTACAATGGAATTATTATAAGGAGTAATCTTTGGACTAGACAAGATACCCCATGAAACACTATTTGTTGGAGTCTTGGGACCATTACTTTGCACATATTTTACCAACCTTAACTCATCAAGAAATTCCTTCAAATACTCAGCTTCTGACATCTGAATTTTGGTCTTTTTAATATGATCAATAATGTTGAAAACTTGACTTACTTCAGCCGGTTGTCCATTGGTCCTTTTCTGCTGATTGAAAGAACCTACATGCTTATCTCTGGGAGCTAATGAAGAGGGTAGTGGACTGCCTCTTTTTAGGACGGTAACATCTGGCCTAGGATCTTCTCTTTCTCTTCTTTGGCCACTTGAGGAAGCTTCAACACTATGGCGTTTTTGGGACCTTGTGAACACCGTGAATGTGTGACCATCAGAATCTTTAAAAGATTCATAATATCCCTCGTCAGATTCATAGTCTAGTTAACCAATGTTAGAATCACCAACGAGATCTACAAAGTATTCTTCATCAAATGATTCATCAACGCCAAGATCTTCTTCATTAGTTTCCAAGTTATTCCTTATAGAAGCTTCAATTTCCAACCATTGTGGTGCAACAGTAAGTCTGTTTTGATTTCAATTTTGACCATTAAAGGTCTGAGCAGGAGCCATTCTTGGAGGAGTTACATTTCCTCCTTAAGATATCTGCTTCTTGATTTGTACCATGTCATTAGCGAACTTTTGTAGCAAAGGATCGGAAGTACTTAAAGAAGCTCCATCACCTTTATGGGGTGATTTTCTGATTTTTCCAGCCATGATCAAGTCATCTTCAACCTCTACAACAACATTTTGTGCCTCTAATAGATTCACAGGTCTTGCCCTTCGCAACTGATATCCAACTTCAGGCAATAGAGCGTTTATAAAAAACGTCTTTTGATTTTCATCGCTAAGCGCAGCAGAAGTGGGGATTTTATATAAAATCCTTTGGAACCTTGCAATAAAGTCCCGCATGTTCTCGTTTGGTTCCTTCTTTAATTGTGTCAGCTGAGTGATCAACATGCTAGCATCTTCTGTAGGTTTGAACCTCTTTAGAAATTGTTCTCGCATGGATGCCCAATTTGTTATAGTTCTAGGGCTAACCGATAGAACCATTCTTTGGCCAAATCATGTAGAGTCTCGATAAAAAGTCTGACTGAAACATCTTCATGCTCCACCACAAGCACACCACAAGATATAAATAATGCTACCAAGTGATCATCTAGATTTTTCTTGCCATCTCCAAAGAATTTCGGGAAATTCTTTCTTGACCCTTTAGGCAATTCGTGCATAGGTGGAGTTAGGTTCAGTGGTCCAAAATTTGCTCCCCATGGGACAGGTGCTATTGGAGCAAGAGGTTGTTGGTTCTGATTCTGATTCTACATGATGAACGGAGCACGTCTTCTCAAGAGTAGACTTGATGGATAATTCCAGCCACCGGATTATGTTGAAGATGATCTGGATCTAGATGAGTTTGCACTCTTCTTCCTGGTGAAAGATTGGATATGCGGCTTCTAACTTGAGGAGGATGATTGAAATTGAATTTCTCCTGTAATCTATAGAAATGATCAGTCCTTCCTTGAGCCTTGATAGATCGAGTGAATGGGCATTCAGCCAGGTTGAGAGTTTAATGGGAACCAACTAGATAAGCTCTAATTTGCAAATGATTGTTGTTTCCCAATGAGTCGCCAAAAACTATTGACTAGATTTTCGCACAACCGAAAACCTAGTCGGTCATGAGATAAATATCCCTCATTTATAGGTGAGTTTCCCATGTAAGATTTTGTCAATTATATTTCCTAATATGTATCTGTTGGTTTTACTTTAACTACGTAGCTCATGAACCATAGCTAGGAAATTTTGTAGCAAGTAAATGTGATTGTAAGAAATATGTGCAGGAAAGGGAAATAATTAAATACGAGAAGAAAGGAAAGGAAATGTGCAACCTAACCAATAGTTGATAGAGTTCATTACATGCACATAGAAGAAACAAATAGACCTTAAAATGCAAAATTTGAAGCAAGGGAAAATTTCAGATCTAGATCTAAGACAACACAAAGTTCATGCATAGATCTAAAAATAAATAAGAGACAAATGCACCATTCACACAAAGTTCTCTGGAAATCTCTTCTCTATTCTCCTACTTGTAGAAAGCTATCAGGGGTTTCAAATCAAATTCTAGAACACAAGAATGTTGATTACAAATTCTAATCCTCTAACCCGTAGGGTCTTCCTCTATTTATAGTGTATAAAGGGCAATTACAAATAGGAAGCTTTAAATGAATTCCCCATACATCTGAAGCTATGAAAAGGGAAATAACTAGCAATCTTCGTCTTGGATTTCCTCTTTGCATGACATGCCCGATTTATAACTAAAAATAGAACCTTCGTTTTGCATATGTCTGTCATCTATTTCCAAGTAATTGACTTCTTCAAGTAACAAATTTTAAATCAATCACTTAAGTTTTATAATTTAATTGATTGCTCAATTACTTTTGTCGAGAAAATAAAAGAAAGAGGAAAAGAAATAAAGAAAGCTACAACCCTCCGAGTCTTGTTCTTCTTCCATATTCGCATGTGGTTGACTATTTTTCCTTTGATTCTCACCAAACTAGATCCGGAAGCTATGCATGACTGTGATTTTCTTGCGGGTATTGCCTTTTACCTGTCTTCCCTTATATCATTAAAGTTTTTGCAATTATGACATATGGATCTCATCAATTAAATTGGTGATAGGTTCAAATCATATGTATGTATCATTAACTTCAGCAAATCTGGAAGCTATGCATGATTTACTGAGATCTTTCTCTTTCATCGTGCTTCAACATGGCAGGAATAATCTTTGTCTAAACTCTTTTTCTCTTAATTCTACAGAATCCCTTACAATTGGATCCATTTGTGTAGATTTGGCAACTTCTTCAGATTCGAAGATATATTCAATGTACCTAACAAAGTGATTTGAGCACCTGTGATGAATACCTGTAATTTTATTCAGACAAAGATGGAGTCCATGTCACAAATACTTGAATTTTATCACAAAAATATGCATATAAATCCTGCTGCCCTAAAATTTGAGGTTTTTCTTAGATGCAAAGCAAGAAAAAATATTATTTAATTCACCTGGGCACATATACCAACATGCAAATGCTCAGAATGACAAAAATTAGGCTATTCCAAGCCTAAGCACCAAAACTAGAAGCTTCCCAGTAGTGGAAAATAAACTTTAATGCAAAATCCTCCTTCTTTTGGCATCAAAACCTGTTTGGGCTGCAATCCTCATCAAAAATAATTAATTGTCTCTCCCTTATGGCATCCCATGCTTATATAACCTCCAACATGCTATTTTTTAATAATTGTCTCTTCCTATTCGGGTAATTTAATTAATACAAAATCATGTTTACTCACCCAAATTGGGTGCCCAATTATGCACGTTGTTGGCTGCTTTTAAATAAACTTTATTTATTTATTTTTAGCATGCATACATGATCTATTTTCAGCTCACCCTCTTGCATTGACTTTCATCCCATTCCTGGCGCCAAAATTAGGCAGAGAAGCTATTAATAAATATTATTAAAAGCATTGTTTAATGCCTAAATGGGCTGCACTTTTGGGAAGGGTGAATGATAAAAATAAAAATTCAACTTTGATGGGATTTTCTACCCTGCCTTTGCGCAGCTCCAAAATCACTTCTTTCACTTAAACAGTTTGACTTACATAATGAGAATTTTTACCTGCAAGGCGGGTAAGAAATTATTTCACCTGCCGCCTCTAAAAGTTCCATAGCAAATTAAGTGACTTTGACTTCATGGGAAAAAGTACCCTACAAGGTAGGTAAGAAATTCTCGTTGGCATGCCACTACCTAAAATCTCATTTAAGCTTAAACCCATTTATTCCAAAAAGTGTGACTTGCCCAGAGAGGCATTTTATGCATGACTTCATCTTTTTTTTACAGCAGTATGCTTTTTTGAGGTTGTTTCCTTAAGTGCGGTGGTCGTAAATGATCTCCAGATGTTCTAAGAAATTAAACAAACTATAAAGGAAAAAGGATGGACCTAGGGGAATTAAATAGAAAGACCATGGGGAAAACCAGAGAAAAATGCAAAAGAAATAAATAAAAATGAAAAATGTTTCCGAAGTCACGAGAAAAAGATTTGAATTCATTCCTAGTGAAAAACCTATTGAGATGTGTGAATACTAGCATGCAAAACTTCAACAGGATTCAATCGGAGCACAATTTACTTCAAACGGGAATTATTTATTTACTAAATAATCAAATAAAATTTCCATGACAAAACTTGGACGAGGATAAAATGAGTTTGGGCATCTAGGTATTTGTCAAAATTTTCTCATATGATTCACTTTGGGAATATATTAACATAATACTGAGACATCTTCTAGCAATAAAAACACACAAAGAATTGTTATTTTAAAAAGAATGATTTTTTTTAAATGGGTCATCCTAGATTTCGGGGTGAAATCTAGGGACACCACAACAAGTTTTAACGATACCTACTCGAAAACACAATGTCGAGATGAATGGATGTAATATGAATGTAGGGCGGATTCTTCCAAAGCAAATGAGAGGACCTACATGAAAAGATATCTAAACAAGATATATATTAGACAAAGATATGGAAATTTTCTCGGTAAAGGCCAATCCCGGGAATGAATAGGGTTCCTCAAAGGGTGTGAACTAATTTTTACAATCAAGTGATAATGATAGAAATATAATTAACAATGAAAGGGAGATTAGAACTCCAGAGGGATAGAGATATCTTGTTCGCATGATAGGTGGCCCAGGCGAGGGCTACGAAAAGCTCGAACTCCTCGAAGTAATCGAACCAGGAATGTTCAATAGTGTCTCGTTCTTCTTGTATGAATTCAAGTTGATCTTCTATGTCTTCAATGTATGGCTTCAAGGCGATGACATAAAGGATGATTTTGTGTGCGATGTTAAATTTCTCCTAGACAAATGGATGTTGGACAATATGAAGGTCATATATGCTTGTGATCAAATGTGCCTGACCTAGTACAATCATCTATAGATAGAAACAACTTGTAAACATGCAGATTAGATAGAAAAATATTGATATCGGATGAAAAATATAAATTGATTAAAATGCTAAAATGATAGGGATTGTTTGCAATTCTGCATGGTTCTCGATGATTCATATGAATTGTTGGTTATTACAGTGAAAAAGATTGATTCTTTAATAAAATGTAAATTTGATACAAAATGAATGATCGAGAAATAATATGATCTCATATATGACTTATTGATAAGATGAATATAAATACGAGTGATAAGATCTTACCTTGGATGATAAATATTAAGAAACGATGTTGTGGGAACCTTATAGTGTTTGCAGATCTTCCACGAGATGTAATAAGGATGCTAAAGGTATCAAGATGATCGTTGTGATGGTGTCTAAGTTTCCAATGAATCGAGATATTTTTTGACAATGTTTGGGGATCCTTTTTATGAAATTTGATTTTACTTAAATAATCACTTACAATTTGTGAGAATTGTCGATGATCTAGGAAAAGTAGAGAAATCCACTTGGAAGTGGTTTCAATCACTTCTAAATGGGTAAATTTTGCTATGGGGCTGATCTAAAATGCTTATGTGGATGTTAAGGGATTTAGGAGGTTAGATTATTAGGATTAAAATGGGTTAAGGTGGGTTATTTGTGGTTAGGGAGGTTTAGGATAGGTAAATGATATTTAAAGGGAGACAAAATGTGTTTTGCGGGGGTGAAGTCATGGTTTAGGATGTGAGGGGTGTAGCTAAGAAATAGGTGTCTACAATAACTTCATGTTTTTCCTCACTTTCCTCTGTAATTGAAGGTGTTTTGACAATGGTTTTCTTATGAAATGTCCTTTTTCTTATATGTTTTTAGGCTTCCCCACTATTTTCTTAGAGATTTCTCCCTCAGTAACGTTGGAAGGAAAGGTCTCAGGAGAAGTACTAGTTTGAGCTTGACCCTTAGTGACCTTTTTCTTTGACTTATCTATACTAGGGGGAAGGGCTTGTTTCCCAGTATGTTTTACTTTCTTCTTCCCTATTTTCTTGTTTAAAAAATTCTTCCATAATTCTTCCCCCTAGGATTGTTTAAGAAAATGGTGTTGGAAAATAAGGTACATTAGGCCATGGTGTTTTAATGATCTAATTCCCTGAACAAACCTACTAGCCATTATTTGGACTGAGTCATATAAATACCTAGGAAGATTGATTTTCCACTTAGTTTATTGGTTGAGTGTCTCAAATGGTTTACCATTCTCATTTCCCCCTAGAACAAGACTATATTACCCCTCACAAGTGATATACTTCATTATCTAGTAGGCTACAATATTCCATGGCTCAGGTAGGGTATTTCTAATTATTCCCTTGATTTTATTTTTAGTATTTACAAACAAAGAAGGCATTTGTTCACCCTCTACATGAAATATTTGTAAAATATCGGTATAAGTAGGTCTAGATTTAATTCTTATACTTGTATTTGGGATTCCAATCATCTCATATATTATTTCAAGAGTCATTGAAATCTTCACAAACTTCACTTTGGTGTGGAATTATTCAAGAATAAACACAAAAACCTCTACAACATCTCTATCAAATCCTTGAATTTTCTCAAAGAAGCTCATCTAGTCGGCTTCACGATTATGGCCAAAAATTCTACACTCTTTGATATTTATTTAACTCCTTCAAGTTCAAAATTGCGTTTTTTCCCATTTCTTCTTTCGATTTCAAGCGTGTTTTTAGTTACGGATTCAAAACCATAGAGAAATCACATCTTCCAAAGGGACTTGTAAAGATATGGAGTGTATTGTAGAGATATGGGGGGACTTACAGAGATATGGAGGGACTTACAAATATAAGGGTTCTTTGAAAGGAAATACAAGTTGGTAATGGAGGAACTCGGGCACAAGGTCGATTGAAATGACAAAAATAGGGGATTTAATGGTTTCTTCTAAGTTTAATAATGTGATAGGAACATGTGAGATAATTAAATCATCTCACATGGGTGAAAAAACCTACTAATTATTGGATATAAATATAAATTTGATATTGTATTTCAAAATAACTTACTGATAAAAATAAAATTAATACTTAAAATTGTTAAAGATGCCTTTGATGTTTAAAATGGTTTCGGGTATTTTTTTAAAATGCACCTATGAATTGTTATGTTTCATTCGGGTAATATTTTTACATATCATGAAGTTGAGATAATGTTCTCTTTTTTACATATCATGAAACTGAATAATCTTATAATTCTTGATGTACATGAAGTTGCACGAGGCTTCACATTCATTGGCCATGATGTTTGATTTTGGTAGAATATGTTGGTTGTCAATCACCTAAATGCTTCAGATGCTTACATGAATTATTATAATGCAATTAGTTAGTAGCTGGCCTTTTATGGAGTATAGTCATTGAATCATGTGTTTTGGCCATCTATTGTACCATTCTATGTTAAGGGTTAATGACATTTAGGAACCCTTTTAATTTATTTTCTCATTTTGATATTAATAAAATGCTTGTGAACTCACTTGTGGGCACAATATTAAGCACAAATTTTTTTTGTAATTATTTTATAATACTAATCACAAGCTCACTTTGGTTCTGCTGGTTTCTCAAATGTGCACCGCATCTCGGATCTCGGAAGGGACGAGGTGTTTGAGACCACAATGGAACCATCCCCAAGTTGTGGGACCTTGCGAGCTTGGGATGGATCTCCGGAGAAGGCCGGTTCCTCTATCTATCTCTAATGCTACTACTACTCCTAGTGCTAAAAAGGGAAACTAAGCTAAAAATGCCAAGGGACCAGGAAAGAAGGATAACATGAAGTAAACTACACTAAAAGGTGATAGCACTAGAAAAGAGGGATGAACACTATCTTTTCTGAGTGAGAATGACAGGAATGCATGAAAGGAGGCTAGGCACGAGTAGCACAAATGAAATACACATTCACCAAATCATTCTCATGGAACACAACCAAATATGGAGCTATGGGGACCTAAAGTAGCATAACCAGCACACAACGTAAAAGAAAAGGCAAGAAGAAGGAATGCAAACACATTAGGAAAGAGAATAGTCACAAAATGATGCTTCTATTACTTCCAGAGATGTTATAATGATGAAGGAGGCTGATATCCACATGCAAGAGCCATATATAGAGGTCTGCAACTCAAAATACTAGAAAATATGAAGTCCTTGGAAGAATGCGTAAGGATCCAAAGTGTCCAACATAACAAATGAGCCTTGCTCTTACATTTATAGATGAATCCATGGAGGAAGAAGGGAAAAGGAGGGAAAACCCGAATTTGAAACACAAACACCAACAAGAAGCATTCATGTCTCAGTAAATCCCTTGGAAATCGTGAAGTATGCTTCCCCATGCCTGTTTGACATGTTGAAGATAAAGAAGGCGAACATACCAAATTGGGTGGTTAAAGCAATCAGATCTGCTCATTAATTTTTAGAGAGAAGTTTTCCCATTTTTACCTACCGAGATATGCCAAAATTTGAATTTTAAATTTTTGGCACTGTAGCTGATGTCAGTAGCTCTCTAACAAGTCTAGGTGCACATCAATGAGCTCTATAGTAGAAATATGATGGTGGAGAGTTGTCGCAGACGCAAAACACGTGGTGCACGTGAATTGGGTGAGACGATGGCCAAAACTACAACTATTTATTATTTCGCCACATGTTAATCATTGATTTTTTGTAATGGATTTGACACTCTGTTGGCGCGCTTTGAATGGTTGTGTGTGACACACTGAATCATGTCAAAAGATGATCTGGCATAGAAGGACATGAGGGAAGGGCGCATGGAGAAAACAGAGGAAGGAACAGAGGGGGTGCAAGCGATGAACACAGAGAGATGAAGAAAATGGTGAGTAGAGAACGTATGGTTAAGGCACAACTATTACAAGGTAATGGGCATGGCATGCGAATGGCCAAGGACTTAGTAGTAAGTGTGAGGTGTGCGGGATGGGAAGAACTTGACTAGGAAGAAGGTGAATGTGCGGAATGTGGGTGCAAGGGAGAAGTGGAAGGAGAAAAGGAAAGGGGTGCACAGGTAAACTACGACCAAGGGAATGTGCCAAGTGATTTTGAGCATGCACAATTCTTCAATGAATAACTTAGGGCCAGAATGTGTATGCAAGTTATCCAAATTGCTAGGAAATCTATTTGGATAATATTTTTGGTGACTTTCGGGGCCATCGATTGCTAGATGAAATAGATCAAGTATCCTTGAAGCATTCATTGGGCATGGAGTCTACTTTTGAATCATGAAACTTCCCCTGTGATCACTTGAGAATCATTTCGAACTCTATTATGAATCTCACAACTTGAGAGAAGCTCTGCACTCTGGAAGTAACAAAAGAGTGCGCGCAGGAAGCATGCGAGAGCAAAGAACTATGTACAAACAAACAATGTGCATGGAGCACACTTGGAGGAATTAAAACTACTCTAATATATACAATATGATGCAGCAAACCTAATGGAAAGGTTTGAGATAGATCCCATTTACTGGGATTTGCAGCATGCTTCCATCCAAATGAGTTAACTCGAAAGAGTTAGCTTCCTTGCAGGACTTGATGATGTATGGGCCACTCCAAAGTGCATCAAACTTTGAATGGCACCTTGGCTTGGCTCTATCAGCATCCCATTTTAGAACTAGGTCCCCAAATTTGAAAGCTTGAGGCCTAGCCTTTCTGTTAAACCATTTCTTTGTTGCTTGTTGATGTTGTTCTAGCTTGATCATGGCAGAGTTTCTGAGTTCTTCAAGATGAACCAGCTCTACCATCCTGATTTCTCTCTAATCCACACCTTCAAATTCCAGTTGTTGGGCAAGTGCCAATGAATTTAGTTCTAGTGTCAAAGGAAGGGCAACCTCCTTGCCATAGACAATCTTGTAAGGCGAAGTTCCTATTACCTTTTTTACTGTGATTCTATCTGCCCAGAGCATGCACAAGACCTTCGTATGCCACTATCTTTGGTTGATATTCATTGTGCACTTCATGATTCTGATCAAGTTCTTGTTTGTTGATTGTTCTGCAGACTGTTGCCCTGAGGGTAATAGTCGAATGAGTTTTTCAGGTAAATGCCCAAACTTAGAGCCCAACCGGTGATTTTAGCACCAAGGAAGGCCTTTGCATTATTAGAGATAATGGTTTGAGGAATGCTAAACCCTTGAGAAAGTCAAGAATGAATTCCTCAGTTGATCCCTTAAGCGCATGACAACCTTCATCCAATTGGTGAAGTAATCTGTAGTTTTCAAAGCACCCATTTATGTCTAGTGCTTGAAGGCGATTGATTGTTCCTATGAAGTTGAGACCCCATTGTGCAAAGGGTTGATCCTCTTGGATTGGTCGGAGGGGAAGCATTGTCAATCTTTTATTTCCCGCAAAGAAAGTGCATTTTTACATTTTGTGACCTACCTATATGCATCTCGCAAATAGGGTAGGCCAAAAGATACCTTCCATTATGATCTTTATTGTTGTAGTTTTGGCAAAGAAGTTTCCACCAGAGAATCCATCATGAAATTATGCTAACACCTTTTCAGTCTGTGTGCCATTGATACATCTTAACAACACGCCATCAAGATTCCTTTTGAAGATAATTCCATCAATCAACACATAAGGTACAGATTGTAACCTTAGATGTCTTCTCTTTGTTTTATTTAAACCAAGAGGGTATGCACCCTCATAAAGGAATGTGATCATGTCCTTCATCTAGTCACGCACGCCAAGGTCTATATTCTATTTAATTTCTACACATGGAAGGTCTTCATCTAGAAATAATGAAGCCTCAAGTTCACTCTGCACATCCTCAACAATCTTCTTACAGAGTGTACTACCTCTTACCGACTTTGTGGCCTTAATAGTCACATCATATTCCATGATTTTAGTCACCCATCATGCTCTCTTCTCACTGATCTCTACTCCCATGATGAAGTCTCTGACAGATGAGTGGGAGACTAACACCTTGATATGATTTGTGGTGAGCATACTTTTGAATTTCTTGAGTGCACACATGATGGCAAAGACTTTCTTCTCCGTGTGATTGTATTTCAATTCATAATCCTTCAGCGTCTGGCTGAAGAAGGCCACTGGCTGTTCTAGTCCTTGTTCATTTCCTTGTGTCAGGACAACAACAACACTTGCATCCACGCCATAAGCATAAAGGATGAAATCCTTTGAATAATCTAGATTGATGAGTGTTGGCACACAAGAAATCTCCTTCTTGATCTTGTTGAAGCTTTCTCTTCCTTTTGTTGTCCATTTGAAGGCTATGTCCTTTTTTAGCATAAGGGTGATGGGTTGAACCAGTCCCATGAAAGTTAGGGATAAAGCACATAACAAAGTTAATCTTGCTAAGGAAGGACTATAAGGCCTTTTTGTGCCAACAAGGAAAGGGCTAGGATGGTTGAAACATGCTTAGGATCAATCGTGATGCCATCCTTCAAAACCACATGGCCCAAGAGCTTTCCCTGTGCCACCGCAAAATTACACTTCTTGGGGTTAAGAGATACCCCAAATTCTTTGCATCTCTCAAAGACCTTTTCCAGGTGCACCATGTGATCCGTGCTCTACTTTGAGAAGACAGTTATATCATCCAGGTAAACCAAGATGAACTCATTGATGTAACCTTTAAAGGCAATATCCATGGCACGTTGAAACATTGCGCCCACATTTGACAAACCAAAGGGCATTTTATGATATGCATATGTTCCCCACTTGGTTGTAAATGTTGTTTTGAATTGATCCTCTTCCTTGACCAGGATCTAGTTGAAACCCGAATACCCATCTAGCATGGAGAACGTCTGCGTGCCAGCTACGGTCTGTAGAATATGCTCCATTGAAGGAAAAGGATAATGATCCTTTAGAGATGCCTTATTCAAATCTTTGAAATCAACACAGAGTTTGATTTCACCATTTTTCTTGTGCACTGGAACAAGATTCATGACCTAGGTGGAATATTTGATGGGAAAGATAATTTTTCCTCAATGAGTTTGGATAATTCCTTCTCATGAGGGGCTCTATTTTTGGATTGACTAGCCTACTACTTCTATCTGACGGGCTTTATACCAGGATCAAGGTCAATGGAGTGTTGAGCAATACTTGGATCAAAACCTTTGAGGTCTTCATACTCCCATGAGAAAATATCATTGTATTTTTATAGAGAGAGATGAAGGCCTATTTTTCTTCATGCGCACAAGTCCTGCTGAGTAGCAGCTCTTTTCCACACGCAATAGTAATGGAGGAGCAGTCCTCTTACATAGTGCACATGTATCTTTCTTCACCCTTGAAATCATCATCAGGGATGAAAATTTTTCTAAGGTGACCAGCCCTTTAGGCAACTTATTTGTCTTTAGTTGTATTACTTGGTCACCATAGTTGTCATGCAAGTCAGCTTGCATACTTGATGAAAATTCAGCTTCATTTTGGATAAACTGGATGATCTGCATGTCACTGTCAAACACTTTCCAGCTAGTGTTATTGTCTAGAATGGATGGTTTGATTACCATCTTAATGTGCTAAGTGTTTCCCTTGACAAAGTCCTCAGCAAGAGAAAACTATGAACCAAGCGCGGCCATCTGGTTAGATTCTTTGTTCATTCTGCATGGGACTACCTGTAGATTAAGGGCATCAAAGCTCTCAAGTAGGTCCCAAACTCTATATTTATAATCTTTAAGAATATTATTCTTTGTCTGGAATTTTTTGGTGACCTGGTGGATGATCAATTATGTGTCCCCAAAGATCTGTAGTGCTTTAATTTTCTTATTTTCAGCAATGAGAAAGCCATGCACTAGCGCTTCATATTCTGCCACATTGTTAGAGCATGTAAACTACAACCTATGCGCAAAGAAGAATTTCTCATCCTTAGGGGAAATGAGAACCACTCCTTCTCCCGCATTGTTTTTGCTTCTATATCCATCAAAGTATAACTTCCATGAACTAGTTTGAACTTTTTCCCCCATGAGTGCGCATAGAAGTGTAGCATCTTCTTCTAGAATGCAATAAGTACCAAGCCCAAGTTTCATAGGATTCCAGTTCTTTAGCATAGGGATCAAATTTTTGATGCCTTTCCACCCATTCATCAAGCACTAGGTTTGGAACAGAGGGTGGAAGAGACTACTCTTCAAGAACTGAAACTTGTTCTTCTTGGATAAGACAATTGGCTTGGAGAGGGGATGTGACATATGACTCTACATGATAGGAAAATATAGGCTTAGCTTGTATGGTAAACCGGGTACCATACCTTGTCTTAAGTAACATGTGAGACCAATCGGAAGACAAGTATCCACCCACCTTGGCAGTAAATTCTCTTGATAGACATAGGGAAAACAAAGGAGGCAGGTCAATAATTGACACATATTGAGTAATTTTCAGGCTTGGACATGCATGGAGGGTTAACTCAAGATCCTTGATGACTCCTAAGGTTGTTACAATTGAGCCATAAAGTTGTAGGACTCCTTTAGACAAAGGGCTATATTTTAGACCTAAGACATCAGACTATCTTCTTAGGCATAATAGAAGTACTAGCGCCCGAGTTAATCAAGCAATTATGCACTAGGTGTTTTCCTATAATCAAGGACATATAGAAGGGTGGGGTTTTAGCAACTTTACTTACTTGTTTCTCCTCTTCTTGGTAGATTTTGACATAAGTGTGTGGCTTCTGCATAACTGGGTTAGCGTGCGGGAGTTGCAGCAGAGATTCATGCAACAGATGCCATTGAGATGGAATGGTCAGGGCATCCCACATTGTGATGTTTATGTTTTTCTCTTCATCTGGTCAACAATGTTAAATGGAAGCCCCCATCTTGTGCATTTAGGGAACAACATCCCTTCTTGACTGTTCAAGTGTGGAAGCCTGAATTTTAGCTGGGGTGAGGCTTGGCCTACCAAATGAGGGGCACATGTTGTTTCAGACGGAGCTTTACGAGGGGCCTCTGCATAGGTATTTGAGTACCTTTATTGCATGATGCCTTGTCTGATTCTTTCTTCTTCTAAGGATATTCTTACGTTACTGGGGGGAACCTGCGTACCTGACTCTAATATTCTTTTCTTATATCTTGTTTTGTCCACAACTTGGGCATGCGGCTTGTTTGTATCTTTTGCAACTTTGTTGATTGCGCATAATTGCCTGTGCTAAAGAACGTCAAATTGGACTCTGGAGGAACTTCTGGTCTATATAGATTATTTGCTTCATGGGTGCTTTTTGAGGGCTCACATGATGAAGCATTCTAGATCATGAAGGCTTGGGCATGCACAACATTAGCACAATGATATTGAATATGAGGCATGTTGCAAGGGAAGCACCATTCTAACTCTTGTGCCAAATTGTTTTTGAACTAGAACAAGCGCCCAACTCACACTAGGTGCTGGGAGAGAAGTCACGGGAGGAACAACTTGTAAGGGAATATGTGCATTAGGCTACCATTTTTCATTTTGTTGATTGGGCGCGTATCTTTGATTTCCATATTGATTCGCCAGGGGCTGATTTCTTGGCCATGCGCCCGATTGGAATTGCCTCTATAGGCTTGTGTCTGCTATTTTTCTAATGATATGACCTTGTTTGATAAATTTCTGATCAAGGCCTTCAATTCTTCATATTCCTTTTGTTGTGATGGAGAATAGGATGTTGAGGCAACTGGTTGCACACTTTTCTCAGGGATAGGAATAGGGGCCACAGAAGGTTGGGGTGCTGTGACATCTTTGGGAACCAGGGCATGGGTGGTCTAGGAGCCAACTTTCCCACCTGAATGAGACTATTTTTTGCCCTTACTACAATGCTATAAGTGAAATTGGTAAAGTCCTACCTCCCATAGATTGGATCATAACTGAAATATCATTGTTGAGCACCTTCAGATAATAAAGGAAAGCATGTTGGGTTGTAGGTCTTACCACAAGAGGAATTATGTCCCAAGTCTTCTGAAATTTGATGTTGAAATCAGTCATCTGCTCATTGGGCACCCTCCTTGTTGTTGTTAATTGCTCCACCAATGATAGGTGATCTAACTTATCATCAAAGTAATTACAAAGAGTTGTTCCCAGCTCATCCCAAGTGGTGATAGATCCAAGTCTCAAGCCTCGGTACCATTGAAGTGCTTTACCTTTGAAAGAGGTTGCAAGCAATTTGACTACTATATCATCATGTGTGATCAGATAGAGTGAACACACATTTGCTACATCCTAGATATGCTCCTGAGGGGTGACTTGATTCTCACCAATAAAGTAAGGAATACTCTTGAGCACGCCATTCGACATATCATGCTGCATGGCCAGGAGTAAGGGACTCCCTCCAATAGAGTTTGTAAAGTTTCTTAATAGATAGGGGTTGTTGATGCACCATTGCATGGCACACAGGTTGTGTGTTTTGAGGAGTTAAATGGGCATGGTGTGCTGGAGATAGAGATGCACGTACAGGATTTTTAGAACAAAATATTCTCGGGGATCGCTAGAAGTATTCAAAATAATCTTCAGTTGTTGCACTTCTTCTTGTGTGCACTCTTCTCATGAAAGGCACTCAAGACTGCTGAAACAGAGATCTTAAAATATTGGGAGTCACCAGATGTGTTTGAAATGAGCCTCTTCAAAGATAAAACACTAAGTTCACACACTAGAACTTAGAGATATGAAATTTGAGCTTTCAATGTTGGTCCCACCGGGCATGCCAGAAATTGTTGGTTTCTCAAATGTGCACCGCGTCTCGGATCTCGAAAGGGCCGAGGTGTTTGAGACCACAATGGAACCGTCCCTAAGTTGTGGGACCTTGCGAGCTTGGGACGGATCTCGGAGAAGGCCGGTTCCTCTATCTATCTCTAATGCTACTGCTACTCCTAGTGCTAAAAAGGGAAACTAAGCTAAAATTATAAGGGACCAAGGATAGAAGGATAACATGAAGTAAACTACACTAAAAGGTGATAGCAAAGAAAAGAGGGATGAACACTATCTTTTCTGAGTGAGAATGACAAGGAATGCATGAAAGGAGGCTAGGCACGAGTAGCACAAATGACAAAATACACATTCACCATATTGTTCTCATGGAACACAACCAAATATGGAATGCGCAGGGACTCGAACTAGCACAACCAACACACAACGCAAAAGAAAATGCAAGAAGTAGGAATGTAAATATGTTAGGACAAAGAATAGTCAAAAATGATGCTTCTATTACTTCCGAAATGCATAGACTGTTACAATGATGAAGGAGTTTGATATCCACATGCAAGAACCATACATAGAGGTATGCAACTCAAAATACAGAAAATATGAAGTCCTTGGTAGAACCCATAAGGATCCAGAGTGTCCAACATAGCAAATGAGCCTTGCTCTTACATTTATAGATGAATCCATGGAGGAAGAAGGGAAAAGGAGGAAAAACCCCAAATTTGAAACACAACCACCAACAAGAAGCATTCAATGTTTGCAAATCCACTTGGAAATATGTGAAGTACGCTTCCCCATGCCTGTTTGATGTGTTGAAGACAAAGGAGGGTGGATCATACCAAATTGGGTGGTTAGAGCAATCAGATCTTCTCATCAATGTTCAGAGAGATGTTTTCCCATTTCTTACCTACCAGATCCGCCAAAATTTGAATTTTGAATTTTTGGCACTATAGTTGATGTCAACAAATCTCGACAAGTCAGGCACACACCAATCTAAGATCTAGTAGAAGATATGGTTGTCAAAAGATGTCAGAGTCATCGGCGTATGTAAAACACATGGCATGCACAAATTAGCTGAGATGATGGCCAAAAGTACAACTATTTGTCGTTTCTCCCACGTGTCAATCATTGATTTTTTTTTCAAGGGATTCAACACTTTGTTGGCATGATTTGATGGTTGTGTGCGACACACTTAAGTGTGTCAAAAGATGATCTAGCACATAAGGGCATGAGGGAAGGGTGCACGGAGAAAACAGAGGAAGGCGTGGAGGGGGCGCATGATGGGCACCGGGAGATGAAGCAAACTAATGAGCAGAGAACATATGGTTAAGGTGCAACTATTACAAGGTAATGGGTGTGGTGTGCGAAGGGCCAAGGACTTAGTAGTAAGTGTGAGGCACGTGGGATGGGAAGAAGCTGACTAGGAAGAAGGTGAATGCGTGGAATTTGGGTGCATCGGAGAAGTAGAAGGAGAAAAGGAAAGGGCGCACGGGTAAACTGCGACCAAGGGAATGTGCCAAGTGATTTTGAGTGAACGCAATTCTTTAATGAATAACTTAGGGCCAGAATGTGTATGCAAGTTCTCCAAATCGCTAGGAAAGTTATTTGGATAACGGAGTTCTATTGACGATATATTAAAATAATGAGGCTATGATATATTGTCTCTAGTACTACAATCAAACACCAAAATCAATTATATATAAGTAGATAATAACAAATGTGTATAACATTAAATAATTAACACTAAAAAAACTAAAATTCAGGCATAAAACACCAATTTGTGATTCAACAACACTCATGTTAGTTGTTATGTCACACTAAAATTTAACACTAAAATTGGTTGTGACATATAACACCAAATTGGTTGTGACATAGAACACCAAATTTGGTGTTAAATCTAACACCAAAATTCATGTTATATGCCATAAAAAAATTTGGTGTTGTTATATTTTGGTGTCACACAACTACACCATGCTTAACACCAGTGTTGTTGAATCACAAATTGGTGTTATATGCCTAAATTTTAGTGTTTTATTTATTTTTATATTAGTTAAAATTCCTTTAGTGTACATGTAACAATCTATATTGCAAATTATTTCATTGAAATGAGTATATGTATACATTATTTAACCATGCCTTGTGAACATGCCAAAGATAAAGGAGTACGTGGACATCTGAAAAACAACCCTGGGTTAAATAAATCCTTATATGAGATGAACAAGTTCAATTGTTTTATATATCAAATTACGTAAACAATTGAGACAATTTGGCTTACCTAATAGCTTGTATTTCAGTTTTCATATCATCTATTATGAACATTTTGTACCTCCGTCAACGAAACATAAATGCCATCAATATTATTATAGGATGAAATGGCCCATGCAATGGGCACCTCGCCCTTTTCATCAAATACTAACAAAGAGTATAGTTGGTACTAAATAAATAAATATGAAGGTTAGAATCTATAAAACATGAAGTCATGTGCATTATATCACGAACTACATTTCAAAAAAAAATTCATTTAAGTCACTTACATCATATTTTTCATAGCGAATGTTGAATCCATGGAGATAATAGAATTATGTGAATGTCACACCATCATCTCACACATCCATGGGATTTGAATCCCCATGATGAATGGGACATTATTTCCATTAGGCCTATGATAGAAGAAAAATGATTCCATATCATTTGCATGTTACAAGGTCAGACTCATAACATCATCCAGATAATTCTCGAGACATCTTCAAGTGAAATATTTTCTAAGTATTCACCACATATTTTCTTGTTAGGCATTCATCCCTCTTGTTAATAATACCCATCAAAATAGGGTCCATGAAATGTTTCATGTAGATCATGTTCATTGAAACATCCAAACACAAAACATACTCAATATAATTTTTTCATTTATTTGACAAATGAAGATAAAAAATATCCCACGACTCATTACTAGTGTTGTTTACACCATGACATATCTCTCCATTAGAATCACAATGAAAACAATCATTATATATAATTATAGTTACATCTGGCCTTCCATACATCACCTTGATGATGAAATGGCATTGACAAACCCTTTTATTTTGGAACCTTTGCACTCTATCTTTAGTCCAAAATTTGTTCCTATTATTGTTAGGACCAAATGCACATCAATAGCTACATGAACACACATAAAACATGTTATTTTAAATGGCAATGATCACGTTCATAGAAAATGGCCTAAAAAGTTATTAAATAGATTGACTTGTTTGCAACATACCAAGAATGAATTACTTGTATGCCTAGTGTAATTTAATGTTTCATTGATCCTATGAGTGGTGCATTTGAATTTAATCTCTACACTATCAAGAGATCCTTCAAATTTTACAAAGCCATCAACTCTTCCAACCAAGATTGTTGATCAAGAGTATCCTTACTAAGAAACATTGATAAATGATCTTCCATGAATCTGTTATAATTAGTTTCTTTACATATAACAAAGTTGAGAGCTTTCCAGAGGTATCTTGAACATTGAAAATAGAGTTCATATGCAAAAGTTATTGCACGTTGAATTTTTGGCAAATTGGAAAAAAATAAAGGATTGCACACATGTTTGTGATGAATTTGATGCGTGCACACTTTCCACGTGGAAAAATAAAACATTGAAAAGTGGGAATGTCGTATGGAAGAAAAAAATTGCACCTCGGTCTTCGACACTTGTTACGTAAAAGTGGGCCCCGTTATTTGTTGGATGGGGCCCTCAGCTAAGGTTGACACACTCCTTTTATGTAGGGGTGACTTTGCCTCTGCTTCTTCATATCACTATAATCAAGCTTCTATATATACGTTCTTATGTTACTTAACACATGCTGAATGTGGGATATATTATTCACTGTATTTTAATTATGTTGCAGTTGCGGTGTGAGTTGCATTCAAAGTGTTAGTCCGACTTGTCGAATCGAGCTCCTTCTATCTCTGTCGACCGAGCCACCTTAACCATTACTATATTTGTTGACAACTCATTCAACTTGCTTGATCACTCAACCCACCGAGATGACCTACCACCTATCCTACCAACTCCTCACTACACCGCTCGGACCCTCCATTAGCTCCTCAACTCCCTTCAACTCACCCTCACCGACAATTGAGCCAAACATAGCCTCCATGCCCAACTTGGCATAAACATCCACTAACATTACCACGTGGCCCAAGAAAACGTGTCCCTAAGACCAACTCACTATATCGGCTGCCCAAATGTATACAATTCACCTAACCATAGCCCGATGGATATGGTATTTTAATCCCCTAATAGTAAAATGGGCGTCAATGGAGGTTAGAGGGGTTCAAACCCATAACCTCCCACATTCTAAAAAATAATGTCATCATTCGGGTATAGGCGGAAAGCAAGTTATAAAAGGGAGGAATTGATATTTGAGGAGTTAATTTGTCAGTCTGTGTAATCCTAGAGGGAATATTTGGGAATTAGAGACAATTTTGGAGGAAAATTCCAAAGGAGACCATGGTTTTTTTGTAGGAGGATTATTGTGACAGGTTGAGGAAGATCTGCATTGCCTTGTATACTATAATAGATCAATCCCTTACTATGGACCCAAAGATGTAGGCTTTGTGTCAAACTCCATTATCAATGGATTGTGTCATTTTTCTTTGCAATTCTTTCAGGTTTTTCTGATTTCCATATTCAACTTAAAAATTTTAAATAATTAATAAAATTACGAAAAAGTCATAATGTTAAAATTTCATCCGAAAAATCATATTTTTAAAGCAATTTTTGTTGTGTGTGGTTGTAATTACTTATGAGTAGGGATCAATTTGGTATTAAATCTAGTTTATGATCAGTTTAATAGTTGCTTTGGATTGCAAGTTTGTGGTGTATGTTGACAAGGTATCACTCCAGAAAAGGTGAAGGAGAATTAGCATGCTTTGATCCGTAAACATGATCGAGACATGGTCACGAAGTGTAGATATGGTCGAGGATAAAGAAGAATAATTTCAACAATAATTCATGCGAAAGAAAGAAATGGTGGAGGAATTGTACCAAGATAGGAGAAGAAATGTTGAAATAGAAGCCAAGAAAGATTAAAAAAGAAGTCTTCTTCATCTAAATCTAATTCTCCATCTTCAAAAAGTGGTAAACAAAATTATGATTTTCTTCCTTCATTAAAACTAGATATTAAGTTTGAATTGCCAATGTATAATGGAGAGCTTAATGCAAAAAGTTAGATAATTGGATCAAGCATATTGAAATATTGTAGGGTTCTAAAAAAAATTAATGATGAAGAAAAAAATCACCTGGAAAGTCTTCAAATGGGTGACACAACACTCATTTGGTGGGAGAGTAAGCTTCAAGAGATTGATGAGAAAAAGGTAAAGAAATCTCTTCTTGGAATGATTTTGTTTCTTATCTAAGACAACAATTTTATCCTTTGGGTTATATGCAACAAGCCATGATGGATTGGAAAATTTTAAGGAAAACTAAGGGATAAAGTGTTCAGGATTATACACATAAGTTTAGAAAAAGGGATCTCATTTTGGGTATTTCTCTCCATACACAAGAAACATTGCTAAAATATATTGGTGGGTTACATAGTTATTTGAGACATATGATTCTCATGCTTAATCCTACTAACCTTGATGCGGTGTGTGTGTAAGATACTCATTTGGAAGAAAGAGGGAAAATGACCAAAGAGTCTTCCTCAAAAAAAAGAAAAGAACAGTAATCTGATAGCAAAGAGAAAGGTTTAAAAGAACAAGGTAAATGAAAGGGTAAGAAAAATAATAATTCTATTATTAATAAAGAAGATGATAAACCATTTTTAATCATTGTAAAAATAATCATGATGAATCTAAGTGTTGGAAATACATCTAGAACTAAATCCTAAATGGTTTAACAATAAGAAAGGGAAAGAGAAAAAGACCAACACTATGGTGCAACAGGATCTTGGATCCGATTCAGTGATGAGACCAAGATCACGGCCATGGGTTTATAAGGTTGTAATTCTTCCTCTTCTTCTAACACTAGTTCATCTAATGTTGCATCTTCTTCTAAAAAACAATCTATGCATGATGAGAAGAAAAGAAATGATATTTTCCACCTTAGATTTGTTTCTAAGCATACTAAAATAGACACTCTATTTGATAGTGGATCTCAAGATAATATGATTTTAGAGGAGGTTATGAAAAATTGTGAATCCAAACCAAACCACTTCCTAAGCCTTATCCTTTGGGTTGGGATTGCGAGGATGCAAAATTGCAAGTAATGAAAAATTGTAGATTAAAATTTTCCATTACTAACAAGTTCAGGTTGATTTGGATGTTGTTCCATTAGACATTTGTGGTGTGATTATGGGAATTCCATATCTTTATGATCATAAAGAAATCTTCTACATGGAAGAGAATAAATACTTTCTTGTTAAATATGGGATTGAATATATTGTTAGATCTCATCATGTGAAAACAAGTCTTTCTTTGGTTATTACATGGCAGATGAAAAGGCTTGTAAATTCAAGAAAGAATTGTGTACTCATGGCGATCACAACCAAAGAGAAAGATCATTCCAAGGATTTTGAGGGTCATAATCCTAAACATCGTAATGAATTGATTAAAATTGTTCTAAATATGATGATGTGTTTCAGGATCCACAAGGTATACCCGTTAAAAGAGGAGTTCAACATGAGATACAAATGTTGCATGATGCACCTCTTTCTAACATTGGTACGTATATATTGTTTGTGGTTGAGAACAAGGAAATCAAGAAACATGTGATAGAACTATTGGAAAAATGAGTTATCCATCCAAGTTCATCTCCTTGTGGTTCAATTAGAATTTTGGTTCCTAAGAAAGATGGCACATGGCGGATGTGTGTTGATTTTCGTGTCTTAAACAAGATCACGGTGAAAAATCGGTATCCTCTTCCTCACATTGATGATTTATTAGATCAGTTGAAATTTTTGTTTATTTCACTAAGTTAAACTTAAGAAGTGGTTATCACCATGTTATAATCAGTGAAGGTGATGTTTGGAAAACTTCTTTTAAGATAAAACAAGGTTTTTTGAATGGATTGTTATTCCTTTTGGATTGTGTAATGCATAGGCTACATTCATGCATGTCATGAATAATGTTTTTAGGCCATTCATTAATGATTTTTGATAGTCCACTAAGATGATATTATGATTTTCAAGTAAATCATGGGATGATCATGTTATTAATATTCAAAATTCTTAGACTCTTTGAGAAAGGAGAAACTATATATGAAGATGTCTAAATGTGAATTTTGAAAAACACCTTTGATTTATTTGGGTTATGTTGTGGGACATGGTAAATTGAAAATTGGTCCTAAAAAATTTGAGGTCATTGTGAATTGGCCTAAAATCAATAATGTAACAGAGCTTAGAAGCTTTCTTGGTGTATTTCAAGATCTTGGATAAATTTTCTTTCTAATTTCTGGTTTGTTGCATCTCCTTTGCATTCTTTGACTAGCATTAAATAGGTCTTTCATTGGGAGAAAAATCAAAGATCTTTTGATACACTAAAATAGAAAATAAGTATCTCTCTTGTCTTAGCACTTCCATATTTACAATAGTCATTTGAGATTGAGATAGATGCCAATGAATATGCAATGGGGTTTGTCTTGATGCAAAATAGAAAACTTGTTTGTTACCATTCTGAAACCTTCACGAGTGTGGTAAGAAACTATCCAAACTATGATAAAGATTTGTATGCTTTGGTGTAGAGTGTGAAAAAATGGAAACATTACTTGATGGGAAAGGAAATAGTAATCCATAAAAATGATCATCCCCTATAGTATCTCCAATCACATAACAAGATGCAACGATCTATATAATTTTCGTTGAATGGCTTTCCGCATTAATTTCATCTCGTGATCAAATATAATAAAGGTATACAAAATAAGGTTGTTGATATGATATCTAGACCTCCAGTTTGTTTTATATATTATTTTACAACATAGTTCTCTAGTTCATGACAGTTACAAAGAACAATATGCTAATGATGTTGATTTTAAATAAGTGTATGAAGATTTGATGAGTGGTAAATATGTAGGAGAATTGGATTATCATGTGCATGATGGACTCTTGTATCATTCTGGTAAAATTTGTATTTCGTGGGATGAAAGAGTGCATATGATTAGGGAAGCTCACACTTCTCTTATAATCTGGCCATTTTAGTGTTGGTAAAATAGTTGCACATTTACAGATGTATTGTTATTAGCCTTGTATGCAAGAACATGTAACCAGATATATAGAAGGATTTGTTCTTTGTGCCACGAGAAATCCTAGCAACAGGAAGTTCGGACTTTACACTCCTCTGCCTATCCCTACACATCCTTGGGAAAGTATTTCCATGGATTTTGTAGGATTTTTTTCCATGTCACGAAGGAAACATGACTATTTATATGTGGTTGCGGACATATTTAGAAAAAAGTGTGTTGATTCCTTGTACTAAACAAATTACTAGTGAAGGGACTACACACATATTCTTTCAATATGTATGGCTTCATTTTGGTTTTTCCAATTCTATTATTTATAATAAGGATTCCAGGTTTCTTAGGGAATTTTGGTCAAGTTTGTGGGATTTGATGGACACTAAGATGAAAAAAAGTAGTGCTTTTCATCCACAGATCAATGGTCAAACAAAGGTCGTAAACTACATAATGGTACATCGGTAAGAGGTTATTGTGGTAAGCATCCTAAGTTGTGAGATGAATATTTTTATTATGTGTAGCATGCCTATAACTGTGCACTTCATTCTTCTACTATTAAGTCTCCTTTTGAGACTTGTTTAGTTATTTTCCTAAATCTCCTTTAGATTTCTCTTTTGGATAAGAATATGTTGTTAATGGACATAGTGATACTAAAAAAGCTAAAAAGTTTGTGTAGAAGATACAACTGGTCCATCAGTTTGTCCAAGAACAATTGGAGAAAAGTCAAGCAAAATACAAGGCTAGGCATGATAAACATCGAACTGATCACAAATTTCAAGTGGGTGATTGGTTTGGCTTCACATCAATAAGGAAATAATGATAGGTGAAGGTAAAAAGTTGAAACCAATTTGGTATGGTCCATTCCAAATCTTGGAAAAAGTTGGTAATAATACTTTTTGGTTAGATTTACCTCCTTACATGTAAATTTATTCAGTTGTGAATGTTGAAAATCTGAAATTGTATGAGCCTCCTATGATTATTGATCATGATGATAGCATTTATGTACCTTCTATTGATGATTTTGTTCCTGAGTATTTGGATGAGTTGCATGAAGATATCATTTTGGACAAGAAGGTGAGAACCTCACGAAGGGGTGATGTTGAATATCTTCGTGTGGGTTTAAAGGGAATGCATTCGAACAAGGTGAAATGGATGGAAACCGAAAATGTGAGAGAGAAGTACCCTCGCCTCATTACCAATTGAAAGTAATTTTGGAGGTCCAAAATTTTCTCAATTAGGAGGTGTCATCTAGAAGATCCTTATTGAGAAACACCGATCAATGATCTTCCCTAAATTTGTTAGAATTAGTTACCTTTGCATAAATCGAGTCGAGATATTTACGGTGGCATCTTGAACACTGAAAATAGAGGTTTTCGAAGAAGAAGTTTGCACGCTGAAATTTTTGGAAAATCGACAAAAAGAGAGGGCTGTGCACGTGCAGGCTCGTGATGACTTGGACACGTGCACACTTTTCATGTGGAAAAATCACGGTGATAAGTGGAAATTTGGTATGGAATAAAAATTTGTTTTGTGCCTTTGGTATTTGACACTCATTATCGGATGATTGGGCCCGCTATTTGTTGGTTGGGGAACCTCATCCGAGGTTGAAACACTCTTTTGTGGAGGGGTGCCTTTGCCTCCATTTATTCATATCAATATACCCAAGATTTTGTATATAAGTGCTTATGTTACTCAACACATGGTGAATGTGGGATATATTATGCATTTTATTGTAATTATTATGCTCTATGCAAGAGTTGCATGCGAGTGTCATCCCAAATAGTTGAGTCGAGCTCCTTCTAGATCACCCAACCTGAGCCACCTCAACCACCACCTCACCCCAAGTGTCAACTCACTTGAACCATTGATCGACTGTCACCTAGCCGCTGCTAGCTCCTCACCACACCACTTGAACCCTCCGCTAATGCCTCAACTCCCTCCGACTCACCCTTACGGACCTCCAAGCCGGACATAGCCTCCACACCCAACTTGGCACAAACATCCACCAATCTTACCACGTGTCCCAAGAAAAATTGGCCCTAAGACCAACTCACCATACCGGCTACCCAAACTTATACAATCCACCCAACCATAGCCCAATGGATGTGGGATTTTAATCCCCGATAGTAAAATGTGTGTCCGTGGAGGTTAGAGGGGTTCGACCCCCTAACCTCCTACCTTCTAAAAAATAATGTGATCATCGGGGTATAAGTAGAAAACAAGTTATAAAAGGGAGGAGTTGATATTTGAGGAGTTAATCTCGTAGGTCTATGTAAACTTAGAGGGCATTTTTGGGAATTAGAGACATTTTAGGAGGAAAATTCCAAATGAGGCGAGGGTTATTTTCCTAGGAGGATGATTGTGACGGAGTTGAGGAAGACCCGAATTTACTTGTACACCATATGTAAGTGTTTTGAAGGTGATTTTTAATAGATCGGTCCCTTATTATGAACCCGAAGATGTAGGCTTCATGTCAAATTTTGTTATCAACAAATTATGTCATTGTTCTTTGCAATTCTTTTTGGTTGTTGTGATTTCCATGGTCAACCTGCAGATTTTAAATAATTATTAAAATTATGGAGAAGACGTAATGTTAAAATTTCATCAGAAAAAATCATATTTTTAAAGCAATTTTTAGTGTGTTTGTTTGTAATTGCTTATGACTACGGATCATCCACTCCATTTTTTTCTATCGAAAAGGATTTTTCCATCACCAATTTCTTGGATGAGAGACTAAACATGTTCTCCCATTTATTTTTCTTCACATCCTAGAAAATATAACATGATAGGAGCATCGTGGATAATGGAAAACGTTAATGAGCACAAGTGGGGAACACACAAGCATTCGAGAACATGTACAAGTTGAAAAACACAATGTGATTTTCAACCTATACATTTTAAATTTATGGAACAAGATTCATCACAACTAAAACACTTTGCATTTGAGTCTACTCATATAATATGGTTTGAAACTTAATAAGTTTTTAATTTCCTCTTCACTTTCGCGTAGCAAGTGTCTCCTCAACTTCAATAACCTTACTATGTTTTTTTATTTTCTAATCAACACTATGATTAATCTCTTGGATTAATCAAGAAACTTGACAACAAAGTGCATTTAAATGAAATCAAGCACCAACTTTTCTCTAGTGAATGTTTTGTTTCATAGTTTGTGTATTTTTCAATTTCCTCTTGATTCACTAGGATCTACTCAAGTTCATACATTGTAATTTCCAACAATCATCGTGTTTAATCTTAGGCATTTATGGAGAAAGATTCTACATACGCAATTAGAGCGAGTGCAACTCTGTTTTATATCCATCCTTTCTCTAGTGAAAGTTTTGATTTGTGTTTTTCAATATCCTCTTAGGTTCTCTAAGCATCTTCTCGGCTTCATTAACATGTTTTAATTTCCAGCATTCATCATTTTTAATCTCCTACATTGATGGATAAATATTTTACATACCCAAGCTGGAGTGAGTGCAACTCTATTTTGTGTCTAACCTTTCTCCAAAGTGAACATTTTGTTTTAGAGTTAGTGTGTTTTTCAATCTCCTATTAGGTTCACTAAAGCATCTGCTTAGCTTCATTAACACGCTATAATTTCCAACATTCATCATGTTTAATCTCCTACATTGATGGAGAAATATTCTACATACCCAATTAAAGTGAGTGCAACTTTGTTTTGTATCCAAAATTTCTCTAATGAACATTCTGTTTTAGAGTTTGTGTTTTTCAATCTCCTCTTAGGTTCACTAACTTCTTCTCATCTTCATTAAAACAATGTAATTTCCAAAATTTATCATGTTTAATCTCTTACATTGATGGAGAATATTCTACATACCCAATTATAAAGAGTGCAATTATGTTCTATATCCAACCTTTCTCCAGGGAACTTTCTGTTTTAGAGTTTGTGTGTTTTTCAATCTCCTTTTAGCTTCAATAGCATCTATTGAGCTTCATTAACACACTATAATTTATAAAATTTATTGTGTTCTAATATACTACATTGATGGAGAAGTATTTTGCATACCTAATTGGAGAGAGTCCAAATCTATTTTTGTCCAACCTTTCTCTAGTGAACATTCTATTTAGAGGGTGTGTTTTTCAATTTCCTCTTGATTCACTAGCATCTGCTCGATTCATTCATTAAAAACTTGTAATTTCCAACAGTCATTGTGTTTAATCTCCTACATTGATGGAAAAATATTCTACATACCCAATTGAAGTGAGTGAAACTCTATTTTGTATCAACCTTTCCCCAATGAACATTTTGTTTCAAAGTTTGTGTGTTTTTCAATCTCCTCTTAGGTAATCTAACATCTTCTCAACTTCATTAACACACTATAGTTTCCAATGGTCATCTTTTTCAATCTTCTCGCATTGATGGAGAAATCTTCTACATATCCAATTGGAGTGAGTGCAACTCTATTTTGTATCCAACCTTTCTCCAGTGAATGTTCTATTTCGAGAGGTGGTGTGTTTTTCAATTTCCTCTTATGTTCACTAACATCTAAACTTCATTAACATGCTGATAATTTCCAACATTCATTTTTTCAATCTCCTGCAATGATGGAGAAATATGCTACGTATGTAATATGATCAACCATTGTGTTGGCTAGATTTTCTACATAGCACAAAACCTAGGTAATCATGAGATAAATCTCCCTCATTTCTTGGTGAGGCTCCGTGTCGATTTTTCAATTATAATATGCTAATTTCTAAATGGAGTTTTACTTTAACTACTTAGGTCATGAACCATAAGCTGAATAGCTCTGCTGTAAGTAGCGGTTGTTTTAAAGAAAGGAAATATTTATAGAAGAAGGGAAAGGGAATTATATAAACACAGAGAAGAAATGGAGAAGATGTGCATCCCAATCAATAGATAGCAGAGTTGATTGCATGCACATAGAAGAAACCAATAGATATAAACACAAAATTCTAAGCAAAGGTATCTCTAGATCTAGATCTGAAATAACACAAAGTCTATTAAAAGATCTAAGATAAAAAGAAGAAACACAATACACAGTGACACAAAGTTCTCCAGAAATCTACTCCTGTATATTCCTTTGCTTCAAGTGGCTCTCAAGGGTTTCAGCACAAAGTCTAAAACACAAGGTTGTTGCTTACAAATTTTGATCATTAACCCGAAGGTTCTTCCTCTACTTATAGAATGTAGAGGGGCAATTACAAGTCGGAAGCTTTTAGTTGAAGCTGGCACATGTGGAAGCTAGAAAAGAAACAACTAGCAATCTCCCTCTTCGAGTTCCTCTTTGCGCATGACATGTATGATTTGCAACTGAAAATAGAACCTTATATTTGCATCTACCACCTATCTCCAAGTAGTTGACTCCTTCAAGTAATGGTTTTTAAACCAATCACTTAAGTTGTATAATTTAATTGATCACTAAATTACTTTTTGGAGGAAAGGAAAGAAGGAAGAGGAAAGCTGCAATCTTGTCCTTTTTCATGTCTGCATGCAGCTGATTCTTTTGCCTTTGATTCTCACCAAACTGGATCTGGGAGTAGCTGGATCTGGAAACAAGTTGGAATTGGAAACGGCTGGATCTGGAAACAACAAGTTGGATCTGGAAGCGGCTGGAATTTTGCCTTCGCCTTGTCTTCTCTTTTATCCTTGAAGCTTTTGCAGTTCTTCTCTAGTACATGCATCAATGCAATGTTCGTCGTAAATAACTCATCATTTTTATTTTTAATTACATATGAGTAATTAAAAATTCTGAAAAGCATTCGGATGAATGAAAATTCAATGAAGGCTTCAACTAGAAGATGGGAGCATTTGCACAAGATCTTGGAAGGAATTTTCCACACCTTTGACTTCTTCACGGGCTGCATTTGAAACAAGAGGATGAAGCCTTTGTGCCGGAAGCTTTTGCAACTATGAGATCGGATGCGGATCTACATCTACATCTGGATATGGATCTGCATCTGCATGGATATGGATCTGCACTGCATAACAAACTAGGCTATAGGATGGATGGAAAATGTAGCTCAAATAATTCCCTTTGCTTTTAATCTGCACGCATGAATGAGTGAAGTTTTCTTGCATGCATAAGTGAAGTCTTTCTGCTCGGATCTGTCTATCAATTCAAAGCAAGAGGTTCCGAGCCTAGATCCGTGTCTCAATATCTACGTAAATTTAGAAGTGATGCATGACTCTGTTGTGCTTTCTTTTTCATCTTTCTTCGCCATAGCTTTGTCTATCTTTGTCTAAACAATTCTTTTTCTTCTTATTTGACTGGAATTCTTCAAAACTGGTGCAAATCTAGATAATTCTTCAGATTCGGAGGATATATTCAATGTATTGGACATTGATTAGAGCTCATTTTATTTTGTAAAGCACCTGTAATGAATTCTGTGATTAATTCAGACAAAGATGGCCACCGGAGCATGAATAGTGAATTTTAATTGTAAAAATCTGCACTTTTCAAGCCTGCTGCCCCAAAAATTGATGTTTAATTTGCATGCAAAGAGAGCATGAATTTTTCCAACTTCACCTGAGCACCTGTATCACTTATGCAAACAATTATGCAGACACAAATCAACCTCCTTCAATGCATGCGCTGAATTTGGAAGCTTTTAGCCTTGATTTCACCTTTATTCGAGCAAAAATCCTCTTGAATGGGCGCACTTTTCCTCCGGGCTGCACTTCTTTACCTGTGAATTAAATAATTCATCCTTATGGCAGCCCATGCTTATATAACCCTCATAATTCTATAATTAATAATTGCCCTTCTTATTCCTGGCAATTAATTAATTAAAAATCATGCTCTTCTCTTTAACTGATGTGTTAAAATAGCATGTTTAAGGACAACCATCCAATTAATTAAATTAATCCAATTTAAACATCCACTCTTCACTCAACTGAAGTTTCACAGTGTGCTTTGACCATAGCCACTGAAAATAGAATTTAATTTAATCAATTAATGCTTCAAAAAGCATTAAATATATACCAAAAGGGGCACACTTTTTGTCATGAAGGAGGCAGCCTTTAAATAAATAATATTTATTTAATTTTAGCCAATCTATTTCCATCTTCTTTATTCCCTTTTACCTTGTTGACTTTCTTCCATGCTTGGTGCACAATTTTGGGTGAATAAATATTTATTTAATGCATTATTATTCACCCAAGGTGGGTCGCACTTTTTGGCTAAAGAGAATTCTATTTTTAAAAACACATGACAATGGGAATTTTTACCCTACAAGGCAACCCCGAAAATCCCATGATCTACTTAAGTGATTTGACTTTCATAATGGGATTATTTACCCTGCATGGCAGGCAATAAAATCCCATGATTTCACTTAAGCCACTTTTCTTTTATTCCACCATGGGAATTTTTACCCTGCAAGGCAGGCAATAAATTTCCGCTTGCTTGCTGCCTCTAATTTTCCCACTGCAACTTTAGTGACTTTTCCATCATGAGAAAATGTACCCTGCAAGGAAGTGCGATAAAATCCCACACCGCCTAATGCTTCTATTTTCCCATGATCCACTTAAATCCTTTGTTTTCCAAAAATGCACCCAACCCCGCATGGGCTTTTTAGTGCACGACTTTGCTTTTCCCAGTGAACCAGACCTCGATGGCGACTTCCTTTTTGCACAATGTGCGTATGTGATCTCGAATACTCTAGGCCAAGAATCGGGCCAACCCAGGTAAAGGAATTGATCTAGAGAAATTTCTAAGAAAACTAAATGGGAAAACATAAAAACACGAAAAATTGTCAAAAGTCATAAATAATGCCCAAAACCTATTCCTAGTTAAAACCCTTTGGTATATAGGAATAATGATATGTTCGATCACAACGGGGTTAAAACAGAGCGCAAATTGCCTCAAACGGGGCTCGAAATAATTAAATACAAATTTCCCATGAGACAAATGTCGATGATGAGAATATAACAATTTTGGGCATCTGGGTATTTGGCAAAAATGGCTAATAAGGCTCTTTGGGAATATCTTGACGCAATCAAGAACTTTCAGTGGCAAAAAAACACAAAACAACCCTATATTTTAAAAGTACGAAATTTTTTTCGGATAGGGTAGTCATAGATTTCAGGATGAAATCTAGGGACACCAGTCAGCTCCGTATGTGGACATCTTTTTCTCTGTCAGAATGACAAGGGAAAATATGAGATCCCAACATCTCTTGTTTCATAGCTTTTTTTTTGGGCATGGGGTCATGCAAACAAACACAACACAAAAATAAAAATAAAACAAAGAAAAACAAACAAAGTTTTATTTATGTACATACAGGTTTTACCCTTCTTCTTCACGTCTTGAACAGCTTCAGATGTTGCCCGTTGAAAGGAAATGGTAACTCAATTCCATCCTGGTAGGCAAGGAAGAAAGTGTTCATTCCTGCAACTCTTTTGATCATGAAGGGCCCTTTCCATAGTGAATCATATTTGTCGTGCATACCCTTTAGTTCATGTCTCTTGTCCCACAAGAGTACCCAGTCTCCGATCTTGAACTTCCTTTCTTGTCCTTCTTATCAAATACTTTGGGCGAGTCCTTATCAACTTCATCTGGTGGTGGCTCATCCTTTCTTCTTTTCTGCGATGGGTAAGTCTACACCAACTTCTCTCGTTCCCAGATTCACTTTGGTTGTACTTGAAAGAAGAACTATCACCATATTCTTTGTTCTTCTTGAGGTACTGATCATGCTTGTTGAAAGTCTCCACTAAGGAACTAAACCCTTGGGGATTTTGTTAACTTTTGGTTGGATTATTTTGCTATTGTCATCATAACCTAGATCAGCTTTTCCTGTGACTATTTGTTATGGTGGTGATTCACTCCCTTCAACATGCAAACATGTTTGTTCAGGGACTCTGGGGTGGTAGACCATCTCCACTTTATAGTTTCCTTGTCTGAATATGGATGGTGGTCTATCCGGATTCAATAGTACAGCTGTGACTACCAAAGAGTCTGCCTTAGAATTTTGATTCATTAGAATGAAGTCAATAGAGAAGGCTGCAAAATCGAATGTGGCGGAAAACACTTTATCTCTGTAATGCTTCAGCTTATCTCTTTTGACTTGACTTTTGCCCTCGAACCTGCTTTACTAGAAGTTCAAGCATCTCCTTGGGCTTTGAGGAGTTTTACTCCTTTCTTTTAGCTTGCTCCATTCCTAGCAGTAAGGCTTCATACTCCGCCGTATTATTGGTGTTCTCGAACATCAGCTTGTGGGAGTATGGGAATATCTCATGATCTAGAGATATTAGTAGAGCGTCGGCTCCTGATCCAAAAGAACAACATGTGCCTTTAAACTCTAGAGTCCAAACTTTTTCTTCTTCTTTTGTTGGCTCTGGCTCTGGTCGAAGTTCTAGCTCTGGAATGTCTTTATCCATTTCCAAGAAATAGACCCCACGGCAGATTCCTGAAAAAGAATCTGAGATCTAGGATCCTCAGATTTTGTAACCGTGTACCTAGACTTCTTTTCCGGCTCCAACTTATGGTTAAGCCCTTTGATAGGAATATGCGTGCACAGGACCAATCCATCTTTACTTCTCCTCCCAACTTTTTGCATAAGTTTCTACTCAGCAACATCCCGTAGGAGACAGGAATATCTGCAACTAAGATTGTCATCTTTAATCTCTTGTCAGGGAAAACTGCCAAAACAACTTGCACATCTTTGATTTGTCTGATTAAAGGGACTTGTCTCTCCATGGAGTAGCACCTTTTTATGGTCTTTGTCAGGGTAAGCCCAAGAGCATCTATAACTTTAGTTGGCATGACATTTTCAGAAGCACCCGAATCTAGAATGTAATTGCTTAACTTGAAACCATTAAGCAATAAGGAGACATAGAAAGGTTCCACCTTTTCGAGAAGATGGTGAGGATTTAAAAGCTGCGGTGTTGTTTTATGGAGGAGTATCCTTGGGCTTAGGCTTAGGAAAAAGACCTTTTGATGTATTGGATTGTCTGGTGATTGTACATATTTGACTAGCCTATTTAAGCTTTGTTCGGGAAAAGCTATCGGGCATTCAACACGACATTTGAACTTTGGTTTTCTTAACATGATCAATAATGTCAAAAGAAGAAATAGATTCAGATACCTGAGTAGCTTTCTGTGGTTGAGATGAATAACTCGCATGCTTACTTCCGGGAACTAAGGAAGAAGGCAAAGGGTTGCCTCTTCTTTGTTTGTTAGCAAATGCTTCATCTTGGCGAGTTTGTGATCTTGTAAGTACTGCATATGCATGACCATGATCGTCTTCAAGAAGCTCCTCATACTCATGTTCATATTTGTAGTTTAGGTAATTAATATTGGAGTCACCAGTAGGACCTATAAAATCATCATCCTCGAGCTGATCAGCGTCAGCTTCTAGGTCTTCTTCATTCATCTCCACGTTGTTTCTGGGAGCAGCTTCAATTGTTAATCTTTGGGAACCAGCAATGTGGTTCCGGTTGTTGTTGTTGAAATTCTAAGCAAGGGTAGTATTGTTGCCTTGAGCCATTTGAGCCATTTGTTTCTTCATCTGCGATATCTCATTTGCTAACTTTTGCGGTGATGAATCGAAGTAGTAGAAAAAGATGAACTTTCAGCTCTAGAAATGTTGCTCTTTATCTTTCTAGCCATGATGAGGTCATCTTCAATTTCAACCGCCATGTTTTGAGTGCTAACAAATTAGCAGGACGTGCTCTTTGTAGTTAATAGCTTACTTTAGGAAGTAAAGTGTTGATGAAGAACACCTTTTGATTCTCATCATTCAGAGAAGCAAAAGCTAGAATTTTGTTCAGTAATCTTTGGAATTTTGCAATAAAATCCTGCATGTGCTCATGTGGCTCCTTCTTCAACTGAGTGAGCTAAGTAATCAATGTCTTTGGAATCTTCAACTAGTTTGAATTTTTTCAAGAATGCATCCCGCATAGTAGCTTGAGTTGGTTATGGTGCCAAGAGTTAGTCGGTAGAACCATTCTCTAACCAAGTCATGCAGAGTCTCAATGAAGAGTCTGACTGAGACATCTTCATGTTCTACTGCAAGCACACCACAAGATATGAAGAAGGCCGCCAAATGATAGTTCGGGTTTTGCTTTCCATCTCAAAGAATTTTGGAAAATTCTTTCGGATCCCTTTAGGTAGATCATGCATAGGTGGAGTCAGATTCAGAGGCCCAAAAGCTGCTCCCCATGGGACAGGTACTATCTGATTCTGGTTCTAGTTCTGCATGATGAATGGGGCACGTCTCCTCCTTGTGTAGACTTGATGAATAATTCCAGCTGCCGGATTATGTTGAAGATGATCCGGATCTGGATGAGCGTGCACTCTCCTTCCTGGTGAGAGACTAGATCTGTGGCTTCTAACTTGAGGAGGATGATTAAAATTGAATTACTCCTGTAGTCTAAAGAAATGATCAGTCCTTCCTTGCGCCTTCACAGATCGGGTGAATGGACGTTCAGCCAAGTTGAGATTTGTATGGAAAACACTTTGATCTTCAAGAGATAAGCTTTGATCTGCAAAGATAGTTGTTCCCAGTGAGTCGCCAAAAACTGTTGGCTAGATTTTCTGCATAGCACAAAACCTAGGCAGTCATGAGATAAATCTCCCTCATTTACCGGTGAGGCTCCGTGTCGATTTGTCAATTATAATATACTAATATCTAAATGGGGTTTTACATTAACTACTTAGTTCGTGAACCATAAGCGAATAGTTCGCATCAAGTAAGTGATTGTTTTAAAGAAAGGAAATATTTATAGAAGAAGGGAAAGAGAATTATATAAACACAGAGAAGAAATGGAGAAGATGTGCATCCCAATCAATAGATAGCAGAGTTGATTGCATGCACATAGAAGAAACCAATAGATATAAACACAGAATTCTAAGCAAAGGTAGCTCTAGATCTATATCTGAAATAACACAAAGTCTATTAAAAGATCTAAGATAAAAAATAAGAAACACAATACACCGTGACACAAAGTTCTCCGGAAATCTACTCCTGTATATTCCTTTGCTTCAAGTGGCTCTCAAGGGTTTTAGCACAAAGTCTAGAACACAAGGTTGCTGCTTACAAATTGTAATCATTAACTTGAAGGTTCTTCCTCTACTTATAGAATGTAGAGGGGAAATTACAAGTCGGAAGCTTTTAGTTGAACTAGCACATGTGGAAGTTGGAAAAGAAACAATTGGTAATCTCCCTCTGGAGTTCCTCTTTGCATGACATGTATGATTTGCTGTTGAAAATAGAACCTTCTATTTTGCACATTTGCCACCTATCTCCAAGTAGTTGACTCCTTCAAGTAATGGTTTTTAAACCAATCACTTAAGTTGTATAATTAATTGATCGCTCAATTACTTTGTCGGAGGAAAGAAAGAAGGAAGAGGAAAGCTGCAGTCTTGTCCTTTTTCATTTCTACATGGTGATTCTTTTGCCTTTGATTCTCACCAAACTGGATCGGGAGTAGTTGGATTTGGAAGCGAAAGTGGAATTAGAAACGGTTGGATTTGAACAACAATTTGGATCTGGAAGTGGCTAGAATTTTGCCTTCACATTGTCTTATCTTTTATTCTTGAAGCTTTTGTAGTTCTTCTCAAGTACATGCATCAATCAATGCAATTTTCATCGTAAATAACTCATCATTTTTATTTTTAATTGCATATGAGCAATTAAAATGCAGAAAGCATTCCAGATGAATGAAAATTCAATGAAGGCTTCAACTAGAAGATGGGAGCATTTTCACAAGATCTTAGAAGGAATTTTCCATGCACTGACTTCTTCACGGGCTACATTTGAAACAAGAGGATGAAGCCTTTATGCGGAAACTTTTGAACTATGAGATCGGATCTGGATCTACATATAGATTTGCATCTGCATCTGCATCTGCATCTAGATATGGATCTGCACCTACATAACAAACTCTGACAATTGGGCTATGGATGGATAATCTGCAGCTCGAATAATTCCACTGCTTTTAATCTCGCACGCATGAGTGAAGTTTTTCTGCATGCATAAGTGAAGTCTTTCTGCTCTGGATCATGTCTATCAATTTGATAAGAGGTTTCGAGCCTAGATCCATGTTTCCAAATATCTGCAAATTTAGAAGTGATGCATGACTCCATTATGCTTTCTTTTTCATCTTTTTCGCCATGGCTTTGTCTATCTTTATCGAACAATTCTTTTTCTTCTTATTTGGTGGAATTCTTCAAAATGAGTGCAAAGATCTGGATAATTCTTCAGATTCGGAGGATATATTCAATGTATTGGACATTGATTAGAGCTCCTTTTCTTTTGTAAAGCACCTGTAATGAATTCCTGCAATTAATTCAGACAAAGATGGCCACCGGAGCATGAATAGTGAATTTTAATTGTAAAAATCTGCACTTTTCAAGCTTCTGCCCCAAAAATTGATGTTTAATTTGCATGCAAAGAGAGCATGAATTTTTCAATTTCACCTAAGCACCTGTATCACTTATGCAAACAATTATGCAGACACAAATCAACCTCCTTCAATGCATGCGCCGAATTTGGAAGCTTTTAGCCTTGATTTCACCTTTGTCTGAGCAAAAATCCTCTTCAAATGGGGCGCACTTTTCCTCCGGGCTGCACTTCTTTACCTGTGAATTAAATAATTCATCCTTATGGCAGCCCATGCTTATATAACCCTCATAACTCTATAATTAATAATCACCTTTCTTATTCGGCAATTAATTAATTAAAAATCATGCTCTTCTCTTTAAGCGATGTGTTAAAATAACATGTTTAAGGACAACCATCCAATTAATTAAATTAATCCAATTTAAACATCCACTCTTCACTCAACTGAAGTTTCACAGTGTGCTTTGACCATAGCCACTGAAAATAGAATTTAATTTAATCAATTAATGCTTCAAAAAGCATTAAATATATACCAAAAGGGGCACACTTTTTGTCATGAAGGAGGCAACCTTTAAATAAATAATATTTATTTAATTTTAGCCAATCTATTTCCATCTTCTTTATTCCCTTTTACCTTGTTGACTTTCTTCCATGCTTGGGCACCAATTTTGGGTGAATAAATATTTATTTAATGCATTATTATTCACCCAAGGTGGGTCGCACTTTTTGGCTAAAGAGAATTCTATTTTTAAAAACACATGACAATGGGAATTTTTACCCTGCAAGGCAGCCCGAAAATCCCATGATCCACTTAAGTGATTTGACTTTCATAATGGGATTATTTACCTGCGTATGTGCAGCAATAAAATCCCATGATTTCACTTAAGCCACTTTTCTTTTATTCCACCATGGAATTTTTACCTGCAAGTACGCAATAAATTTCCGCACACTCTTTGCCTCTAATTTTCCCACTTTGCTGACTTTAGTGACTTTTCCATCATGAGAAAATGTACCCTACAAGGTGAGGCAATAAAATCCCACCTGCCTAATGCTTCTATTTTTCCCATGATCCACTTAAATCCTTTGTTTTCCAAAAATGCACCCAACCCCGCATGGGCTTTTTAGTGCACGACTTTGCTTTTCCCAGTGAACCGGACCTCTGATGGCGACTTCCTTTTTGCACAATGTGCGTATGTGATCTCTGAATACTCCAGGCCAAGAATCGGGCCAACCCGGCAAAGGAATTGATCTAGAGAAATTTCACATAAAACTAAACGGGAAAACACAAAAACACGAAAAATTGTCAAAAGTCATAAATAATGCCCAAAACCTATTCCTAGTTAAAACCCTTTTGGTATATAGGAATAATGATATGTTCGATCACAACAGGTTAAAATGGAGCGCAAATTGCCTCAAACAAGGCTCAAAATAATTAAATACAAATTTCCATGAGACAAATGTCGATGATGAGAATATAACAATTTTGGGCATCCGGGTATTTGGCGAAAATGGCTAATAAGGCTCTTTGGGAATATCTTGTGTAATACAAGAACTTTTCGACAATAAAAACACAAAATGACCCATTATTTTAAACGTACGAAATTTTTTCGAGATAGGGTAGTCATAGATTTCAGGATGAAATCGGGGACACCACATTGTGTTTTTCAAAATCCTCTTCACTTTCCTAGTGGTTTTTTCCCAACTTACAAAACTATTTGTATTATAGAAACAACATTGTGTTTTTTATCTCTTGGGTCGATTTTATGTTTTGTGTCTCTCTTTTCAATCTACGACTTATTCAATAAATTTTCTTCTACACGTTTTTCTATTTTGTTTGATTCAATTTTCACCCGTGAAATCATATTCACTAAATTAATTGTACTTGCTTTGGATGTTACAAGTGCGGTTGAGGAAGTTGGCATATTAAATACCACATATCAAATGTGCCTTGTCATTATTTAGGAGAACAATGGTGAGTAGAGTTGGCGAATGAAACATAAATCAGTGTTGACAAAACTATATACAAAATGCACATCAAGTACCGAGTACAACAATCCAAGTTGTCGTTGTCAAACTCATGCTAGAATGCTTTTCCAACTACTGATTCCCTTTACTTTTCAATGACCATGAATATGTTTCCTATGTAGTTTGGATGGGGATCAGTGAATTGGTATAGAGTATAGTGATGTTGATTATGTTATTGTTTTTGAGAAAACTCGAGAAAGTATTAGGATTTCATAAGATTTCTAGTTTGCTCACAAATCCATAAGATGCAATCACCACAAACTTACGATAATTCCAAATTTCATTTTCTATAATTTTGAAATTATATTCACTTATCTTTGTTTCGGAGAACTACATCTAATGGATTCTCCATAATCAACTTCTTGAATAGGAGACATTTATTAGAGACATTCAAGCCTCTTTGTGATGTTCCAACTAAGGATTGATTAGGTGCCTTGGTGGATGGATTTCCATTTTAATATAATAACATTAGTAAGTTTATGTTGTTGGATACTAATTAAGTCTCAATTCGTATCTTAACCTTTTTAGATTTCCTTCCTCTAGTGACTTGAGAACCTATAATTGGTATAAGATTTATGAGTGAAGACCACACAATGTGGGTGAAGGTCGATGTGGTTTTCTAAGGGCTCTGTGATAAGATTATCTTCATGATTTCACTTTTCCATGCATATGGAGTTGTTTTGGTTTTATTTAAACTCCTTAGCGAATCATCTCCCTCATGAATATCCTCTAAATCATGTTATCATCACCCAAGGAATCTTCCTGTCTATAGACTTAGTTTTCATCCTTTCATGTTTAGATAATACCAACCCTTTGCTACTACTCAAAGTACGAATAATTCCAGTTTTTGGTTCAATTTCGTGTCGAAAATTGACATTTATGGGGGGTTTTGACCATGTTTCTTTGGAGAAATTGCATTGTGGAGGCTAAGCGAAATGGTGACACAATGCTAACATGACTAAATATTTTTAATTACATCATATTTGCACCACATTTTCCACACTTTTATGCCACCCATATATGACGCCAACCATGTCATTTTTGCAATATCACTTGGCGCACGTGAGATGTAAAATTGTTTGATACATTAAAAAAGAAATAAATATAATATAATTATTTAAAATATCAAATAATTATATTAGAATTTTTAATATAAAATTGATATGGAAGCGGGACACATTACGGTACAAGGATATATTGTACGTATGCAAGAACTTTAACATTAAAATTCAAGTTCTTTATGAGATGCATGCTTCTCATGTGGGTGGTCGATCAATATTTCTGAAGAATTATTATCAAATTAAATACAATTTCTTCTAAGAAGAATGCTTTGCGTGTTAGCATAACAAAGAAAAACTATTAAGACCCCATGCCTCATATAGTCTCTATCTATTCCCAATGAGCGGTGCGAGGAAGTTTTCATAGATTTCATCACATGATTGCCAAAGTCTAAAGGGAAAATTGTAATCATAGTGGTTATGGGTAGACTCACCAACTATGTTCACTTTTTTACTTCGTCACATCCTTTTACAATGAGTACATTAGCCATATTTTTATGGATACAATTTAGAAGCTACATGATACACTCAAAATTATAGTCATCGATCTTGATGTTATATTTACTATCAGTTTTTGCACTTATTTGTTTGCATGTTTGGGTACTCAACTAACTTGTAGTTCATCCTATCATCCCCAATCAAATGGGCAAATTGAGGAAGTAAACAAATGTTTGAAGGGATATATTTGATGTTTTGTTGTAGATAAGCTAGAAAGATGGGTTCATTGGCTTCTATTTGCAGAATTGTGGTATAACACTTCATTTCACACCTCATCCAAACTCTCTCTATTTATAGGATTATATGGGTACTAGGCACCATAACTCACCTCCACCTTGAGGATCAAGTCTAACGTGAGAGCATTTGAAGAGCACATTCAACACCAACAAGAGGTACTTTCTAGCCTTAGAGAGAATTCAACAATGACATAGAATCTCATGAAGAAACAAGCTGATCAACACCATAGTGAATGCCACTTTGAAGTTGGAGACTTTGTTTTTATGTGATTACAATTGTATAAACAACTCTCCTTGAAATAACAAAGAAAGGATAACAAGCTTTCACCTAAATACTATGGTCCTTACCGAGTGTTGCAAAGAATTGGTAGTGTGGTAGATAAATTGGATCTCCCAATAAACCAAAATAAGTCCAGTCTTCCATGTTTCTTTCTTAAAGAACATCATTGGATAGCAAGTGTCAACCCAGTCAATATTACGAACTTGATGAGGAGGGCTTAATCAACATGGATCCTAAAGGCGTTATCCAAATAAACACTACGAAGTTAAGGACATGGGTCATTACTAAGTATCGATCAAGTGGAAGAATTTAAACAACGAAGATGGTGTTATGTGCTAAAATCCAACATAATTATATTAATGGGGTGGACTATTAAATTCTAAATGGATAAAGTGAGTGATAAATAACTTTGTAAAAGTATATAAAATGTTGTATAAATAACCCGATAAAAGGATAGGTAAAACTATCATATGAATAAATTAATTTGATTTATCATTGTAATGAATTGGTGTGGCGGTTTTAACTACCTTTGGATATTATAAAAGGGATAATCACCCGATGGATGGAGGGACTACAAAAAAATAAAACAAGAATTGAATAGAAAATAATTTGGAGACCTTTGAGAGTAGGGGCCTAGAGCAAGTACCTTGCGAGTGAGACAAGGTGCACAAAGTGCATTCGACTAGGGGTGCATAGTACACACCAAATGTCCTTGGCCAAACTTATTTTTATGTAAATGTGTTCATGATATATATCCCTTAATTATGTAAGTGTGAGTGTGTCAAAATGTTTCTACTTAATAAGGTTGTATAGCCATCCATCAAGAACCTCATAGATATGTATTCTAAACCCTCTTGAATTATTTTATATATATATATATATATATATCTTTTCTTTTATACTTATGTTAATGAATTGCTTTAGATAGTACTATACTTAATAGGTTACAAGACATCTTTGTATTTTCTATTCATCATGCTTATAGAATATTTTTAAAATTATATTGTTTTCTAAGAAAATTGCTCACATTTTGGTATCAAAAATTTGCTTATCCTAAACATTGGTGTAGAAAGAAAATATATTATTATAGTTTAGTGAGAAGGTATAAAATTACATACGACCCTCAACTTTCTACCTCTTGATTTGTGCCCAATTGACCCAAGTCAAAGTTCCGAGTAGTAAAAAGGTGATGGAAATAAATTGGAAGAAAGCAAAAGGAAGGTGTCACTAATTGTGAATGATCTCTAAAGGGGAAAGAGTGTTGGCTTGATATCCTTAATATATTCTTTTATTGGCAAAAATGAACAACTAAAAGCTTCCAATGACAACAGGCTTTATCTTCAAGATTCACAGCCGAAGAGCGGATATTGAAAAGAGTCGAAATCGATTAAATTATCTTGTTTTTGTGGTCCCATAGACTCTTTAGTCTCGTGGACGTCATTAAAATCTTTCATTTCATTTCATTTCAAATGGTAATTAATATCAAGGATGGATGGTACCTCTTCGATTCCTCACACAAAATAATTTCTAAATAGAATGGAATGAAATTAGAAAAATCTCCAAACTCTCTAATATTCCAATCTGAATTTTCTAACCCTAAAAATGATTGCATAATCTTGTTTTCAATGAGACACAATTTTACGTGGAGTTGATGAAATCTATATAAAAATCAGAATCGTAATCAACAATCATGATTAGATGCGAGGAGTGATATAGAGTTGATGTTGAGTGATCTAAAGGCAAGTTGGGTTGAATAACATGCAAGACAAAATAATAAACATGTAAAATGAGTTAAAAAAATGTGTTATCGAGTTAAGTTTTAAATGCACATGTATTGGTGGGAGTATTGCCGATAAACGTGAGACAACGACTACACAATTTCGCAACAACTAACACAACAAATTGTGTCATGATGCGACCACCACCATGGCTTACAAATGTGGCATAGTGATTGCACAATTGCTAGGTTGGTTTGTAGAGTCGAAAAAAATGCAAGTTGGAGGCAAGAATGGAGAAAAATCTTCAATCTTACCAATCGAGGCAAATGTTGAAGAGCAATTTAAGTAGGAATAAGTAGGAAAAGTGAGGATAAATGATAGGATTGGATCTAAGCGTTTTGGTAATGTTTTTGAGGTTGTAGCATCATTATTGGGGTTTTTAAAAATATAATACCATGCAAAATTTAGGTGAGTACGGTTCCATCCACTTGTTCACCATATATCCCCAATTGCATAACATGGTAAATTAACCACTTTAAAGTTCTATACCAAAAACATTAACATGTTATGCCCGAAAGGGTTTAAATTCATGATACACAATAAAACTTGAAACATATAACAAGTAAACATTGATAAATATTACCTTGCACACTAATGCTTATGATTCCATCATTGCTTGTCTTTTAAGTTTTACTTAATTTTTCTTTCTGCAATAATCGATTGTAATTTTTTTTTTTTGTTTTCATAAGCATACTCAATTTTTCAAAATAACTATATATTGATGTAAGCATAACACTATATACACAACTCACTAAGAACCATTTAATTTTTTTAAACTTAAACTCGCATATTGAATATGTGATCATGTTTTTACTCTTTTTTATAATCACCCTCAATTTTTTTAAATAATACCAAACACAACTCAAATGAGAACCCCCTTTTTTATAAAAGGTACTTAAGAGCATTAACTCCATTAAAATGAAAATTCTCATTATATGAATATTGTCAAGGCACCTTTGAAATGAAATGAAATGAAAGATTTTAATGACGTCCACGTGACTCAAGAGTCAAAGGGACCAAAAAAAGTAGAAACATTAAGTTGAAACCAAGTTCTTTTCCAAATCCTCTCGCCTACTGTGAATCTTGAGCACAAAACCAGCAATCCTTTGAAGCTTTGCTTCCTCAAATAACTCATCTAGGTTGTCCACTTGTAAGTCATTTTCATACTGGAAGCGGATGTCATCATACGCTGAGCATTCCATGATGAAGTGCCATTCTATTTCAACAACCCCTGTACTGCAAAAAAGACAAGTTCTCCTTTCCCACTCTTCTTTGGGAATAGTCCATCTGCCCGTTTCACAGCGAAGATGATGTGACCCGGTCCTCAACTGAGCCAAAATAATCCTAGCCTTACCTTTGATATCCGCCCTTAAGTAAGCTTTGTTATCATGAGCCCAAGTGGGGTTGAAATATTTGATATAGTGCGCTTTCTTACGACCAATATTTTTGTCCACATGATTTTCCTAAACTTCTCCGCCACATAATTTTTTATTTCCCTATTGCTGTTAGGGCACTCCTGGAAGTGGATGCCCCACTTCTCCATCCATTTGGTGTTCTGCTTCATCCAAGTTTTCTTTCTGCGCTCTAGGTTATCCTCTATAACCATTTTGGGCCAACGATGATTGTCCATGCTTTCCACTTTTTTCAAATAGCTTATTAGCCGAGTGATTGCCGAAGCTTCCATTGGTAAGATACCCGCTTCAGCCAGTAAAATCTCATAAGGAACCGTTGATTTAACTTTGAGAGTGCTTGTGATTAAATGTTTTTGGATTCTTTCTACCTGTCTCCATCCATGCTTTGACATATTACTTCCCCAGACTTCACACCCATAAAGGGCCACTGGAGTAACCCACAGACCAAAGAGGGTTTTCTTAGTATTCCAGTCCCAAAGCTCAGCTTTCCTACATCTATTTTGGAGCAAGTATGATGCTTTCCAACCTCCTTGAATTCTTTTTGCTCTGCATGTTTCCCAGCTCATTTTGTGGTGAAAATCAATCCCCAGATATTTATATTCTGTAACAATTTCCAATGGCCTCCCTTCAAAAAGAAAGTTAGTGTGTCCCTTTCCTTTTTAGAGAAAAAATCATGATTTTTGTTTTGTCGATGTTCACTTGCATCCCGACTTCCTGGCAAAAGAGTTCTAAGGCTTTTAGATGCTCTCTCAAACCTTGAGCTGTTGTTGATATTAAGATAAGGTCATCAGCATATAAGAGCAACTTCACCACATATTCCGCCAACTGAACACCCCCTCCCTCGGTATTGTGTAACCATTCTTCAAGCTTGTCAATGTATAAACCAAACAAAGTGGGAGAAAGAGGGCAGCCTTGTTTGACACCAATGTCACTACCAAAACATTCCGACATGCCTTCTCTAGTTCTGATTTTAGCTCTGACCTGCTCATAAAGCCTGTGCACTGCAGCTCTAAACTCGTCTGGAATCCCAAGTTCTTCCATCCTGTTCCAAAGTTTGTCACGAGGGACCGTGTCAAACGCTTTTTTAAAGTCAACAAAACAACAAAAAGCTTCCTCACCTTGTGAATCCCAAACCTTTTCAATCAAATGCCTAAGAGTTATGCAATGATCAATGGTTGAATGTTTAGGTCGGAAGCCTGCCTGTCCTTTTGCTCTTTTACCCTCTCTTTCTGCCCAATTGCTGATTCGGCGCTCTATCATGCCCCCAAACAACTTACCAAACAGAGGATTGATCATAATGGTGCGGTAGTTAGAAGGGTTATTGACATCCCCACTTTTAAATAGAGGAATAACCACACTGGTCGTCCATTCTATTGGGAACCCTACTTGATTTACATTATTGAAGATTGTTTTGATATGTGGAGCAAGCACCTCGACCCCCCACTTTAAAAATTCAGCTTGTAACCCATCAACATCTTGTGCTTTTCCATTTGCTAGATTTTGAATGCCGTATTTGATGTCGTCTTCTGAGAATAGCTCGATTGAAGTCTGGAGGATGGGAGGGCTATCCTGTTGAAGAGACCGCTCATATAAAAGCTTCGCATATTCTAACCAATGTGCTTCTGTGATATTGTTTTCTATGTGTGTTTTCTTTTGTTGCAACTCCCTCCAAAATCCTTTGGGATTGTGTTTTCCGAGAGCAATTAATTCCGACCTCCTTCTATTCACATAGGTTTCTTTTTTGTATTGAACTAGTCTCTTATAATTCTTTTTATTTATTTTATTCCCTCCACTTTCCCTCATAGCTCTCTTGGCAGCCTTACAATCCTCATCATACCATGGATTAGTGGGAAAAGTATTTGCAGCTCCCTTTCTGGGCTTAGATCTTTTGCAAGCACCTAAAGCCTTGTGAATTAAAGGTATCATTAGTTTACTATGCCAACACACCCCCTTGCCCCCTTGATCGTATTGCACTCTAAATCAATTTTTGCCGATTGAAATTGTTGCTCAAGGGCAGCCAAAAAGATTTCCTGATTTTCTTTATTCAAAATGATTTTGCCTTGTTTTGGATATGTCTCTGGCAAGTGATGGCCTTGGTTTCCTTGTTGCTGATTTGTACTGGTGGCAAGTTTGATTAAGAGAGGTTTATGATCAGATTTGAGCTCAATAGGAGAATCTCCAATTTCGAACTCGAGCAGTCTACAAATAGAACTCGAGTGCAGATAACATAGTCCACAACACTTTGACCATTGTACGTTTTGCAAGTGATATTTCCGGATCTAGGCCAAGTCTTCATGCCATTACAAATAACCATGTCGTGTAGGCTACATAGACCTAGGAGCTCAACCCCGAAGAGCGTCACCCCTCCATTCCCATCTTGGGATATTCTTTCCCAAAACTTGTCATCTGCCTCATCAAGCCAAAGTGGATTTCCATCGTCACCTTTGGTGTTGTCCAACTGAAGAGATTGATTATTTGCCGTTCTTGCATTAAAATCTCCCATCATAATAATTTCTCCGTCAGCACTAAACAAAGAAATGTCTTTTTTTATTGAAGCATAAGGGTCCTCACTATCTAAATTTCTTTTCTTATATGTCTTTGATCCTTGCGGAGCAAAGTAGCAAGCAGCCAATCTGATAGTTGTCTTGTTATCTGCTATTTTCAGCCATATATATTGCTTATTTGCATCTTCTTTTTCCACTTTAACGACCCCAAGCCATGTATCCTTGATTAGAATTGTGATTCCTCCATGCCCTTTCCCTGTCTCACTCCCTTCATTCCAAACTGAAATTTTCTTGTATCCTTCAAAATCTGGAACTCTGCAACCATCATGTTCATGTGTTTCCGTAAGGATTATAATATCTTTCCCCTCTGCTACGGGCCCCAAACCAGGTCCTCTTCTCCACGGGTACCCCCTGCAATTCCAACTTACTATATGCATAGGATCCCGTGGGGCCCCGAATTCCTATTTCTGTTTGTTGAATACTCGCTGATTTGAGCTTTGCCATTCCTTAATTGTGCCCATTTTCCTGCCTCTCTTGCCTTTTTCACTTTCTCCCATTCCTTCTTACGATCTTCTTGTTGTGCGAATGTCAAATCCTCGTCTAGATATATATGTGTGCCTCGAAGAAGCCCCCTACTTTTTAGAATAGCTTGCTTGTCTTCTATATTTCTCATGACCACTCGCACATGTCGATCTCTTCCTCCTTCTATTCCCTTGCCAATCCTATTAGCTTGTTGTATATATCCTGTCCATTTCAACTGATCTTTAAGAAAATCCCTTGTCAATATGTCAGTTCTCTCTCTTTCACCAAAATCTCTCAAACCTTTGATAATAAAATTTAACGCTTTGTCCTGCTGATCTTTTTCTTCTTTTATCTGAAATTTGACATGTTTCTCTAAGGCTTGCCTTTGTTCGCTTGTTGATCTACTTACCAATTGTGACCATGTTTTGGCCTCCTCTATCTGATCTTTTAGTTGATTTTCTTTTATTTCCAAGTTTTTGATTGTTTCTTGAAATTCCTTTATTTGTGTTGTTTCCTTTCCTTTTGCCGTTTCAGTGTTTTTTTCTCCCGCTGCTTTCAGCTGACCTATGTCATGTTTTAAAGCAACTAACTCTTGCTGTCCTCTTTCCATGAGGTTTTGTAGAGTTAGAACCTGCTCTTTGAGAGCTTTATTTTCCCCTTCTAGCTTGTGTCTATGTTCTGCACATTTTCTTCTTTCAATGTCTGCTTGTAACATCTGATTTTCTAAGAGTCCCAGTCTCTCTTTCATGCTCATGAGTTCAGTTACATACAGTGCGGAAGACCAAAGCAGAGGCGTAGATGTAGGACTATATAGTTGTTTGGGGTCTTGCATCACCTCCTCTCGTTCCTCGCTGTTTTTTGCAAAATTTTCTGATTTGTTCAGCTTTGTAGCCTCTCTCCCTTCCTTATATATTGTTTGCTTTCCTTGAATAAGTTGATCCTTGAAGACAAAAGTACCTTTGTTGTTTGTCGTTTTAGGTAGAATCAAAGTTAGATTTTTCTTCTGGGTTTGCCTTAACTTTTTGGCTTGTCTGCGCCACAAAATCCCCTTATATTGTTTTGCATTCACAAAAACTAGCTTGTTCCCTGTCCCCAGTGTATGCTTTTGAGAGTTTCCTGTATTTCCTGCATTTCTGTGTGCTTCTGCTAAATATGTGACTGGACCAATGTACTTCTGTATCTCTTTGTTTGGGTTGTCGTTGGGAAACTCGTGTTTAACCATGGTTTGCTTGACTTGTTTAGACTGTGCGTGTCGGTTTGAGCCCTCGGAGAAGAATCCACTCCCGGTTGCCTCTCTGACCCGGGCCCTCCTGTCTGCCCTTCTGTCTGTGCTGACCCCACTGTCTGCTACCTTGTCTGTGCTGTCTCCACGCGATAGTCAACCCTGCTCGCTAACCCGTTGTCTGCCCTCGCTGTCTCTGCCTGCCCTCGCGATCGCTGTCTCTGCCCTCGCCTCTGTGCGTGTCAGTTTGAGCCCGCTGCCCACCACTGCCCTCCCTGTCTGCCACTGATCAAACTTCTCTGCCTCGCAGGCGCAGGCGCAGCGGCAAGAATGCTTTGGAAGATCTGATCGCGTCGACACAGAAAGCAACCTCCCTGTCTACCTCCGCCCACAACCTGCACAGTATGCTCAACTACAGATGCGTCCAAGGTAAATCTGACCTCTGTCTTCAGATGCTTGTCGGTGCAGTTGCTCGAGGGTTTGAACAGAAGCAGGGAAGGTGAAGTCTCTCATCTGCTACTGTTCACGGAAAGAAAATAGATTGAAGAAAACTGTCATACAACAGAATCAAATATCTGTCCCTGCTTGCCGTTGCTTTCTGCGCTGATGAACATCCCAGTTGTAAACTCGAGCAATAGTTACCGATCACACCTAAACTCTCGCGGCGCCACCACGCAGACACTGTAGCAATCGTTTTCTAAACAAACCACCGTTTTCTGCGAAAGCGGATTCCCTATTGCTGTCTGATCACGGATTCCCTCTGCTGATTGCAACGAATACTGCAATTTTTGAAGCGTACCTGCTGAAGCTCCAAACGTGATGGATCCCGGTCGCAGAAATCCCGGTAGAAGAAAGATCGGGACAGTGGTATCAATCAATGTTTACACAACGCGCACATTTTCAAGAAAACAGGACGATGGAGTTCTCTGCTGCAAACCCTAAACGCGTTTCCACGAGCCCTAAACTCCCTCCCTCTCCTTATGGCAGCGGCAATGGAACTGATCGCGGCAATGCTGGTGCGAGGTTTCATCATTCGGGAGTGGACGAATTTAACAATAGGGAGGACACCAAAGACAAAGGAACGCGGGCAGACTCCAAACAAATACATCTGATCCCTGTGGTCGCCCCGAGCATTGATTTTGCAGGTGCAGCTGGGTATTCACCCCTGACATTGCATAATGAAAAGGCCGTTGTTAGGCTGCTTGTTGGATATGAGAATAGTTGGGACCACTTTATGGAGAGAAGATGCGCTCACAAATGAAATGAAAGATTTTAATGATGTCCACGAGACTAAAGAGTCTATGGGACCAAAGAAATAGTTATTTTAATCAGATTTCAGACTCATTTCAATATCCGCTCTTCGGTGTGAATCTTAAGAATGAACCCTGCTTTGTCGCTTGAAGCATTGTTCCTTCGAAGAGTTCCTCTAGTCTGTACACCTTCGGGTTTTTTCATTGCGAATACGGATATCATCATATCTTTGAACACTTCATGACAAAATGTCATTCTGTCTCGACGACCCCTTTGCTGCAGAAGAAACAAATTCTCCTTTCCCAATCTTCCTTTGGGATAGTCCATCTACCAGTTTCACATCGAAGATGATGCGATCCGGTTCTTAACTGTGCCACTAGAATCCTTGCTTTACCTTTGATAGTTGCCCCTAGATAAGCTTTTTCATCATGCTCCCCAGTGGGATTGAATTCTCTGATATAATGTGCTTTCTTTCGACCAATCTGACCCGTCCACATGGCAGTCCTGAACTTTTCTATCACATAATTTTTTATTTCCCTGTTGCTGTTAGGACACTCATGCATGTTGATGCCCCATTTGTTCATCCATTTAGTATTCTGATTCATCCAAGTTTTCTTTCTGCGTTCCAAAGTGTCATCTACAACTATTTTGGGCCAACGAAGGTTGTCCATGTTTTCAACTTTTTTCAGATAGCTTATCATCCGAGATATTGCCGAAGCTTCCAACGAGAAAGAACCCGCTTCAGCCAACAAGATCTCATAAGGAACAGTTGATTTGACTTTAAGGGAGCTTGTGATTAGATGTTTCTGGATTCTTTCTATCTGTCTCCACCCGTGATTTGACATGCTACTTCCCCAAACTTCGCAGCCATATAGAACAACCGGAGTGACCAACAATCCAAAAAGGGTTTTCTTAGTTTTCCAGTCCCAAAGTTCAGCTTTCCTGCACCTGTTTTGAAGTAGGAAAGATGCTTTCCAACCTCCCTGTATCCTTTTTGCTTTACAAGTCTCCCAGCTAAGTTTGTGGTGAAAGTCAATCCCAAGATATTTGTATTCAGTGACTATTTCTAAAGGGCTCCCCTCAAAAAGGAAGATGCTTTGTCTCTCTTTCCTTTTCAAGGTGAAAATCATGATTTTTGTTTTGCTGGTGTTCACTTGCATCCCGACTTCTTGACAAAAAAGCTCTAGCGCTTTTAACTGTTCCCTCAAACCTTGGGCTGTTTTTGAAATTAGGATAAGGTCGTCAGCATATAGAAGTAACTTCACCACGTAACTTGCTAACTGAATACCTCCTCCCTCAGTTTTGTTTAACCAATCTTCAAGCTTGTCAATGTATAACCCAAATAATGTGGGAGAAAGAGGGCAACCTTGCTTGACACCGATGTTGCCAGCTGAAACATTCGGACATACCTTCTCTGGTTCTAATTTTAGCTCTGACCTGCTCATACAATTTATGAACTGCTGCTCTAAACTCATCTGGAATCCCAAGCTCCTCCATCCTATCCCAAAGTTTCTTTCTAGGCACTGTGTCAAAAGCCTTCTTGAAATCAACAAAACAACAAAAAGCTTCTTCTCCTTGGGTGTCCCAAACCTTCTCAATCAAATGCCTAAGAGTGATACAATGATCAATTGTTGAGTGTTTAGGTTGAAAACCCGCTTGCCCTTTTACTCTTTTACCCTCTCTTTCGGCCCAACTACTGATTCTCCATTCTATCATGCCTCCAAAGAGTTTACCAAGAAGAGGGTTGATCATAATGGTGCGATAATTGGACGGATTATTAATGTCACCACTTTTAAATAGAGGAATAACAACGCTAGTCGTCCACTCTATTGGAAAGCCATTCTGATTGACATCATTGAATATTTTTTTGATGTGTGGCGTGAGGACCTCAACCCCCCATTTTAAAAAGTCAGCTGCTCAGACCATCGATGCCTTGAGCTTTACCACTTGCTAGATTCTTTATGCCCTGCTTGATGTCTTCTATCGAAAAAAACTCAATCGAAGTCTCGATTATGGGAGGAATATCTTTTTGTTGAGGACGTTCATAAAGGGTCCTTGCATATTCTAACCAATGTGCACCTGTGATATTATTTTCTATGTATTTTTTCTTTTGTTGTAGCTCCTTCCAAAAACCTTTGGGGTTGTGTTTTCCAAGAGAAATTAATTTTGTCCTTCTCTTGCACACATAGCTTTCTTTTTTGTGTTGTACCAATCTCTCATAGATCTTTTTATTTTCTTTGTTCATCCCATTTTCTTTCAAAGCTCTCTTGGCAGCTTTACACTCTTCATCATACCACGGGTTTGTCGGAAAAGTATTTGCCACTCTCTTTCTAGGCTTAGATCTCTCACAAACAGTTAGAGCCTTTTGGATTAAGGATATCAGCAGATTACTACGTATATAACCACTCGATCCCTTGGACGTCGTGTTCTCTATATCTTTCCTCATTATCTGAAATTGTTGCTTAAGGGCTGCAACAAATATTCCCTGATTTTCTTTATTGAGAATGATTTTTCCCTGTTTTTGAGATGCCTTTTGCATGTGATGACCCTGATTCCTTTGTTGCTGATTGAAGACGGTCCCAAGCTTTACCAAGAGAGGACTATGATCTGAATTTAATTCGATAGGACAATCTCCAATTTCAAACTCAAGAAGCGTGGAGATAAAACTTTGAGAACAAATTACATAGTCTACTACACTTTGCCCATTGTATGTTTTACAAGTGATGTTGCCTGACCTGGGCCAAGCTCTCATGCCATTGCAAATGACCATGTTGTATAAGCTACATAGGCCTAGAAGCTCAACTCCAAAATGTGACACCCCTCCACTACCGTCCTGAGATAATCTTTCCCAAAGCTTGTTCTCCTCTTCTTTAAGCCATAATGGATTGTCTTCACCTCCTTCTAAACTGGTCAACTGAATGGATTGATTATTGGCAGTCCTTGCATTGAAATCACCCAATAGAATTATTTCTCCAGATGTACTGAAAACAGAAATGTCTTTTTTTATTGAAGCATATGGATCTTCACTATCTAGATTTCTTCTCTTATATGTCTTTGAACCTTTCGGTGCAAAGTAACAGGCAACTAATCTGATTGTTGTCTTGTCATCTATTATTTTCAGCCATATGTATTGCTTATTTGGATCTTCTTTTTCAACTTTGACATTTTCGAGCCATATTTCCTTGATTAACACTGTGATTCCGCCGTGGCCTTTCCCTGTTTCATTCCCTTCATTCCAAACTGAAAAATTTTTTGTAGCCTTCAAATTTCGGAACCTTGCAACCTTCGTGCTCATGTGTTTCCGTAAGAATGATAATATCTTTCCCTTCTGCTATGGGCCCCAAACCCGGTCCTCTTCTCCATGGATATCCTCTACAATTCCAACTTACTATGTGCATGAATTCCCGTGGGGCCCCTAATTCCTATTTCTGTTTGATAAATGATCACTGATTTGGGCTTTCCCATTTCTCATCTGTGCCCATTTTCCTGCTTCCCTTGCTTTTCTCACTTTCTCCCATTCTTTCCTTCGGTCTTCTTGTTGAGCGAATGTCAAATCCTCATCTAGATATATGTGTGTGCCTCTAAGAAGTCCCCTGTTTTTTAGGATAGCATGTTTGTCTTCTATTTTTCTCATAACCACTCGCACGTGTCGGTCCTTTCCTCCCTCTGTTCTCCTGCCAATCCTGTTTGCTTGTTGTATGTAACTGTCCACTTCAATTCGTCTTTAAGAAAGTCTCTTGCCAATATGTCAGTTCTCTCATTTTCACCAAAATCTTTTAGACCCTTGATAATAAAATTTACTGCTCTGTTTTGTTGATCTTTCTCTTCTTTTATCTGTGTTTTGATGTGTTTCTCCATGACTTGCCTTTGTTCATTTGATGATCCACTTACTAATTGAGACCAAGTTTTAGCTTCTTCTATCCGATCCTTTAGTTGATTTTCTTTTATTTCCATGTCTTTAATTGCTGATTGGATCTCATCTATCTGAATTGTTTCCTTCCCATTTACCATTTCAGGTCTTTTTTCTCCCCCTGTTTTCATATGTCCTAGATCTTGTTTTATCATGGTTAACTCTTGTTGCCCTCTTTCCATGAGGTTTTGAAGATTTAGACCCTGTTCTTTGAGAATTTTATATTCTCTTTCTAACTTGTATATCGACACGTGAAATCTTTCCTCTCACTGTTTTCTTTCAATTTCTCGTTTTCTAAAATTCCAAGCCTTTCCTTCATGTTCATGAGTTCCTTCACATATAGTTCTGAAGACCACAAAAGAGGGGTTGAAGTAGGACTGTATAGGTATTTAGAGTCCTGGACTACGTCTTCCCTTTCCTCCTTGTATGTTGCAGTTCTGTCGATTTTGTTCAGCTTTGGTTCCTTTTTATTATCCTTCTGATTTGATTGTTTTTCTTCCATTTTATGTTCTCTGAAAACAAAATTCTCTTTGTTGTTTGTTGCCTTCGGTAGAATCAAAGTGAGGTTTTTCTTCTGGGTTCTTCTTAGTTTTTGACCTGCCTACGCTGTAAAATCCCTTTGTATTGTTTTGCATTCACATATACCAACTTTTTAGCTGTACCCGTTGTATGATTTTGGAAGACTTCTGCCTTTCCCCAAATTTTGTTTTCTATTGTTGTATGAGTTTCTGGGATAATAGATCCTGTAGTGCCATATTTGGGTTGTCTTTGAAACCCTCATGTTTAATCATGGTTTGCATGTCTTGTTGAAACCAGATTTGACAGGAATAAGTAAAGAGTACTGCAAAGAATGAAAAGGTTTGGTGGGTCTACCTGAGAAACTGACTTATCTAAATCGACTTTTACCGAGATTGGTCTTTGAATCATGAATACTGCATGATGCACGGCCCACATGATACTGTCCTCCACTCGCGACCACGGCTCGCAGCCCTACCTGATCTTGTTGCAGCCCTGTCCCCTTCTATTATCGACTTGTCCTTGGCCCATGACCATGTTCTCTTCTATTTTCTACATGTCCTCGCCCGCATGGCCGCAGCCACTGTCCCAAATCGTCATGATCCTGTTTGAAAATCTTGTCGCGCCCATGACTGCTGCAAACCTCTCTCCCATGAGAAAATAGAGAATGAAATGGAGAGTCGAATAAAAGTATGATGCCTGCTGTGTATGGAGAGTCGAATAAAGAAAAGCGGGAATTTACTGGGGTTCCTCTGCTTTGTGTATGATGCCCACGACACCTTGCCGACATTGCAGAGCATCTCCATATTTTTACGCGTACCCTTGCCGGTAATACTCGCCACTACAATTCCATCGACTTGTTAATGTTCGGATTTGAAACATACTCTTGCCCAAAAATTAGGCTATAAGCTAGGTTCTTTTGGCCTCATTTTTTTGGGCAAACTGCTTGTGGATGATTTGCCTCTTTCCTCCTATGGGATATCCAAGGATTCCTTGATTTTTGTGACTCGTTACCTTTTGGGAGGGACCAAGAATTGTAGCTATGTCTCTTTCAAGGAAGCTCTTTTTAGAAATGTCTCATCCTCGAAATACCCTACAACTCCCCTCCTCTTCCCCCATCTTACATAGTTGAGCAAGCCTCACAAACCCGGTCTCGAAAATCCAGGATGAGGAATATACGAACCATTGCAAGACATTAAGGCAAAAGCCCACGATATGCAGATTTAATGGTGTCGACCATCGTTAAACGCAGTTATCTAGTAGATTCACTCCCAATGGACAGAAAATTGTAAATATTTCCTCTGTGCCTGGGGGTTCTTCATTGTCTATTTCAATGAACAACATGATTATCAAAGAGCCATGGACGAGGGCCCTTGGTTCTAGGGTTCGGTGGGGCTTTTCACTACCCCATGGTTTCCAGATTTTGACCCAAACACCTTCTCCATCACGTGGGTTCCAGTTTGGGTGAGGTTGCCAAATCTACCCCTTCATTTTACTTCTTCTCTGAAGGATATCGGAAACCTCCTTGGGTGGTTCATCAAGGTGGACATCCAACGGTTGCTGAGAACAAGCTATACACTTTTGTTCGGATCTGCGTTGAAGTCGATCTCGAGGGGACTACGGACACGATGACGAGTTAAAATGGGCGACACTAGATATTCCCATTTGAGACTATGAAAACACTTGCTTTCGGATATCGTAATTGCGGAATGTCGGGGCATCTCCATGCTACCTACCCTCAAAAGTTAACCGAAGCTCCTCGCAGAAAAGTAGTGATTCTCAAACATTGGAGAACACGGCATTTAGGAGAAGAAGACTCTTCAGAGGAAGAAGACAATGTTGACTTGGAAGATCAAAGAGTTCCAACTACAACTCCTTGATTTGCATCTACAATTCACTCGATTGTAGCTACAACCCCTTCTGTTGTAGTTGTCCACTCGGGCCGAGAGCCCCACTAATTTTGCTCCTCCTAAAGAGGTTAGGCATTCACCAGTTATTGCTCCCTCTTCGGATGGACTATCTTTAGTGCTGAAGCGGCCCCATGAATCTGATCATTCTGACTCAGATAAGGATTGTGGCCTCTCCCTTGTGGGATACTCGGCATCGAACTTAACGGAATGTAATCCCCTTATTTCGAGAGATGATTACACAAGATCAATGGCAATTAGTGCATTCAAATAAAGGAAAGAAGGGAAGGCATTGATTCCCTGTATTTCTCTCTTCCCCTTTCTTTCCCGTTGTTCTCTTTCTCAATCTTGTAGCCCCCTGGGCTACATCTTCCCTACTTTCATTGTCCTTTCTGCTCATTATTGGTTGTAGCAATTTTGGAATTGCTTCTTTTCCTTCTCGGGTTCATGCAACTTGCTCCTTCTCTAAACAATTGCTCCTCTCTTTCCTCTTTGGTGCTTTGTTTCCTCTTTGTGTCTCATTGGGGACTGATCGGTCCTTTTTGACTTTGCTTTCACGCATCTTCTCTTATTTGCTTTATTGCTTTATCTGGCCTTTGGGGCTTCTTGTTAAAGGATGTGGGTCCTTTCAACACCCTCAACATTTACCTTTTTCCAAAAAAATCAATGTAAGGTTGTGTAAGGGGAGGGCCATTTAACATAGTCCAAGCTCAAATATTCAAGTTCACACTCATATCAATCAACATAGCTATCATTATTGTCTTATCTAATAAAATAGATACATATATTCAATGAGGTTTAAAATTGAAGACAATTGATGAACTTTGGTGAAAATATTGAGAGGATTATGTTCATATATTGTTAATAACTAATTGCAATCGCATACAAGACATTCATGATTGGAATTAAAGATTAAATTTTTACCGATTAGAATCAATCAATGTTCAATATTGAATTAAACTCGAAATGCCCATTGCTCCCTGTCACTCCATTACTCATCACCACAACCATATCTACAATTTTGACAAAAAGAATAAATGTATCTTGGTAGTAAAATGAGGCTTCTATTATTTTTACAAAATTCAAAATACAACATTGTGTCTCCCTTATGAAGTCTTTTTAAAAAAATCAAAAGATTACATAAAAGATAATCCAAAGGAGAGTAAATATTATATTTAAAACTCCAATTGTATGTAAATTCTAATTCTAAACTAAAAATAAAAATAATATGTTGATTTGGAACGACGTGGTGACAATGACGTGATATATAACGCTTTGTATATGGGCAATCATGGGAGCAAAATAATAGAAAGAACATAAACAAATATGAACATATTAAAGCATATCTTTTTTTAAATATTCATTATCTCAATGTAGAAACTATCAATTTTATTCTTTTTTGCAACATTAATAGACAATATTTGATTTCACTTCACTAGGCAGTACATGTTGGTTATTTCTTCTCCAACGTCAACCTTTTTGAAATTGGATAACCTGCCCCATTTAGAAAAGGAAGGTTTTTTCTTTTCCAACACAAAGTATTCGTTATTTCTTCTCCAACTCAATCAAATAGAAATAAGAAAAGAAAACAAGGCTTTTCTTTTTCAAAGCATGAACCGGTTCCTTATATCTTCAAAATACATGCTCAAAACCAAATTTGGCCCCAAGCTGAAAACAATAAGAAATTCAAATAATGTGTTAAAAGCTAAATTATTATTTAGCTAATAGGCATTAAATATCGAAAAAGAAAGTCATTCGTGAATTAATATTTTACATTAATTCATGAGATTAGATAAAATATCATCTATTAATAGGCATAAAATATCAAAAGAAAACTCGTACATGAATGCATTAATATTTTGCACCAATTCATTGAGATTGGGTTACAGAAGTAGGCCACGCCATGTTAGACCAAATGTTTGAAGAGCACAACTTTTAACAAGTCTGCTCAGAGTTAAATCCTATTTGCATACAAAAATTATCTACTCATGTGTTGAATCTAAAGTTTTGTGGGACTCGTCTTAGAAAAATGCAGATTCATAGGAAAGAAATAAAATATACAAATAAATGTATACAATTTGTTCAATTACAAGTGAGATAAACTGCAATCCATCAACTTGCAACACAGGGATGGAATGTGAATAGCTCTGATGAAGTCAGAAAATGACTTCACACTTTTAAATGTACCTTTTCTCCGATTGAAATTAGGATGGCCGGTTAGAATTAGTTGCTAGAATCCAGAAGGATTTCCCAACAAATGCTGGATTATGTATAAGAGAACCACAACATTGATTCCACTCGCTTTTTAATTTCTTTTTGTAAAGCTCCTACTTTCTTGTGCCAAAATTACAAGAATACAGAAAGCTTCCGAGGATATTGAAGATGCTAATTATAATACAGCCAATACATTACTCAAATCTCTTCACTAAGAGAAGTTAAAGAGAATGGATTGAACTTGTGACCATCTCCTTCATAAAATTTATTTTGAAACTCAACCCAATGAAGACGCAATGAATGTAGAAGAGCACTAAGAGTTTCCATAAGAAGTAATATGACAATCGTTGCACAAGCAAACACAGCAAATCCAGCTATACGGATAAAGATGTTATTGTAGCTGCAAATCATTAGAAAAAAAAACACAAGTTACTGTGATTTACAAGAAGAAATATTCTCCCAAAAACCAACAGATTATACGTGCAAATTACCTTCCATTATGCATATTCCTGCTATGTTCTATAAGGAGAGGCGGACAAAAAAACCTATCTTCAGTCCTTACCATAATTTGACCTATAGTTTATGCAAGCATACCCCATATGACAATGCATTGAACATGAGTAAAGACAACTAATGCATTTATTTTTACTCACCCCCATGCAGACTGAAGCACTTTCTCATAGAAAACAGCTGACAACTCTGAGTGTGCCAAGCTGCAAGACAGCTTATATCAGTTGAGTGTTCATCAAAGATATTCTTTCAGATATATGTCACGGAATGTTTAAAAATGAAGAAATACAGATATACCTAAGAGCCCACAGCCGAAGATAAGATGCAGTGTTGGAGACAGCACCTAATACGAATTCGATTGTATGTATCATTTGGTGGACACAAATCTCACTGAAGTTGAAATCTTCATGAAACACATCAGGATCATGTTCCATCTCAAATGAATCTGTTTCTGAGGTCTCAAGAATGCCATATGCACGGCCTTGAAGCCTCTACATGGCATCCAAATATAAATTACTGATCATTCGGGAATGTAAATTTAAAAAACTTCCCTAAGAAATAAGGATTTTCCAAATCATTTTTTTATAGAACGTCTTTTCCTATTCACATTAAAATTTAAAATCATTAATGATGATCTTTGTCTCAAGCCTTTCATGCCACCATTTACTCGGATAAGAAATGGTGTATGTGCTTAATATAAATCCATTATTCTGAATTTTCAAGGAAACATGGATCAGTATGGGATGAAGTTTATAATTATTTGACATCTTAGTTATTTATCTACCATATGAAATGGCATGCCAAATTCAAGAATACAGCACGATTCTTCCATTTGGAAAAAAAAAAAAAAATTATGATTGACACACTCTTATACTATTTGATGAATGGAAAAACTAAAGGAAATCATTAAGAAAAAGGTCAAAGAGGAAAGAATAAGTATGATAAAAAACCATCACTGCAATAACAATTAAATGAAAATTCTTAGTAGATAAAAACCTACTTGAACATGTCGCTTCCTCAAAATTAAAGGTTTTGGAAGGAGCATCCAAGGAACTGCAACAAAAGCCAACAGTAGCAATAGGATCTGACAAGAATAAAATGATTCATTTCAAACATCAAAAAAGCAAAAAATTAAATTAAATTGATAACGAACATGTTGAAAAAGTATAATGAAGAAAATATTTTTGTAACTTGTTACCATCATATCCAAATATGCAGCTTGGTATCTCAAAACATTTTTATTTTTGACGCAGATAATAATCAGTGATTTCCTGAGAAATGAATTGTACCTGTAAAGGTCTTTGACCCCAAAAGAGTTGATTTTCACCAATATCATCAGTAGGACTTAAGAACATGTAGATCATTACGTGATAAAGATCAGCTTTAGAGCCAGTGCACCACTTAATTATTATGAGGAGAGAGAGATATCCAAAGAGGCTGTTCAAAAAAATCATCTGGGGCACAAATTGATACCTGAAAAACAAGTACCAGCAGGGCATAATAGATTATAATGTCTTCAAGTTGCAAGAGTTGTGACTTCTCACACTACGTTGTTGAGAAAAGTCAAATGTAAAACCCCAGGCAATACAAATGAAAAGGCAGAAACTACAGCATTATTCTCACCAAATATTGAGCGCATTGGAAAAATACTTTGCATTGAAATAGCTCAGAATGATTCCTAAATTCATGTGAGCAACCCCCAGCAGAATCGACATCTTCATTTTTAATGAATTCAGGAATGGCAGTTCTGTTCGACTACCACGCCACATAGGATCCACACCAAATGGATATGGATCACGATACTTTATCAAGCCACCTCTAGCAGCATCACTGCAGGATATCAAGAGCAATCAACTATCACATGAGTTTAAGCCAGAATTTCCACATATATTGACATGTCATAAATAATATAATCAGTCCACAGGATTTTAATGTCAAATGTGATACATTACCTAGAGTTGACACAAACTCACTTAAATAAAAATATCATAGTTTTTGTGGGGGTAAGCAAGGAATAATTTAAAATTTATGACTGCTGAAGCCAAAAACGTTTTCTGTACCTCTAAACACAAAATGGTAATTAATTTACGAAGTTTTAAATACTGTTAGACAATAAATGCAACCATCAGTATCCAAAAGAACCAGGATGATCCCAGTAGCTTCAGCTATTCGGTATTTTGGAATTCAAATTTTGATTCAAATAACATAAGTCCACTCTTTTAGTTGATAATAAGTTGGTATTCAACCATAATCCACTGTCAATATATAGGAAACATGTATACAAATCCTTGCCTAACTCTAGAAACAAAATGAAATTATATCAATGTCAACAAATGACCAAATTAGGCCAATGGAACTTTGCAGTACAGCATGTTACAATATAAAGAATTAGGGTAAAAAGAATCCTCTGAACTGAAAAATAACTAGTAACTGTTACCAAAATAAAATAATGAGAACCGGACAAACAACGGGTGAAACCCTAAAGCATATGGCAAGCACAAATAAAAATAGTTGTTAGGGATAGTTCCCAAAAGACTATGAGCCAATGAAGACTAAAGTTGGAGTCCCAAACAAATAGACTAATGTTGAAGTCCCAAACCACAAGGAAATACTATCACACATCCATAGCTGCATTCGGGTCCAGCAAGTTGATGGCATCATCATCCACCACATTGAGGGGGCCAATGCATGCCTAATAATGCCAAGGTCAAATCACCCTACTCCCCTTAAAACCTCTCCTAACATCCAAGGTCAATGAGCCTCCATATGTAGAAAGAAAAGATTGCAAGACTTAATATTAGACATTAAAGACTTAGTTAAATTGATAGGTGTTATACTATGAGGAATTAAAAGAAAGAGTAAGAATAAAACAACAAATATCATTGTGTAATGTCCCCTTTTTGGGATAAATATAAATCTGAAAATTAATTAACCAAATCGATCCTAGGAAGATTAGATCTTCTTAGTTCGACCTCACATAACCCAATGTCGGTGATAATACAACCCAAAATGGGGTTGGAGTATTCCAAAGTGGCAGGTTAGATGGGAGAACTAATTAGAACTCTAAAAACATCCATATTAGATCTTTAGCAGCAATTAATTAATTAATAAATCACCAAGAACAGCTAAAACTTAGAAAATTCATAACTTGCTCAATATTCATATTTTGCCCTCAAATAAAATGCAGATTAATCTATAATTCAAGAGCTTTCCAAAGAGCTATAAATCTGAATTTTTAGACCACTGAAACCCCTTCAAATCAGACCTCAAAATCAGAAATCCAATCGCTAGGGTTAGAATAAAATCAATAAAAATATTTCAGCCCTTCTCCAAGCTTCCATACACTCCAAATCAACTCCCTTTGCTCAGAAATAAAAATCAGATTTTTATTATGATCATACACAGCTGAAAACACTTGACAATCAAACCCCAGTTTGCTGCAATTTTTTAAAAATTCATATCTTCCTTAAAACTACTCCGATTTGGGCAAATGAGATATGCACGGACTCGGAAAAATACAAGGAATAAGATGAACCCAACCAAATTAGAACAACAGTTGTTAAACCCCAAAATAGCCAAAAAAGCTAGTCGCCTAGGGCAAAATAAATTGCTGCTTGCACATAAATTAATTCCAGCACTTGTATTACTCCAAAAACCCTCAAATCTGGTCACACATACTCACAAAATTATGCTAAATCAGATCTGCAACATAAATATATTTTTAGACATAAAAAATATGCTTAAACAATCCCCAATCCAAGTCGCCAACACTTAGAATGAATATACCATGCATAAACACCTTCAAAACAAGAGAGCACAATGGAGTCTTCAATATTCTTCAATAATAGATCCAAATGAGAGAGAGCACAATGCAAGAACTAGGGCATACATCCCAATACTCCAAGCATGGAGTGAAATCAAATGATCAATCAACATAACCCTCTAAAGGAAATGTGACCTCCTTTTATAGACCTAAGGGTGCAATATCCAATGACCGACCTTTTCCCTTTTGGAGGAAAACATAAACTCTCATTGAAATAAAATATTTAATACTAGGACTATGTGCACTTTATTTATTTTCTAATTAAATAAATAAAAGTAACTAACCTATGTGCACATTAAACTAACTAAAGAGACTCCCACTTGTAGCGCTAGGCATGCCAAGGGGTTACAATGTAAATAAAAGAGATGAACCCAAATATTAGTAATGTCTCGAAAAGGGAACATTACACAATGCAAATCTTTGCCAAAAAGAAGAAAGGGGTGATACTTTATCCAATTTAAAGTTTTGAGGTTTTTGTTCAAAGTATTGCATTTTAGGTCAATGTTTGTGGAAACCATTGTGTAGGTTCCTCAAATTACTTAGAATATGACACAAGGCTCAATCTCAAAATATACTTAAACCTGTATTAGCAGATATGCAAGAGAGAATGAAGAGAAATTAGAAGGCACATGACATTGCTTGGGATTTGTGTCAATCATATTTATTATTTTGTAAGTGGTTACAACAGGTGGAGGTAGTTTATAACCGATTGTTAGTTAACACTAACTAATAGCTAATTAATAACTTAACCTATGTTAGAATATATGCGAGAAAGAATGAAGAGAAACTGGAAGGCACATGATATCCTTGGGATTTGTGTGCCAATCATATTTATTATGTTGTAAGTGGATAATTTAGTTGGAGGTAGCTTATAACTGACTATTAATTAACACTAACTAATGGTTAAGTAATAACTTTAACACCCTCCCTTAATGACTAAACTAGAGACTACTCCAAGTTTGTCCTGAAATTTTATAGAGTGAGACCAAAATTTTAAGTTGTTACATTTACAAGCTGCTCTTTAGATATTAATCTGAAATCAACAATCCTCTGACATTTTGCTACTGTCTAGTGTCAAAGCTTCGGTGTAGACAGAAATTGAATAGGATAGGTATCAACAAAACAAAGATTCGGTCATGTGGACATTAAATATATTAGACTGTCCACCAAATTCTCTTTAGAGTGAATCATTGACTGATGATGAATCATCATTGGATGATAACTTCAGCCTGCCCTCCACAGTTCTGAAATAAGAATCTTGGAGATGCTGATCAAAGAGAATGTACTAGGATCACGGGGCCTTGCTTAAGTCCGTGTAGGGACTCAATCCAAATGATCACATTTAGGGACCCGAAAATCTTCAAGCAACGTGTAGACCTCGTCCAAATATCCGGAGAGAAACAACTTAAATGTGACCATCTTTCTAGTGTTCACGGAGGAGTAAAAATCAACTTTGTAATAGGAGAAATAACTATCTCCGATGTAGTAGGCGGAATAACCATCTCCACATTGGGAGAGATAATAATCTACGCAATATGAGAGATGAGAATCTCTACAATAGTAGAAGAAATAACCATCTCCTTCTCATCTATTCTCTCATGCTTATTGTGAAAACGTTTTGCAACAAGATAAGGAAAGTGTCAATGCTTTGTTGACCTTTGAGACCATGCTTGTGATTGAGTGGTGTGTCTTGCCATCTCACCATGCACCTCCAGCATATCTGGATAGTGGAGTCTCCTTACACAATGAATTGTGCATTTGAGTGAGGAAGTTCATTCTCACTAAGCATTCCAGTCTCCCACACATTATGTATTGAGTGAGGTATTCCATCCTCCCAAAGGCATTGCATCCTCCTACACATCTTGAGTAGGGTCTCCCCACATGTGTATTTAAGCTGATTTTAGCAGAGTCAAAATGCCTATATTGGCCACCTTGCCCAATGCCCAAGGAAATTATCTCTGCATGTTTCACATCCGACAAAGAAATTTACACAAATATTGGAATTTTCTATTAATTGATGAACAAACAAGATTATTATGCATCTTTAGGAACATACCTAACATTCTTTAGTAGGAGATTTTGAGCATTATTTGGGACTATATGAATATCTCCTATCCCCTCTAGTGCAAACAACTCCCCATCAACAAATAGATTTGAATCAGAACAATTTGTATTTGCAATAAATGTTACATACCAGTCCTTTCAACACAAATATCTTGATGTGCCAAAATCAATGATCTAGCCACTAGGAGCACTCGTTTAAGCATGATGCCATGAGAGCATAGTCTTCCTCAAAATCCTATTCATCTAATACTACCACGTTTGCCTCATCCTATGGATTTTTGTTGTGTTGAGAAGGTTCAAATTGTTGCTTTAAACAATCCTTTTCGATATGCCCAAACTTATGATGGTAATGACAATTCACCTTCTATTTGGAAGATTCACTAGAGCGGTGTCTTCACTTCCCCTTCGATTTGAGTAGTTAGTGCATTCTTTGTTTTTCCATAAATGGACTCAAAGCGCCTCCATTAAGTGTTGGAAAAGATTTTATCACAAACACGGTACACTATGATTGTTAAAATTTTATCATTTCATACATTATATTTATGAGCAGTAGTTAACTTTTGCACTTCGACATAACTATAGTTTAAATGTTGGCCATTATACATACCATAGTTTGCAAACTTGGCGAGTACTCACCATATTTTGTAATGTCCCTTTTAGGGTTGAAAATGGAGAAAAGGGGTTTACCAACTGTCCAAAATAGATCTAATCTGGAAACACCTTCAAGTATACACACAACAAACTGAAAATAACTGAAAACCAATCCAAAATCAGCAGTCTCCTAGGGCGTGAAGCTGCCCATGGGATTTGATCTGCTTTCCTTTGTGTGCAAATCAATGTAGATCGCCACGAAACAATTAATCTAGCCACGACAATATTTATACATCAGAAATACATCAAAAGGTTGAAGGAATATCTGATTAGCACAGCTAGAATTAAATTATAACAGCAGTTTAGCCAAAACCGAGGGCTGGGAAAAATAGTAAATCTTTACCAAAATTCACCAAAGTCCAGATTACGGCCTTCTAAATTATGGAGATTCAAATTATTAAATCAGATATGAAATTTGTGCCCTAGAAGATACCAAACTAGTTTCAAACCCTAGTCGCTCCCCTAGGGAAGAGCTCCAAAAATGATGTAAGGCCTTTGCAATCCTTCTTCTTGATGTCTCCAACTCAAAATGGAGGGTTTCCGTCCTCCACCAAGCCACAAGGAAGGTTTCCGTCTTCCGTGGATGCCACAGAAGAGGGTTTTCACCCTCAAGTAGAAAGGTAGTGAGCAACTAGCCCAACAAACCAATTGTATATTCAAATGCGTCAAAGATGATTGCAAATGAAGTCCTTAAGTCCCTTTTATATCCTTCCCTTGGCATCAAAGGCCAAATAGAAGAGGACCGACCTCTTAAGCCTCACTTTATCTTTTAATTGCTTATTTATTCTCCAAACCGGCCCGGCCTGTCTCTAAAGGAAAACACTTAAAAGAAATCATTAAATCTAATAAAGGAAAACTGAAATGAAATACAATTCCTTTCCTTGTTCAATAATTCTTTGTTGCCACAAAAGGGAATGGCAAGAAGTCCGTATTCAGCCTTAATTTGAAACATGGGACATTACATATTTTTAGTTGGGTAAGTAAACTCCCCAAAAAAACTCGTCGAACACGCCAACCGAGTATTTGTTGAATACTCGCAAGTTTTTGGCAAGTTTTTTTGGTTGTTTTCCAATTATTATTTTGGCGAGGTTTTGGAAATTGTAAACTATTGTAATTTGTAACTTGTATAGCTATGCAATTTATGATGATAATTTTCAATGACAATCATCATAAATTCTTATGAATTATTAGTGGCTTTTTGTATTTGCACGATGATGTGATTTTGTACTGTTTGTATTCAAATCTAATAAAAACACTTCCCCAATGTTTTTACTGAGACTCATTTGATATATTTTGTAACAATATTTTGCATCAAATTTATATTGTTTTAAAGAAATTTAAATATTTGTAGAGATGTTGTGTATTTGCCAAGCATTGACAAATTTTTGCCGAGTCGCTTTTTTTGGGTGTGCCAAATATTAATGAGAATATGAGTAAGTGAACTATGATACATATGATAGTTAACATCTATCCCACAAATCAATGCAAAGGAAAAATGCCTCTAGACAACTTGTGAATCAAGAAGCTTACAAAAGGGAACCCCATACAATTTTGTACAGTGTCTGATAAATTTCTACAACTTGTAATTACTAGTCTTTGCCTTAGAAAGTTACAAAAAGTAGGAAATATACAATAAGTGTTGCAAATGTTAGATGGTCTAATGAAAATGCATGATCATGTGCCCTATGCACAACCTTCACCAATCTTCACGTCTCTCCTCATTTGGGATGTGTATTCGTGCCCTTCTCCTATACTAAAATGTGTGCCCTAATAAGATTTGTAAACCACTCCCTAACGAGCTTTACAATATGAGACTCTTCCCACGACTCTACAATCATGACTCTTCTCATGGCTCTATCTCGATACCATAATCGAAGGTTTACAAATCAATGTCATGCCCTTTTCAAAATGGGATTGTATTGTGTTTGCGATCATACATCCGTTGATTTCATCTCCACCACCTATCTACGCTTGATGTCCTTGTTGGACCTATAAATTTGATTACAAAGGGAAATCGCGATTGTGAATTCATGAATGATATATGGGTACGCCCTTTTGACCTTTTCACGCAATTTAGCCTCCAAACACATACATTTTCCTCCTAATATGTACCCTCTATTTGGTACACAAAAGACCACAAATCTTTGTCTATTGGTCTTCATATTTACCTTTCGCAACTATCTCTTCAAGCTTTTGATTTAGATTGATCTTTTGCATGTTTGACAACCTCAAAATCACAAAACTGGTGATTTTTTTCCTTTGAATCATCATGAAATAGTGAGAATCGTCCTTAACCAAATCTATCCCACTCGTACCTTTTCCTAGGGTTTCCTCAAGTAGTTTAAACCTCTCTTCGTCTTTCCCTATAGTTTATACCCTCTTGTAAAGTCCCTTTTAGGGCTGAAAATGGAGAAATGGGGTTTACCAACTATCCCCAATAAATTTGATCTGAAAACACCTTCAAGTACACACAATAATTTGAAAGTAACTAAGAATAACTTAGAAAGATTAACCAATCCAAAATCAGCAGTCTCCTAGGGCAGCGAACTTCCTATGAGATTAGGGCTGAAAATGGAGAAATGGGGTTTACCAACTATCCCCAATAAATCTGATCTGAAAACACCTTCAAGTATGCACAATAATTTGAAAGTAACTAAGAATAACTTAGAAAGATTAACCAATCCAAAATCAGCAGTCTCCTAGAGCGGTGAACTTCCTATGAGATTCGAGTCCACTTTTCACCATGCAAATCAATGTAGAATGCCATGAAATAATTTATCTAGCCACGGCAATATTTATACATCAAAAGATTGAAGAAATATCTGATTAGCACAACAAAAATTAATTATTTATAACAGCAATCTTGCCAAACCGAGGGCTAGGAAAATTAGTAAATCTTCACCAAAATTTACCAAAGTTCAGATTACTGACCTTATAAATTATGGAGGTTTAGAATATAAAATCAGATTTGAAATTTGTGCCCTAGAAAGCACCAAACCAACTTTAAACCCTAGTCGCTCCCTAGGGAAGAGCTCCAAAACTGATGTAAAGCCTTTCGCAATCCTTTTCTTGATGCCTCCAACTCAAAATGGAGGGTTTATGTCCTCCATCAAGCCACAAGGAAGGTTTTGTCTTCCTTGGATGCCACACGAGAGGGTTTTCGTCCTCAAGTGGAAAGGTAGTGAGCAACTAGCCCAACAAACCAATTGTATATGAAAAATGTGCCAAAAGATGGTTGCAAATGAAGTCCTTAAGTCCCTTTTATATTTTTCCCTTGGCGCCAAAGGCCAATTAGAAGAGGACCGAACTCTTTAAGCCTCACTTTATCTTTCAATTGCTTCTTTATTCTTCTGAACCCAACCGACATGTCTCCTAAACGAAAACACTTAAAAGAAAACATTAAATCCAATAAAAGAAAACTGAAATGAAATGCAATTCCTTTCCTTGTTCAATAATTTTGCCTTGCCACGAAAAGGGAATGGCAAGAATTCCATATTTAGGCCTTAATTTGAAAAAGGGGACATTGCACCTCATCTATGTCTTCCTCAAACTTTGAGCTTATTATTTGTACCCTTCTCCTAGGGCTTCCTTGAACATTGGCTCTAATACCAATGTTAGAAGCTGTGAGAGAGAGAATGAAAATAAATTGGAAGGCACGTGGCACACCTTGGAATTCATGTCTTAGTCATATTTATTATGTTGTAAGTGGTTACATTAATTGGAGGTAGTTTATAACCAACTATTAGTCAATAATAATTAATCGTTAATTAATAACTTTAAAAATATGAACTTCAAAAATTTAACCAATACATGCATACTAAGTATCCTACCTTGGATAATGGAAGGATTACATACCAAAGACCGATATTAAAGATAGTGATTAAGAATGTGTAAGTGTTGGTGTATTCATAAACCTTAGTCAAGTTTACTTAGATTGGATAATCTACGTTGAGGATTACTTTGCAAGAATAAGTAATTAAGTGGAATATGTGTGCACTTTCTAGAACGAGCAAGTTGCACAATATAAGCACGTGTCCACCTACCATCTAGAAAGTCAATTCCACCCCACGGGATAAGTTGGCCACCTATATGAACATTTACTAATGTTGGGCCAGCAATATGCATTTAATAGGCATCTCCATTTTCTATAAAATAATGGCTCTAGCACTCATTTGAGAATATGTGGGGAGGTAGGAATGTAGAAGTTGAAGGAAGAGCTTTGAGAATTTCGTAGAGCTTTGTAATCTCACCACATGACAGAAATAAGAAAACAACAATAAGCTTCTCTTTGTTATTCAACGTGATATGAAATCAATACACAAGCTATTATATAGCCATAACCATAGCTAAACTACTTCCTACAAATACGAAGGAATACAAACAAATAATATGCGTATATATTGTTTGTTATAACAATATATACGACTAACAATATTACTAATTACAAACAATGAATAATATTTATCATGTGGTAAATATCTTAACAATATAAATAATATTGTAAATGTGAGCACTATAATATGATATCCGTAACATTCCCCCTTAGTGCGAACACGGTAGAAAAACAATCGCACTTCTTCTGCAGCTTGCCGCCTCTACGTTCTCATGATCTGGATGGTTTTTTAGGACAACTAATAATCTCAACAAGGATGGTTTTCTAAGGACAGCCAACAACCTCAACATATAGATGGTTTTACAAGACAACCAACAACCCAAACATACAGATGGTTTTACAAGACAACCAACAACTCAAATATCATGATGCTATTTTTCCTTGTGCTTTCATTTATCCACTATGTTTTTCCTTCAGGGGATTACATAGGAATCAGCTCACTTATTACAAACTTGAACATGAATACTTTCACATTACATCTCATTGACTATCGCTGATATGGAGCAAAATGGAAATGGAACATTGGTGTTATGTTCCCCCCCACAATATGAAATTTTCTTTTATTCATCAAATCAATTAGAAACACTGCAAATGAAACACACCACACACAATTGGAAACAAAGTGCATGCTGGAAAGCAAAACACACACCAAAAAATGCCACCACAGCTTTACGCGGCTCGGTCATTGGTGGTGACCAAAGGTCGTTGATTGACCTCCAACCTCCTGTGCCTCCATCCTCCAAAGTGTGACATGCTACTTAATACAAGAAGTCTTCATAACTTTGTTGAGCATTTCCTTCCTCATCATTGGAATGGGTAGATTTCATATCCCAATCACTTTCTTCGTCTTTGTTTTCATGAATGAAAGTTTTATTCCTCAATTTTCCATCAAGTAGTTCCCTTGCTCTTTGTTTGCAATACATAATTCCTTGTCCAGGAGCATTACAATAGTGACAAAGAATTTTGTTCTAAGGATCTTAGGAGGTTGATCCTTGCTTAAAAGAAGGTTTGTATCTTCCTTTAGCATATGATCTGTTTTTACCATACATTGCACTTTCCTCTGGACTAGTCTTCTTGGTTCTATTTTCTTCTTCTATCAGAGAAGAAATCAAATCTTCTAAACTAGGATTTATTTTACTCAATGTAAAAACCATGTTAGAATAGTTGGAAGGCATGCTATTAAATAATATAACTTTTGCATCATCATTGAGCACATCAACTTTTATTCCAACTAACTGATTTGAAATAGAACAGAACTTACTAATGTGTTCAACCATGTTGTCACCTTCTTCCATCTTGAGACCGAACAACTTCTACTTGAGTGCCACTATTGCACTCTCGCTTGTGACCCAAATAGTTTGCTCAAATGTCATCTAGATGAAATGTGATGTCTTCGTTAGATTTATGTGATGCAGGTAGGCATCACACATTCTCAGGCTAATAATTGTTGTTGCTTTTCGATTCTTGCTTTCTCATTTTATTGTTTCATCTACGTCGTTTGGTTTCTTGATTTTTCCTTTCCTAATATCCCATAGATCTTTGTTGGTCAACAACAACTAAGTTCTTACCGCCACAAATGGAAATCTTTGCCTTTGAATTTTACAATATGGTTCAACTTGTCCATTTTGATACTTTGACAATGATTTAAAGCGACTATTCTTGATAGAAACGGTAAACAACACTTTTACAAATGACTCGATAACACAAACCAACTCAAAATGACTATTCTCGGACAACACAATTTGTACAAAAAAATGGCACACTATTATAGATGACTAACAACGTAACAATAAAATTTGATACTATAATTTGGACAATAAACACTTTGTACTACTAGACTAATATTGACAGAGAATTTGTTTTGACCAAAAAGACTCAAACTATGATTTTATTTTGACATGGCTCTTTTATTGGAAAATGAATTTTGACAATTAAAATGATGACATACAAATTTTTGAATTTGTTTTTAAAAATAGAACAAGTGCGGACAAATGAAACTTAATACTTTTCCTAGGACTTTGTTTAATTTCATGTGAACTAGACTTATTGACCAATACGGCATAAAAACAAAATTGTATGTTTTTTCTTTTGTTTAAATGATCAGACCTCCTACTGACAACACAGAACAAAAAGAAGAAACTGACATAAAAAAATAACCATATAGAATTTGCATGTTGATTGGAAGACCTCGCACGTGGGACAATAATGACAAAAGATAATAACATGGAAATGTATGAACGGAACAATGCAAACAATAAGTGGACATTAGATTGTTGAAACCAACTAGAAAAGAAAACATACATGTGCGTGGACTGCGTAGAGGAGGATGCCAATAAAGCCTTTTTTTTTTTTAGAATTCAAGAACACGTGGGTTGTGATATTCTGCAGTCTGGGGACGTGTTGATAGCAGAAATAGGCGCAGCTTTCATATGGATTTTATGTGATTTGCAGAATTGACACAACCATGATTCACACATAAGCATCTTAATCACTGCATGCAAGTCATGACTGCATATTGAACTGCGCACGGGAGATATTCTTCTTTATGCCAAAATTTGATCACTTATCTGGTCTGATGTGAACCAAAACTCAAAACACAGATCTGACATGCTACATGACTGTTATATGTGGATAGATCAGACAGGTTTCTACAACCGCTCACATATCACCTGCGATGCCAGGAAACGCCTAAGAGGGTGGTGTTTCACCCCAGAAATGTTTCAGAAACGGAAACGTGGGGGGAAACGGTGGGGAAAAGTGGTAGACGTCTCCAGAAACGTCACAGGCGATTCGGAAAGGTCTGCCACGTTTCCAACGTTTTTAATTTTAAAGCATCAAAACTTTTTAAAAAATAAAAAATAACTGCATTTAATGAACCTAAACCTAATCTACCTACCTAGACTTGCTAAAGACACTTCCTAAAAGCTATATAATGACATCTTGGGTCCATTCTAAATCACACTCTCATTTTTCTCTTGCTAAATTCAGTTTTCGTGGAGATGATTATGAGGCAAATATGGATGATAAATTCTAGAATCTAGATTATTATCATGTATATGTGAATCATTGAAATTGTAACCATGTTGAATGATGAGTCATGACTCTTTAGAAGTTCAAATTTCAATGAATACAAAATATTTTGAGTGCTTTATCAATTATCTCTTATGGTCTACAATTATAAAATGAGTACAATATATATATATATATATATATATATATATATATATATATATATATATATTGTACGGACTTTGCGGTAACGTTCCATATCCAAGGTTTTTGAAAATTGTCATTTCCGAGTTTTATATCCGTTCCGTTTCCGTTTCCGGCAACATAGCATATCACTGTCCCACGAGTACTAAGTGCAATTGTCACCTAAAGAATTCAATGATTCATGCATAGATCAGACCGTACAGCAGATTTTTCCACTCTTGCCTTTCATTCAAAATTGCTTTGATACCAAATGAGAATTAGGTAGAGCTTTGCTATAATCTCACCACATGAAAGAAATAATAAAACAACAATAAGCTTCTCTTTGTTATTGAGCGTGATATGAAATCAATACACACGCTATTATATAGCCATAACCATAGCTAAACTACTTCCTACAAAAAGGATGGAATACTAACAAATAGCATATGCACATATATTGTTTGTTATAACAATATATACGACTAACAATATTACTAATTACAAACAGTGTTGAATAATATATATCCTATGGTAAATATCTTAACAATATAAATAATATTGTAAATGTGAGCACTATAATATGATATACGTAACAAGCTTGACGTAGAGGAGCTTGGGTAGAAGAAGGAGATGAATTGTAATAAAGTTATTCGATGTCTTATTTCTTTTCTATTGAATACACCATTACTGTTTTGCTTTCATGTGTGTGTTTTATGCAAGTATGTGATCTTGAGGTTTTCTCCATTGCCCTATTGCAATCCAAAAACCAATGAAAATGGAAGGAAAGATGGGAGCACTTGCTTCCCTAATAGTGGATTGCACCTGCAAATCTGACTATAACAAAAGATCTCTCACACAATGGTGGCTATCTCTTGCATTACGTTGATATTGTTAAAATCTACATTTTTAGGGTTTCCCCTTTTTGTATTCAACCAGTAGAAACCTTACGTAACCCATGGCTAACTCATGGCACCTAAACACGACATAATACAAATAATGCTAGCAAGGAACATAAACGTATGTTGTGTTTAGGTACACAACATGCCCTCTTTAAAGAGATTTGACCTCTAAGCTAGTCAAGCTCTAAAAATACAAAATTTACATCATGAGAATGGAGCTGAAGACCTCTAACTACTACAAGAAAGATTTGACCATCCTACCATATACCACGACATAACATATGAATGAGAACAAAGTCCTTTTATTTATTTATTTAATGGAAAATGGTAAATGAGGTAAGGAACCACAATGACCTCTACCTACTATAAGAAGTCTTTGCGCATTTTCCAACAAACTCGCAATTGTGCATGCTTACCTTTGGATTTACCATTTTTGTTCACTTCGGGAATTTTGTTACCCTCTCCTTTCGGCTTGCACATGTGTTTTCCATCATTGCCATAAATTTGATTTTTTCCATATATAGATGTATTTTTTATTATTTTAGCATTGTTTCATGCTTGGACGCTTTCTACAAAATCCTTTGTTTCCAAAATTACATTCTTCACCTTGAACATGCACACAACTCTGTTTGAAGCTTCCTACATTTCTCCCCAACAATACACTCTAGTTCTAAAACCAGATTTCCTTCGCATTTGTAATTGGGAGTTTTGTTTGTGGCACAACACGCACTCCTATCTTTTTCATGAGACATGATACATGGAGGACATCATGTAATATTACCTTATTTGGTATGTCCAATGCATCATGCAAATTTTCCCACCTTTACTTTTAACCCTGTATGGCCCATAATATTTTGGCTACAACATTTGCTTCCTAGCCTTCTTGATGTTCCTTGCTTGTATGATTGTAGGCGGACAAATACCATGTTCCACGCTTCAAATGTTCCTCTTTGTCATGTGTTGATTTTCCTATTGCTTCATGTTATTGGCACTTCCTCCAAAATTGTTCTCGAGAATATGGAGTCTTTTGCATCTCATCTAATGCTTCCTTTGTTGTTGGTACCCTTCTCCTCTGCATTATGCAATCCAAGGGCGATGGTAGGTTGTACTTGTATAGGGCCTTAAAGGGTGTTGTTTTTATTGTGGATTGATATGTGATGTTGTACTAGCGATCAACCAAAGGTAACCACTCCACCCATTCGCTCTGTTGATCCCTTGCATACATCCTTTGGTACCCTTCCAAGCACTTGTTCACTACCTTTGTTTGACAACTAGTTTAGGTAAGGTAGGCAAAGTGCTCATGTTAAATGTAGCCCACACATTACGAAACAATGCTTGCCAAAAATGTCTTTGAAATATCCAATCCCGATCACAAATGATGTTCTTTGGCACACTAGGCAGCTTAAACCCCTATTGGAAGTACAATTAAACAACCTTGGGGCCATTGTTTCTGCCTTTCTTATGGGAATGAAAAGGGCATACTTAGCCAATTGATCTACAACAAATATTTCATTCTTACCTTCAAAGTTGAAAAACCCCGAGACAAAGTCCATTGACATTATTTCCGACTTTTGATTTGGTTAAACATTTGGTTGTTGAAGTCCTAGGAAGGAACACTCTCAACCTTATTCTCCTAGATGTCAAAATCAGCTACAAATTGCAGAATTTATACATTCATGTTTTCCCAACAAAAATTAGAACCTAACATGGCTGTTGATGAAGACTCGTGCCCATGCTCAAGTGCCTTCTAAATGAGGTGGATTCCTCCCTTGAGTAAATGCATCCCTAAACAATATAATGTTATTTTGAATAAGATTAGGCTTTACCTTTTTACCCTTCTTCAATGTCTTGTATAAGCTTGGCCGTTTCGAGTCGGTTGAGTAGCATTGTAGTATATGTTGTATCTAAGCAGCTAGATTGATTGAGATGGAATGAAAGACAAAGGTTTCCTCCAGTGTGACAATGCATCTACCGCCCAAGTTTAATTCCTTTCCTTATAGAGGATCTCACATATGCTTGTGGGCAATCAATGTTAGAAGATGTGAACACAGAAAGAATGAAGAGAAATGAGAAAGGCACACGACACACATTAAGAGGTGTGTGGTGCTCGTATTTATTATGTTGAAAGAGGTTACAATATAGTTGGGGAAGTTCATAACTGAACATTAGTTAGTTGATAACTAATAGTTCATTAAACATTAACTAATATACTTTAATACACCCTTTCATGACTAAACTGTAACATGTTTCTCTTGAAATTTTACAATTACAATAAAGTCTGAGTTTAGTCATTAAATTGTAGGTTGCTCCTTAGATAATACTTTTAAATCTGCAACAATCATCGATGTTTTGCTATCGTCCAATGTATAAGCTTCAATGTAGACAACAATTAAAAAGGACAACTAACAACAAAACCATGATCTGGTCACATGGACATAAATATGGAAGGTGGTCCACCAATTGTTTGTAGAATGATTCATTGACCGATGATAAATCATCAATAGTTGATTACTTTATCTCAAACTCTATAATTATGAAATTAAACTCTTGGAAATGTTGATCAAAGAGAGTGTTATAGGCTCATGGAGCTTGTTCAAGTCTCCAGACTGGGACACATTCAATATGCACCCCAAATGAGGACGTTCAGGTTCTTGAAAATCATTAGGCAAAACTATGTGAATATCCTTGTCCAAATTTACGAAGAGAAGAAACTGAAACTCAAATGTGACCATTTTTGTAGTGTCCATAGGAATAGAAACCTACTCCGTAGTACGATAAATAACCATCTCCATAGTAGTAGGAGAAATAACCATCTACTTAGTAGTAGGAGAAATATTCATCTCCGTATTAATACGAGAAATAACCATCCCCTCCTATTGCTCATATATTCCCCCTGTTGTGAAAAGCCTTTCCTAACAAAATGAACAAAGTGTCCATGCTCTATTAACTTTGGTAGCAGTGCAAGACACTATGATTGAGTGGCGTGGCTTGCCATCTCACCATGCACCTCAAACGCATCTTGGATATTGGAATCTCCTTCCAAAATTAAATGTGCATATAAGTGAGGAAGTCCATCCTCCCAATGCATTTCCACCTCCCGCACATTTGCTATTGAGCGTGGAATTCCATCCTACCGAGGCAATGCATCCCCCGCACATTCAATATAGTGGATATTCCCCCATAACGAGTATAAGTTGATTGAAGTAGAGGTCAACAAGCCTATGAAAAATTCCATCCTCTAGCACAACCTGAATGGTGGAGTCTCCCTCAACACGTGATTTTAAGTTGACCATATCAAAATCAACAAGCCCGTATTGGCCACCTTGCTCAATGACCTTGGGCAATTATCCGTCTTTATTTCACATCTAACACAATACACTTTTTTCCCAGAGAAATTGATAGACATATTGGGATTTTTTGTTAATTGATAAATAGATAAGAGATTTTTATGCATGCTAGGAACAAACTTGACATTCCTTACTAAGAGTTTTGAGCATTATTTAGGACTATACTAATATTTCTTGTCCCTTCTCTATCGCAAGTGACTCTCCATCAACTAATACAGCTGAATCAGGAAAATTTGTATTTGTTGGTAAATGATACACAACAATCCCTTTGATATGAAAAATGTTTGGCTGCCCCAAAGTTAATGATCCAATAATCGGTAATACTATCATTCGAGCATGATGTCATGAGAGCATAAAGAGCACATTCTTCCTAATAATCCCGTTCATTTGCAATTGTTACCACATTTGCCTCATTCCATGACAATTTGTTGTGTTGGAAAAGATCATCTTTTGCTTTCGACAATCCTTTTTGAGATGCCCAACCTTATGACAGTAATGGCATTTCACATGGTATCTAGAAGATGATTCACCAAGAATTCGTTTCCACTTCACCTTCGACTGATCAACAAATGCACTCTTTGTTTGTCCAAAAATAGACTCTCTATCTGCATTCTTTTTGAAGTAAATAGGAACTAACTTGATCAAATGTCAGGGTCTAGCTTTCCACCATCAAATCTAGAGCAAAGCCTCCACAAATATTTCATAGGAGGGTAGCAAACTATTCAATACAAGAACCACCGAGTTGTCATCATCCACCTTTTTATTGACAGAAATGAGTTGGTCTCAAAGATCGAAGAAGGTGTTCTGACAAAGACTTGTACTCCATCCTTGCTGAAAATAGCAAATTCTTTAGGTATAAAACCTGACACTTCTTTGAATTCAAATACTTGTTCTTTAGACTTGTCCATAACAAACTTGCCTAAATGGCATTCCAAACCTCAAGTATCGGATCATTTGACATGGACAACTTTACCGACAACGTCTCCTTATGATGCTTGTCATAACCACAAAGTCCGCATGACAGCTGACCTTCATCGCCAAAAATGATTTTATTGCAGTCCTAATACTCTACAATTTTCAGAATCTTGTGACTCAGGACATTGTAATTTTGGCCGGTCAATTTTGGTGGAACATTGTAATCTTGGCTAGTCAATTTATGCGCCTCCACCAAAACAAGATTTAGAATAATGGCCATTTTTCACACAATATTCAGTTTTTGGCATGCAAATTAGTGCAAGAGGAAAAAGTATAATCTAAAGCTTGAATGTTAGACTTCTAATGTGCAAATCGATGTAATAGAAACAATGAAAATATAGTCTATATTGTAAAAATAAGACTTACGACCGAAAAATCAATACAAGGGAAATACAAAGAATTATCACAACATGAAAATCAAAAAGCTTGTTTGGTCGATATTTCAAAATGTGCCCTAGAGGAGCCCGTGCCCTTTTCACGATTGGAAAATCACCCTTGCACACGTGAGTTGTGCCTAGCCTCGAAAAATGTGATTTGGAACTTATGTTAATAGTTCTCACATGTTTGCATCCTCATGTTTTTGTGTTATTTACTCCACAAGATAAAAAAACATGCCCTAGAAATCATGTTTTAACAATTCACAATTGTTGACAATCGCAAATATTCTTTGCATCTTCAAAAAAACATGCCCTCGACATCCCGACCACTATTTTTAGACAATCTATGCACGAAAAAATCTCAATGTCTCGCACGATGACCTAACATTTCAATTTTTTTCTGGTTCGATCTTCCTGTAACATTATCTCCATGATAGTGGATTCCCCTAGTGCGACTATGAAAATCAATGGCATTATAAAAATCATGATATTCTCATTGATAGACTTCCTTGATGACCCTAAAAGCACCACAAACTCGTTGAACCTTCCTGACCCATGCCTTCATTTTTGCCTTCAAATATCACAAAAATCATGAACTATCAAGAACCTTTTCAATCTTGACCTCGTAGTCCGTACCCTCTTCTAAGGCTTCCTTGAACTCCAAGCTTGTTGTTCATACCCTTGAAGGGCTTCCTCGAATAGTGGCCTTGATACTAATGTTAGAAGATGTGAAACAAAAAGAATGAAGTGAAATGAGAAAGGCACCATAGTTAGCATACTCGGCAATTACTCGCCGAGTTGGCGAGTACTCTCCAAAAAAATTCCCAAACGAGTACTCTCCTGAAAAACTCGCCACCCGAGTTTTCGCGAGTATTCTGAGTATTCGCCGAGTTTTGGCGAGTATTCCCGAGTATTTTTCAATGTCAATCATCATAAATTCATATTACTTATCAGTCGGCTGTTGTATTCGCATGATGATGTGATTTTGTATTGTATTTGTAATCAAATCTAATAGAAAACACTTCTCCAACATTTTATGGGCTCATTTGATACATTTTGTATTTGTGTTGCTTAAAATTTATGTTTTTAGAGTATTGGCCAAATATTGCCGAGTCAAAATTTTTGGTCCGCTGCAGTATGAGTATGCGAACTATGAAAGGCACATTGAGAGGCGTGTGGTGCTCGTATTTATTATGCTAAGAGAGGTTACAATATCGTTGGGAAATTCATAATTGAACATTCATTAGTTGATAAATGATAACTAATAGTTCATTAAACATGAAATAATATACTTAAATAATTAATCCACTTTTGTTGCTCCTTTGTTAACGTTCCTAAGACAATATGTGCTTAAGGATGAGATGGTCAATCTTAAATAAAAACTTTCCCCAAGAGAAAATGACACCATTTGGCCACTTTGCATGTAGGATGGATAACATTTCCTTGCTATATGTTGACATCCATCGTTTCTTATCATTCAATTTCCTACTTTACGATGCAATGGTGTGGTCATCATGAGAAATTGCTGCACCATGTCCAGATCCAAAAGCATCATGTTCAATGACAAAGGATTTAGAGAAATTGGGACTCACTAAAATTGCAATAGAGACAAGGGCCTATTTGAGATCCTCAAATGAATTTTGTGCCTCAATGGACCACTTGAAGGCATTCTTATTGGTAAGGTCCTTAAAAGGATGAGCTATTGCAGAGAAGTTCCTTCTAAAGCTTCTATAGAATCCTGCCAATCCTAAGAAACCATGATGTTTCTTAACAGCCTTGGGCACAAGCCAATCACAAATGGCCTGCATCTTTGTAGAGTCATTGCGCACCGCCTAACAAAAATGATTTGACCAAGGTACTCCAAGGATACTTCAGCAAATTCACACTTACAAGCCTTGGCATACAATTTCTCCTTACCCAAGATATCCAATACCATATCTAGGTGCTCAATATGGGATTCCAATTAGTTGTAAATAAGGATATCATCCAAAAATACAAGGAAAAACTTATGTAGGAATTTACTTAATACCTTGTTTATTGGTGCATGAAATGTAGCTGAAGCATAATTAAGACCAGCAGGTATGACCCTAAATTGGTAGTGTCCCTGATGAGTTCTAAATACAGTCTTCTCTTGATCTTGAATTTAAATTGGTACCTGATAGTATCTAGATCTGAGGTCTATCTTTGAGAAATACCTCGCCCATGCAACTCATCAAGCAGATCATTAAGACTTGGCACATGAAATTTATTTTTAATTGTGATTTATATAGTGTCTATACAACTCATCCTTCTTCTTGGCTAGGACCACTAGAGCAGCGTACAGGTTGTTACTCGAGATGATGATACCAACCTCCTAGATAATGTATGTGTATGGATGTACCACAGTTGAGCCCTTAGTAGGGTCAAGCTCAATAATGTGTTCCGATTCCCTGTCAAGTGGGAGGTCTTTTGGTAGATCTCGGAAAACTACCTTATATTTGCAAATCAGCTCTGAATTCCTTGGGTCCTGTTCATGTGTGTTAGAAGAGTCTATATCCATATGGTGAAGGTGAGACATAAACCCAAAAATGTCCCTCCTAAATTTTTGTTCATTTGACTAGAATCAAACATTTTGATTTCCTCAAGGGCAACGACTTTATAGATACAATCACCCTGCTTAAATGTCAAGAATCTCTCTTGATGATTGATGGAGTATGTTTAAAGCGAGTATAACCGCTAAACCCCTGAAACATCATCCACTCCCCCAATATTAACAACATAAAATTCATCCTCGAGGACATAATCTGCCATTGAAAGTTCCACATTGTGCACTACCCCTAAAAATCAATGCTTCTATGCCCTGGAAGCCAAATGGGAAAACTCTTAGAGGTGTCTACGCGGAGGTCTAGCCTATGGAGTTGTTTGTTATCTAGAATATTAAGTGTTCTTCCTGGATCATCTATGACCAACACCTAGGATTCTTGATATGGCCAAAGAACTTGAAGGTGTCAAGATGATCCACATGGCCAAAAGTGACATACATTGTTCCCCTGTTCTACTAAAGAAGGATAAATGTTTTCTGGCTAACACTCAGATTTCTGAAAATGGCTGTATGTGTATGGGTATACCACAGTTGAGCCCTTAGTAGGGTCAACCTCAATAACGTGTTCCAATTCCCTGTCAAGTGGGAGGTTCTTTGGTAGATCTTGGAAAACTACCTTATATTTGCAAAGCAGCTTTGAATTCCTTGGTTCCTGTTCATGTGTGTTAGAAGAGTCTATATCCATACGGTGAAGGTGATGGAGTATGTTCAATGCACATGCCGGAAACCTCTAGGTTCCCCTACACGACAAGACTGATGACGTGCTTTGTACGTCCGAGGTGGACCCTGATTTAGTTGGCTTTCAGCAGGATTCAGAGGATATGGCAGGACCTTTGACATCATACAGCCAGCACCTCCTACAGATGGGGAATCTCATGATCTGCTGATCCTAAATGGCATTCCGTGTTTCCCTAACTCCTGCTTCTCCACATGCAGACCTCGTGGTGGGGAGCTAGCATGGTGGACTACATCATGACTACTTCCAATTTGATTCCCTATATTCACCATTTGTGTGTCTCCCCCATTCCCCTTGCTGACCATGCAACCCTTTCCTTCTCCTTGCAGGTTAACCCCCAATCCCGACCCCATCCCACGCCCCTTCCCATACCATCTGGAAGTTCGATGAGGGTGATCTTGTAGACTTTTCTTTTCACCTTTGCTAACTTCTTCCCCCTGTACCCCAATTTGCCTCACTCTCCTTTGACTTGATGTTTGATACCCTTTCCTCTCCCATTCATGGTGTTGTTTTGTGTTCTTTCTCCCACTTCACTCCCACCCTCTCTTATAAGCAGACCTACCCCATGAACCAATGGTACGATGAAGACTGCAAAGCCCTTCACTGTCAGCTTCGCTTTGCCTTCACACGCTCTCTCTCTACATTCCCATCTCTCAAGTCGATTAATTACCGTCATCTCCTTCGCCACAAGAAGCGCACCTTTATCTCTTGTCGTCACTTTGAGCTCCATGCATCCCTTATACACTCCCCTAAACGTTTCTGGCGTACCATTCTTCCCCATCATTCCTCTTTACCCCAGGACTTACATCCTAGCTCCATGTTTACTCATACTTCCACCCTTTACGACATCCCTAGCCAGCCCCAGATCTAGGTTGTGTCCCCTCCCTCTACTGTCATATTTTTACTTACACGAATGTGAAGAAAGCCATTTCAGCCATGAATAGTAGCAGGGCTGCAGATGAGGAGGGCTTCCAGGCGGAATTCTTCAAGCACGGTTTGGACACTCTAAACAACTATCTTGTGGACCTCTTCAATCAGGTGGTTTGTACAAGTTTTCTAAACTCGTGGTCCCACCATATCATTCACCCCATCCACAAGTCGGGTCCCACTTCCAACCCGAACAACTACAAGATGATCATGGTGGGCCACACGTTCTCCAAGCTTTATGCCACGGTCCTCCACATGCGGCTTTCTGAGTTTCTGGAGCAATACCATTGCAAGCAAAGGGGGCACTGTGCAAGGTTCGACCGCTTACTAGACCATCGACTATATCCTCACCCTTCGAGCCATTATTGAGGAGGCACGCCACCGCTCCTCTAGGGTTTTTGCTGCTTCATGGATTTTTGAAAAGCCTTTGACTCGGTGCCACGGGAAGCTCTTTTCCGTAGACTTAGAGACATCGGTATTTCTTGAAACTCTTCTTGTCGCCATTATGCGCCTATACGAGGAGGTTTTGGGCCGCCTTCACACTTCTGCCGGTTTTTCAGATTTCATCAAGAGCACCATCGGGGTTAAACAGGGTTGCCCCCTCTCGCCTACCTTGTTTGGTATTTATATTGATGAATTGGAGGAATTTCTCAAGGACCATATCCAAGAGGGGGATGGTTGCCTTCTTCACCAGGTGTTGATCTACATTCTCCTTTTCGTGATGATGTAGTCCTCCTTGCCTCTTCCGTGGAGGGACTTCAGAGACAACCTGGACGCCTTAGCCCTCTTTTGCGACCACAGAGACAGTGACAGTTAACCTTGGTAAAACCAAGGTCATGATCTTCAATGGGTTGAAGACTTCTGACTTCCATTTCTTCTATAGAGGGGAAGAGATTGAGATCACCAACTCCTACACTTAACCGGGAGTTTTATTTATCGGGCCTTGTTTCAGTCTTTGGCTGCTCTTCAGCCCCACGTCAACAAGGGGTATGGCTCTTTGGCAATCTTGGGAGAGAGTGCTTCCGCCACCACTTCCAGGACATCTTATCGAAGATGTCTCTCTCGGATTCTCTTGTGAGGCCCACAGTTCTCTATGGCTCTCGAGGTTTGGGGGCCATCCCTGCTTGATTCGATTGGGCTATTGTTGAGCGAGTCCAGATCCTCATGCTCAAACGCATCATCAGTGCAAAGAGACAATTCCACACAATATCCTCTTGGCTGAGTTCGGGGCTCGCCCCTTTAGACTGGAGACTATATTTGGCCTTGTTTCGCTTTTGCATCGCATTCGGGGACTTTCAAATTCTTCTACAGGCAGGGATAGGTATCTCTACCTTGCCTACCGTTCCTCGAGGCTATTGTTCTTTTTCGACCACGGTGGCCATTCCCATTGCCTTGACGTTAGGAGTTTCACGTCTTCTTGGCTCTTTCGGGATTCAAATGGACCACCTCCCACCATACAGATACTCCTTAGACGCTCCTGCCCATCTCCTACCGAGTAAGCAGGATCTGCACAAAATTATCAGAGACGACATTTACAAGCAGTTCATCCAGCACACTTGGATCAAGCCCTCCGGGTGGATTACGCCCTAAGATGGCTTTCTATGCTACACATTTCCTTGAGGTCAATGATGGGCTTATTAGCCGGCCTACGTATATCTCCCGACATTGGTTGCAGGCACTCCACATATCCCTAGGCCAGTTCAGAGTGGGCTCTCATAGACTTCGTGTGGAGGACCACCAGCTGGAAAGCTTGGAGAGGATTTACCAAGCATTGTTCTCTCCAAGAGGTTGAAACGGAGGAACACTTCATTTTCAAGTGCCCCATCTACTATGAGATCGAGGGGAGATTCCATTTCCTATTCCAGGAGCATCTATCATTTGTGGCTTTCTTCAGGTATTGCGATCAGCGGTGTCTTGCTCTCTACTTACAGGAGGCTCTCAGGCTTCGGAATGAGACCCTTCAGTCTCCTCCCAGACAGGCTGCTACTCGACAGATCACATCTTTCTTTACGGTGCTCCCACAGAGAGGGGCACCAAGCGACACCTTGACACTAGTATGGATTCCCAGACCAAATCCGTTAGGACCCGGGATGCCACCTCCCAGTCCAGAGGCTTTCATGATCGCACTTAGTTAGGGCCCCCCCATGGATCACGATCAGCCAAGAGGATACAGAGGGCTCGTCTTGCTCGTCCTTCTCCCAGACACCGACATTCCAGACTCTCCACAATTTCAACTACAGGACACAGGCATATTGCCAGCTACTTCTACTCGGCCTCGGATGCTAGGTGACAATGTCGAAGATGGGGCTTTTACGCCCCCTCTTCTTCGGCTCCATCCATTTGCACTCTTGTAGCCATTGTGGCCCTTGCTTCTCCTTCTTCTTTCCTTTCTCTTCTCTCCTTTCTTGTTGTTCGGATGACCCTTTTGGGTCTCCATTGACCTACTTATTTGGTCATTCGATTTGGACATTAATATAATTATCTTATCTTATCTTATCTTATCTACATTAGGTTGATCGGGGTACTCTCATTATGTTGCTTTTGTGGACATTATCTACATGGAAGGATTCAAATGCCCTATGGGTTTGAGGATTGGGCTCATATTTCGACTTAAAATATTTATTCTCCTTGGTATACCTAGCGCTACAAGTGGGAGTTTTTGGATAGTTTATAAAAGTGCACATAGGATAGGAATTTCTTAATAGTAAATTAAGAAATTAAATAAAGTGCACTCAGTTTGACCTACTTTTGTGGTCATTCGATTGGACATTAATATAATTATGCACAAGTTAGTAGATCATTAAATATATATTTTATTTTAATGATGCTTTAGGGAGAAACATTAAATGATTAATTGTTGGATATTGCACCTCTTCATTCTCTAAAAGAGGGATCGCATTTCCTTGGATGTTTATGTTGATGAATTATTGATATTTGGCTCCCTGCGTGGAGAAGGGATGTATGCCCAAATCTGATGTTTGCTCTCTCTCTTTCGTTGTTGAAGTATCTCTCTCTTGTTGTTGAAGAATTAATTGAAGATATCTTTTGCAAAGTATATTCTCTTTGTTGTGCATGAATGAATCTTTCTCTTGGCAGCCATTACTGTAGCGACTACTGTAGCAATTGTTTTGAGGAGGGAAAATACCATATTTGCTAGTGTTTAAATCCCCTTTTGGCAGTGATTCCTTTGTAAGGTGATTTATGCATGTTTTGCCCTAGCTTGGAGTGCCTTAATTGAATGATCTAACTGATATCTAGTTGCTGCTATTAAGATTTAATTACAGCGATTTCTTTTGTATTAAGTCTCCCATGCTTGGCGTATTCTCTTGTGTTCATATGACTGGCTGTAGCTAAGCATTTTGGTGGAGTGTTTTAATGTGCAAGCTCTCTTTCCCTAAACCAGCGTATGCCTACATGACTTGTGATTACTCCAGCGACTTGTAGTTTGCATGTCCTTGGGGTGTTTTGAAAACTTTCATTGCAGATTTATTGGTGGCGTATTCTTGCAATATTAACCAAGAAGATCCACTGGGTTAGTGCTTAATATTATGGTGTTTTACAGTCTTTATTTGCAGCGATCTGTATGGGTAATGGAATTTGGTGATCAGTGATCTGGTCTTTGTCTTTAGCATGTTATAAATCTGATTGGAGAGGCTTCCTATACTTCTCTATTGCCAGCAGGTTTCCCTGTGCATTTGTGATGTAAGCATTCCTTATCTTCAGCAAACTCCTTGGCACAATTAAATCTGATTTAGGAGTGTTGGGAGCAGCGATCTGAGGGAGAGTATTTGCACTCAAAACCTTGCCTTGTCTTTATCATATACAGCAAATAATAATTCTTTTGCACTCATTAAGAGACTGAATATATATAGAGGTTTGGGTGTGTATGAAAATAGGGAGTTTGGATCAAAGATACGGCACAAATGGGTTACACATTTTGTATGATTTCCAAAGAAGTATTTGAATTGTGAATTGAAGACGCAAGTATTGTTTGCTAGGTTCATTCATTTTGGCTCTAACTCTACTTGCTTAAATACCCTCTTGGTGGCTGATATATTTCCAGTGTGTTGGAGTCTCTTGTTCCAGATGTAAATGTGACATATTGAATCGATTGGGTTTGACATATGATGGCAGCGACCTGGGCAGGTGTTTGGTAAAATAGTAAGTGCTTTTCTTAGCTGCCAACCCATGCTTTGTTTGATGGGTATTCAAAATCCTTGGTAGCAAATTGTATGTGAATCTTAGCATCAATTTTAGTGTGCCTAAAAGCACGAAGTCAGTGATCTGAATATTGCATTTTAAGAGCCCTTTGCTGCGGTGTGATACAGGGCAGCGAATGGTATGTGTTGTTGCATAGTATTTTGGAGTAGTTTGGAGTTATTAATTGATGTATTGGCTGTACTTGATCAGTTTGGGTTGATTGCTAATCATACTTGGTGTTAGATTTGCTTGTTGTCTGCCATTTACCCTGGATCCCATAAGTGGGACATTACACATTATCGAGACTCAATCTTCGGCTAAGATGGACACAAATCTTCTACCATATATAACATTTTTGAGTATTTAAATACATGACCCTTGCTCCATGTTGAGTGCACCTATGATGGGGGTTTGTAATAGTGGATATTGGCGGAGACCTCCGGGGTTTTAAGATATGCAGCTCATATTTCCTTTCATTGTTGGGATTCTTATCAAAAGTAAGAGACCTTCAAAAATTATAGCCTACCATCTTATTTTTAGGGCACCAATATGTTTTTGCTCTTCTAGCTAAATAAAAGCCCTTTCAAAAGATTCAGGTTCAAACATACCTCTATTCGAATCTCGGTCGACAAGTTGGAAATATTGATCTTCCGCACTAGATTTGAAAAAGATTGGCCTTTCGTGTACTCCACTAACATAATTTTTTGAAAAAGGTGCATTAATTGGGTATCATATGGCTAATCCCAAATACAATCTACTCTTTAAGTCGAGCATTGGAAAAATCAGCAAACTCTCCATCAAAGTTTATGAAAACCCATCTCTCTCCCCACCTATGGGCAACACCATCCAAATGTAGGGTAACATTTAGTTTGTCCTCTTGTTTTTAATCTTTTGTGCCCTAAAGGCCAACTTGTGCTTTCTCAACCATGTGCAAACCTCCATCCTACCTCCAAAGCCATATAATGGGATCTTCATTTGTAGGTTAAAAGAGGTGCATCGCAAGCCTTCTTCCTCTTCCTCATCTAACGGGTCATGTTTAGGATCCCTACCCTAGGGTTGATATCCTCATTTTCATCATCCAATTTCTCCAGCTATTCTCCCATGGAACTTCCTCAGCGAACTCAACCAATACTCATCTTTGGTCAAAATATTGAAGTTGTTTCTTGGATAAAGTCCCCCAACAACTTTTTTGACATTATGAAAATCAACTAAAGCTCTTATACCACTTGTTACATTGCAAATATCAACAAAAAACAGAATTGCAAAATATAGAGTAAGAATGTTGATAAATGGAAAGATGGGAGCACCTACTTCCCAAATTGCGAATTGCACTTGCAAATAAGACTACAACAAAGAACTCTTACACAATGGCAACTATCACTTGCACAAGTTGATATTGCCAAAAAGATACATTCTTTAGGGTTTTACCCTTTTTGTGTTCAACCACTAGTAACCTTAATTGACCCATGGCTACCTCATGACTTAATTCTTCACTAGCTCTAGGCACCCAAAATATAACATATTAAAAATAATGCTAACTAAGCACATAAATATATGTTGTGTTTAGGTACACAACATGCTCCTAAAGTAACGACAAAAACGTTGTTTGCCTACAAGTTCCATACATCCCTAGAGGCTTGCAATATAAAAACATATGGCTTACATGATTAGTCATATGATTTCACCATATGAAAATTACGATGAATCCTGTAGCGAAAAAGTTGAGACTATGAAATGGCACATAGAGGAATACCTCTTGGAAGAGAACGAGCCTTCAAAGTTGCAGATTTGGTAGATGTGCTACAAAGACTACATAACGAAGAGGAGTTATTACTGACATAAGTGAGAATGAAGAAGAAGAAGCTTAAGAAGTTCACCTACAAGAGTTGGCTGAGGAACCAAAGGGGCCAACAATTGGTCTATTTCATCCGTTTGGAGTGTCATTTGCCAAGAATTTTGGTGTATACGGTCAGCTGTAATTTTCCTGGTTTTCTGAGTTAAAAATAATAAATAAAAATCCAGATTTCAGGGTTTAAATTCAGTTTTCAGTATTTATTTTACGGTTATTATATTCAACAAATCTGTATTTTTCCAAGGGTTTAGAAATTATTTCCCATCATTTTCCAGCAATTTTAATTTCTGTTGGGGTTTGCAATAAAAATCAGTTTTATTAATTTTGCATTAAAGGTTTCGGTAAATCCAGAATTACTTTAAAATGTCTGCTTCGGGACATCACACTCTTTTAAAATTGGTTGTATTTTCCAAGTCCCATAAACCTATTTCTATTATTCACAGACTTTTCTATAATTTCTTTACTTCTTTCTTTCTAAACGCAGAAGAACAATGGATCTGGAAATATGCATATCATTTTGATAAGTCATTCTCATGTCAATGCGCATTAAAACATTTTATACTTATTGTTAAGTAATTCTGGATTAGCTGAGCTAATGTTTTTGTTCTCATATTTTGAGTGGGCTGCCTCACTGATTGTTTCTCTCAGGATAGGACCAAAATTTCAGAGCAAAACCACTAATGCAACTTATCCAAAATTACTTAACAAAATACTACACACAAAAATCTCTGACTGAGTTTGTGGTTATTCTATCTACAGGAAATTATATCCAATATTAAGATTCTACCAAAACAGTAGAATTGGTATGTGGATGCTTATAATAGTGAAATTGGATATAGCAAATGCAGAAAATGTTAACATTTTCTTATATAGCACACCAAAAAAATGCATGCAATTGTCCAAACGGTTTGCAATTCAGTGTTAACTTTACAATACTTACCAGTGCAATTACTATTTTACCCTCTGAAACAGAAATTGATAGCAAAAATGAAAACGTTGTGACACATCGGGCATTTTGAGAAAAGCGTAGCTACCATAGAATTAGGAAGAAGACAAAAACAAACAGACAAATTCACTAGAGACAACTCAGCATGCATACATTACCTGCAGGATGGATCGCGACATTTATATGCAGATGGCCCAAATATATTGAAAGGAACTGAAAAGAACTCATTGTATATAAGCCCACAATAAATTGAGAACAATGCCATCATGAAAAGAATATAGCGCCCTGCAAATGCCATCTCCATAATGTCTCCAAGTTTCTGTCTTACAAGAGGAAAGGTCATGAAATTAGTAATAGAAAATATGTATCATCAATCATGTTCAAACATTCTTTGTTAACATTTCAGCGTAAAAACTGAAAATTCCCAAACAGTGGATGTGTTTAACAGATCTAACATTCAATTTACGAAGTATACATGTTGCAAATTCATAAACAAATACCGAAACATAAATCCTGTTGGCCACAAAATCAAGCAAGAGATCTCTCATTTAGATACATGTTGCAAATTCATAAACAAAGACTGAAACGTAAATCCTGTTAGCCACAAAATCAAGCAACTGATCTCTTGTTTAGAAATTTGAAATGGAAAAATTAAAACTTCAGGGAGCCATGGAATCAAAAGGAGGAAAAGAAAATCAATGAATGGTTTGGTGAGTGTAGTTTATTGAAATTTATACTTTTTAAAAACCATTTTATCAGCATCACATATGAACACTAAGGATTACCCATTCTAACTTGCACCATACCATCCCAATATGTCGAGATGATCAATGAACAAACATTTTTGGTTTCTTGATTTTCTGGACTCAATGTGCCACTTCTTTTTATTACCAACGAATCTAGAAACCAAATTTGTCTTCGTGTGGAAATTCAAAAATTCAAATGGTCAATACAACCAAGTGAAAGAGCCTAGTGTCAATAGTTTAATAATTTATAAAAGAGTCAAATGCACAATCTATTGGTCTTGTTGCATGTAATATCCCCTTTTCTTAGTTTCTAAAATAAAATAATTAATAATGTTTTAAGTTGGACCCGGTCATTTCCAAATTTTGTGTAGCTTAATAATATAATTAAAATAAAAGGCATTTTTAAATACTTAAAGTATTTAGCCTATCATGACTTATCTTACTTTACATGCTTATCTTTTATGACTTCAGACACCAGCACCCAAGCTCCTCGTCCCCTCGTGCGCCCCTAACCTCTTTCCACCTTACTCGCTCTTTTTGGGCCTCTTTTATCTTTTGGGCATCTTATTTTCTTATGGGTCAGCCTTCCAATTGTCAATTACGAAATTCAAATAAGGGAATCATATAAATACATAGCTATGTGATCAAAATAAGGGACCAAGCTCTAAGCATTATTACTATCACCTAAGCTTGCACTTAAAGGGCACCTAAAATGGCATTCAATCAAGGGAAAAGGGATTGCATTTTCTGAATACATTGCATAGGAAGGGGGTTTCTTTATTCCATCCACACATCTATCTACATTGGTACATCTAGCTACAACCCGCTATCAAGTGCACTTGCACAAGGGCATCCTAGGGCACAATTCTTACAGACTCACCAGAACTACATGGAGTCTGAGATGTAGTGCATCCGAGATGTAGTGCGGCGCTCGATTGTAAGCTCACTCTGTTGGGTGCCGTCAAGATCAGTCCAACTCCCCATATTGCATCTTTCTTTTTTGGATTTGATGTGGTATTATGGGTTTTGCGGGTGAATCTTTGTTTTCTGCAAATTACTGTAATTACCTCGGCGATCATTTTGCAACACAAAGGCGATCAACACAGAATATTTGTGACACTTGTGCAGCAAAGCAAAGTTGAAGTTCTGGCCATTTTCGCAGTCATAGGCGCCCAATAGAGATCGTCGGCGCCAGCGCCTGTCTGCCGTGGGCACCCATGTCCAGACATATTCTTGCAATCTGTAATTTATCCTAAGCATTTACAACACTCTTCACTTCCTATTCGAAGTACCTTTCCGGTTCAAAACACTCCGGATCAAGCGTTAATCTGCTAAGTTATTCTTCCTATACCTGTTGCTTAGGGTTTGTACTTTATTTTCTTATTGCTTTTGTCATATCTGTATTTTAGCATTTATTATCATATGTGACTTTGCAATATTAGATTTAATTAATACCAAATTAAATTAAATCATTTCGTGATCCCGATATTCGAGCACTCTTGGATCCCCGTTTTCTTTTCACCATGGATATCTTCATCCATGCCTTCTTGTAAGCTCATCCCGATTGTGTAGTGCCCACAATATACACCCACAATTACAATAGTAAAATACCAGGATAATTTTTTATTTTTTATTTTTACTTACAATGCACGCTACACACAACACAGAAGGGCTCCAAGTACAGAAACTCGACTCGCATATGACAATCACATAAGTCATCGACTCACATAGACTCAAGAAAACAACATAGGCATGTCGATGCCACACTTCTCGCAATGAACGAATACCAGCAATGACCCAATCACAAGAAACATGACTTTAGGAATGGCGAACCCACAACACATCATTACTTTAAATGTATTTTAGTTACAATTAGCATCCCAAGAACATTGTTATGTAAGCATAATTTTCTCCCTTTTTCCACCTACATGTTCTAAAAATTCGTTTCACATTTCACTTATTGTTCAACCATTTAATTTTTCTCTTTACCCTTATGCCAATCTTCATAACTTACATAAGTATTTTCCATATTTCAAATTTCATACAAAATTCTAACTCTCTCATTCTTATGTTAAGATTATGCTTCCCAAAACGCTTATTCAATGTTTAGAATTTAACCTTGCTACACAAGTGAACCTAACATGATGTCAAGATGAAATCTTGGGATTAAGGAAGACATAGATTTGAAATAGCTTTTTCCCCAAGAACATCCATCGATCACGGAATAGTTATTTCGCTACCATTATCATTATAGTTCAAAACTTGTGGACTTCCATTTATATTTATATATCTTTTGTTTTCTCGAAGTTTGGTCACACCAAGGCAATTTATATTCTTTGCAACGCATGAAAATGTTTAATTAAGTTATAAGGACTCCAAGAGTGACCTTAATCCTAATCTCCAATCTCGTTTTCATCTTATATGACATGCTCTTACATCGCACTATGGTCTCGTTCTTAACATTGTCTCAAAACAAAAGAGTTACGAAAGCACTTGTCTGATATCTAAGGAAGTACATGGTTAGAAGCATTATAAGCTACCCATGAACCACAAGTGACCCATGTTCACGAAGATCCCATGTCTCTGCATTTCACGATTCCGCATAAGGAATATTCTTTATTCCTTAATGCCATAAATGACATAACAAGGGATTTTGGGACAAGATTTCATTTTCTAAGGTTCTCTAAAACCAGCATCTTTCAAAACAATTTCGTATGCAATGAGTTAAATTATAGATTTCTACCCACAAGTTAACATCCTAATCAACTAGGGTTTAGTTTAATTCCAATTTTCACTTAGGGCTTTACGCTCTATTATAGATTAGATTAAGGTTCCAAACATATTCACCCTATAAACCCTCCGTAACAGATCAAAGCACTCTATTGTCACTAGCCAAAGATAAGACATTTATCTACGAGGGACAAAAGAGTTTACTAACAAGAATGCCAGACATAGAACAACTATATCACGATCTCTAATTATGTCGTTTGGATTGGCTTGGGGATTTCATTCGATGGGGGAAAAATTTACTTTTAAATCTATCTTCGGAAAAACAAGGTAATCCACTAGGATACGGAGGAAGGGTTAGCTCTACTTACTCCAGGTCGAGTTTGACTATGTTGCTCCTATATGTCTGGTTTATGTCGATGTCACTAAACGTACCTACTAAGACGATCAACCCATTCAGGGGATCTTATTTGCCTAAACTAGGATGTTCCATCGAGTGTAAAGGTTCGTTTGAAGGTCACAGTTTTCTACACTAAGGGATTTACATGGCAGGGTTAGTTATATATACAAATTTTGAACTAGGGTTAACTATTGTGGTTAGGTTCCTTTATTACATTTTCAAGATAAGAAACACAACACCAATTATTAAACCAATAATAGCACAATGAAAGTTCACTACAAGGTATAAATTTCAATTCCTTTTGACAATTGTATTCCACTTTTACCATAACAGTTTTGGGATCAAAATAACATCCATGAAAGAAATACAAATTTCTCAAGCACTTATTAATCTAGCGACTTTTACATACTACCAATTTCAATAATAAGTCTTTCAATATAATACCAAAAATAAACAATGAATTACTCAACGCCTTTACGTCATCATTCTTTCATCCTGCAAAAACCACGTGAGCAAGATATCAACGATAAATCGTTGGCATGGCATCCACCCTAATCAATCATAATTATCATTTTTCAGTTTCCCATTTACATAAGATAAAAATTACAATTTGCAATCGAAATAAAAGGGTTTAGAGACATGTATTCATTACATTTCATTTTGCTTCTTTTTGTAACCCAGGAGAGAGAAAGAGAAGGGTAGAGAGAGAAAACACCGTTTTGTCAAAAGTTCTAATGCACAACAAGTTACATTATAGTGTTTTACTTGATTATTTACATGTGTTAAAAGTTTCCAGGGTGATTTGGCAACCCTACGAGGGTCCTGCAGCTTTCTATTTTTACATTTTCTCACTAGTTACAAAACGTTCAAAACGGGTTCGGAGGCTAAGAAACCGCTTCCAAAAGTTATCTTCCGATGAGAACGCACACCACGATCAACTTTCTACGTGTCCCCAGATATACCAAGAGTTCATAAAGCAACTGACAAAATTGAAAAAGAGCGAACGGTTTGCGTTTGGCTAGTTTTCCGAGGCCACTGGTCGTAGTTCACCCAATTGTAAAATGACAAGTTACCTCGAGGGGCCAGAAAACCGCGTCCAAAACGGACGTTCGATGGAGGAGCACGCAACGAGACATCTCCTACTAGTTCCCCTATATAAGGAGAATTCATCAAAGTCGACGGGACTGAGAACTAGAAAACCATTTTCAAACGGCAACAAGTTTTCTGGAGCGACAAGACGAAATTGGTCCAGTTTGACCTCGTCAAACTACGACCGAGGCCTACAAAATGGCTTCGCCAAACTATCCCGAAAAGTGCTCTTTCCTATACTGAATGTTCCATGCAATTGTCTAGTATAAACACTAGAGGTTTGCGAAGACGGGAAGTAATTTCTCCATCCAGGTTTCAAATGGCGGTTCAAAACGAAAGCCAACTTTCTAGATTTAATGACTTCTCTCTTGTTGTAAACAAAGTGTAAGGGGCTCTATGAAAGCATCAAAAGGATGTCATATGTTCGTTTCGGGTCAAACCAAAGGTCAAGGTGACTCCTCGTATACCAAGGTACACGAATGAAACTTCACATCTCGTTTCCAGAGTTACGAAGGGTACTTAGTGAGTCTCCGAAAAATGCAAAATTTAACTATTTAAAACAGGGAGAAGGTCAACTTTATCAATGGGGAGTCAAATTTGTCTAGTCGATAAAACAATATTGGAGCGATCAAGATGGGTAAGAGTTTTCTAAATCATCTCGAAGTGAGGGTAATAGTTCATGGTTTAAAGTAGACGAGTTATAACGACTTGAGAGTTACGACACGACAATTTATTGTTTTGCAACAAGTTGAAGGGACATTTAACTGTATTAAAAAATCCTAATAATTTAAAATTCTATTTAGTTGCAAAAGAGAACTAAAACACGAGAATTATGAGAGGTAAGGGAAGAAGAACCATGCCTGGAGAGTGAAGTTGGTCGAAATTATGGATTTGGTTCAGTAACTTGCTTGGGCACATCGTCAACCAGATCACGAGCATCCACAGCTCCACCATTTAACATACACGTCTATCAATAAAATCTGTAACTACATATTTGAAAACCATTCCGCTACTCTGATCACATTTCTCCTACCTTCTGGATTCGACCCACCACTTGTTGAGCATGATCAAATGGTTTCTTATTGTTGTTGTTTGGATAGAATGAGATCTTCCTCCTTTTGTGCATAGCCTCAAATCTTGCAACCATTAGACCATGATTTTTGAAGGCATTTAGTCAAACACTTCACATGCCTTAAGCATGCCTCCACATTTTGCACATTCTCATGTGCTCATCAAAAACCAGCAAACATAATGATTAATTCTAGGCATGATTCTACAAGAGGCACTCATGCCATCGAAGTATTTACAACCCTCATGCACTGAACCTGCATGGCTGAAAGCTAATTAAACAAAAATGAAGCTTATAAGGTCAGGGTATGTTCCATAAGACCACATCTCTTTGAGGCATTCTGTCAAACAGTCCAACGCCTTTTTAACAAACCCATTTTTTTGCATATCCTGCTATCATTGCAGTCCAGGAGACCACATATCTTTTAGGTATTTTGTCGAACAATTCACATGCGTTGTGTATGCCTTCACATTTTGCATACATGCCAATCTGGGCACCTGACAAGACATTTAAAAATATTATCTTTCCATGATGCTTTGATGGATGTCCATGCATTGTTCTAATTTTCCCATCTTGGCACAGGCTGGGAAGATAGCAGCAAAGGTTGTGGGGTGTGGCTTCAAACCTGCCAACCGTATTTTGCTTGAAAAGTTCCAATGCAGTTTCAACAAAACCATTTTGTGCATATCCGAAATCATTGCAGTCCATGGAACTGCATTTCTTCCATGCATTTAGTCGAATGGTTCGCATGCTTCCACATTTTGCATATGTATCTGCCAGGGCGCTTGCAACTAACACATCTGACAAAATCCCTCTATCCTTTTGTGCTTTGCTAGGTGTCCATGCAGAAAAGGAGCTCGAGTTTTGACGCAGCCTTGTTTGGAGGTGCTGTCTGGCAAATGTAAACTGATGGGGTTGGAACCCTGTTTGCTGCACACGTGGAACAGTGTGACTGTCTCTTGAGGAAAGCCATGCCTTTTGTTCGTTGCAATAAACATACTCCATGATAATCTGTCCCGTTTTTTCCATTTGTCAACCCTCTCTCCAATGTGCTTTGATCGCCCACGTAGGTGTGTGGCGCGGCCTGGGAGGATGCTGAAAACGGTTGTGGAGTCTGGCTTTACACGTATCAACGCATTTGCTTGAAAGTTTCCAAGGCCTTTTCAACAAACTCATTTTGTGCAGATCCCTGTACCCCCAAACCAGCCGCCCAACCCTAAAACCAACGCATTGCAGGCTTGCACTTTCAAAACAAGGGAAAGATTTTTCCCTAATCCACCCCTTAGGTTTCACGGGTTTTCATTTATTTATTTTTAATTCCTTTAAATTTATTTACTTATTTTATTTATTATTATTTTATTTTTTTAAATAAGAGGAGGCATTACAGATGTAAGGATAAAATCAACTCTTTCTTGGCCAATGCTCGCATTTCTCCCAATACTCCTTTGGATCATGTATATCAACAGTTTGTAGCCGCATTTTCTACACAAATTACTTTCCCATCACGATACAGACCACCTCTCTTTTTGTTTATGAAAATGACCCTCCTCTTTATATCCAGGCTTGTATCTATAACATAGGCATTAGGCAAGTACTAGTCGATAATGGATCCGAGCTCAATCTTTGCAATCTCACATTTATTCAACAACTTGGCCTTTCCTCAACTAATGTCATTCCCTCATCCATTTCTATCCATAGCTATGATTCTTCTACGCACGTGCATGGGCACTATCACCTTGCCCCTCACAATTGGGCCTAAAACCATTCCTACAAGTATTCTTTGTCATCAACGCAAAACTCCAAGACAATTGCTTACTTGGTAGGCCATGGCTTCACGTTATGCAGGTAGTACCTTCTACTAGTTCATCGGTGTGTTAAATTCCTACATGATGGCCATGAATACATTATTATTGTTGACCGCATGACCCATTCAAATATTGCCACCTAGACCCACTCACTGCTCTACCTACTCCACTTCTATATCATGATGTCGGTCATCCCCATAATCCTCCTACATATCTCACTGATGATTATCAACTCACGAGAACATCCTGCCCCTACCACCAACATGCTTCTTCTCCAAGGATCTATTTGTGCATTGGACATCATGCCATCTACTTCATCTCTCCAAGAACACTCTATGTTGGAACCTCCTCCTTTCACATGCACTCTTTTCATACATGACTCTTATTGGCCTCACATTCCATTCGATCCCACTTTCTCTAACACTATTTGCACACATGATGGTTTGGCTCGGTTAGGATTCACATTTGCTAATCTCCTTCCTCCACCTCACTCTCCTCACCTCTATCACGAGATGTATCTTCATTACTGCTGCTTATGGCCTCCGCGTCTTCCATTTGACAGTCTTCCTTGCACGCACTCCTCATTCTTCTCCACTCACACTTGGGCAATCTTGGCTTGATTACATTGGTGGCACACTAGATCCAAATCATACTGATATCACATTTCCTATGCCTTTTGGCCGCATTTCTATTTGCAATGACTCCTTGGGCTATTCTCCAAATCTCACTCGATGGTATGCACATGGTTGTCCACAAAAACCTCAGTCCCTCTTCACGATAGGACTAGTGATGTGCTTTGTACCCTTGAGATAGATCCCAACTCCATCGGTATTCAGAGAGAGTCAGATGACTATGCTGGACCGTTGACATCCTATGGCCGACATCTCTTACAGATGGTAGAGTCTCATGAGCTACAAATTCTAAATGGGCTTTCGTGCTTCCCCGACTCCAAGTCCTTCACTTGTACTCCCCACGGTGGAGGGCTAGCGTTGTGGACTACATTCTAACCACCCCAACCACATTCCTCACATCCACCACCTTTCCGTCTCCCCATTCCCTTTCTTTGATCATGCTACCCTTTCCTTCGTTTAACAAATTTGTTGGCTAGATTTTTTGCATAGCTGAAAACCTAGGCAGTCATGAGATAAATCTCCCTCATTTACCGGTGAGGCTCCCGTGTAAGATTTGTCAATTAAATATGCTAGTATCTATTTGTGGGTATTACTTTAACCATGCAGCTCATGAACCATAGTTGTATAGTTTTGCAGCAAGTAAGCAGCTATTAAAGAAAGGAAATATTTGATGAAGAAAATAATAAAAACACAGAAAGAAAGAGGGAAGATGTGCAACCCAATCAATAGATTACAAAGTTGATTGCATGCACATAGACAGAACAAATAGATATTAACATACAAAATTATAAGCAAAGGGAACTTTCATATCTAGATCTAGAATAACACAAAGTTTATGAATAGATCTAAGACAGAAAGTTAGAAACAAAATGCATCGTTGACACAAAGTTCTCCGGAAATATGCTCCTTTCTATTCCTCTGCTTCAAATAGCTATCAAGGGTTTCAGCACAAAGTCTGGAACACAAGAATGTTGCTTACAAATTTTGATCCTTTAACCCGTAGGTTCTTCCTCTACTTATAGCATGTAGAGGGGAAATTACAAATAGGAAGCTTTTAGTGAACTGGCACATGTGGAAGTTGTAAAGGAAACAACTGGCAATCTCCCTCCTGAAATTCCTCTTTGCATGACATGCATGATTTGCAACTGAAAATAGAACCTTCTATTTTGCATGTCTGCCACCTATTTCCAAGTAATTGACTTCTTCAAGTAACGGATTTTAAACCGATCACTTAAGTTTTATAATTTAATTGATCGCTCAATTACTTTGTCAGAGAAAAGAAGAAGAAAGAGGAAAATGAATTAGAAGAAAGCTGCAACACTTTTGTTCTTTTTCCATATTCTGCATGCAGTTGATTCTTTTGCCCTTGATTCTCACCAAACTAGATCTGGAAGCAAGTGACTGTGATTTGCTTGCGGGTATTGCCTTTGACTTGTCTTCCTTCTCATCCTTGAAGCTTTTGCAGTTCTTCTCCTAACTCATCATTTTTATTTTTAATTGCATATGAGCAATTAAAAATTCTGGAAAGCACTCCGAGTGAATGCAAATTCAATGAAGGCTTCAATTGGAAGATTGGGAGCACATGCACAAGATCCTGGAAGGAATTTTTCATGCACTGACTTCTACACGGGCTGCATTAGAAACAAGAGGATGAATTTTTGCCGGAAGCCTTTGCAATTATGAGATCTGGATCTGGATCTAGATCGGGCCTGGATCTGGGCCTATTGACTTCAGCAAATCTGGAAGTTATGCATGATTCTGCTGATCATTTTCTTTCATCATGCTTTGCCATGGCCGGAGCAATCTTTGTCTGAGCAACTTTTTTCTTTTAATTATGTCGGAATTCTTTGCAATTGGTGCAGATCTGACAATTTCTTCAGATTCGAGAGGACATATTCAATGTACCTGACATTGATTTGCACTCTCTTTCACTTATATGAGCACCTGTAATGAATACCTGCAATTAATTCAAACAAAGACGAATTCCAGAGCATGAACACTTGATTTTTATCACAAAAATCTGCATATTAAGCCCGCTGCCCTAAAATTTGAGGCTTTGCTTGCATGCATAGCAAGCATAAATATTTTTAACTTCACCTGGGCACTCATACCAACATGCAGATAATTAACAAGGCTTAAATCAAGCTCCTCCAACCCTAGGCGCCAAACTTTGAAGCTTTCCGGTAATGAAAACACTTCTTTATGCAAAATCATCCTCCTTTGGGCACCAAAATTGTCAGGCTTCACTCTTTTGCTAAAAGAATTAATTACATCTTCATTATGGCAGCCCATGCTTATATAACTCTCAAAGCATTCTATTTTTAATAATTGCCCTTCCTATTCTGGCAATTAATTAATAAACAATGATGTTTATTCACCCCATAGTTCTAAAAATCGCGATTTATTGGGCGATAATCGCGATAAATCGTTTTTCCCATGCAAAACGATTTATCTTTCCATAAATCGCGATTTGTTTAATGGCGATAAATCGCGATTTTCAGCGCTGAAAAACCTGCAAAAATCGTGAGAAAAATCGTGGAAAATCAACCCATTTCGTCTGGTCGAATCGTTTTAGCTACGCATTTTTTTGGCTTGTTTCTCTCGCTTTCGAATCGCTTTTTTTTCCTTTTTTGGCATTTCTTTCCTTTTTTGGATTTTTGGTGAAAAAATCACAAGGACAGAAAAAAATTTGCCATTTTTGGAAAGGGTCCGGGAAGATGTAGCAGCAAAAACTTGCATGTGCCATAACTTTCATTCTATGGCTCCGTTTTGGTGTCCTTTTCTCTAAAAGTGTATATTTTCTCGAACTCTATGCATTGATGGATATATTTTTATTATTTTCATAAACTTCATTTTTGCACCTTTTGGACCAAGCAACTTAACATCATTATAATAGTATATTGTATAACGATTTAACATTTAACATCATTTAACAATCGAACGATTTGACATTTAACATTATAATAGTATACTAGTATATAGTATAATAGTATATACTATACTATATCTTTATCTGCAGAGTCACTTCTCGCATCATTTAACATTGTTTTTACATTTAATTTAAGTATATTTTATGAATTTAAATGTTTTTAAAAGTAGCGATAAAGTTGTCGATTAATGCCAATTTTTGCCAATTCCCAATTTTGATTCAAAATTTGCCCCGCCGATTAATCCCGATTTACGATTTTTTGAACTATGATTCACCCAAATTGGATGCCTATTTTTGCATCTTTGCTAGCTGCCATTAAATAAATTTTATTTATTTATTTTTAGCATCCTTCCTTGATTCACTTTGGCTTGTTTTCATGCATTGACTTTCCTTCTATTTATGGCACCAAAATTGGGTGAATAAACATTAATAAATATTATTAAATGCATTGTTATTCACCCAAGGTGGGTCGCACTTTTTGGCAAGGGTGAATTCTAAAAATAAGAAGTCAACTTCTGATGGGAATTTTCACCTGACCTTGCAGCTCTAAAAATTCCTTCTTCTACTTAAGTGTTTTGACTTTCATAATGAAATTTTTACCTTCTTAGGCAGATAAGAAATTCCCATTTGGTGCTTTAAGTGATTTTTCTTTTATAATGGGAATTTTACCTGCAAGGCAGGTAAGAAATTCCCGCCTGCCACCTCTAATATTCCCATTACAACTTAAGTGACTTTGACTTCATGGAAAAATTACCCTGCTAGGCAGGTAAGAAATTCCACCGCCGCCCTTTGCCAAAATTTCCCTCTGCAACTTAAAGTCTTCCTTCCAAAAAATGCGACTTGCATGAAAGATAGCTCTTTTCCAAAAGTGTGACTTGCATTGTGACTTATGCCTTTAAAATTGCGTGAGAATTCGTCACTTAGGGCAGCGTGGAAACTGGACGCGAAAGGTAGCCTTGAAAATTGCGACTGGCATGAAGACATCATTTCTTTCCATTTTTGGATTTTTGGTGAAGAGAACACAAGCACATAATAAAATTTGCCATGTTTGGAAAGGATCCGAGAAGCTATAGTAGCAAAAACTTGCATGTGCCGTAACTTTCATTCTGTGGCTCCGTTTTAGGTGTCATTTTCTCTAAAAGTGCATATCTTCTCGAGCTCTACGCATTGATGGCAATATTTTTCTTATTTTCATAAACTTCATTTATTCCAAAAAATGCAACTTGCTCAGAGAGTCATTTTGTGCATGACTTCGTCTTTTTTGACCTTAAGTTTGCTTCCTGAGGCTGATTTCTTACAATGTGGTGTGGCAGCCAGTAGATGATCTCCAGATACTCTAGGCAAGAAAACAGATCAGATTGCGAAGGAATTGACCTAGGGGAATTTCACAAAGAAACCGAGGAGAAAACCGTAGAAAAACGCAAAAGAAATAAATAAATGCGAAAAACATTCGCGAAGTCACGAATAAAGCTCAAGATTCATTCTAGTAAAAACCCTATTAATATATGTGAATATTGGCATGCAAAACTTCAGAGGTTAAACCGGAGCACAATTTACTTCAAACAAGGCTTAAAATAATTAAATAAAAATTTCCCACAGACAAAACCTGGCGAAGGGATAAAACGAGTTTCGACATCTGGGTATTTGTCGAAATTGGCTCATATGACTCTCTGGGAATATCTTGATGCAATACAGGCATTTTTTGGCAATGAAAACACAAAACGACCCGTTATTTTAAAAGTATGAAATTTTTAACATGGGGTAGTCTCAGATTTCAAGGTGAAATGCTGGGACACCAAGATTGATCCCCTCCTCTCCGGGTCCCGCATCACTCTCATTGCCCTCCACATACTATTCTGAAGTTTGGTGAGGGTGACCCAAGCCTTCTCTTCCCACCTTCATAAACTTCTTCCCCCTGAGCCTCAGTTCACCTCGCTCCCCACGAACACAAAGTACAACTTCGTCTCTTCCATTATCCATGAGGTTGCCTCAAATTCCTACCACCACATCACTCTCACCCATCATAGCAAGAAAACTTGCCCCATGAACCAATGGTATGATGAGGGTCAAATCCGTTCACCGACAACTTTGTTTTTCTTTAGTCCATGCTCTCCCATCCTATCCCTCTCTCAAGTCACGCCTATCAAACCTCCTCCACAAGAACCGTATCTCGTAATGTCCCCATTTTTGAAGACCCTTAGCCTATCATTCCCCGTGGGCTTTAGGGATGTTGAAAGGGAAAAATATATTAAATAATTAGATAATATTGCCTGGAGAGTGATTTTAATCATTTGACATTATAAAGCAATATTTATTTAATTATTTAATATTTATGGAGCAAGTAATGTATTTAATTATTTAATTAAATTCCCAAAATGCAAATTAAAAAGGGGAATTAATTAAATAATAATTAGGTGGCTTTTAAATATTAAAATCACCCTTTTTAAAAGGGGACGCCACACCTAGGGGAAATAAACTTCTTTTATTTAATAATTTCCCTCTCCTAGGGATTTCGAATTTTGTGCCTCCTTGCTTATAAAAGGAGTGCTAGGATCATTGTTAGACTCATGTTATGATGATATTTATTTTATGCTCCATGCTTGGAGTTGGGATGTATGCCCATTGATGCTTTCTCTCTCTCTCTTGCGTGGGAAGTTAGTGAGCTGGTTTTGATCTATTGAAGTATTTTCTCTTGCTCCATTTGTTGAGTTCTCTTGTGTTGAAGATTTGCCATTGTTGCTTGAGTTATTGCATCTTTGGCGCCAAGTTTAGAGTGTGAAAATCATTTGATATTGCTCCTTTGAATCATTCTATTATTGTTGCCAATATTCTTACCATAGCGACTTGGGTTGGTGATGATTTGATTATGTTTTGATGCCATAAATGATAGATCTGCAATCTGCCATGTGTTATTGATTATTTCAGAGCAAAGGGCTAATATTTTGGTGTATTTGGAGGCTGGGAAGGAGCTGGAATTATTTTATATAATTTTATCTAACCCTAGCGACTTGAAATCAGTTTTCTAGGACTGTTTTGGCTAGGTTTTAAGGCTCAGAAAATTCAGATTGATAGCTCTTTGGAAATCCCTTAATTTATAGAACAATCTGCAATTTATTTGGTGAAGAAATAGTGAGTTTTGAAGGAGTTATGCATTTTTGAATATTTCAGCTGTCTGCAGGCTTTTCTGGGTATGGTAAATTAATATTTATTTCAGATCTGCAGTTTGGGGGTTGATTTAATATTGCATCTGATTATAGAAATTAGGAGGAATAAGGATAAATTGATTTCATAATTTTTGGAGGAGTTTTGGTGCCCTAAAAGTGTTGGGCGACCTACTTTTTAGGTCAAAATTAGGGTTTCGGGTTGGCTGTGCGAAATCTGATTTTTGCATATTGTTCCTCATATTTTTGTGGTCCATTATCCAAAATTTCAGCTCATTTGGACTTCTCTAGCCAAAGATATGAATTTTTGAAGTTTGCAGCAGTTAGGGTTTGAAAATTAATTATTTTCAGTTGTGTAATCAAATTTTGTATGAATTCCTAACTTATTATAGATGGGGATATTATAGTATCTTCATATCCCAACGAAGGCGGGAGCTCCGTGAGTCCCTTTCACACTCGCCCAAGCACTTCTGGTGTACCATTCTCCCCGAACACTCCCCTCTTCCGCAAGACCTAGATCCCAGCTCCATGTTTGTTCATACCTCCACTCTTTACAATGTCCCTGGCCAGCCCCTGATCCGGGTAGCATCCCCACCTTTTAATTGCCACATTTTCACCCACACGAATGTCAAAAATGCCATCTCAACCATGAATAGCAACAAAGCAGCAGATGAGGAGGGTTTCCAAATAGAACTCTTCAAGCAGGGACTTAGCATCCTCTCAGCTACTTAGTGAATCTCTTGACCATGTGGTTTGCACAAGCTTTCCGAAGCCCTGGTCCCACCACATTATTCACCCCATCCACAAGTCGGGTCCTACCTCTAATCCCAACAACTATCGAACGATCATGGTGGGTCACACATTCGCCAAGCTTTATGCTACTATGCTTCACATGCGACTTTCAGAGTTCCTAGACCAGAATCACTGCAGAGCTAGAGGACAGGTGGGATTTTGACCAACCTACCAGACCATTGACCACATCCTCACTCTTCGGGCCATTATCGAGGAGGCACGACATCACTCTTCCAAAGTCTTTTGTTGCTTTGTCGACCTTCGGAAAGCCTTTGACTCTATTTGCGAGAAGCTCTCTTCTAGAGGCTCAGAGAGATTGGTATTTCGAGACTCTTTTAGCTGCCATCATGCGCCTTTATGAGGAGGTTTTGGGCCGTCTCCGCACTGCTACTGGGCTTTCTGACTTCATCAGGAGTACCATTGGGGTCAAGCAGGTTGCCCTTTGTCTCCTACATTGTTCAACATATACATAGACGAGCTGGAGAATTTTCTCAGGGACCACATCCAGGAAGGTGATGGTTGTCTTCTCCACCAGGTTTTGATCTATATTCTCCTCTTCGCGAACTATGTGGTCCTTACCTCCTCGGCGTGAGAAGGTTTACAGAGACAATTGGATGCCCTAGCCCTCTTTTGTTGCCACAGCGATTGATAATTAACCTAGATAAAACCAAAGTTATATTCAATACCCTAAAAACGTCTGATTTTCATCTCTTCTACAAGGAAAAGGAGCTTGAGATCACCAACTCTTATACTTAGGAGTGCTCTTTTCCGGACCTCGCTTAAACTTATTGGCACTCCAACCTCGGGTTAATAAGGGCTATGGCTCCTGGAAATCTTGGAGAGACAGTGCTTCCGCCATCACTTCCAGGACATCCTATCCAAGTTATCCCTCTCGAACTCTCTTGTTAGGCCCATGGTTCTTTATGGCTTGGAGGTTTGGGGGCCTTCCCTCCTTGAGTCCGACTGGGCTGTTGTGGAGAGAGTTCGGATCCTTCTTCTCAACATATCATCGATGCACGAGGAGACAATTCCCCATAATATCATTATGTGAGTTCGATGCTTGTCCCCTTAGGTTGGAAGCAATTTTTGGCATTGTTTCCCTCATACATCGCATTCGGAGGCTAGTTGATTCCTCCGCCTAGAAAGGGACAGTACTCCTACCTTACCACTCATCGAAGGCCATTACTTGATTGATCACCCAATTGGTCGCTCCCGTTGTTGGTATGTCGGAGTTTCATGACTCGCTGAGTCTATTGGTATTCGAGACAAGTCATCTCCCACCCTGAGTTATTCCTTAGACACTCCCTGCTCATCTCCTTCCGAGCAAGCAGGATTTGAATAGAATCATCAGAGACGATATTTACAGACAGTTCATTCAGTACACTTGGACAAACCTCTAGGGTGGGATACATCCGAAGATGTCCTACGCTTCACACTTTGCAGGGGGGGTAAAAATGCTCTTATCTCTCGGCCACAGTTTATCTCCCAACATTGGATGCATGCTCTTCGCATCTCCCTAGGTCAATTCAGGGTTGGATCTCATAGACTCGGGTTGAATGTGATCATCAGATTGACCGTTCCCAGCGGATCTGCCAGCTTTGTTCCCTCAAGGAGATCAAAACAGAGGAACACTTCATCTTCAGGTGCCCCATCTACTACGAGATCAGAGGGAGATTCCATTGCTTGTTCAGAGAGCGTCTTTCCTTTCTTTGAGTTCTTTCAAATAAAGCATGACCAGAGGTGCCTTGCTCTTTATCTAGCATGAGGCTTTTAGGCTTCGGGGGGAGACCCTTCAACCTTCCTCTAGGCAGACGACTACGCCGCAGATTACTTCCTTTTTACAGTGCTCTCCTGGGAGGGGCACTAAGCGGCAGGGTGGTACCATTCTTAACTACCAGTCGAGATCGATTCAAGCCCAAAGTACTATTTCACAGATCAGGGACATCCAGTCACATATGAGGTTGATGCCACCTTGTAGATGGTCCTTGAGATCCACCGCAGACAAGCGAGAGAGTTCATCCTTCTTCCAAACATCGGTACCGGACCCTCTATAGGTCCGGATACCATGCTTACGCACATTACTAGCTTCTTTTCACAATTGTGGGTATTGGTTGAGGAGTTGTCTTGCCTCCTCTCCCTTCCCTTTTCCTTCCTCTGTTGGTTCAGGTTCGACGAGCTTCTACAGGATTTCTCTCGGGCTTCTCTCTCTACCCGTTCTTCTCTTCTTTCTTTACTTCCCTGTTTGTTCTCGGGGACCTTTTGGTCCTCTGGCTGGAGTCTTACTTGCCTTCATTGTATGTTTGCAGTCCCATTGACCTACTTTTGTGGTCATTCATTGGACATTTAATATATTTATCTTATCTTATCTTATGGGCATGTACAATTTACGCCGCACAAGCTCTCTACATGATCAACCTTACACTATTGCTTATCAAGTCTCTCGATCCACTCCATTAGGCTTCGACCACGACAATGACAATCTTCTAGACAATTTTACTTGATTTTTTTCCATATCACACACTTGGGGGCAACACGCTTTATCCCGCTTTCGATCATTCTCACTTCTTTCTAGTCTCCACACATACACATTATGCCCCATGCTCGTATCTAGTCACTTTTACACATCTTGATACACAACTTCTATCTACACTACCCTATGATGCACTCTAGTTTTGTGGTTCATACTCGATTGTTGAGGGTCTAAATCTGAAATGAACCTCACACTTTACAGTCTATGCTTCATGTTCTACTCTATCTAGCGCACATTTTCAAACCATTTCTTGATGACGCACTCTTATTCTATGCTTCATTCTTGATTGTTGAGGGGTCTTTTATAAATTAACCTCATCTCATAAACATCTTATACGCATTTGGTGGGGGGCACGTTGCTCCTATCACATTCACATTGCATACCATTCCATCACTCATACATTGCATATTGTATATCTTGGTTGCACATACTTTTCCTTGCCTATACTAGTTACATGTTGCACTTTGCTTACTATTTGCTAGACGGATACTTAGTATGTCAATATCTTTGTTATATATACACATGCATGTTCACTTGGTCTTTGGAGTGAATGCAGATTTTCGCAAATCTTTACACGCTACAATGATGCTTGACACTGTACCTCTTACCAGTCCCACTGAGGCTCTTGGGGGCATCTACTTTCTCACATATCACAGGTGTTATTGTTTCATATATACTACTTCTTATCCATACTAGCACACTACTTATTTCATTAATACACACATGCTTTGACATACTCTTTATCTTTCTAACATACTAATGGGTGTTTCATGTGCATCATTTGCTTTGCAGGATCATTTGCCACCATGGTTGTCGATACACTTTCCTTGCTTTTATTTTCCACCGTATGCTATTGTTTGTGGGCTATGCCCTATGTCTTGTTTTCATTGCTTGTATACTTTTGGCCGCATGGGCCCGATTGTCTTGTGACATTGTGAAAACAAGACATAGGGCATAGCCCACAAACAATAGCATACGGTGGAAAATAGCATACTTTTCGCGGTCTATCTTGTATGCACATTTGCTTGTTACATTGTTTCTTTCTATGACCTGCTTGTTTTTTCTACTAACACATGTATCTAGCCACTTTGTTTTCATGTTCCTTGGTTTCTACCACGCACATTCCCTCCCCAAGGACACAATTCGGTTAAGCATCAGTCCTCTCTTTGGGCCGCATACTCCTAGCGACGTCGCATGCACCCCAAAAGAGGGGGCCATACATTGGGTGAATCAGTCACCCCATACAACTCGAGCTACAGACGGGAACATAGCGAGTTATATAGTCTCGCTAACGACCCCGAATCCGACTTGGGTCCTCGCATCAACCTGAGACACCAACGCCCAAACCCAAACACAAGCGCATGGGTGCTGTGTGTCCTTTCCTGAGCGCTAATCTCCTAGGGGCACACACGGTCATCTTATCAGATTAGCATAGTTCACAACAATTTACATAGCGAGTTTTAGTCACAATACAGGCACAGTCCTCTAGCAAGCATAATGCATTCTATCTCCATTTTCAATTGGAACAAACAATACATTTGGAACAAATCAGGGACAACAGGAACAAAGTAGGATCACACCATCTGCAGTGGTGTATATCGAGCAGAGTCATGGAAGGAGAGTAACACTAGACCTCTCTCCCCAACACTTTCTCTTTGGCGTGAAATCGCCCAAAAAACTCGCACTTGGCGTGAGATCGCCCAAAAAACTCGCTCTTCACAGTAGTTCAAGACATTTTCTATCCTTTTACACTCTTCTACATCAGGTGCACACTTTCCTTTTACACACTTTTACATACTTGTGCACATTTTTTTCTCTGGTTAATCACATACGAGACTTTGACTACATCCTTGCTCTTCTTTTTATAGGTCCATCCTTACAAGAATCAGCAACCACAAGCTCTGACAACAGTACAACACATACGCATACACCCCTAGGGTCATTTTCTCTTCCTAGTTTCCAAGCTTCATTTTTGCACTTATTCCACACTTCACTTGTCTCTTCGGCACACTATCGCCATCACTCTACAGAACAAAAGTTACGTATTTTTCTAACTACTTTATGTTATCGACTATTCACTCAACAACATAAAGTGGGGGAAAATGTAGACACAAAATCTCGCACTTGGTTACATTTCTAAGTCCTAAGCATACTAGCATTTGAATGATTCCTAAGCAAGAAAACTAGTAATTAACAACTATCTTTTGCCTTTCTTATTTTCTATCTGGTCTTGCACACCCTATAGCCCAATCAGAACTTTACTTGCTTATCTTTTATGACTTCGACCACTGCGCCCAGCCAAGACGCCAACACCTGTGGCGCTTGATCCCCTCTCGGGGCGCCCTTGACCTCTTTCCACCTTACTCGCTCTTTTTGGGCCTCTTTTATCTTTTGGGCATCTTATTTTCTTATGGGTTGGCCTTCCAATTTTCAATTACAAAATTCAAACAAGGGAATCATATAAATACATAGTTATGTGATCAAAATAAGGGACCAAGCTCTAAACATTATTACTATCACCTAAGTTTGCAGTCAAAAGGCACCTAATGCACTTCAAAGCATCCATTTGGCATTCAATCAAGGGATAAGGGATTGCATTTTTGCGTACATCGCATACAAAGGGGAAGTTTCTTTATTCCATCCACACATCTATCTACATCGGTACATCGGTACATCTTCTACACAAAAACTGACCGCTATCAAGTGCACTTGCACAAGGGCATCCTAGGGCACGATTCTTACACACACTCAGAAAAGTGGAACTACATCGAGTTTGAGATGTAGTGCGGCGCTCGATTGTAAGCTCACTCTGTCAGTGACCGCGGGAGGAGTTTGACTCCCATATTGCATCTTTCTTTTTGGATTTGATATGGGTATTGTGGGTTTCTAGCGAATCTTTGTTTTGGGTGTCGGCGATCATATTGCGACACACATGCGATCAACATAGAATATTTGTGACAACGAATATCAAGTTCGACCATTTTCGCAGGATACCACGGGCCAAAGTGGTGGTCGTCGGCGTCCAGCACCCTTGTCTGCCGTGGATGCCCATGTCCGGCCATATTCCTACAGTCTGTAATTTATCCTGAGCATTTACGACACTCTTGATTCTGTTCAGCAATTCTCCGGTTCAAAACACTCTGGATCAAGCGTTAATCAATGAGTTATTCTTCCTATACCCCTTGCTTAGGGTTTGTACTTTATTTGCTTATTGTTTTGTGTCAAATATGTATTTTAGCATTTATTACATATGTGACTGCAAAATATTAGATTTAATTAATACCAAATTAAATTCAATCAATCTCATGTTTTCTTGCTTATCTTAGCGTCAATCTCTCTCCATCTCTTTGTGTTGTTTCTTTGGCATCTATGTTTTGCAATCAATCTCTAACCCTGGAATCGGTGTTGTGCTTCCTCCTTCGTCTTGCACCTCATGATATGGATATAAATCTACTACATTGACTATGGATGAAATATCAATTCCTCAGTAATTCTATGTCATATGCATTCTTTGCAAACTTCCTCAGCAAGCACTTTGCACGGTCCAATCTTCTTCAACTTCAGCTTGTTGTAAGTTTCTATCGGAAACCTTTCTTTCTTTCGCAAATGTGCCTTGAGACCATGTCTCCTTCTTGATATTCAACTACCTTTCACTTGATGTCTATGCACTTCTTATATTGTGTTGAACTTCTCTTTAATTGCTTGCTCACTTGATCATGTACATCATATGCTCTGCACAATCTTCTCCATCATGGCTTATAGATCCTGCATAGGCCTCATGACATGGAAATTAGTCAAAACAATTCAGTGTCATATCAATGAAGTTGTGGGCGCCTCATGAGTCAAAGAGGACAATAACACCTTGCTTTTTTAATGTCCATAATGATCTCTGCCATGGTCTGCTCTATTTTTTCTACTTCAACATGTATGTAGTCCTTGAGTGGTTGCCTTATTGTTTTTTATTTGTTTTATTTTCCTCTTTAATCTAATATGTATTTATATTCCTACAAAAAATCTACAAACAAAAACTAATTTTCTCGATATTTGATTGTTGCTCCATTTGTTTTTACATGTACATCATAATTTCTTTTGCCATCTCATGCATTACTGTAGATAAGATAAGATAAGATAAATATATTAAATGTCCAACGAGTGACTACAAAAGTAGGTCAATGGGACTACGCCAAAACAAAGCAAAAAGAACCCATCCAGAGAACCAAAAGGTCCTTGAATACAATCAGAAAAGAGAGGAAGGAGGAAAAAGAAGAACGGGAAAAAGAGAGGCTCGGAACAAGCTGCGGCGACCAGTGAGAACCCGAACATGCCAAGGAGGAAAAGGAAGGAAGAGGAGGCGGGAAGGAGACCCCTCAACTACCATCCAAGGCAAAATGAAAGAATTTAGTAATGTGCTAAAGCCGGAATCGGAGGCTCTAGAAGATTTGGGGTGCTTGATGCCCGAAGGAGAAACTCTTTGTGTACATCTAGTGGATCTCAAAGGCCATCTTTGTGATGATGGTCTCGACTTCGTATGTGTTTGGGTATCCACAGTCCAGTGAGAGAATGCATCGAATCCGGACTAATCTTGTCTGCAATCGGGATTGGTATCACTCTCCCACTTAGTGCCCCTCCCTGTGAGAGCACTTTAAAGAAGTGTTGGCTAGATTTTCTGCATAGCATCAAACCTAGGCAGTCATGAGATAAATCTCCCTCATTTAACCGGTGAGGCTCCCGTGTCAGATTTGTCAATAAAAATGTGTTTCTATCTATCAGGGGTTTTACTTTAACAACTTAGTTCATGAACCATAACTAAGAAGTTTTGCAGCAAGTAAGCAGCTGTTTAAGAAAGGAAGAATGAAAGAAGAGGAAATTCAAGGTATTACAGAGAGGAAGTAAGGAAGATGTGCATCCTAATTAGTAGATTGCAGAGCTAATCACATGCACATAGAAGAAACTCAAATAGATTTGAACACACAGAATTATGAAACAAAGGCAGCTCTAGATCTAGATCTAAAATAACACAAAGTTTACTTAAAGATCTAAGATTTAAAGCAAGAAACACAGTACGCCGTGACACAAAGTTCTCCGGAAACCTGCTTCTTTGTATTCCTCTGCAACAAGTGGCTCTCAGGGGTTCAGCACAAAGTCTAGAACACAAGATTGCTTCTTACAAATTCTGATCGATCATTAACCCGTAGGTTCTTCTCCTACTTATAGAATGTAGGAGGGAAAGTACAAATAGAAGACTCAAACTGAACTAAAGTATGAACAACAAGTAAAGATGACATTTGGCAATCATCCTCAACTAACTTCTTCTTAAGTGACACATGTATCACTTAACTAATAGAAAGGTTCCACATGACTTGAGTAATGGTTGCAAAACCAATAACTTAGAAGTTTACAATTTCATCAGGAACATAGAAAATAGAAGAAGAAAGAAATAGAAGAAGTCATGCCAATTTTGTAACATCTACATCTTCTTCTTGTTCGATATCGATATACTTGTCGAACATATAGTTCAAAGCATCTTTCCATCTATTTTAGCTCTACTTGCTTCCTTTCTCATCCGAATTGCAGCAATCCTTCATTCAACACTTTGATGCATGCTTCCACTTCTTCCAAACTTGGCCCAAATCTCGCAATGATATGCTGCGCAGTGTCACCGACCCCACCGATAGAGTTCATCGTGAAAGGCTTGGTGGCTTTATCAATCCTCTTTTGCACCATCAGAAGAGAACCCTCCAGAGAATCATGCACCTCGTTAGAAACAATCCGCACGTATGAAGTAATACCTCCATCCACTCTTTCCTCAGTGAAAGAAATAACACTATCCGGCAAATCTGATGTTCTGCTCTCAAGTGCCTGCATCCTCTTCAGCAAAACTCTGCAGATCTCCAAACGGAAAGATACTGCAAACTCTAGCTGCTTCCCCTTCTCGACTGATCCATCCGGCACAATTTGCTCTGCAACCAATACATCTCCCGGCAGCTTGTTGATCTCGGCCAAAACACTCAGGTTACTCTCTGCAACTGTATTTATTCCTTTTATGCTTTCTATCAGTTGCTTTAGTTGATTTTCTGCATCGTTCATAACCTTTAGGCGGGCTGGCACTTCTCAAGTTGTACGAAGCTTGACGAATAATCGATCCTTCCATTCGCCAATAGCCTTTACTTGATTGCTTGCATCTTCCATTTCTGCATAAGATGATCACTCACCTGTACTGAAATGGGGTAAATGGAAGGTTTAGCAACCTTGGCTATGATCTCACATAATTGAGATATTTGCTTCTGCAGCTCTTCTTTCTCCGCCTTTTCACTGTCAAGCCTAAGGAACAAAGCATCCAGCAACGTCTGCGTGTCTTGCTTCAATCCTTCAGTGGTAGCTTGACCGAGTGGTATTTTGGTCACCGTACATCATCTTACGCCGTGAGTTCCTCTTCTACCTTTCCTTCCGCGGGATTAATATCTCAAGCAAACTTCTCTCCCGAATCCTCGATGATCAACCTAGAAGTTGCTTTAGCAACTTTAGGCCTTTCTGTCTCTTTCGCTCGGATCCTCAAGTAGGCAAGTCATGTTCCTCTAAGTTCATCTCTATTCTTGCTTCCGGAACCAAGCGCAAAGCTAACCATTCCGAGAAATTACTTCTCGGAGAATGAGAATTCTTGAGTGCGCTATTATTTCCGCTCTCCGCATCCTCTCCATCGAGAAAGTGCCACAAGTATCATGGCTGCCATCTCCAAACATCGAGGACAAAGCTCTTTCGAACTCCGTCATCTGCGCAGCTTCAACATCTCCTCTGAAGCGGGTCTTTGAGAAGTGGCTGCGGAGAGAAGATGAACGTTCTTTGGTTTCAATGAAGGCATGGAAACATCCTGCTCATTGTGGCGTGGTGCGATAGTTGGTGATCCACTAGGTCTTTGGAGAAGTCGGAGTCAAAGCTATGGTCGTAGAAGTGGTCTCCTCTTTCTCTTGAGATCTTCTGCGTACTTTCAACTTCTCGGACCTTCTGCTGCTCTCTCCTTCATGCTTTCGCTTGAGGGAATCTCCTGCGCCGAAGTTGCCCGTGATTTGATTCATCAATACTTCATCAAGGCAGTATCCCTTCGTTAGCAACCAGCTCGAAGTACTCACCAACACAGCTCCGGATCTTTCTTCTATTGTCTTTGCACTGCCTACATTTGCTATCTGTAGTAGAGCTTTATCTCCTCCCATTTCATGGTAAGTGTCAAGTACCACGTTCCCATCATCTTTAAGATCCATGAGTATCGCGCTAGTCCAAAGTCAAATACTTGCTTTGCCATGATAACCTGCTGAAATCTTTCTTTCGACCTCGTACTCATACGCACTTCATCAGAAATCTTCTAGCGAAGGTACATGTGCGTACTCTGGGAGATTGTCTTCTGGCTATTCCAAATGGATCAAAATTAAGCCGTGCAGGAAGAACTCTTGCTCATACTCGGATAACATTTGTGCTTCCATTCTTCGAGCTCTGTGAATGCCGATGCAATCTGTTGTAATATCCCACAGTGAGTGGGAAGTAGCCCGTAGACTTGTGCCGCTTCGACTGAAGGTCGTGTAACTCCACAAGTTGCCTGCTTAGCTCCATGGCAATCAATCTGTCACTCGGGTACCTTGGCATCTTTGTTGGTTCACCTGAAAAGCTCGTAACCCTGAGGTATGTGAAATCTGCAAACTGGATGAATATACTGCCAATCTTGGACACTGCTTCCCATGCTTCCTTGCTTACTCTGTGAGTCTTCAAGTCTTTGTCTAACCTGCAGATGAAATCGTAGAAGAAACCATCGTTGATCACTTTGAAGTCCTTCTCGCACGCAGTGCGTAGTAAGTCGTGGGTAACACTCGAAAATGGGATCCTGGAAAGAATACCACATCTATCCGGCTTGGAAAAGACACCTGCGTGAAGCTCATGCAGCATATACCAAGTATGAAGTCATCTTGAAGTGAAAGGTACGCTTTACGTTCATGATTGCTCCCGATGTTCTTGCTAATAATTTCTGACCAACTGATTATAGAATCAACCTTGTTGATTTCAATGGTCCTGATGAAAGCATACATCCATGTCCGGAAAGTGTAGGCATTCGCTTCACCATTCAACCTGCATAGCAATTTGACAATATCATCCGCCTCCTGCACCAAATTGGATCGTGGAAGAGTTCTCGGGAACCTGGAAGGGGATCTAGGCTTCTTCATGAACCGGCTATTCATGATGCTCACACAATCAGCTCTATGCTTTTCCCACCTACGTCGACATCACGAATGCTAATAGAAGTCACCACCTTTAAATCTTGGAATCTTCAAACAATAATCGAAGAATGCATCCAAGCGAATTATTGTCTTTCCCGCAACATCACGTCGATCCGGATGAAGGATGGTAAGATCTAGCACACTCCATCACAAACTCGCAATTGGGTGCACACGGAAAGCTGCAGCTCGAATAATTCCACTACTTTTGACCGCACGCATGAGTGAAGTCTTTCCAGCTCTGGATCTGTCAATCAAATCAGAAAGAGGTTCTGGGCCTAGATCCGTGTCTCCTATGTCTGAAAGTTTAGAAGCAATGCATGAATCCATCGTGCTCTCTTTTTCATCTCCTTTCGCCATAGCTTTATCAATCTTTGTCGAATAATTCTTTTTCTTCTAATTTGGGCTCGCTTTCTTCAATAATCTTTAGTGCAGATCTGGACAATTCTTGATTCGAGGATATTTGCAATGTATTGGACATTGATAAATACTCCTTTTCTTTTATAAAGCACCGTAATGAGTTCTGCAATTTATTCAGACAAAAATGGCCACCGGAGCATGAATAGTGAATTTAAATTATAAAAATCTGCACTTTTCAAGCCTGCTGCCCAAAAAAATGGTGTTTAATTTGCACATAAAGAGATCATGAATCCTTTTAATCAACACCTGAGCTCCTTTAACACCTGTGAAAACAATTGTGCAGACGAAGATGAACCTTTTCCAAAGCATGCGCCAAATCTGGAAGCTTTTAGCCTTTGTTAGCACTTTGTCTGTGCAAAATCCTTCCTCTAATGGGGCGCACTTTTTCTCCTTGCTGCAATTCTTTACCTGTGTGTTGAATAATAAATCCATATGGCTGCCCATGCTTATATAACCTTCATAATTCTATAATTAATAATTGCCCTAACAATTAAAGGCAATTAATTAATTAAAAATCATGCTTTTCTCTTTTAAAAATTGCATGTTTAAGGACAGCCATCCAATAAATTAAATTAATCCAATTTAATCCTCCACACAGCACTTAACTTTAGCCTCACAGTGTGCTTTGACCATAGCCACTGAAAATAGAAATTAATTCAATGATTTAATGCCTTAAAAATCATTAAATAATGCCCAAATGGGGCGCACTTTTTCCAAGGAGAGGGGCAGCCACTAAATAAATTAAATTTAATTAATTTAATTGCTCTATTTTAATCCTCCTTTGACTTTTCAACCTCCTCAAGCTTGGGCGCACTTTTTCCAAGGATAGAATTTACTAAAAAATAATCAATTTAATTATTTTTATCCATCACCAAAGGGCGCACTTTTTGCACATGTAATTCTATTTTTAAGAATTTTCACCATAATGGGATTCTTTACCCCGCAAGGTAGGCACTAAAATCCCATGATTTCACTTAAGTCACTTTCCTTTTATTATAGCATGGGAATTTTCATCCTGCAAGGTAGGCAATAAATTCCCACCGCCACTGACCTCTATTTTTCCCCGCTCACTGACTTAAGTGACTTTTATAACACGGGAAAAGTACCTGCAAGGTAGGTATACAATTCCCATCCTACCTGCGGCTTATATTTTTCCCATCGCAGCTCAAATCCTTTGTTTTCCAAAAATGCGCCCATCCCCGCAGGGGCTTTCCTGTGCACGACTTCGCTTTTTCCCAGTGATCCAGACCTCTGATGATGACTTCCTCCGGGCAAAATGTGCGTGTATGTTTTCCAGCTGCTCCAGGCCAAAAATCGGGCTTACCCGGCGAAGGAGTTGTTCCAGAGAAATTTCACAGAAAACAGAACGGGACACCACAAAAACACGAAAAATTGCCAAAAGTTACAAATAAAGCCCAAAACTTAAAATAAGTTAAAATCCTTCTGGTATATAGGAATAATAACATATTCGCTCATAATAGAGTTAAAACAGAGCTTAGCTTGACCTCATACGGGGCTCAAAATAATTAAATACAAATTTCCATGAGACAAATCCCGACGACATAATAAAACAATTTTGGGCATCCGGGTATTTGGCGAAAAGGGCTAATATGGCTCTTGAGATTATCTTGACGCTTAACAGAACTTTCAGGCAATAAAAACAACAAATGACCCACTATTTTAAAAGTACGAAATTTTTTCAAATTGGGTAGTCACAGATTTCGGGGTGAAATCTGAGTGACACCAGTTGGCTCCGTCTGTGGACATCTTTTTCTCCTGACAGAATGGAAAAGGGAAAAGATGAGATCCCAGCATCTCTGGTTTCGTATCTTGTCTTTTGGGCACGGGGTCAGGCAGACAAACACAACACAACACAACACCAAAACAAGACAAAACAAGGAAAAACAAACAAAGGTTTTATTTATGTACATACAGGTTTTACCCTGCTTCTCATGTTCGGAACAGCTTCAAGTGTTGCCCATTGAAAGGCAACGGCAATTCAACTCCATCCTGATGAGCAAGAATGAAGCTATCTGCTCCGGCGATCTTTTTGATTACAAAAGGCCCTTTCCATAGTGAATCGAACTTTCCATGCATGCCTTTTGTTTCTCTTCTTTTGTCCCATAGAAGGACCCAGTCATTAACTTCAAACTTTCTTTCCCTGGCATTTTTGTCGAAGATGACTTTCACCTTCCTCTGATGCTCTGTCAACCTATCTGCAACTTGAGTTTGTACTTCCCTCAATTCAGTCAGGTACATGATTCTTTTATCAATAGCATCCGTGAACGTGGAATCTTCCAGGGCTTTAGAAAGTCGTAGGGCAGGCAATTCCAAGGTGAGAGGCAGCTCTGTGTCTCTTCCATATAGCAGCTGAAATGGGGACATGCCTATCGCCCTCTTTGGTGTGATCCTATCGGCCCATAATGCATCAAACAACTTTTTATGCCAAGTCCTTTGATTTTCTGTTACAAGCTTGCGCACGATAGTTACCAAGTTCTTATTACTAGATTCAGCTTGACCATTCCCTTGTGGATAGTAGTTTGAGGAATGAACAAGGTGAATCCCATACGTGTAGCAGAATTCCACCAACTCCTCAGAGGAAAGATTCGGAGCATTATCTGCTACAATTTTGCTGGGTACGCCAAACCTGACAATAATATTTTCTTTTATAAAATTGCACACTTCGGCGGAAGTGGCATTCTTCACAGGAATAGCTTCTACCCACTTACTGAAATAATCAGTAGCTGTTAGAATGTAATGATGACCGGCGCTGGAAGCCGGGTTAAGCATCCCAATAAAATCCATACCCCACTGTTGGAAAGGTTCTTCAATCACAATGGGTTTTAGGGGTAATGCAGGCAATTTCACACGCCCAACAAAATGTTGGCATGCTTGACACTTAGCTACCCATTCTGCAGTATCTTGAAAAAGGGTGGGCCAGTAATACCTTGCTCTAAGGATCTTGTGTGCAGTGACTCGGGCTGAGAAATGACCACCACAAGCCATGTCATGAAACTGTTGTAGTAGTTGATCCTGTTGAGCTTTATCCACGCATCTGAGAAATACACCATCAATTCCCCTTTTGTACAAACCATTATCCCAAAGCACAAAATCTTTTGACTTCAATTTAATAGTTCGTTTCTCTTTTCTGGAAAGTTGATCTGGGCATTCTCCATACGTTAGAAAGTAAGCAATGTTACTGTACCATTCCTCTACCAGATCTATAAACAGTACTGCAGGTAAATCTTCATCTATCCCATCCTGATCTGCTTCAGGTACTGATGATTTCATCTCTGTCATTAGTTCACACAGACCTCTTCCTCGAACCAGCTTTGTTGGTTTAATATCCAAATCATATTCTTGAACTTTCGTCACCCATGTGCCTCTCAACAATCCTAACTCTTGCTGAGTAAGGATAGATTTAACTGCAGTATCTGGGACCAAAACCACAGTATGTGAGGAAAGAATATAGTACCTGAATGCTTTGCACGCCTTCACCACCGCATATGCGTGCTTTTCCATTGGAGTGTATTTCAACTCATAGGCTTTGAGTGGCGTGCTCATGAAAGCAATAGGAGTTTCTGCGTCCTCTTGATTTTTCTGCATCAATATTGCTGACATAGTATGTTCGGAAGAATAACAATAAAGAATAAATTCTTTTATCAAGTCGTGTGAGACCAAGACTCGGTGCTTTGACAGGCCTCTTTGATTTTCTTGAAAGCTTCCTTCCCTTCGCTGCTCCATTTAAAATCTTGTGTCTTCTTCATCATATTTGAAATATGACGGGTTAGCTCAGCAAAGTCAGGAATGAATCTCCTGAGAAAATTCACTTTTCCAAAGAAAGAGTGAACTCCCTTTTTGGATGTGGGCAAAGGCAATGTCTGAATAGATTTGACACGCTCTGGATCTATCTTTGTTCCTTCTTTGGAAACAATGTGCCCAAGCAGCTTTCCTTCAGTTACAGCAAAGATAGATTTCTTAGGATTCAAAGAAATACCATGCTTGCGGCATTGTATGAAAACCTCTTCCAAGTTTGAAATGTGTGTGCTTCTATCTTTAGAAAAGACTGTCAAATCATCCAGGTACACAACTATGCTTATATCTTTGAGATGAGCAAAGGCTAGATCCATAGCTCTTTGAAATGTAGCACCAGCATTGATCAGGCCGAACGGCATCTTCTGGTATGCGAAGGTTCCCCAAGGTGTGATGAACGCCGTTTTGTATTGATCTTCCTCAGCCACCTTGACTTGATTGTATCCTGAGAAGCCGTCAAGCATGGAAAGCATCTCAGATCCAGTGACCACCTGCAGAGTGTGATCCATGATGGGGATGGGGTAGTTGTCTTTCAGTGAAGCTTGATTAAGGTTGCGGAAATCCACGCACAACCTAATCTCACCACTTTTCTTTCTTACAGGGACTATGTTGGCCAACCACTCCGAATGGTGTATGGGATAGATAATCTTTGCATCTAACAACTTACGGATTTTCGCAAAGATGGTTCCGAAATGGTTGGATTGTGCGCCGCAGACTTACGCCAAAGGCTTCATTCGATTTAAGTGGGATGTAGTGTTGAACTTCCGCAGGCTGATATGTTTTTAGATCCTGATAGGACCAGGCAAAAATATCCATGTATTTCTTAAGAAGCTTAGTAAAAGCTTCCTTTTCAGCTTCCGAACAACACTTTCCCAGATTTACTAATTTGGGATCATTGCTAGCTCCCAAATTTAGTAATTGTGTGTCGGAGGAAGAGCCTTCCTCATTTTCTTCATTTTTCTTAAGCATCTGATCATGCTTATCAAACATTTCCTCAAGAGATACCAAGCCTTTGGGAATTTTATTTCCCTTTAGTTGGATAATCTCCTGACCTCCTGAGACGTCAGCATCCATTTCTCCGACAGTGGTCTGCCTAGGAGGTGAATTGCTTCCCTCATAGTAGATTTCTTCAAAGTTATCTTTCTGTTGGAGAAATGCAGCAATCTGTGTATCATCGTTGAAAACCTGCCATTGCTGGACGTTGTCAGGAACCTTTGGGCGAAAAACCATTTCCACCTTGTAGTCTCCCTGTCTAAAGAATGCAGGGGGCTGATCCGGATTCAACAAGGCTGCAGTAACTGCAAGCGAATCAGCTCTTGAATTTTGTTCTCTCGGAATGTAAGATACCGAGAAAGCTGAAAAATCCAGGATAGCAGAGTAGACCCGATCTCTATAGTGCCGCAGTTTGTCTTTTTTGACTTGGTAGAGGCCTCTTATCTGCTTTACAATCAGCTCAGCGTCTCCTCTTGCGTGTAATAATTTGATTCCCATTGTTCTTGCCTGCTCCATGCCTAACAACAATGCTTCATACTCAGCCGTATTGTTAGTATTTTCGAACATCAATTTGAAGGAGTGCGCATGCACCTTCCCTTCAGGAGAGATAAGAACAACACCTGCGCACCGGATCCAAATGAACAGCAGCTACCATCAAATTCCAGAGTCCAAATCTTGTTATCAATTTGATGTGATTCTCGAATCACCGGTTGAATTTCTTCTTTATCCATTTCTAGGTAATAGACTCCGTGATCCGATTCTTGAAACAAGATCTGAGATCTAGGATCTTCAGATTTTGATACTGTGTACTTAGATTTCTTCTCGGTTCCACACGATTTACTCTCTCGATTGGTATGTGCGCACAAGACCAATCCATCTTCACTTCTCCACCCGGCCTCCGCAAAAATTTCTACTCAATAGCATGCCATAGAGACTGGAATGTCTCTGCTTCAAGGATAGTCATTTTCAGCCTTTTTGTCTCGGGAAGGAAGCAATCTTCGCTGCGCATCTTTGATTTGCCCCACAAGAGGGACTTGCCTTTCCATGGAATAACATCTTCCAATGGTTTTTGTCAATGTAAGACCCAAGGCATCAGCTGAACTTTGGCGGCATGACGTTGTCGAAGCTCCGTAATCCAAAGATGCAATTGCTTAGCTTATGTCCGTTGATGAGCAAAGACACATAGAATGGCTCAATCCTTTCCGATGTAGCGGGAGAAGGGGTGGAAGAAGAACTTTGCAGCAGCATTATTTGAAGGTGGAGTAATCTTTGGACTTGACAAGATACCCCGTGGATTATTGTTCGTTGGGCTAGGACCATTGCTTTGCACATATTTGACCAATCTATTCAACTGATCAGGAAATGCCCTCAAATACTCAGCTTCTGACATTTGGACCTTATTTCTCTTGATGTGATCAATTATGTCAAAAGCTTGACTTGCTTCAGCAGGATGTGCGTTGGTTCTTTGCTGCGGATTGAAAGAATATTTCTCCTTGGGTGCTAATGAAGAAGGAAGAATGCTACCTCTTTTCAAGATAGTAACATCCGGGCCAGGATCTTCTCTCTCTTTCCGGCCGCTTGTGGATGCTTCGGCATTTTGGCGTGTCTGAGACCTTGTAAACACCGCAAAAGTGTGACCATCAGAATCTTCAAAAGATTCATAATAGCCCTCATCAGATTCGTAGTCCAGGTAACCAATATTGGAGTCGCCAGCGGGATCTATAAAGTCTTCATCATCAAATGATTCATCAATGTCGAGATCCTCTTCATTAGTTTCCAAGTTATTCCTTGGAGCAGCTTCTATTGCCAAACGCTGTGGTGCAGCAGCAAGTCTGTTTCGATTTTGATTTTGATTTTGACCATTGAAGGTCCGGATAGGAGCTATTCTTGAGGGGGGTGCATTCCCCGTTTGAGAGATCTGCTTCTTGATCTGCAGCATGTCATTAGCCAATCTCTGCAACAAAGGATCAGAAGTACTAGAAGAAGCACCATCACCTTTATGAGATAGTTGTTTGAGTTTTCCAGCCATGATCAAGTCGTCCTCAACCTCCACGGCAGCATTTTGTGCATCCAACAAATTTGCAGGTCTTGCCCTTCTTAGCTGATATCCAACTTCAGGCAATAGAGCGTTTATAAAAAACGTCTTTTGATTTTCATCGCTCAATGCAGCAGAAGTGGGGATTTTATACAAAATCCTTTGGAACTTCGCAATAAAGTCCCGCATGTTCTCGTTTGGCTCTTTCTTCAACTGCGTCAGTTGGGTGATCATCGTGCTCGTGTCCTCTGCAGGCTTGAATCTTTTGATAAATTGTTCACGCATAGTCGCCCAACTGGTTATGGTGCCAGGAGCCAGCCGATAGAACCATTCTCCAGCCAAGTCATGTAAGGTCTCAATGAATAGCCTGACTGAGACATCTTCATGCTCTACTGCAAGCACACCACAAGATATGAAGAAGGCCGCCAAATGATCATCCGGGTTTTGCTTTCCATCTCCAAAGAATTTCGGAAAATTCTTTCTGGATCCCTTTGGCAGATCGTGCATAGGTGGAGCCAAGTTGAGAGGTCCAAAAGCCGCCCCCCATGGAACAGGTACAATTTGGTGCGCCATGTTAGCTTGAGCACGTCTCCTCCTGTGTAGACTTGATAGACTTGTTGGATAATTCCGGCCGCCGGATTATCTTGAATACGATCCGGATCTCGGATGGGTGTGTACTCTCTACCGGTGAAAGACTAGATCTGCGGCTTCTAACTTGAGGAGGATGATTGAAATTGAATTGCTCCTATGATCGGAAGAAATGATCGAGTCCTTCCTTGCGCTTTAACGGATCGGGTGAATGGACGTTCGGCCCGAGTTGAGATTTGTATGGAAAACACTCGATCTTGATAGAAAAGCTTTGATCCGCAAAGCTAGTTGTTCCCAATGAGTCGCCAAAATCTGTTGGCTAGATTTTCCGCATAGCATCAAACCTGGCGGTCATGAGATAAATCTCCCTCATTTAACCGGTGAGGCTCCGTGTGTCGATTTGTCAATAAAAATGTGTTTCTATCTATCGGGGTTTTACTTTAACAACTTAGTTCATGAACCATAACTAAGAAGTTTTTGCAGCAAGTTGTTTGTTTAAGAAAGGAAGAATGAAAGAAGAGGAAATTCAAGGTATTACGAGAGAGGAAGTAAGGAAGATGTGCATCCTAATTAGTAGATTGCAGAGCTAATCACATGCACATAGAAGAAACTCAAATAGATTTGAACACATTTGAATTATGAAACAAAGGCGCTCTAGATCTAGATCTAAAATAACACAAAGTTTACTTAAAGATCTAAGATTTAAAGCAAGAAACACAGTACGCCGTGACACAAAGTTCTCCGGAAACCTGCTTCTTTGTATTCCTCTGCAACAAGTGGCTCTCAGGGGTTCAGCACAAAGTCTAGAACACAAGATTGCTTCTTACAAATTCTGATCGATCATTAACCCGTAGGTTCTTCTCCTACTTATAGAATGTAGGAGGGAAAGTACAAATAGAAGACTCAAACTGAACTAAAGTATGAACAACAAGTAAAGATGACATTTGGCAATCATCCTCAACTAACTTCTTCTTAAGTGACACATGTATCACTTAACTAATAGAAAGGTTCCACATGACTTCGAGTAATGGTTGCAAAACCAATAACTTAGAAGTTTACAATTTCATCCGGGAACATAGAAAATAGAAGAAGAAAGAAATAGAAGAAGTCATGCCAGCTGTAACATCTACATCTTCTTCTTGTTCTGATATCTGATATACTTGTCGAACATATAGTTCAGCATCTTTCCATCTGTTTTAGCTACTGCTTCCTTTTCTGTCCGAATTGCAGCAATCCTTCATTCAACACTTTGCTGCATGCTTCCACTTCTTCCAAACTTGGCCCAAATCTCGCAATGTCTGCCTGCAGTGTCACCAGCCTACTGATAGAGTTCATCGTGAAAGGCTTGGTGGCTTTATCAATCCTCTTTTGCACCATCAGAAGAGAACCCTCCAGAGAATCATGCACCTCGTTAGAAACAATCCGCACGTATGAAGTAATACCTCCATCCACTCTTTCCTCAGTGAAAGAAATAACACTATCCGGCAAATCTGATGTTCTGCTCTCAAGTGCCTGCATCCTCTTCAGCAAAACTCTGCAGATCTCCAAACGGAAAGATACTGCAAACTCTAGCTGCTTCCCCTTCTCGACTGATCCATCCGGCACAATTTGCTCTGCAACCAATACATCTCCCGGCAGCTTGTTGATCTCGGCCAAAACACTCAAGGTTACTCTCTGCAACTGTATTTATTCCTTTTATGCTTTCTATCGTTGCTTTAGTTGATTTCTCGCATCGTTCATAACCTTTAGGCGGGCTGGCACTTCTCCAAGTTGCACTGAAGCTTGACGAATAATCAGATCCTTCCATTCGTCAATAGCCTTTACTTGATTGCTTGCATCTTCCATTTCCTGCATAAGATGATCACTCATTTGAAATGGGTGAACGGAAGGTTTAGCAACCTTGGCTATGATCTCACATAATTGAGATATTTGCTTCCTGCAGCTCTTCTTTCTCCGCCTTTTCATCAAGCCTAAGGAACAAAGCATCCAAAGAACATGCGTGTCCGCTTGATCCTTCGGTGGTAGCTTGACCGAGTGGTATTTTGGTCACCGTCACATCTTTCGCCGTGAGTTCCTCTTCTACCTTTCCTTCCGCCGGGATTAATATCTCAGCAAACTTCTCTCCCGAATCCTCGATGATCAACCTAGAAGTTGCTTTAGCAACTTTAGGCCTTCTGTCTCTTCTGCTCAGATCCTGAAGTAGCTGCAAGTCATGTTCCTCTAAGTTCATCTCTATTCTTGCTTCCGGAACCAACTGCAAAGCTAACCATTCCGAGAAATTACTTCTCGGAGAATGAGAAGTTGCTGAGTGCGCTACTATTTCCCGCTCTGCATCCTCTCCATCAGAAAGTGCCACAGTATCATGGCTGCCATCCTCTGAAACATCCAAGGACAAAGCTCTTTCGAACTCCGTCATCTGCAGCTTCAACATCTCCTCTGGGCGGGTCTTTGAGCAACGGAAGTGGTGGGAGAGAAGATGAACGTTGCTGGTTTCAATGAAGGCATGGAAACATCCTGCTGCTGTGGTGCAATAGTTGGTGATCCACTAGGTACTGGAGAAGTCGGAGTCAAAGCTATGGTCGTAGAAGTGGTCTCCTCTTTCTCTTGAGATCTTCTGCGTACTTTCAACTTCTCGGACCTTCTGCTGCTCTCTCCTTCATGCTTTCGCTTGAGGGAATCTCCTGCGCCGAAGTTGCCCGTGATTTGATTCATCAATACTTCATCAAGGCAGTATCCCTTCGTTAGCAACCAGCTCGAAGTACTCACCAACACAGCTCCGGATCTTTCTTCTATTGTGCTGCAGCCGCCATTGCTATCCTGTAGTAGAGCTTTATCTCCTCCCATTTGATGGTAAGTGTCCAGTACCACGTTCCCATCATCTTTAAGATCCGCAGGTATCCGCGCTAGTCCAAAGTCAAATACTTGCTTTGCCGACAGCCTGCTGAAATCTTTCTTTCTGACCTCGTACTCACTTCTGCACTTCATCCAGAAATCTTCTAGCGAAGGTACATGTGCGTACTCCTGGGAGATTGTCTTCCTGGCTATTCCAAATGGATCAAAATTAAGCCGTGCAGGGAAGAACTCTTGCTCATACTCAGACAACATTTGTGCTTCCATTCTTCGAGCTCTGTGAATGCTGATGCAACTGTAATATCCCACAGTGAGTGGGAAGTAGCCCGTAGACTTGTGCCGCTTCGACTGAAGGTCGTGTAACTCCACAAGTTGCCTGCTTAGCTCCATGGCAATCAATCTGTCACTCGGGTACCTTGGCATCTTTGTTGGTTCACCTGAAAAGCTCGTAACCCTGAGGTATGTGAAATCTGCAAACTGGATGAATATACTGCCAATCTTGGACACTGCTTCCCATGCTTCCTTGCTTACTCTGTGAGTCTTCAAGTCTTTGTCTAACCTGCAGATGAAATCGTAGAAGAAACCATCGTTGATCACTTTGAAGTCCTTCTCGCACGCAGGTGCAGTAAGCTGTGGGTAGCACTCGAAAATGGGATCCCTGGAAAGAATACCACATCTATCCAACTTGGAAAAGACACTCTGTGAAGCCGCAAAGATATACCAAGTATGAAGTCATCTTGAAGTGAAGGTACGCTTTACGCCCGCATGATTGCCCCGATGTTCGGGCTGCTAATAATTTCGACTAATCGATTATAGAATCAACCTTGTTGATTTCAATGGTCCTGATGAAAGCATACATCCATGTCCGGAAAGTGTAGGCATTCGCTTCACCATTCAACCTGCATAGCAATTTGACAATATCATCCGCCTCCTGCACCAAATTGGATCGTGGAAGAGTTCTCGGGAACCCGGAAGGGGATCTAGGCTTCTTCATGAACTTTATTCATGATGCTCACACAATCACTCTATGCTTTTCCCACCTACCGTCAGCATCCTGAATGCTAATAGAAGTCACCACCTTTCGACCTTGGAATCTTCAAACAATAATCGAAGAATTCTGCATCCAAACGAATTATTGTCTTTCCCGCAACATCACGTACTGATCTGGATGAAGGATGGTAAGATCTAGCACACTCCATCACAAACTCTGGCAATTGGGCTGTACACGGGAAAGCTGCAGCTCGAATAATTCCACTACTTTTGACCGCACGCATGAGTGAAGTCTTTCCAGCTCTGGATCTGTCAATCAAATCAGAAAGAGGTTCTGGGCCTAGATCCGTGTCTCCTATGTCTGAAAGTTTAGAAGCAATGCATGAATCCATCGTGCTCTCTTTTTCATCTCCTTTCGCCATAGCTTTATCAATCTTTGTCTGAATAATTCTTTTTCTTCTAATTTGGCCTGCTTTCTTCAATACTGGTGCAGATCTGGACAATTCTTCAGATTCGGAGGATATTTGCAATGTATTGGACATTGATAAATACTCCTTTTCTTTTATAAAGCACCTGTAATGAGTTCCGCAATTTATTCAGACAAAATGGCCACCGGAGCATGAATAGTGAATTTAAATTATAAAAATCTGCACTTTTCAAGCCTCGCTGCCCAAAAAAATGGTGTTTAATTTGCACATAAAGAGATCATGAATCCTTTTAATCAACACTGAGCTCCTTTAACACTGTGAAAACAATTGTGCAGATTTAAGATGAACCTTTTCCAAAGCATGCGCCAAACTGAAGCTTTTAGCCTTTGTTAGCACTTTGTCTGTGCAAAATCCTTCCTCTAATGGGCGCACTTTTTCCTCCTTGCTGCAATTCTTTACTGTGTGTTGAATAATAAAATCCATATGGCTGCCCATGCTTATATAACCTTCATAATTCTATAATTAATAATTGCCCTAACAATTAAAGGCAATTAATTAATTAAAAATCATGCTTTTCTCTTTTAAAAATTGCATGTTTAAGGACAGCCATCCAATAAATTAAATTAATCCAATTTAATCCTCCACACAGCACTTAACTTTAGCCTCACAGTGTGCTTTGACCATAGCCACTGAAAATAGAAATTAATTCAATGATTTAATGCCTTAAAAATCATTAAATAATGCCCAAATGGGGCGCACTTTTTCCAAGGAGAGGGGCAGCCACTAAATAAATTAAATTTAATTAATTTAATTGCTCTATTTTAATCCTCCTTTGACTTTTCAACCTCCTCAAGCTTGGGCGCACTTTTTCCAAGGATAGAATTTATTAAAAATAATCAATTTAATTATTTTTATCCATCACCAAAGGGGGCGCACTTTTTTGCACATGTAATTCTATTTTTAAGAATTTTCACCATAATGGGATTCTTTACCCTGCAAGGTAGGCACTAAAATCCCATGATTTCACTTAAGTCACTTTCCTTTTATTATATCATGGGAATTTTCACCCTGCAAGGTAGGCAATAAATTCCCACCTGCCTACAGCCTCTATTTTTCCCACTGCAGCTTAAGTGACTTTTATAACACGGGAAAAAGTACCCTGCAAGGTAGGTATACAATTCCCATCCTACCTGCGGCTTATATTTTTCCCATCGCAGCTCAAATCCTTTGTTTTCCAAAAATGCGCCCATCCCCGCAGGGGCTTTCCTGTGCACGACTTCGCTTTTTCCCAGTGATCCAGACCTCTGATGATGACTTCCTCCGGCAAAATGTGCGTGTATGTTTTCCACCGCTCCGGGCCAAAATCGGGCTTTACCGTGAAGGAGTTGTTCCAGAGAAATTTCACAGAAAACAGAACGGGACACCACAAAAACACGAAAAATTGCCAAAAGTTACAAATAAAGCCCAAAACTTAAAATAAGTTAAAATCCTTCTGGTATATAGGAATAATAACATATTCGCTCATAATAGAGTTAAAACAGAGCGCAAACAGCCTCATACGGGGCTCAAAATAATTAAATACAAATTTCCCGCAGACAAATCCCGACGACATAATAAAACAATTTTGGGCATCCGCGTATTTGGCGAAAAAGGGCTAATATGGCTCTTCAGGATTATCTTGGATTTAACACTGAGAACTTTTGTGCAATAAAAACAACAAATGACCCACTATTTTAAAAGTACGAAATTTTTTCAAATTGGGTAGTCACATTTCGGGGTGAAATGAGTGACACCAAAAGGAAGTGATCTGTTGAAATTATGCATGCAGAAGGATGTTGAAGGGTCTCCTCCCGAAGCCTAAGAGCCTCATGCAGATAGAGAGCAAGGCACCTCTGATCATAGTATCTAAAGAAGTTGGTGAATGTCGAACGCTCTTTGAATAGGCAGTGAAATCTCCCTCTAATCTTGTAGTAGATGGGGCACCGAAAATGAAGTGCTCTTCCGTTTCGATCTCTTGGAGGGAGCAGAGCTGGAAAATCCACTCGGAACGGTCAATCTGATGATCACTTTCAACCCGGAGCCTATGAGAGCCAACCCTGAACTAACCCAAGGAAATGCGAAGGGTGTGCATCCAATGTCGGGAAATATACTAGGGCCGAGAAATAATGCCATTATTGACCTCAAGAAAATGTGCAAGCATAGAAGGCCATCTTCGGACGTAGCCCACCACGGGGTTGGTCAGTGTACCGAATGAATCGCCAAAGAGATATCATCTTTGATGATTTTGTTCAGATCTTGTTTGCCCGGAAGGAGATGGGCGAAGCATCTAAGGAGAAATCTGTATGGAGGGAGGTGATCTGTCTGAATACCAATAGACTCAAGAAGTCGTGACACTCCAAAGATACCAACAACTAGGACGATAGAACGATCGATCAAGCAATGGCCTCAGAGGAACAATAAGCCAGGTAGGGATACCTGTCCCTTCCCATAGAGGAATCAGCAAGCTTTCGAATACGATGTAGGAGGGAGACGAGGCCAAAAATTGCTTCCAACCAAAAGGGACGAGATCGAATTCCGACAGGATGATACTATGGAGAACAGTCTCCTTGCATATGATGATACGTCTAAGCGGAAGAATCTAAACTCTCTCCATCTGCAGAGCCTGGTCAAACTCGAGCAAAGAGGGTCCCCAAACCTCCGAGCCATAAAGAACCGTGGGCCTGACAAGAGAATCTGAGAGGGATAACTTGGACGGGATGTCCTGGAAGTGATGGCAGAAGCACTGTCTCTCCAAGATCGCCAAGGAGCCATAGCCCTTATTAACCCGAGGCTGAAGAGCCGGTCGTAAACTGAAGTGAGGTCCAAAAGAGTACTCCCAGGTAAGTGTAAGAGCTGGTGATCTCAAGCTCTTCCCCCTTGTAGAAGAAATGAAACTCAGATGTCTTCAGAGCATTGAAGATCATAATTTTGGTCTTACTCAGTTAATCTGTTAGCTATCTCATGGGTCGAAAAAGAGGGCTAAAGCATCCAATTGTCTCTGTAGACCTTCCACCAAGGAGGCAAGGACCACATCGTCCACAAAAAGAAGAATATAGATCAGAACCTGGTGGAGAAGACAACCGTCCCCCTCCTAGATGTGATCCCTGAGAAAATCCTCCAGCTCGTCCATATAGATCTGAATAGTGTAGAACACAAAGGCCAACCCTACTTGACCCCAATGGTACTCTTAATGAAGTCAGAGAACCCAATGGCAATACGATTTAATGTTCCTTTTTCTCCAAATTTGAAGGAAAATTGGATTTCCAGTGCAATTCTTCTCCATGGTCAAATTAAAGAAGATAAAGGAGAGAGCAAAAATATGTCCTATTAATATTTTTTAATATGTTTTAGCGTAATGGACTCAATTATATGGGTCGGCCTTGTATTAAGGAAAAATAAATAAATATAATGGGTCGGCCTTGTATTAAGGAAAATAAATAAATATAAGGGGTCGGCCAAAGCATAATGGAGGGACATAATGAATGGACATATCTTTCATGTTTTAGCGCCAAGACCTACAAGTATAAATAGGGGTGTGAGTCATCATTCGTGGATATGAACTATTATTTGTAAAAACTGATTTTGAGAGTGTTCTCTCATTATTCCACCACTTGGGACAAAAACCCCATGTGAGGTCCATATGAAGGACGAAAACCCTTCATATTGACTTTAAACTATTTGTACTTAAACTATATTATCAGATTCGAAGACATTATTGAGCATTTTCAAATTAATCTCATTAATTCCAAGAAGTGTGACTTGTTTTAGTGTTATTTGTGAATTATTGGATGATATTATCGCCATATAAATTAATATTCCAAGTCGACTTGCATTTTAAAGACCAAATCTGCATTTACACGCGTTCCTATGCATATTTAATGGTCAAATCGAATTCTTTAAGGCTGCTGTAAATTTCTAGTCTGATTGTAATTTTCCGCAGTGATACTTTTGCATAATCCTATTCGATTTGGCTCTAATTATTGTCAAATCAATAAAGAAATCATTGTCAAGTGTTCTATGATAATTGGGGATGAGTTTGCGCACAATTTTCGAAGAAAACTGAGTCGCTGCCATAAATAATTAGTCTGCTGCAATTAATTCTCAGAATTCTTAATATTTTGATAAAACCCTCAAAGGGGGTTATTACATATGAAGACAGCCCAAAACCTCCTCATATAGGCACAGGATGGCAGCTAAAACAGTCTCAGAAATGCCAATCTCTCTGAGCCTCGGGAAGAGAGCTTTCTGCAGAACAAAGTCAAAGGCTTTCTTAAGGTCGAAAAAGCAACAGAAAACCTTGGAAGAGCGGTGACATGCTTCCTCAGTAATGGGAGGATGTGGTCAATGGTCTGGTAGAAGATATTACTTAAATTGACTGGAATGAATATTATCTTGGAATGAGTCTATGAGCTCCTTCTTGGATATTAATAATATATCTTCTAATGCATGAATTATTTGGCTTGGTGTAATTGGCTGTGTGAGCATCATTGGGTTTCAATAATTTCTCAGAGTGGATATTCCAAGTTGCTACTTGAACAAAGTGGTATTTAAGTTCTTGAACAGTCAATTATTCCACTCACTCGAGGCCCACCAAACTCATGTAAACTATATTTCCCAGCATGTACAATAACATCCAATTCCATAGTCATCAATCTCTTTCAAATGACCTAACCCAGCTCAGACTTGTTAAAACAATAAATAAAAACAAAGCTAAAAAAGACAGCATACACGAATTATCCAGTAAATGATGCAAAGACAATTCTGGAGCAATTATATTGAAAATTCCAAAACACGCAGGTTGCTAATTGTCTTATGATGGAAAACAAAAAGAACATCTGAATGGAAACAGAAGGTACAATAAAGCAACAATGAAAATATAAGTATTCCAAAAGTTGTGAGACTATTCAAGTACACAGAGGAGCTTCACCCAAGTAATATATAATGTAAATCAATGACCAAATTATTTAGTTGTCATGCTGCATGCACTACCAAAGTAACAGTTATAAGAATTTTAGTCTATGACACCACAAATAGTTTCAGACATCATTTCTGTACCTGTCGCCCAAGTTTCTTCTCTCTCAAAATAAGTACCAATGTTGCCATCAATAAGCATAGCCCATGACCCCAATCACCAAACATAACAGCAAACAAAAACGGAAATGTGATAATTGTGAATACTGTAGGATTTGCTTCTCGATACTTGGCCATGCTGCAAATTAAACAGATGTGCATGCATTAATTTCAAAGGATTATCCTGTCTGCTAAAACATTTTCTCAAGAGTATTTCCTGTAATTTCCTAAGATATGCCCAGTAATGATTTTTCTTAACAAAATCTTGTAGATATAAAGAAGAATAACATATCTTATTACTTGCATCAGAATCTTCAACCATGTCTACATTATCAATAACAAAAATTAAAAACAAAACTAGTGAACATTTGTTTAAAAAAACATGTGATTCCATATGAGGGAATCGGCCCCCAAGGATAATCAAATATTTGATTGCAATCAATATACATAATCAACAACGACATGACTAATAAAGGAACCAAAGGCCTATCATTTTGTTGTGGTCAAACCATTATTTACCCAAAGACGAAAGAGCCCTATCTTTACTCTTACATACATCATGTAAAGACCAACAAACGTAAAGTCTACTATTGCCCTCTGCACTTCCACCAAGCCTTTGACACTGTACCAAGCCATTTGTTCAAAGACTCAAAATGTTGGACTTACTATACCTAGTGCATTGAACAATTATGATATTCAACGAGGATACTGTCGGCTCATACCATTAAAATATGTATACTCTTTTCATCACTCTTCTCATTTCATCTCATATTTATTATATCAATCTATATGGTGTATATTGTTTTCTGTTTGATCCTCTTTGTTTTATTATAAGTGGTTCAGAGCATAATTTCGAGGCTAGGAAAAAAATTCAGCTGAAAAGAGATCAATTTAGTCATATATTCTAGTTGCAAATTATGATTCTGATGGTAGATTGCAGCTCTGATTTTGGCATAATTTAGCAGCCAGATTTGTAGTTATTGTGGTGGTAAATTAAAGGGTGCAACCTTCTATAAAGTTAAGACCAGAGTTGTTTGGATACGGATACATATACGGTATTGGATACAACTAATTTCTGAGACCCCTGATATGGATACGGTAGGATGCATCATCTATATACATTTACATTATATATTATATTTAAAATATTATAATAATCTAGATTATAAATTAAGAGAAATTTGATTATAATTATTATCAATTTTACATTATAAACAAATTTATATATTAGATTAAAATTAAAAAAATTACACACTCCCAGTCCATGGGAAAGATAGGAAGTTGGGTAGAAAAAAAAATTGTAGGTTGTGCATGCCAATGGAATATAGATATAATAAAAGAAAAGACTTTGGGCAGGACAAGGAAAACAAATGAAACACTATCCTAGCAGGCTGAACAGAAACAATGTGAAATTTTGAAGTAATTGAGCAGATCAGCACTCATTCACCTGCACGTCCTCAATTGTTACTGCTAAAACGCATTTTAGAAGGTTGTATGCACTTTTTTAGTTATCTTTTTAGCCTTTTGAATGGCTTTTTCCCCAAAATAAATCAGCTTTTAAGTCAGATATGGCTACAATTGGCCTGCATACCGTAACCAGTTGTATCTGATATGGCCCAGTTATGGGTTTGTATCTGGATACAGCTGGTTACAGTATCCAGGTTGTATCCAAGCCATGCCGAACCCGTATCTGGCACGCAGATATCCATGCCCTAATAGTAGGGGTGCCATATAATGCAACCTCAATTGTAACCCGTAGACTTAACAAGTTTTATTAAGAACACAAAAATGAAAAATATAAGGAAAAAATTTTAAACAAAAAAGGATATTTATATCAATGCCTTAATATAACAAAAAGTAAAAATATCAAGAATGAATAAAGCTAAACTTTGAACCATTGTTGAGCAGGTGCAAAAGGGCGTTCACAAATATGCAAGAGATATTAGCACAATACACCAAAATAACTGCAGTCTTTTTATGAATGAACATCAGTGAAGTCTAAAGTTGAGACACCAAACACACAAAATGGGGGATTACAAAGTGAAATTACAGGGATGCAACAATTGCTAAATAAACTATAAATGATGATGAATCAATTGATGCAGACACGTAATCTGAACCAAAATCAATCAAGTAGTCCAAGCAGCTAACAAATTCAGACTAATGTCTAGCCACTAAATCCTACTCAAGATACTAGATAAAATTCACAATTTGATCATGAAGACAGACATTCATAACTGTATAAAACAAATGCCAAGACCTTCCAGCTTTCAGTGGCATCAATTCAGATGAAACTATTGTAAGTGCCCAAAAATCAATACCTATATAGAGTTAATCCAATTATAAATGGTGAGGAGGATAGATAAGAAGCTTCACAAGGAACGATATTCAAATGGTTTACATGGTAGTGCAGAAAGAACATAAGGGTTTACACATGCCAAGCATGTATTTCTCAGTGATATTCAATAAAGATTTGAGCCACCTAAAGCTGAATATTTTAATAAACTAATGTTTCTTTATCAATAGAGAGTAGACGATGACTACACATCAGACTGGGAAATATTATCAGCCCTGATATCAAATATTACTAGAGAACAATTGATTCAATCCTACATCAGGGATTAAAATGAAAAGAGTATTGCATATCCCAATAATTCATAATGTGATTATGATAGCATGAAGATTGGATAATAAAATTCTTAATCAAAGGAAAGCTCTATGTTTTCGTCCCTGTAATGATTTCAAAAATGAATCAAACAGGATTCAACTAGATATAGGCATCCTCATTGTCATCATATTAGTCAAGAAAAACAAGAAGTAACCAAGGAAAAGGAGGACTTTCAATAACCTTTAAATCGAAAGAAATTATAGAGTTGTCATGGCACATATATTGAAGATCATTGGTACAAATATTGATCATCACAACACATATGCCTATAGTATTGATAGTGAAAATGACTCTGTCAGAAGTGAACATATCACTGATAACAATCAATCTGCTATCTAAATTGCAGCAGTGACAGGAATTACACAATTCAAACCTTAAAATTAAAGGGTATATTAAGAAACGAAAATTTATGGTCCTGATTGACTCTAGAAGCATGCACAACTTTGAAGATTTAGCCACGACCAGGCAATTGAATTTATTTTTAATCCAACTAAGGTGTTTTAACTTTTAAGTAATCACATCTCATGTAAAGGAAAGTGTCATAAGGTGGAGTTGTGCATGTGTGATTACCTTTGGCAAGAGTCGATGTGGGGTCTGAAACCAAATGGTTAACACTTATGGATTTTTCAAGTGTAGCTTAGAGAAGAAAATTCTTAAGTTTAAATGGAGAGGTCAAAAGTATACATGGAAGGGTGATAGTCGTCCACCCTCAAATTTAATATCATCCCATCCAATGGAGAAGATGATACACACAGGAGCATCAACAATTATGGCCAACTGCTATGCAATGTATTTAGCGCCAAATAAATTAGTTCATATTGATGAAATGAATAAAATTATTGACAAGAATGCACTAGGTTTCCAAAGTTTTCCGGTTGGATTGCCACCAAATTGGGGTGTGTAGCATGTAATGGAATTCCAAATTAAATCTACTTCGGCCAATATCAAACCATATCGATATCATCATCGCCATAAGACAAATTGAAAGGCTGGAGGAAGAAATGTTATGATTAGGTGTCATTACACCTAGTAAGAGTCCTTACTCTTCACTTGTCATATTGTATTGTCTATGGATTGCCTTTTGGGGACTAAACAAAAGAACGTTCAAGAATAGGTTCACTGTTCTGTCCACAGAGGATTTGTTGGATGAGCTACACAGCAAGAAGTTTTTACACAATTACATTTACGGTCAGGATACTACCAAATTAGGATATGAGCAGAAGATGTTCCAAAGACAGCTTTTTGAACCACCAATTTTTCAATCTGCAATGAATAGGATTTTCCATCCCTTCTGGCACAAATTTGTGTTAGTGTTTTATTACGATATCTTGGTCTATAGTAAACCATGGAAATGCCACCTCAAGCACATAGTCCAAGTCTTATCGATCTTAAAGGTGAATAAATACCATGCTAAAAAGTCCAAATGTAGCTTTGTAAAAATAAATAAAATACTTGGGCCATATAAGTTCAGATGGAAGTGTTAAAGTAGATCTCGCAAAAGTAAAATACTAAAATCTATTGTGGACTGTCCTACACCTAAAACTATTTCAAAGGTCAGAGTATTTTTAGGCATAGCTGAATATTATCCGCGATACATTAAGAATTATAAACCCGCTGCCACCCCTTTGACAGACCTTTTAAAATAAAAAAACTCTTCCACATGGTCCATTAAAGCAAGATAGAGTTTTCAAAGGATGAAAGAGGTTTTAACATCAACAGCGGTCTTAACAGCTTGTAATGTCCCTTTTTGGGACTGAAACTGAAAAAGGAGGAAATCACACAAACCCAAACTTATTAAATTCTGATTTTTGGACCAGCAAACTGAATTTGATGACCGCTGGAAATCAGCAGTCTGAAATTTATAACAGCAGTCCAGAAATGAGGAAAAACTACTCAAATATCATCAACAAACTCAACCAAAATGTAGATAGGTATTTTAGGAAGTATTTAGCACACTTTGTACCATCAAATCTGATCACACATGCAACTGAAAATTAATTCCGAACAGCAGAAGTACAGCTCATTAAAATTATGAAATGAAGGGTTTCCAAACCCCAACAACCATAAGAAATATAGATTCCGGCTTTAGAAATTATGCCAATTCAGAATATGAAATCAGATTTGCAACTTGTGCCCTAGAAGGCACCTAAATGCTATCAAACCTGGTGTCCCCAGATTTCACCCTGAAATTTGAGACTACCCCATATTAAAAAAATTGTACTTTTAAAATAATGGGTCGTTTTGTGTTTTTATTGCCAGAAAATGTCTGTATTGTGTCAAGATATTCCCAGAGAGCCACATAAGTCAATTTCGCCAAATACCCAGATGCCCAAACTCGTTATATTCTATCTTTGGGTTTGCCTGCGGGAAATTTTTATTTAATTATTTTAAGCCCCGTTTGAGGTAAATTGTGCTCCGGTTTAACCCTGTTGAGGTTTTACATGTCAATATTCCCATATACCAGTAGGGTTTCCACCAGGAATGAATCTTGGGCTTTATCTGTGACTTCTGGCAACGTTTTGCGTTTTTGTTATTTTTCTCGTATTTTTCTCTGTGAAATTCCCCTAGGTCAATTCCTTTGCGGTTGATGGCTGTTTGCTTGCCCGGAGTATTTGGAGATCATCTACGGACCTCATGCCGGGAAGGAATTTACCACAAGAGGTCGGGTCTCTCTAAAAAGCGAAGTCATGCACAAAAAGGCCTCTTCCGGGCAGATCGCATTTTGGGAAAGGAAAGTTTTAAACTACAATGGGATTTTTGGTAAAAAGCAAGTGGGAATTTTGTACTGCTCAAAGAAGGTACTTTTTTCCATGGGAGCAAAGTCACTTAAGTCATAATGGGAAAATTAGAGCCAAGAGTGGGCGGGAATTTCTTACTGCGCCTGCAGGTGAAAATTCTCATTGTGAAATAAAAGAAAATCACTTAAGGCATTGATGGGAATTTCTTACGCCTCTGCAGGTAAAAAATTCATTATGAAAGTCAAAAACTTAAGTGGACCATGGAATTTTTGGAGCTGCGGTGCGCAGGTGAATAATCCCATTAGAATTTGACTTTCAAAAATAAAAATCAACCATGTCAAAATGTGCGACCCCTTTTGGAATAGAAGGATAACTTTATTTGCATTTATTAATTGTTTTATTCCTAATTTTGGCGCCCAAGCATGAGGAAAAGTCAACGCAGGATGAGAGGATAAAGGAAATTGGAAATAGAATGCTAAAATTAAATAAATTTAATTTATTTAATGCAGCCCTCTATCATGCAAAAAAGTGCGACCCACCTAGAGGAGAAATAATACTTTTAAAGTATTTATTGATGGAATTAATTCCTATTTTTGGCGCATGAGGTCAAAGCATAGTGTGAAGTCAAAGTAGACTGGAAGTAGAAAGCTAAAATTAAATAAATTTAATTTATTTAATGGCAGCCATGAGCATGCACAAAATAAGCGCCCAAATTGAAGAGAAAAACATGATTTTTAATTAATTAATTGCCGGAAATAGGAAGGGCAATTATTAATTATAGAATGATCAAGGTTATATAAGCATAGGCTGCCATATTAATGGAGTTATTAATTCTTTAGCAAAGTAGTGCAGCCTGTGCAATTTGGTGCCCAAAGAAGGAGGAATTTTGCTTAGAAAAAGGTGTTTTCACCGCCAAAAAGCGTCAAGCGTTTAGCGCCTAGGTTTGAAGGAGCTTGATTTAAGTTTGATTAATTGTCTGCATAGTATTACAGGTGCCCAGGGGAAGTTACAAATATTTATGCTTGCTTTGAATGCAAGAAAAACCTCAAATTTTAGGGCAGTGGGCTTTATATGAAGATTTTTATGATAAAAAGCAAGTGTTCATGCTCCGGATTCCGTCTCTGTCTTAATTAATTGTAGGTATTCATTACAGTGCTTATATAATTGAAAGGGAGCTTAAATCAATGTCTAATACATTGAATATATCTTCCGAATCTGAAAAAATTCTCAGATCTGTACCAATTGTAAAGAATTCCGGCCGAATAAAGAGAAAAAGAGTTGCTCAAATAAAGATTGCCTCGGCCATGGCAAAGCAGGATGAAAGAGAAAGTTCAACGAAATCATGCATAGCTTCCAGATTTGTTGAAGTCAATAGGCCCAGATCCAGATCCAGATCTCATAATTGCAAAGGCTTCCGACAAAAATTCATCCTCTTGTTTCTGACATGCACTCGTGTAGAAGTCGGTGCATGGAGAATTCCTTCCAGGATCTTGTGCATGTGCTCCCAATCTTCCAATTGAAGCCTTCATTGAATTTGCATTCACCCGGAGTGCTTTCCAGAATTTTTAATTGCTCATATGCAATTAAAAATAAAAATGATGAGTTATTTACGGCAAACATTGCACTGATGCATGTACTGGAGAAGAACTACAAAAGCTTCAAGGATAAGAAGGAAGACAAGTCAAAGGCAATACCCGCAAGCAAATCACAGTCACTTGCTTCCAGATCCAGCCGCTTCCAGATCCAGCTGCTTCCAAATCAGTTTGGTGAGAATCAAAGGCAAAAGAATCACTGCATGCAGAATATGAAAAAGGAAAAGATTGCAACTTTCCTCTTTCTTCTTCTTTCTCTTATTTCCTCCGACAAAGTAATTGAGCGATCAATTAAATTATAAGACCTAAGTGATTGGTTTAAAAGCAATTACTTCAAGAAGTCAACTACTTGGAAATAGGTGGCGGAACATATGCAAAATAGAAGGTTCTATCTTCAGTTGCAAGTCAAGCATGTCATGCAAAGAGGAATTCCAGGAGGGAGATTGTCAGTTGTTTTCTTTCCCACTTCCACATGTGCTAGTTCAACTAAAGGCTTCATATTTGTAATTTCCCCTCTACATGCTATAAGTAGAGGAAGAACCTTTGGGTTAATGATCAGAATTTGTAAGCATCATTCTTGTGTTCCAGACTTTGTGCTAAAACCCCTGATAGCTATTTGAAGCAAAGGAATAGAAAGGAGCAGATTTCCAAAGAACTTTGTGTCACGGTGCACATTTGTTTCTAACTTTTTGTCTCAGATCTACTTATAAACTGTGTTATTTTAGATCTAGATCTGAAAGCTGTCTTTGCTTATAATTTTGTGTGTTAATATCTATTGGTTCCGTCTATGTGCATGCAATCAACTTTGTAATCTATTGATTGGGTTACACATCTTCCCTCTTTCTTTCCTGTGTTTATATTATTTCCTTTTTCATTAGATTTTTTTCTTTAAGCAATTGCTTACTAGCTGTAAAACTATACAACTATGGTTCATGAGCCGCATGGTTAAAGTAATACCCCCATATAGATACTAGCATATTTAATTGATGAATCTTACACGGGAGCCTCACCGGTAAATGAGGGAGATTTATCTAATGATCGCCTAGGTTTTCAGCTATGCAGAAAATTTAGCCAACACAAACCCTAGTTGCTCCAACTAGGAAGGGCTCATAGATATCTTTTTGATCTCCCAATGCCCAAATCTACAAAAGGTTTTCAAGATGTCTTCACTTCACCCCAAGAATGGAGGGTTTTGTCCTCCAACCAGCCACAAGGAAGGTTTTCATCTTCGTTGGAAAAAGCCATGCGAGTGAATTGGATTTTCGCCCAAAAGTGGAATGAACTAAGAGCAATCAATCCAAAGATCAAGTGTGAATAAAATGCGCCAAGATAAATGATGAAAATGAAATCTTTGATCTCCTTTTATATCCCTCTTTTCGCGCCAAAAGCCAAAACAGAAGGACCGACCTTATAAAGCTTTATTGGGGCTTTTTAATTTGTTTTTAAATTGTTTTTAAAACTCTTCCAATCGAGCCAACTGCCTAAATAAAGAAAACACCAAAGAAAACATTAAAAATTAGTAAAACAAAAATGGAATGGAATGCAATTCCTTCCCTAGCTCATTCAACTTCATTGCCATGGAAAGGGAATGGCAAGAAGTCCATAATTAGGCTCTCAAGTCAAAAGGGGGACATTACACAACTCGTGTCTATCAAGATCATTCATTATTAAATGTGGTGCATCATGTACATGGATTGCAGCAGTAATCATGTAGTAATATTGCTTATCAAAGTCATAAATTAAGACCTAAGGGGAATCTAAAATCGTCTTATGATAAGGAAATGCCAGCAATTATGCATGCTCTAGAAAAGTGGAGACAAACTTGTTGGGAGTAAGTTTCTAGTTAAAAATAATCACGACAATCTAAAATATCTCTTACAACAAAAACCTTGTCAATGTAACAACAAAAATGGGTAGAGAAGATTCATACATTTGAGTTTACAATCTTACATGAAAAGGGTAAATAAAATCAAGCAATCGATGCCCTAAAGAAGAGATGAGGAAGTTTCAATTTATCCAATCTCGTGATTATTCCAAAATGGATAATGGATGTTTGAGATGATTAGATTAAAATGAATAATATCAAGAAGTTAATGACAATATTAACAAATGGAAAATGATATATTATGGGTAAAGGGCCAAATTTACCTCCTTGAAACTCAGATTTTATAAAAAGAGCATTGATGTAAAGCCACGACTCTCCAACTTTAGGTCATGTCAGTTCTTTAAAACATATTATAACGCTCAATAGTCATTTATTTGGAAGGACGTGAAAGAAGATATAAACAAAAGCCTAAAGGATGTGGAGGAATGTGATACTGTAAAAACGAACAAGCGGGAGTACATACCATACTCGTGTTTGTTGCAGCCGTTGCACATATCTAAACAAAAATGGAGGGCGTTTTCAATGGATTTTATTGATGGGTTGCCTATATCAAAGGGAAAAGATCATTTTTTTGTGATAATGGATTGTCTCACAAAATATGCTTATTTTACTAGCATGAAGAACATGTGTTCCGTGCCATATTTTGCCAAATATTATGTAAAAAATATTTACAAACTTCATGCCTTTCCTAAGGTGATCAATTTGTGATCACGATAACTTATAAACAGTAATTTTTGGAAGACGGGTGTCCAAACAGGGGATATCATTGGCTATGATTATTGTGTAACATCTTCAAAACAATGGATGACTAAATTTCTTAACAAGTGTTTCAAGGTATCTCCGATGTGTTGCTTCCGATAAACAAAATAAATTGTTCAAATGGTTACCTCTAAAATATTGATATGGAAAGTGTTATTTGACCATTAAGAATTTAGATGTCATAATCATGGATTGATGGTGATTGTCAACAATAATTATTGATGGATTAAAGATCGATCATGGTTACATTTGAGATCTTGTTTTAGGGCATGTTATTGTTTATTTTTCATCAACAATACAATTGCTTGGCTCTAATGGTGTATGATTCTCGAAGATTGCATTGGTATTGCACCATTCCCTTTTGGACAACATTTGAGGTAACCCTTGATTGTTGTCTTGCTTCACTCAAATGTGGGTACGGCACGATGCATGTATTGTTGGGAAGACCATCTTGTCAAATGTTAGTTGTTATGCCTTTGACCCTCTTTCCAAAAACCACTTGGCCAAGTCTTGTTTACTTACTGGAGCACTTTCATTGATCTTCGACACTCTTGCCTTTGGGTTATCTTCATGAGATCACCCTCGAATTCAAAATGTGCTCGTTTGAATTCCATTATTAATCTTGAAAACTCATCTTTGGTCATGCCGAATACTTGACTCGCCAATATCTCCTTTTTCATAGTAGCTTTATAGGTACTTTTCTTCCATGCACATGATTATGGCCAAAGCATCAAAAGAGTGGTATTAGGTCCACCTTGTCACATGCACTCAAAATTACACAGGACACGTCCCCTAATTTTCAACCGTCCTGGACATCATCCAGGATGCTTAAAACTTGAGGGCTAGGATGAAACACCCCTCCACGCACCCGCCACACAAAAAAAGGGGGACGCCCCCTAAAAAGGAGACATTTCTAGACGGTCCTTGAGATGTCCCTTTTTTAAGGGGAGAGTGTTCCCACCTCCAAACAAAAAAAAAAATCACTTTCTTTTCAAATTATCCTTTTTCAATTTTTTTAAAGATCTAAATATTAGTTCAAATATCTTAAATATAGCTTTTTCAAAAACACCAATATGTAACAATCTCAAGACACTTATCTAACTTGTCACATAGTTTCACCCATCAAGGTTTCCACATTGACTAATGACTCAATCACCTTTTCTGCGAATTTCCCTGTGTCTCGGTAATGGATGGCCTCAATCTAGTTGGGCTCAAATAAACTTGAAAATGAAATAAATTTGGGAAGGCCCTAATGTAATCTTGTAGCATAAGAGTGTTTTGGGAAAACTCGTTTCTATTTGAGAAAATGTATGTACTCATAAATTTATTTAAAATTCAACGTGGAAGTTCCAATCACTTATTAAAGACTGTACGTAGAATTTTATATGGAGAGAGAGGTTGAGTAGATGATAAAAGCAGTAAGATATAGATTAAAACGCTTACCCATAGCCCGACTGTATTGTATTCCCAGGACATAATAAGAATCAAGAATAATAATGAATACAGAAATTTTCGAGCAAAAATCTAGGTAGTGGACTGTCAGACTGGTATTTGTATATTTTTTATATTTATAAGGTTAAATATTATTTTAATAGCCATCCCCAAAATCTGGGAATTTTTTTCCATCCCACAAACCCTGTTCCCATGTCCCGTGACCTGGAATCTTAGGTAACTATGCGTGCACCAGCTATGAAACACTTGTCTAGTCTTTGACCATCAAGCTGAAGAAATCATTCATAGTCCACCCTAACATCTTGCACCTTGCTTGTAGCAATTTGGTCATTCTTAGGCTCTTTCCTTTCCGAAATTCGTAGTTGAATTATATTCAGATTCAATATGTGTTCATTGCCAATATCTTTTGGGACACATGCTATCATAATGAATGTTGTCCTATGGGAGGATATTATGAAATGCCATCTTTTCTTCTTATGTTCCCAAATCAAGTTTAAGGGGGCATGCTTGTATTAGGTAGAAACCTTAACTTGGTGTCCATTAAGTTTTCAACTTGTGCAACATTAGGATTAACATCATGTTAGTTAAGGTCAATACTCTGGCTTTCTTTAGTCAGCCATTTATAATGGACCAACGATTTTCCCCTTGTAACAGATATTTAATTGGGGAGTTTACCACTCGTGCGGCAATCTTGAAATGTATAATGAATATCGTCACATGTAGCACATGCCTTATTGGCATACAACAATGTTCAATCACTTTTGGTGTCTCTTCCCAAAATGTACCTCTCATCTTTCAGTTCCATGTGATAGTTGTGTAATATAATATCGTTTGTTTACAAAACACAGCATTGAACTTCCACACTCTTAGCTCACCAAATCTGACATCACAAGTGCTACAATGAAACTCCTCAAAATTGGTATGCTCTTCTCGGTCATTGTCTTATGGTACAAGCATCTTGTATTTAGTTTCAATGTGAAGCTACATGTAACTAGATAAAAATTTGTCTGATTTGGAAGTCAATTATGACTTTTTGGCATCCATCATATGAGTTTGAGTATGCATTTACAAATCCACTTTGACTTTCAACATTGTATAGGATATTTTCTTGTATTATGGCCGAACACGATTGATATGGTTTATCTTCCTCAATGATGAACTATAGGCCTGTAAATAATGGAAATCGCGAATGATTGTAAATAAAGGAAATCGCGAATGATCAGAATTAAAGGAAAACGAGTCGCAAGGGCACAAATCGTGTCGTTTTCAACTCAAAGCTTTTTGTTTTGCTTTGGTATAGCAAACGCGTTTAACCCTAGGTGGATATTTTTCCACATCTCGACTCTTAAGGAAAATGCGTTTAACCCTAGGTGTATATTTTTCACATCTCGACCCTTAGGGTCGGGATTTGAAAGCATACAAACTGCTCACATGTTTGAGGCTCACAGGTTTTGCAAAATATCTACAACTTCGGTTTGTCCATTCGTGAGCCCTTACTCATCATTTTTATATTGATAATGCACAATAAACCAAGAAGGTAATGATATGGCGAGTATGTTAGGTCTATTACAAAATGAACAGGGGAAAAGAAATTCAAATCCAAAGGAATCGCAGGCTCCTTCAAAGACATTCTGCAAAAGAATTGAAATCGAATATGCAAGGGAGGAATTTAATGAAACCCGGATGCCTAAATATGATCCACGAAAAATGAAAATGGCTGCATGAAAGCTATTGATGGCACACCAATTATAAAGTTACTGAGAGAACACATCCAGAGTGGAATTGAAGATCCGGAGAATAGAGGGTTGATAGTACATTTCTTGGGATTTAGACCTTCTTTACAGAGGCATTTAAAGAATGGACATACAAAATGTGGAAAACCCGGGTGAGTATACTATCTCAGTATACCCTAATGGTTATTTTCTTGTTTTTTTTGCCTCACCCTAGATCGTGAGTTAATTTTCAAGGAGGACCATGGTTTTTTGGAAGAGCGGGGTTGTTTATGAAACCATGGCATACAATGTTTAAAGCAGAGGAGGAATTGCCATTAGTAGCACCAACTGGGTCAAATTATTTGGTCTCCCGGCTGAATATTGGAACCATCATGTTTTCATGGAGATTGGAAATACTTTGGGAACTTATATGATGACGGCAGATGCCTCTATGAAATTGGAACAAATGATTTATGCTCATATATGTGTACTTATGGATCTTAACAAGCCATTACCACAAAAAATTTCTCTGGCAGTGGAGGATGAGATATGGGAACAAGTTCTTGACTATGAAAATATTCCTTTTCGATGTCGCAATTGTCATGAGTATGGACATCTGGTTAGGGATTGCCCTCTCAAAATTCCAGATATTACTGAAGAGGAATGGAAACAGGATGAATTTATTAAACCCAAAGGAAAAAGGTAGCGAGAGAGGAAACTCCAAAGAAAATGGTGGAAAGCAGCCACAATAGATTTGCTGCCTTGCAATAGCTACAAGAGGAGGGTGATGAGGAGTTAATAGAATCCCAAGTTCCAGAAACACAACCTAATCAGCCTCTTCAACAAGAACAAAACATGGATCAGCCACAGGAAGAACACCAGAATCAGTTGGTAGTTTATCAAAAACAAACAATTTCGGACTCTACAGGGAGAAATATAAAAAGTTATCAGCGAAAACCAAATATCATGACAAATTCTTGGATGCAGATCAACAGGCAGCAGAACCTGAAAATATGGATAAAGCTTTAGTTGTATTTGATCAAGATAAGGGTAAGAAAATTGATGAATCCAACTTGGGAGTGGCTCAAGATAAAAGCAAGAAGATTAAAATTGATAAAAATATTAAACTAGGACGTAAACCAAACCAGATATCTCTTCAAAATGAAGGCAAGAAGTTAAGTACTGCTGGGAAGGTGAGGGATTTATCCCAATTTTTCCAAACTCCCCCATCATGAAGATCATCACTTGGAATATAAGAGGGCTAAAAGGAAGCCCTTCTAAAGTTCAAGAGATTAAAAGAATGATTCACACTAATCATCCATCTGTGGTGTTAATGCAAGAGACTAAAGCTTCTATAGATTTAATGGCTGCTATTTCGGAGAGAGTATGGCCTAAAGCACATCATATAGCTCTAAGTTCACAAGGAGCTTCTGGAGGTATTATAACTTTATGGGACCCAAAGGCTATTATGGTTTTGAACTCTTGTGCTATTCAAGGAGGACTCTTAACTCATATGTACTCTAAAGTGGATGACCAAAATTTTGTGCTTATAAATATATATGCTCCTCTAGAAGTGAGAGCTAAACAGAAACAATGGAGCCAGATTTCAGATATGACTAGACTGTTTACAGGGACTCCTCTTATTTTAGGGGGAGATTTTAATATTATTCTCAATTTACAAGAGAAACAAGGTGGGACCAAACAGTTAGATGTTAGTTCTACAATTATGTCCCAACAGATACAATCATTAAATCTTTTGGATGTTCCAACTGAAAATGGGATTATGACATGGAATAATAGAAGACAAGGTCAACATTGTATTATGGAAAGACTTGACAGATTTCTAGTTTCTGAAGACTGGTGGTTCCAAAATTTTGTTCCAAGGCAACTCTTCTGAACAATATTGGCTCTGATCATTGGCCTGTTTCTATTGAGATAGGGAAATATTTTCGGCATAATGTACCCTTTAGATTTCAATTGATGTGGCTGCAACATGAGAATATCAGACAATGTATTCAACAGTGGTGGATGGAAGGAAAGCCAAGACATGGGACTCAGATGTATTCCTTTGTTAAGAGGTTGGACTATCTTAAGACCAAACTTAAGAAATGGAATTGGACTGAGTTTGGAGACATTAAGGCCAAGAAAATTGATATTCTCAAACAATTGGAAGAGATTAACTCTGAAATACATCATATTGGTAATTTAGGTGAGATTATTCAGAAAGAACAGCTGCTAAAAGCAGAATTGACAGAATGGGAAGTCAGAGAGGAAATAATGTGGAAGCAAAAATCTAGAATTCAATGGTTAAATGAAGGGGATAAAAATTCTACTTTTTTCCATAAATCATTACTCCATAGAAGGGTGCATAATTACATTTCTTCTTCAAGAAAAAAGGGGGACAAAAAACATATTCTCTTCAAGAAATGAAACAAGAGGCTGTTTTGTTTTTTACTGATTTGTTCACAGCTCAACCTCTCAATCTACAGAGTCAGCAAAAAGTATTAGATGTGTTGTCTAGGCTGATTTCCCAAGGGAAAATGAAAAGCTTATTCAGCCAGTAATTGAGCAAGAGTTATATACTGTTGTTTTTAGTATGGGAAAAGGAAAAACTCAGGACCAGATGGTTTCCCAATTGAATTTTATCAGACTTTCTGGGATATAATAAAGCAAGATTTACTCGGTGTTGTGGAAGAGGCAAGAGTATCAAAAACTATGCTTAAGGAAATAAACAAAACATTTATCTCTCTCATTCTGAAATTTGAGGAAGTGACAGAGATTTCGGGATACAGGCCTATAGCACTTTGCAATGTTTTGTATAAAATTATTACAAAAGTTATGGCAGAAAGGCTTAAACCTCTTCTATATAAGATTATCTCCCCGAACAAGGTGGATTTGTTCTGGGTTCTAGGTCGTCAAATTCATGATGAAATTGTTTTAGCCCAGGAGCTCTTGCATTCTATGGAACTCCAAAAATCACCGCAATGTTTATTAGATTGGATTTATCCAAAGCATATGATAGAGTTGATTGGAAGTTTCTCAGTCAGGTTCTAGCCAAATTTGGCTTTTCTGAGGATTGGATTAAATGGATAGAGGCTTGTTTAACCTCAGTCTCTTTCTCTGTGTTACTCAACGGAGAACCTACCAACCTTTTTGGAGCTTCTAGGGGTATTAGACAGGGAGATCCGTTGTCCCCTTTTCTATTTATTATTTTGGCTGAATGTTTGGGAAGATTAGCAAATAAAGCCTGTCAGGATAAGAGAATACAAGGTGTGCAACTTGCTACTTCTGTAAAGCCTCTTTCTCACCTTCAGTTTGTTGATGACTCTACTTTGGTAGGGAAGGCTACCACAGTGGAAGCTAAGCAATTGGCGAAAATTCTTCAAGTATTTTCTTCTGCCACAGGTCAACTGATCAATGAAGACAAATCTAGTATTATTTTCTTCCATTGCTCCTTACAAAGAAGAAGAGAAAATTCTCAACATTTTCCATTTCAAAAAGGTCTCTCCTATCAAATATTTGGGAGTTCCGCTTTATTCGAAGCAGAGTAAAGATTGGGAATGGCTAATTGCGAAGATAAATGGTAAGATACAAAAATGGACCAATAAATGGTTATCTACGGCAGGTAGAATGACTCTGGTTAAGGTTGTCCTTCAGGCGGTTCCAATTTATGTTTCATCCATCCTCAATATTCCTAAATCAATTTTAAAAAAATTGATTCTATCTGTCAATTTTTTTGTGGAATGGGACACAAAATCAGAAAAAGTAGTCATTAGTAAAATGGGAACTTCTTTTCCAGCCCTAGAAAGGAAGGTGGACTAGGTTTCAAATTTGCAACTAAACAGGCTCAAGCTCTAGTTGGTAAACTTTATTGGAGGTTAATCACTTCTCCTAATGATTTATGGGCTATTAATATCAGAGGAAAATACCTGGAAAATCAGCCACCAAATCTTATTATTAGATGTTCTCTTCCAACAACAGGATCTCCGATTCAGCAATTCTTAAAATGGGGGAAAGTCTGATTAAAAAAAGTTATTTTGGATAGTGAATAAAGGGAATCATGCATATTTTTGGCTGGATTCATGGGATGCTCAACCTCCTTTAATCCATCAATTTCCTCATTTACGTAATGTGATGGAAGCAATGCATCAAAAAGGATGGACAAGACTTATGCATTATACTAGACAGAGATCTCAACATTTGGAAATGGGTAGATGTTGGATACCTACTCATGAATGGCCTATTTCTACTACAAAGAACCCGTAACAAGTTTTGATAACCAAATTCTGAAAAGACATTCACTTTCCTTTTCTAATGAACCAGATCAAATAGGATGGGGGAATTCATTAGGAGGAGAATATACAATTCATTTTGGATATGAAGAGCTAACTAGAGGTAATCCTCACCCCCTCCAAGCTATGTTTAAGCAAATATGGCAGCCCTGCAATATGGCCCAAGGTTAGTTTTTTTCTTTGGCTCTTGGCACATGGCGTAGAACTCTCACAGACAATAGACTTATGAAGAGAGGTTTTTATGGGCCTTTTAGATGTACTCTATGTTGGAATGAGGAGGAAACAAGATATCATCTTTTCTTCCTTTGTCCGTGGGTTATACCTTTATGGCAATCTCTTGCGAATATGTTTGGTATACATTACCAAGGACTTCATTCTCTTGAGCAACTGATGAAGGAATGGCAAGATGGTATTCCAAAAGGACAAAATTTACTCCCTGCCTTATGGATAGGTATCTCTTTGTTACTTTGGAATATATGGAAGGAACGGAATAAAAGAATTTTCAAGCAAGAAATCACAGAAAAGGGGTACGTTTGGCAAAAGACTATAATTAATATGGCAGAAACTATAAAGCAGAAAGTATCCCTTCCCTCTTCTCTCACCCAGAATGGAGTAACATATGTAATTTGCTCTCTTTTCAGCCTACTAGTTCCTCGCTTCCTGCTTTCTCAATAAAAAAGAGAAGATAAACAACAAAATTGGGTTCCTCCTCCTATGTAGGTTGGTAAATTGAATACGGATGGGGCTTCCAGGGGAAATCCGGGAAAGGCAGCTATGGGGGTATTGGAAGAACGCATGATGGGAGAGTTGCTTTCCTCTTTGCTGAAAATTTGGGAACTACTACTAACAATGTTGCTGAGATTAGAGCTATCTACAGAGGTTTACAAGAGGCTATTAAGTGTGGATGGACTCAAGTGCAAGTGGAATCTTGATTCTAAGATTATTGTCAAGATGCTGACTTCTTCAAAGAATCTAGGGAGTTCACATTGGCAGATTGAACGTGAAAAAGGAAAATCAAAGGATTGCAGGATAATTTTCAGTTGTTGCAAATCAGTCACATCTCTAGACAGAAAAATAAGGTGGTTGATGCTCTAGCAAACTGGGCTTTGGACAATCATGACATCGGATGCTATGGAGATCCCCCTTTGTGGTGGCCTGAACGAGATCAAGCAGATATGAAAGCTATTTTGAATCTTGATAATCTTTCATGATGTTTATTAAGTTTATTTTGTTTCATAATGCTCGGGATTGGACTAATAGTTTCCATGCCTGGCATAGTCGAAATTGTACAAATATTTTCCTTATGAAATAATATTTATGTGTGTTTTTTTTTTTTTAAACTACAGGCCTTTCCTTGTAATCTAATATAAGTACTGCTTTACCCAACAAAAAAATACAAGGTGAGAATGTCTTTCCTGCTAACAGGTCAGCTGCAACCAGAAATGGTTTTTTGTCCTGCATATCACAAATCCTAATTAACATATTTGGACATTCACATTCCTTAGACCCACACAACATACCCGAACACCAAATATTGCAATAACTTTCTAATATTAAATAGCCTATAAACCTGCAATCACATTAACGGACTAACCAAACAATGAAAAGGTGAAAAACAATTGGTCAGAAAGGCGCATGCATAATACCAAAATGTATTAACAGAAAAAGAGAAACTCTCTAGTTGACTTAGAAGGAACATTCTCTGTGCCAACTGTACATGAGATGCTTTACTTAACCTTGGAACCAGCCTACTTTATGTCCCATGTTTCAATAAGACGGATAATATATGCTCAACAATGACTCGCCAAGTGTAAATGAAAACCATTTTATTGGACATGTACAGCATGGATTGATATCTTGCTTCTTATAACACAAAAATAAAGATTCGGGACAACAAAAAACTCACCCATATGCATCCACGATTTCTTGGAAAGCACCCGTGAACTTGTTGGTCTTAAAATATGTAGGTGGTGACTCTGTTGCATGCAATGTGTGGAATATGGTTCCAATTTGTGAGTTACTGTCAAAAGTTGCACGATGTAATGCTTCTTGAATCTGTCGCACAGAAAGAGTGGTGCCTACTTTTATTACTTCGTAGATCCTATAAAATGGCAAATAAAAAAGAAAAATGATAAACAAGGATATGAAAATGGAAAAAGAACTCAACAGAACCTGTACATTGAAAAATATCAATGTCCAGTTCAAATTGTAATTTCAATACATTTTAAAAACAGAAAACAGCAATATGAGAAAAAGGTAAAGGAAAAACTACCTGAGCTTTTGCAAAAACAGGGACCCAACCCTCGCCAACCAGGCACTTTTTTGTAACATCAACATTGAGCATGTTTAGCGTGTGATAAATAGCTTTCTCCTTTCTCACCTGGAAAATGCAAATAGAACAGCTGCATGAGTTGCCTAGAATACAACCTTTATGTTCCAAATATACTAGCTCCTTGTATTTGCTCTTTCCTAATTATCCTCTCCTAGCACAGTTCAACTTAAACATTGTTATTTCTACATTATGTCTATCATAATTTGTATCAATACTGCATGTCAAGCAAAATATCCCTATCAGAAATGACATTATTACCCAAAGAATCCATTTTTCAATCTGGTACCCAACAGTGGTAAGAACATTCTTTCGATGACGGATGCCAGCATCTATTGTAGTTTGAAGTTCAGCTAGCCTTTCAGAAACCTGCAGATTCGAAATAGCTTTCAGATGATAAACCAATGTTCCATCCATATACTCCCAAATTTTAGGAATTTGACATCATTTTTTCATTTTCAATCTTAAAAACAATATAAAAAATGTATATGGTATATCTGGCTTAGAGATTCCACAGGGCCTTTTCAACATTAAAACAAGAAAACAGCCTCATAGAGTTCAATCAAGCCAGATCTGATGAAAACCCAGCTGTATTGTATTCTAAACTAAATATTTGTGCACAGAAGATGTATCTAACAAACAGATAAAATATAATTCCTCATTAAAAAACTTCAGATTAGTTTTCGGAATTCTTTTAGCTTCTTCAGCCATGTGTAAAGTGTAAACCATACTAAGGTCAGTGCGCCAAATCCTTTCCACAAGCATTTACTATCAGTTAGCATAAAGGTCACTTAGATCACATTTACATAGTTTCTGAATTTTAAAGCATCTACTGGATAATTCATCTATTGAGACTCCTTTCAAATCCAAAATGATCAATGCATCTAAAGCTCCAATTTCAGACAGGCAAGTGCAATCATGCAATAATTAGAGCCTGTAAGCATAATTTAAAAAGAACGAAGCAATAATTAACATAAGAGAATTAGAATTGAAAAAGAAGAGGAGAGAATAATTAAAATAAAAATAATTGGAAATCAATCAGAATTTTAATTTGTCCGAACAGCCCAATCAGATTGCATACAGAAAGCTTATTTCGTGCCCTGCCTCCCTTATAATAATTTTGCCACAAACCTTCTTTCCCATAGTAGACTATGTTGCTAGGATATGGGTATGGGTACGGGTTCAGGTACGGTTCGATACGCAGATACGTCAATTTTAAAAAATTCTTGGGTACAATACATCTTGGATACGTCCGTACATATATATTAACAATTTAAATATATATATACATACATATACTCATTTTACTCATTTTTTAGTTCATCAGAAATACAAAACTTGAAAATTATAGTAGGATCAGTGTTTTAATGCCTTAAAAGCTAAGTCACAAGGTTCGAGGTTCGAGTTCGACGAGGATAAAGTTCGATTCAAGTTCATCAATGGATAAAGTTCGAAAAAAAAATCATCATTGAATTCGAACAATAAATTATAAAAATATAAAATAATTAATAAAGAATTTAAAAATAAATATAATTTAGAACTTAAAAAATAAATTAAAAATCAAAATAAACATAAAATACAAATTAAAAAATAAAACAAAACTTTAAAAAGAGATAATGTATAACATTAGAAAATTTTATACGTGATATTATTTATTGACTCCAGTTATAACATTATACGAAGGATTTAAAGTTATACGTGCTATCCTTCGTGCCCCGAGTTTAACATTAGAAAATAATGAAGAGTAGTTTTAGTGAAAATTACTAACAATATGCCTCGTCAAATGTTGCGAACAGCTCCACCTGCAGGTCCTGCACCACAACAACGATTGCTCATACCACGAAGAGACAAATAACAGAGATTTTTATCCGTGGGGATATTCCGTGCAATGGAAAAAGCCATTTTTCGTTTGTTGTTCTGTAACAATTTTAACCTAATATTTGACCTATCTTTATATCATTCCAGTTGGCTATTTTTTATGAGACGTTCCAGCACAGTTGGGTTTTATTTAAGCTTGGGTTCGTGATGGGTAAGTCTGGGTTCTTCCCAAGTACGTCTAGACGTACCTAGGAAGAACCCGGATATACCCATCATGTATCCGTACCCGTACCCTGACATATCCGTACTAGATAAGTATCAGGGAAGGTACGGGGGCTGGGGGACGAACCCTGGCAACGTAGATAGTAAAGATAGGAAACTTCCATAAGGATGATTCAGTATCCTACTACAATAGGAAAAATCTAGGCTGGTACACATTATTGATGGGTCTACATGACCTACCAACTTAAGGGGCGAAATGCCCTCCAGATTTGGGTGCTTGAGTTTCATAATGTCCATTGTCAATCATGGATTGCCGCAATCCCACCACAGTAGCAGAGGCTCAAGGTTATAGTATTAAAATTTTCCAATTATAACGAACATAAGAAGTTTGAACCAAAATCAAAGGCTCAAGATAATGGAATTCTGACATGACCTAACGAACTAGTTGAACAAAATAGCTTTAGACATAACAGTGCCCCAATAGTAGAGGCACATAGTAATGTGCTGTGGGTTAAAGCATTGCATAGGCAAACAATTAGGAATCGTTCATTTCCTTAACAACCTCCATAATCAGCCCTTCTCCCATGAAATTAAGATTCAGAAAATTAAATCATGCCTATGGCTATAAGAATTAAATACATAGGACCAAACGAGATAGGAAATAGAAGGGTGGCTCAGCGTAAGCCACTTTCTCACATCGTGGTTTTCATCAATTTTCAATTTTGTTATATACAAAGAGGTACTGGCTAAGTGGTTGGTATAATCACTAACCATGATTTCAAAACCTTGAACTACTCCATTAGCCGATTACCCATGCAAAGACTTTTAGACCCAAAATGTATTGTTGCCCTTAATTTTAAGGAGGGGAATATAGCCTCAACCCTCATGATGGCAAACTTACAGCTTAATATCCCTCGACCCACTTTATAACTTTGCACGTTAGAAGAATTAGTGGGTAAATACTAAGGATACTTGGTGACTTTATATTTCATGTACTGACCTTTGTTTACAAATTTTAAATAAACTTTACCATAATATTTTCCTTAGCAGAAATTGTAACTCTACTTTGACATCAAATTATAAGAGGCACCGAGACAAAGGTATTTGATGATGTTGCAAGGGCAACAAATGGTGACTTGCTGGAAAGCCTGCCTACACAATTGAAGATTCTAGAAACCCTGATTCCTAAGAGTCAACATTATTCGTTAAAGTCTCCAAAAAAATCTCTTCTCAAAATTCCCATTTCAACCACCACAAAAATGGACCAACCTTTATGGAAACTTTATTCCAAACAAATTTTCCTGCTTCTTATATGGTCTCTGTATGTTGTAATGCTTTTCCCATATATCTGCTGACTTGCTAATTGACCAAAGACATGCGTTTCCATCAGACTAGATTTTCGCCAGTTTATCCAATTTTGTACTGAGAAAGATCAACAAAAATGATGACATTTTGACCATAGGGTCTTCTACAACTGTAAATTAATATTCTCCCAACGTCAACCGGAGGGGTTTCTGTGTGTGCGCTTTACAAGTCATTAAGAAATCTGCACATCTCATTCGCTTCAATGAGAAAACCACCATACATGCCCGCAGTCATTTCACACATCGTTTGCAACCAAAAAGAACTATTCCTAATCCGAAATTGGATCATGAACATCATTAACTTCAGTTGGTTGAGATAATCAACCCTACTTCTTAATTTATGTGACTAAAGAACGGTTCAAAACATGTTCTGACCTCATAAATGCAGATTTTATTTAGAGGAAAAAAACAGTACAGAAGTAGCATCCAATGTGAATTCTGATTGCATATTTGGATTCCTCTCGAAAATTTATACAACTTCAACAAATGGAACCTAGTTTCAATAAGCAAGATAGTATTTCCACAGTTCATAAGATTTTAAAAAGCTTCTAGAAGAAACTGTATCCAATTTTCTGATATACATTTGAATCACACTTAGTGATCCAACATTGTGGACACAGTTTCTTCCAGAAGCAATTTTCTAATCTGATTTTGGGTCAGTATACAAATGTTATGGCCTCTCTGAATTGCAGAAGATTTTGAATAATCAAGTCGCAGTTGCACAATTGTCGGGTGGTGGTTTTTCCACAAGTGTTGGTTTCACAACCCCCATGGTCGCTCCACAACTGGCCCTTCCCAAAGTGGCAGTGTTATCCTATTTTAAGTGGCAATTTCGCACAAATGGAACAGAAACGAGAGATGATATCTCTTCAGTATCCTGACTTTCAGGCTTCTTGTTTCAGCCTAAGACGTATTGTAATTGTATAGATGAACCCTTGAAGGATCAAGAAGACAAATTCAGTAAATCTAACTCATGGAGAATGCATAAATTCGCTGTCATGTGTGATCTAAGAGAATTGTGAGATAGAAAAAGACTAGACAGATAAGATGGCTGAGGACAATAGTCATGTTTGTTGAGGACGCAAGTATCCACATGCGATTGCAAAGAGCATTTGCAAGTGTTAGAATACTTTTGAGTGCGTAGCTCAAGAAGGGAGTAAGCTTGTGTCCCCAAGATTTCACCTTGAAATCTGGGACTATCCCTTTTTAAATTTTTCGTTTTTTTTAAGTAACGGGTCGTTTTTTTGTTTTGTTTTGCTTGCGGTTGCTCGCGTTGCTCAAAGGTATCCCCAGGGAGTTATTAAGCCAAGTTCGTCAAATACCCACATGCAAAAGCTCACTCAATTCCTTCACCAGACTTTGTTTGAAAGCGTTTTATTTATTTTTATATTAAATAAATAAAGTTCTTTTAAAAATAGATTGAGCTAAAATTGGAGAATTTAAGTTATATAAAGCACTTCACCCCATCATTATTACCGCAAAACATTCACTCGGGGAAGAGTTTTTGCAGAATAGCCAATTGGAGAAATTTTCCGAGCAATTGCCCGCAGACTTCTTTTCGGGTGTTGTTTTTATTTTATTTCTTTTGTCTGTGTTTTGGTCTTTCTCTTTTTTTCGTCCAGCAATCCCCGTAGCCTATTCCTTTTTCTTGTCTAGACATTTTCCTAAGCCTAGGGTTTTGAAAAGCTATCCAGTGTTTTTAATTGCTAATTAATTTGTCTGCCAAAGCTTGTTTTTGAAGGTGACCAGAGCTCAGGATTTTTGCCTTGTCTGAGGTTAAATCCAAGTTAAATGATCAAGCAGATCACAGACCTGGAGAAGTTTGTCTTCCGTTTGCAGAGCAGTCATGGCCAAGGAAGAAAAAGCAACATTCTGGAGGATCATTTAACGGGCAGAATCACTCAGGAAATTGCGTCAATGATCAAAACAGAATCCTCTAGAGCAAGTCGTGGTTTTCGAGCAATTTTCCAAGGGGCAATTGCTTAAGTGCAAATCGTGGTTTTCCATGGTGGAGTCTTCTCATTGCAAGCTGCCATGACTTATGAATTTTCACGCAAATATTAAAAGAAGTTTCACTTGTGCAAATCGTGAAAATTTGTAGCTGTTGGCACCCTTCAAATTCCACGAAATATTAAAAGAAGATTTCACTTGTGCAAGTCGTGGATTTCAAAGCTGCCTTCCACCTTGGAAATTCACGCAAATCTAAGCTGCCTTCCTCCTTCAATTTTAACGCAGCTTTTTAAAGAAAAGTCACTTAAGTTGTCGGGAATTAGAGGAGTCATGTCTTCTAAAAGCAACCTGCCTTCCACTTCTATTTTCCACGCTGCCTTGACTTATGTATTTTCACGCAAATGTTAAAAGAAAGAGCCCATGCAAGTCACAAATCTTAGTTGCCCTTCCACTTGATTTTCCATGCAAATTTAAAGCAAAAAGTTCAAGTGCAAATCGTGGAAATAGAAGCTGCCTTCCACCTTAGATTTCCACGCAATTTTAAAGCAAGTTCACTTAAGCAAGCTGCCTTCCATCTCTGTTTTTAACGCTGCCTTGACTTATGGATTTCCACGCCAATATTAGGAGTTTGCAAAAGTTGAAGCGTGAATATTAGCTGCATGTCTTTTCCAAAATCCACGAAACTTTAAAGTTTATTCTTTTTGTGCAAGTCGTTGATTTCAAGCTGCCTATCTTTTCCAAATTTCACGAAATTTTTAAAAGAGAAGTCACTTAATGAAATCATGGATTTCCAATTCTTCCAGCTTGCCTTCCTCCTTCCATTTCCACGTTGCTTTCCTTCATGAGTTTCAACGCAATTTTTAAGAGCCAAGGTAAAAACATTTAAATACAAGTCGCTGAAATTGGCAGCCTTCTCCTTCCTTATGGTCCACGCAGCTTTTGGGGCAATTATTATTAAAAAGAGAAGCAAAATCATTAAGTGTTTGCATGTATGTTAAGCCAACTTCATCCTCTTGTTTCAACGCAGCCCATGTGGAAGTTAATTATAAATTGCATACAAAATCCCTCTAAAAGCATGTGCATGTGCTTCCCAATCTTCCAGTTAAGCCCACATTGAGCCTACTTATATTTGCTTGCACCTAGAGTGATTTCTAGAATTCAAAATTGCTCATATGCAATTAAAAATAAAAGGGTGATGAGTTTTGTCTGAATTGTTTACGGGAAACATTTCATTGGTGCACGTACTGGAGAAGAACTGCAAAAGCTTCAAGGATAAGAGGGAAGACAGGTCAAAGGCAACACTCGTAAGGAAATCGCGATCAGCTACTCTCTAGATCTAGTTTGGTGAGAATCAAAGGAAAAGAGTCAACCGCATGTGGGAGAAAGAGCTTCTCGATTCAAGGCAGAGGTATCATTCATATCATTCATAGAGCTTAAAGTGCCATGCATGCATGTTGGATCTGCATGCAGAGTATGGAAGAAGAACAAGACTAGGAATGTTGTAGTAGGAATAACTTCTTTTCCTTTTTCTTCTCTCTTATTTTCTCCGACAAAGTAATTGAGTAATCAATTAAATTGTAAAACTTAGGTGATTGGTTTAAAAGCCATTACTTCAAGTTATTGGAAGAAGTCAATTACTTGGAAATAGGTGGCAAACATGCAGAATAGAAGGTTCTATTTTCAATTGTAAATCATGCATGTCATGCGAAGAGGAATTCTAGGAGGAAGATTGCCAATTGTTTCCTTTACGGCTTCCACATGTGGGAATTCATAGAAGCTTCCTATTTGTAATTGCCCTCTATGCACTATAAATAGAGGAAGAGCCTACGGGTTAAAGGATCACAATTTGTTCATCAGAATTTGTTTAGCAGAGCATTCTTGAGTTTTCAAACTTTGTGTTGAAACCCTTGGTGTGATTTCTATGAAAGCTAGGGGATTGAATAAAAGGTGGATTTCCAGAGAACTTTGTGTCTACGGTGCTTTGCTCATCACTTCTATTTAAGGTTTTAGATAAACTTTGTGTTATCTTAGATCTAGGTTAGAAGTTGTTTCTTTCCCTTACTGTTGAATGTTGTGATTTTTCTCTGTTTCTTTCCCTTGTTGTTTCTTGGCTTGGTGTGAAAGCTTTCATTGTGAGGTGTAATGTCCCCTTTTTCAAGTCCTAAATAATTAATGCAAGTCGATATCCTTTAATACACTCCCCTTGGATTAAAAGGATTTAATTGGGGAAAAATCGACCTTCTCTTGTGCATTTAAAATTATTATTTATTTATCTTGGGCAAGTCGAATTAATGAGGGGCAAATTGATTTATTTTAAGAGCCAATTAATTATTATTTGAGGGTAAATCGATTTAATTGGGCAAGTTGATTCCTATATGTGCTTTTAATTAATATTGAATTTCTCATTTAATTCAAATATATTTTTGGAGGGAATTAATATTTGGAATTGGAGTTTGACTTTTACAGGCCAAGAAGACTATTTTTAAATATATCTCTCCTATCTAGAGATTGGCGCCAAAGTTGGAGGGAAACATTGGAGATTCAAATTGCAAAAGCTATAAAAGAAGATGTGGCGTCCCCTTTTTGGCATGTTGACGGTTTGATAAACTTATCTTCATGCTTGAAGAGGGATGTATGCCCATTTGTGATCACAAAACAAAGGTGTTCTTCAACACCACCATTTTGTGGAGTGTGTGAGATCCTTCCAAGCTTTGCATTGATAATTATTGCATAATATAATTTGTCTATGTGAGGCGCCATTATTGGAAGCATATGTGCATGGTTTGTGAGAGTTATTGAAGAGTTTTATGGTGATTATAATCTGTTGTTGCTGCTGATTTATTCTAGATCAAGTCGACTTGCATTGAGGGCTTTTGGGGTGTGTTTGAGTGCATTTTAAAAGGGGTTTAATATCTGATCTGTTATTGCATATTTTCCAAGTCTAATGCACATGTTTTGATGAATTTTGGGCTCTTAAACACTGCTGGAAATTACCTAGAGTGGATCGACTAGGTTGGGGTATTTTTGGCATCATATTTGAAGTGTTTTGATAGATCTACAAGCTGCTGTCATTAATTAATTATTTCAGATCTGTGTTGGTGTTTTGAGGGTTTGGAAGCAAGAAAAAGGGTTGATAATATTTTATATATTTTTCCTAACCCTAGGCAACTTGGTTTCAGTTTTGAGGATCAGTTTTACGAGGGTTTTAGTGTGCAGAAAAATCATATTTATGTTATTTCCTAACTTGTCCTAGAAGGGGACATCACATGAGGGCAGATTTAGTGCGCAGGTTTTGCTCGTAATGGGCTTGTTTTGAGTTGAGATTGGCGGTGGACAACATTGGCATTGTTTGTTTATTTTGTTTTATTTTTGTATAGATTGTGGTATCTTGCATTAGACAAGCATGGAGCCAGCCTCTACAGTGTTTTTCAGCATATTCCCTTTCGTGCCAAATTTGGAGGCTTTGGAACTTGGTCCGGATAGAAATGATTGCAGGATATGCACAAAATGCATTCATTAACAAGCCATGAAGGCTTTTAAGCAAATGTTTTGTCAGTGCAAAGCCCGACTCAAGCAACCTCACAAGTATCCTCCCAGCCTGTGCAAAATGGGAGCCTTTGTTTCAGATGTAGACACCTGCCGACTTTTGAAGGAGGGCCTTTTTGTATTATTTGAGATGTTGTTTGTCGTAAGCGCCTTAGTAGCTAAGTATGCAAGTGTGGAAGCATACGCATGGCATTGGTTGTGTATGTTTTATTGTTTTTGCATACAGATGTGGAAGCTTACGCAAAGCACATGAACTGTTTGACAAAATGCCTTTAAGAATCGGCCTCACGGTGTATGCAATGATTGCTACACGTGCCCAATTTTGTTTTTGTTTTAAAGGGGCCTTGGAAACCTTTAGGAAAATGTTATTTCACAAGTGTAAAGCCAAACACCACAACCTTACCATTGGTTGCTGTGTCTATGCCATTTTGGCATGTGAAACATTGGATAAAATGCCTCAATGAGGTGTGGTCACATGGCCTATGATGATTGCAAGGTTTATACAAAATGGATTTTTTTGAAAGGCTTTAGAAACTCTCAGGAAATTTTTGTTGACTAGTGTAAAGCCGATTCTCACAAACGTGCCAACATCCCTCTTGTCTATGCCAAATGGGGAGCTATAGAACAAGGTATGGACTGTCCACCAAGTTGTAGGAATGGAGAGGTTTGTCTAATTTTGTTGTTGCTCTTATCCTGACCACAAAGTGACCGTAGCTAAAACCAATCAAGTGCACCTTTCACGCCACCACCATACACTAATAAATAAAAATGTTATTATTGTTCTTTGTGATGAGTACGATATTGTTAGCATATTGGGAAAATGTACTATTTTCACACATAGTTGTACATTTACATGTTTGACTAATTTCACACTTAGTCGTATTTTTGTATATTCACTTAAGTAAATGAGGTTGATTGAATCTTGTTGCAATGGAAACGATGTAAGAGAATCCTTTATATAGTTTCTAAATCATTATAGGGGAATGAATTCGAAACCTTGTTATTTAAAATTGTTAGTACCATCATGATTTTTTGGATGTTGTTTGTGCAAAGATAATTGAGGGTAATAATTTGAAAATGCCATATTTTACTTTTTCTAATGGCGTGTTGACCTAGGAAATTTGTCTTCAAAAAAGAATAACTTGCATTTGTGTATTTCCATGTTGGGTGGAAAACGACAATCAAACATATAGTATGAGAAATTAACCCTTGTGGTATGGAAATGTCCCCTTGAGCTTACCCTCATACTCTTGTTTCTGCGGTGTGATCAAACAACTTAGTCATCTTTAGCCGTGTCTTTTCCCATTGCTATTTTGAGATTAGGTTCTACAAAGATGTCTAACAATGATTTTTACTTGTGTTTCGTGAGCGCCTTGTAGAGGTGAACATTGCACCTTGCCCATCCTCCACTCGTTACTCTTGGGAATGTCCCTTTTTCCCTCATGGCTAAATTGTCTTCTTCAGGTAAGAAACTAAAAGATTTGCTAGTGGTGTCAAGTTCACATTGTGAAGAAACCATGTTGCGACATTTCTAGGTCTTAGGGATAGAGGTTTTATCTTGGCTACTAACAAAGGAATTATCTTGGGCTTTTCGAAGAGAGTTGTGAGTTAAAGATTTTTGCACACTCTAGTTTTGACTTGTTATAGGGCCTAGATTCCTTGGGGTGTATGGAAATAAGTTAAATCTATGATCTTTTAGAGGTTAACTTGGGGCAGAACTTGTAATCTAACTCTTAGTTGTTGACATTGAATTCTTAAGATGATGGATTAGGAGTAAAGTGAAATTTGAGACTTATCCCTTTAACTCTATGCAAACCCTTATAACATTAAGACAGGTGAAATGAACCGTTCTATGTGTATCATGACCTTTAAAAACAAGGTATCCTAAATTGGGAGCAAGTGGATTGTAAATCATATTTATATCACGAGGAATGCAAACTAAGTAGTTAAATTACACAGTTGGTTGTAATAATTTGAAAGTGAATAGAGTGTGTCCATGTGTTCAAGTGTTATAATGAGAAAGGAACATGGAAATTACCCACTCTTAGACCTTATAGTCTTCCTTCTTACTCCATGTGATTTTCCCTTTTGCAATGAAGGTAAAATGTAATACCAAGTAAACATGCTCTTGAGTAACAAACCTTAGAACAAGTTCTAGTAGACTCATGTGTGTTTAAAATGTTCCTTTTAACAATCGAGTTATATAATTTATCTGCAATAAGATAAACAAACTAAATTAGATGGAACCATTATAAGTTAAGTGTTAAACGAAAGAAAGGAAATGTAGTCTAGAGAAAAGGAAAATGTATGTTTACATGTTAAGTGTTCTTCAAACCTTTAAGGTTAAATAATGAAATATGATTATAATAAAGATGTAACCATGAAAATGTGGTATTATAGAAGGTGCTTATTTGCGATGTTCATATTGTGGTTGGGTCGTGTTTTGTACTTGTTCATTTATAAAAGTGTGGCATTGATTTGCATCTTGTGTCATCTTGTTATTTGCATGTTCTTCATGTTGGTGTAAACTTCGCATGTGATGTTGAGCATTTCTTGTGATCCTTAGTGGTGTCGTATAGTTGTATCAAGTAAATGAAATTCAAAAACAAAAATCCTAGTGTGTGTAATGTCCCTTTTTCAAATTAATCTGAAATAAAGGATTCCTTGGCAAGCAATGGTGGAACAATGGAAAACCATGGATTATATTTCAGTTTCCATCATTCATATTCATGTTCTATTTTTGTATTTCCCATTCTTAGTGGGTTGGCTGGTTTGGTGAGCTTTTAATAAGCTCAAAACAAAGAAATAAGCTATTAATGAGGTCGGTTGGGTTTAGTGCCTTTAATAAGGCTTAATAAAAGATTATAATGAATTATTAGGGGTCGGCCTTTCCTTTATGAGCCTTGGCGCCAAAAGGAGGATATAAAAGAAAATTAGAGAGCTCATTTGGGGTATCTAGACTTTGGCACATTTTTCCATTTGGACATTGTGAGCTTGTTGCTCCATGTTCTTCCACTTGAGGATGAAAACCCTCTTGTGTGGTTTCTAGAAGAACGAAACCCTTCTAGTGGTTTTGTTGGAGGACGAAAACCCTTCAACATTGATTGGTATTGAAGATTATTGCAGATTTAAGGAGAATACTTAATATTCAGATTTTTATTGGCATTGGGCAGCTTTATCTACTCATTTAGAGATTTGGGACCAATTTTGAGAGGGTTCCCATGGTTGAAAAATTATGATATTGGTCTCATTTAATTACTGATATTTTTATGATCATTTTGAGTATTCATATGTGTGGAGATTCCTTGTTTTCTATGAGTTATTGAATTTACAAGTTTCAGTTGTTTTTGTGCCCTAATAAATTCTAGAATTCTGAGTTTGATGATTTGATCGCATTTTCTAGCTTCTAAAATCAAGGGCAATCTAAGGAATAACTTCTCATAATTTTTGAGTGTTTCTATGGTGGATTTCTCTCTCTCTCTCTCTCTCTCTCTCTCTCTCTCTCTCTCTCTCTCCCCTAGTCGCTAGGGTTTGAGAGTGTTCTTTTTGGCCCTTATTAATTGCTGTTATAAAAATCAGATTTGGGGTTTGAGCTAATTTCCTTAAATTTCAGTTTTATCCCCAAATGGGGATATTCTGATTTACTTGGTCTTGTGTTTTGGTCCCACATGTGTGGGTGCTAAACTACCACTCTTAGCACCATCCCAAATTAAATGGTCTTCTCCACCCTCTAAGGTAATGAATAGCTAGCTAAGTGATGAGCTAGACTGTCCCTTATTTCTTGAGTTTCATTAGTAGGTTGTTCCACTTCCAACATCTTCCACAACCTTCGATGATATGATATCATGCACATGAGTTCCCCATTGTTGGCACACATACTCCATTAATTCCGAGATCTTCCTCCTACAAAGCGGGGTCTCCTTAATCCAAGCATTTCGCAAAAAGTCAACCTTCCTACCATCCTCAACTTCCCATCTTAGTTATCCATAAAGTGATTCTCGCACCCCTTTATAAAATTCCAAAAAGTGAATCCTCAAGTAATTCTTCTTAAATGAACAACATATTTCTATCCTGGGAATTCAAGTACTCAACTTGCAGAATACGACTCCATATTCTTTCACCTTCCTCATAAATTATCCATAGCAAATTCCACCTCAAGGCCAACTTAGGATCCTTACCTTCCCATAATCCCGTGCCTCCCATTTCCTTAAAACAAATTTTATTTAATGCTATTCAATTGATTTCGTTATTGTTCTCTCACCCACTCCATATATAATTTGTTTGTATTGGATACAACTTTTACCACTAAATTTGGCATTTTAAACAATAACATTATGTAGGTTGGCATGGCTTGTAAAGAGGATTTAATTAGTTGAGTCCCGCCTACCAAAGTTACCCATTTTTCTTTCCACGTAGATAACTTTATCTACATCCTTTCTAGTGCTAGTTTTCAAACCTCCTAACTTATTTTTCCTACTATCATTGGCATACCAAAATATGTGCATGGCGGGAAGTCATTTTCAAAACCTAGGATTTTCCAGATCCTTCATTGTTGTTCTTCCTTGACATTTATGAAAAAGAGATTTGATTCCCCGACATTTATCTTCTAGCCAGCTACTATGGCATATTGATCCAGAGATTAAAATATCACCAATTACTTCAGCTTCCACAATTGACAATATCCCCATTAGAAAGGTATCATCCACCAATATGAGATGTGAAATTTGGGTTAAGCTTGAAAAGATATGTAAACCTTTAAATTTGTCATCCCTTACTACTCTATTTGAAAGTCTTCCCAACAACTCCGATACAATGATGAATAGATAATGAGAAATTACATGCCCGTGTTTAAGACCCCTTGTGGAAGGGAAAAAGCCAGCAGGAACTTCATTTTTTAGAACCAAAAAGGAAGGGGTTTGGATGCAACTATTGATAAGTTTTATCCAATCTTCAAAGAATCCAAACATACCTAGAACCTTTAACAAATGATCCAATTCACTTTACCATATACTTTGTTAATATCAAGTTTGAATATCACACTTGCTTTCTTTTGATGGGTCAGTGACTGAATGGATTCATGTGTTGTAACAATTCCATCAAGAATCTGCTTCTCCATAATAAAATCACTTTGCTCCTCTTAATAATAGCCCATGCAAGTATGTCTTCAATTTTCTTGCCAACACTTTAATTAATACCCTTATTAATGGTATTGTAGAGGGCAATAGGTCTAGGATCATCAAAGAGTTTGGCATTCTCCTTTTTAGAAATGAGGGCCAGAAATTGCGTATTCCCTTTTTTGAGAATTCCTTTCTTCCTTTTGCACACCTCCATTGCTTCCCACGCATCTTGTAATGTCCCTTTCAGGATCAAATTTGAGGAATTTGGATTTTCCCCAAAACCCTAACGGAACATTGCTGAAAATGATGCCAACCACATGTACAAAACCTGATATTTATGACAGAAAACTGATTTTATGCAAAAATTAGGGCAGCGACCTGTTTTAGGTCCACAAAACCTAAGCAACCTAGGTAGAATTCAGATTTTAGCCTTTCCTACACACAAATCTTCAAATATGCATCAACAACATGAAACACTTGATGAATTCATGCAAAATAAATGCTTCAACAATAAATTACAAACTGCTGGAATTAATTATTGCTCAAAAACAGCTGAAACTTCAAAATTCCATATCTTCATAAATACTTGGAGATAAAATGCAAATGATAGCTCAAAATGACCACAAAATATCAGCTATCCCACAATATTAGCATCGGATTTTTCCAACCACAAAAACCCGCTGAAAAGTGATCCCAAAATCTTCAAATGGGTAGATCAAGTTGGAAATGAATGTGGTAGCCCCAAAAAGCGTGCCCTAGTTGGAATGTGTGCCCTAGACCGATAGAAACCCTTGTCGTTCTGAAATTCTGAATTTTGAAGCTACAATGTGACTCTCGGATGAAGTCACCAATTCAATAAATGATGGTTTCCGTCCACGAGTGTTATGACTATAGAGGGTTTTCGTCCCCAATAGGATCCAATGAGGGTTTTCGTCCTCAAAGGTTGAAAATGAGAGCTCAATGCTCCAATTTCCAAAAGAGAAGTATATAATTCACAAGATGATGATTACAATGAGCCCCAACATTTGCTTTTATAGCCTTTTCTTTCCTTTCTTTGTGGAGTGCTCCATGTAGGCCTCTTTATTTCTTTTTAACATTTGCTTTTCCCTCTTAAAGAGGGACGACCTCTCCCTTTTAGCTGATTGAAAATAATGAAAATAGGCTAAGGGTCTTTTTCTACTTTAGTATTTAAAAATACCTTTTATTTTAATAATAATATTATTAAGTTGTCCCAAAATGAAGAATTGGTTGGGCCCAACTTAAAATATTATTAATTATTTTTAATTTAGAAAAGGGGACATTACAGTCCTCCCTCCCCAAATTTGTTTGCCCTCAAGCAAATGCAAGCTCTCATACCCAAGTGCCAATGTGCCAAAGTGAAAGAACATGTAGTACTCCCATATTCTAACTCTCGCCTTGTCAGTGAGAGAACTTCTGCAAAAACAAACTTATGCAATGGCTGCCCCTATCTTCATTGAAGTCCCTTGGCAGCCCATGAAGTTTTATGGCTGCCTTGAAGAAAAAACCAGTTGTCCCAATTTTGTCCTCAAAAACAGCAGTAGCAATTTCTTCCCTTGTACACTCAACAGTTGTACAAAACACTTTCCAGCCAGCTGCAAGTTTAAACAAAGGGCAAAAATTGAAAAATGCTCAGCAACTTGAACAACAAAAGCATTTCCCAATGAGGCGTCTTCACCTTCCATCTCACCCTTGTCAACTATGGTGGAAGAACACCCTCTAATCATATGCATGAATGCAACTGAAAAGAATGAGTAATAAAAATGAAAATTTTGAAATTTTTTAAAAGTGTTACTTTGCGTGATTTATCGCTCTCATCGCGATCGTCTCATTTTTGTGATCGTTCGGTCTTCGTTTCGTCCATTTCGGGTGAGAACTCCTCCCGCCAGGTCTTAAAATGCATTAATAATTAATTAATTAATATTTAATTAATTTATTATCCTTTATTTGATAAAATCATTTTTATTAAATTTGGGGTTTTTAATTAAATAACTATTAATATAATAATTATTAAAAGTCATTCGACAATTTTTTTTTTATTTTATCATTGGGAAGTAAGCTTGTGCTTCCAATTGTCGGGAATGCCAAATTGGCTTCCCGACCCGGATTTCCCTTTCTGGCAAATTTATTTTAATTTCCGCTTGTGGGATTTTTTCCACCAATTGCCAAATCAATGAATTGGCAAACGGGAAAAAATCTCCCGATTTCCCACATGGGGAAATAAAATGGGGATTGCCAGCCAGCCTTGCCATTTCCATTGGCAATTGGCAATTTATTTCCCCACTTCCCCTAGCAATTAATGCCACTACCCGGGAAAGAGGGAAGTTGTTTTAACGGGACGAATTAATCCTCATAAAATCCTTCCATCAAACTCGTTGGAAAGAGTCATGTGAAGCTTTCCAATTTCTTCTTATTTCTTCTAGAGGAACGTCTCAGAGTAATATTTTATCACATCCCTCAACAAATTACTACGCATTCACCAGGAGTTGTTAAAAGCTACGCATTGGTGGAAGTTTAAACGCAAGTCTCTTTCATGTGCATGACTACACAACAGGAGGGAGACCAATGTGGAGGGAGGAGTTGTTAGAAGTTTGAGAGCAGGAAACTAAAGCCATACGCATTTTGCAAAGGAGCATAGTCCAAAATCAGACCAAACGATTTCAACACAGCAGAGGTGAAGAGGAATAAGTCCAAAGAAATTACATGACAGCTAAGAGAGAACACTTTTCAACAGCTTAGGAAAAGAAAGCAAGCCCAGCCAAGCATAAAATAATCTTCCAGCAAATCAAAGCAAAGATAAAATAGTTTAAAGCATTTCCCACGCATTGAATGGAACAAGTTTGGTAAAGAAAAACGTTTTCCTCCTCCCACGCATTGGGACAACATAAAATTTGAGGAACAATAGTTAAACAAAAACAACAATCTCCACGCATTGGTTGGAGCAAAGAAAAGGGACATTTTTGTTTTGTTTTGATGAGCATCTCCACGCAGGAGCAGCAAAAACAAGATCCTCACACCTTGGATAAAAGGAAACATCAATGAAGTCAGGGATTCTCACCACGTGGAAAATAAAAAAAGCAGTTTGAAAAGTAAATAACAGTCTATAAATTACCACGCATTTGCCAAAGAAGATTCAATGCTAGAGGAAGGAATCAGAACAATCCAGATAAAAGAAAGAGGCATTTGTTTTATTTTAATAATTTCTCCACGCATTTTTCAGGAGAGAAGTCCAACAGCAGCAAAGAACTCCTTCCACGCACAGCGAAAGAGGGGGGAGGAAAATAATAAGTTTTAGTGCCTTAGCAAGATCTCGCGCAGGCAATGAAAAGACAACAATCAGATCAAACAGAGAAGTCTCCACGCAAGCAGGGAAGAAGAAGTCAGTTTTAATGTATTTGCAGGGATTGGATAAGATAAATAAAGCTTGTATTTTGTCTAAAAGACCACGTGGGGTAAGGAACAGTCCAAAATCAGACCAATAGAAAACAGCAAATAGGAATTTAGTTTGATTTATTGAGCAATTTCTATCTTCATTGAAGCTCCACGCATTGGTCTTTGGAGGAAACAAGAACCTTGGCAAACACTAAACTACAGCTCATTAAAATTTGTTTTTGTTTATTTTCTTTTGCTTGGAGGAGACCATGTGGGAGAAAGAAGAAAGAAACAACCCAAACAAGAAGATCTCTATGCAGCTGCAAAAGAAATACATTCTTCCACGCAGCCAAAAAGAACAGTCCATAAGTGAATCTCAAAGTACACGGTCATTTAAATCAAGAAGATTTTTACACATACCAAGGAGAATTTGCTCCGGCGAATTAAATAAAAAAATCGAGATATTAGAAATCGGGTGATTTTGTTTATTTTTAGGAGGATTTAAAATCATAGTCATGCATATCGGGAGCCTAGTCTCGGTGTGATGTATTTAAAAAAAAAAAAAATAATTTCAGTAATCACATCGATTATTATTATTATTATTTTTAAAATAATAATAATAATATAATAAAAAACAAGTCATATTTTTCTTGCATTGATGGGGGTTTCAGAGACTGAGACCCGGCCCCGCTTGCGTTGTTTTGCGTGCCTAAGTCATTTTTCTATGAAATTCATAATGGCCGAAAAATCTAATAAATCTGCAGGAAGATCGAGGAAGCCAATGGAGAAATCAAACAAATCCACGCTCAAGTATGAATTCCAAGGAATCATCCCTCCCAGTTCCATTAAGTCAACATATGACAATATCACTGATACAAATTTGGGTCACATCAATGTGCAACAATTCTGCGAATGGGTGAAAACTGAAGGCAAAACCATATTCTCGGATAGGCTTTACCATAGTGGTCTACCCCAAGCAACAACATTTCCTATCTTGGTGCAAGTGTCCAGAGTTGGTTATCGCTTGCACAGAGCATTATGATCCCGAGAGACGAGGAATTTTTAAAGATAATCGCGAGCCTTTCCTCTTAATCACACCAGAGCACATTGAGGAATTGCTCGGCATACTTGACTTTCCTGAGAATGTGGATATCACTCAAGTCAACACAAGAATTTTGGGATGAAGAACCCCTGAGATGGAGCAAGATGGTTAATAACAATTAGTTAGTGACCAAGAGGCCTCGAATTGACCGGCTTCCTAAAGAACTGTACCGCATTGAGTTCGTGGAAGAAATCGGGGACATGATTACTCTCCTAAGTCGAATTTTTGGTTTACCCTCTGCCAAGATTTTCCACCCATGGATGTATCAATTTATCTGTATCATCCTTGCAAGAAAGAGTTTGTGGATTGGGCCACCATCATCAGTGATACCCTTCACAAACAATTGATCGAAGTTAAGATGACTGGATGCTTCTACATGACATCATATCTGACTTATGCAGTGGCAAGAAGAAAGTTATTTTCTGGACTCGAAACAAGAGGAGTCATGGGGCCATCAAATAGTGTTTTTCATTATTACCCGCAACTAAGTTTCAAAAATAGCTCTCACCATTTCAGAAGGGTCAACGATGCATTTACTTTCCGCGTGATTCGGAACCTGAATAGGAATACAGAGGAAAGATTTTCCAAAGAAGCCATGAATGTCATTTCCCAATGGGGAACATGGTTTATTCAATTTTCATCTTTTTCCTACATTCGCGTAAGTGGCTTTGTGGGTACCCCATGGAAACTTCCTAAGTACGTCAATGACAAATGGGCATTAATGGAGCTTGCGCGACAACTATTCCAAGTTCATTGTCTTCTCAAAGTGACAAGCATCATTCAGAATTCATTTCCCAATCCAAATCGGGGAATACCAATGTCCAAATCTTTTCAGTGCACAACTCATGGAAAAAGAGTTCGCCCTCATCACAATTCATCCATATGTGAAGAGAGCCCAGTTTGATATCAATGGATATATGCAAAAGATTCTTGGAGCAAAGTATCAACATAATCCTACCATGGAAGATTTTTGGGCTGCCTGTTCAGACGAGCATGAAGTAAGAAGACGAGAGTTTTCTCGCCTAACCCTTGCTCAGATCAAGGCCTTTCGCATTAAGAACCCTCTAGATTCATTCGTAAATGATGATGAAGATGTTATTGATCCTTCATATGATGTAGTTGCTTTTACCCCGTTGCCTCGAATTGACTGGACCAAGAGAGATGAATTTTCTCTTGATAGCAAGAATCAACCGATCCTTGAAAGAAGCATATCGTGGTACGAAAGAGAACTTGCCAAGTTACAATCAATTCAAGATCATACTTCAAGATCACAAAAATTGCCAACTCGAGGAGGTCTTCATTCAACCAAAGCCCCTTCTCAATCGACCTCCGTGCCATTCAATCATACGCAATCAGCAAGAAAGGAGTGGTTGCCAAAATCCCCTTCGCCGAATAATGTGTCACGAGGAGAAAAACCTAAGGGTCCTAGCCCTAGTGAGGGAAGAGAGTGTATTAGGATTTTCTACTTCAAGTAGAGATTCTTCTACTCACATTGTTAATAGTTCTCAAAAGCTAGTGACAAAGGATCCTCAGCCATGCCTTGCACAAACATCCACTCAAGTACAAGTAGTCCAAATATCGAACACTTCGGAGCATACAGTTCACGAAGAGATTTCCCAAAATCTCCCAAATGAGCAGGAGGTGGATATCGAGGTTATTTCTCCTGAAATCGGGGTCGTGGAAAGGGTTCTTGCAGAATCTCATGATGATCGAGAACAATGAGAATGTTGCTTTGAGCTCCAGGATTTTGTATGCAGAAATAGTGAATGATACTCCTTCCTGGGTTGATTCCGAGGTTAAGAAAAGGAAAAGGGTTGTCAAGGCAATTGACATTGATTTTGATGCCCTTTTCAAACTTTCAAATGACGTCATTCCCAAGAAGCCTAAAGTGCTTTCTCGAATAATGGTGGATAATGATGGAAACAGATTTGCAGATCTTGCCATCCCACAAGTTGACAAGGAGCGTGATGCCATGACATCTGCTGATTATGAAGTTTCCAAACTTGGACTAGGGAGGTCCACATTGGAAAGTGACATGGCAATGGCTCGAGATTCAATTGATATCATGCTAAAGAGACTTGAGAAATATAAGTCTCAGAACTCTCAGCTCAAGGCCGAAAAGAATCAATTGGTGGAATATGTTCAACATCTGATAAATCCCATATCATCCACTTTCCCAGTACCTGATGCAGTGGCTGCCCCGATGAAGAAACTCTCAATTTATCAAAAGAAATAAACACATTGGGCCATGTCACTAAAACTTGGCTTTCAGAGATTCTCGTTTTAGGCCAAGAGACGATCAAAACAATGGTTAAGCTCCATGAAGATGTCAGTGCATATCTTGATCCAATTCTTTCTTTCAAGGAAACTTTTGTTTCTAACGTATCAAATTTGGATGAGATATTGCCCAATCTACAGGAGATGACAAGTATGGAATCCTCAGTTTTAGCCATTGAAGGAATTCTCGAATTTGAACATCGAGGGACACATTTTCTTTGGTGTCTGCATCTCAAATCAAGGAAGACGCTTCTCGAGGATTCTATGATCCATTATGAGAGCATATGCAATGAAGCCTTCACTTCACTCGCCTTGATTCAAGAATTCATAGCTGAGATCCCTTGCAACCTCGTAAATGAACATAATCAAAGGTGTTCATCGAACAGGTGGAAGAGCAATTTTCACAATTATTTAAGGACATGTACACTCCCGCCAATAATTTCTCGTCAGTCTCAATGGAGCGGTGCATCAAATTAAAGAACTTATTTGAGAATGCTCAATCAAAGATGGTTAATTTAAATGATATGCCAAGTAGGATTCTTGAATTGCAGGTATTTTGTGAGGCTATTCTTCGACCAAATGAACCTCCAGAAGAAGAAAAGATGTTTGAAACTTTGGGAAGGTTTAGATCCTTTCAACTAGCAAAAGCATGGATCCTAATTTCACCGACGGTTTAGGGAGATAGTTTTCTTGGTATCTAACGAAGTGGGAGAGTCCATTTCTCATACGTTTGAGATAGGCGGACCCCATTTCAATGGATAAGGCACTGGTTATTATTGTATATTTTAAAAAGTGGATTTTTAAGAAAAGGATGTTGTTATTTGCTTTCGGGAAGCTGTGGATAACTTAAGTGATTTCTATTTTTAGTTGTTTTTAATAAAGTTGGTTAGAAAAAGTCAAAGGTCACTTAAGTGCCTTATTTAATGTTCATGTAAAACCCTAACTACTTTGTAACCAACTTTTGGGTTATAAAAGGAAGTGAGGGGCTCATTTGTAAGGGTGACTTTGAGAGAGGAGAAGAAAATACTTTTGTGTGCAAGCTTTGTTTCAGGAAGAAACTTTGTGTTCTTTTGTGAAAACATTTTGGAGTTAATGAAATACGAACTTTGTGTCTCATTCATTGTCTCTTGTAACATTTGATGTTCTTATGTTCATTAGATGTTAGATGTTTGAATCTTGCATGCAAATATTGTCTTTGATCTTATTGTCAACGTTATTAAGTTGTTCTTGTTCACAAGTGATCAAGCTCTGTTATTTACTTGCTCATGTGTGTTCCCTTTTACTCATTCTTGTTTAGCTGATGCAAACTCTGTTTTATTTGTGTTAGTTATTGTTTGTTCTTCTCCATGCAATATTAGGCTCTGCTTTTACCTAACTCTTGCATGTTCCTTCCATTCATTCCTTTCCATTCCTTTCCTTCATTCCATTCCATCTCCATCATTCACTTTTCTTTCCATTGATGTTCCAAAACACCCCCACATACAATTTTGAATGTACAGTGTAAATACAGTTTTGGTTTTCAATAAAGGCAGCCTCACCTTCATTGAGGAGGGACTTATAAGAAGTTTCGGGCTGCATACTTGTTGTTGCCCTTTGCCTCTTCAATGTCTCCAATCTTTTCCGCTTCAACCCAAGTATGGAAGAGGCTTCATCTCCTTGCAAAGGGTGATCACATGTGACCATAAATTTGACATTCTTCATGATGTCATCTTCTGCTACAACTGCAATCTTATTTGCTCCTTCATTTGTATGGGAAAAGAGCAAACTCAGTTGTTCTTCCTTCATCACACATGTACTTGCACATGGAACAAACTTATTAGAGAAAACAAGAGTTCTCTTCTTCTTCATTTCATGCCTTGTAGATATGATGGCCAACTCCTTTTTGCTTGCAAACTTCTCACAAACTTCATACAAGTGATGGTTGTCCAAAAACTCAGTCATGCTGCCCCAAACACAGTTGTAATCATGCATTTTTCCCTCAAAAATTAGAATGAAAGTAGATGGAAAACCTCCTATGATAGTTGTAAGCATGTTGCTATTGTTAGCACCCTTCACCCAAATGGTTGGAAATTCTTCTACAGTTGTTAACAACAACGGAAAGGGGCTGGAAATTGCATGGACAATAAGTGAAAAACAAGTACAGCTGTTGTCATATTGAATATCCCTCATGAAATCTTGCAAAAACAACATAGTGGGGGCTGGAAACACTTTGTTGATGACTGAAAATACCTCAAAAGTGTGGAAACTATCCCCTCTCATGGCTGTCCTCTTTTGTATGACAGCAAATAAGATTATAGACAAGCTGGAAATGTCTATGACAGCAATACAAAATCTTATGACAACATGCTTGGAAATCTGAAATCAACATGTTTACAACTCACAACCATACTTTCCATGTCCGGATGGGTGACGATGCTTTGGGCAGCAAGATAGCATTCATCTTGCTCATCTTCATACACAACAATCACTAATTCAGCATTTACTTGAGCATGCTTATCACTTGGGAACTCAAAACCCTTGTGTCTTGACTGTTGTTTTAAAAATAAAATTGTAGATTTTACTTCTTTATGTGTTGCCCATATTATACCTTGCCTTCTTTTGTAAGTTCCCCCTTCTTCTTGGTTGTAACAACTCTAATTATCTTGATATTCTTGCCTTGGAATGTAGAACTTGGCTTCAAGGAACACTCTAGGAGTAAATCCTTCGCAACTTTGTTAGGATGCATAACAAGTTCAAAATAATCCTTTATAACATTTCTTTCTAACCATATGCATGGAGTAGTAATATTGAATTCAACAAGGACTTCCTCTTTCTTTTAACTCAAAGGATCAACCGGAACCCAAACTTTGATGTTCACATAATCTTGAACTTGCAAGAAAAGATCTATGTGCTCTATGTTACTTAATGAATTCTTCACATTATCACCAATTATATTATGAGACATCAAACATGACATATGATCATTCTTTTCAACAAGTTGCCCATAATGGCACAAGTATGGCAACGACATAGGAGGAGATAAAATGTGATCATTTCTATCATACCTTATCAACAAGGAGCTCACCCTTATTTTGTTGGTACTTGTCCGGAAAATCTTCTTGAACTCTTTCCAAGATTATAAACTCCTTCAATCTGCCCCCAATTGATTGTTGTGTGGGAAACACCAAATAATTGAAAGCAATTATGAAGAACCGAAGTACCCTTCCTTTATGGACATACCCTTCCATAATTTCACCCTCATATACTTCATGCAAATATTATTTTTCTTCTCTATTTTTTGCAACATGCCATCATTAGAAATCAATGAATTGTCATTAAATATCAAAGGATTTTACTAGACTTCGAGATACGCCCTACGAGGCCCGTACTGTGCACAAAACGTATCGTATCTAGTATGGGTACGGATACTGATACATTGTGGGTACGGTGTGGGTTCATACCCACAGTCCACGGGTAGCCTCGGGTAAGGAAAACTAAACTCGGGATGTACCCGTGGACTGTGGGTATGTACCCGCACCGTACCCACACGTTATTTTTTTTAGTGAAAATAATAAAAAATAAAGACTCCAACTTAAAAAAAGTAAACCCTAAACCTAATTCAACTACCCACCCCTCCTAAAGACACCACTCAAATGCTATATATACACCCCTTTGCTTCCATTCTACTCACACACGCATTTTCATTGTAATGTCCCTTTTTGGGGACCTTAGGAAATGGCTAAAAGATCTCAAAACAGATTTGAGACACTGCTGTTATAAACCCTGCAAAAACTGATTTCAAACCCTTCCTAGGGCAGCAACCTTCCTAGGGAAGAAAAGCCTTTAAAAAAAAGATAAACCTTGCAAAAATACTTCCAAACTTGTGCCAAAATTAATATGAAACCCTTATCAATCAATTGCAGCTGTTAGAGCTCAAATTTGCATGTGAAATTAATTAATTAAGAAACCCTAACCAACGAACATTCCCGAGCTTACCAAAAATAGTAGAACATCACCAAAATTCACCAAACTCGAAAACTTGGCTTAATAAAATATAGAGAATAAGATGATAATTTCATATTTGTCAAAATGTCTCCACACATACCAAATTACCACCTCAACATAGGTCGCTCCACTTGAAATAATTATAATTTGCACCAAAGAAGACCACAAATGCAAGAGAAAGATCCTTTATTGCATTTCCAACCAGCTTGCACAATCAAAACCTCATTAAGGGTTTTGTCCTTGGAAGAGATCCTCAACCCAAGGGGTTTCGTCCTTGAGAGAGAGAGAGAGTAAAAGGGCTACACTAGCCAACTTTCACCAAAATAAGAATAATCACCAAAACATGAATCATTAATGCCCAAGCGACCTCCTTAAATAGGCATAAGGAGTGCTTAAAGCCTAAGTCACAAGGTTCGAGTTCGATGAGGATAAAATTCGGTTGAAGTTCGTCATTAGATAAAGTTCGAAAAAAAAATCGCCATTAAATTCGACTAATATATAAAATAAAAAATAAAAATAATTATAGATATTTAAATAAATATAAAATATAAATATAAATAAAATAAAGATTAAAAACAAATAAATAAGCATTAATAACTATAAGTCTACAAGTTAATAAATAAGTAGTTTATAAGTATTAATATTATATTAATAAATAAGTCTACAAGTATTAATATTAATAAAATACCAATAAGTCTACAAGTTAAAAAAATTATTAAAAATAAATAATAAATATCTTATTTAAAACTTAAAATTAAAAAATTATTAAACGCTTAACAATATTTTTTTAAACTTAAAAATAAGAAGGTTATTAAAAACTTCGCAAGATTATTTTATTTAATTTTAGTTTTTAAATTTTCTTTTAACTTTTAAAATTTAGATTTAAAACAAAAGAAATAAAGAAATTAATTAACATTTAGATTTGAAACTAAAAATAAAGAAATGTTAAAAACTTATAACTAAAAGAAATCTGTGATAAATAAATAAAATTTTAAAACTAAATAGTAAATAAATAAATAAAATTAAAAATAAACAAAAAAATAAAATATAAATTATAAACCTAAAACTTAAAAAATAAAATAAAAATTATAAACCTAAAACCTAAATGTTAAAACATTTGATGGGGAGAGGAAGACCTACCGGGAAGACTCGCAAAGAAAGATGGAAGACTCGACGGCAATGATGGAAAACTCACACACTCAAAGCCTCCAACAAACAGTCACAACCTCCAAAGCAACGAGTTTTGCAACGCTATAAGCAATGGCGATGACTAAGCAATGATCACAACAATGTTGCAAGGTTGAAGCAATGGTGGTGGCGGCGAAAGAAGTTGAGCAACCGAGCTTGCCTAACAACAACGAATCATTTTTATGGTGGTGACTCCTCTCACAAACAGATTGAAAATGGCACTCAAAAATGCACTTGTATGAATTTAACATGGCGAATGGCTGTTTATAAAGACTTATTTTGCAAATTTTAGGGTTTTGTTTTAACTTTTAGGGTTTTTTTCCTCCCGCCAAATATTATTGAATATTCACGAATTTTCAAGCTTTACTTTGAAGTTTGCCAGATTTTGAACTTTTTCCTTGAAATTGAGCAAACCCTATGACATGACTTAAAGCAATCATTACATCATGGCTGACCCCTTAAGTAATTGCATTTTAAATATTAAAAAGGTTATTGGAGCCTACATGCTCACAACACCATTAATACTAAACTACTTAAATTCCTCTATTGGAGCAAAAAGGCTTCCAATAGGATAAATCATAATAAATGAAAACAACTATCTAATCAATAATAAAAATATAATCCAGATTTCCCCTTGCTTTTCTCCTTAGACCCACGGGGAAAGAATGGGTTAAGGTCTTCAAAATTTAGCCTCCAAAAAGGGACATGACATTCATCTTTTGCAAATTGGGAGCTTGAAAGTTCAAGGAGAGAGATAGAAGTTGGGAGGAGGACAAGAAGAGTTTCAAGGAGGAGGATCAGCATCAAACAACAAAGAGGAAGGAGTGATTTTAGGTATTTTCCATGCATCCATTTTTTTAAATCAAAATTTTTATGTTTTTAATAGTTTATTAAATTATTTTGCAATTTGTTAAAAATATCTCTCATTATAGGTTAAAGCAAATAAAAAACTGTAGCCATGGCATCAAGTTCAGCTTCAAGAGGATATGGGAAGCAAGTTATGAGGCGGGCATACAAGGAAGTATTCCAAGTCCTACGAATGTGAGACTAGGTCCTTCTTTTCCTTTATTAAGGCATGTAGAAGTGTTGGAACTCATTGTTGGAGGTGGTGTTCATGTTTGGGTGTGCCCCATTATATTAAATTTTAATAAGCATGCATTTTCTTTAAATTTATATATATATATATATATATATATATATATATATATATATATATATATATATATATATATATATATATATATATATATTTAAAAATATATTCTACGAATGTACCCACAACGTATTGTACCCAAGGGCTTTAAAAATTTGTCATTTCAGCGCACTGTACCCATACCCGTATCCCTGGCAGTCTAGGATTTTTACCTTCCAACTCGTGCTTCATGACTTCCTTCTCTTCCCTAGGCTCGTGCTTCGAGATTTCATCAAACCCTTGGCCCTCCATATTGTTGTTCTGAAAATCAGTCAAGGGCTCATCCTTAGGGAAAATGATAGGTACTTTTACCTCTTTCTTTGGAGATACTGCTGCATCAAAAACCCTTTTGGTTCTTCATTTAGCAACACCTCTCCATGTCCTTCAACATGGTCTTCTTGGGACTCCACCTCAAAGCCCTCTTGCAGATCTGATTTTTCTTTTTCTTCTTGTGTAGCTTGTGACCTAAGCTTGGGCCTTGATCTTCCCTTGCTTACTCCCATGAACTCAGAAAATGACATGGCATCACGAATCTTCTCTCGGAAGAGCCCTATACTCCTCATACCATGTAGCAATGTTTACCACTTTGGATGGTTGAGTATTATTGACTTCATTTGAAGAGCTCCTTCCACCATTCTGGTGTCCCCGAGATTTCACCGAAAACTGGGACCACCCTTTTTTTAAAAATCGTTCTTTTCAAGTAACGGGTCGTGTTTTGTGTTTGTTTTGTTCTGCAGTTGTTTGCATTGCTCCAAGGTATCCCTGCAAAGCCATAAAGCTACATTCGCCAAATACCCACATCTTTGAAGCTCACTCAATTCATTCACCGGGCTTTGTCTGAAGCATTTTATTTATTTTAATATTAAATAAATAAAGTTATTTTAAAAATAGATTGAGCTAAAATTGGAGGATTTGGGTTATATAAAGAACTTCACCCCATCATAATTACCACAAAACATTCACCGGGGGAAGAATTTTCGCAGATCGCCTAATTGGAGAAATTTTTCGAGCAATTGCCCACACTTCTTTCGGGTTTTGTTTTTATTTTTTTATTTTTTTTTTTTTGTTTTGTATTGTAGTTTTCTCCTTTTTTTTCGTCCCAATCCCCATAGCCTATTCATTCTTCCTACTGGACCTTTTCAGGGCCTAGGGTTTTGAAAAACTATCCAGGTGTTTTTTAATTGTTAATTAATTTGTCTAAAGGTGACCAAGCTTAGGATTCCTTCAAGAGATTGCAAGAGGTTGCTTGGTCCAAAAAGGTGCAATAATGGATTTTATGAAAATAAGAAAAGCACTACCACCAATGCGTAGAGCTCGAGAAAATATGCACTTTTAAAGAAAATAACACCTAAAACGGAGCCACAAAGTGAAAGTTATGGCACTTGCAAGTGTTTCACGCTACATCTTCCGGACCCTTTCAAAAATGGAAAGTTTTATTCTATGCTTGTGTTTTCTTCACCGAAAAATCCAAAATGGAAAGAAATGCTTCTTTGACCAAGTCGCACTTTTTGGAGTTGTCGTGACTTATGTCTTTCCACGCCAAAGCTGGGAAGAGAAGCCAATACAAGTCACACTTTTTGGGAAAGAAGCTTTCTTCATGCTAGTCGCACTTTTTGGGAAGGATGATTTCTCCATGCAAGTGAGAATTTTGGGGCTGCCTAGAAGGTTGAAAATTCACATAATTCACTTAAGTGAAAAGTGGGAATTTTGGGGCTGTCTAGAAGGTGGAAATTTGGAGGCTTCCTGGAAGGTTGTTTTTTCCCACAATTAAAGTTAAATCACTTAAGTGAAAAGTGGGAATTTTGGGGCTGCTTGGAAGGTGGAAATTTGGAGGCTTCTGGAAGGTTGTTTTTTCCCACAATTAAAGTTAAATCACTTAAGTGAAAAGTGGGAATTTTGGGGCTGTTGGGAAGGTGGGAATTTTATAGCTGCCTAGAAGGTTAAAAAGTCACACAAATCACTTAAGTGAAAAGTGCGAATTTTGGGGCTGCCTAGAAGGTGGAAATTTGGAGGCTTCCTAGAAGATTGTTTTTCCCCACAATTAAATTTAAATCACTTTAGTAAAAAGTGGGAATTTTGGGGCTGCCTAGAAGGGTGAATATTCCCACTTCCTTGCCCTCATGTTTTTTCCACAATTCCTAGCCAAAAAGTGCGACCCACTTTGGCATAGTTGCATGCTTTAAAATGGATTTCTTTTAATTGTTTTTAGCAAAGGTGGAAGCCATAGGTAGAGGGCAATTAATTCTTTTATGTGGAGCATGCTGCCCTGGAGAAGTTTGGCGCCAAAGGGAGAAGTTGTTAGCACTAAAAAGAAAATATTTTTAATTAGAAGCATCAGTTTTGGCGCCTAGGGTTGGAAAGGCTTTCTTTTTATTATTCTGGCTATTTGCATGTTGATGTGAGTGCACAGGGGAATAAAATAATATTTTAGGCTTGCTTGGCATGCAAGCAAAGTCTGAAAATTGAGGGCAACAGGCTTTATAATCAAGTTTTGGTGAAGAAATTGGACATTCATGCCATGAACTTCATGTTTGTCTGAATTATTTGCAGGAATAATTCACTGGTGCTCATATTTATGTGAATTAAGCTAGTGTTTATGTCAAATACAAGGGCAATCATGGCAGCTTCTGCACAAATAGATCCAACTCTCATAATTGCAAAGGCTTCTGGTAGAAATTAAAAAAAAGATCTCAGACAAAAATTGATTCAGGCACGATGAAGGGTGATGACAGAGATGATCCAACAGAATCATGCATTGTGTCCAAGCTTGCTGAGATTAATGATACAAACATGGGCCACGAAGCTATCAGTAATTTGATTGACAAATCCAGGGCAACCGGCAGGACACCTCTCGTGCGGGCTATGAGAAATAGTGGAATTATCAAAGCAACAACATTTCCGGCTACAACCCAGTTGCCGGAATTTGTTCTAGAGTGTGCAAAGTTCTACCATCCTTTATCCAAAACAATTAGGGATGCAAGCAAGGAAAACAGATGGAAAGACAATGAATTACATGCTGGACAAATACATTCGATGTCAGAACAAAGGGCAATTATGAAGTGTTGCAGCCGGAATTACTTCTTTCTTCTTCTCTTTCTTTTCTTTCTTATTTTCTCGGACAAAATTGTAAAACTAAAGTAATTGGTTAAAAGCCATCACTTTAAGTTATTTGAAAAGGTCCTTTAATTAAGAATAGGTGGCAAACATGCAGAGCTTTGAATTAGTCTTCAGATGCATGTCATGTAAAGAGGAATTCTGGGAGAAAGATTGTCAGTTGTTTCCTTTATAGCTTCCACATGTGGCAATTCATTGAAAGCTTCTATTTGTATTTTGCCCTCTATGCACTATAAATAGAGGAAGAGCCTACGGGTTAAATCATCACAACTTTGCTAGAGCATTCTAGAGTTTTCAGACTTTGTGTTGTAACCCTTGATGTTGTCTCTCGTGAAAGCACAACTTTGCTAGAGCATTCTAGAGTTTTTAGACTTTGTGTCAGAACCCTTGATGTTGTCTCTGTGAAAGCTAAGGAATTGAATAGAGGTGGATTTCCGGAGAACTTTGTGTCAACGGTGCTTTGCTTCTTACTTCTGTGTGGATCTTAAATAAACTTTGCGTTATTTGAGATTTAGATTAGAAGTTTTCCCTTGCTTTTACTTCTGAATATTGTGAGATCTATTTGTTTATTTTATCTATGTGTATGAGGCCAACTCGAAAACTATTGGTTGAATTACACATCTTCCTTTCTTCTTTCCCACATTCCATTATTTCCCCCTTCTGAAAATACTCCATAAACAGTTGCTTACTTGTTGCAGAATTGCTTACCTATGGTTCATGAGCTTTGTGATTAAAGTAAAACCCCCGCAAATAGTTATTAAGTTTCATACGTACCAGATTGATAAACATCTTACACGGGAGCCTCACCGGTAAATGAGGGAGATTTATCTCATGACGGCCTAGGTTTTTAGTTGTGCAGAAAATTTAGCCAACACATTCAAATCTTGAATGGTATGGATCGATTGTGCCATTTTATTGGCCAATCTTTCTTTCTCTAGGGCAAGCCTTTCAAATCTAGCATCACAAAAAAATTATCCGCCATTTTATCTTCCTGCATGAAAATCCTCGGGTTGGGTAGGCCAAGCTCGATACCATTGTAATGTCCCTTTCAAGTTCAAATTTGAGGAATTTGGATTTTCCCCAAAACCCTAATGGAACATTGCTGAAAATGATGCCAACCACATGTAGAAAACCTGATTTTTATGACAGCAAACTGATTTTATGCAAAAATTAGGGCAACAACCTATTTTAGGTCCACAAAACCCTAAGTGACCTAGGTAAAATTCAGATTTTAGCCTTTCCCACACACAAATCTTCAAAAATACATCAACAACATGAAACACTTGATGAATTCATGCAAAATAAATGCTTCAACAATAAATTACAGACTGCTGGAATTAATTATTGCTCAAAAATAGTTGAAACTTCAAAATTCCATATCTTCATAAATACTTGGAGATAAAATGCAAATGATAGCTCAAATTGACCACAAAAATATCAGTTATCCAATAAAATTAGAATTAGATTTTTCCAACCACGAAAACCCACTGAAAAGTGATCCTGAAAATTTCAAATGGGTAGATCAAACTGGAAATGAATGTGGCAGCCCCCAAAAAGTGTGCCCTAGCTGGAATGTGTGCCCTAGCATTGATAGAAACCCTTTCCGTTCTAAAATTTTGAATTTTGAAGCTCCAATGTGACTCCCGGATGAAGTCACCAATGCAACAAATGAGGGTTTTTGTCCCCAAGTGTTGTGACTATTGAGGGTTTTCGTCCCCAATAGGATCCAATGAGGGTTTTCGTCCTCAAAGGGTGAAAATGAGAGCTCAATGCTCCAATTTCCAAAAGAGAAGTATATAATTCACAAGATGATGATTACAATGAGCCCCAACATTTGCTTTTATAGCCTTTTCTTTCCTTTCTTTGTGGAGCGCTCCATGTAGGCCTCTTTATTTCTTTTTTAACATTTGTTTTTCCCTCTAAAAAGAGACGACCTCTCGCTTTTAGCCGACTAAAAATAATGAAAATAGGCTAAGGGTCGTTTTCTACTTTGGTATTAAAAATACCTTTTATTTTAATAAAAATATTATTATTAAGTTATCTCAAAATGAAGAATTGATCGGGCCCAATTTAAAATATTATTAATTATTTTTAATTTAGTTAAGGGGACATTACACATCTTTACCAACAATATGCCAATTCTTTTTTAAAAATCTGTTTAGAACCCATCGAGAGATAGAGGCCGTATGTCCACCAAGAAAGCACGTAACTCCGGGAGTTTCCTTTCCCATGATTGGTTTCATCAGGTCTACATTATCCTCTTTTGTAATGAGCTTCAGAAAATTTTCCAGCAATTCATCTTCAACCGAATAATCTTCTTCTTGCTCCCTAGAGAGCAAATCCTGAAAAAAATTTACCCCTATCTCCCAAATTTTTACTTCTTCTTGATTATCCTCCCAGATGGAAGGGTGAATTTTTCTATTTTGTTTATATTTCTCCTTACAACCATGGCCATATGAAAGAACTTGGTATTCTTGTCTTCATCCATTAACCAATTGACCCTTGATTTTTGTTTCCAATGTATTTCCTCCATGTGAAGTATGTTCAGACTTTAAACACATGATTACATGGAAACAACTAAATATTGTATTAATTCAAATAAGAAGTTTTCATTGACATAAAATCAATCCGTCTCTTTTTCATTCTTCATCAAGCTTTACATAAGCTTACACATACATAACCCAATGGTCCAACAGACTCAGCTAACTACACCTGTATAACTGACATAAGTAAATTAATACTACTTATGTAATATTATTTAAGTTTATTTATTTACTAAACAGAGTGTCTCACAAGGAGATGCATGCCCCAACTAACATACTAACAAACTAACAAAATGTCCTACTTTGGATCACATGACCCAACAAACCCCCGTTGATCCAAAGGAAACCAAAACCTGATCCTGAGCATATGATAGTGAATCCATCCAAGAGTCTCTAACCCATCTTGCAAATTGGCACTTTGTACATCCTGGTACTGATCAACTTGTGTCACTTGGCAAAGCCTGCGATCCTCAAATTGTGACACGAACAATGAACATCCTGCTAGGCATGCTCATCCCCTCTAACTATTATGTGATTGTACTACATTATAAGCACCATCATGGGAATGCTCAACTGGATCAACCCTTGATCCGAAGACTATTCAGCACCTCTATATGGCACATCTACCTTGATGCCTAACAATGTTGACCTCACTTCGCTTATCACTACAGGCGATAGTAACCCTGTCAGATGTACAATCATTGACAATTGATCAAAGACCAATACAGTATCTTCCCCCATTAGACGAGAGGTGAGAAGCACATGCAGCGAAAAAAATAACCAAATAACTATCTACTCTTCATCAATGATATTAAAGAACTCAAAAAACCAAAAATGGATAGAAAAGTAAAACATCACAACCTTATCATCTATCCAAAATTGCTACTACAACAAAACCTCATCTCAAAGCTAGCAGTGAACTTAAGATGTGTGGTAGCTAGTTCTATCATCCTCATTGATTCCAAGGGACTTGTAAACATAGAAATGCAACATGGGTGTTTCCAACAACTGATGGCAAGAAATAGTGCTACATTCATGGTTTTCAAGCATGAACTTTCCACTTTCAAACTTAAAGCAAAGGCAGGGTGTCGGATTTGACCAAAAATGTACCCCTTGTACATTAAAATCCTTATTTCTCCACTTCTAAAATGTTTTTCTTATAAAGACATACAATGCGACTCCAAACCATAAATGCCCCTTTGAATTAATGCAAAACATTCCAAAACCTATGGAACAAGTAGTTACACACCTATATCTTCACAAAAATTTTAAAAATATGATAAATAGCTTGTGCATAAGCTATAACACAAAAAATTACATTAATTTAGAACTTTGTCTTTTGCACTTTTTTGAGAGCTGGACACTTTACCTCTTATACTCACAGTGACTTAGAAACAACCTCTTTGACCAAGTCCTCTTGACGACCACTTTAGAGATAAAATGAAAGACATTAGGTAATGCCCTCTTTCATACTAGACTTTGTATAATGTGCACTTAATTAAAAAAAAATGTTAGCATGATTTGATCATATGACCTCTAATCTTTCAAAGCTTATACTATTTGATTTTTACCAACTCATCCATGCATGCTATGGAGACACAAAAGTAGGATTTCCTAAATAAACCATTTTCAACGATGCTAAAAATGAATAAACATAAGATTTTTCTTTTATCCGTCAGTCATAGAGTGCCCAGCAAGTAAATGAAATGCCCAGCAGCAATTATAATCACACCCAGCTATCAAAATGGGACCCACATAGCAACAAACAGGTAAATTTAAAGCACTTTGAACAATCTTGCTCATATTTTCAATGCCATTTGCTGATTTCATGGCACTTTGGCAGATTTGGAGCACTTCTCAAGCAGTTTTCAATGCTTTTCCAGCCAATCATCACACCATGGTCAGCCAGAATGTCACGCCCAGCATGTGTTTTCAATAATTTTCATATTTTTGGCAGTTTCCAACCACAAGAAATTATGCCACAGACATGCTTTTAATGTTTTGTACAAATTTCAACAGCCCAGGCAAACTAAATGATGCCCCAGCAAAGACTTTTAATCCTTTTTAAGATTTTTCCTATTGTTTCAGCTTCAAACTTCTTTTCCAACTGCATTTTCAGGCTTCAATAAAGGAAAAAATATTAAAACTTCTTCAGGCCAAAAATTACAGTCTTACGCTGTCTCAGATATAATATATTCAGCAATAATAAAAAGCTTCAAAAAAACTTCATCCAACAACTTCTTCAGAGAAATCTTCATTGCTCTTCCATTGCTGTGGCTTCTTCAAGGATCTATTGCCACCATCAGCTCAGATACCACTGTTCATACTTCAAACACAAGATTACATGGAAACAACTACATATTGTATTAAATCAAAAAAGAAGCCTCTATTCATATAAAATCAATCGGGCTCTTTTACATTCTTCCTCAAGCTTTAAATAAGTTTACACATACGGTACCTAACAATCCAACAGACCCAACTAACTACACCCGTATAGCTAACACAATTAAATTAATATTAACATTAATTTACTTATCTAATACTACTTAATTTTATCTATTTACTAAAGAGGGTGTCTCACTAGGAGATGCATGCCCCGACTAACAAACTAACAAACTAACAACAATGTATTACTTTGGATCATGTGACTCAACAAAGTACTTTCTACAAATTCATCATTAATTCTTATTCTTTCTGCAGCAGCCCCTTGTCAACCACACAATCCATAATATTATTTTGATCTATTCTTAGATCTACCAAAATAGCCTCCTTTTTGAATTTAAGGAAACACTATCCGACTGGAGTTTTTGAGGTTTCTAGGGCTTGCGAGCTTCGTAGCAGGTTTTTCAAAGGCTCACAATCTCCTTAGTATGGGTTACTACTTGTAAAGGCACAGCTGAGATCAAAGCATTAAATTTTGAGATGCAGTCATAGGTGCCAATCTTGTTTCCAACAACCATTTCCAGAGAGGGCCTCTTCGAATGCCTAAGGTTGATCCTTGGAAGACTGAGTCAGGATGTATGAGGGTGGCAGATGGGTCTCCGGTTATCGAGCTCAGAATGGAGGATCTCTAGGGTGGCATAGATGTCATAGAAATGTGAGGACTGATTTGCAGTTTGATGGGTTTTCATTCTTCTATAACAGCATTTAATATTTGGGTGACTCGGTAGTGGAAGGTGAAAGGTGAGTTCACTGTTTCTATGTATCCCAATGGATATTTTCTTGTGATTTTTAGTAATAATGAAGATAGAGAACAGGTTTTCCAGGGGGGGCGTGGTTTTATGGTAGGGCAGGGCTTTTTATGAAACCTTGGCACACAAAATTCAAAGCTGAAGAATACCTTCCTTCCAAAGGCCCGGTTTGGGTTAGGTTATTTGGTTTACCTACTGAGTTTTGGAATCCAGCAATCTTCATGTCCATTGGGAACTCTTTAGGAACCTATATGATGACAGTTGATGCTACATCCAGATTTGAACATATTACATATGTTAGATATGTGTATTATGGATTTTGATAAGCCGCTTCCAAAAAAAGTAACTTTAGATATAGGATGTCTTGAGTTGGCTACTGATTTTAAACATTACCAAGATACATAAAAATATATTAATCGCTCAATGAATAAGAATAGGCATTTGAAGACTGAGAAGGAAAAATTAACCACTGAGATGCAAACTGACACACAACAGTTACCTTGGGCCATGGAGATCGATGCTAAGTGGAAAATTTATGAGTCTTATGAGTATAGAAAGCAAAACATCCTAGTAGCAGCTGAACTACATACGCAATAGTATCGGAAGGCTGTCTCTGACAACAACATATTTATGGAAAAGCTATAGCAGGTGAAATCTCTGCTGCAGATAATGCCAGGATACACTCAATTTACCTGTTGGGACAAAGTTTCTTATTATATCACCCATACAGAACATATGGGAGGTGGCAGAACAATTACCTTGCTCCAGCATTACTAAAGAACCTACCCCTTCCATTCACATTTCACTAGCAAAAGTCATGACATCAGCATCAACAATAGACCCTCTTTTACCCAAATGATAAGCAGCAACCTCTTCCACAACAGCAGTGATCCTAGTGCAACTCCATTGTCTGGCACTTTTTAGGGAGGGTAACTGTGGAAAGCTGAGTAGGCTGAGTAGCTTATTATGTTACTTGAATTTTAACATTGAGAACGATGAATTGACTCCACCAATGGGTTTCGGCCTTCGCTGCCCTGGGTAGATAATCTTTTATTTCTATATAGGCTTGGACTCATTCTCATTTTTGAGATAGCCATGCATAGCTTATTTTCGTGTATAGTGGCATGCATATTCATAGCATAGCATATTCTTCTCATATGTTTTTAATGTACTGCACTCAACTATGCCGAAGGTGAACAGTCAATGTTATTCCCTTTCAAGAAAAACAAACGTGTGAAACTAATTCTTTCATTCAGAAAGGTACGAGTAGAAAGTATTAAATTAAGTTCACAATTTTATCTCCTTTATAAAATAGAGAAATTAAAACCTTGTTATAATCTATCATCCCTTTCTGAACAAAAGCAATGAAAATTCCTACAAAAACATTGTTGTTTCTCCTATCTGACTCAAGGCAATACTACCCTGAATTAAAATTCATGTCATAAGTATTTCTATCCATGCAAGCAAAAAAAAAACGAAAATATGTATAAACTAAAAGCACATCAGAAATATACCTCAGCCATTATTTGCGTTTGTTGACTTGCTTCTTCAGGAAAAGGATATCGATTAGCTCCAAATGTTTCACATATCTTTAGAATTTTGGTCTTAGCTCCCTCCCCGAAAAGAAAATTACAAAAACAACTTTTGGACCTGTAACAAAAATTCTTAGAAGAATTAGTAGGATGAATCTTCCCAATTCCAATAGCAAGCAAGCTGCATGCCAGTTTCAGCAAAGCATGTGCAAAAGTAAAAACTGATATCCCTTAATATACAACAAGTGTGCATAAACGTGATTCTAAAATATGGCAACATAAATGATAATACATAACATGATAATACCAAGATATTAAAAAGACAGTGAGACGATGACACCAAGATAACCTCAATTTTCTTTCATCAACCAGGAAAACAAAGATAAGGTTGCATACACACATAAGATAGTAATATATATACGAAGAAATATTCAATGCTCGGAAATGATTTTCTAGAGAACAGTAGATTTGCAAAGTGAGTTCAATCAGAGAAGGAAATAACAGATAAGGTCCTTTTAGCATCAGTTGATGCCATGCTACTTATAACTGAGAATATATTATATACATGTTCCAAATAAATAATGATATTACCTATGAGATAATGTCCAGAGTTATGCTCTCAAAACAAAATCCCTTTGACTTGCTTTCTAAGAAACACATAAAAGTTATAAATAATAATCCACCAAGTCATAAATCTCTCTCTGTCCTTTGAAGGAACAAAACTCCTTGTGTTTCAAGTTCAACTTGAAAAAACAAATTTCATCTTTTACCAATGGTGAAGTAAACATATTTGAAAATTAATGGCATACCAATCCAATAGTTTCCTTGCTGGATTATTAAATACTGCAATGTTATTTTTGCGAACATATTTACAAGGTGTCATAAACAATAAAGTTGTGCACTTGTTCAAATGTATATTAACTTGGTTTTATAATGAAGTTAGGCTAGGCTTTAGACGATGAACACACTTATGTCCATGCTTCTTCTCTGTCAATATTCTCTCTAGAAATTATCACTGGCATCGGAGCCCAACAACAATGGCTAGATAACCTAGAAGATCAAAGTATGCTTAATCAAAATAAATGGGCGAGAACAAGAGACAAGGTCCAAATAGGGAAAGAATGAGTGAAAGGAGTAATAATGTGAGACCTCAAACTCCTGCACCCTTTTGTCCTTTAGCCTCAAACCGTCCTGCCAGTGATGTCGCCTCTGCTCTGAGGATGACCCTATCACCATTAGAGTCTTGATCAAGAGATTGTTGAGGTTGTAAAGCCTCCCAAGAAGGAAGATTACTTTCCCTGAATATACGATCTAAAATCCAGAAGAAAATTGGTGGCCCAAAACTGCCAATTTTCTAGGGAATTCTTCTTTTATAGACACCCTGGTCCATTTCTGTCTATTATTGGTTCTGCCTTCCTGCCCAAGCAGAGCCCAAATCATCATCAATATACCTGCATCCTCCACCCAAAGACATTCTTAAGGCACTGGGCAGAGACAACTCCTGTGAGGAGCAATGTTCCATGGGGACACATCTCCTGCCTTTTGGATTTGTCCCAGACATTTTGGCGATATCCCGCCACATCCTTTTTCTGAGAACTTTTTCCTCACAGCCCAAATATGTTACGAGACATTTTCGATATCCCGAGGTTATTTTCTTTTTAAGGGGGTACTTGGAAACGTCTTAACATCCCTGAGACATCGATGAACGCCTCTAATATGCTAGGGACATACCAAGGACATCACGATGCCCCCACATCAATATTCAGTTTCCAAGCATTGATAATATAACAATCAGATTCATATTTAATACTTTAGTATTTGTATTTCAACATTTCACTCAATTTTTATGACAATCGTCAACTTTGAATATTAATTGTTCAATGTTCAATGTCATAGATGCTATTTCAATCTCATCTCTTTAGAATGCTTAATGATGTACAATTTAACTATACAATTGATAAGCTATAAAACATATATTATTCTATAATTTTCTTGTTATATATACACATATTCACCATCTCCTTGCTGTCCCCCACCCATCATCCTCAAAATTTGGGATAATGTTTTTGCTGTCCCTGAAACTCGGAGAAACATTAGCAAGGAGTGTCTCAATTCCTTCTTATCCCCCAGTATTCTGTTTCCACACAAATTAAAATAGCAGAAAAAAACCAAGGCAGTGAAGCAGATGAGATAGAAACGGAAATAAACACGTACTCGAGGAAATGAGGGTGCGATCTTTCAGATTTAAGGCCCTAGGTAACGTCGGAGGCCAACATTTAAAGAAAAGAAATAAATCCCCTCTCTAGACATTATGGAGTGAAGTGGAATGTATATACCTGCTGACATAAACTTTTGAGAGGGCGGAGGAATGAATAACAAGATATTGGCATTACGCCATAAACCACAATCATTTCTTTGCCTTTCAGTGGCATTTCCTTGTGTTAGGCCAACTATAATAGGAATGAATACTGGAGAAGGAAGGGATGTAGCCCTTCCCATTCATCAGATTGCAAGCTAGAAACTGAAATAATTGGATCTTGGTGGACGCATGTGTTTGCTAGTATATAACCTACCTTATATTAAACTTATTATAAGGTTATGTATTTAAATTGAGATATAGTAAACCTATTATAAGGTTATATATTATATTTGAGATTTTATAAATCATATGCTTTGATAGTACAAAAGCATTTTTATTTATTTAGAAATTAATATCTACAGTTGTTATTAAAAGGAGTCTTCCAAATCAATGTTCTTGTTATGGAACACAAACACAATGTTCCACTCGTTATTTCATTCTTTACTTCTTCCACGCACCCTAAATAGAGCCCTTGACTACAATGTTCGAAGACCTTAGTAATCAACAAGCCAAACTAAAAGATTCTCCGCACTATAATAAGAAGTTTTGATATATTCTTCACAGCTAGTAAATTCTTTGCAATAACTAAAATGCGGGCAAGCACAAGGAACAAGAATCATCAATCTTTGAAACATTGGTATACACTTGTGACCAAGTGTTATGCAAGGATGGGTCCACCCATGCGGCACCATACCAAACGTATGGGACATTTCGGGGGACAGTGAGAAATCACCGCTCATCCCCACGACACCGCCACTGTTCCCAATTTGCGAAAAAAAAAAAAGAGTGGGGATGTTATGATGTCCCCAACGTTTTTATTTTTATTTTTATAATGTAAGTATTATTTTTTTACTATGTTCCACGGGGACGCGTCCCCTATGTTTTTTAGCTCGTCCCCATACCGGGGAAATTTCGGAACCTCAAGGACGGGTAGGAAACGTCCCCTTCCCATCCCCAAACTCTGCCAATTTTAGGAAATGGACGTCCGCTTGTCCCCTACGCAAACAACCTTAAAAACATGCCTTTTTTTTCAAAGCACACTTTTAATTAAAATTAAAGCAATGTGGGGGCCCACAAGGACCCCCACTTTCATTTCTAAGTGCCCTAAACCTAAAACAAACATCAAAACAAAAAAGAAGCTCATTTGACTCATTTCTCATTTTGTGAAGGAGAAGACAAAGAAAGAAAAGAGCATAGAGAAGAATAGAGAGCAGCAGTGAGAAGAAGGCAAGAGAGCAATATTCTACTCCATTAGAGGTATGTTTATCATCCTTTGTTCATTTTACAAATTTGCACAAACTATTTCTTCATTGTTTCATTTTTTTATCAAAGTTTCAAGCTTCACAAACTTAGGGAAGTTTTTTTTTCACTTGCAGTTGCAGGGTTGTTGCATTTCCAATACAAAACAATGAGCAACAAAGTGAGGGTAGTGAGGGTGAAGAGATTCAATTGGCAATGCAACATAGAGGTAGAACCAGAAATAGGGTTTCTTCAGGGAGTGAGAGTGTTGCACCAACTGTGGGTTCAAATAATCCATTTGATTGCCCTTCACAACTCCTCAAAATCTATGCAAAGGGGCCATTCAATGCTAAAAAGCCTCTTTCACAATTTGTAACAGCCATTGACAAAGAAAAAAAAAAATCAAGGGGAGTAGAGTGTGGTTATGCCATATTTGCAACAAAGAATTTAGGGGTAGCTATAAGCGAGTTTATTCACATCTTTTGGGCATAATCGAACAAGGGGTAAGAAGTTGTGAAAGAATATCATTAGCGGAGAAGACCGAGGTGATTAGGTTGCACATGGAGGTTGAGGCAACGAAAAAGGGATGTCATTGGAGACTACACAGAAACAAGTGCCTACCCAATCCGTGGATGTTGAAAGTCAAAGAGGAGAGGATTCCGCAAGGGAAAGAGAAAGGCTTCTCTTTATTGCGGTATGTTTAATGTGCAATCAAGGGAAGCAGTTGACTCTTCTATTGCCAAACTCTTCTTTGCCAATGTTATACAATTTCATGTGTCACATTCCCCTTTCTTCAAACAAATGTTCAAAGATGTAATTGCTGCTAGTTCCTTATATGTCCCTCCTACAGAACACAAACTACGAACCAGCCTCCTTGATAAAGAATATTCTAAGGTGAGTGTGGTGATGGAGGAGATGAGGAAAACTTGGATACAGATGGGTTGCTCTATCATCATGGATGGGTGGACCGATATTAAACATCGGCCACTCATCAATATCATTGTCACATGTCCTGTTGGCCCTTATTTTCTTAGAGCTATTGATTACAGGAAGAGGAAGGATGCAACCTTCCAATTTCAAATTTTGAAGGATGCCATAGAGGAGATTGGGCCCTCTAATGTTGTACAAGTGGTGACTGATTCAGCCCATGTATGTAAGTTAGTTGGCATGATGGTTGAGGGTGCTTACAAACACATTTTCTGGACTCCATGTTGTGTTCATTTTGTTAGAGAGGATGCTTGAGGTGCAAGAGGCTTTGCAATTAATGATGGTTAATCAGGAGTGGGGTAGATGGCCAAAGGCAAACACTTCTGAAGGAAAAAGTGTGAAACAAAAGATCCTCGACGATGATTGGTGGGCCACAGTGAGGTAAGCTATTGCTGATTTTATATATGTAAGTTTAGTTTTTAATTTTTAAATATTTTTATCCATGTTTATAACTTGTAAATTAGTTTAGTTTTTCATTCTTGAATCTTAATGTTTTCTAATTTTTTTGTAAATTGTTTGCAAATATGTTTGCTCCTTCATCTCACCTATTGTGGGGGTCATAAGATATGTTGATACAGACTCTCCTAGTCTTGGAGAGATTTATGAGACATTTGATAGCATGCTTGGACAAATGAAACAAGTCATTCATAACAGGGATCCTGCTTTGGGATTTTATGAGGAGCATATTAGGCCCATTGTGACACAACGGTGGAACACAATGAACACCTACTTCATATGGCAGCCTATGCTCTAAATCCCAAATGGTATGCTATACAACCTAGCAGAGTGCCTCCATCTGATGATGAAAAGGTGAAAGAAGGGCTCATGAAGGCCTTTCGAAAGATGTACACTGATGAGTCCACTTTATTGCGGACCCAATCGCTATCCTTTGTCAATCTCCGTGGACCAACATTTAGAAAGCCAGAGGCGAGGACAAATAGAGCTACATTAGCTCAAGTAGACCCTGTTGGATGGTGGGCATGGCATGGTAAGGATGCACCAGACTTGAGGATTCTTGCCACTCGCCTCCTTTCACAGGTTACTAGTTCCTCTGCATTGCGAGAGAGAGGAATTGGTCAACATATGGTCTCATCCACACGTTAAGAGGAACCACCTTACCTCTCGACGAGCAGAGAAGTTAGTAGCCATGCATAGTGCCTTGAGACTTATGGATCGACAAACTCCCGAGTATCGTTAGACTCCATCCGCATGTTGGGATGTTGATCCCGAAGATGCTGCACAAATTGACGAGGAGGAAGCACAGGTGGGATTGTTAGGGTTCCATTGGATGAGGTAGCCCCTCATAGTTCCAAAGTGACTCGGACTCAAGTCTAACTTTGATGCCACTTTAGTGGAGTTTGATTAGGGGCAATTATATATTTTCATTTTGATTTTCCATGTTTAGGACATTTTGTGGCCCTTGGGAATTTCATTATAGTAATTGAAACTTGAATCTTATGTGAAATCTCAATTCAGCTCCAGTTTTATGTATTAAAGTTTTATGATGTGTGTGATGAATGCTTTAAGTTTAAGTTTATCAATGTGTTATACTTATCATATGAATATTTGAAATTTCCTATATTTTTAAGGTTAAATCTTATGTGAAATCTCAATTCAACTCTAATTTTATGTATTAAGGTTCTATAATGTGTGTGATGAATGCTTTAGCAATGTTATCATATGAATATTTGAAATTTCCTATATTTTTTAAATTTTCCCTTATTTTTTAATAGACATCCCTTGCCATCCCCTAAAAAAAGGCCTAAAAAAAATTCGTCCCGGAAACTTGGTGGAACATAGTTTTTTTATTTTTAAAATATTTTAATAACTATCCTCAAAATCTAGAAAAAAATTGTCATCCTAGAAACCTCATCCCCCACACTTGAGAATTAGATCATTATGCTTGTGATCAAGATACTATGTATTGAGTAAGGTGCCAATAAAACACAGAGAAAATAGGAACCACAGAACAAACATGCGTCGCATAATCATAGGAAAGAGAAAAAAATATGACTTCCAAAGTTTTGTGTTGAAATTTTTATTTCTTTGATATCTATGATATTCTCAAAGTGAATAGTTGACAACAATGACTTTTCAATCAAATACCCATTACAGAAATGTTCAGCCCTAATAGGAATATGAACATACCATTTCACACAACACCGGGTCCTTTACATGTTGCTCAACCGCCACCGCTTAAATAACATATTACCCTTGTAGCCGAAAAAGAACCCTTTCAAATGGTATGACCTTAGCTTTGGGAATAAGACCACAAATAAAGCGTAGCCTTCCATGTCTAGGAAGACCAGCCTGCGTTTCCTGCAATGTCAAAAGTTAATCAGCGCGAAATGAAAAGAAAATAAAACATTGAAAGAAAATAATTTCTATTGGCTCAAGAGTAATGAGCTACCTGCTCTAATAGCAATGAACTGTCCTCCAATTCTTCTCCATTGTACGAAGTTTCTTCTATTTCTTTTTGACGAGCAACCATATTGGTCTGAGATTTAGAGAGAAACATCCCGGCCTGAAATGAAATACATATAGATTTGAGCAAGGCAACCCTTACTAATCATTCACATCTCACAAATCAATTTGAACTCTGTCAACGGATGCAATAGAATTAGGAAACCTAATTCTATATACTTATGATGTGTGATCACTAGGATGCAAAGAACTCAATTTCATTACGATAGACATTCAACAAAAGTTGGTATTACTTATATATGAAAAATTATATGACTGAACGCAGAAAACCACACAAAATGTTCTCAAAGAAAAAAGGATGTCATCCATGGAGTTTACTTCGTCATAAATAAATTAATGAACATATACACTGTCATCCATGAGACGGTAAATAAACCAAGGAACAATATCCTTTATCAATGCAACGAAAATTCACACTTTTTACTGTACTGTAATGGATCCGAAATCACCTTAAAATCGAATATGTGTTTACCTTCCATTGAAGGATTTTGAATAAAAAGAAGAAAATAGAAAAGCAGCAACTTATAATCCTTGCCAGCCCTCTTCTTACCATATATTTTTGGCTCTTTATGTTTAAATCGAACCTCAAAATCATGATAAACATGACAGTAACTATAGTTGATAAAGACTGGGATTTTAAAGTTATTTTCTGCCAATGCCTTTTTGAGTTGCAAATTCTGCCAATGACCTAAGAGAACACTTAAAGGCCTTGGAACAGTTTTGTAAAGAGGTAGGGATGCAAGTGATCATCCCCAAAAGAATGATCTTAGTTATATCCCTTCAAAAAGAAAAGAAACAAATAAATTTCCTGTTTGAAGGCGACCCACTGCAAGTAGGACAGAATACAATACATTGGCCTTGATTTTTTTGACAGGAAACTCAGCTGGGAGGCACACATTCTCAAAAGAATATAAGGGGGATAGAAAGCTCTTTATGCTGTATATAATAGATGCAAGGATGCTGAATTGTGTGATCAGAAGACCACCATGGTCCTGTTTGAGTTACTTGGCATACCGATGGTGATCTATGGATGTGCAAATTGGATGCACATGAGGTCTGAAATGAAGACAAATTGAGAGAATCCAAAATCGACTAATCACAATCAACTTTATAATCAGAGCCTCTGTCCCATATGATATCATAGTTGCAGAGAAAAGCCCCTTTGTCCTTTGGAGGCATAAGGGATGACTTGTTTACTGGGCTACTTGAAGAAAACAGAAGGTATGGAGACTAATAGATGGCCTAGAGTGATAGTAAGAGAAGAATTTAATAGAACAAAAGAAACACAGGTGAAGCCAAATGAGAAGTAGATGAACAACTGGGACATTCATTTACTCTATTCTCATTCTGATGATGGATCACGGAGTGCGATTCTAAACGTTGATCAAAAGAATCTTACATGGTTTTTTCCAGATATATTCTCTCTTATTAAACAAGAAAGCAAAGAATACATGAGAAAAAAATTTAGGTTGAGCATGTAGGAAAAGCAGCTAGGGACGAAACAACAATAATAATACCTCAAAGAGTTCAATCCCACATATGAACTCATCAGAAATCTCAAAGATGATCAGAAATCAAATGAAAGGAAAATATGATCGTAAGCCCATCAAACTGGCTCACACCAACTCAATTGTGAAACTGGTAGATGGTTGTTGACCCCAAGGATGTGCACGCGAGGATGCAATCATGAGCTTTCAGTTAACTATGGTAACGTGCATAATTAATGTGTGTGTAAAAAAGGTCACACTAAAGTAATGAACGCACCATAAAGTTTGCTCATTGGATCCATGCGCAATGCACCAACAAAGAGGAGTGGTGAGCTCCGCATAGGACAGACAGGTGGAGATCTGCAAGACACAGCAGAGAATAATGAGAGATCCTCTTTAAGGCGCAAATGGATAGAACAGGGAATCTTCTAGAATTCTCTATAAGGTATCATGTTGGATATGATATGTAAGGTGATGGAGGCAGATAAACATCTAAAAAAACCTTGGTCGAGAGATTAAGCATAATGTTTTGATTTGGATCAAGTTTGGATAGAGGATTTGAAGGAGATGGTGGATTGATATACCTGAGATAGAGTTCTGAAATGATAACTTGTTCCTATTTGTTAATGGAGTTTCTTGTAATATGACAGTAATTATTACATGTATATGATATGAATATATGAGATTTTTGAGGCCATGATGAATCTTAGCTTATGTTGTAAGTTAATATCATCTGTGTTTAATTCCACATGTTAGGGTTTAAGTCTTATTGAATGCTAGAGTTTGATTGCAGAGTTAATGTGTAAGAATGATCCTCATTTGTCTTTCTCAAAATAGGGGATGCAGCGATCTCTTTGCATGTCAAGTGAGCACTTAAGCTTCTTGCTTAAGTGATGTGCCATCGTGGCAAGTATTCTATATGTTGAGGTTGCTATAATAGCACAGAATCTATTGGCTGAATCCGTTGTCGGAACGCTATTTGCATTGACAATAAAGATCAATGTGGTAAATGGCAGTTCGCATCACACTGAACATGTGGAGGCACGGTTTGAGGCTCAAATCCTGAATTTTGCAAAAGCGCCTAGACGTAGACATAAGCAGCCTAAAAATGGCTAGAGGGCGAGATCTATAGTTTTTTGTACAAGTTTTCTTCTTAGAGCTCCTGCATTGTTAGCTAGCATTGTTGTGGATTGTTGACAGAATTTTGGTACATCGATCACCTAGACAAAGAATCAGGTTGAGAAGCTTGAAAAAACTAACAAGATTTAGAGATTTGGTGTAATATCCCTTCTCGGTCGAATTCCCTTAGCCTAATTTTGTTTCCCAACAGCTAAGGGATGAATAAAAGGGGAACTTTAGTTATAATAAATTATTATAAAGTGCATAAGAAAAAGAAATAGTAATTTATTATAGTCTTGATAAAAATAAAAGAGAAAAGATGAAGTGAAATTAGAAAAAGAAAAGAAAAGGTCACTTTATGTTTTATTTCCCCTAGGGAAAAATGTGACCCATGTTGAGGAAGAAATAAATGCCAAAAAAATAATTAAATGTGGGAAAAGGAATTTGATTGGTGGTTGTGGATGGATACTAAGCCAAGATTGCTTATAAAAGCAAGTGTGCTTGGCTTTGTAAAACATCTCTTTTATTTTATACAAATTCTAATTTTTGTCTGAGCTTGAGGGCTTTACAAAATAATTTCTAAAGACGAAAACCTTTGTTACCAGGAAACGCCTAGGACCCTCCCGTTTCAAGTCTGAACATTTCCGAAACGGAAACGTGGTGCGAAACGTTGGGGAAACGCCATTCAAATTTTCATTGTGCCCTTCGAATCTTTCTAAGAGCGGTCGAGGTTTGTGGAAGTGAATTTGCAGAGCTCTCGTGCCCTCATTTCCGGCAGAGCCATGAAATTTTGCGAGGCACATTTGGTGAGTTGAGTGTCAAGGCATATAGGTTTAGTTCTATTTGTTTATAAACTTTCTATTTATTTATTTCTATTTCGTATTAGTATTAAAATTTATAAACTTTCTATTTGTTTATATTATTTAAATGTCATGTATAATAAAAAAGCTATAATGTTATTTAAAAAGTAAATATTTTGAGTGTTTTATCAATTATTTCTTATGGTCTACAATTATAAAATGAGTTATATATATATATATATATATATATATATATATATATATTGTACGGACGTTTCCCGTAACATTTCGTATCCAAGGTTTTTTGAAAATTGTCGTTTCCGCATTTCATACTCATTTCTTTTTTGTTTCTTGGCAACGTAGACGAAAACCCTTAGAGATAATCTCTTGAGAACGAAAACCCTCTTGAGGTCTAGGAGAAGAACAAAAACTCTTCTTCTATTTGAGAGGATTTTCCATTCGGTGGCTTTCCATTGAAGATCAAGGATTTATTTGTGTTTTCCATTGAAGATCAAGCTTCTATTTGTGTTTTCCAAGAGTGTTTGAGGGCTTTCCAAGAGGGGCGAATGGTGGTTGTTGATTTCGGGTATAGCTAGGGTTTCATCTACACATTTCTAGATTTCCAAGCCTATTTTGGGTGCCTTCCACCCAGTGGAAAATTATGATTTTGGTATCATTGGAAAGCTTGTGATTTTATCTTCAATTTGAGCTATCATTTGTCAAAAATTGTTGGGTATTTTCCGAGTTATGAATTTCTGAAGTTTCAGCTGTTTTTCTGCAATTAAAAATCAGATTTTCAGTATTTTGCAAAAATATAAGTATTTTCAGATTTGATAGTTCAAGGGCTAGCTACAAATTTAATTTCATAATTTTTGAAGGTGTTTTGAGGCTATTTTACACCCATAGGCAAATCTCCTAGGGTTTTGGCAAGGAATTTTGGGTTGTTTGCATTGCTGTCATAAAAACAATAATTTCCAACTTGCATTTTATTTGGGATTTGCCTTAAATCCATCTGGGGTTAGAATATGTCCATTTGGGGACATTACATTTGGATGTGTGGTGGAGAGGTGCGCTAAACAATTATTTGTTATAATTTGAGTTAACCTATACCTACCGGAGGAGATAAGAGTATTACTTCTTTTTGAACCAAAATGATCATTTATCGCTCAAGTTCCCCTTTGGATGAAGATGTTTCCGGTAGATTGGAGCATAGAATTTTTGAGGATGGAAGGTTCAATATATAGTAGGTTGAAGGTGAGGGCAAGAATGAACAAGAATTGAGAAAGAAGGAAATCCTTAAGCTAATGAAGGAATGGATAATGCAATTGAGAGAGGGAAAAAAGGCTATGTAAAGTATATTCAAGGTGGAGAGAAGTTGATTGCACTCTGTGGACCCTAGAAAGAGGGGGAACCAATGAGCTCCCATGAAGGATGGAAAGGGCACATGGTCGAGTCAAGTATAGAAGGTACACACTCCAATGAGAGAGATGAAGTGTGCAGAGAAGAGTTCATAGTTGAGGAGAATTCAACTAGAGAAGATATTTGGGATCCACTTGAAGGTGGAGTAGAATGCACAAGTCCTAGAGGAGTTTCAAGCCCAACCGTACCCAAAATTGACACTCACATATGTTTTAGCTCTCACAAATAAAGTTTTGGCGAAGGTGAAGAATTGGGAAGAATTGGAGTTTCTCAAAAGGAGAGTGTGGGGTTTGTTTTGAAGCAAGTGCTACCATATGCACCGCTCAAAGCAACATGAGTATGTTATGTACCTTGTGTTTGTTCCTAGCGGATGCAGAGGTTGGTTGTTTTTTCATGCCAGAGCATTTTTGTGCCAACCCTTCTGGGGTTTTCAAAATCATTTTCAATGCCAAATATGTAATCGAGCCAACCCTTATGTGGTTTTCAAAAATCAGAATAATTTATGAGCCAACCTTCTTTGGTTTTCACCATGCATTTTATTTAGATGGGGCACGTACTATAGTCACTCCCATGGAGGCTTCACCAAATTCAGCAGACATTTACTTCAACAACTTCATTGTTCTTTTTCTCTATCATTGTACATGGGTACCTCATTAGGCCTAGTTGTCGAGACCCATATTTATGAGCATAAGACTTCTTATCTTTTACCACATCACCTAAGTTGATATTTAAGGGGTTTGTTGGTGTATGTCATATTCACACTTGTTGTGAAGTCCACCTTAGGTAGTGTTGTTACCAAGGTGAGATTTATTATGTGTACAACATATGGTAAATGCACATTTAAGTGGTAGTTATCCTCACATGTGTGAGAAGGGTGAGGTGTAACTTAGGGAATGATCCTATCCCACCTTTCACTCCTCTTACTTTTCCTATATAAGGAACCTTTGTGTCCTTGTGGAAAGTAAGAGCTTAGAGTCATCTCCAAAGTTGGTGGAGATGTAGTCTCTTAGGAGATTCTATTCTAGTGCAACCATTGTTGGTTACACACACATATGCATTGTATATTCCTTTTAGTTTAATGCAGTGTGTTTTTGTTGGTGAATATATTCCTCTCATCTGAGTTCTTTGTGTGGATGCTTGCATTGCAGAGTTTTCTTGGGCCTTCAACATTTCCTATATGGTCACATCTCTAAACTCACAATTTCACCAACATCTCTAAAAGTGTCATTCCAAAGCTACATAAGCTGAAATCTGAAAGGAAACTAGGCGGGTGAGATTTCTAGATTGCCAAGTTAACTAGCAAATGATGAGAAGCCGTGTTATTTAGAATAAAAGATATAGGAATAAAACCAGAAGTGAAGATAGCATCAGAAACTAGAAATCTATCTAGCCTTTCCATAATCAATCTTGGTCCTTTCTCTTGTCTCTGCTCAAATCCACACCCCGTTAGAGGGTTTCATACCAACCAGATTGGGAACCTAATGTATTATAACGAAAGAGCTGCACTTCCATCTGGACTTCTAATACCTCCCAATTTCTCTTGTAGAAAAAAATGGTGTTGAAGTCCCCCCTTGAGGGGTCATGCATTTGGAAAGGAATGGATAATAAAAGAAATATTCTTCCACAACTTCCTTTTATCCTCTAAGGGAATGGGAGAGTAAACATTCAAGCATAAAAATTGTTGAGAATAATCCCTAACCAAAAGCCCTAACACTCCCCAACTAGACATGGTATCCACGACAACCATTTCCTTCCGGATTTCATAGAGCGTTATTCCCCCTAAAGCTCCAAAAGATCCCAGAGAAGTCCCTTCACTATGCGGCCAAATCTTTTTACTAATAGCATCCATTTCCTCCATTGAAACCTTTGTTTCTTGAAGAAAAATCACACGAGGCTGATGCATCTGAATTAACCTTTTAATGTCATTATGCTTAGAGGGGCAACCTTTCAGCCCTCTGACATTCCAGGTAATGCACTTCATGAATTATTGTGTCTAAAGCACCGGGCAAGATCCCTTACTTACCCAATGCCAACAACTTTTCACCATCTTGTCCCATCTGACTTTGGTTTGATCGTCGGCTGGTTTTTGTTTGGTATCACATCTCATTTTTTTACGAATGGTTTGACTAATTCAAGTAGGTTTCAAAGCACCCTCTAGATCTAGAGGTCTAGAATAAATTGTTAATGTCTTATCTGAGGATTCTCCTTGTCTCTGAACTACAGGGGAGATTTCTCCTTAAAATCTTGCATGTTCTTCTACTAATAACCTCTATCTTGGATTCCCGAGTAGAATCCACTTGTTCCATATTGGTATCCATCTTTTTGCTTCCACCACTTTCCTATTATGATCATCTCGAGGTGTGGAGACCACTGATACCATATAAGTTTTTGCATTATATAAAGGGTCATCCGCCTATAAGGTGGCAAATCTATTATGAGACATGACATTTTGGTCTCAAACCAAAGGTTTTCTAATAGAATTCTTCTTAGGCAGTTGAAAACCTTCAGGCAACTTCTTATCCGGGAGAGGTTCTAGAATGATATGCTTGCAATCCCTAATTGTTAGGAAAAATTATATTATCAGTGCTCTCATTATATTTGGGTTTCTTATTAGTCGAGTTTATTTGTAATGTTGTTAATAACAACTCGCGGAATGCTAATTAGTGTGGTGAGTTATTGAGTTGTTTAAACAACTCATATATTTTTGGTAGAGCGTTTTTAGCTCTCCTAATTTGTAGGAATCATATTGCCTATAAATTAGGCAATCTATGTTGGTGAAAGATGTATAATAATCATTTTTTCTGTGTGTTTATTCTACTCAATCTGACCAAATTATTTCATTTGGTATCAGAGCGAGTATGAGTTTGTGAGAGTGTATTAGGGACAGAGCCACTAGTTCTAGTTGCATGCCTCATTATATGTTCAGTAACCTGTTTAGAAAATCTTAAGGTTTTTTTAGTTAGGATAGAGGTAATTTGCATTTTCTTCACATCTGTGAGTTCTGTTTCTACCACATATCATCAGATCTATCAATGCTCTTCATGCAAGGATGTGATCTTGTCAGTTTTTTATTATGCCATACAGCATGTGCCATTTTTGTCAATTCGTATGCAGCCAACGCCATATTTATATCTGCCATTTATTTTGTAGTACCCATGTATATTCTTCAGCTGCAGATATGAAAACAACACCACATATGTTGATCTAAATACCATAGGCATCTGTGTACTTGTTCAATCTTGTATCTCCACCTCTCTGCCATTTTTTTTGACATCTGTTGTCCATTGCCAAGACTGTGAATAGCATTTGTTTCACATTATCATATTCATGATAAGTTTTGTGCTATCAAAGGTCAAATGAATCAGATCCATGTGCAGACCTGACAGCTTTTTGCGCAGTTTGATTCAGTTTGGTGGTCCCTTCATGCATCATTCTAAATTTATAATATATATGTTTTAGGTGCCGTGCATTCCTCGCCTAAGATTATACGGAAGTCCATCTACACATTCTTACAAATCCATTCATATCCGTGCGTTGATCCTTGAGTTCGTCCACATCCCAATGCATTGCATTCAGTTTGGCCATTTTGGTCTGCACCCTCTCTACCCTGGCGGCATCGAATTTGCTGACTCAGTTGTCCTTCATGTATATCAAGCTCGTCAATCATTTCATTTGTGGAAGCGAGATCAGAATCAAATTCATAACAAGCAAAGGGAATTGTGCCACATACTCACCATGCATGTATAAGTGCCATTTTTTGTTTTGTTTATTAAATGTGTAAGATTCTTTTTAGTATAGACTCGTAGAGAGGTTGTCAGTTCTAAGTCTTAAACTCAAAAAATAAAAATCCATAGTCTCTTGTCATCATAAAGATTGGCGTGTATAAGGTTTGTTTATATGTTTAGTTGTTTTAAGGTTCAACAACCTTTGGTCAATATTGTATAGCATCTAGATTGTTTATAAAAATTCTGTTCGACTAGATCGTTTTATATGTGAAGGACTATTTATTTAGTTTCTCATAAAAAGTCAAGTTTTAATAAAGTCATTTTCTATACTCATATTGAGCCATCTCAAAATAAGTGGTCAGTATAAAGAGTTGAATCAAAGTCTATTTTTTTGTATCATCTGTCCATGTCATTGTGAAAGTCTTCAAATTTAGTTATTGTCTGTCAAGTTTTGTATCATCAATTAATACTTGTAAATTGTCAAAATAAAGAGTTTGCGTCAAAAGTGTCATTATTGTCTTTATGTTGTGTCTTATCAAACTCTAGTCAAATCTTTCTACTACATCAAAGTGTTTAAAAAAAAATCCCTACAAATGCATTTTTGTTGTAACCCGACATCCTATAAACTAAAGTGTTTCCCATTACGGACGGGGATAAAAATAAAGTATAATGTGGAAACCAATGAGCTTCAAGTTCCACTCTGTTGAGTAAGCTACCAAGTCAACCAAAAGATGGAGGCACGAAGGAAGGAGGTCGAACAGCAACCTCTCGTCAACCATTAGCGACGGGTCGCATAGTAGATTTGGTGGCGTGTTGTAATGTCCCTTTTTCCCAAATTCGAAGGCATAATTGGATCTTCCGGATATCCCTCCTCCTCGGTCGAATTGAAGAAGATAAAGAGGAAGCAGATAATATGTCTTTTATTATTTTATGAATATTTTAAAGTGTATTAGTGAAGACTATATGGGTCGGCCTTGTTTATTAAGGCATAATGAATGGTCATAAGGGAGCGGCCATGTCTTTTCTATTTTGGTGCCAAGAAGGAAAAGTATAAATAGGGGACTAAGGGCAGCCATTTGAATATCGACTTTCATTTGTAAAATCTGATTTTTGAGAGAGATCTCTCATTGTCTTCCACTTGGGACGAAAACCCCATGTGAGGTCCATTGTGAAGGACGAAAACCCTTCACTTTTGACTTTAAACTATTCATATTCGCAGATTATTATTAAATTGAAGATCAATTTGTGCATATTCTGATTTTATCAATTTATTTCTACCAGTTCGACTTGCATATGCATGAAATCTGAATTATTTAGTAAAATAACATTAACACGACTTGCCTAATCAAGTCACCATATTCTAAAGGATCTAAAATTGCATTTGCACAAATTTCGAGGCACATTTGAAGGTGAAATCGAACCATTTCAGCTACTGCGATTTCTGGGAATTATTTATAATTTTCAGCAGTATATATTTGCATAAATCAATTCGATTTGGCCTATAAATTTGTCAAATCAACTAATAATCATTTGATAATTGTTTGGGGATGACTATTGGAGATTTTTGGCTCTTATTTCGAGGAATACAACTCGCTGTAATTAAATTACAGTCTGCTGCAAATAATTTCCAGAATTCTGGAAATTTCATTAAAACCCTCAGAAAGGGTCATTACACGTGAGTTTTTCAATGATTTTTTTAGAGTTATTTTTTCCATTGTGCTGTGTTGATTTGTTCAGAGTACCTGTTCTGTTAGTGTGTACATATTTTCAATTTGGTGTGATATTCAAAATAAGAACATAAGCAATATTCTTGTTCGAATTTGTAATAAGTGAGCATCATTTCCTTATGTAACCTCCTGATGTAAAAATGTTGTGGAAAGCAAAAACACTAGTGTAATGCAGATCATGGATCTTGAAAAGGTTAATGGTAATCCAAAAAACCATATGAGATGAATAGTTGATGGGTTCCTATTCATATCCAAGTTTGTGGTAAGCCTGCAAAAAACCATGGAAGGTTGATAAGAGGTGCCTTTCGTTTGGATCAAGATCATGAGCCACAAGAATTGGGCATGCCACAAGAGTCGGGCATACTGTAGTTGAAAGTGTGATTGTGTTTCCACCATGTTCGCACTAAGGGGGGAATGTTACGAAAACTTATTAGTGCTCTCATTATATTTGGGTGTGTTATTAGTCAAGTTTATTTTGTAATATTGTCAATAACAACTCATGGAATGTTAATTAGTGTGGTGAGTTGTTGAGTTGTTGAGTTGTTTAAACTCGTATATTTTTGGCAAAGCGTTTTTAGCTCTCCTAATTTGTAGGAATCATATTGCCTATAAATTAGGCAATCTATGCTAGTGAAAGATGTATAATAATCATTCTTTCTGTGTGTTTATTCTGCTCAATCTGATCAAATTATTTGACAAATAAGGTGCCCATATTCATGACAAAATCTGCATTAAAAAGACCTCCTGCTCCCATTTATCTTCCACAAATTCTGAAGTTACTTTTCTCGGAAGAGGCTTATCAAAAAGTCCATAAGAACAGTGTCTATGATATAGATAATATGTTCAAATCTAAATGTAGCATCGGCTGTCATCATATAGGTTCCTAAAGAGTTTCTTATGGACATGATGATTGTTGGTGTAAAACCAAATAACCTAAACTGAACCGGGCCTTTGGAAAGGTCTTCTTTGCCTTGAATTTTGTGGCAAGGTTTCATAAAAAGCCTTGTCCTACCATAAAAACACAATCTCCACTGGAAGTCCTGGCCTCTATCTTAATTATTACTAAAAAAATCACAAGAAAATATTCATTGTGATATATAGTAGTGAACTCACCTTTCACCTTCCATTGTTGAGTCACCCTAATCTTAAACACCATCAAAGGAGGATGAAAACCCATCGAACGGAAAATCAGTCCTCACATTTTTATAACATCTATCACACTCGGAGATCCTCCATTTTTAGCTCGATAACCGGAGACCCCTTTTGTAATGTCCCTTTTTGGGGGACCTCCGGAAATAGCTAGGGCTGAAAGTGAAATGACTGAAATTAATTTTTAGATGACTGTAAGATTTCAGAGGGTTGGATATGACTAAAACATGCAATGTTTTCCTTCCTAAGGCAGCGACCTGTTTTGGGAACTCCCACTCACTTTTGGATGCCCTAAACTTGCTGAAAATATGCCCAATCAAGCTCAAAATTTCTGATTAATTACCAGCAATCAAAATATGAAGGAAAACTGATTTTTAGTGCCCTAGAATTTCTATAAACCCTTGTCTACAAAGTTACTTTAAAAATTCATAACTTTACCTAGGAAGCTCCAAAATTCATGAAACTTGGGATCTTGGGGTTTAAAAATATGAAGAATGCAAATATCAACTCAACTTGCCCAAACATCCACTCAAACATGCCAAATCTGACCTACAAGCAATTCGCCCCTCTTGGAAATAATGAATTAGTGGCTCAAACATGCAAGGAAATGATTGCTTTCACCTTTAATAATTAGTATAAGTCCATCCATGCAAGAAATCATACCATACATCCATCAAAACATATCCAACATGCTCATGATACAAGTCGCCTAGGGCTAGATAGAAAGATATCAGCTCCAAATTCCTTGAGATATTCAATAATTCCAAATATCCTTGCTTGAGGGTTTTCATCCCGAGACAAGTGTAATGTCCCTAAATAGACATATTTCAACCCCAAATGGATTTTCCACAAATCCCAACCAAAAATGCTAGTAGAAATTATACAAAAATAACCAAGTGCAGATCTGAATTTTACTAGTAAATGGCGACTTGCATGAAGGAAGGAAATCACTCAAAACTGAAGTAATTCAACTAAATTTCTTTCCCAAACTGATCAACAATTTTTATAAGGGCAAGAACATGAGAAAAATACCAGATTGGATCAAAATAGAAGGCTGAATTATTTATTATAAATCTGCAGACAGTTGTCCTCAAACACAGCTGAAAAGTACAATATCCTTGAGCCAAAATTCACACCAAGTCACTGATTTATTATCCAAAAATATGAGTTATGAACAGCAACCCAGATCTGATCATAAACAACTCTAAAACACTTCAAACCAACTCTCTATGTAGGTCGCTCCACCAAGAATACTGTTGGAAATGAAGGGAATCACAGTGACAATATTCTCCTTCAAAACCCTTGTACAGATCTGCAACTTTCAGCCCTCAATACTGCTGGAAAACTATTGGAAAACACAGATAACTCCTTGAATCTTGATCCTCAATGGAAACCCCTGAATGGAGAATCCTCACAATATAGAAAAAGAGTTTTCATTCTCCTTCTAGATCTCAAGAGGGTTTTCATCCTCCAGAGAGTTTTCGTCCTTAGAAATTATTTTGCAAAGCTCTCAAGCTCAGAATTTGTGTAAAATAAAGAGATATCACTCCAAGCCAAGTCGACTTTCTTTTACATGAAAACTTGGCTTAGTAGCCACCCACAAGCACCAATCACATGCTTTTCCCCGCATTTAATTCTTTTTGGTCTTGTTGCATCCCCAACATGCGTCGCATTTTTCCCCTAGGGAAATAAAAATATAAAGTGACTTCTTTCCCTTTTCTTTTCTAATTTCACTTTATCTTTTCTTTTCTTATCTCTTTATTTTTACTAAGTCATTAATAAATTAATATAAGTGCTTTTATAAAATTTCTTTTTTATGCACTTTATAATTTTTTATTAAGACTATAGTTCCCCTTTTTATCACCCCTTAGCCATCGGGAAACAAAAATGGGCTAAGGGTCTTCGACTATTTATTTTAGGAAGTGGAGCGTTTCAACAAGTTCCACTATCAAGGGTTTTCGTCCTTAAAGTGGTCTCAAACAAGGGTTTTCGTCCTTGATGAGAGAGAGGAAAGGTACAACCTTTACCCAGAAGAAATAATAAGATTCAACATATGACATAATGGCCAAGCATCCTCCTTTTATAACATAAGGGGTGCTACATCATAACTTATGGCCAACCTTATAATATTAAAGTCTATTTCTAATTTGAGCATATATGCTCACCAAACAACTAATTAATTAAGTAATTTATTTCATCTATTGGAGCGCTAGGCATCCAATAGGAATACAACATAAAAAGTGCAATATTTCCTAAAACTAATCCAAATATCTTTAGACAACTTTCCTCTAGCTCCAAACCCTTAGTCCCACGAGGAAGGAATGGGATAAGGTCTTCCGTTTCCACATGTCGCCAAAATTTCCAAAAGGGACATGACACCTTTATCGCCCTCATACATCCCAACTCAGTCTTCCGAGGATCGACCTTATGCATCCGAAGAGTCCCTCTCTACAAATGGTTGTTGGAAACAGGATTGGCACCTCTGACTGTATCTCTAAAATCCAATTTTTGATCTCAATTGGGCCTTTACTAGTATATCGTGCATATCAAAAATAGATTGTGCATCCACCATCTTTGTCCTTTGTTGGGGAGACTCCAAATTGCCCCTACTCCACATAAATCCTACCCTCTTTCCAGCCTAAAGATCCTCTTGAACCCCAAAGACAAAAGCTGCATATTCATTACATCATGTTAAATGTGTTCCAAGAACGATAAGCTCAAAGGACATAGCTCAATGAAGAGAGAATTTTGTCAACCAACCAATGGAAAGAGTTTATATGATACAAAGTTCGTGAACCGTCGAACCCCCCTTTAAGATGGTCACGTAGCATTGTCATGAGACGTGATTAATCTCTATGATGTCGTTACAAATATCGATCCCTAATATTGACAAAAGCAAATTCAATATTTACAGATTTCTTCCCTAATCATCAAGTCATATTATTTTCAGAGCCGAATATCACCACAACACCTCAAAAGTTTGTCTCCAATCATCACAAAGATACACATGGGCCCTCAAAACCCCTAATAAGGGGATCACAAAACCCCTGCTACGAAGCTCACAAGCCCTAGAATCCTCAAAAACTACAATCGCAAATCCCTAAATTATTGTCGTAAAGCCCTAAAATACCTTCATCTCATTTGATGCATTAAAATATCCAAAGAAAATCTGACATTTTGACGACACATAATAATTCTCTTTAGATAGACTAATGACAAAAAAATTGACTTTAACAAGCCAAAAATTGACACTACCAAAAAAACATTTATACTTTGACTAAGAACAAAATCTTAAAACACCACTTAATAACTAGATTTTTGGAGACTATTTCATAATATGGAAGTTGACCATCTAACACCGTGTCCTCTAAAAATAATTAAAACCTTGCTGACAAGTTAAAACAAATAACTTAAAGTCTATAGCTTTTAGCTATGAGATTATATTGATTTTAGCTATGATACTTTTCCAACATTGACAAGATGGACAACACAATAATAAAAGAAACCGAAAACTACGGAAATTCATACCTTGGCGCTATGCATAGTTGGACTCTACTTCTACAAATCTGATTTCCCATGGTCCTTACACTGGAACTCCAACAACTTTCTAAGAATTGCAGACTTGCATTTCCAAGGAAAAGAAACACATGCGGTGCTTCTCTTGAGCTCTTCTATTCAACGTGCCCCTCTCTAACACTTCCGAATGCCTCTCTCGCTTCAAATTTCTCAACGCCCATGTTACAATTCTTTGTTGCATGGTAATCATGCCTCGGGCCATTTCAAACAGAAAACCTCATGCTTTTTTTGTTCTACACTTCCTTTCAAGATTATGCTTCTCTAATTAAACAATTACATATATGCATATTTATTTCTTTACAGAATTAATTGTTGAACAAAGTGTCATAGTGTTGTCATTGATGTAAAGTGTCCATTGATGTCAAAGTGTGTCCAAGTGATGAAGTAGGATGCAAAACAAGCTAAGGCAAGTGATTCCAAGCATGGGGTGTATGTTGTCATGGTGTAGAGAGCATGTGGAAGGCATCCCAAGTCAAGAATCAGGTGAATGAGGCATGATGAAGATTCTATGGAGGAAGTTCAGTGAAGACAAGGCTAGTGGAGATATGAAGATGATGACCAAGGTGAGTAGCTGCTAACCAAGCATGGCATGAGCATGACATGATAGTAGGTGATGTGTGTAAGGCTTCACAAGTGTATAAAGAGGCATTTTGAGCATCCATATAGGTTGATAGTGCATGATTCCTCAAAACTAGAGACCAAATGTTACCCAAATGAGATGGGGTTGGAAGTTCCAAGGTGAACCATGACAAAGTAGCCATTGGAGATCATGGAGGAGGTAGTCATGAAGGTGTGGACCAAATTTGAGGACCAGAGGATGAGTTTTGTGCAAGATATTGAAGTTTTGTCAAAACCGGGCTAAGTAAGGTATGCCAAAACAATGCCTTGACTTCTTAGCATTTAATCTAAATTGACAAACATTGTTAAGATAAATCATAAGAGACATTTTGAAGAGCATAGAGAGACAGAGATTATGCAAAAAGTCTAAAGTCAAAAGGATGAAGGATAAGAAAGTTCTATCCATTTTTCTGGCACTATCTAAAACCCTCCTAAACCCTAGTTGGAAGCGATATGGAGAAAATTGCTTGGTTAGGTGCCAAATTGGAACTGTTTTGCCTGGGTAATGATTTGAGCTTGAAGAGAATTCCTCAAAGCATCTTTCCATGGTGGTTTGAGCTCATGAAACATGGTGGGCCCCATAAGAAAATAGGTGTTTGGTAGAAAATTAGTTATACAAGCATGCATAGATGAGTTTCAGATTGAAATCTTCATGTAGAAGCATGTACGGTAGATGCTCTTGAAGTCCATGCAAAGATACGGGTATGTTTAGTGCAAATTTTTGATGAACAATGTCAAACAAGGTCTCCTACCACTAGAACCTAAACAAGCCAAAACCAGTCCTTGAAGTATGAGAGTTTCTTGATGAAATACATTGTTGTCAAGTGCAATATGACTTTTTACAGGTGGTATAGGTCCAAGACAGTGTGATCAAGTCCTTGAGTTGATGAGGTGAAGTGATTTCATGACCTTGTTCAAATGGACCAAAACTGTCATTTGCGACAGTCAAGAAGGCATGTGGTGTTTGCACTCAAACTTATGTTTTCTTCATTCAACCTATGCAAGAGTGTGTTTGATCATGAAGTAGAAGTTGTCATTAAAGTGTCCATGCAATGGTTTGCACTGAAAGTGAGGTAGAGTGTGTTTGATGCAAGAAAAGATAAGACTGGTTTTGGAACTTAATAACCAGTTTGAGGTGTTCCTGAAAACCAAGCTTGTTTGAGCTATTTGCCCTGAAAGGAAGCAATGTATGAACCTAGTTAGTTGCTCAAGGAATAGAGATTTCCAAAAATGTGTCTTTGGAGCCTTGAAGAAGTGTCTAAGTGCATGAACTTATTCATCTTGTGAAGGGAAAAATTCTGAGTTTTGAATCCATGTTTGTTGCTTGCCAAAATCAGCATCTTCTTGCTTGAATGAGAGTGATGGAGTAAATATTTGCACTTGAAGGTGATCTACAGATCATATACCATCATCTCCATGATTTCAAATGGGTTGAAGCTGCATGCATTGAGTTTGATGAAGCACTTCCATGACTGTAATTTTTCAGTCCTCCATGACCAAGTTTGAAGCTCCAATGAAGCATGAAGAAGAAATGGTGATATGGAAGGCATGTCAAGAGGTTATAAAGGTAAATGAGGAGTATTATAATGTGCATGCATGATGGATACACTTGGCATCAAGTTTCTTTAGTTAGAAGACAAAACCCATACGTTGGAGGATAAGACAAAATAGTTGTTGACAGTTACAAATCAGATCTGCAGGTGCTAGAAAGAATATTTGCAGGTGTAATCAGATGGTCAGTTAGTTTAGAACTCCCTCTTGGTCATCATTTGCATGAGGAACATCTTGACAGGTCCTGAAAAGGCAGCATGATCCTATGTCAGGTCAAATGATTGCAAAAGTGGACAGTTTTGTTTGTTAACGTTCCTCCTTATTCGAATTGGAGGGTTGAAGTTGAAGAGTTTCTTTGCAAGATAAAGTGCAAAAGTCTCTTGAGTATGTCTCCATGAAGTTATAAAATACTTCATTGCATATTAGTGTTGTTGTTGAAGCTATGAGATTCAAAAAGTATGAAGACTAGGTGAAGATGCATGAAGGAGTGTATATGAGAATATGATGTTGATATCTATGCTATTGAAGGAGTATGAAGACATGAATAACAAAGGAAATTAAGGTGTATACGACATGACTCCATGACTGCAATTTTGTAGCAGAATGTATGCTTGAGAAGGAGGGTGAAAAGAAAATATTGATGGGCTGATTTAGAAGTCACAACTTGTTGTGAAAGACTAAGTGGTGTCTTAGAAAACAGGGAGTTGAAGCTTCCTTGTAAGTTGCAGCTTACAGAAGAACAAGTAGGAGCTTGATTGAAATTTTGGGAGTTGTGGCTTCCAAGCAAGTAGTGGCTTGCAGAAGGTCAAGTTGCAGCTTGACTAAATTTTGGAGTTGTAGCTTCAAGTTGAGTGGATGTTCAACAGTTGAAATCTTTGTAATCTTATAGGACAATTTGTCCAGCTTAGTGCATTGATTTCAGTGTTTTTCTCCCTTGAAGGGTTTCCCACATTAAATCTGGTGTTCATATGTGTTTTCTTACTTCTTGCTCATGTTTGAATCAATGTTTTAAAAATCAGAACCGGTCGAGGGTTAGACCGGACCGGTTCAAACTTTATGAACCGGTTTACTAAAAACACATAAAAATTTATATTTTTAATGAAAACAATATATTTGAAAGATTAGAAACCATGATTACAACAATTACACACAAAATATGCAAAGTTTGCTCATGTATATACTATATAACATGTAAGAAAGGTGTTTATAGAAAAATTAGGGTTTAGGTCAGCTAAAAAGATGAACTTTTAATTAAAAAATTGTTTTTTTACAAAATTAGCACCGTATTACAAAGTGCTTTTTTGGCTCGGCGGTTCGAGAGCAGAACCGGACTAGTTGGACGATTACGTACCAAACCGATCCACCAGTCCGGTTTGAAAAAAACATTGAACCGGTCGAATTGGCTGGTTCGATTCCAGCCGACCGGTTTTAAAATCACTTGGTTTGAATGTGATTAGTCTCTCATGGTTATTGATGATCTAGATTGAATAGCTTACTAAGTTTTTGAAGAGCTTTTAAAGTTTTAAGTTGCACTGATTCACCCCCCTCTCAGTGCCTAGAATTTCAAACATTAATGTCCCCTTCTCAACACTAGTTCTTTTTAAAGATCTTGGGCCCATTCCACTTTTTGTGGGCTACTGAGGATTGAGAAAGGAAAGTTAATGTAATGTCCCTTTCTAGGGCTGAAACTGAAAAAAAAGGAATTAGCACAAACCCCAATCTGATTTTTATCTAATTTTTGGACCAGCAAACTGAAAATTAAATCAATACGGAACAACGAACTGATTTTTATAACAGCAGTCTGAAAAACACAAGTTTTCACCCAAATATCACCCTACAATTCATCCACAATATTTATAGACCCTTTTGGAATATTTTAGAACAATTTCCACCACAAAAATCAAGCTAATACTCAGCTAGAAAATTATTTAATAACAGCAGAAGTACAGCAAAGAGAAATAATCAAAATGAGGGTTTCCAAACCCCAACAATGCCCAAATATGAGTGATTTCAGCCTTATAAATTATATCAAATCTGAATATCAATAAATGAATGACGTTCCCTAGAAGGCACTTAGAATGACCTCTACCCTAGTCGCTCCCCTAGGAGAGGGCTCCAAAAATATGTAAAAGCTCTTGTAGGTCTTCTTCTTGATGCCCTAGATCCAAATCTGCAAGAGAGTCTTCAATAGAGATCTTCAATTCACCAACATGGAGAGTTTTTCGTTCTCCACCAAGCCACAAGGAAGGGTTTCATCCTCCTTGGATGCCACACAAGAGGGTTTTCATCCTCAAGTGGAATGGTATTGAGCAATCAACCCAACAAACCAAGTGTAAGTGTAAATGCGCCAAAAGATGATCTCCAAATGAGGTCATACAACCTCTTTTATACCCCTTGCTTGGCGCCAAAGGCCAAATAGATGAGGACCGACCTCCAAGCTCACTTTATCTTTTAATTCTTTGTTGGGAAACTCATAATCCCAGCCGACCTGCCTGGAGGAGATAAACACTAAAGAAAAACATTAAAAATAATAAAAGAAAACAGAAACGAAGCTCACTTACTTCCCTTGTTCACTTAATCTTCTTGGCCACAGGAAGAGAATGGCAAGAAGTCTTCATTTGGCCTCAATTTGAAAAAAGGGAAATTATAGTTAATGTCATGATTTTCAGTTGTTTTTGTGAGCTTTGCATTATTTTTAAGTCATTTTCTAAGTATAGTCAAGTCACTGGGAAAAAGTGAAAAGCCAATTGAAAAAAAAAAGGAATTATTATGTCCCCAAGGAGGTCGGTCCTCCTTAGGAGGATTCTATTTGGTTTTTAGTACCACCTCGAGCTATTTTTAAAGGGGTCGCTTGGCTTGGAAGATGTTTATGCATGCTTGGAATTTATTCTCTTAGAGTTGGAGCATGCGTTGCTTTCTCTCTTAGCCATTGAGAGCTCGAATCCCTCTTGGAAGACCTATTGAGAATGAAATCTCTCAATAGCGAGCTGGTTTGACGACAAACCCCTCAAACTTGCAAAGGGTGATCTCATATGGAGATTACATTGCGTTGAATTCAATTTTGAAGGCATTTCCAGCCCTTCCCAATGGTACTAACCTTCCCTAAGGTGGAGTTTGGGGTGTTCTAAGGCACGACAACTTCAAATTCAATCATCATTGTGTTCCTCCTAATTTTAGCAGCTAGAATCTTCATTTGTACTTGAGTTTAGGCTTGGAATTCTTCATTTCCAGCCATGTTTGAAAAAGGTATTTGTTGTTGATAATTAATTTCCAACTGATATTAAATTGGTGAAAATAATATATATTCTCTAGTAATTTTTCCTTGCAATTAATTCCCACTTTGAAGAATAATATTTTGAAGAATTTTTATAAGTTTTGTCGCTGATTGCTTTCATAAAAATATATTTACAACTTGTTGCTAGCGTTTGAGAATTTAATTTCAATTTTGTTTCAGTTTACTATTTGGATTTGTGCAAGTTTCTTTGGAGTTCAGATTTAGCCCAAAACGGGCATCACACGAACATCTTTATTCATTGTGTGAACATTCACTTATAATTATATGCTTGTAACAGATTTCCAAGCTCAAAAGTTCGAACAAAAAAACCTTCTAAAAATTCCACACAAGCTATTTCAGACTAACGTAGCTGTCATGCGCCGTGTGTATGGATCTACCCAAACGCCTCCTTTATGCAAAAATATTGTAGTCACTATTCAAAGCATATGTCTAAAACATTTATGGGTTTTGTTATCCTATGTTTCAGCTTTCTAGATCATTTTAAATCTTCGAATTTCATTACAAAACAACTAAGATGCTGCAATTTCCATAGGCTGTCTCAAATTGTTTTCTTTTTTTGTTTTTTTGATAAACCAACAAATCACTACATATTCACACGAGACAAATGTAAGAAGACATGAACAGAGAGAATTAAGAGAAACCCGAATGCACACTACTTAGATTGTGTGCCCAACATTAAAGTGACTTAATTACAAAGGTAAGGCTCGTATTCTAATAACCCTACTTAAGGCTTATAGTACGAGAAAGCAAAAACAAACACACCGACAAAAAATTTAAACAACAAAACAAGGGTCTAAATTAGCTAAAGGCATGGGACATAATTATTATGGAGAGCCAGCTTGGCCCAATGATCTTTTATATATTTTTCCAGTAGTAATTTCAGGTACTATTGCATGTACCGTAGGTTTAGCGGTAATAGAACTGCACAATCTTCAAAAGCTTTCTCTTTGAAAACAGTTCTTGGACCGAGTATAATGCAATCAAGTTGACTCATAACTTTGTAAAGATGTAGTTCCCGAGCTGTATTTCCAAGTTCCCAGATTCGACCTCCCCAAACTCCCAAATTGTTGGACAACCATTCATGTTGAACTACATCCACAATGCTCCATTAAATTGTCTCATGGCCCTTGTAAGGGTATAATTCCAAAGATCCACAAATTCTCAAACTAACTAGGTAGCCATCCGTGTTTGGCTTCATTTACACTAGATCCCTCTTGTATTTAATGTGTGGACTACTTAAAATACGTATTCTTCATCAGCGAAATCTTCACCACTTTCAGCATGTAGTTGATCTTCAACAATGGCTATATTAACTTCATTTGGTTTGTCTTTGAAATTTCCTCAAATTCCATAGTTTCACATTGTGTGACCTCTTTTCTTGCAGCAATAACATTCAATTTCCCTTTGTCTTTATCTGATCTTCTACAATAGTTTCTCCTAAGTATAATGCACTCTCATGTTAATGATCACCTTTTGTCTCGCCTATAGTTCTCTTTTCTTCAGCTAAGAAAGCTGAAATCATATCTTCTAGAGTTTAAGAATGTATCTGATTGAGAGTAAAAATGGTATTGCTCTATTTAGAAAGCGGATTGTTTAATAAAATGGCTTTGGCACCCTTGTCATCTACCGTACCATTGACTTTTGCTAGTTGTCTGCTGAGAGACCTCAGATTGCTAGTGGCTAGACATAGTGACTTTGTCATCCATTTTTAGAGAAAACTTTGCATTAACCTTTTTAACCTTTTTGCTCCAAACAATTTATCTAGATTACCCCCAAATTCCCTTGGATGATTTTTCTAGATCTACATGATGTGACTCAAAATCAGAGAGAGAAAGACCAATAATGGTTTTGGTTTTATCGTTTCTTCTCCTCTAATCTAGGAATTTATTTGCATCTGTAGGTTGTTTCTCCTCCCCATTTACTATGCCCCACAAATTCTTGTTCATCAGTTGCATCTGGATTAGGCATGAAAGTTGAGACCAAAATATTTTTCTAATGGAATTTCCAATCTCAAAATAAAAATACCTCATAAATCTATGCAGCAATTTGGACCTGAAAACAATGCAGTCTTGACAGCAGCAATTAAATTGACAAACAATTATTCACAGAGAAATAATGACAGTTATGTTGGAAGTTTAATGCCTTATAAAATAGATTAGATACAAGGTCAATTTGTGATTGTTTTTTTCCCTCAAACTCCCTGACTATATTGGCAATGGTTTTTCTCCCTGGCAGTGACTGTAACCTCAAGCCCTAACCTATAAACTCGCCTATGATCATTGGAGTCATCCAAGAACTAGAGTCAAATGCCTTTGCACCGCCGTTGTATTTTGCACGAATTTCTGAATTACCTTTCTTCAGAAATCGTCCCAATTTGCATGTTTTCCTTTGTCATGCACACAAGAAACATCACATGCCCTCGCCTTAAGGAACTCGGAATAAGTATCACTGTATACTTCCATTTCCAAATGTTCTATTACCCTAGCAACACTATTTCCCTTTGGCGACTGTGATTTTGCACTCACACTTGGTCATGACTGTATTTCTTTTCTGAAATTTCACATGAATCAATGGCAGTTTTGCATTGTATCTGTGTGCCCCTACTTGATAACTCGCTTCAAAAATCACGAGGTTATTTCTCCTTGAAATTCTTCTGATACAAACGTGAAGGGTGTCTCTAAATGACTTTGCACAATCTGTACACAACTTCATGCATTATCTCGGTTTCTGTGGGTTTATACGACCTCCAAATCACCAAAAAATATTCAAATGGCAATATGTGACTCCGATTCTTCACGATCTTGCTTCTCCATACTTCATACCCTTCACCATAGCTTCCTTGAACTCCACACCACTTCGACATCAATGGCTCTCATACCAATGTTAGAAGATGTGAACAGGGAAGAGAAACCAGAATGCACACTACTTAGATTGTGTTTCTGTCATTTTATTATGTAATAGATAGCTACAACATGGTTGAGGAGGTTACAACCAAACATTAGTTACTACATAATTAATAGTAACTTAGTTACAAAGGTAAGCCTTATATTCTAATAGCAACAATTTAAAACATTCAAACTCCTTACAATAGCTAACCTTCAATTAAAAATGAACTAAATGCCATCAAATGCTCTCATAGCTCAGGAAACTAAACAAATATTTAAATCTGCCCATTATCACCCTACTCTTCCATCTATCCCTCATAGAAACCTGCTCTGATACCAATGAAGGTTTTGGAGGGAGATTACACACAATTAATTTATTCAATATCACAGAGAGCTTCTTATACAATGACTTGATCCTAGTAACTAGGAATCAATGATTATCTGATCCTAAGTCATCTCCCTGCAAATAATCACTCATTCTATTCTCTACTTGAGTTGTTACAACTCGTACAGTCACACTCACACACTAATAGCATGCCTTCTAATAATACTGCTCTAACTAATCACTTATTATGTGAAGTACTTAAGTAAATATCCAGCACTTGGCCATATTGCTTCTGAATACACCATCCAGTTTCATTTAGGAATGTATCAATTTGTGAACATGTGGGACTTTCCTTGCAGGTCGGTGCCATAGGATGTTACACAAGAAGAGGTGTAATCTATCACATGATTAGTTCAGCATGACTATTTAATTTCTAAGTTCACAAACATGATCAATTTTAACGTCTTGAATGCCTAGGCAGACTTCTAAATTTTTTTGTTTCGAGACTTGCACTTTATCTTCCAATATCTTTCGTACAACTTCTGGTTTTCAGTCTAGATCCCCGCAGAGTATTTGGTTATAAAACTAGAACCAAGAATTTAATTTGTAAAACTGCAATCACTCATTTATAATAATCTAACGTCGCTATTTCCATCAATGAATTAGTCAACATCATAAGGAAATGACAGGATGTTATAATAGGAAATCATACCTTTTCGAGCACCAACGTAAACTCTGACAGCTCACTGTAAGTACGCTGCAATTTCTCACTGTTTGCATTTATTTCTTGAAGTTCCGCCTCATATTCACCAAGTTGTGCCTGAAAACATGAAAATTGTCATATAAATAAGGACTACAATTGCGTCACAACAGTCCTCTTACATTAAGTATAAGGAATATCAATCTAAATCATAAGAGTCCCATAACAATGTACATACCTCAAGATCATCGAATTCAATGTCTGGTTCAAGAAGAGGCCTATTGGAAGGACACAGACCAGCTTTACTTATTTGCTCTCTAAAGAAATGCAATTTCTGCACCATTTCTCCCAACGTTTAACCTGCAAAACACACCAAGAGAAATTTTTAGTGAAGTCCTTATTAGAGATCTTTACACAAACAAAAGCAAACCATGAGGCACTTACTTTTATATCCAGAATTATTTTTGGAGGATACGTCATATTGATACAACAAATATTTACAAAAATTTGTACAAAGCATAGATGGATATGTACAATGTCAAAGCCTCATCCTAAAGGCAACAAGAGCAGAAATCAAATCAGAATACATTTTAGGGTCCAAGGAGCAAGCATCCTTGATCAGCAGCCCGCTTTGGCAAGAAGCTGATTACGTGCTTCGTCCCTCCGCATGGTACTAAAGGCACTCAAGGAGCTGTCTTCTTGAGAAAAAACATTCTTGCATCTAATTTTCAAAGGAACAAACATGGTCGGCACTCTCAAGCAGTGGCATAGCCCAGCAAACACCAAGCAGACCTAAGAGCCATTGTCTCTAAGCAAGGCAGAAATCCAATGAAGTCTGTTCTCAAGTAAATCTGAGCACTGATCCTCAAAGAATCTCCAACACTGTCCAGAAAACCGGCACTCCATAAAGATGTGCTAAGCGGTTTCAAAATGCTGACAAATTGGGCAACGTCCATCAGCGAAACCACTCTTTGCCAACCTGGCCTTGGAAGGCAGCCCCTTATAAATAACAAGCCAAGAAAAATCCCTCAGCTTATAGGAAAGTCAGTATGACCAAACACTGTACAAATGGTGGATCCACTTGTCTTCTGCATCAGCAGAGAGCCAACGAGTATTAAGAACCGAGGACAAATGGTACCTCTAATGAATCAGTAAATACATACAATGGGAGTCATAATGAAGTAAAGGGCTAGACTGCCTGGAAACGCATGGTGCCCCCATACCAGGCCTGATATGTACCTGGTACAGGTACAGGTACGGTCTGGGTACGCTGCAGGTACATACCTGCAGGCCTCAGGCACGGAAATCCATACCCGGGACTTACCCGGGGCCTGCAGGGGATGTACCCAAGGCCTGCAAGTGCGTACCTGCAGCATACCTGCTCCAAAGTTCCGCCATTTTCAACTTAAAATCATTAAAAACAAATTTTAAAATCCTAACTTAAAAAGAACATAACCTAACCCTAATTTCACCCTAAAAGACACCCCCAAAAACCTATTTATACACCCAGCCCCTCTTGTTAATTCACACACTCATATTTTGGCATTTTGCTAATTCTGAGCTTGAAGGAGAGAAAGAGAGCTTGAAGGAGAGAGACAGACAGCTTGAGTTTGTATACATTCAAGTTCTAACAAGCTTATACAAACACACTATTATGTTTTGAACTTTATGAATCAATACAAACTCGAGTCTCAATTCTCAAAGTATTTGAAATTTGTTTTCATGTTCCATGAATGATTGTATGAGTACTAAATTTCAATAAGTATGCAAATGCTTCTTTAAATTTATATACACACATACATACATATATATAAAAATGTACCCACAGCGTACCGTACTGCACCGAAGTTTTTAAAAATTTGTCGTTTCAGGATACCGTACGCGTGCACTGTACCCATATCCGTATATGTACCCGTGCGAAATAGTCTAAGTAAAGGGGACCAAAGCACCACCTCCAATCCCTCCAAATCGGACCAGCCAGCCAGCATCCCAATGTTCATTTTAAAATGCTTTGGCTCGGGAATAAGACCTTTTGGCTCCATGATGGCAGGATGGTCGGAAGCCAAAAGACCATACTCCTAAGTAAAAGCATGCCACTCCTTCCAAGAACGAGTACCAAGGTCTCATAAATCCCCAAGCAAAGATGCCCTTCTTACTCAATCTGAGGGCCTACGAGGCAGCTCTGTAATACACAAATCCTGCTTCCCCCAAATCCAAATTGGGCGAGAAGCAAGGTCCCAGCCAGCTCTATTACCATTCCACCATAAATGAACCAAACAAGAAACTAATTTCTACACAGACCAGATACTTTTGAAGATGAGCGAACCAAACATCTTGAAGAGACGAGGTGTGTAAAGAATATCACACAGACCAAAACTCCTGAACTTTGTTGACATGCTGAGCAGAAGCCATACGATGCTGAAACAAAATCTGCCAAAGCATGGATCCCTCGAGCAACTGCACCACCCATTTGGTAGAGAGAATGTTCCCTTGGGTGACAACATCAACAAGGCCTAATGCCCCCTCATCTTTGGGGATGGTGTAGATACTCCAAGGAACTAAAGGGAGACCCCTCTCCCCTCCAAACTTGGACCACAAACAGGTCCTCGAAATCTTCTTAAGACGTCGGAACTACATCCTACTAGGGGACCGGCAAGATACATAGTAGATGTGAGAAGCATGAAGAATACCACTTGCCGTTGTCAGCTTACCAACAAAAGATAAGTCCTTATAATGCCACAAGTGAAGTTTGCTCTGAAGCCTCTAGAGACACCAATCCCACATGGAGATAGAAGACAATTTGACACTAAGGGGAATACCAACATAAAGAACAATGACCCCAAGTCAAATGAAGTACCAAGCAGCAGGAATCCAATGGGGGTCCCGAACCAACAAGCCAGAAGTCCGTTTTATGGTCACTAACAATGTAGCTCCCAATGCAATGCAAAAAGTGCTCAAACAAGAAAGAGCCACGTCAACAAACTCATGTTTGGCCTTCACCGAAAGAAGGAGTCATCAGCAAAGTGATTATTAATCATCTTTGAACCATTTGGAAGCTAGATACCATGAATCTGACCAGCCATTCAGGCAGCCTCAAGCAAATAACCAAGTGCATCTGATGTCAAAACATACAAATAAGGGGCCAAAGGGCACCCTTGGCGGATGGATTGGTGAAGGAGGATCCGCAGGGATAAGGCATTGTTGACAGAAACAAAGGCTGAGACATTGGTGAAGAGGGTGGACACCATAGCAATGCAGCAGGGCTGGAACCCAAACAAGTCAGCATCTCTAAAATGAAGGACCAACAAATTCAATCGTATGCTTTGCCAAAGTCAATTTTCAGAAACAGGGATTGCTACCCATTCTCCCTGGCCCAATCCAAAGCTTCAAAATCCAAGACCATAGTGTCAAGAACAAACCTTCCCTAAACAAACCCAGTCTACTCCTGACGAACCACATATTTAGCAACCAAGCAAATCCTCAAAGCTAAACCTTAGCAATGATTTTATAAGCAATTGTGAAGAGTGTGATAGGTCGCATCCCCCAATAGTGTCCCTAGGAGCGTTTTTAGGAATCAACTTGATCAGCCCTTGATTGAGAGACTGAGAAAGATGCCCAGAAAAGAGAACCTCAGAAGCCAGACAAAAGAAATTGTTGCCCATAGAATCCCACATGGCCTTGAAGAATTCACAAGGAAGACTATCCATGCTCGAGGGCAGGCCATTCTGCATTGAAAATAAGGCAGCACACAGATCCTCCTTTGAGAGGTCTCTATCCCCTCTCTCCATATCCAGAATATTTACTCAAATAGACTCATTGGTTTATGATTACCTAGAAACTTTCTTTTGATGTTAAGTTTCAAGTTCAACATTAGATTTCAATTGACATACCATCTTTAGAGTCTAGACATAAGAAATTGAATCAGCTCTTGAAGACTTAAGCTGCTAAACATGGCCAAAGAAAGGGAAATTCTGGTTCACCCATCTTCCTCATACAGTAAAATTTCAGTCAGTGTTGTAACTTTGCCAAAGTATAATATTTACAATCATACCTAAAGCAAAAGACAAAGATGTCTACAGTTACTGAGGCCAGAAGCACACGAGCTCAAATAGATGCATCCAAAAACACAAGAAATTCCCATCATAGACCTTCCAATGGCAGATGTTAAAACACGTCTGGGTTTTCATACAGTAAAATTAAAATCAGTGATATAAATCTGTCAAAGTAGAAGAATTATAATCATACCTATGGCACAAAGCTGTCTATAGAGATTAAAGAGAGAACCAAATTTCGTCAAACGGATGTCATCCAAAAACTCTAGCAATTCCAATTGCACATCATAAACATTCCAACGACGAAATAAGTCAAAACACATCTGTATTTCCAAAGAAAGCTCTAATTTGTTGATTCATGGGCTTGTATCTTTCTCAAGAAAACCTCTGAAATTGCACGAAATAAAACTGGAATGGAAAAGGAGATATGGAAATTACTCACCACCCTCTTTGCATCACAAACAGACGGACATTTCAAGGAGGCCCTTACTTATTGAATAGAGCAGGTCTATTCATTAAGTACAGGACAATAGACTTCAATCCCGTAGATGAGCTGCCAACAATAGCTTCTATGTGGGTAAAGATTATTTGCACTTTCCACCGACTTTCCTAAATGACAAGTCCTAAAAATCCACAAGAGATAGTCCAGGAGAGATCATCCAGGCCTCAAGGCTAGATCTGAAAATTGGCTCCTACAGAAAATCAAACTGAAAATATTGGCTTTCTGTCTAAGGGGCAGTGATAGAATCCTTGCATGCAATCATGATCTCCATTTTCAACAATCTGCTAACCACTGGGAACACGGAGCTGTGTTGGTGCTTGGTCACAGGTAGACCATATAAGAAATCCATGCTGATAGACTCCCATGGTCTTAACTGGAAAAGGTGTGTACATTCCTAGTTTGCGATTGGTTGGTTTCAAAATGTTGCAAGGGACACAAGACAATGTGAGCCCCAATGCCTTTGTGGATGTGTGACCAGTGGAAGTGTTGTTAAAGTGCTACCAGTGCCTTAGTAACTCTTAAGTAACCCACTAATTTGAAGTTTGTTGCCTCCCAAATGAGCCTTTTGTGAAGTGTGCCAGAAGGAACACATGGGTGTCCAAGCTTGTAGAGAAGGTTGGACAACAGATTGAAGTATTCAAATTGATTTCCTTGAAGAAGGGCACTAAAGGTGATTGCAAATTCTGCATCTGCTCAAGCAGTCAACTAATTTGGTATTATTCCCCTTCTTGTGCTTAGTCACCAAAGGGAACTACTACATGTACGTCATCAATTTCATATGTCTCGCACTCTCCAGTTTGCCCCATGCATGCAGAAATTGAAGAGGCTCTTGATTGGAATGAATGATGATCTCCTTACCTAAGAAATAGAGTCGCCATTGCTTCATGATTTGAATGATTGTATACAATTCACTTTTTTGAAGTGAAATAACTCTGTACTATATCATCAAATCTCTCAAAGTGGTATGCAATAGGATGTCTATGTTCCATGAGTATTATGCCTAATGCATGGATAAATGCGTCAAGTATTGATTTGACGGACGGATCACTTGATGTCAGGCATTGCAACAGCAATGCAATCCAGAGTCTTTCCTAGAGGTCTCCAAATGAATAGTATTGTGCAGTTGTCCTTTGGGATATTGAATTGAACCTTGAAGATGTTGGATGTCAAGATTAACTTGCACCTTGAGCAGATTCTCGTAACACCCTGATTTTGTAAGTTATCTTGGTGATTATTTTTCATACTGTTGTATCTGCTGAAATGAAGGCAAACATGTTAAGATATATTCTGATCTTAAAGGAATGTGTTGCTAACTTGGATTCTTGCATGCTGTAATTTATTTGCATGGGACAGCAGTTATTGTTGCTTGTGTGTTTGCTGATGTGACGACAAATTGTCGTATACTTGCTAAACTCTCTTTGCTGATTGACAGCACACCTTGAATCAATTCCATTGATCCAAAGTATGTTGTGGCCTTCTTGTGATTGCTTTGTCGATTTACTCTTGAACCGAACTGGAGGTTGATATAAATGTGCAGCACCTGATTGCAGGTATGAGCAGCTGGCACGTAAATGCCAACGACAAAGGTTCGATTCTCGAACCATGCACTGTCGTACTTAAGACCTCGTGAGGCAGGAAATGTCTGGACACGGGTGGCTCTGGCATGTGAAACAAAGGACGAAACGTCCTGCACAGCATTGACATGAATGTCAGTTGGAAGACTGGATTGGAGGTTGATTAGTGTTAGTGGTTAGAAGGAATTAAATCCTAAGCTAATCCTAAGTTCTACCATACATCCTAAACTACTATCCTAAGTGGATTTTTAAATTATAAAAAAAAAAAAAAAGGGAAATAAACCTAAGTCCTATTAACCTAAAAACTAGACTATGACCTAGGTTGAACACTAATATAAATCCTAAACTAATCCTAACCTAAAGGGGACGCACAGACCCTTGGAGGGAGAGGATAAGGATGAAGGGTGTTTAATGGCATTAATGAGGAGTCCATACGTGGACAGCGCCAGTTTGGCGGGAACAGGTAAATGGCGGAGGTAGCTAGTTGGTCATGCACTAAATTTGGTTTTCATGCAAAATTTGAACTTGGGAGTTCGCCAACCCAAGTTGGCAGTGGCGTGGGAAATTGGGAAAAGGCAGAGCCTTTAATGCATTAAATTTTTGGTCCTCGCGACCAGCTCGCCTTGGAAGGCGTAGGAGGGAAATTTGATTGTTTATTGTGTCGATTCGGATTTTGTGAAGTTGCTCTGCATTTGGTTTTTTTGTTTGGTTCAGTCGAACCAGTTTCATTGGGTTTTATTACTTGTTCTTTGGAATTTGGAGGTCATTCTTTGAGCTCGAAGAGAAAGGATTGTTGGAAAGCTCGTGTTGTCACCGTGGAAGGAAATACCTTCGGTAGACGCGTTTTCTTCGAGTTTTGAGGAAGAATTTACAGGCATGTTAAGCCCTTCTCTTTAAAAATACTTGCTTTGTTTAAGCGTCTCATTAAAACAACCCTGCTCTTGGGTTTTGGGTTTATGTGATTGTTGTCGTGTTGATACGATTTGGGTTTAGTCGATTCTTGCTGTCATTTTTGGAAATGATAGGTAAAATCGTTTCTGGTTGTTGTGTTTAAACTGTCTTTGCATTTTCTTTGAATGGAACACCTCCATGCTGTGCTGGTTTGGTTGACAGTAAGAGGAAAACTCGTCATGTGTGATATGGAACTGTGCATGTTGCAAGAGTTTGTTATCTTTAATGAATCAATCGTTCTTTTGTTGAGGAACCGGAATGATAGAAACAGTAGTGGTTGAAGTTGTTTCTTATAGAAATTGTTAAGGAAATAGATCCTTTTCCTTCTGCTGTTTTGGTTTTTGATGGAAATGGCAAATGGGTTTTGTATGAGCATATGAATTCGATTTGAAGGAAGAAATGGTAATACGTTTTTGCTGTTCCTTTTTCTTGCTTAAGAAATAGACGAATACGATTTGGGTATTCGTGGGAGTTGGAAAAGAAATAGTTTTTCTTCTGAACTTATAATGAATTATATTGTTTTCTTGCTGAGAGGGTAGGATGATTAGTTGTGTTTATTGATGTTGTTTGGTCTACCTTTCGGGATTGTGGAACACGATATAAAAAAAAAAAAAAGCGGCTTTGCATTTCTGAGCAATGAATGAATATTTATGAACTGTACTTCTTCTTGCCTTGGAGGAAAGTTGATTTGTTATGTCTTATTTGAGGCGGTTTGATCTCTAATTTGACCGTGTAGTCGGAAAACGAGCTTGATCGTGGTATTTACGTGCAATAAATGAATTATATTGTTTTCTTGCTTGGAGGAAAGTTGAATTTATAGTGTTCTATGGATGCGGTTGGTCTTCAACTCAGTTTGTCGTTGTGAAAACGCACTTTACTTTGGATTGCTGTGCAAAGGAAGAAATGCTTGGGAAATTGTCTTGCTATTGGGCCTGTTTTGACTGTACTTCGTTGTGCATCTGATATCCTATGCGGGTTTTTAATAATAAGGGTATTATTGTATGAAAATCGCATTTTGGGTTCTGTACATCATTGTGAACAGAAAAATGGATTCGGGTACAAACATTTATTGGAAGGGAATTCTTCTTCTTTCATTGTTTGATTTGGTAAAATCAGTAGTCGGATGGTTTATTGAACTTGTAAGTTCAATTTGTATAGAGGACAGTGGCATTTAAATTGTTTCCTAAGTGCTGTGTTTTTCTGTACAAACGGAATTTTGAATGTTTCGTGTGGTCTTCTGATCTTTGCACTGTCATTCAAGGAAAAATGAAATCGGCATGAATAATTCTTGTTGAGTTGAAGAAAATGGTTGTTTTCTTATTTGAATAGTTAAAGGAACGAATTCTTCTCTTTTTGCTGTTTGAATTCTGGAAATAGCATTGAAGTCTTCTGTGCATTATGATTGGTCTTGCTGTAGGTAACAACAATGAATAAATTTTATTTTGAACTGTATGCGTTCATGGAAATAGAAAATCATGTGAATAATTGATTGCATGATTGTATAACTGTTTATCTGGTTTAAAATACAGTGAAGGAAGTATGGGCTCTTCTAGTACAGTAAATACATAGTATGCATCCTTATACTATTTGATCTATGATAAATACGATGTTGTACTAACCTGTTTTTGGGTATTCATATGAGCCTGATTTAAATGAAGTATTGATAAGGACGATAAATTCTTCCTTGTTTTCATTTAAAGCTGATTATGAATGAAATTATTCTTGCTGCCGGAAAGTGAATTCGAATGGATTTTGTAAGTTTCACTCTGAACTGTTATCTTGATTTGTGTCTCGTTTGGATTCCATTTTTAGAACAGTCATGAGGAAAGAGATAGTAATGTGGATGAATAACTTGGAAAATGATCTTTTCTTCTTTCATTCAGTTGAAAATGTGTAATCGTTAATAACGAATCTTGTAGTGCTTAGATATGAGCAACTATATGCATTGCTGTTTGCTTCCTCGTCTGTGCTTGATTGCTTGGAATCTAATATGATGCATGAACTAAAAGGAAAGTAATTGGTTTACGTTTGCTTAGTATTATCCTTTGCATTTTTTAATGAAAGGGTGGAAGGGATAACAGTATGTTATATCAGCAGTATGCTACTTGTATTCCTAAACTTTACAAATATTGTAATTTGGAACTTGTAACGGTTATGTGGAAAATAGGACAGCAGTTCTTTGGCTGATTAGGATGGTATTTAGATGGTTCAGTTGTCATACTGTTCATTCTTTTGATGCCTATTTCTTGATTGATGTCATACTGTCGTTTCATAAAAGCAGGGTTCTTTTATTGAGACAGTTAATTGAAGCACCTCATTTTAATGACAAGTGCTTAATATGCTCAGTTCATTGAACTGACCCGTGCAAGTAATTTTGCAGATGGAATTTGATTAGAACGAAGACATGGTTGTTTTCTGATGCTTCTTTGATTGTTTGAAGATGAATTGTATTTGTTTACTATTATTCCTCTTCGAGGAATTGTGAAAAGAAGAAAGTACATTCTTCTATCTATGAGTTGTAATGATGTTTTATTTAAACAAAGTCCAGTCAGTTGGATTGGCAGATGTACGGATTATGAGATGGATGATGAATACAAATACAAGTGTGATATTTTAAATACTATATCAGTTTGATATTGTTGATTAATTGGAAATATAATGTTATTTCTTGATTTGGGTTTATTTAATTGTCCTTGGATGGATGCTAAATAGGAATTGATATCTATTCTTACCTTAATGCAACTTTTAAGTTGAAATGTGCAATTAGTTCATACTTGGGTAAAGATGAATTTTTAATTGACATTAAAAAGGATTAGGAAGAATATGATTCCATAACTGATAGGTATTCAGGATTAGCTTGGAAGCTAAGGAATATCAATTAACTTAGGAGTAATCGAACTTCGCTTTCGAACTCCATTAATGACCTCGTATGTTAAATTCAGAAAGAAAGGATATGGGATAAGTATATCCATAACTAATGGACCTTAACTATGTAATGTTAAGGAGAATAAATGAATACATTTATTGGGAATTAGACCTCGTTTAAATGACGTCTAGTAAGCTGGAATTCTGAATTTAGTTACAGTTGTAAAAATCCTGGTTAAGTTTAATAGGTTAAACTTATCACGTCCGTCGGTAACGGGCTGCTTAATCCGAAGATTAAGAAGAAAACCAAGTAGAGAAATGCAGCCCTTCGGTACGAAGGAGAAGATGCATAGCAAGCTAAAGGACGGATTTAGTCTCTCTTAGCTACGTACAACTGTAACGGGAACGAGGATAAAGGATCAGCATGGTTGCTGAAAGTTGATCTTAAATATTAAGATCATATCCAAATCACTTGAGCAGGATGTGTACTCTCGATGGGGGATTCCGTAGGACATTGACATACGCCAGCTACAGCAAGGTGTCTTCATGAAGACGGGGTCTTCATGACGACACAATGTTATAGCTGACATATTACAATGCCCTCCCGAATTAAAACATCAAGAATACATAGGCTGAATGTGAAGTTCTTGGTGGGGATGAGAGTATGATCACGTATACGGAGTGACTCCGGAGGACTAAAGATAACTAGACACACGGAATCGTGGGGAACGACACCGTATGTCTACGTATCTTTAGTTACCTGGAGTGCCTTCCTATATTCGTTCATATTGCTAGTTGGAAATTGGAAGTTTAAATCTGACCAAATTGAGAGGACCTGGTAGGAACCGGAAAGACCATTCTAGATAACAGGTGAAGTGAAGTGAAGGACGTATTCCATTGATGTGTATCACATCCAGGAATATGATCATGCAAAGCATGTGAAAATCTTTGGCCAAAGTATCGCAAGTGCTGGTTGCGTTGTCCTAATCACTTAATTTAAGATGCAGGATGTCAGATGAATATCAGTAACAGATATTCAGATAGGCTTCTTAAATGGATCACTTCGATAACCGGAAATGGTTAAGAGAACTGGTATATATAATATACTATGCATGAACGAACATGAAGGATCGGTTGTTGCCGAGTCATGAAATGAAGGATCGTTGAAACTCCGAGCCATGAAAATGGAAGATCGGCAGTTCTTCGAGTCATTTACAACAGCATATAGAATCTGTTATAAGATTGAATGGCATTGAATGTGTGTTCCATATTGTAAATATGCGAACAGGGAACATTAGTTTTAAAAAGAAATTGTGTGTTCCAAACTGTGTTGTTTGGGCAGAGAACAATTATTAAAACTTAAACATGTGTTTGAATTTTATAATTCATACAGAGAACGTTATTTTTTTTTTTTTAATTTCCCTTGTTCTAGTATCTTAAAATGGGGATGTTACTGATTCCGGTGTTGGAACAAAGAACCGGTTGTGTCGAAAATGATGCATGAGCTAGTTGGGGCATTAGGTTGCGAAACTAAAGAGTACTTTCGTTAATTCCTTCTTGGATTAGCTCCTAGACATCTGCTGGTCAGGATTCTTTGAGCGCTCGACATCTTGGCCTTCGATCATCGTTCTTTTGGGTAGTTAGAGAGGAAACCAGGTTGTATGCCTTCTTTCCGATATTACGAGCAGTGTAGACATGTAACGCCAAGAAACTTGTTAGGGTTTGTGAAGAAAAAACCTGTAGGGTTGAACTCTAGTGAGGAAAGAGTTTTTGATACCTATTTTACGCTCAACAAAGGGTGGCATGGAGGACAACTTAAGAGTCAAGACTAGATAGCACACAAATCTATCTAGTCAAACTACAATTTACAATTGAACATGCAATGGATAGGTAAATCTAGTCAATCATGTTCTCATTACGTATTATTACCAGCATAGCATATAAATAAATATTTTTCTGATAGCCAATTTAGTTGTGCTGTTAATTGTTGTATTGTCGGCTATGGTAGTGTATTGATCACATTTTAGTTATGAACGTATGGGTCAATGGTTGTGTCTTGGAACAGCAACTGCTTGCTCCCATAAATAGTACATCATATATCAGGGAAAGGGGGTTGATGTGACGGGTCCTCTCTATACCAAGCATTGTAATATATACTACCTTGTGCAATAAAGTCATTATCTTGTTTTCTTTTGCATTACATTCATGGTATGTGATTCGTTTTTTGCATGTAGTGTTATTTCATAGTGTAGCAGTTTGTTGAAAACATTTATGCTGTTGTTACCTTTCAAAATTTGGGTCACGATGAAGTTGAATGTAAGCTAAAACCATTGATGAACACATTACAAAGATGGAAGCATAAGGGGATCGGATGGGTCGGGAGATCAACAACCTTTCAAGACTAAGCAACAAAGAGAAAACGAACCAACTCAAGAGTTCAATATTTGTGAAATCTTTTGGTAATCCGAGAGAAACCAAGCGTTGCAGCTTCTGTTAGAGGCGACTTGGCTATAACTGAAGAATTCAATCAGCTATTGGATAATTTTCCCGAACTCCCAGCAAGGCACTATATCATTTTCCAAGATCTGCATTCCAAACAAGAGCAGAGCACAATCAAAAAATATTTAACAGTATGAGAGGTATCAGCAGAGCAAAGAGGAAAGATCTGAAGACTGGCGCCAAAAGGGAAGAAATTAATGACAATGAGTCCAAACCAAGGCAGTAGAAGAAGACAACGTGGTCAGTGAGTAGACCAAGAAATCAAGTGATCTGCTAATTTGGTGGAACAACAATAATGAAGGCAGGGATCTATGGTGTACTGACTGCAAGACAGGAGGCCACACCAAGGCTAATTGCCAGAAGAAGATGTTCTTCACAATTTTCCAAGTTACAAGGCATTCAATCAATAAGCGTATGTACGATTTAAAGAACAAGAGTATGCAAGTACTGTTCACACAAGGGGACCAATCAACACCACCCACCAAGCCGACAAATCCGGATCGAAGAAATAACAACCGACATCTAGATAACAAGGATGGAGGTGGTAATCAGATTCAATACAATTCCCATGGTCAACTGATTATGCGATGCTAAGAGTGACGAGAGGGGACATTTTGCAAGAGATTGTCCCAAAGATCCAAACAATACCGAACTTCTTTGTAGATGGTGCAGGCTCAAGAATCATATTGATGCCAATTGTCCATAGTAAGCATCTGAAGTGAAAATCAACATGATTGAGCGTAGCCAAGGGCGAAAAAGTAATGGTAATCACGGGAGCACAAGAAAACCTAAATCCCGACCAATGAATAGAGAAAGAAAGAATTGTCAAAGCAAGAGTGGAAATTGAGAAGGCGTGCTCAAAGAATGAAGGTAGTCCCATGAGCATACAAGTACGGTGACTAGTAGACTTGAATTGGACTCGAGAAGGTGGAAACTAAGGTACTATAGGGTTGAATGATGAAGGGGTCATGGAGTTGCAGTAGTGCTCCCAGGATGAGACAAACTCTCTCACCTGGTCTATGTGCTTGACCCACTTTTTCATCTTTTACATATCCGGGCACGTTTTACAAAAGGAGCAATATTAAATTGCTTTTATGACCCTTTACATAAAGTAGGACTTTGTATATGGATGATAGTAATTAATTCAAAAATAATTAATTAATTGCAGTTTACAAAGTCATTTGGTGCTTGACTTGGACCCACCACATCGGTCTCCAACCTTAATTTTCCCACCTTTCATGTCCTATATATTCAGGGCATTTTTATGAGTGATTAAGAAGTGACATGATTTTTACACATTATGATTTTGCATAAAAAATTTAATTAAGTCCAAAAGGTTAATATTATTAAATTATTTATATGGCCCGTGCTCTCTTGATAGAACCGAGGCATAGAAGTTTTCCACTTGACATGATGACATGGAAAATTTCATTTCACGGCCCCTTTGAATACCGAGCATTTCCAAACAATCACATTTCACTAGAAACATAAGGCAGCTCCATGACATGTACCATGCCTGAAATCAAAAAAACCACGCTTGATAGGTACGATATGTTAGAATATGCGGAGAGAGAGAATAAAGAAAGAATAGAATGTACAAAGAATGAATGAAGAGAAACTGGAATGCACACATTATCATTGTGTGTCCATCATTTTATTATGTGAAAGATGGTTACAAAGTGGTTGAAGTAGTTTCAACCGTTTATTAGTTAATATTAAACTAACACTAATAAATAAGCCTTATATTAAGCCTTATATTCTAATACCCCCTCTTAAGGCTTACACTATAGAACATACTAACAAAAGATTAAAATAACAGAACCAAACAAGACCACGCATTCTTCAGAAGCTTTCCCTTTTGAAAACAATGCTTTGACCAGTAGAACTCCATCAAGTTGCCTCCCTAACCCTTGTAAAGGTGTAGTTCCCGAGTTCCCAAATTCCACCTCCTCGAACTCCCGAATTACAAAATCTCCCGAATTGTTGGACAACCATCCATACTGAGCTACTCCCACAGTGCTCCATCAAGTTGTCTCATGACCCTTGTAAGGGTAAATTTCGAGATTCACAGACTCCCAAACTATCTGGACAGCCATCCATGCCGAGTTTTACCTACACTTGGATTCCTTCATGTCTTCAAAGTGTTGGGATTCTTTTAAAATACACATTCTCTATCAGTGAGTTCATCAATTTCAGCATCCGGTGGATTTTCAACAATGGCTTCATTTGGTTTGTCTTGGAATTTTCCCTTCATCTTTTTCTTATGATCTTATCCATTTCTTGAAAAATATTTCTTTCGGCAACTTGAAAAATGTACACAATTATTTATCATTGTCTCCAAGAGTAACATCTTTGGCTTGTCACAAAAATCAAGATTCACAGTCCAGTCATTCTCGTGCCCTTGATATTTGAAAAATGCAACTAAAAACATGCCCTCTGGGTTTCAGCAGCTAAATTTTGGGCTAGTTGACTGTATGTTTGCCCTTTTCGATTGTATATGTATTTTCCCTTGTTTCAACTTATCACAATCTGAAACTCTCTATTTTTGACTGTATGTTTGCCCTTTTTCGACTGTATATGTATTTTGCCCTTGTTTCAACTCATCACAATCTGAAACTCTCTATTTTTGCCCTTGATTTTGTATTATTTAAATCAGTTATTTATTCTCTTGATTCACGACTGGAAATGACAGAGATTCGTGCCCTAGCACAGGATTCACGACTGGAAATGACTGAGATTCATGCCCTAGCACAGGTATTATCTTCAGATCGCTGGTATATCTGATATATTCGTGACTGTTATTAATGGCAGGACTGTTGTTAATGGCGGAAATGACGTCTTTGGCTGTATTTTGTCCAAAACAGCATGACAGGTTTTCAAAATGTTCACTGTAAATCAGTAAAAGGCCCTTGCAATGACTGTAAACTCAAATTGTGCCCTAACGGGACTGACTTGAACTTCTTCCCTTCTCTTTCTCCTTGCTTGCCCTGCTCTGATACCAATGTTAGAATATGCGGAGAGAGAGAATAAAGAAAGAATAGAATGTACAAAGAACGAATGAAGAGAAACCGGAATGCACACATTATCATTGTGTCCATCATTTTATTATGTGAAAGATGGTTACAAAGTGGTTGAAGTAGTTTCAACCATTTTATTAGTTAATATTTAACTAATATTAAACTAACACTAATAAATAAGCCTTATATTCTAATACGCTAATCCTTGTCCACTAGGCAATCAAGTCAATAATTTCTCCTTATGATCTCTTGTTTGTCTTCATGAAGTTGCCTCCACGAAGTTGCCCCCTATGAAGTTGCCATTGTTTTGATCCATGTAGTGCATAACACTTGTTTTGCACTTGAAACCAAATCTCAATTTTGATATTGTTAATCGAACTACGATTGGATGATAGGTCTGTTTAAAGCAATTTACCGTCGAGAAAATGGACACTCGTGTTTCCGCTATTGTGAGTCGCAAATTATGGGCACTTTAGCCGCAATTGACCTCCGATTGCCTATAAAGCGCAATTGAGGGTGTTATCCTAAATTTTGCGAAATTGGGGATAACAAGGAAACTATTGTTCATAATGACCAAATACCCCCTCAATATTTGCAAACACAAAAAAATGCAGCCAAGCAAGGCACTACAAATGGATAAAATTTCTCCAACAATTTTCTTTAGGCGTCGACATTACTAATATTCTAAGACCAGTTTACTCCGATCTATCAGCATCTCTATTGATAAGTTGCCTCCTTCCAACTAATCTTTGAATGCCCTTCATCGGCTTATTTCCTTAAACTAGGTCACCATTAGAGTTTTCAAAGAGGATATATACAACTAGTACATCCAGGTCACATGGACCTCTCCTCCTCAACTACTCAACCTCAAGCTTTCCTTTTATGTTGAGCATTTCTTGTGGATGGTGGATGGTGTCATTTGTTGCCCTTACTATCTCCAACGTCATTGGTCTCACGGCTTGAGGTTTCCCTCAACTTGATTGAGGGTGTGCTCATACCAATGCAGGATAAGATCAATGTTTTAATCGTCGGAATCAAATTCGGAACCAGTCAAGGCTTTGACCAGACTTGGACTAGAATCGACCTGGTTTAAAATTTATGAATAGGTTGACTAAACAATACATAAAATATTAAAATTTTAATGAAAACAATATATTTTAAAGATTTCAAATAATTAAGTTAAAAATACGCAAAATTTGCTCATGTATATACCATATAAGGGTAAATATAGCAAAATGGCACCAAGTGCAATACATATCCGAAACAAAATACATAAACAATGAAGCTCTAAATGGCCTCTAGAGTCCAAAAAAACATGCTACAAGTACAAGCTACTACATGTCTAATATCAATGATCAATCATCAAACTCATCACCACCGCGAGAATTAAGCCGATTGGAAAGATGAATTTAATTAAAAAAAGCTTTTTCATGTCTGCCGATTTTTCTATTCATGACCGATTCAAAGCAAAGAACCAACCAGTTTAGATTGGTCCGGTACAAAACTAGTCCCTCAAGCCGTTTATTCCACTAGTCAATTGTGTTTAATTTCAAACCGATCGAGCTAGCTGGTTCCGGTTCCGATTCGGCCTATTTTTAAAACACTTTGGTTAAGACTAGTCATCATATTCCACGTGTGAATCTATCGTCTTTGCTCTTATAGGAAGGTGGAAATAAGGAGCATTTCATTTCAAATGCCCTATTTGTTATGAGATCCGGGAAGAAACATTGTATTTACAAAGTATTGGGCAATTCTTTATCCACTTTGTTTCAAGAGAATCAACGGTGACTAGCCTTTTCTTGGGTAGGTTGCCACCCTTTGACACAAGTATTTTTAGGGACCCCTAGGCTGATCACCTCTTTCATTCAACCTATCATGGAGGTTGGAAGCATTAAGTGCCCTTTGGATGCTATTGCTTCACACATTCAAGAGGGTAGGTCAATGAGGTAGCGCTCATCTTTGCACAACACTACTACTAAGGTGCCTCGACACACTAGCTCTCCGCAACAAGGATTCACCCTGCTCATTGTCATGGATTTACTCCTCCACATCATTGATCTCCTCCTTCGCGACGAGTTCCCAAGCCATAGGGACAAGCACACATTACAAGTTTATTCACTTCCACAGGAGTTTTTTCATCCTTGGATGTTGGGAGGGATTTTGAGGGGGAGTGCTTTGCAGCTTGCTTCCTCTTAGGATTACCCAACCTAACCCCCTCAACCCTCGATACTCCCCAATGAGCATTATCATATCCTACATTGGCCCTTTCATAGTGAGAGACGATTACCCAAATGACTCCTTAGCCCTATGCACGATTACATATGTTTGATAGGACTACCATCCAATGTTTCTAAATTTCATCTACCCATGCTCTTTGGGGTTCTACCTCGTCACACAACGCTATTTGTATTGGTACCCTAACCACATGGGTTGGACCCTTTACTACGTTGGGTTTACACCTCATTTATTTTTAATGCTTTTGTTCTTTATTTTAGATAGTTGTTTGATCTTAGGTTCCATTTACCCTTGCACCTTCTATTGTAATTGGATGTATTCTCGAGTCCAATTGACCTACTCTGGTCATTTGTGGACAACATAATTTCTTTCTTTCTTCTTTGGTGATCAAATGTAAGAGAGCATAGACATGGTAGCAATAATATTATATAAGCCACCCACTAAAAATCAAATTTCAGCTTTGACTGAAATTTTACAAGTCTTTCACACAGAGGGCTTATGAGGAAACCTATGTGAATGATGTATATTTTTGGGAGATATACCAGCAATTGAAGTCAAGAAAAATAGATTTCAAAGACAATGTTGATTTCTACCTCAAGAATGGGCTACCCTACAAGTTGGACAAATTGTGTGTACCAAAAGATAAGCGTCTTCTACTCATAACAGAGGTGAATATGTCCAAAATTTTTCAGGCAACTTTGGAGTTTGTAAAACAGTGGAAAATTTGCAAAGGTATATGTGTTGGCCTAAAAGGCAAGAAATTTCCGAATTAATAATAGGACGTATGAAATATCATACAAGTAAACTAAAGTTAGAGGATTTACGTGCCTGTACCTTGTCCTACTAGACAATGGGAAAGCATCTCCGTGGATTTTGTGGGAGGTTTACCAATGTCTACACATAGCCATGTTTATCTTTATGTGATTGTGGATAGATTTAGCAAAATATGGGTAAAAATACGATCAAGGAGCATGAAGAAGCTGAATTACTCTTCACTATTGCTTAGGTGCATTTTACTTTTCCTAAGTATATTGTTTCAAATATGGATTCCGAATTTTGGGGGGAGTTTTGGATGACCTTGTGGAGCAAGATGGACACCAATTTGAAGAGAACAATTTTCCATCCTCAAACCAATGGATGAATAAAAAGGTCAATAAAACCTATGTTGAACTCATAAGCGGGTACAACAGCAAGCATCCAAGAACATGAAATGAGTATTTGACATATAATCAGCATTCCTACAATAGGGCACTTCATACATCTGCAAATAAGACACCGATTGATGCATGTTTAGGTTATTTGCATACTAATCTACATGTATAGCAAAAGATGGAAGAAGGAAAAGATTCAAAGGAGACAAAGGTAGCCAAAATCATAGAGAAGACTACACAAATTCATCTCGGAGAGCAAGAACAGCTAGACAAGTCTCAAGCCAAGTAGAAAGTAAGGCGTGGCCAGCACTATCAAGAAAGAACTTTCAAGGTGGGCGATAAGGTATGACTTTACTCAAGTAAAGAGAGGCTTCAAGGACAAGCAATAAATCTTAAATCACTAAGATATAGACCAATCACCATCTTACAGCAGGTTCGAGAAAATGCTTTCAAATTTGATCTACTTTATTTCCTAGTCATGTATTCCATGGTAAATTGTGAAAACTGCATATTTATGAACCTTACATGTTAGATAAGGAGGAAGGACAATTGCAAAATTCCATTGAACACTCTATATTGGAAGAACAAGGGGAGTTAGAAGAGGATATTGTATTGCAGAGGAAGGTCAAAGAAACACAGAGAAGACCACGAGAGTATTGGCAAAATGATGTCAAAGGAAAGACATGAAGACAAGAAGAGTGGTATTCCAAGGGGTAGGTGGGAGAAATATTCCAACATATCATGAAGAACTAAGCTTTTGTGGGACCAAATGCCTCCTATAATAGGTATGTATGATCCATATAGGATCCGAAAATAAACATACTATGCAAAACAGTTAAGAATTTAACAAAGTTCGAAGTTGGAGGAACTATCAGTACAATGACTGGACCGCCATGGGCAGTTTTGTTCTATAAACAGGCAGTTATGCATGTAACAGTGGCGATTGCCCATGTCACCGTGGCGGTCATGCCCTGCAAACCAACAGTCCCGCTTGAATACAACAACACACATCAATGAAAGCTGGAAAACATTCAGTTCAATTTCCGGGCGATTAGAGGTCCTTAGTGCACAAAAGATGCCTCCAATACTAGTCTAAAGAAGCATGAACCATGACTTAAAGCATACGTGTAGGAGTGCATGACTGAGTGAATCCAGTGTTCATAAACAGAGAAGGTGTAGGATGTAGCAAAACGATATTGTTGTTGCACCATCCATTTGTTTTCTTTGACTCAAAGCGTACTAGGAGTGCGTAAGTGAGTGAATCCAATTGTTTGTAAGCATAAGTATAGGATGTAGCAAAATGATATTGTAGCTGCACACTCCATTTGTTTTCTTTGTAATGTTTCGAGATGAAGGAGATATGGTGAACAGTTGATGCATCCAAGTTAGTTTTCCCCATACTAGGCTGTCTACCGTGAAATGTTTGTGTTTTGGTGTTGGTTTCTGCTGTTAAGTGTTCTTGTTTCAATTCCAACAAAACAATTCACACCATCTTACCATAATCTACATTCTAATTAGTGTTGTTGAAGTTCAATTCATGTAGTAGCAGCAGTTCATATTTTGAGATATCATTTAATTTCTAAAAAGGTACGAACATAGAAAAATATACATCAGTCATATTTCCAGTGTTGTTCCGTACTGCTTGCTTTCATTTTCAAAAATATACAAATCAAACAAAACATGAAATCAATACTGCGGGAGTACTTTCATTAGGTTTTCAATTTGATCTATGTATTTAAGATGCGGGTCCAATTCATTTCAGTGCATAGGTATCTTTGAATTGATTCTGAAATCTCTTGAAATGAGGTCATGCTTTGCATAGTTTTGAAGCTTGGTTTCATTAAACTCAAAAAGGAAATGCTAGAAAATCATAAAGCGTAATTGATTTCAATGTACCTAGGATCTCAAATTTTAAACTTGGAGTAGTTTTTCTTAAATCGTTGAAACCGAAAACTTGGAATTTCAGCTTAGATCCAAACTAGGACTAAATTTGTAGCAGTTTATTTTCTTAAATCAGTGAAACAAACAACTTGGAATTTCAGCTTAGATCCAAAACCTGCAGACTAGGACTGGGACTAGATTTCAGGAAATATATAAAAGAAAATCATGGAATTATTGGATGTCAAACCTCTGATGTCGTTCCCACTTTCCATCTGCAAGCCTCACAGGCATGTTTGAGATATATGGCAACGCATGAACAGTTTCAGAAAGTAAAAATTTATAGAAAATATTTTAGAATTTACTCTCTAATGATTTAATCCTCATATCGTAGCCTCATCTCTAATTTCATTGTTTAATATAAGGTTTAATAAAGGTCTTAAATTTTCATTATGGAGTCATAGGGTGACTCATTGGGTCCGTGAAGTATTTTTCTTTAGACATGAGCTTGTTATATGTTGTTGGAAATTTATTCAATGTGTACTGCAATGTTGCATAAAATTTCAAGCTCCTCTGGTTGTGATACTCAAACCTTTGGAAACATACTTCCTAACACCTATAGATGCCAATGTGTTGCTAGGAATTTGCATTATCACTTACTAACCATGAGACCCCCATACTCATATTGGTACAATTCTACTACTAGTCCAGGTATGTCTTGGGTGTATCTCAGAATCTCCTGAAGTCTCAGGTCCTCAGGTACATCCCAAGTTTGGCGGTGGAACATACCTAGGGTATCCAGATACCCAAGCCATACAAATGGCATATTCGATTGTCTAGAAGATAAGCATAACAAAACAAAAACAAGTTTTTTTTTGGAAAACTAAAAAGGGAATTAAAAAACATTAAAAACAAACAGCTAGACTTAACTCAGCAATTATCTCGACCACTAATTATAAGGTATAACCATTGACTATTTTCCTATTTTAAACAAACAATATAAACCTAGGTGATATGTTATAGGTCATGACTCCTTTGATATTTGAATTATCAATTATCAGTAACATTTAGTTATTTCTTTGTTGATTTTAAGCATATAAATTGATATTATGGTAATTTTGTTTATTTCGTCTTTATTTTATATTATTTTAGTGCAGACATGCCCAAGCCATACCAAATCCGGGGTCCCAAAAGAAATAGACAAAACCCCATAAATGTGCTCTAGTAACTAAGAAATGTGTCAAGGACTGAGGCAATTCAAATGCATTTAATAAGACAAGACTATTAGCAATATTAACACAGTTAATCACGTGCCTGATTCCAGAACAAATCTTATTATGCCCAAGGAAGATGTGTGGATTAAGAAACAATAAACATACCTGATTAGCATAAGTAAGTTGGAATGGACTCTTATCTGCATTTAACTGTCAAAACAATTGTATAGAACATGAAATTAAAACTATGAAACATCCATGATTCAAATCATAGAGGGGTGAAACTAAACTCCGAATAATAGATGAATGAGACATGTAACATAGACAAACAACCTTAAAAAAATAACAAAGTTGGAAAACAGAAACAAAATCACGCGTGTGCTAATAAAAATAAAGGATGTTATCACATTTATAGTACTTTCTGGCAAATGAGAATGAGGTAACAACTAAAAAACAAGGATGTTATTACCACGCCTATGTAAAGAACAATAGCGAATATCATCTCATTACAATAACAAGGTACTTGTGCATGCCATTGTCCATAAACATATTCTTCAGCGTCAATTGATTTGTATAAACAAGCACAATACTGCATGATGGTGCATATCTGGAAGGAAACCATATAAATCCAAATGCTTCGATCATGTTACTAGAGATAGCAAGTTACACAATATGCCATTCTATATCTATAAATATCCACAAGGCGTGTTTGATAAAACTATTTTAATGCAAAATCATCTATGGCTGAAATGGGCATTCTGATTTCAGAAAAAAAGCTTGTACCACTATGATGGAAAACATAAAACTACAAGAAAAACATAGTTCGGTAAATCATGTTACGTTTATTCTGAACCTCTAGAACTAGTCTCGCTAATTTGTAATGTTCATAGCTCAGTAAATCCTATACCAAGATGAGGGATTGATAAGCTCCATGCAATAACCTCATAATGTTGCATTTAATGCATAACAAGCTAACATTTAGCTTCGTTAAAAGTATAAGGTGAGGCATCATTCTATGTTTGTCAAGGCACAGAGACAATATAAGACAACCAAACAATTAAGAGCTGCAATGGCTAATATAATGTCAAAAAACTTATACAGAAGCAAGCCGTGGATGAATTTAGTATTTTGCCAATGGCTTGAAGGTAGAAAAAACTAAAAACTCATAAAGAAAAAAAGAAAAATCATAATGACACACACTACAGTCCTTAATCAAGCAACAGGTTGCAGGGAACATTGTAACTCATAGTATAATAAAGATGCATCAAAAGAAGAACAAGCCAATCATGTGTGTGGCGGAAAAAACACAACAGATTAATACAAGAAACCCCAAACTATCCATAAAAAGAACTGACGAACTTCTTTAGTGAGATCAAAACATGGATGGATAATATAATAGGTCACCTGGAAATAGTAAAAGCTGGACAGCATTTTATTATAATTTTCAATACTTTATTAATACAAGTAGCAATCAAAAATACTCTGAAAATAGAAGCAACATAAGCATTACTTGAAGACAAAAGAGTCAAAAACTTGTGCTACAAGATACACCAATGACTAATTATCCACAACCATATTAGGAAACATAAGGATAAGAATCATCCTAACTTGCAAGAAGAGAGAAATACTTATAAAGGAAAAAAATGCTACATAGTTGCAAATCCATTCACTGACCAAGCTTAAGAAGTAACAAAGGCCACCTTAAAGGTCAAGAAAAGTATCCCATGGAATGCTAAGAAACAACTGTGATTATATCTCTTAAAATGTCAAAAACTTAAACATTGAAATGAGTCTAGAATTCATAATGGATGGGCAAGCTAACCCAGCAATATTAAACAAAAGGAAATCAATTGCTATTAGCTTAAATTCAATGTGAATGAAATAAAAATAAGAATAATGCAATAAATTGATTATCAAAACTGACAAATGAGATTACAGAAATAAGTGCTAAAGTATAAATTATGGGGAGCAATGCAGACAGATCATTGAAAAGCAGTTAGAAAGGGCCACGCATTTAAAATGTGGCCAGAAATTAATCTAGCAGTAGAACCATTCAAGATGCACAATAGTAACCATTCATATTCACAATATAAAAACTCATAGATCATACGACAACACAGCATTATTCTTATTATCGTCATTCGTCAACGTAAAGTACAATTTTCCAAATATATGGATAACAATACCACTTGGGGAGATGAGGCGTGATGGGAATGTTGGTTGGAGAACCATCAATCCCCATAAGTAACCACACAAGTCTAACCTTGAAAATCGAAAGGAATCATTTGCATATTAAATAGAACTTAGTATTATAAACACAGAACCATTATTTTATTTCAAGGCTACACAGGTGAGTAGGCGCAGGGGTACACAGGGTGCAGGTATGCAGCACCTGGTGCGAACCTCCAAAACTCGGGTACCCATGTGTGAAGGTGCAAGGGTATGCACAGTACCTGTAAACTTAGGTGTGCTGTAACATTTAAACTGAAACAACAAACTTGAAAGTTGAAGCTTGAAACATAACATCATCATCAAACTTGGTAAAACTGAAATCACATACTTATGTTAGCACTTTTTCCTTTCTGAGTTTAGTTTTTCTTATATATTGACGTGTTTTATATGAGAGGCACGAGGGATGATTGAGAATCATTTTATGTTTAATGTTGAAAAAAATTGAGATGCCCCGGATATGTGATGCAGGAGCATCAACCTTGTACATAAGCAAGTTTTGGTTTTCAATGAAGTTTTGGTTTGTGGTAGGTATTAGGAGTCTTTTCATGTGTTTTTGAATCCTTCTCCATCATCTTAAGTCCCTTGGTGAGTATTAAGTGGGTATTTTGGAGTTTCCCTCCAAAAGGAACATTTGAATATTTGAATTAGTAAGCTTGGCTTAAGAGGTATAATGTTGTGTGGAAAAGTCATGAAAGAATTGTAGAAGGTCCTGAAGGACTATATATGATGTCTTTAATGTATTTCAACCCTTAAGCAAGTGTCACCATGTGTGGTTAGTCTGCACCATGGTTGGGAAGGGAAAAAAATTTATTTTCTCTCTCCTTTTAAGTCATGACAATAGAGATATTCGAATAGAGAAGAGAATAGGAGAGAGGAATAGAGGTTCAAGAACAGGGAAGAGCCTCAATAAGGCAAGAACCTGTGATGTTGGGCATGGAAAACTTGTAAAACAAGGTTCTTGTAAAGGAATGATAAAGATTCTTGTAAATATGAATAAAAATGAGTCTTTTCATGAAATCTGTGTATGCTGGTATCTGATGAGTTTGAAATGGTATGTCATGATGGATTTCATTATGTGAAGTTGTTTAGTACTGGTAATAATGCTTTAGTAGTGTATTTTCAATGAATGGCTTGAGAACTTGATGAATATGTTGTGATTTAGTAATGTTTGAGAGTTGTTGTATTGCATAAGTGACTATACAGGAGCTTTGAACATGTGAGTGGCATTCTCAAATGTGTGAATGAACCCTCTTAGGGTCTGAGGTGACAGGAAGAGGAGAAGTTCTCAGTTGGAGGAAAAAAGTGGTAAGTTTATTAAGCATTCTTAAGAGAGTTGATCAAAGAAGTAAGGAAATGATGAATTAGATGATGAGATGAGTTGTGGGCCATGGCATGCATGAACAGGTATACGAGTGTCTTTTTAAGGATGAAGTATGATAGAAAGTGGGATTTGAGTGATTATTAGACAGACTGTGTGTAGAAAACAGGGTTTTCCTAAGCAAGAATACGGCAAACCTTATTGTTGAGAGTATTTGGTGAATTTCCAGCGGTTGGTGTAAGAGGACAAAAGTTGGAGAAGGCTCAGACAGAGCCTCAGAAGTAAGTTTTAGGTCTTTAATCCCATATTTGTGCAAGTTATGAGAGGTCTCTCTCTCTGGTTCTGAGAAACCCTAGATTAGGGCTAAATCACTAAAATGGGTGTAACTTGAGAAATGACGGATGAAACCAGCTGAAACTTCCAACATAGCATCTGAGTACCATGATATAAAGGATTTTCTTGGTTGGAGTGATTTTGATATTGTCCGGACTGAGATTTTACAGCCAGTCTTGTTTGGAGGCTACAAAGACCTAATGAAAAGAAGAAACTTGTGGACTGAGCATATTTCCCTTAAGAAACAGGTTGCATGTTTTCATGGTGAATTGAAAGAGCCTAATGGGTGTCTAGAAAGTACACTTGTTGTTTAAGAAACCAATTCTATGAAAATTTATTGAGAAAAATCAAGTTTCACAGGGCTAATAGGCTGTGTAGACAGGGTTAAGGCTAAAAGAGACTTATTTGCAAATTCTGTGTTTTCAGCATTGAATGAGGTCTGTGATCATAAAAGAAGCTTGTGAAAGGTAAAAATGAAAGTCTCTAGAAGCCTTGGAGTAAATCTTTGGGTATGTTTGGAGTAACAGTGACTCGGAAACTTGTAACAGTCCTAGAGTTGATTGAGATCTTGTATATGAACCTAAGAGAATGAAAGGATTCTTTGTTAGGAAAAGACAATGATAAGAAGGGTAAGTGAATGTTCTTTGATGAAACCACAGGAGTGAATACCATTAGAAGAAATAAGACCATAACCAATTCAGGGTCAGGTAGACAAGAAAACAGAGGAAGAGAACAGTCCATGTGGATATGATTGATGCTTGAATACAGACAAGGGGTTTTAACCAGGCAAAAGGTTTTTAGAAGTAGGATACGGTCTTATGGGGTAAGAAATCCTATATTTGTGTTCATACAAGCTAACCACAGTTCTAGCACTCCATCCTAATGAAACAGAGTTGATTATAGTCAAGGACTTCTTTTTAGCTTACAATAGCTCAAAGAAACAAGGTTACAGGGTATATAAGGATTGGTCAGATGTATGATGGAAGTAGAGAATAGAACAGTGGGAGACTATAGTCATGCTTGGGGAAGTGAATAAACACAGTAAAGAGGTGAAGGAATCAATTAGACCAGTCAAGAACAATCAGGTAACTCATTGTATGAGAAAGATGACTAAATGTCATTTGAAAAGAACATGGAAGTAAGTGAGGTAAGGGTGCATGTGGGCAGGATAAGGGTTCTTGAGTTGTAAGAGCATTATAGGACAGCGAGGAAGATGTCCAAGATTGTTTCAAGTACTAAGAAGAGGAATGAAAGATGCTAGAAATCTTTAAGCAAAACTAACTGTTGTCTAATATGACTTTGGGTGTGAGTTTTTGAAATAGGGTTGATAAAGAAAGTGAATAAAACTTAGATGAGAAAGGTTGGAAACACCAGCCAAAGGTGATGATAATTCCTTTTCTTTAAGAGTTTCTTGAAGAATTGGCAAAGAATGACATGTATGAAGGCCCACTAATGCAATTTGGTCAGTTTGTTTATAAGGTATAGCTAAATCTTGTCCACCTCTGCATCAATATGCCTAGGATATGTCGTAGACAGTCTGGATATGCCCGGATATGTCTGCAGACGTATGTGGATATGCCCGGATATGTCCACAGCTGTATCCATATCCTGCCCTGTTTTCTGCCATATCAGTATCACAGCCTTAATGTTTATTTAAGAGATGCCAATGTCTTTGGCCCTGAATGTGGCAACAAGCTTAGAGGTGGCCTGAATAGAATGTATTTTTGCCAACTCTGTCCAAGAACCAGAGCAACATGTACAATCCAAGCGATCTTACAGGGATGTTTCTTGTCAACTCAACACGGGCTCACCCAAAGCTTGGCCCAACCAACAATTTTTGAGCTACGTTGCTAGGAAATGGAAACGTGTTTGGAAACAGAAGTGGGTCTGAAATGCAGAAACTCTGATTTTCAAAAACCCTTAGATACGAAACGGCACAAAAATGTCAATACAATATTATAAATATATAAATACATAATACACAGTTTTAGTCCATAAAAGATAAAGCACTTAAAAATATAGCTTTGAAGCAGTGTGTTCTAAAAGTTTACGATTTTTTAATGTTTCAACTTTCAGCTTTTTTATTTCCATTTTAAAGTACCTACACCACCGAAAACGTATCAGAAATGGAACTGACGTTTCCATGTCGTTTCTGGCATGTGCCCAGAAAAACAATGAATTCGGGTACATTTCAAAGTCGTTTCATACCTGTGGACCGTTTCTGGTACATTTCCTGGCAGAAATAGCAAGCAGGGGGCATTTCAGTGCAACGTAGTTTTTGAACAAGGTAATGTCGACTTAATCAGTGAGTGCTCTACAAAATTTGCTTTAGGATCCAAGATGCTCTTCCAACCTACAGGATGCATATTCCACCATGCTTGCATACTATAAAACCAGCTCAGAAATAGCTTCCATAAACATTAGATGTAAACAAAAGACTTGTGATACCGTCCAACAACCTGCCCACATATTCATGTACAATGAAAACTAAACCAATGTGCTGTCAAAAAAACCAAGTGGTAAAACGTAATTGAAAATGAACTCAAGATCCACAATCCAAGTTCTATACCAGAGGAAATCTAGACAGCAAAAGAGATTAAAATGGAAAAATTGTCTAGTTGTTGATTTTCCCAAGGACCCTCATGTGGTTGACAAGATAGAGGTACAAACAGTGCTACTACCACTAAGTAGGTCGAGCAACAAGATGAGACTTCACGCTACCATTGTGACAACAAATGTTCCAAGCCACAAATGTACACAAAAAAGCATCTCATGGTCATAGAAGATTGTGAAGAGGTAAAAGAGCAAGAGCATCAAATTGATGATCAAGAGCAATCAAAAGAAGATGATATTGCCATTGTTTTTGTCCAGGCATTTTCAGGCATCAACGCATCCCAAACTCTCCAACTTGAAGGATACATCAAGAAAAAAGATGGTTTTGTTGGTAGATTTAGTAAGTGCATATAGCTTTAATGACAAGAAGTTGGCAGCATAACTAAACTATATTTTGTATCCAATATCGAACTTCCAACTCATTCTCACCAACAAAATTTCTTCTTATGACAAGAAGTTGGCACTTGGCAGCATAACTAAACTATTTTTTTGTTGGCGAAATATTTGTCGGGAGGGCAAATTGTGTGATTTCACCAAAACTCTGGGACTAGGTCCCTCTGCTTGAATGGGGCAGCTCCATTTATTGAAAACAGGGAAATATTTACACTATTCTAACAACTGGGGGTGGTCTTTCGATCGGGATCACACAGAGTACTTCCCTACACCTATGGCAAAGTGCTTGTAGATACTACAAGGGAGGAAAATCTTGAGAAAGAGAGAGGTGTGGAGAGAATAGCAAGGAGGGTTTTACACAATAAATAGTACAACAAAGTTTATTGCTTAAAACCAAAATATATCCATAATTTCAATGAGAAGACACCATTCACATATAACAAGGAACAAAACACAAGAAGTACAAAGTCTTAATGCATAATATTCAACAAGTACATGCTCATGGAGTGTAGTTGAGATGGAGAAGAAACATAAGCAAAAGAGATAGAGGAATTTGAGAGAAATATGGGAGCTAGTAAACAAGAATAACCATCATTTGAAATGAGGAGGCTCTCCCAATTTATAGCTTTACAATGCAACTCTTCATATTCCCATGTGACCTTTCGACTTAAAAGTGCAATCCTCAATGAAGAAATAGAATTTTAGAGAGAGAAAGAGAGAGGTGAGAAGCTCCAAGCTCGAATGAAGAAGGATGAAGAATCTCGATTGTGAAGAAGATCCACTCTTGTGATGAACTAGTGAAATGCTCCAATGCAATGATGAACTCTTGATCCTTGAACTCTTTTGCACCATGAGAAACCTCCTCTTGAATGATCAACCATTGTAGCCCATCGGTACATTGAGTGAAGAAGTGAGAAGCACTTGATCACTAGACCACTGTAGACAATGAAGGATGTCTTCACACACTTGAACAAACCATGAAAAACTACCATTCCTTCTTGACCAATCATGCATATGAATGAGAACTTGAAACAATTGCTTGTATAATGCAACCATGATGATTATGCCACCTCGAGGACATTGATGACCAAAATTAGGAACCAATCCACATGAGTCACAATTCATCTTTCACTCCTCTCGCAAGCATGAATTTGTCATTACCATTCCCATGAGGAAATCTCCAGAGAGATGGTCACCACTTAGTGATAGGTGGAGATTTATAGGAACTTCCAAAATTGGCATTTCCTCTTTGAGACACCTTATGCTCATTACATCCGTGAAGGCGGGGATTTGCTTGATTGAAGATTTGACCTCCGTGAAAGCTTGAATCAGAAAGGCATGAAGAAGAACATATGTGATCATCTTGAGCTCATCTTGATCATTTACTATTTTTAGCATGCTTCACATGGGTACCCATTCTTAGCATTTTTCCAAATTTGTCAATTTTGCCATTCTTGAATGTTTTGCACTTTGAAGGAATGTCTTGAAGTACCGGAAACCATCTTTTCTTAGAATTACTATTTTTAGTAAGCTATGTGGTAGAGACTTACTAAAAATAGAAAGTTGTCTTCTAGGTGTCGGATCGAACGCAATTCTATGTATTCTCCATATTTGATACTTGCTCTCTGCGTTTCTCAGCTATTCTTTCTTCATAAGATGGTCGGTCAGTCAGTGGGGGTGATCCGAACACCTTGAATGACGTTAGGGCCATTATTGTTCTATTTCGGGATTTCTCAATGACGGTCACGCAACCACCCCAGAGGTTACATACCGCGTGTGCAGAGCGGCGATTGTGCAAACGCCGATCTACGTTAAGCGGCGATCTTGTGCGATATGGTTTTAGATTCGGGATCTCAACAATTGCAAATGTTTGAGCTTCCCAATCGATTCGTTTTGCCTTTCCACGCGTCCCTAAGAAAAGAAACTATAAATACAAGGTTTTAGAAGGATTCAAGCAAAGTGATTTTGGGTGAATTCTATTGTGAGCAAAGTTGGAGAAGTTGGAATTCTTTCTTGTTTGTTCATTTGAGAAGAGTTCTTCATTTGTTGAGAAATTGTGAGCAAGTAGATACAATTAGAGGGAGTGTTAATCCTTCTTGAAGGCCAATTATTGGTAGTAAGTTGTATTATTGGAGAATTACATAGTGAAGGGGAGCAAATTTGCTCACCCACTGGAGTTTTTCCCACATTGGGTTTCTCTAAGATAAACCTTGTCTCCTTTTGTCTCTCTTTTCTCAATTTTTAGTATAATTGTGTGTTGTTATTATTACACATTATCTTGGTTAACAAAGAACTCAACATATTTCATTCATTTTTCATGAGCATAGTGATTTGTTTATTGTTAGAATTAAGCAGTTTATGGATCAGATTGGTATCAGAGTAGTTAAGATTTCAGTTTTTGTGTGGTTAACTTGTGTTGAGATTGCAGTTAGATGCCCCTTACCCGAAAGGGAAAAGAAAGCGGTGAAGGTAGCCTTATTCCTTTTGAAGAAGAGATTTCTACAAGAAAGTGGAAGAAAGGAATTCGGGAGATGGCTCGAGAGAAGATATGAGATGATAGTGGTGAAGAGTGTTTCTATAAGTTGGAGGCAAATGTGGCAAGTTGTCCAAAGATGTGGGCAAGTATTTCCTTGTCCATCGAAATTGGAGTCCATCATGGGACTACTCATGGAGAAACTTGGTGTTCCAAACGAGACACTGGAAGACCGTGAAGAAGAGGTTCGTGAAGAAGAACCGTCCCATGCCATTCCCACACCTCCTCCATTCAAAGCAGAGGCCAAGATAGAAATTCAGCCTTATGATGGAGACGTGAATGTTGAGAAGCTAGACCATTGGCTAGCTCAACTAGAGGTATATTTCAGTTTGCATCAAATTAATGAAAGTCATAGATTTCCTTTGCTCGGTTAAAATTAACCAAACATGCTTTAACTTGGTTTGAAAGTTATGTTCATACGTTGGTTGTTAAGAAGCTTCCTCCAATTACTAAGTGGGATGTTTTTAAGAAGCTAATCAAAAAGTAGTTTTATCCTATTTGTTATGAGGAAGAGAGGTCCATGTATTGGCAATATCTCAGGCAAAAACAAGGCCAAAATGTGCAGGAGTATACCAGTGAGTTCGGAAGAAAGCTATTCAGATGGGAAAGATGTAGCAGATCGGGACCTATTGATGAAGTATATTGGTGGACTCCATAGCCACTTAAGGAGACCCATTCTCTTGGCCAAGCCGGCGGATGTAGATGAAGCTTGTACACAAGCTCACTACTTAGAGATGGACAAGAAAAAGAGTTCATCTACCTCTCAAGCATGCTTGAACAAACAAGGTGACACCAAGCAAAAGGATAAAGGAAAAGGAAAGGGTAAGAAAAATGCTACTTCTATTTCTAAAAAGGATACTAAAATTCATTGTGGGCATTGTGATGTTGACACTCATTCCGAGGAAAAATGTTGGAAGCTCCACCCAGAATTACATCCCTTCAAAAAAAAAGAAAAAAAAAAAGAAGGCCATGGCTGCCCCTCAGGAGAGAGGAAGTATTTTGCAGCGAAGAGGTGGATGAGACTATGTGTTGTGCCTCCATCCGTAGAGAGGTATGTTTGGGTAGTAACAATGTTGTTCAAGAAAATGAACTAACAAAGCTTTTTCATTTAAAAATTCAAGTGAAGAAAACTAAGGTGGATGCTCTTTTTGATACATGTTCTCAAGCTAATTTGATTAGTAAAGAGTTAGTGGACAGGCTAAAGTTGGAAACTTACAATCACCCAAGTCCGTATTCTTTGGGTTGGGTAAAGAAAGGTGTAGACATCAAGGTTACTAAGCAAAGTGTAAGATCACTTTTGGTATTGACAAAAAAGTTTATTGATGAAGTTATTGTGGATGTTGTTCCCCTTGATGTGTGTGGTGTAGTATTTGGCAGCCCATATTTGTATATATCAAGATGTTATCTTCGTGAGGAGAGCCAACCAATACCGCTTGGTGAAGGATGGTAAGAGCTACGTCATTTCAGCCTATTCAGGAGATTCAAAGATATCTTTGGTAAGTGCCAATGAAGCCCGGAAGCTTATTAATGCTAGTGGTAAATTTGCATTACTTATTTTGAGGGATATGCCAGATGATGAGATTGTTACATCTAAAACCACTTGTAGCATGTTTTCTAATAAAGAGAAGACACAAATAGTAGAGTTGGTTCAGCAGTTCAGAGAGGTCTTTCAAGAACCTACTAGGGCTGCCCCTAGTCAGGGAAATTGAGCACGAGATCCACTTGTTACCCGATAGTCCGCTTTCGAACTTGGGATTATACAGCAATCTTTGAAAGATGCCAATGAGGTAAAACAACAGTTGTAGATCTTTGATTGAACAAGGTATAATCCATCCTAGCACTTCTCCATGTGGTTCTCCTATTGTTTTAGTACCTAAGAAAGATGGTTCATGGAGAATGTGTGTTGATTATAGAGCTTTAAATAAAATAACCATCAAGAATAGGTACCCTCTTCCTCGCATTGATGATTTATTAGATCAATTACAACATGCTAAATATTTTACTAAGCTTGATTTGAAGTTTGGGTATCATCAAGTGCGGATTAAGGAAGAGGACATCTGGAAGACAACGTTCAAGACCAAGAAAGGGTTATATGAATGGTTGGTATTACCATTTAGGATATGCAATGCACCAACTACCTTCATGAGATTGATGAATGAGGTAATGAGGCCATTTATTGATTCCTTTGTTATTGTGTACTTGGATGACATTCTAGTTTTTAAGCAGAACTTTTGAGGAGCATATTGATCATTTGTGTCAAGTTTTGCAAGTTCTTAAGGAGAACCGGCTTGTGTTGAATGAAAAGAAGTGTGAGTTTTTTGCACAACATCGCTTGTCTTTTTGGGACATGTGGTTGGAGATGGAGAGTTAAGGATTGATCGGCAAAGATAGAGGCCATTAGATTGGCCTACACCATCAAGTTTGAGAGACCAAGAGTTTTGTGGGAGTAGTTCAAGTATTTATGGAAGTTCATTAAGAACTTCTCTTCCATAGCAAAAGTGCCACTACATTCAAGTGACAATAGGGGGTAAGACATTTGATTGGGGTAAGAAACAACAAATTGCTTTTGAATCATTTAAATATAAAATTAGTCATGCTCCAATTTTGGCCTTTACCTAACTTATAGCTGCCTTTGAAGTGGAAACCGATGCCAGTGACTATGTTATGGGGGTTGTCCTACTTCAGGGAGGTAGGCCGGTATGTTATCACTCTGAATTGTTTCACGGTGCAATTCTAAATTATTGTACTTATGACAAAGAATTGTATGCTCTTGTTCAAGTAGTCAAGAAATGGAAACATTATTTGATGGGTAAGGAAACTATCATCCACACGGATCATCAACCTCTCCAATATTTGTAAGCTCAAAGCAAACTTCAGCAAGCTAGACACTATAAATGGATGGGTTTTTTACAACAATTTCATTTGATTATTAAATATAAGAAAGGTGTGACTAACAAGTTAGCTGATATGTTATCTAGACCTCCTTTGCTTTCAGCTATGGGCACGTTAACTCTTCTTGAGCCTTTTTGTGTGAAGCATATCAGGAAGGTTATGAGCAGGATCGGATTTTGCGAGAGATTTTTCAGCAGAAACCTCCAAGTGCGAGGATTTGCACCTAGAGGAGAATACTATTTCAGGATGGTTTGCTCTACAAGAACGAGAAACTTTGTGTGCCTAAGGGGAAAGAGTGCAGTTGATGAGAGAAGCACACACTTCCATGGTAGTTGGTCACTTTGGTGTGACAAAGACTGTAGCGCACTTACAGAGGTATGTTTATTGGCCAAACATGCAAGCCAAAGTTGCTAAATTCATTAGGGGTTGTGTTTTATGCAAGTATAAGAAAGCCTAATAATAAGAATTTGGGGTTATATATGTCATTTCAGTTCCTTCCCGACCATGGGAAAGTATCCATGGATTTTGTGGGTGGTTTGCCTACCTCCAAAAAAGGTCATGATTATATATTTGTAATTGTAGATCGATTTAGCAAAATGTGTATTCTTATTCCTTGCAAAAAGACCATTAAGGCCAAGTGATGCAGCTGAGTTATTTTTTGCTAATGTGTGGGTTCACTTTGGTTTGCCTAGTTCTATTGTGTCAGACAAGGGACTCACGGTTTGTAGGGAAGTTTTGGTCTACTTTGTGGGAAAAGATGGATATGAAGCTAAAGAGGTCTACCGCCTTTCATCCACAGATAGATGGGAAAACAGAGGTGGTGAATCGTACCTTGGTCCAACTCTTGAGAGGTACAACAAGAAACATCCGAGGACCTGGGATGAGAACTTGGTGTATATCCAACATTCTTATAATAGGGCAAGTTCATGCTTCGACTAGTAAAACTCCTTTTGAAACATGTTTTGGTTATTTGCCTAAGAGTGCTTTTGATGTTGTTTTAAGATTACCATGCAGAGACAACGGGAAAGTGGAACTGGAGGTCCACAAGGTGAGAAGTTTATTGAGAAAATTCAGCAGATACACCTTTAGGTATACAAAAAGAAGAGGTTGACAGAGTCACATGCCAAGTACAAAGCACGACATGATCAGCATAGGATTGAGCATTCCTTCCTTGTTGGAGACAAGGTATGGTTGTATTTGAGTTGGGATAGGCTACAAGGAAAAGCTAAGAAACTCAAGCCTCTTTGATATGGCCCATTTGAAATTTTGGAACAAGTGGGTAAGAATGCATTTCGCTTGGATTTGCCTCCTTATATGAAGATTTATTCAGTTGTGAATGTTGAAAACTTACGTCTTTTTGAGCCCTCCATGTTGGATGATGAAGGAGGAGTATTGCTTTCCATCTATTGAGGATCTTGCTCCAGATAGTCAGCTGGAATTGGAGGAAGATGTGGTTTTAGTGGAAAGAAAGGACAACAGAGAGGAGTGCAGGATAGGTGGTTGATTGGGTTGAAAGGCCAGTTGCCTACCAAAGCCAAGTGGTATTCTAGAGAGAAGATGTGGGGAAGAAATTTCCTCACCTCATCAGTCCTTGAAGCTTTTAGGGACTTAAAAGCCTCAAATTGGGGAGGTATGATCCAAAAATGGATTAGAAATGCCCAATTCTATGTATTCTCCATATTTGATACTTGCTCTATAGGTTCTCAATTATTCTTTCTTCATAAGATGGTCAATCAGGTTGGGGTGATCCGGACACCTTCGAATGACGTTTCGGGCCATATTGTTATTTTGTTTTGGGATTTTAGTGATGGTCATGCAACCCCCGTGATGGTTACGTAATGCCCACTCTATGTAGAGTGAAGTTAATTACGTTGCATGCGGTTACGTGCTGCGCAAACATCGGTCTGCGTTATAGCGGCGATATCATGTATGTGATCCGGTTCCAAAATTCGAGGATCTCAATATTCTGAAATGTTTGAGCTTCCCAATCGATTTGTTTCACCTTTCCACATCCCTGAGTAGAGAGCAACTATAAATACAAGGTTTTAGAAGGATTCAGCAAGTGATTTTGGGTGAATTCTATTGTGAGCAAAGTTGGAGAAGTTGGAATTCTTTCTTGTTTGTTCATTTGAGAAGAGTTCTTCATTTGTTGAGAAATTGTGAGCAAGTAGATACAATTAGAGGGAGTGTTAATCCTTCTTGAAGGCCAATTATTGGCAGTAAGTTGTATTATTGGAGAATTACATAGTGAAGAAATACGCCCGTGGGGCATGGTGGAGTTTGAGTTACACCATGCACTTGGGGATGGGTGAAAAACAACATACACATGCACTTTTTCAAGCCATTTTTATGTTTTTAAGTTGAGTGACATGCATGTATGTGGGGTGAAATGAGCCAATAGGAGCATGGTGGAATTTTGGCCAAAAGTGTGCTAAGGTGCATGAGAGGTGAAAAAGTGTGCTGGAGGAAGAGAGGGGGCCCACCACAACTTAAAACACTTAAGTCATAAAGTGCACTTTTTAGCCAATCATCTTATGTTTCTTCATTGGGAAAGCAGCCAATGAGAGTGAGGCGCACTTTTGGAGTGCATGTGCACCTCAAAAGTGTGCCAAGGGTGCATGGGGGTTAAAAAGTGCGCCTAAGCACTCAAATGTTGCATCCGAGCATGGTTTGGACTTGAAACTTGCCTACCAGAATGTTTCCTTTGCCCCTTGAGTCAAAAATTAACAAAATTTTTCCAACCAATATATGAATCTTCATGGAAACATGCCAATGAATCCAATGAGACCATTTAGAAGCCATGAAAATGAGATCTTGAGAAATTTTTACCCATACCTTCACTTTTTCTTCAAGTTGTGCATCATTGAGCAAAGTGGCAAGAAAAGTTTTCAACCACCACAGACTAAACCATACTATGTATCATGAATAGTATTAAAAATACCCTCACTTGAGCTTTTTCTAGGCTCCTAACTCTTCCAGAATGTCCAAAACCTTTCGATCAAGTTTACCCTATAATAGGATTCTCCACCAGACCTTTGTCGAACAAATTTCCACATATTAAGTTCCCAAAATATTTCCTTGATCATTCCACCATGAAGTAGGCTCTTCTAACTTTCCGATGAGTATCTGATCACCTTCTTATTCATCCCGAGGCTCCCGATATGTTCTGAACAAGAAGACTAGCTTTTCAGTGCTTTCATTTCCTTACACCAAGCTAAAAATAGCCCGGTATTGCATAACATTTTCCTAGTCTTGATTTTTCTCCCAGAACTTTCATAAAATGCCTCGGATGTTTACATAGCTCGCTACACACTTTCTAGATGCTCTGTCTCTTCCCCGTACATTCTGGGGCGTTTCAGTGCAAAAACCCTGAAAATAGGTCTTTTCAGGCCTTTGGGAGCTTTTCTCTTCAGAGGGTTCTGAATGAAACCATGAATTGTTTTCCACCATCTTACCTACACATGAAACACACTTTTAGAATCAAGTTAGCACATCCCTCTCGGCCAAGATGGCTTTTACATAGTCAGAAATAGGCCGGAGGGCAAGTTTACATTACCCGGTTCAAAGATTTTTGAGTGTGGGCTTAGTTGTCATGGCAAAATATTCAATTTTTCATGCTAGACAATCGCATGACAACACTTTTGTATCCAATATCAAACTTCCAACTCAATATCACCAACAAAAATTCTTCTATTCTTGAATGTATTTTATTCCTTTAGAGGCAGAGATGTTTTGAGAGAGCAACCATCAAAAGCAGTTAGCACCTTCTTTGTGAATCTTCACAAGATGGTACATAGCTTCACTACAAAAGAGAAGGCTTATCGAATCAAGGTCCCAAGAGCTCGCCAAATAAGGTGATTAGCTCCTATGAATGGAAAAGCTTCTAAAAGCAAGTATAACAACATAGTGGAACGATTCTATTCTTTGAAAGTTAAGCAGACTTGCAATCTATCCCATGGGACCCGCATGATGTTTTTCAACAAAGCATGAGTCGGTGTTCCAAGATGTTCCTTAGGGCCCCTAACTGGGAACAAGATCATGAGATTGAGTTGATTCAAGGAAATCAACTTCCCAACATGGACCTTAACGATACCCTTATGATCGTAAAAGCGAATGACAAAAATTGTGCAAAATTATTTAAAAGTTGGAATCATCTATCCCAACAAAAGTGCCTTTTAGGCCCCAATGATTATCATCGAGAAAAAAGGGATGGATCTTAGAGATTGTATGTCGACTAAAGAGAGCTCAACAAATCAAGCTCAACAATAAGTTTCCAAAGCTTGGCATTGATGAGTAATTAGATGAGTATATCTTGTTTGTTTTACAAAATTAGATCTTCCCTTGAGTTTCCATCAAATCCTTCTAAAAGAAGACGTGCCTAACAAAGCCTTCGTAAATCACGAAGGCCAAAAGAAGTTTTAGTGATACCTTCCAAACCCACACATGCTCCTACATTCCAATCTCAAGAAATTCTATTTCAAGGCCATTTCTCAATAAAATTGTATTACCTTTCTTTGATGACGTTCTAATTTACAACAAATCTTGGAAAGAAAGTCTTGATTAGTGGATCAAGTATTACAAGCACTCAAAGACAACCAACTTTATACGAGAGAGGTCCAAGGGCATCTTGGAATACCGAAAGTAATTAATTTGGGTTGTGTAGTGTACCAAGAAAGTTTCACGGTGGATACACAAAAGATAAATTCAATAATGGAGTGCCCCATGTCAAAGAACCTCAAAACCGGTGTTACGTGGGGACACGTCCCCTAGATTTTGGTGATGTCTCAGACGTCTTCAACGTTTCTTGGACTTAGGGACTTGGTGGGAGCGTCTCTTACTTTTTGAAAATATTTAAAAAGTTTTGTAATGTTTTCACTTTGAAAATGGTGTTATTTTTACCAAAAACATTGAATTTTAATCTCAAAAGTACCTAAAACACATTAAATACAATTTAAATCCCTAAACTTCATTGAATAAAATTAAAATACTTAAATATTAAATTGTACATATTATTTTAATAGCCATCCCCCTATCATTCCCGAAATTTGGGAAATTTTTCTTTGTCCTAGAAACCTCGTCGCCCGTCTCTAAGACTTAGGTAACTATGCTCAAAACCCTTAAAGGATTACATGGCTTACAAAGTCCCCAAATGGGAAGCCCGCTTTTGCATTGTAATTTATTTATAATAAAGTAATACGTCATTTTATTTCACTAAAGTAATGCTTTTGTTTTTATTTTTATTCTAACTTTATCTTATAGTAACTTTTTAAATTAATAATAAAACACAATTGCTTATAATTAAAGTTACTTTTGCACTTAAATTATTAATTTATTTCCCCATTTTCCACCCCATTAGCCCACGAGTCTTCTCCAAGATTAATCTCAAGAAGGGGACATTACAATCACGTCCACTTCCTCTAGACTTGTAGCTACTTTCTTCAGGAGGAGTGTATGCCTTTGCATAAAAGCAATATTTTCATGTTCTAAATCATCGGCTAGAAGATCAAGGTCATTTGATGCTTGTCTTTCATTTTCTTCTTCCGCATCATCTTCCTCTATTATAGGCTCATAAATTTCATCTTGGTGATAGAGATCTTCATCTTCAACAACTACATCCCATTATGTTGTTGCGCCAAAGTGGAATAGACTACTTTGAGGGTAGGATTTTTTTGCATTTGCAATCAGGTGTTTTGTGGCCTAGTGGGTGGCATATGTAGCATACAATGGATTCCAATTATGGCCGTGGAAATTGTTTGTAATGGAGGAAGCGATGTTTTGGAGCAGAAGTGCGGCGATTGGGGAAGAGTAATGGCAGAAAGCAAGATGCTTGTCAGAAGCGTCGTGATGCTTAGATTTAGTAACATAATGACGATGGCCATATAGAGCAGTTTCGGGAATCGCAAAGCATTTTGGCTTGCTTGGTGCTTAGAAAACTTTTGAATGGATTTCGTTTGGGAGACAAACAACATGATTTATTGGCCACAAAATCAATGAGATTTGTTAGGGTTAAGCAAACAAGAACATAATTTTTTTATCGCATAAAATTGAAAATTCAATTAGCGACATTATATGGAAGTGAATAAATGAATTGGAGCTTGGTAGATTCAGCGATTTGGGTGTTGCTTTCATATGCTAATCATTTGTATTGCTTGACAAAATTTTCAAATCGGGTTAAGTCGCAAAGTTTCATCTTTGTGAGCCATTTAGCAGCATCTATTTGTTTATTAACCCGAGGGAGAGCAAACTCATTAATCTTAACAGGTCATCTTGGCGAAAGACATTGACCTCTTGCCATTCTTCTTTAGTATTGTCCCACCAAGTGGCAACACTTCCCCAAAAATACCTAGTTGCAAGCATAGCCATTTGTTCTCATGCACTATTTGTGGCTATAGTAATGGTTTGCACAACATTTGCCCAAGTAGTAATCTCAGTGACTGGATTGAGATTATCATCAATGTTTAGGTACCAAAGTTGGATAGGAATTTGGACATTTGAGACTGCCCTTTGCATATTGGACAATGGATTAGCCTCTAACCCTTTTGGTGTTTGGTGTTTATTATCTAATTTGGCACAAAATCTGGTGCCAAAAGGTTTTTTTGTGGGAAGTATTCCTTGGTACTATTTTAATCTAGTTCTGATCAAGCAGATTTTCCTTTTCTTCTCCAATTAAGGAAGGCTTGAAGTCAACTGATCCATGTTATCATCCATTCCTTTTATGGCCTGGTTCAAATGGGCTAGTTTATCTTTAATCTCCTCTATATGATTAACAAATATATAGGCAACATTCAAATTGTTACCTACATAAGCGTGCAGTTCCTGGATGATACGACTTATATTGTGTATTGTTCCCATGGTCACTCTGATTTGTTGGATGTCTTGACACAAATCATCAAAAAAATCTTGAAAGCGGGCATTAAATTTGGCCATATAATTGTGTTGTTTGAACCCTGCACAGGGATCTTTATCTTGTAGTTTTGGAGGCCGGAACGCATAGGAAAAATAATAGACCTGACCTTCTACATGTTTATAGTAATCCCCTGACAGGTGGCCATCTTCCCCCTTCACAAAAAGTGAGTTCATCTTCTTTGTACAGCTCAAGGTTTTTTTCTCTTGGGAGACTAGACATGGACAAGGAAGGAGGCTCTTCACTACCTTGGTTAATTTTATCATCTTCCAGCTCAATATAGATATTTCTCTTTTTGGTAGATCTTGATGATTGGCTTGATATACCTGGTCTTGGGATATCTATATGTTTATTAGACTCCCATGCCCTTGCAGAAAAATTTCGGGTAAGATATGGATTTTATTTCCTATAATCTAATGACCTAGGTTTTGAATTCTTTTGCCTTTTGAGATGACATATTTCAACCAGATGATTTTGATAGAGCTTAACAAAATAATTAACACGCAATAATAATCTTCTATATCATATAATGAAAGACACACATATATTGACGTTTGTAGCTCATACTGACAAGAAGTACAACTCATCTACAAGTTCCACATATTTCTCCTAAGCACTATCATAGGTGTGCATGAATCACCTTTATGTACTCTTAAAAATTATATTTCGCGTATAGACTGACAAATCACCCAACTAGTTATCATAACACATTTTCGCACTAAATATATGTTTGTACTAACCAATATCTCTAATAGATGAAGTAAAGGATTCAATGGTACATTTTTCCAGTGCCAAGAGGTAAGACATTGTGAGATTGAATGCCCAGATGCTAGACTGTTTTGGTACGGGTACAGGTAGGTATGGGTACGGTACGTTGTTGGGTACATATATATATATATATATATACATTTAAAGAAGCATTTGCATACTTATTGAAATTTAATACTTATACAATCAACCATCATCCTCACCAGTCGGGCTATAACCCTTTTGATTCCTAGAATTTTGCAGTGCTGCAGATCAAAAAGATTCCTGGAATTTTCTTAAGACGTAGTTACAACTAAGTCACCTCATTCAAATTTGTGGAGTAAAACATTCGTAAGAAATTTGTTACTTAATAAATAAGAGATAAAATTAGCAATTAAATTCGACTAAAGAGACAATTATAATTTCACATTTTATATAAGTAAACATGCCAAAATGTTAAAAAATAAATCAAATACTAATGGGGTGCCATACTATATAAGAATATGTTTCTATTTTTTTTGACAAAGGAAAAAAAATATAATAAAATGTTATATATATAAAATATCTAAAAACTATATTTTTAAAAAAAAACTCTAAACTATAAAATAAATTATTAAAAAATAAACTACAATTAAAGAACTTAAAAAGTAAATGTAAATTATAAAAATTTAATTAAAATTATAAAAACTTTCAAAAATAAACTAAAATTAAAAACTTATATATAAATATAAATTATTAAAAAAACTCAAATTAAAAAACTTAAAAATAGACTAAGGGCCAAGACTACGACTCAGCCTAGGCCCTACGATAAACCAAAAAAATTACAGTCCACTAACAACTAAACTAAATTTTTTAAAAATGTAAAACTAAAACAATTAACTCTAAACTTTATAGAATGCTTTGAAATAAATAATTTTATAACAAATAAATGAAACTAAAAGCCTAACTTCAAGCTTCCGCCCCCACAAATCCTCCTTCAAATTTCGCGCAACAACAGCAAATGCAGTCTTCACAGCATCATGAAAACTTTTAAACTCCGCAGCAATTTTTCGCAGTCTACAAGAGCAGCGTGCAGTCTTCCAAACTCAATGGCACAACAGCACGCAGATCAGTCTTCCACAATAGTCTTCCATGATTCACAGGCTCACAGCACAATGGAACTACAACCTTATAATTCTACCACTCTACAGACATGCATCACAGTCGAACAAAACAAACCTGGAGCACGTTACATCTCTCTTGACCCTTCGGAGCCTATTGGCAATATTGAATCTCACACAAACTTTCCAAGGTTCAATTCCAGTCAAAGCCCTCAAGTTTTTTTTTTTTTGCACTAAAAAAACATGAGGGTACACTGTGGGTACGTACCCATAGGCCCTGGGTACCCACATGGCCTGTGGGTACGTACCACACACCACACCATACCCGTACCCAGCACATATCAGGCCTGGTACGGGAGGGGCACGTGCATTTCGGGGCAGTCTAGCCCAGATGCACAACAAAGTAGTAGTGGAAGGAGGAATGATGCTAGCATCCATGTTGCGAATGCAGATACAAAAAGTATTGCATCAATTAACTATGTAGAAGAGGAGTGCAGAGAGCTTTGTTGAAGCCAACAAAATTGGAGAGCGCACTGCGTGCAGAGGAAGAATCTTTTCAAATCCATTAGCGAGCTTGGAGGCAATTATTGTATAGTGATTTGATAGTGGTAGCAATAATATTCTTGTTTTGAATGAGATCTTTGAGAAGCTTGGTTTGAATAGAATTGCGCACCCAAATCCATATAAGGGGTCTTGATTATTAAAGGCATCAGTTGGTAAATGAGCAATGTAAAATATGCTTCCAAAATGGCACATAAAAAGCTGAAATTTTGTGCATTATAATGCCCATGGACGTATGCCATGTGTTATTGGGTCAGTCTTGGCAATTTAATAGGAAGGCACTACATGATGACCACGCAAACACTTACACCTTGGTGAAGGATGCGAGTATGAAAGCAGACAAGAGTCCAAGTGTCACTGATTTTTGGAAAGAAATTACTGAATGAGATGAGGAAGGAGAGTGAATGCCATGAGTTCATTCCAAAGCCTACCCAGAAGAAGAATGCAAGAACGCAAGATGGAGTACTTCCACATGAAGTGAAGGAGATGTTGGATAAGTATGTGGATATCGTATCAAAGAATATTCCATATGAGTTGTCACCCATGCACAATATCAATCATCAGATGGATCTAATTCTAGGGTCTAATTTACCAAACAAGGCCACCTATAGGCTGACACCTATGGAGAATAAGGAGAATGAGGAGGTGACGAGGCAAGTCCGGGAACTACATGAGAAGAGCTTGTCTAAAGAGTTTTTTTACGCGTGTGCAGTTCATGTAGTATTAGTACCAAAGAAAGCAGGTGGGTGGAGGATGTTCATTGATTCCAGAGCCATCAATAAGATTACCATCAAGTACAATTTCCATTGCCACGCAAAGATGATTTGATGGATTGTAAAGTGGAACATAGTACTTCACAAAGGTTGGCTTAAAGAGTGGATATCACCAAATCAAGACAAGAAAAAGTGATGAGTGTAAGATTGCTTTCAAAACGAGTGATGGATTGTATGAGTGGTTAGTCATGCCATTTCGGCTGACGCACCGAGCACGTTCATGAGAATCATGAGTGAAGTGTTGAACCCCTGTTCTAGGCAAGTTTTCTAATGTGTATGTAGATGTTATTCTGATATTTAGCATAACACAAGGAGATCATTTGGATCATCTACAAAAAGTGTTACAATTTCTGCACAAAGAGAAGTTATTAATAATCTTAAAGAAGTGCAGTTTCATGAAGAGGAAGTGTACTTGGGATATGTAATATCTCAAGTGGGACAAAAGTTGGATCCTAAGTAGCTGTGAGCTACCAGTGAATGTACGTCACCCATAATTACATTTGAAGCGCAAAGTTTCCATGGATTGATGAGCTTCTACAGAAATCATTAAGGACTTCAGCACATGTGCACCGATCACATAAAGTGATTCCAAGAGATAGAAATGAGTTCACATGGACAATAGATTCCAAGTATGGCTTTGAAGCTCAAGAAGAAAATCATGAAGTAGCTAGTGTTAACTTTACTTGATTTCAACAAAGTATTTCAGGTTAATTTTGAAGTGAGTGGAACAATCATTGGACCTATGGTGAGTCAAGAAGGTAAGCTCATTGCCTATTTCAACGAGAAATTGATGCATGCAAAAGATATCTAGTTTATGATTAAGAGTTTATACCATGTGCAATCTTTGAAGAAGTGAACGTACTACTTGTGTCAGGGAGTTTGCGATATACACAAACCATCAAGCACTACAATTCATCAATGGTCAAAGTAATTTGAATCATATGTCATGTTCCTTTTTGAAATATTTTAATAAGGGAAATAAATTAATAATTTAACTTAAGTGGCCAAAAAGTAACTTTATGTTATATCATAAAAGGAAACTTATGTTTTATTATTAAAATAAAGGTAAATTTTGATAAAGCAACTCAAAATTAAAATAAAAGTAGGTGAAGTTGCTTTATGGGTGTCTTTCCTTGAAAAAGGTGAAAGGGAAATTATAAAAAGGGGCATTGGGCTCATTTGGAAAAGGATCTTTTATCAATCATTTTTACTCATCCAAATTTGCAAGTTTGAGCATTCTGCTTCAGCTTTCAACCACTGAGGACAAAACCCTCCATTGGAGCATTAGAGGATGAAAACCCTCCGGTGGACAAGAGCTTGGGGACAAAAACCCTTCGGTTCTTTGTGGTGATTCCATCCAAGAATCACATTTGGGCTTCAAATCTGATTTTTATCACATTTCAGCTAGGGCAGCGTTGGGCTTCAGATCTACATCAACATCAACTTTCAGAGTGACAAAATAATTAGGGCATCATTCAAAAATTCAAATCTTCATCAAAATCAGTCAAGGAAATATCAGATTTTCAATTGCTACAGTGTCACTACAGTAAATTATGGAAGATTTCAGCTTGTAGAGGATTAAATTCCAGTTTCAGTGTGGTTGAAGATTGCTATCAGATCTGAAAAAATCTCATCTATATGGTCAGTTGTATTTTCTTATTTTCAGTGTTGAAAAATAAATAAAAATTCTGATTTCAGTGTTTATGTTACGGCTGTCATTATATGCAACAAATCTGGATTTTTCCTAAGGTTTGGAAAGTTTCAGTCATTCTCTACCAATTTTAATTTTTGTTGTTAGGGTTTGCAATAAAAATCAATTTTCATGATAAATCCAGAATTATTTAAACATGTCCGCTAAGAGACAGTACATCATAGACATATGAAACGGGTTGAGTTTCTGCAAAGTTGCTCACTTGTCTTGAAGCATAGAAATGGGAAGTCAAATAAAGTTGCAAATGCATTGAGTAGAAGATATGTCATCTTGACAAAGATGCATGTGGGAAGGAGCTTTATGCCGAGGATGAAGATTTCAAAGAGGCATGGAAAGCATACACAAAACTAGTGAGCGTTGATCACATGCCTTGGTTAGACTATTTTGTAAAAGATGGGAGTTGTTCAAAATAACCTAGTTGTGTATACCTAGAGGATCTGTGTGAGAACTTAGTTCCAAAGAAGTATAGTGGAGGATTAGTTGATCACTTTGGTATTGACAAAACCTTGGCACACGAAGTGAGGTATTTTTGGCAACGCATGGCTACAAATGTGCATAAATACGTACATGGATGCAGAATTTGTAACTTGGCAAATGGGAAGAGTCATTATGTAGGGTTATACCAACCACTACCAATATCCGAAAGACCATTGGAGCATGAGTATGAATTTTGTTTTGGGATTGCCTAGAACACAAAAGGGTCATGATTCTATCTTTGTTGTGGTAGATTGGTTTTTTTAAATGGCCCATTTTATTGCTTGCAAGAAGACTAAATATGTTACACACATGGCTAACTTGTTTTTGGGAAGTTGTAAGACGACATAGAGTGCCCACACGGCATTGTGTACGATAGAGACACCGAATTTGTGGTACATTTTCAGAAAGTTGTATAAGAAACTAAACACTAAGTTGCAGTTCAGATTTTCATATCATCTGCAAACGAATGGTCGGAGGTAGTCAACAAGGGTCTTGATAACCTGTCGCAATGCTTAGTGGGAGAGAAGCAAGGGACATGGAATTCATTCCTTGTGTAAGTAGAGTTCACATACAATAAATTTGTAAATAGTAGCAATGGAAGGAGACCTTTCCAGATAGTTTATGGATTACGCCTAAGGGTTGTTGCATAATTGTGTGACATCAAGGAAGAAAGAGGTAATGTGAGGGACGTGCACCAACGTGCATACACAACTTGAGAAGAGTGACGCAACATACAACCAGCCTGCAGATTTGAGGAGAAGCAAGCAAGAATTTTAGGAAGGGGATATAGTCTTAGTGCACCTATGCAAGAAGAGGCTGTTGAGCAGAACATATGATAAGCTAAAGTGGAAGAAGATTGGACCATGCAACGTCTTACGAAAAATTTGGTCAAACGTGTATGGGATAGAGTTACCAGAGGGGATATACCTATCACCGATCTTCAATGTGGTGGATTTGTACCCTTATCATGATGGACAAGCTAGTAGGGAAGTTGAGAGCACTAAAGTAGATTGGAAGCACCAACTACCAAAGAGAGTGTGCGAAGAATTGAACAGATACTTGAAATCAAAAGTCAAGAAGACAACGCACAAAAAGGAATAGAAAGAATATTTGGTTAAATTGAAAGGTCGAGAGGTTGAAGATGCAACATGACTGAGCGCAACCAAGATTGATAAACATGGCAAATACATTGAAGACCTCATGAACCACGTATGAGCAGGGGCTCTTGTTTCTTCTTACCCAAGTTGTATGATACGGGGTCATCCAGGTTCACATGCTATCTTGCATAACCAAAAAACAATTAACTTTGAAATAAAAGGCTTCCACTGACTCTTGCGAAGTGCAAGTCTTGCAAAGGTCTAGAGTACTAGAATTGCTTCCCATTGCAGACGTAGCAAAGTCTTTCTTTCAAGACTGTAATAAAATTGTAATGTGTTGTGCCTAAACCTGTAATTTTCCTCATTAATTACTATAAGCAGCTATTGTTCCTTACATGTTCTGCATGGACCTTTGCATGTGCAAGGTCGTCTTTGTGAGTAAATCTGTGGGATGCATGCTCTAAGACAGTCTTTGGACCCTCTAACAGCAACTGCATTGACGGTGCACTCGGAAAATTCATAACAAAAGTTTAATAGACCTTTATTGTTATTATTATAGACGTGCTAAATTTAGAGGGAGTTATTATTAGACATGCTTTTCAGAATTAGAGTTGCTGTTATTATTAGACATGTTTTTTAATTAAAGAGTTATTATTATTAGAGATGTTGTTATTATGAAGACTGTCTAAATATATTGTATCTCTACTATCTAGCCTTCTTCATCTATAAAAGCAAGGCAGTGTGGGTGAGTTATTAATTCATTTTGGTGCAGTATTTTGTAATTCTTTCTTTCTGAGTAATATACAGAATTGATGTGTGTTGAGTGAGGAAACTGGTTGCTTTACAGCATTGTGTGTTTAAGCAGATTTATTTTACACAGTTCACTGTCTTGAATTTTCTATTTAATGAAATGTCTACCCTTGTGAATTTTCAGTCCAGATTTCTGAGTCTAACAGTACGCTGTTTTGAGAGGTGTTTAGTTAAGGTCTTGTTCACTGTAAGTGCAGATCTGCATCATGAATTAAAATTTTACATTAGGAATTCAAGAGGTTGGAACAAGTTCAAGATTAAACTTGGGGAAGGATCAAGGCCTAAGGCTATTCAGGAGCTCAAAATATATCCAAACAAAGTACCATAAAAAAACACAATAGAAGCTACAAAGTGCAAAAATGTGCAATTCAACAGTGAAAAAGAGCTCAAACTATGGACAAGGGAAAAGAGGAGATAAAATGGTGGTTAAGTTGAAAAAGGAGACTGCGGCAAACGTGGCAAATAGATCACAACCCTTGCTAAAGAAAGTGCCCAACAAGAGATAAAAAAGTCAATCTAATCGATGATAATCATATCTTGAAATATCTAGGGATTGCATGCCCCATCCAAGAAGAGAATGCTAAAAGGAATGATAGATCAAGATAAACCTAATGTTCTACTTCAAGAAACAAGACTATCCAAGGATCTTTGAGAGGGGTAGAGCAGGAATAATTGGCACCAAGCGAACCATCTTGTTATAGAATCTGAAGGGAAACCAGGGAGTCTGACAGTGTCGTGGAATCCAAGGTCCGTTAAATGCCAACAACTTAATTCATTCAAAAATAGGATAACGTGTCAAATCCACAGAATATGTCTAAAGAAGTCCTTGTGCTAACAAATTTTTAAGGTCCTTTCTCTGCAGGTGGAAGAAAGCTTGTTTACAGAAAAAAAAATCTTGGAGAATAGAGCCCACGAAATTCAGGTCAGGAGTCAAAAAGACATGCATGATGAAATAAATTGAGCCCAAGAGAACAAAGTTCTGCAGCAATTGGATGCCCCCTACTTTGAGGAAGAGATCTTCAGGAACCAAAGATTGAAGGCAATATGGTTGCAAGAGAGAAATTGCAACACTAAATTCTTCCATAAGGTGATCCTAATGAGAAGACAAAGAAACAAGATCCTTTGAGCGGAAACACCTCAATGGGCCACAGGGAGGGAGGTTGTATGCTTCTTTGATGACTTTTATTAGAAGATGTGAAAGATCGTGAGGAAGGAAAATCCGTTTTCCTCAAGAATATTTCAAATTTGGTATCTATTGTTAAAAGCTCCATTCTGATGAGACAGATTTAAGAGGAAGAGGTGAAGACTCTTTTCATATGTGGGGCAGAAAGGTTCCAAGCCCAGATGGCTTCTCATTTCTTTTCTTCCAACACATTACATTTGGGGATCTCCTTAAAGATAAAGTGGTCATAGCATTTGAGGAATCTGGAGTATCTCAAAAGATGTTGAAAACTCTCAACATTACCTTCATTTCCCTTGTTACAAAAAGCAAGGATGCTAGAAGGATGAAGAATTTTAGACCGATTTATCTTTGTGAAACATTGTTTAAGATAGTCTTAAAGGCTGTGGCCACTAGGATAATGCCACTACTCTCAAGAATGATATCTCAACAGTAGGGGGTTCTGTAAAAGGCAAGAAAATCTCGGATGGATGTCTATTGTTCATGAAATCGTTCACTCCTCAACTCTAGTGGTCAGAAGGGTATGCTCCTAAAGTTGTTCATCTCTAAGGCGTGTGATCGGGGTTAGTTGTATCTTTCGGAATAAGTCCTCTAACTTTGTGTGAGTGGGTTGGAGAATGTTACGCCACTCCTATGTTTTCAATTTTGGTTAATGGCTCTCTACAAGGCTTCTTTAAGTCATCAAGGCAATCCACTATCACCCTAATTGTTTATCATCAAGAGAAAAGATTTAGAGAGAACCTTGAAGAAGAAACTTTGAGACAAAACTCGAATGGGATAAGGATCTAAACCTCGGGTGAAGCCATGACACGTGCAATTCGGGGACAGCAAAATTCTTACCACAAACCCTACAATCAAAGAGTAAATGTATAAAGAAACTTCTTTGAAGGTATGAGGTAGCTTTTGGTGAAAGGATTAATATAAGAAAGTCAAAGGCATTCCTCTTGGAAGTCAAAGGCATTCCTCTTGAATGTCAAGGCTCGAAACAATGTATCTTGTACGTGTTTTGGGATGTGAACAAGATTCCCTCCCAAATACATACTAAGGGTCCCTATGTTTAAGGGTGTGGCCAAGAGTCGTCTTCGGACTACCTTGGTGGAGATGGTAAAACATAAGCTTAGTAGATGTAACAGAAGTGTTGTTCACTCTTTGGAGAGATAATTTTCATCCAAACCATTCTTCATTACATGCATGTTAAATGGTTTTCCCTATTACAAGCTCCCAAAAATTATCAAATAATTGGACAAGATTATGAAGTTATTATTTTGGCAAAGGGGAAGGGAACAAAGAAACTCCCACCAATGGTATGGCAACACATCTCTCCCTAAAGAACCAGGATTACAAGTATCAAGAACTATGAGAAGGAAAACCTGGCCCTAAGAGTTAAAAAATCCGTGAGTTTTGAGCAAGGCGATACACAAGTTGGAGTAAACTCTTGCATGCAGAAATAGCTAGATAGTGATGATTTTCACGATCATAAATCTCCAAAGGGCTCTGCTTAGTTGGAATAATATCTATCATGCTTGCACTCTCATTTGCAGAACACTCTTCTAGAAGATCGGTGATAGAGAAAAAAACAATAAGAGGGTTGCTTGAAAGACTACCCAATTACTTATCACATAGAGATAGTCGATATTCGAAGGGAGAATACCCAAGTATGGGGAAAGGGGAGTGTGGGAAAAGTCAAAGACTTGTGGATAACCCAAGATGAAGGAAGAACTAAGAGAAGATCACAAAAAGATTTTGCACACTTGCAAAATGGAAATGATCCCACTATTGGTAGACTTAAACACTCTATGAGGAGTTTCAAGATCCGTGGAATAATTGGTTAGAGAAGTATTCAATCTCAATAGTATATAATTTTTTGGCAAAGGCGGCCCACCATGAGTGAAAATCTACAGTTTGGCAGAGAATTTGACATAGAAGCATTACTAAAAGGCTATTTTTTCTTGCGGATTGTTTCTCAAGGCAAGATATTAACCGGAGATCAGCTCAAAAAGATTGGATTCTCAATGTTGTCTAGGTGTGCGTAATGCTTCATCGTGACGAAGATTTTAACCATCTACTTTTATATAACTCTTTCTCATAAAAGGTATGACAAAATCTACTTACAAGTTTTAATATTGTTTGGGCACTGCCAAACAACATTCTTGACCATTTTCTAGTTGGAAAATTGGCTCTAGCTCAGAATCTATCGAGACTCGTGGGGAATGGTACTATCGATATTCCAATAGTTCTTGTGGCTTGAAAGGAAACACGGGATCTTTCAAAACCTATCTTGGTCTACAAATGCAATCTGAAAAGGAGTGGAAAGAAAATTAACTGAGCTAATGCAAGTCCTTAAACATCGAAGAAGCGGGATTTAGCCCCACGTGATCCTAAAGTCATTGCCAAAGTGCCAAATGATTAGGAATAAGGTAGTTTCTAATCTGACGAGAAAAAAATCAATGGAAAGGAATAAAGTGATTCCCTTTGCAAGAGGGTTGGCTTAAGGTACATTTTGATGTAGTATCTAGAAGAAACTTGAGTAATTTTGGAGCAGGATATATATTGTACAACTCCCAAGACAAGGTTTTGGCTTATGAGGCTTTATTCGCTGGCATAAATACAAACAATGTGGCAGAAAAGGAAGTTTCGGTGGCAGGTATAGAGCTGGTTGTGAACTGCTCATTGGAATTTGATAGTTGAAGGTGATTCCAAAATTTTGATTGATGCAGTTTCCAGAGGAACATGTGTTAATTGGCACCTAAGTCACTTGGTCAAAGAGGCTTGTGAATTGAATTTTTTCAAAGAAATTAACTTCATCTCCTGCTTTAGGAAAGGGAATATGGCAGTAGAATAGTTCAAAAGTCTTAGCTTTATGTCTCAAAATATAAAGTCCTTGGGTTCCCTATGGATTTTATCAAACATGATGAACTGGTTAGAATTCTCAAAACAGATGTAAATGGGAATTTTTATCAATTATTTTTAGCATAACTTGTATTGATAATTCTCTCATTATTTTTGTAACATGCAACAGATGTTATGGTTTTCAGCTAAATAAGTTTAGCCTTTCCTACCTTTCAATGTGCCTTTGGTCAGGGGGTTGTGTTTAAGACACCAAGTGTTTTGACTTTCCTCGCAATTTTATTTTTCTATCTCTACCTTTTGGCTGGGTTGTGGTCGATTGCTTCAATGATTTTTCCTTCTTTGGCACGTTTTCCCTTTGGCTTGGCAATGCTAGGAATTTTGGGAAAGTTTTCCTCCCCTCTCGTCATTGTCGTTCCCCTCCTTGCATCCATCTTTTTGAGAAGTTGTACTTTTTCAATTCCTAGCTTCATGATTTATTTACAGGCCTTCTCGAATAGCTTTCTTTTAATTTTGAACTAGGATTTGAGCTGCCTTTAGGTTTAAATAATTTTCCCAAGTGCCTTGCTTTATTACTTTAGTAGACTTTATTTTAGAGGCTTTCATGGTTTTTGAACATTATGGCATGATTTCTTGTCCACCTAATGCAGTCATGCTGCCTTTGGAAGCATGATTTGTTCACCTCTTCATGCCCAACCTTCTCCCCCATGGAGTCCCTGCTTATCTAATTTTTTGTTTTGTCCCTATGCGCCTTCATCCTTTCTCTCCTCTTCTTCATCTCTATTGTGATGGCCTCTCCTCTACATCAGCCTTCTCCTGCTGTAATCTTGGACTCTTCTGAATCTAAGGAATTAATCTCTCCTTATCCATGTGATATGACAACAAACATAAGGAAGAGTCACATCTTTCTATGCAGGTTTCATTGGAAGTGGATTAGAGAAGTATGTGTGTGAATGGCCGATGTGATGATTCTGAATGCTCTCCAGGCAGCTTGTGTGGGTAGCAAGTCTTGTAAGGAATCCTTCTCATTAGCAAATATGATGCTAATGATCAATCCACAGCAATCGGTTTGCATACTAACATTTAGACTAAGGCTTGGGAGTTGCAGCTACTGTGTGTGCCATCCTTGACACAAAAACAATTGCTGAGTATTCCACTCCCGCATATGGGCAACACAATGATAATTTTGTTTTGAGAAGACGGATTTCTATTGTTTAAAGAGTACGTCATTCAGATCATCTTTATGATGTTACAAATGCCTCAGCAGCTGATAAAGACATCCATTCTAATGGTGGGTTGGTTTCTAACAATCTGCAAACCACGCTTGGTCAAGGAACTCATTCATTTCCATTCACACTCCTCAAAAACACTCAAAGTGATCTAATGCCTGTGAATTCTTTCGCAAGAGTTCTTCAAGGCCCCAGGCTCATGCAATTTCATGTGGTCCATGATATGGTTGTTGCTCACTTCATTCTGGTGCTGAGCATTCTGGTAATTGCAGTCGGAGATCTTTTGAGAGGGGGTCCTTTTCATGTAAAGAATACATTGGTGGAGAGGACTAAGAAATGGCAGAAGTATGATGGAAGTCCCTCTAAGAAGCACTACTTCCTGAGAAGTGATTACCGAGCTGATAAGAGTGATTCCAAGGGACTGTGAAGGGGTAATCAGTAATAAAACTCTCCAAGCATAGCCTCAAACTTCAATTTTAACGGCCCCTCAGGCCTCTATCTCTGACTCACAACAATATTAAAGGGATCCCAAGAAGGAAGAGGCGTCATCAGTTGAGGTGTCAACAATTCAAACTCCTCTCTCCAAGGCATTAATGAACAAGGGAGCTCATCTGGTACTCATGATAAAGGAAAAGAGATAGTGAAGGAGGCATCTTTGAACAGTATTATCCAAGAAATCAATACAAAAGAAGAAGAAAAAAATTCCTCCTGTCAAGCTCTGGTCAAGGAAAATTGATGAATGTATCTCCAAGAACCATAAATTTCATGAACTAGCACATGAGTATATGAGGAACTATTTCAAAGTGATGATTGACAGCTAAAAATTGGTCAAGGCACATGCAACTGTTGTTCGAGAAGAGGCCTACAACAACCATTATGGGGATAGTCGGAATGGCACTGTAAGTTATACAACCCTTATAACCAAGCATGATCTTAATGAAAATGACGAAGATTAGATTCCATGGTCATAGATACAATGTAGGCGATTTTATTATTGTAATAATACCAGAGACTATTGACCTGGCCTGCTCTTAGTTAATTATTTGTCCTCTCTATTTAGTATAAGCTTGATTACAAGTTGTAAACATTACAAGCGAAGTGGCTTATTACATAGCCACACAACATACTATAAGCTCCTGTATCTGTGGAACAAGGTCACATTGGATAAACAACCTAGGCTGATAAAAGCATAAGCAGAGAACAACCGATGTACTAATGATAGCACAAGCCAAAAAAATACTATGAGCCGAATAGGTACTTTGTTTAGCTCATTAATCTAATACCCACCTTGATGATCAATCTCAAGTTTATCTCTAAATTTGACAAACTTGTCTTTGCCAAGTGGTTTAGTCATTGTGTCAACAGTTTGCTTTGTTGTGGGACAATAATAATGACAAATGTCTTCATCATCAATCAAATGGTGAATGTAATGATGAACAATATGATTAGCTCTAGCCTGATAGACTTGGTTCTTCAACATCTTGAGAACACTTTGGTTGTCGTAAAAATTGTGGCCAGTGCTTTCTGGTCAAGTTGAAGAATAACCTATATCCTTCATAACCACATTGCCTGACAACCTACACTGGCAATTGCCTTATATTCAACTTCAGTGGAAGATAAGGCAACTATATGTTGGAGCTTGCTCTGCCAAGAAATTACTCCTAAACCAAGAGTGAATACATAACCTGTTGTAGACTTTCCTCATATCAATTGATCCAGCCCAATCAGAATCAGTATATCCTACTAGCATGAAGTCAACAAATATTTGATATAGAATGCCAAAGTTGAGGGACCCTTTGACATATTAAAGGACTCGTTTTGCAGCTTGCCAATGTTCCTCTTAAGGCTTAGACATGAACTGAGAAACACAACTTACTACAAAACATTAGTATGGTCAAGTGGCAATAAGAAATGTCAAACTACCTACCAATGCCGATATACTAATTCATTGACCAGCCAGGAATCGGTGTTAGTTGAGAGTTTTATCCCAACTTCCATAGGTGTAGATGTTGGATTACATTCAATCATTCTGATTTTTATTAGAATTTCAACATGCTTAGTTTATGATACAAAAGTTGCACGATCAGATTTCCAATATTCTACACCTCAACAATAGTGAAATGGGCCTAAATCTGTGATTTGAAAAATAGAGCAAAGATCAGACTTCACCTGTTGTATAATAACAGCCCTGCTTCCGATGATGGCAAGATCATTGACATAGACAATTAGAATTACTATGTCATCACCACTGATTTTTATATAGAGAGTGGGTTCATAATAGCTTTTTCTAAATCCAAAATCTCCAAGGTCTTGATCAATTTTAAAATACCAGACTTAAGAATACCGCTTAAGTCCATACAAGGACTTAACCAGCCGGAAAACTAGATGTTCTTTTTTAGGAACCTAAAATCCTTGTGGCTAAACCATGTAGACCTCCTCGAAATGTTTGTTCAAGAAGGAAATTTTAACATCCATTTGATTTACCTTCCATTCAAAATGAGCAGTAAAGAAAATAAATCGTTGAAAGGTTTCCATCCTTACAATATGGGAAAATGTATCTTCATAGTCAACCCCTTTCTCTTTTGTGTTCCCTTTCCAACAAGACGATCTTTGTACTTGTCCAAAGAACCATCCACTTACATTTGACTTTACAAGTCCGTTTACAATCAATGGATTTCTTCCCTTGTGGTAATTTTGACAACACCCAAGTCTTATTTTTCATCAAATCTTCGAATTCCACCTACATGGCAGCTTCCAATTCAGGTGTCCCTTTGGCCTCTTCAAATATGCTAGGTCCAAATACCTGCAAAACAACAGAGGCAAGAGTAAAATTTACCTACTAGTCACCTCTTTCCTGATCTTGTAGATCAATCTTCCATTGTCTTTGGCAATTCGCCCTCCCAAACATCCTTCATCATGGTATGATACCACCTCGATCTCTTTTGTTGGCCTCCTAATCTAGATATGAAGACTTTGAATCACTCTATTCTTCACCAAACCCCTGGAACTTGACTCCTTTGATGTTTCCTACTCTAATCTTTGTTTAATTCAAACGGCAATACTTGTTCCGAATTATTGACGCAGGGGCTCCACCGAGTACTCCCGAGCCTACCTCTAGAATCACGCAACGGGTTGCATAACAAGGTGGACACTTCGTATTAATAAGAAAAGGTGTCATACGGCATCTACAACGCTTGCTCTCAACGGAGCTTAACACACCTCTCATGGAGGTTTACAAAAGTGGAGCTTCCTAAGGACCTACCTAGACATTTTTGTTCTCATTTGGCCCAAAGGCCTTCATCCCAACCTTTCTATCGGTCCCACGACCACTACTTCAACCCTCAACGACTCCAATCACCAATAACCGCCCTTTTAGCCCCAACCTTAGCCAACCCAAAATGGTTAACTCTTGCACCTTTTATAGTAGTGTGTGTCCGATCTTCCCGCTCTCTCTCTCTCGTGTTGGCAACTACGGCTTTCCCACTCATATCCAAATTTGAATCCGGGCTTATAAATGCCTTTATTCACCTTATCTTCTCTCTGGCCACTCTCGTCACGCCATGTCATCTAGTGGTTGAATTCTCGGATCGTCCTCTCAATCAACTAATCACATGTCACCATATGACTAGGCAAACTGTCATTTGTTGTTCTTTCCACTTAAATCGCGTCTTATCTCCTAAAGCCTTATTCCTTACACTTTTTTCATGCCCTTGCCTTCACTCTAAGCTTCTCCAAAATCTTAGCATGCTCTTTTTATCTCTTTGCGCCTTCATCTTCAGCTTTATGTGCCATTTATTTTGTGCCCCTTCCACACCTAAGGTTGCATAATGTACCCTCTTTTCTCTACACTTCCCGAGCCTCACGAGCGTCTTTTCACTTCTCTGCGCACCGAGCTCTTTCACTCCGCACTAATCCTTTGTGCCCTTAGCTTTCATGCCCTCCCCGCCTGTTCTTCCATCTTTTCTTCTTTGGTGCACCTAATCTCGTGCACTCTTCTCTCCCAATTACTCATTTCTTTCTACACGTGCTTCTTTGTTTGTGGCGTCGGACCATCTTCCTTCTTTTCTTTAGGCAGCTCTCATCTTGCAACGCGCACACCCGCACCTTCTCCTCTTCTTCCTACGCACCCTTCAAGTCTCGTACACATACTCCTTTATGCAGATTTGCATTAGCCCAATTTTCCGCATCAAACATCCGAGGTACTTAAAACTTGAGTTCCACCTCGAGTAGACTAGGTGAGTGGTAAAACCACCCTTCGGACTATACGAGTTGTTAGTCCTAGCTTCTTCATCCAACAAGTCTCGCTTTTGGTTTCGCGTTTCTTTGGGTGCCTCTTCCATTCCTTAATCACCTTCCTATGACTTCTTCACGCTATGTCGCACACTCTTGTGAGCTTCTACCCACCATAATCGACCTCCTTCCCTTTAGGGATCTTCCTCTTAGATCCTTCACGAGTCTCTGTCTGTTCTCCTTCCACAAGTTTTCACTTTCCTCAAACCTTCTTCCTAGGGTTCATCTATCGATCCTTCGCTTTGAAAGTCCACGCTATCCTTGACTCCCATATGCACGAGTCCTCGCTCATCCTTGCTTTTCCGTCTCTTAAAACCTTTGGGGTTTTTCCTTTCTCGCCCACTTCACCTCTAAGCTTTCTTTGCTTGTGTGTTTCTCATGCGCACACTTCTTTCCTTGTCTTCTCCTCTTCCTCTCCGGATCTCTTGTAGCCTCCCTTTCATGACTTCTCTCTGCATTGCTTGGCTTGCGCAATGCTCCTTCACATTTTTGCCCTTCTTTTCTTGGGCTTCCGTTGAGCACTCGATCTCTATGCACCTTTTCTCTTGGTTTCCGTCACCCTTTTTGCCGTGACTTTTCATGTCTACGCGCCCTTCTCTTACGCACTCATGGGTTGTGTTGTTCCATGCACACTTTTTCTCCTTCGCACGTTCACCAACGCTACTTTCTTTGACTCTCCTCCCTTTTGCGCATTCTTCTCATTGCACACTGTGGGTTTGGACACAATGCCAACCGTCCATCCTTGACCTTTCTTCCCTTCCTTTCCCTTGGTAATCCGTCTCTTCCTTGCCCGAGGTCTTCTTGAGAGCTTCTTCTCTTCCGCTCCTCTTGGTCTCTGTTAAACCGCACTCGGCCATCGGCACTCAAGTCTTTGCGTTGCACTTTACTGCTTTTGCGGCACTGCAAGCCACTTCTCCTTTCCCTCTTCTTTGTGACGATTTGTCTCCACCACTTTTCTTCTTTTCTCGTGCACCTTCATTGCGCGAGAGATTTTGGAGCCTTTTCACGGCGCTCCTTTCCTTTCTCTGTTGCCTACAAGGCAACTCCTTCCTTTGATGCATTTCTCCTTTGTGCCTTCCTTCTCTCGTGCACTCTTCTCGCACGCTCAATCGCCTCAAGACTTTCGAGAGTCTCCTCAGTGCACTCATTTTCACACACGCTCTAAAGCAACCTTCTTTTAGTTGATCTACATTTGTTGCCTTAGGGGAAACGTCCCTCAGGATCAAACGCTCCTGCCTCTCTCGATCCCACTTTCCTCTGTTGTTGCCTGCTGTGGCAACCAGGGGTTAAATTTAATAGCCTTTTAGACGTTTTCATGATTTTAGCCATAAAATACTTACAAATATTTAAAATAACCATCACATGTGACTTGCATATTTTAAGTATGACCGTCATTTTTATATAGATTTATATGTAAACTATACTAATATATATTAAAAATAGTTAAATGTATATAGAATAATTTTGTATATATTTTATCAATAGTGTAAAAATAACACAAGTTTACATATTTGCAAGGCAATATTTGAGAATTATCGTCACTTAAAAATTGTTTGACAAGCATACGTGGCCATCAAATTTAACCCCCGAGGGTAACTTCCACATCTCCCCGCAATTTCTTCAAACTGTCGTCACACTCTCCTTAGCTCGTGCACTCCTCTTCTTTTGTGCACCTCTCTGCATGCCTTCTCTTGAGATCTCCTGGATCTCCTTATCGGAGTACACTTTGTTGTTTCCTCTACAACGGGGTGTCACCGTTGCTGTGCGTCTCTCTCTCTGCACTCCTTTCTTGGGAGTCTCCACGCAATCTTCGGTGCTCAGTGTCCTCCCTACAGAGCTTTCTTCTCCGACGCTTTTGGCGCGCACCCCATCTGCTCTCCTTCGAGATGCTCTTCCACGCATCTCCTATATATTTTCAGACGCACCCTACCTTTCCGCACATCTTTTTCCTTTCATGCCACCTTCTTTACCACCACCTCCTTTTGCGGTTCCACACGTTCCTTTGCACACTCGTGATCTGTAGCGACCATCACGTCCTCTTTGGCAGTCTCCTTTGCCAACATGATACTCTCATGCGTTGTCATCTCGCTTTTGGGTGATTTCTCTCTCAACCTTTACTCAACTTGTGAGCGTTCTTAATGCACCTCCTTTCGCACATCTTTTTGCGGTACTCCAACATCCGAACCATCTTCTATCTCGTGGTACTCGGGCGTTGGTTCTTTCTTCTCCCTTGCTCTCTTCGTGCACAACCTTTAGCGGTGCCTCCACGCACGCCTCTTTTCTTTGGTGCTCTGTGACACTCTAGTGTGCGATATTTTTATGCTCTCGAATCTTCTTGAGTCCTTCACCTCTCTTCTCTAGTTGTCTCGAGCCACAAGACCCCTTCTCCTTCGATGGTCTTCTTCCGGTCTGGTCCTCACGTCCTTGAATCCCTGAACCTCCTCTAGAATCTCTTCCATCTTCTTCATGACATCCGCATCCAACACACCCTCTTCCTTCGGCGTCATCTCGTCGATTGTTTCACTCTAGGTTTTACTTGTGTCCTCTACCCACTTCTCACAAGTGGAGAACATAGTTTCTCTACGTTAGCTACTTCATGTTCAGCATTTTGTCAACTCTTTTGTAGGAAAGTAGTCTACTCGATACCACTCTTGATCGCGAGGGCTCCACCGAGTACTCCTCAAGCATGTCTCTAAAGTCACACAACAGCACATAACAAGGTGCGAGACTTCATATTAATAAGAAAAGGTGTCATATGGCATCTACAACGCTTGCTCTCAATGGAGCTTGACACGCCTCTCATGGAGGTTTACAAAAGTTGGAGCTTCCTAAGGACCTAACAGATTGTTTTGTTCTCATTTGGCCCGAAGGCCTACATCCCGACCTTTCTCTCGGTCCCCACGACCACTACTTCAACCCTCGGTGACTCAATCACCAACAACCGCCCTTCTAGCCCCAACCTTAGCCCAATCTTAGCCAACCCAAAATGGTTAACTCTTGTTCCTTTTATAGTTGCGCACGCTCGATCTTCTCGTTTCTCTCTCCTCTGTGTTAACTACTCCAGCTTTCCCGCTCATATCCAAATTTGAATTTGGGCTTATTAATGCCTTTATCCACCTTATCTTCCTTTGGCCACTCTCGCCGCACAACGTCATTTGGTGGTTGAATTCTCGGATTGGCCTCTCAATCAACTAACACTATCGGCCACATGACTAGGCAAACCTATCATTTATTATCCTTCGCCACTTGGCCACGTCTTATCTCCTCGGGCCTTGTTCCTTACACTTTTGCCATGCCCTTGCCTTCACTCTTCGCACCCTCTTTTTGTCTCTTTGTGCCTTCGTCTTGGCTATACGCACCACTTCTATGCCCCGTGCACACCCTAAGGTCGCATCATCCACCCTCTTTTCTCCACACTTTCCAGTCTCCCCACGTCTTTTCACTCTATGTGCCGCGCTCTTTCACTCCCTGCGCTAATCCTTTGTGCCCTTAGCTTTCATGTCTTCCCACAACTATTCTTCCATCTTTTCTTCTTTGGTGCACCCTAATCTCATGCACTCTTTTCTCTCCCAACTACGCATTTCTTTCCATGCATGCTTCTTTGTCCATGGCTTCAGACCATCTTCCTTCTTTTCCTTAGGCAGTTTTCATCATGTCGCGCACACCCTTGCGCCTTCTCCTCTTCTTCCTACGTGCCCTTCAAGTCTCGCGTGCATCCTCCTTTATGCAGATTTGCATGTTCCCGAGATGCTCCTACATCAATTATCAGCAGCAAGTACCCATACATTAGTATCTATAGATTTACCATTATTTGAGAAGAAAGGTATCTTTACATCTACAACGACATCTCTATTTACAACGATTTTGTTCAAAGATACTTATATTAACCTATATACCTTTGGCTACTCCCTATAAGATATAGCCAATAAACATCTATGCCTTTCTCTTTGCATCTAAATTGCTTCTCTTTTCAAAACGAATTAGTGCAAAAGCAGCACAACTAAAAATACGAAATTCACTTATAGAAGGTTTTTGCCTAACCATGCTTCCTCGGGAGTGGCATCCTACAAGGCTTTGCAAGGACTTTTGTTAAGAATGTAGAATTATGTATTCACAGCTTTTTCCTGATATCAACATGGCACATTCTGGCTATGCGCCATGCACCTATCCATCTCAATAACTATATTATTCCTACTTTACATGACCCCATTTTGTTGTGAAGTGTGCAGAGTGGAATATTGCCTATGTATACCTTCTTTCTACAAAATTCCTTAAACTATTTTGAGACAAACTCTGCTTCATTATCAATCTTAGAGCTTTGACCTGTTTACTTTGTTTTCCTACCAATGCTTTCCGTGCTACAAAATTAGAAAAACAATGTGACTTATTATTAAGAAAAAACCTACCTTAAAAAGTCAAGTAAAAGCAAGATATATTTTGCTCCAAATACTATAGGTGTCTTCGTTGGACCATGCAAATCAGCATGTACCTGATCCAAAACTCCTTTGGCCCACCATGTTTTATCAAAATCAAATGGGTGTTGACTTTGTTTTCCAATTTGGCATCCTATACATGCATTCTGACATGCCTAAATAGATGGAAGTCTATCCACCATGTTATCCTTACTAAGCGTAGACAAATAATAGTAATTTAGGTGTTTGTACCTCTCATGCCAAAGTACACTAGGTATTCTCAACTGCTACTAGTGCATGTGCTTTTGTTGTTTTGGGATCAACTAGTTTATACAATCCCTTCTCAGCAATACCAACAACAATCACCTTGTTATCATGAAGAGTAGTGACCATACATTCGTTTTCTTAAAATTTAACATAGAGTAAGATTCTTAGTTATCTCACTAATAGAATATTTTTGTACATGTCAGGAACATATTGAATATTCTTGAAACTATATCTTACAATATTGTTTAATATCACATAAACATCTCCACAGCCTCTAACATAGTGAGTCCAACCATCATCCAAAGAAACTAAATCACTACAACTTTATCTTCAATGAAATTTACATACCAAGAACATATCGAATATTCAGAATTCTTGAAACTATAAATTACAGTATTGTTCAATATCACACGAACATCTCCATAGCCTCTAACATAGTGAGTCCAATAATCATCCGCACTTACTAAATCATTAGAACTATTATCTTCAATGATATTTACATACCGGTCTCCATGACATATTGTGTCGTGATACACCTGAGTAAAAAAACCAAGTTGTAGACTCAATTGATTGGTTCTAAGATACCACAAATGCAAAATTGTGTGTTATCTATTGTTATCTCCTTGAACAAGATTTGCTCATTGTGACCTCTTTCGATTGTTTGCCATGTCATTTTATCTCTTCCAACATTCTTTCTTGAAATGTCCAGGCACTTTACACTAAAAACATTTCCATTTTAACCTCTTTGATGTGTTACCACCTTTGGAAGAATCATTTGACGAACTACTAACACTATAGTGTTTGCCTTTACCTTTGAATCGTGCAATGAATGCACTCTCTATAGTGATTGAAGTTGATGCTTTAATTAGATCTTGCCTCCACTCCTTCTACAAGAGAAGTGTTGATAATTTCTCAAAATCAAGAACTTGAGTCCCTACAATTAGATGCAGGGACTCAACAAACAAATCAAAGGATAACGGTAAGCTATGCAACACCAAGACAACCAAACTTGATCATCAGTTGGCTCTTTAATAGCGTAAAATTGATCACTGAGATCCTTTAGTCACAACAAGTACTCAGAGATTGATCCTTCATCACGCAACTTAGTAGAAAACAACAAATGTTTCAAATACAATGATGTCTGGCTTCTGAAGCTTGACACTCAGTTTTGAGATTTTCCCACAATATTGACGGTATAGTGCCATTCCTTACTTTTGGCACTAATGTGTTTGTAACTAGAAACTTTAGAAGCATTAAAGCCGCTTTATGTCTTTGGCCATAGTCTTTCAGATCATTAGTGGGTTTTGTTCTTTGTTTAATACAATTTGGTCAAGATTTCTATATTCACTGATGGTAAGTATTTTATGACACCACAAATTATAATTCTTCCCGATCAATTTTCAGGAATCAGGCAAGAGTAAATGTTGTATACAGGCCACTTTTACCTTACAACAAGAACGCTTAGACCACTAAAACAATTGAATCCTGCAAACCACAAATATGTAGACCAATATACTACCCCCAATGTCTTCATCTTACAAAAGTGATCACTGAGGAAACATTTATGAAAACCCACTCACACACCCCCTCGAGTAGATTTTAGTAACTAATTAAATTCTACATAGTTCCACGGATTCTCGGAATGGTGGGACAGGTCTAGGGGACAGGGGAACAAGGGAATAGGTTTGGGGATGACGTGGGGACTGCGCTGCAAATATTAATATATATATAGTACTTGATAGATTGGTTATAAAAATGTATAAGGAATAACAAATGAAACTTTGAAATACTAAACACATTGCATTGAATAATGAAATGTCGAATATCAATATATTAGTATTCATATTGTAATTTATATTCAAAATGATGATCACATTCAAAATTCAAATACAATTGGCCAATGGCCCAATGCCTCTAATCATTCTCCGCGCCAAACTCCTCATCACTCAAACTGTTGGACTCCTCAAGGTCAAGCTCCTCCAAACCAATACCAACTTACCAACCCCGTTTGTGCCGCATCATCATCAATTTGTGTAGGCTCCTCTGGCTCTACATCACATCAGGCTGCTAGACTCTCATTGTACATAAGTGTGTTGTCATCGATGAGACGCAAGGCCCTATATATAACGACAACCTTCTCTGCCCTCCTAGAGTTAAGCTTGTTTCTCTTAATAGAATGGATGAAGCTATAAAAAAATGTCACATAATCATTGGTTTCAGTTCAGCCATTTGGGAATGAACATTTAATGATATAAAAAATTTAAATAGAAAATGTAAATCCCAAAAAATGAAGGGTCATGGCTTACCTTGAAGGCTTGCAGACTTGATGAATGTGTTGAAACTTGAACAATTGATCAAGATTGGGCACTTTGCTCTTCCTTCCTTTTGTCATTGCTCTCCCTCTTGTTGATGCTCTCACTTTTGCTATTCAGCTGTTGCACTTGCTGCCTTGCTCAATGCTTTCAAGCTTTGATAGTGATTTGGAGTGAGGATATGAGGTTTATTTCTAGTTTTTGGAGTGCTTAGGGTGTGGGTGGGGCCCATAAATTATTAGGGTTAGGGTTGGGGCACAAACATCAAGAAAAATGCCTGATTTTTTAAAATAAAAATACTTTTTGCAAGTGTTTAACTCAGGGACAGTTGGGTATTTCCGGTATAGTTGAGCAACTTTAGAAAGTATCTTCAAGTCTCGAGGATGTCTCCAACAAGACGAGATGCCTCATAAATGTCCCCTCTAAAGGAGATTTCCCAAAGACATCTCCTATTTGATGGTGGTGGTGCGGGTACAGCAGAGGGACATTTTCATGGAGTCCCCAAGTCTTGGGGGGAACCATCTCTAGAAACGGTATTTTTCAGGTGGGGCACATCCCGTGGAGCACTGAAGTTTTATAAAGTTTATAAATGTATATAAACTTTATAAAATAAAAAATAAAACTGAACGATAAAAAAACATAACATAAAGATTTTGCCCTAAATCTTTATAGTTTGCAAACTATATAATAAAGTTAAAAGACCAAAAAGATGTTGGGCACCGTACGGCTGCATCATCTGCAATGTTGTGCCTCTCTTCTCCCACGCATCCAGTCAAGATGCTAGTCCAGATGCACCTCCTCCAAGCACCTTGATCTTTTGTGCATGCCTTCACACTAGCTTTGGACACCACCTCATTGCCTCGGGCTGCATCACAACACCCCCTTCCATTCAAATGTTTCAGGGTCTTTTTCCCAGGCACTCTCGCTCACACACAGAGAGAAATAAATCGGCAGCAACTCTTTCCCTGGCTGATCACAATTCAGACATGCTTCTTCTACTGGCAAAAAAACAGCAAACGTTTTACTTTTGCTCTGATATAGATGAGGTTCTGATTTCATGGCAGGTCCACGCACAGGAGTGTCACACACAAGGGAATTTAATGCTTCCTCCCACACACAATGGGAACTCACACTATCAATAACTCAGCTCTCATGTTCTCTTCACCTCAAACTTCTCAGAGAGATCTTAAATGCTCAAAGCCTTCAGCAGGCTCACGCTTCCCTTACCAGCACAGCAAAATCTCCACGGCCTAAAAAAACACCAAGCTCTCCGAACTTGGCTCTGATACCATAAAAGATGGATTACAGTCTGTAAACGTTACAAGCAAAGTGGCTGATTATATGGCCACACAACAAACTATAAGCTCTTATATCCATGGAACAAGCTCACACCAGATAAACAACTTACACTAATAAAAGCACAGGCAGATAACACCTTTGTACTAATGACAGCACAAACCACAAACGACTATGAGCCTAACATATACTTTGTTTAGCTCATTAATCTAATATTTATGTGTTTAGTGGTTTCTGTGTAATTGGTTGTGACTCGGGTTTTTTTACAATTTTTTAATATAAATAATATTCAACTATCTTATATCAATTCATGAACTCTGAAAAAAAAATATACATATTTATCTATCTTATCCAAAATAAATTGTGGTTATATAAAAATTGTAGCTCTTTATTTGGAACGATCATTTGTGGAATTTATATCTTGGTTTAATGAATTCCTACTGCTATATCACTGATTCTCTGCCATCCCAATTACAGAAGATAGAAATAGAATTACAGTTTTTGTAACAGATGATCCATATTTTTATTGTTTTAACAAGGCAACATAAATTATACTAAAGATGGGTTATAAGAAGGCAGTGCCTACGTTTTTTTTTTCAATGAATGAGAAAAAAGTATCAAATGGGACCAAAAACACAAGGCAATTAACACAAACTCAATCCATTGCGACTGTACTTTTAACCTAATCAGTGGCAACACAATGCTTAGTCAACAAAGACTACTTCCAAATTTTAGTGTTGTGAAAACTTTTTTTTAAATGCAGTTTGAAATTAATATATATGCCCTCCTGCTTTGAAATATCATAATCTGGGCTTTGTCAGCATCTGACACCATTTGTGATCCCTAATAAGATTGCCACCTGAGTACCAGGTAAACAAGAGCAGGTAATGTGCGGTTACCAGAAATATTCGACAGTTAAGATTGATAACAGATGGGAACCTGAATGGGCACATATCGACAATGTTCAGTGTGCCTTAAATAATATTACCCTAGAATGACTGGGGAGGATGACTTCTGTAAAGCAATCTGCAAATAGACACATTCTTGGATCACCTGACACTGACATTAATAGCATTATTGTTCTCTTTCATTCTTGCTTGTGGAATAAATGCTGGTTTTTGTTCAAATACTATTTCTCTTGTCATATCGCACACATATCATTAGGGTTCCATACTTTGCTCAAAATTTCGTTATACTATATGTGAATGTCGATGTAATAGTTGATACATAAAGAAGTGAGATTATGCCTAACATATAGCATATGAATATGCAATCTGCAAAATGTAATCTAAATGGATATCTTTGCAGAGGTAATATTTAATTATGTTCTTATTAATTTTAAGCATTTATTAATGTGAAATAGAGGTGGGCATTGTATTCCCATAATCAGATTCACTCTGTATCTGTAGAGATAACTAGGTTTATACAATTTCTCGGAGAAAGAGATAATCTGCCTCTTACCAAGAGATTGGCATGGTTAAGTTACACATGCACGGAAAAGAATTCTCCCATCTTCGACAGAAAAATTTGCTACAAAAGGGCAGAGCCTTCAGATAGACCATAACATGTAATCTTCAGGATGATCAGAACGTCATAAGTTTCAGATGAATCCAAGCTAATAATATTCAAGTTCAATTTTACATGTACTTTCATGGATTGTCTGACATTCCAATGCCACTCCCTCGCATGGTAGCCAAGGAAGTTTACATCAAACACTCGTAGAGGGCATGAACCCACCAAAATTTGAGCCTGGGCCATGCCCTTAGAAATTTGAACCTAAGCCATCGGGTTGATAGGTGCCCCCACTTCCTCCAAAAAATAAGGCACAGCTTGGCAGAAACCTTATAAGTACACTTTAAGCACAAAAACAAATGTCATATTTCTCATGTAGTGCTGTCCCCAAGAAAGCATAAAATAGGTCCCCGTGTTTCACCAATCTTGTGGCCACCACCACCTCAAGTTAACTTATTGGGATCCAGAATTTCTGGTGCCTCACATAAGTGTCTATATTCCATCTTTCACAAATATTTTTGTGTGATCGAACCATATGCGGTGATTTGGTCCCTATGACAGTTCTGCACAGGCCAAAATCTCCCCACATAATGAAAGTTATGGGCAATATGCTGTTTGACCCTAATTAGAATGGGTCTGCCTGTTTGCTGTTGACTATATAGTGTACTGGTCGGTTTTAGGGCAGTTATGCAGTTATACCTGCCATAACCGATAACAGAAATGTAACCACCATCTCTAATAGAAATAATACTCTGCCTGTGTCATTTGATGTAGTGCAGTTTTGCCTTCCCACTTCTTTCTTGATTTCTCTTTCTACTAACATTGGCATCAGAGCATTAAGTTAGTCAAGTCGCCATTGGAGAAAGACGAGTTGCAATGAAGTGTGTGTGAGGTCGACGGTAAGGTCGACGCCATTCCTGCAAAACGAGGGCAAAATTGTGGGTGGACTGGTCATTTGTTTGTGGGATGAGCAGTTGCAAAGAACACTTGCGAATTGAAGGAAAATTTAGTCACAAGGGCATAGAAGTAATGCCAACACAGAAACGTGCCTTTCAAACAGTCAAAAAGGCAGTCGCAAGCAGTCGCCAAACAGTCAAAAAGGCAGTCGCGAGCAGTCGCTAGGGCAAAGACGAGGGTACTAAATCTGAAACCTGTTCCATACTCGTAATTCCTGTGATTTCGAGAGGGCATTTCCATTTGAGCAGTCGCGATCCTGGTATTTAATCTTCCTCCGCAGACAGTGTGTGCCTAGGGCACAAACTCTGTTGAGCCCTGGTATTTAATCTTTGTTGTTCGTTATATTTGTCACACATTTGAATAATAAATTCATACTATTTGTTGGAGTGGGCAAAATATCTTTTTTTATTTTCCATTATTTTGGAGTAATAAATGGCAAATATTTCAAATCTGATTCTGCCGGACTCGCAAAAATTAACGAGCACAAACTTCAATGTATGGAGCCATAAGATTCTAACGCTTGTAGAATTTCAAGATTGTGATAAAATAATCACAGGCAGCAAAGGTAGACCTGCTGCGAACTTTGTTGATTATGACAAACGTCATAAGGAGGCTCTATTACTTCTCAAGTTGTCGGTGTCGGATGATATGATACCGAAGTGCGGAATGCCATTGTGGCAAGCACATTGTGGACCAGTCTAAGGGATAAATATCAAACATCAGAAAAGAGTTGGGTTTTATACCTGAAGAATATGCTCTTTTCCATGAAGTTACAAGAAGGTGGATCGTTGTCTGAGCACCTACTTCGGATGAAAGACCTCCGAGACCAATTATCTTCCATCAACAAAAAGGTGGACGATGATGATATGGTGGCTTTGGTTTTGAACAACTTACCTTCTTCATATGAGTCATTTATGGAGGCACTCCATTTAATGGCTAAAAGTCAAACTCTCACATTTGACAAGGTGAGTTCCTACCTGTTGCAAAAGGAGCAGAGACAAATTCAGGTAGAATCCAGTTGTGACCAATCAGAGAGTGCTCTTGTCACACAGTCAAAAGAAAAGTGGAGACGTCCTTCTGGTGAGTCCTCCACTCAATATCGTGTCACATACTATTACTATCACAAGTTTGGGCACCTTAAGAAGGATTGTCGGAAAGTGGAAGTACGATCTTTCGCAACAGAACAAAAAGCCATGTGATGAGGAACATGTGGCAGCAGTTGCAGAAGAAAGGGATTCGGATGACAGGCATGCTCTTTATAGTCTTACGATACCATGCTCACAAGACAGTGATACTAATTGTTGAATCTTTGACTCCGGCGCATCCGCACACTTTTCATGTTGTAGGGACTGGTATGTTTCATTTACTGCAAATATTGTTTTGAATCAGTAGTACTAGCTGATGGAGAATCACTTGCAGTAGAAGGGATAGGAGAAATACGCATTGTGTTGAATAATGCTCATACACTGTTGGTACGGAATGTTAGATAGGTACCTTATTTACAAAAGAATCTTCTATCTATTCATCAATTAACTGAAAATCCCAATATTTATGTGGATTTTTGTGGGAAGAAGTGTGGTGTCTTTGATGTGAAACAAAGACGGATGATTGCCCTTGGTATTGGGCAAGGTGGCCAATATCAGCTTGTTGATCCTGCTACGATCAATATGAATGCATGTGTGGAGGATGTGCTCCACCATACATTGGGATGTATGGGAGGCCGACATGCCTTGGGGGATGGATTTCCTTGTTCCAAAGAACAATTTGTTGTGGATGGAGACTCGCTATTCCAAATGCACTGACGGTGCATGGTGAGATGACATGCCAAGCCACTCACTCGGAGGTACTTGCTCGAAGGATAGTAGAGCGTGAACAGTTTGCCCATTGTGTTATGGCTGACCTTTCTCAACAAAGGGGGATAAATGAGCAAATAGATGAGACGAAGGAGGAGTTGGTTCTCACTCCTACTGCAGAGATGGTTATTTCTCCTACTACTGAGATGGAGATGTTTGTTTCTCCCACTATTTCGGAGTTGGTTCTAACTTCCACTACACGGATGGTTCACATTTCTCTTCCTGAAAAGGTTGGATGCGCACTACATGGTGTTGCAAGGATGCGATTGAGGTGACTTCGATTGCGCAGGGCTAGCTAAGTCTCTATATAGACTCCAAGACAAGCTACACAAGCTGGAACAGATTTCTCAATCCACCTCTCCAAGTTTTGATTACAAAGCACTGGAGATGGGGCTGACACTCTTAGCCATTGATTATTCATCACTAGTCAATGAATCACGTAACAAAGAATTAGTGGAACACTTGCCATATCCTCTGTTCACACGACAAGATTCTTGTTTTGCGGTTCTTCTCCATTCGACAACCGCAACACAACAATGGATTGCTGATTTGAAGTAAAGCCTATGGCACAATCTATAGTTCTAGTAGCTAAGCATATGAGCTTTAGGACATTTGTAAAATTTCTGGACAAACTTGGTATTGTTTCCGGTTTAGTCATTAAGAGGGGGTGTTGAATATATAGTGTATTGTTCGGTTTTAGAGCAGTTATGCAGTTATACTTGTCATAACCGATAATGGAAATGTAACCACCATCTCTAATATAAATAATACTTTGCTGTGTCATTTGACGTAGCGCAGTTTTGCCTTCCCACTTCTTTCTTGATTTCTTCTTCTACTAACATTTGCCAATGTAAGGCCTGCTGCCAACCATGTGAGATGGAATCAGATTGTGTCTTTCAATGAAATCATGGCATGGCTCTTTTCCGCCTTTGGAAAATGCAATGCCACCATTTCCATACCAGATTATTGTGGATCAGCATGTTAAATAAGATGAGATATGAAGTTGAATTGGCTCCTCTCTACATTCTGTTACAGTTTCAATAAAGCATAAATTTCACCATTTTTTGCCACATCATAAAGCTTCTTAAATTCCTAACAAAAATGTTACTTGTATGGCACAAGCCTCCTCTAACAAATGGTCATGTGGGCTTCTTTATTCTCTCAACTTTTTCAGGTAATTCTCACTACCAGCTGGTTTCTGGAGCAACAACCCCATTGACTCAAGAGTCAAAACATACCTAAAATAAATTGTTTAGCATAACAAAGCAAGACTCCAAAGCAACCAGCCTGATAAAATTTCATGAGGGCATCCTTTTTGATCCACGTTTGTTGAGTAATTGTCAATACCAGCTGATTTCTTCAGCACCAACCCCCTTGAAGCAAAAAAATCTTAAAAATAAATCAGATATCTTAAATACTTCTATCTGATAAAAACTAAGAGATATAAATCACAAGGTCCTTAGCTTAGATTCTTCCCATACCACATTGATTGATTAATAACTCCACTACTTTCTACGAATTTCCCGCTGCCTGTTGACAAATCTGGCCACACCACTGTGTTGAGCTCAAAAAAATCTTTCCAAGAAAAAGGGCTCCAAACACCACCATATGGCCAAGATAATACGATTTTTCAATTGAATTCTCCAAGAAAAAGTTTTGAGTGATGGTCAAATGGATGCCAAAATTAAGGTTGCAATTGTGTTGTGATGATCAAATAGACGTCAAGTTAATGGTCATAAATTAAATATTGACTCGCGGACAATACACCACCACCACCACCCTTGCTGCCATTGTAGGACACCTATTGGCATAATAAATCATCACAACCAAACGAGATTAAAAAAACAGCCACTCTACGAAACATGGAGCATTCTTTTTATCCAAATTGTTTCAAGTGATTGTGAATACCAGCTGACTTCTGCAGCATCGACCATCTTGAAAAACAAAACACTTAAAACTTTTCTCCATATAAAACCAATTAAAGTTTCATAAAGATTATGGGGTGCACTAAAGCATGACCAATGTTTACAAATTTTTAGAATGTGGTCCAAGCTTACCCCACAATGGCAACCAATAACCTCGCCAAAGATTCACCAAAAAAATCCAATTTCATTTTTTAGTCCCACTTCAACCACCCTAAAAAAATTCATCGAGCAATCCCACTTTTTGCAAGTCTTGCACTACTACCAACTAATTGCATTACCCTCCTTGAAGCAAAAATACATAAATGCTTTTCCATTAAAATTCAATTTCACATTTCAATGAAGTAATGCAGCCCATAGCCCATCCGGTTTACCCTAGCAGTGGGGAATGTGGATTATATGTGGGAGGTCTCGGGGTCCATTCCTGGCTGACCACCTCTATAGCTCGTTGTTGTTCTCAGGGCCAGACAAAGGTGTCGCGGGTCACCGCCGGTGGCGGAGGTGGTCTCTCGACGTGGTGCCAAGCCAACTTGGTGTTCAATGCGACGTGGGTCGGGGGCAGGCATGAATCTTGTGTTCAATACGACGAGGCATGTCCTAGCATTACGGCACGAGAGTTATCCAAAATCACTTTTGTCTTAAATCATGCACTTGTCTCCTTGACTTCGCACAATGTCTCCATGCGCTTCTCAAACCCTAAGCGATGGTCATTGCGAGTAAGTGCAGGTAAAGACGACGGCGGTAGAGCTTCAACGCACTGCCCTAGAGGGAAACTTTCAAGATTGGAGAATGGTGGACCTCTGCCGCCACCATGGAACTGGTTTTTGGCAGCAACAATGCAGAATGAAGGATGGTTTTTGGCACAGTTGAGGAAAAAAATTCTCAAAAGATAAAGCAAGTCAATGTTGGGGTTTAAGGGGTTGAAGGGTGGCGCAAATGCCACAAAGCAAACTACTGTGGCTCGTGGGGTGTTGGATCGTTACTCCCCCGCTCTCGATATTTTGTCTTCGCCCGGGACGACTGTTCTATGGTTCTATCATGTCTTCCTAGGCCCTCGACTCGGGTTGGGCCAAAAACACGTCCCGGGCTATTGGTATCGGCGGATCCGGAAGCGGGAGCTACTGAGAATGGGGGCGATGACCCTCGGAAGGAGATGTTTATATGCTTCAGGTGTTGGTCCATACGTTGAGTGGATTTACCCTGTGCATCCAGCTCCATCGCCTTGCACTGGGTAAGGATATCAAAAAAACCCTTTCACATAAGTTGTGTTGTCGGGGAAGACATTTTTGACTTAGTTTTTTTGCAGAAAAATTCTGGAAGGACGAATCCTCGCTCTTATCTTACGGGATTGAGAGGAAATCCACGATTTTCATGATCTGGTCTTTTATGGGATGGAACTAAAGAATGAAACCATGTACCTTTTAAAGAAGCTCTCTTAAAAATACCAATGCTTCCAAATCTCCTGTAGCTCCTCCTCCACCCACCTACATCATGGAGAAAGCATAGTCCCTACTTTGGAACTTAATGATGAAGATTCTCTAAATTTTTAGAAAATTTGCAAGAAAAGGCCATAATCTGCAAATTTAATGGCGCTTAGCCGTCTGATCTAATGCTCGATCCAATGGATTCATTCCTCATGGTCAGAAAATTGCAGATACTTCCTTTGTGCCCAAGGATTCTTCATCGTCTACTTCCATGATCCGGAGGATCATCATAGAGGTTATTGAAGAAGGTCCTTGGTTCTGGGGATCAGCGGGCCTTTTCACTACCCCATGGTTTCCTCAGTTCGATCCGAATACCTTCTCTATTACACGTGTTCCTGTTTGGGTGAGATTGCCTAATCTCCCTCTTCACTTTTTCTTTGCAGCAGAGGAAATTGGTAATCTTCTAGGGTGGTTCATCAAAGAAGATAACAAGAGGAAGTAGAGCAGTTTGCATACTTTTGTCAGGATTTGTGTAGAAGTAGACCTTAGCAAGGGATTTCCGGATCGAATGACCCTCAAGATGGGTGATACGACCCATACTCATATTCTAGACTATGAAAATACAGCTTTCAGATGTCGGAATTGCAGGACGCCGAGTCACCTCCATACAAACTATCCTAAGAAGAAAACCCAAGATCCTAGGAAAAAGGATCTATTCCCAAACGATGGAGCCCACTAGATCTCGATGATGAAGATGATATTGTCTCGAAGATCGAGAAGTTGCAGCTACAACTCCACCAGCTGCAACACAGTCAGATACAGCACCTTCTAAGGAGGCTGGGCATACATCGGTTAACCCCACCTCTTTGGAGAGGTCGTCTCCAGAATTAAGCGGCCACATGAATCCGATCACTCTGACTCGGATAAGGATGGTGCCCATCCCCTAGATAAGGAATTACAGATCTCCACTCCCGTGGACTTATCCGAATACAATCCTCTTATTTCAGAGATGATTACGAAAGAAAAGTGGCAGGTAGTGCGTTCGAAGAAAGGAAAGAAGGGAAAGCTCTTATCTTCCTCCTTATGTCCTAGTCCTCCCTCCTACCCAGTTTCGCTTCCACTTTCCAGTTCTGTAGCTCTTTTGGGGCTGCATCTCCTCTTCCTTCCCTTTTTCTTCTTTCAGCTGCACCTTTTGTAGCCTTGTTGGGGCTGCTTCTTCTCTTTCTCTGTGTGTGCAGTTTCACTGCTGCAACTGACGTCAGCCACAGCTCTTCTTTGTCACCGCTTCCAACCTTTTTCTCTTTCTTCGTTCTGTTTGGGCCTCCTTGGTCTTTTGCTCCTTTGCCTATGGGCCTTTTCACTGTTCTACTTCATGGTTGTATCTTGCCTTTTGGGCCTTTTGTAATAGGATGCAGGTCCTCCCAAAACCCCCATATTTACCCTTTTCCAAAAAGTAATGCAGCCCATAAATCCAGCGAATATGTGACGAGGTCACAATGTGATGATTTTGTGGCATATTTGAGCATGGGTCAAATTTAGGAATCTAGAGAAGGTTCCAGAATAACCCACACCGTATTCATGGCCACCCATAACCTTGCCCAAGATTTATGCTTCATAAAAAATCCAATATCATTTTCCCCATTTTGATCCAAAAAGCAACCATCCTAATGTGGGCATCATTTTTGTCCCAATCTATCTAAATATTGTCAGTGCCAGCTAATTCCTGCAGCACTTCCACCGCAAAATCACAGAATACTTAAACTTTTCTCCATTGAAATTAGATTTCATTTTCAATGCAATAAACCAGCCCATAACCCTAACAGACATGTGGCGAGTTTGTAGTGTAAGGTACATTCGATCAACCCATGGTTAAAAATTTTAAGAATGTGGTTTAAAGATAGCCCAGGCTGCACGCAACATTAATGGCAACCTATGATCTCAACCAAGATTTACCAGGGAAAATTATTGAATTTCAGTTTTCAACCATCATAAGAGAACAGGATCCAAAACTCAACCATCCTAGAAAAATCACATGCAGGAATCCATTTTTATCCCAAATTATTTAAATAATTGTCATTATCATCTAGTTTTTGCAATACTGCCCCTCGTAAGCACAGAACACTTCAAAATTTCTCCATTTGCATTCAGTTTTAATTTTCACTGCAAAGGAAATCCCATAACTCCAGCAGACGTGTCTAAGTAGGTGTAATGCTTATGTGGCATTTGAGCATGACCCCTGTTTGTAAATCTAAAGAATTTGATCCAAGCTTACCACATATCGCATTACAAATAAGTTAACAAGCAAAAAAGGAACAGTTTCATTTTTGACCAGAATAAGAAGACAAGATCCAAAAATCAATCATCCCAACAAATTCTCACGTTCCTGAGTTATTTTTACATGATTGTCAATATCATATTATTTATGCAGTAGTACCCTCTTTGAAGCACAAATTACTTAAATTTTTCTCAATATAAATTCGATTTTACTTTTTACTGCTTTAAGGTGGCGCATAACTTCGGTGTGCATGCTTAAATTTTTCTCCATTTAAATTCAATTTCACTTTTTACTGCATTAAGGTGGCCCATAATTCCGGTTGCATGTAGTAAGGTTGTTATGTAATGATTGTGTGGCACATTAGAGTTTGACCCATGTTTACAAATCTCAAGGATGTGATCCAAACCTACCCCGGCCCACATTAATTGCAGTGAATAACTTCACTCAAAAATTTCCAAGAAAAAAATTCAGTTCCATTTTACAACCATGATAAACAAAAAGATCCAAAAACAACTATCCTAATAAATTCTCATTTGGACATCTTTTTGTCCCGATTATTTCATTTCAGTGTCAAATCCATTACTTTTTGCAGCACGAACTCCTTAAGCATGAATTTCTTATATAGAATTCCATTAAATTTTCATTTCATTTTTCTCTGCAATAAGCCTGCCCATAATTCCAGCATAGATGTGGCCAGGTTGTCATGTACCACTTATAGTATACAATAAACTAATCTATCTTTACAAATCTTTGAGATTTGGCCCAAGTTTACCCCCACACCGCATTAACCTCACCCAAAATTTACAGAGAAATATATATATCTAATTTCATTTTTCAAGCACCGTGACAAAAAGAGATCCGAAAAAAGCAACCATCGAACGGAAATATCATTTTGACAATCTTTATTTATGCTACTAATTTTACAATTGTCAATTACAGTTTATTTCTGCAGAAATGCCCTTCTTGAAGCACAAAACACTTGAATTTTCCTCCATTTCTATGTAATTTCATTTTTCAGATCCAGTGGACAACAGAAAATAATAATAAATAAAGACGAGATCCAACTTACATTCTTAAATTGCAGGCAGCCAAGTTCTCCTAAGTATGTAATTGACCTATGGGCAGATTCCACGGGAATAATTAATTGTACCATGCTCATTTCCTCCGAGCGAAATTGCTCCATTGGAGGAAAGTTTTTCACATTTCTAATTCTGCTTTCCATTGCATTTGGACTTCTCGCACGTGGATCCAGAATTTCAAACGCCATGGAAGAAGCCCTGTTAATTCAATCCTCTGAAATCTCAAACGAAAATCGGTTTGAGGTTTTAGTGGAGGTTCTTCACCGTGGAGAGCGAAGGACCCGACTGTTTTTTTCGTCTGTATGTAAGATTTGGTCTATGCTTTATGTTTCTCGGTGTCCATATATATGTGTAGGGGTGCTCAAATTTCCCTGAAATTCTTTTTGTTTCAGTGCGTGGCTTCTTCATCTTTGGTATAACTTTTTATTTTTTAAATTGAAAATGATTCTATTAATAATAAAAAAATACACAAGTCAAAACATTAAGCTCAAGCAAGGGGCGGATCAAAAACACAATCATAATATAAAATTCTTATTAAAGGAAATGAAACTAAGAATCAAGCATCAGCGTAAAGTGTTATTTGGCAGAGAACTTGAATCGCTCCTTTTATGTTATTGATTGCATCACACACCTTTGGATCTTTAATGTTGAATTGGTACATCTACAAACATAAAGAGGAAAAAATATGAGTTTGTTGACTAGCGGGAACAATACCATTCCCAACATACAGATTTGTTGAAACGATTTTTCCGAATATGAATGAGGATAATCAACAAGTGTTCATAATTGAAATGAAGTGAATGCTTTTATTGAAGGATCAAAAAGATAGTAACAAAGTTATTATGTGATAAAACACCATCTTAAAGAAGTTGTCCAAGTTATGCTTAAATGATATTCATTTCCTTATTGAAGGTTTTATAAATGGGTAGCAAGCTAAACGAGTTTGACTATGAGGGAAACTACATAGTTAAGTGTGTTTGAGTCGAGACGTGCTTTGAGTGTTTCACCTCTATGAGTATCACTTAGATGCAATGAGTGTCAAGTGGACCATTCATATTCATGAGAGATGAGTTTTAATGATCCAACCTCGTGAAATATGGGTCAATGTAGATTGACTAAAACTATGAAATTGGATCTCAAAAGTCATTACACAATTTGATACATTGTGTAAACACCGCTTCTATAAATGAATGAGCTAGAGATATCCATATTAAATAGTTCATAAGGCACACTACTTTTTGAACATTTTACAAACGGGGTAATAAGCTAAGTGGGTTTGATTGTGTGGGAAACTCCATAGTTAATTGCACTTGAGTTCAAGTAATCTTTTGGGATGAGTGACCTCAGGAGAAGTCTCATTTCTTCACCCAGATGAACAAGACTCAGATGCAATGGGTGCCAAATGGACTATCCGTGCTCATGAAAGATGGGTTATTGTGAATCATTCCTTGTGAAATATAGGTCAATGTAGATTGATTGAAACTACATAAAATCATGAAAACTCATTGCACAATCCATTTCCTTTTTCCATCATGTATCTTTTGCTTTATGAATTTCAATCAAAAAATAAGTTAATTTTGTTGATCTCTCTTCAAATAAGGAAGTCAGGGAGTCTACTTTCAAGATGTGGGTGTACTTAATTCAAATATCCTTGTAAGTTGTGCACTTCGTGATGTAGTGTCATTTTGTCTCCAATGACCCCATCGTCTAGCAACTAGTCTCACTTTTGAGATAATATGAGCTAATCCTTAGTTGAGCTATCAACATTTTCGTCTTCCAATCTATTGTTGCACCCATAAATGTTTTTGCTCATGGTCATAAGTATGATTGAATTCTTTGATACAAAGTAATTTATTTTTCCTAGCCTATTTGTCCATATTGTTGCCTTGACTTTTTCTCACACATACCTTTTTATTACCTAAGCGGTGTTTGGACACTCTTGCATGTTAATTTCCTATTTACCTAATCACTTGATATTTTGTTTCATCCATGTGTTTTTTCCTACTTGATTTTTCCTTCATTTCCATTTTTGGCCGATGAATGAGGCTCCATGCTCTATGTTAATTTTTGCAACCAAATCAATGTCGATGTCTCCAACGAGAAAGTTATTGTTTCAAATAATAATATATCATATGGAATTAATGTTTTAGCTTTGAAACTTCTTTAGATGCTAAATTGAGTCATTTTTATTCATCTCCATTTCGGTGTTGTTGTTTTGTTAACCCTAACTTCACACCCATTGACCACTATCGGTGTTACAAGCAACCTAAATAAGGTCTTTCTCGGTTTTTAATCCCATAATTCCACATGCTTCCATTTTTGTAGAAGGTATAAATCTTTCCAACCTCGTTGTATTCTTTTCATCATACAAGTCTCCCAATTAAGATTGTTATGGAAAGCGAGACAAAGGTACTTATATTTGTCCACCACATATAAAGGGAATACAAAATTTATTTACTTTTTTTCTCCACAAGGTGAAGATCACTACCTTGATTTTGTTGGTGTTCACTTCCATCCCAACCTCTTAACAAAACATTTTTAGACCTCTCAAGTGTTTTCCAAAGTTATGTGTATTTGAATTAACCCAAAATAAATAAGAGATGGTGGTTCTTACTTAAATTCCAAACTAGGGTTAGATCAAAGATGTATATTCATTTTATTTATCAATCTGTGGACTAGAATATACATATATAGCAATTTGTAAGATAGATGATTTAGAACATGTTCTAAATATAGTAAAATATGAGAGAACAAGTGCACTTAACTATTTGGATGATGTGGAAGTTAATCTAGGTGTTACAAAATGAGGAACAAACTAGAAATGTCCTGATGTAGACATTAAAATTTGGTTCGCTAGCCCCCCATCTCATGTCCACTCCCCTCTTTAAATCGTCATTATGCATGCTCGCACCCATGCCCTTATTCAACATCCCATTTCCATCCTAAATCGAATTTAGTTTCCATAAATTCTATTTTTCTATCTTAATCCCATCATTATTTCATTTCCCCTAATTACTCTTATCATCCCTAAACCTCTCATTTATCCTTTCTAGACTCATCACCTACCCACATTTAATGTTTTCAACCATCCAACCACTATTTCTCATCCCTATGCAACCCAACTCACTTAATCAACTTATAGCCCTAATCTAACCCTAATGGGGCCTCATCCCTCAAGTTTTGCATCATCCACCCAAGCCAAATCAATGGTTCTCCACAATTGTGGTGACCCTATCGGTTGCCAAGCGACCCTATAAATACACCATCACCCCCTTCCCAGGAGGATGAAACTTTGGAGATCCGACTTCTAACAAACTTTTGTGTTTCTTGTCTTCTTGTGAGCTGCCACTAACCTCTTGAAGCCATCTTGGAGCCCTTGTCAACCATTTTTAGAGATATGAAGCTTAGAGATTGTTGGAAGACCTAGTTTGTTTCATCACTTCACCATCAACCATTCGCATGTTTGTTCGTCATCTTAGGCACCCGCAATCACATCGCCCAACCTTCTTTTCTTCTCATACTTTGTGTGTCATCCATCAACCCTCATCAAACCCTAATTCAACCTTGGTCACCATCAATTGGGCCATGTTATCCGTCGACCTAATCTACCTCAATTGTTTCTCTACATTTTGTCCGCTCTTCCATCAATCTCTCGGTTCTGCAACATCCAAATCCTTTTGTCTATGTGCTCTTCTTGTCGACACCCCAGGATCTTACTTTTTTTTTACGATCGTCGTTGTTTGTCTTGGGTCACCATCGACCCCTATCTAGTTTTCATTTCTTATCCCAATTTATCATCACATGAATTATCCGATTTATATTTTAGCATATATTTAAATATTTGTATTTTGATTATCTTCGCATGTTGCCTATCCACTACTTTCAATCAACTTTCCAAACAAGTGGGATAACATCCTTCCTAGGAATTTCATCGCTTCTCGGTCCTGTCCTTGGTTAGACAGCCCACCATATAATCTACTAATATTTTTCTTGTGTAGTTGTCCTTTGTGTTGTGCAGGTCATTGAGCTTGTTGTGGAAAGGATTTTTACACCCGTCTTCCATCTCCATCATTATCACACATTGGAGGTAGCCTTAAACCCTCCCATATTTGGAGTTTCTTGTTTTCTAGCATATTATTTCATTAACTTGGAACATGAGTGGAAAACTCGTCAAAAATTTTGGCACGCCTAGTGGGACTCCTACTCCTTTGGTAAGTTCCTTATTCATTTTCAATTCCTATTCTATATTTTATTTTCCTCTTTCCACTAACTCTTGCAAGTCGGAGTTCTTCGCTTGTGTGCTTGGGAGTTTGCTTGCTTGCTCAACAATGCGTATGTAATTTGGAAAAAGAAAAACGTTATCCAAGTATTCCTCTTTTGATTCTTATTTTCCTTTTCTTACATCATTCTTCCCTTCATTTGTTTGTTTGTCCTCATCGAACGTCATATTTGGCTTTGGATCTAAAACGAACTTTTCATGTTTTGCTTGATCACATAGCTTAATTAGGCGGTAACACTTTGCATTCACATTTTCTTCACACATAACCAAACCACACGCACAATCTACACATCTAAACAATTTATACCCAAGTGGAGCTATTGGGATTTCATCACCCAATAAGGAAGTCGCCATAGTGTTTTGGCCGTGTAATAATTTTTTTATTATTGGTATATCGGCTAAACGCCGACACCCTTATCATTGTGGTGTGTGAAGTGCGGGGTAGGCCCCTATATTAGGTCATGTAACAATAGTCACCACAGATTTGGGCCTCACGTACCTTTAGTTATATCGAGGACTATGTCCTTAAACACACTGAAACCATCCATAGAGTAGCCATTTCTTTAGGTTCCCTTTGAGCCTCTTCCATTTTCACATTTTATAAATAAGTAAGATAAAAAAATGTTGTTGTCTGAATTATGTGTAGCATTAATAGTTTGCATAGGATTTTGTTTGTTTATTTCATGCATGTTGTTACTCGCTCCCAAGATAAGAGAATGAAGCAATCAATCGCTTCTAATGACATCCCCACTTCAACCAACCTATCACAAGAAACATTCCCACTTGCCCTTGTTTCTTTGTGCCTTTCATCACCTCGGCCTCAACCTCCTATCCACTATTCATGTGGTTCTTCCTCATGAGCCCCATGTGGTTCAAGGAAATCCCCATATCAAGACTAATCCCTTTGTCTACCATCACTTTGTCCCTTCTAGACTAGCCACACCTCCTTCCACTACTTCCTTAGGAGCACTTGGTGTAGACACTAAATCACGCACTTTAGGTATTATTTAGTCCCAATCTTATACTACTATTCATATGATTTTTGAGTAAAGAAAGTACTAATTAACCCATGTACTTTGGCCTTTTTACTTTTCTTTCAGTCATCATTGTTGACCTTTAGCACATACTTGCCCAATCTATTTTTCCATTCCACATCATTCTACCCCTAAGCTGGGGTACCTAAGCTATCTTAGGGTGCCCTGTGCACCGTAGTCCCATTCAAGGCACCCCGATCCTTTTCCCACTTTACCTCCATCTTTTGGGCATTTTCTAGCCGTTTGAGCTTCCCATATTTTTAGTGGTCGACATTTTTAAGGTTAATTACAAAATTAGAACAATATAACCATATAAATATAAAGTTATGAGACCATAATGAGGGACCAAACACTAAGCATCTATTATCACCATCTAGAGTTGCATCCATCAAAGGCACCTAAAGCTACAATTGCATTCATCTAGCTCCATCACAAGGCACATAAGGTTGGTTCATCTACATCACACTTCATAGGAGGGGAGTCTATTGTTTCCATGCACACATTTATTACATTATACATCTAGTTATTGCTCATTATTTCACAAAGTGCGACTGACACAAGAGAAACCTAGTGAACGATTTCCACACACACATAGAACTACATCAAGTATGAGATGTAGTGCGGTTCTCGATTAGTCTCTCCTTCATCATTGATTTCCAGCGACATATTGTGAAGGCCAACAAAGCTAGTGCTGCAAGACAAGAAGCTAACTGGGCAAAAATCCGAAACACCTCAGAGGAGGGTTTCATACTATTTTCGTAGACCAAAGCACCTGAGATCTTAGACCAAGTTTCCGCAGGTGCCGCTATCCCTCTCCATGTGCCCCGGTCTATTCAGGAGCTTAGATCTTTTCTTTCGAGGCTTTTGTGTGGTCATTTCCTCCTCTTCCTCACCTAGTCCTCTCTGTAGCACGACCTTGCACCTTCTTCGAATCGCCTAAGGATTTCTTAACCCTCTCTTGCATATTAGGGTTTCCATTTCTATTTCCTTAGTTGCTTGGGTCATTTTCATTTATTTATTTAGTTGTTATTTATTGTTTTTCATAACATTAGATTAGGCTAGGATTTCCCATTTTAGCATAATCATTTTGGTGACCTCTGTACTCTATCTTCATGCTTAGGATCCTCATTTTCCCTCTATCATGGCTCCTAAAATTCCTCAAATTTATTTGTTTGACTTGCCTAAAATGCATCCTAATCGCTAATTTGTTATTCAAAATCCCTAGACACTAGGTATTTTCCTCATAATACACCGCCACATGAAATAAGTCCTATTTTCGATCATTTATTTGATGACCCTAGTCCTCATGATCCTCCATCTAATCAATCCATGTTGGACTCAATTCAATCTTTATATTCTTTATTTCAAGACAAGTTTAAGGTTATGCAATCAACGATTACATCTCTCAAATATGAAATCCAACAGCTTAATGACACTTCTCAAGTGCATGTTTGTTCTCCTACTACATCTCACCTTCCTTCTATGACTCCTACATGTGCTCGTGTTAGTGAACCTCAAATCTTATCGCTCCTCGCACCTCTCAAGTTTGCAATCAATGCTCAAGCAACAAGATATTCTTTTAAAACTCATAACTCATCAATTAATCAACTTGTCATCTACTCATTATTATCCTCCTTATCAACTTGCAAAATATCAAGGTCTTCCATATTGCAATTATCATCAAATCAATGGACATACTAAAAATGATTGTTATGTTTTGTAATGAAGAATCAAACATATTGAGCATCAAGGTTTCATCTCATTCACCACACAATGTTTTGTTACATGGTCCTCTCCACTTGTTACATCTCAATGGGTTCTTAAATTTGATTCGTCTAATAAGGAAAGTCAAGAGCCGCCTAAGCAACCACCTACGACATCACCAAGTCAACATAAACAACCTCCTTTAAAAATCAGTTCAACACCTCTTTCTCTCAAGTCATCCACAACATTACCAAGTCAAATTACGCAAACTCCTCTTAAGGTTGAGCTCACTCCTCCTCCATTAAAGGTATCTGTGACATCACTAGGTCATGCTCAAGCAACCACCTCCTATAATTAAACTTGTAATTTCGCCATCTGCTATAGACCATACTTATGTCGATGACTGGGACCCAAATGAAGCTTATTATGATGATGAACCATTTGATGGTCACACTCCTTACGACCTCAGCATCCCATCACTTTTGCTAAGGTAACTACTCCTTACATTGATCCACTTACGTATTTTGACTATACCTTCATCACTTACACACTTGGGGGCATGACATTGTGCAAAATATTCACTTCTTCCACATACTTACACATACATCTTAGTATACACATCTACATCAACTATTATCCTATGACGCACTCTTATGCTTTGGTTCACACTTGACCGTTGAGGGCATTCTATAGACATGAACCCCACACAATGCACAGTAGTCACTGCGTATCATCTATACATTATACACTACATTCTAGGCTATAGGCATTGTGAGACTTTATATGCCCTACACTTTGTCTTACATACATCATACACATACTACACATGACTTATACACCCACTACACGTTAGCTATCACATGTTGCACGTTTTTCACACATCATACACATCACCTTACATTATACATCCTTCACATTACATGTTACATCTTACATCTTACATCCACTATGCTATACATCTTAGGGAATTGACACATCTTGCATTTACATCCTATTCTACCATACATACTACGCATTTTGTACATCCACTTATATGTGTTGCATTCACTACCCAATGATGCACTCTAGTCTCACAATCCATATTGGATTGTTGAGGGTATATACAAAAAAAATGGACCGCATCACACTCACATGTTCATCATTCAATCTTCTCATGTGACATTCCTAGGATTAGTGATATACAATTTAGGCTATAAGGTCACTTCTTCTAGCATCATCTTGTGATAGGTTACATCATCACTTTCACTTGCATCATTTAGTGGTATACACTTTAGGCTACATCACCACTCCTTTTCTATTCATCTTGTCATGATATACACTTAGGCTACAACTCATCTATATCACATATCATCACAACATGCTATACACAACACATAGTTTGACCATTTCCTGATGACGCACTCTCGTTTTTGGTTCATTCTTGATTGCTAGGGGGAATACTAAATGAACCTCACAACATACAATTCCATTCACATGGGGGGCACACAGCTCCCATCATTCATTCTACATTCCATTCCATCCATCCACAACATGTTACATATCTTGGTCACATTTACTTGTGTTTGTATTTGCTTGCTCATGTTCACTTTGTTACGCAAGCTAGACAGATATCTTGTATGTCATTATCTTTACCATACACACATGCACATTCATGTCCTTTTCTAGTTGTGATCGTAGATACATGTCTCTTACATGTAGCATGGATGCTCACCTCCTACCACTCCTACAACAGTTTTTGGGGGCATCCACATTCATCTCTTTCAGGTGTTATTGTTTTATTTTGTACTTAGCACTTTACATTACTTCATTATACACGCTTTTGACATATTGGTTATCTTTCTAACATGCTAACGGGTGCTTCATGTGCAACATTTGTTTCATGCAGATTACTTGCTTCCATGGCTATCTATTTTTTTGCCTTTTATTGCTTGTGTATTGTTTGCTCTTATATGCAGGCATTTCCCTTTGTTTGGTGTGCACACTTGTTTGTTTGTATGCGGCCATTATGGCCTTGAGTGTCTTGCAACATCGTGAGTGATGTCCCATGTTTACAACCCGCTTTGGTGGTCTATGATTGTCTTCTTGTGTGTTTACTTGCTTTCTAGCTTCTACATTGTTTGTGTAGTGTACACTTATCTTTTACATGCATGTTTGTTCATACTAACACTTGTTTTCTAGCCACTTGTTTGTGTGCGCCTTGGTTTATACCAAGTGTATTCCCTTCCCATGCGCAGGCACAATTTATGTGGTCGGGTTCTCTTTTAGGGCTGCATCCTCCTATCTATGACGCCGCATGCACCCTCACCGAGGGGGTGCATCATTGGGGTTTTACATCCTACACAATACTTTCTTCCAATATAGTTCATTTCAGCTTTTCCATCCTTGACATTATGGGTTATACAATGAGTGGGTTCAGACCTGTCTATGAACCCTATACACAATGGATTTTATAAGACATGGTTGTCCTTAGCATTCTAGGGAGTAGTTACAGGTTAGAGGATACAGTGGATTTCCTCTCTACACTACTTCATCTAGTGGCGTTGGATCACCCAAAAAACCAGCAAGACAGAGATCTCTTCATACATTTTCGGGGGAAGATTTATAAGTTGGAGAATAATGTAACTTTCTCCCTACACTTCTTCACCAGGGTGGCATGAGATCACCCAAAAAACTCATAGTTATAGGATATCCTCTTCTACACCCTTTCTCTCATCACGGATCAGTGCACATGTTCCTTTTACATTTTATTTCATACTTCCATTTACAGTATTTTTACTATATAGATGCATTTTTACACATATACATGCGTATTTGACTACTTGATCATCTTTTCCTTGCGCAGGTATGTTTGTATGAGAAGCAAGCAGTCAACAAAAACAACATTTTGCGGCAATATGCAGCTTATACTAACATCTAGGTACATTACACACATCGGCAAACTACACATGCGTTTCGACCCTATATTCACCCTCATCTTTTTGCTCTTTTGCATCTTTAGTTTCCACACTCCATCTTTTTGTTACTCCACACTTTTTCTAGTCCTTCGACACGCTTTCTACATCATTCTACATGGACATCGGGTATGCATATCTATCTACTTTATGTTACCGAGTGTTCCGCTCACTAACATAAAGTGGGGGCAAATGTAGACACTAAATCATGCACTTTGGGTATTATTTAGTCCCAGTCTCATACTCCTATTCATATGGTTTTTGAGTAAAGAAAGTAATAATTAACACATGTCCTTTTTTCCTTTTTACTTTGCTTTCAGTCTTCACCTTGTGACCTTCAACACATACTTTCCTAGTCTATTTTTGTCATTTCGCATCATTCTACCCCTAAATGGGGTGCCCAAGCTAATCTTGGGCGCTTGAGGCACCCTGATCCTTTTCCCACTTTACCTCCATCTTTTGGGCACTTTCTAGCCATTTGAGCTTCCCATATTTTTAGTGTTCGGCCTTTTCAAGGTTAATTACGAAATTAGAATAAGAGAACCATATAACTATAAAGTTATCAAACCATAATGAGGGACCAAGCACTAAACATCTATTATCACCATCTAGAGTTACATCCATCAAAGGCATCTAAAGCTACAATTATATCCATCTAGCTCCATCATAAGGCACACAAGGTTGGTTCATCTACATCACACTTCATAGGATGGGATTATTGTTTTGATGCACACATTTATTACATTCTACATCTAGTTTTTGCTCGTTATTTCACAAAGTGTGACTAGCACAAGAGAAACCTAGGGCACGATTTACACACATGCATATAACTACATCGAGCACGAGATGTAGTGCAACGCTCAATTAGTCTCTCCTTCTATCTCAGTTTGAATCCACCAACATCTATTGATGGAACCCTTCGTAATAGATTTATAGTTATCCCCCACAATCTGAATCTACTAAAGTCCTCACCTCCCAACTCGTCATCTTTTTCCCTAGGGCCATGAATGAGCTAGCATTAGCCAAAATGAACATATCCCTCATGAATCCTCTACCATGGTTCCCCAAACCCAATTAGTGGTGCCTATCCCACCTAATCTACCATGTATCAATATCACTATGACCATCCCTACATCCTCCATTCCTATTCCCTCCTCATCTACCGTTATCATAAACGCTCCCTCCCAAACTCTTCAAGATTCCAACATACCTCCTCCACCACCCGAGCAACACTTTCAAATCTCAATGCCTCTTTTAACATCCCATGTCCATCCCAATGTTGCTATCTCACAACCCTCCCTTTGGAGTTGACTCAAACTAACCAACCTCCACTCAAAGCATCTTTCAACATATGTTTCCCAATCAATCCCTTCAAACATCCCAACCACCTCATGCACATACCCAAACTCATCCAACACAAATCCAATCCAATCCCCCTATCACTCAACAACAACCTTCACAATCTTACCCATCCAACTACATCCCTTTACAACATCCTACTTTGCAACCCACCCAATCACAAACCTTTAATTATGTTCCTTCCTATCAACCACCCCCACAAACTCCTAATTACACCCAACATTATCAATCTTACTCATAACCTAATCCATCTACTTCCTACAATCCACAACAACATCAATCAGGTCCCCATCCTCATACATCAAATGATCCTATGCAAGCCTTGTTGAGTAGAATGGATAACTTAGAGGTTACTACCTTGGGCCCCAAAAGTACATTTACTTATGAGAAAAATATGTAATGAACCCATCAATCCATATCCATCTTATTAAGCCATATCCTCCACATTGGGAGCTTCTAAAATTCTCTAAATTCCATAGTAAAGAAGATCCCCAACAACATCTATGTGCCTTTAGGCACTCATGCTACCTATATGCGCATGATCAAGATCTTATGCTTCATACCTTTCCCATGTCATTGGTTAGGCCCACTCTAGACTGGTATAATGGCATCCCTCAACATTCCCTCTTTTCCTTCACACAACTTTGTAAACTTTTCCTAGAACACTTCTCCATCAACATACATGTAAGATAACCATCACTTGATCTTTACGCCATCAAACAATTTGAGGATGAATCAATTTCAATTTTTTTGCTAGGTGGCATGGGCATGGGATTATTAACCAACTATCCTTCTCACTACCTCAAACTAAATTGATTGAGCTCTTTTCTAGATCATGTGCCAAACACATTTCATCTACCCTTCAAATTCAGTCCTTCCAAACCTTTGAGGAAGCTTTTACTATGGCTCACAAGTTAGAACTATGCCCTTGAGAAAGGCCATGTTAAACTTCACTCTAATAAACCCAAGACTGAATTCACAAAACCATTCACCCATAATGAAAAATCCAAGAATGCAAAAAAATGCTATTGTCATCAAAACTTCCTCCCAATCCACATCTCATACCGAGCCTCACAAAGATCACCTCGACCATCCCCCAACTATACTCCTCTTGGTGAATCATACAACTCCATCTTTGACAAGCTCATGGTCATACACCTTATCCAACTTCCTCCCATATCCCTATTGATGACTCATGTCCTAAACCCACATGGTATCATGAGGATCATTACTACAAATATCATCAAGTCCATGGCCATGACATCGAGAAATTCATACCTTTAAGGATTTAGTGCAATGACTTATCGATCATTCATGGGGACCTCTAACTAGAAAATCCAAATGCTCCCCTAATCAACCATTAGATGTTTTCAAACAACCATTTCCAAATCATCCACCGAGAAACCAAACCAACCCTCCACATCTCAAGCACCTGATGCCCATGCAATCAACACCTTAAGTCAAGAACACTTTACAAGTTATCTATACACACTATACCTACATCTACATCTACACCTACATCTACATACCTACATCTACATCCACATCTACACCTACATCTACATCTACATCCACATCTATACCCACATCTACACCCTCATCTACATCCACATCTACATCCACATCCACATCTACATCATCTCTTGAAACCTCTACCGAACAAACATCTCCCCTTGATTATGTCACAAGTAATGTCTCAATCCCATCCTTACCTCCAAAAATACAATAACTCCTATATCAACACTTCTAAATTCAAAAAATCCACAAGCCCTTCTGATTCTACCAATGGTGCTACTCAAGAATCATCCCCATCCTCAACCATCACATCTATAACACACCCATGTCCAAACCATCTAATCCCACTTCTAAAGATGGCTCCACTATGAAATCATTATTATCCCTACCAAAGGTAAAACTTCACAACAAACATCTAAGAGCCTTGCACCCCCATCCAAAGATCCATTGCTCATCCATGTAAGAAATTAGAGCTTCCCCCTCCAAATCCCCATGAATCCAAACAACCCAATATCCAACCATCCATCTTAGGACCTCGAGCCATCCATTTTGGGACCATATCCTTCATCTAAGTCTCCCATCACCACCAAATCCAAACCAAAATCATCTACTCCTATTTCCAAATCCAAATCATGAATCTAAGGTCCCTACAAAATCCCATAAGAATAAGGCACCTCTTTTTCCTTCACCTTCCCCTCCTAAATCAAATCAATCCAAAATCCATGAGAATTTCTCTCCCAAAACCCCTATTGGGTCTTACTCAAAATTCTCCATTGCCTTATCCAAGCATCCATGATTACTCTTCCCCCATCAAGTCCTTTAACTCACATGGGTGGAATCCCATGTGGTTTGATTATACAACATCATTTGTGCCTATCATCATGTCCTTGGGCATGACATAGAGCATTACAAGGCTCTCCAAACTTATCAACAACCTCATAAGAGGATGATCTTCTCATCAAAGAAGACCACCCCCTTCCATCCACTAGCTCATCTACACCTAAGCACAACCCCAAACCAAATCCACAACTTCCAAGGCCTTTAAATCTGGCCCTCCATCCACACCTTTAGTCACAATCCCACCACCAAATTCTACCCCTTCTAAAGAGGGTCCCCTCTTTACATAAATTCATTTGTGTTACCACTCACTCTCGCCCCCATGACTCTCAACCATCCACCCAAAAAAATGAGAGTTATCATTTCTCCTCCTAATGAACCTATTTCATCTCCCTCTTCATCTAAGGCTAAGGTATCTATATCTACTCCATGAGCCCAAAAGGCCTATTGTGATAGAAAAAACATCATGAAACAACTACATCAGATCTCCCATCAAAATGTCCCTTTATGAGCTTATCCAAAGCTCCCCTCACCATCGAAAGCTCTCATCAAAGCTTTACAACACATCCCAATCACAACCGATGAACCCTAACCTTTCACGACCCTCATTGGAGCTCTTATAGCTTTTCGCTTCGCTATATTTTTTGATGATTATGAGATCCCCAACATTCTACCAAAGATCATGACCTTCCTCTTTATCACCATTTGTATCAATGACACCTTCATCAAATGATCCATGATTGATAATGGTGCTAGCATTAACATTATTTCATCCCACACATTCAATCAACTCAAGCTTCCGACACTATTGTCACCCAATCACCCACGGTCCTTCGAGCCTTTAATGACATTATTTCCCCTTACATTGGGAATGGTCATCCTTCCTATCCACATTGGTGAGAAACTCCTTCATGAACTCTTCTACATCATAGAAGGGGAATTCCAATACAACATCTTTTTTGGACCCATGGATCTCGCATTATGCATTGCATCCCATCCACCCTTCATCATTGTCTTAAGTATGAACAAGGGGAAAATCCACACACTCCCCCACTGATCTTCCTCCTTTCAAAGCATGTCATATGACCCTATAGAAAAATGATGTGCTCATCCCCAAGAAGACTCATCTTATAAAGATCCACTAGTTCATTTGTACCTACATCTAAGTTTCCCAATGATGAATCCTTCGACACCATGATGCAACATCTCTCACTGGGGAGTATCAACTCCTCACTCTTAATGCTCTCCCCACACTCAATCAATTTGGTAGACCTGAAAAATCTCCCATGTACCAATCTAACATCTGGGGATATTATTTCCTTGGCCCACCTTACTTGAAAACCAATCTTGTTTATGGTGGCATTGATCACCCTTCTTCCACATGCCGATAATCAACCCCATACCAAGCCATACACCAATGGATTTGATTTCCTTTACAAAAAGTATTTTCACCTACACCTATCTCCACCACTTTGTGCATGGAAGGGATTTGGTCTGGGATGCTATGAACAAGGTATACATGATCTTGTCCTTGATCAATCCATAAACCCCATGAGAAGTATGGATTGGGATTCAAAGAACACCCCACCGACTCTCTTACACACACTTCTTCTGAATCCCCATGAACATGGAATCCATCATCCCCTTCCTCATCCAATGACCCCATGGACATGGATGACACCATGTCCCTTCCCCTAAATTTTTTTTTAATCTCCATGATCACTCTAGGACCTGGTCACCTATCAGGATGAAGGTGAAACTAGGTCCCTTCCTCTTAAATTCCCCAACATGGTAGAGGAGGATTCCCTACCATCGAAATTCTTCAATGCATGATGATGAATCTATCCTTTCCTATATGGGGGTAGGAATATTCTCATCTTCATAAGGCCTTACCTCCTGACACATCCACCCTTCTTAACAAATCCACCATCATGATATCAACATAGGGACTTCACAAGAGCCTGCATCCTCAAAGTCATCCAATCTCTTGATCCATGAGAGCTAGAATCCTTCACTTCTTTCCTCTCCAAAGCATATCCAGGCCTTCGCATGGTCATACACTAACATGCCAGGCCTCGATCCTAGTATCATCATCCATAATATCATCACCATCCCAAAACCAAGTTAGTTAAGTAAAAAGCTACATCATATGCATCCTCATATCCCTCCTCATTAAAGAAGAAGAATGTAACATCTTCTTTTGGCCAACTTCATCCAACCCATCGATTATCCTCAATGGGTTTCTAACATCATATGCCCATTTTAAATCCTCTGGAAGCTTCACATCTATATGGATTTTTGAGACTTAAATCTCGCTTGTCCCAAGGATGACTTCCCCTTCCTAACATCGATCAACTTGTCGACCTAATAACTTGGCCATGAAATGCTTTCTCTTATGGATGTTTTTTTCTAGTTACAATCAAATCCTTATCACACCAAAATACCAACATAAGACATCCTTCATCACCCCTTGGGAACCTTTGTTACCATGTTATGCCCTTTGGTTTGAAAAATGCAAGGGGCCACCTATCAACATGCCATGACTTATATCTTCCATGATCTCATCCACAAAACCATAGAGGATTATGTTGTGAAACCTCTTGGGTAAATCCAAGCATTGAAAAGACCATATTACTATCCTTAAAATCCTCTTCGTGCACCTTATCTCGATACTTCCTTCACCTCAATCCCACCAAGTGTGTGTTTGGAGTTCTAACTAGAAAAATCCTTGGCTTCATCATTTCCATCAGGGGTATTGAAGTTGACCCCACCAAGATCAAGGCCATCCTTGAGATGCCTCCTCCTATCAATCTAAAGAAACTTTGTAGTCTCAAGGCCTGACTTCAATCAATCACTACTTCATCTCACAAATTTTTGATCATTTCCAACCTTTCCATCATCTCCTAAAAGACACCCACTTCAAGTGGGATAAAAATTATCAAAAATATTTTGATGAACTTAAGAAATATCTTCTATCACCACTATGTGCTCACGCCTCCATGTGAGGGGGATCCATTATATCTCTACATCTCTACCACCGACCATGCTCTAGGTGCCATGTTGGCACACACCATGATGAGAAAGGTAGGGAGAAGATGTCATCTATTATATCAACCACACTCTTCATGACTATGAAACCCGCTACACCAAATCCAAAAAGTTGTGTTGTGCTCTCTACTTCACAACTTCCAAGATTTTCCACTACCTTCTCAATCACAAGACATATGTCATCACTAGCTTCAACCCCCTTAAAACCATGCATTCCAAACCCTATCACAATGATCACATCACTCGATGGCTCATGCTCATGATTGAGTTTGACCTAGAGTTCATCTCCCAAAAATCAATCAAGGGCCAAAGCTATCACTTGATCAACTCGTTGAAGCCCCTCTTCCGATAATCAACTCCCCCATGAGAAATTTCCTGATGAATCCATCAACACAATCGATCATGAGTATTCTCCCCTTAAAATGACATTATTCTTTGATGGTTCTAAGTGTGGAAAGGGGAGGTGTTCTGATCATCATCATTATTCCTCCTTGGGGACTCCTATCCCCATCCTACAAGCTCAACTTTGAATGTACCAATAACATGGTTGAGTATGAAGCCCTTATCTTAGGCCTCAAACTACTATCATGCTAGGTGTCCAAATCCTTGACATCTATGGTGATTCCCAACTTATCATCAATCAAATCAAGGGAGTTTATCAATGTAAAAATGAAGTCCTCTAAAAATACAAGGACATCATGATTTTCTCCTCAAAGCCTTTGATCAATACACTATCCAAACCATTCCTCATTCATCCAACCACTTTGTAGACACCATGGCATCCCTTGCATCACTCATCCCTTTGAAAATGGAAGAATCCAAACTCTTCATTATTTGTACATCACATTGATCAACCATCCCATACCAATGAGCTTCCTTCTATCAATCTCATCGAAACCAACCAATATGATCTCTGGTATACCCAGTTCTTTGATTATCTCTCTCAATCCAAAATCCCTCTCGACCTATCCAAAAATGGTAGGAGGTCATTCCTTCAACACCAACCACTATGTTATCCTTGGAGGACATCCTCTATAAACGTGGGTTTGACGGTATTTTACTATGATGCCTTAAAACCCATGAATCTATCTCGAGCCATACAAGAAGTCCATGATGACATCTGTGGTGGACACTTTAGTGGTTTGACATTATCAGTGCATTCTTGAATGGGCTACTATTCCCACCCTCAACCAATACTACTATGAATATGTTAAGAAGTGTCAAGTGCCAACAACATTCCAATCTCACCCATATCCCTAGCTAGGATTTGCAACCGCTCAAGATCTATGGCCTTTCTCACAATGGGGACTCGACCTCATTGGTCTCATTAATCCATGTTCTTCTCAACATCATCATTCCATCCTCACCACTACAAATATTTCACTAAATGGGTGGAATTCATTCCACTCACATCAACCAAAGCTAAAAAAATTGTCAACTTTGTCTATCAACACATCATCTGTCATTTCGACATTCCTCACAAAATCATCACATAAAAAAAAATTCCTTCAAAAAAAATAAATCTTAAGAATATTTGTGACACCTTCAATATCAATCTTAGCTTCTCTTCTCCATACTATCCATAAGCTAATGGCCAAGCCAAATCTACTAACAAAACTCTCAATAACATTCTTTCCAAAACTATCGTGAGTAAGGTAGGTCAGGATTGGCATCTTCATATCCCCTTCACTCTTTGGGCTTATCGGACTAGCATCCACACCTATATAGATGGTGTACTCTCCTTCTCTCTTTTCTATGGATTTGAAGTCATCCTCCCTCTTGAAATTCAAATCCCATCTTTGTGTGTTTCTCTTCATGCGACTTTGTCTCGATGAGGACTATCACCAAGAGCGTCTAACACAACTTGAAATGTTAGATGAACATCACTTAAATCCCTCCAACATCATCACATCTATCAAGAATGTATCAAACATGCTTATAATAAACATATCAAAGAACATGAATTTAACATTGGTGACCTTGTCTTAAAAGAAATCAAAATGTCACTACTCTGGAAAGGAGCCAACATGGGAAGTTTTTCTCAAACTGGATTGGACCATACATTATCACTCATAAGTATGGGTCCGGGGCTTACCGCTTAGCCTCCCTCGATGGTAAACCTGAAATGGAACCTCTCAATGCCTTGCACTTGTGGCCTTTCTATTGTTAACACACCTACTAATGTGCCATTAGTCACATTAATGATCTCATTTTCATCATTAACCTTCTCCATTTCCCATCGTAATGATTTGGAATCATGTGGTCTTCATCACTATCCTATCTGTGACCTTGAATATGAGCACCACGGACTCTACTCATAACATATTCCTTATGGACAAGTTCCTCCTTTTAGGTGGGAACCCCACAATCATTACATTCATCTCCTTCTTATCTACCTACTGGAACCATGATAAGGGTCCACATGTGTAGCTTGTACACATTACTTCCCTCCCCAAGTGGTCTACTAGGCTATCCTCAACTCAACCATAAAAAATAAAAAATTATGGATGCTCATATAAACTTTTCCCTCGAAGGACAACCATCAAATCAAAGCTTTTTTATCCAAAATAAAAACTATTCCCTTGAAGGACAACCATCAAATCAAAGTTATATTATCCAAAAATACAAATAGTTCTCCTCAAAGGATAATTGTTCAAATAAAGAAAATATTATAAAATTATAGACTAATCCCTGAAGGACAAATATCACATATTTTATCCTACCATCTAAATCAAAAGTAAAAAATCAAATAATAAATCCATAATTGTAGACCACTCCCTTGAAGGATGGATACTTTATTATATCATGGTAGTAAAGGCTTCCCACATTGATCAACCTTCAAAATATCAAAAGAAAAATGCATCCATCCAAAAACACGCATCCTAGAAATCTTTCCACATCGATCAACTTTACCATCTCAAAGAAAACTTCCCACATTGATCAATTTGTGCATAATGATAAGATGGGGCATACACCTAGGACAACCACCTAAGGAGAAACTATTTCCCCCCATACAAATACTACACATAAACCCCTTGTTGTGTCTACAGTAAGTATATAAGCACACCTTCCATCTTCCCCTCATGATCTTACATGTGACTAACTATCATTAGTTGTGTGTTAACACCTGCCATATGGCTTCAAAGTGCATTGCTTTGTTCATGTTCCTTATCATATTTTACCTCCAATCCAATCCCAAAGCATCTATCCTATGTGCACTCCTTACTATGATGAAAGTGTACTTCCTATATTTGGATCACCCTAACAAGGTCACGTTCTATTCATACCTTTCAATCTAACCATTTTTTTCGCAAAATCACATCAAAATATGGATTTCCATTATGATATTTTCTAATTTATCAACATAGATCAATAACAACATCTCATCTCATATCCAATCCAATTAACACATCTACAAATCAACTCGACCAAATCCACACAATATCTAATCTAAATATGACTCTAATTCTAATCTCATTATCACATCATCAATACATTATCAACATCTATATCCATTAAATCATTTTCACATTCATAAACTAATCAACATAACATAATCATAATCCATTTCACATAAAACCATAAAATTAACACATACATCTAATCTACTCATCCACATATCACAACATATATGTGAAACAACAAAATCATCTATATATAAATGTATCATCCAAATGTTTATACATCAATAATAGGCCTCAACTAGGATTTATCTACATCAAAATCTATGCATACACAATGTTCACCCACTATTCAGTGAACAAAAAATCTAATAATTTGCCTCCCGAGTAGGACCCTATCCTCTTTCCTATCCTCCTCCCTCCCCGTCATCTAGACCAAAATCGTGCCTAGGATGTGTTACACTCACTATACTACCCGAGGTCGCTCCACGTGCCGATCTCCTCTCACTAGCCACGTGTGCCGCATAGCATGGTACATCAAGAAATATCATGGTCACTATGCACTCATAATACAACACATCCTCCCGTAGATCCCGATACTACTCCATTGTGACAAAACTAGGAGGATCCATCTCGACCTCCTCTCTCTCCCGTAGTTGCTCCTCTCTCATATGTTACTACCTGTATAATCCCTCTGTGTGGATCCCTATGTCACTCCCCTGTCACCTCTGAAGGAGTTCCTGGATCTCCATATCTCACTCATAAGGCCTCTCTCTACTTCTGGTACCTATATCTTTAATGGATAGCTAGGTCTCTCTCCTCGCACATCGCATCATGCTCCCGACGAGTTGCATCAAGCTTTACACCGTAATTGTGTTATCTTTGCTACTACACCTGCATCTCCCTCCTCTCCTCCTATTGGGAATGCCTCCTCTCCTCCATGTGCTACCTCCTCTCTTCCCTATGCTACCTCCTCTATTCTATGGGTTGCCCATTGTTGAGACATCCACTTCATGTGTAGACACCTAAAACATGCTTACACTTAGCCTTTCATCCAATCCAGCCAATTAACGACACTTCGTTAATTCCCTATTATTCGCTCCATTCTCGGATGCCCATGCATGACACCTTCTCGGTCGTATTCCTCTTATAATCAACTTGTTTGGCTAATATATCTCTTATTAGCTAAACATTCCTCCTTTCAACCATTCATAACCTCCCTAGTTCTCTCTAGACCACTTCTATTAGCTTCATAGGCTATCTATCGATCCACAATTGGTTATTCAGACTCCTCCCAACCCTCAATGAGTCTCTAATCACTTGCTAATCAAGTTTAACTAGCCTAAACCCTAGTTAACTAGCCTAAACCAAGCTTAACTAAGCCTAAAGCATGTTTATCCTAATCTAATCCTAAAGTTTTAGACTTTAGTCCCACATGCACCCAAATTCCAAACTCTTCAAAACCGAAACTATAAATACAAGGCTAAGCCTACCCATATGTTTAAAAAAGTGGTGAACAATATGTTAAAAAAACATCAAAAACAATATAAATCATCCTAAAAAACGTCGCTATTTGGTTCTCACCTATTCATGTGTGTGACTCGCGGATCATCTTGATCTACCTCCATCAACAAAAGCTAGGTTGTTTACTTCATTTGTACTCTGGGGCACAATGAGTTGCCTGGTACTATTTCGTAGTGCACATTACTTTTCATAGGACCGAAGTGTCCTCCATTATTCTCCTCACATGTATCCTTGCTTGGGGCACCGTCATTAACCCTTTTCATTAATTCGCCTTGAGTCAAAATCAAGCTTGATAACAAAAACATTCTATCTTGTTTTTACATTGTTAGTTTAGCTTGTTTACTTTCTTGTATTGCATTGCATTATGTATGTTGCATGGAGTTAGGCATCTTTTACTTTCTCGTATTGCATTGCATTTTGTATGTTGCATGGAGTTGGTGTTTTTAGCAATGGACATTTGTTTGTATATGGATTTTCATGTCATACTACACTTTTGTTCATTCTTTTTAATAAGGACCGATGATGAAGATCCTTAGCAATATGATGAAAAATAAATTTGTTTTAAATTGGATGGATGTTAGCTCATTCCCCATCCCTCATACTCTTTTTCTTCTATATCCCCTTTCTTCTTCTTCACACTATTCTTTCTTTTGTTCTCTTCTGTCATCTTTTCGATCGTCAATCGAGTTCTTCTATCACCCCATCGACAATCGAGGGGGCATCCTCCATTCTACTCATTTTTCTTCTATCCCTTCAAAATTTTCTACTTGTTTATGCTTTTCTACTTTCTTTGAAGTGATGTTGCTTACGTCACCCCAAAGAGGGGCAAATGTAGACACCTAAAACATGCTTACACTTAGCATTTCATCCAATCCAGTCAATTAACGACACTTCATTAATTCCCTATTATTCGCTCCATTCTCGGATGCCCATTCACAACACCTTCTCGGTCGTATTCCTCCTATAATCAACTTGTTTGACTAATATCTCTCTTATTAGCTAAACATTTCTCCTTTCAACCATTCAAAACCTCCCTAGTTCTCTCTAGACCACTTCTATTGGCTTTATAGGTTATCTATCAGTCCACAATTAGTTATTCGTACTCCTCCCGACCCTCAATGAGTCTCTAATCACTTGCTAATCAAGTTTAACTAGCCTAAACCCTGGTTAACTAGCCTAAACCAAGCTTAACTAAGCCTAAAGCATGTTTATTATAATCTAATCCTAAACCCAAATCCCAAACTCTTCCAAACGAGAAACTATAAATACAAGGCTAAGCCTACCCATAAACACTTACAACTTTACATAACATAAAGCCAAAACAAGCCTAAGAAAGCTTAAGAGCTCATTTGCATTAGCCAAGATAATAAGGCATTTGATCTTGGTTATCATCCATTAAAATAGCTTCATCTTGCACCCATGATAGGTTAGTAATGAAATAGCTAAACTTGGCCATGTAGCCATTTAGTGAGATTCATTCACCCTCATGGAGTAAACAACAAAATTGATTGCTTAAGTCTTTAGTAGGCATGTTTTGGCTTTAGCTTATGTAAAGTTGTGTCTTTGAATGCGTAGGCTTAGCCTTGTATTTATAGTTTTTGGTTTGGAAGAATTTGGAATTTGGGTGCATGTGGGACTAAAGCCTAAAAATCACTTTAGCATTAGCTTAGGATAAACATGCTTTAGGATTAGTTAAGCTTGGTTTAGGCTAGTTAACTAGGGTTTAGGCTGGTTAAACTTTGATTAGTAAGTGATTAGAGACTCATTAAGAGTTGTAAGGGGTGCGGATAACCAATTGTGGACTCGATAGATAGCCTACAAAGCCAATAGAAGTGGTCTAGAGAGAACTAGGGAGGTTCTGAATGGTCGAAAGGAGGAATGTTTAGCTAATAAGAGAGATATTAGCTAAACAAGTTGATTATAGGAGGAATACGACTGAAAGAGTGTCGTGAATGGGCATCTGATAATGGAGTGAAGAAGGGTGAATTAACGAAGTGTCATCAATCAGTTGAATTGGATAAAATGCTAAGTGTAAGCATATTTTAGGTGTCTACATCATGTACCCCTCCCTAACCCCCACATCATCCTCATCCATATACATTAGCTCTACCTCCTCCTCATATGGATCAACCATCATTAGATGGGTCAGTATCTATCTGCCTCATCACACCTATATATGTTTAGCTCCCGGGCACCATCTCAGCAATCCAAATGGTCTCATCACTGTGGAGGCTGTATCACCTCCACCATGTCTAGTCTCCTCCGTTGTACCCATCTCACCCTCCTCGGACACTGTAACTTGGATATTTTCACTCCTCCACATGGGGTACCCTCTCGTATGGAATCCATCTAATGTCATCAATCATGAGGCTCCGTAGTCTCTCTACATACCACTCCTCCCCCACACCACCCCATCTCCATGAGCATGATCTGCTCTCCACCGCATAAATCCAATTATCAACACTATATGATCACCCATGACCCAAGGAATATTTGGTGGACTCACCATTGCTATGTACTCATACGCCCAACAATGCAATAAAAATCCCACATCTAAACCCAATATCTTGTCGTGACATACATCCACAACTCATGGTAAACTGGGCTAAGAGGGTTGCCTAGAATGTAAACACTATGTTATGCTCCAATATATCAATAGCCCTTTGCTATGAAGGCCCATGGGAATCTCACCTCACTTGAATCGATAAAGTGTGTAACATGATATCGCCATCATCACTAAGCATATCGGTGGGTTTCCCACTAATAGATGATAATGTGTCTCAATATGTAGATCCTTGATACAAAAGTGAGGTGTGGGGCCTCCTCTCCATCAACCGTCTCGGTGCATCTCCTCGACCCTCATGTGTGATAGACACTATAGGTGCCCTTGAATCAAAAACCTTAATAAATGATACACATCCTCTAATGTGATCATCATCTCCCCTATCTTGGAACCACAGTCTTGTTCCTCGGGTCCCATCTCTCTATCAATGTTATGATCAACCCTTCATCTCAGGGAACTATATGATAATGGAGGAATCTACCCAATCCAACAATGTCCAAATGATCCCACTTTACATCTATAACATCATCTCTCATCATCCCCATCATGGTGGGGACTTTATCCCATGCAAATAAAGGTCTGCGGCTTGTGAAACCAACTAACAAGCATCCATCAATTCAAAACTCATTACTAATCATCTAAAATCCTCAACAAAGTTGTAAATCCTAGCCAGTCAATGCCAACCCTAGCGATCGATGCCTTGACCCTAGCCAGTTAATGCCAACCCTAGCCGATCGATGCTAACTTGCCCTAGGTCAACGAAGATCATGCATAGTCATCGTCGATTGAATTTCACCACTTAAAAGCCAAAATTTACTAAAAAAATAAAAATGAAAAAATCAAATTAAATAAAAAACAAAGCTAAGTTTTGGCACTTACCACTCTCTATGACCTCTCGGTGCTTCCTCAGGTCCCATATCTCTATCAATGTTATGATCAACCATGTATCTCGGGGACCCTCACGATAATGGCAGAATCTACCCAATCCAAAAATGTCCAAATGATCCCACTTTACATTTGTAACATCATCTCTCACCATGCCCATCATGGTCGGGGACTCTATCCCGCAAATAAAAGGTGTCTACGGCATGTCAAACCAACTAACAAGCATCCATCAATTTAAAATTCATCATTAATCATCTAAAATCCTCAACAAAGTTCTAAATCCTAGCTAGTCAATGCCAACCCTAGTTAGTTGATGCCAACCCTAGCTAGTTGATGCTAACTTTCCCTAGGTCGATGGTAATTGTTCCTATTTTGTCGTCAATTTGATTTTGCCGCCTAAAAATCCAAAAATTACTAAAAATAAAAATGAAAAAAATCAAATTAAATAAAAAACAATGCTAAGTTTTTGGCACTTATCACTATCTGTGACCTTTGGTGCTTCCTTCCACCTCCCATAACATCCATTTTTCTCTAACCTCAAGCTTTTATATCACTCAAAGCTCTGTTCTTCCAAATCATGTAGCTCAAATGAGCTTTTCGACCATCTCCATTGCTTTTATAGACATGAAGACCTAGTCGTTGTTGATCCCCAGTCGCCATCGACCCAATCTCGGTCATTGTCGATCTCCTCTAGTTGTTATCGACCAAAACCCTATTTTCTATTCTTCCTCCTATCTTGTCAAATCAACTTATCCAAATTATCTTTTCTTCCACTTCAGACTTGTGTGTCACCCATAACACACATTTCCTTCCCTTAGATAGCTTTTTTGTGATGCATCCTAGAATTTACCAGATAACACCCTAGACGTGCTAACACATCACTTAGCCTAGACTGAGTGCTCACCTAAAGCACACAAAGGTACCAGGTCCCTCTTTAGGGTTGTTGTAGCAGGATGTTAGTGTGATGAAGGAAGAAACATATAGATCCATAACTAATCCATCATTCTACAATGCATGCTACATTCAGATCTATGAAAGAACAAGTTTAAACAATAATCATGATTGAATCAATAACATGCACTACTCAATTACACACATGAATGACACTTAGATTCAACCAATATATTCCATTTATTAATAAACACAAAAGATTCTTACAATAATTCAGTCATATGTGTATATCTCTATACCTTCATACATCCATCTCTCCACCACACACACACACTACTATGTGATTCATATCATATATATAGGGTGGGGACTTGCCCTTCACCGCTTATCTATTCCAAAAATAGGCCACATGCTATTAATAACCACACGTCATTTATAGGCATAACCACACATGCAAGTGTGCTATCTATAGACTTCTTATAGTTAACTGAAGTGATAATCCTATTCTTAGCTCGTCTCTATGCAAAATGCTTCGATCCGATCCTCTAAAGATAGACAATGTGTGGCACACACATCTCTGCATTATTGGTGTGTTCCGTACGCCATCTTCTAAAAATAGGTCATCATGCTCAAAATCGGCTAAGTCTGAATGCTTGAACTTGCCCTCCACGCCTGAGTTCTTCCCTGTCCCTCCGCGCCCTTGATCTTGGCCTTCTCTCCTGCGCAAAATTCTTGTGTGATCTCTAACAAGTATTTTTAATCAACATTAGGACACTAATCACATTGTCACCCCAACAATGGTTATCTCCAAAAATTGAAGTAAAGAATAGAAGAATGGGAAGAATAAGAATGAAAGAATGTAGATAAATAAAGAATTTTTACGAGGCTATGAGGCAACCTTCTCTCGTATCGGTTTGAAGTATCAACTCTGGATACTCCTTAATTTCAGCCTCTAAGGCTCGCCATTTAGCAAGTGCTTGTTCTACTTTCTCTGGAATGTCCACAACAATAGAATCCAACTCATCCCTCGCAATCTCCCATTTTTCATTTTGCAGAACCAACACAATGATGGACATTGATGTCATTCTTCCTTCTAAAAGATCCATCTTCTGTACAATTAGCTTCCCAAGCTCTTCCTGTCGAGTCTTGTACGGCTCTTGTCACGCTGCAGGGGCCTCGTGCTTCGCTTAACTATTGAAAATATTTTTGTGCGGCCCAATGTCTCATCCTTCATTGCTTTTTGGACCTCATTGTTTTCTTCTAGGGTCTTTATATTGATAAGTGCCTCTGGAGTTGTGTAGATGTTCAAAGCTTGGTCTTCTTTCTTTAATACTTCTTGTAACGCTTGCAACAACCCTTCATAAGATGCAATCTTTCACATCATTGAGGCTTTCTCTCGTTCTGCCTCTTGCTCTAACTTCCTTGGTGTTGTCATACACAAAGGTTCATCTTCAAGTACCAGGTCCACCAACTTTCCTACATAGTGTATCGCTGAAGGAAATGTCTATGGTACCTTGGCTCCAAGTGTGGCCTTGCTTCGATGACATTGTCCCCAATCTCCTCTGTGATGCTGATAAATAATTCGTTCTTCTTCTGCATGAAGTCCCTATCTTGTGTTATGCACTCTATCTCTGCATCCTTTGTCTTTAGCTCCTCGCACAACACTCTGATTTTTGTAGCTTTGTCCATGTTTCTTCTAGCAACTTTAGTAGAAACCTTCACCAATGCATTGCTGACCTGCTCATCCGACATGACAATAGGCTTTACTGTCATGTGTTTAGCTTGAGGTGCCTTCTTCAACCATCTCGAAACACATGACTCTTCACATACATCAAAGTCAGGCTCATCCATGTGGGTGTGCATTGACCATGATAGTTGTTTTTGAGTGCGCACACTCGCCATATCCTCATCCATTAGCTCCCAACCGAATAAATCCTTCGTCCTCTGCATACCCCATGGCTAGTGCAATGTGCTCTCCACTCATCCTCTTTGATCTAGGACCCTTGGGAATTGTAGATTCAAGGTTAGAAGCATGTCTCGTTACATCCGAGCAGTCACATGCGTGGATCTAGAGGTTTCCTTTTCTTTTTCTTCTCCATCCATCTCTTCATCTTTCTACTCTTCCTCATTTTGTGGCTCATCTTCTTGCATGAGTAGGGTAGGAGATGCACACTCTCTCTCTTCCGATTTCTCCACTTCTTTATCCAAATTCAAATTTCTTTTCTTCCTTGGTTCGGTGGTCTCCTTGTGTGGAGAGAGATGAGGTGATTTATGTACCATTTGTGGGGTTCCACTTTGAGTCCTTATGCATATGAACACTTTTGTAAACCTATGCTCCCCCTGCTCAACCTTTGTATCTTCCTCTTTTTCTTGTCCTTGAGGTGGAGTGACCGCATGTTGTGACTCTTCTCTGTCATAAGGTTGCTGTCTTTTGTGATCCAAGCCTCCACTATCTTCATGCTCCTCCTCTTCATCCTCTACTTCAACAACTTCTATGGGCCTTTGTGCCGGTATGTTTTCTATTGTGTGCTTACCCTTCGGCGGTCCTGGGAGCATGAATTCATTCTCTACAAACTTGTTTTTCTCCAACTTGGGCTTCAGTTGAAGATACACCAATGTTGCCCCTACATTTGCTACAACCAGAATTATTGGATTAATATTCAACACCTACAAAATGATCCTCTCAGTGTAGGAACTTCTTCCAGGATACACATGCTTCTTTCCTCAACTTATGGTAGTCATAGTCTACCTTATCTGCATTGAATACTAGTCGGTGCATGTCTGTAAATCTGTGAACATGGAAATACCTTGTAGTGAATGCATAAGGAAATTTACACCAAGGGCTCCAGACTCCATCTCTCATTGGGAAGCGCACAATGTAGAAATTGATATACAACAAACTGGACTTGTTTCCCTACTACTGATGGTAGGTCCTTTGGGATGTGCCACTCTTCTCCAAATGCCATGTGGAGCTTGTCGTACCATTTCTCCACCCTTTTCTTGACGTCATCTGTCATGGCCCCTTTACATAGGTACTTCTTTGAACCTTTTAGCTGGTGACTTATTCTCCATGGGGTATTCCCACACCTTTTCCTTCGGCCCGTATGATACTCCAATTTCCATGAATACTAGTGATAGTAGAACAACCCCAAAGCTGATCTTCCCTCCTGTGCGTGCTTCCTCGACTATTTGTTCTGTAATGTAGCCTGCAATATTGTAGATTGCTCCTTCTGACATCTTACACGCAATGTGTAACCACATAGTATTTACTTGTGACCATCGCTCCTGATCATTCAACTTTGTAACAAGGTGTGCTACTACTTACACAATCAAACAGTTCTTCAATTTGTCTATATCCATACTACATGGACCCTTTAGGTACCCCAACTCCTGTCTGGTCTTTAAGATCATGGATTTATCTATTTGATCATTGTTTATGCCCTCTCCTGTGGCCTTCAAACTGTAACTTATGAGATAAGCATAAATGAGATTATAACTCTGCGTCTTGCAAAGTAGAAGAAGTCGTATGCACTATGCTCATGAGCCACTGATACAAGGGCTCATACTTCCCAAAATATGGAAGCTCATATAATTGGTAGACCCAATTATCTTCAAAAGCTTCTCACCTGCATCATCATAAACCGGCATGTCATCCGCCATACGCTTGTTCGTCCTCGCAGTGAGCAAGGAATCGAGCTCCTTCTTGTTCTCCGTAGTCTTGTGATTGTATTCACTCACTTTTCTCCTTCTGATAGGTGAATCCCATTCCTGGCCGATGATGGCTCCTTTCGGATAACGCATTTTTGAAAAATCACTTTTAGGTGCCATCTCTTCCTCCTTGATGACCAACGCGTCTTCTTTCCTTTTGCTTGTCTTTGTAGCTGCCTTCTTAGGTGACATTTTTACCTTGTAATCCTTTGTAAATCCTTACCGTTCAAATCCTACAATGTGTGAAGCAAACCCTATCTCGATTCAATCATGCCCTAGGTGGAAACTTTGTGCCCTAACTCCTCTTTGTCTCCCTGCTTCTCTCAAACCCTTCACCACTGGGGACACAAGCTTCTTTTCACATAGATTTGGTTGTCACACTTGGTTTCACACCCTCGCACCTTAACTCGATCACTCGACTCTTTGTGACTTAGCTCTTTCCTCAAAATCTCTTAGTCACAATGGTAAAAATGAATCTGCATCCCATCCTTATATATTTTTTCAAATTTTGATGCATTTATTGCTCCTTCACCTACCAAATATCCTCTCATTCATTAACCAAATTCGTTCATTCCATGTGGTACATCTTCACGCCCCAGCTATAACCTTCTAGCGTGCCTTCCTACCCTCTGGTCATAGACTTCTCTTCAGCGCATGCCCTTGCGCCCGAGTACCTCGTCACTGTACCTTCTCTTGGTAGTTATCATGGCCTCTACTTACCTCGCATTATACTTTCCTTTCATTCATCTCCATCCTTGGTCACTTTTGAGAAGCAATCTTCTTTTGACTTAAAGCACACCCAGTAAATACTTATTCCTTTCACCTTTCAATCCCCACAAGTATTTTACTTGGATAACTACAACCACCCCACACTAAAAGTATGTGTAGTCCTTTACGCATAAACATTATTCATATAGTAATTAGCTTCATGCGTGCAAGCGTGCTTATTACACAAAGACAACTAAATTGACAAAGCATAACGACAATGAAGGAAATACATTAAGGAAATACATAATTGAAAACTTAATCTAAATGGCAATACTACCTTATTACAAACACCAAGAAGACTTATTTGTAGTAGGGCTTCAGCCTACTCCTATTAAAGTAACCAGGTAGCCATGTTCCATCAAGTGCTTCTAACTGGTAAGCACCTGATTCAAGTATGTAAGTGATGACATACGACCCCAATCAATGTACTTTGAGCTTGCCGCATGGTACAATATTTTTGAGTCATAAAGAAGTACCATTTGTCCAATCTCAAACTTCTTATCTCTTATGTTTCTCTCATGCCATGCTTTCTTTGAGCCTTTTCCTTATTTCGACTCCATCTTGTTATGGCTCGTCACTTATCCGGTTGAATCATATTCTTGATACGCTCTTCTAAAGCCTACTCATCAGCTAGACCTTTAGCGTGCGCAATGCACAAAGAAGGTAACATAAATTCTATAGGAGAACGACTTCGCACTAAACACCAAGCTCAAAAGCAGTGTGGCTTTGTTCAATCTCTTGTAAGTTGTTTTATATGCCAAAAGAAACAGTGACACTTTGTCATCCCAATCCTTTCTTCTAGCATTACAATTTTTTTCAAATTCTCGGCTCAAAATATTGTTGAAAGCCTCAAGCAGTTCCATTTTATGAAGATGATAGGGTGTAGTTTTATGGTGTACAACCATAAACTCATCTAATAGGATCCTGATTTTCTCATTCAAAAAGTGTGAACCCCTATCACTTGTTAAGCTTGAAGGACATCCATATATTGTAAGAACATTCTCCTATAGAAACCTAGCTATTATACGGTCCTTCGTAGAGTGCTTTGCTTACGCACTTTGTGTGAGATAATGCATCAAGTAATGATATAGCGTGATCCAGTCCTACGCGTGGCTGGCAAAATAGGTCCTACAAAGTCAATGGCCCATTTCTCAAATGGTTCAGCACTAGTAATTTGTCTCAAAGGCATCTCATCTCTTTGCCCTAGTTTTCCTAGGTGCTGATAATGATCACACACTTTACAATATTCTTTACAGTCTTTATATAATGTCTCCCACCATAATCTAACAAGTAGGATCTTCCGAGTAGTTGCATCACCTGCATAATGGCCTCCTGCAATACCACCATGGGATTCTTCCATAATATCCTTGTGCTCATGCTTTAATACACAATGACGTAATACTTCATCTCTGCCTAGCTTGTAAAGGTCACCACTGACTAACATAAACGGTGCCACACGTATAACAAGTTGTTTATTTTCTAATGCCTTCATTCCTTTTGGTGCCATACTAGTTCATAGAAAGACATCGATGTCTTCTAATTCCATGGGCGCGTGTTGTAACCTATATAATTGTGCATTTGACATGGTTTCTTCAATTTCTGTGCTTCCTCTCTTGAGTTGATTCTAGATAAATGGTCTAGTCTAGAGTTACTTTTCCTTAGCTTCACCACAACTATGAAGTCAAACTCTTGAAATAGGAGTACCCATTTGCATATGTGCCCCTGTAAGATGGGCTTGTTTACCAAGTACTTCAATGCCATGTGATATGTATAAAACACAAATGGTGTTGCTAACAAGTACTGTCAAAACTTGTGCAATGCATAGATCATTGACAAAGCTTTGTGCTTTGTAGTTGTATAATTCCGTTCAGCAAGAGTCAGCTTCCTACTAGCAAAACAAATTGGATGATTGACAATACCTTCTCCAGGTTGAGCTAACATCATGCCAATGGCCATGCTAGAGGCGTCCACATGCACATGAAATGGTTTATCCCATGAGGGAAAGCACATAATGGGTGTGGTAGTAAGTTTCTCCTTTAATATCTCAAATGCTTATTTGTTGTGGTTCTCCCCAATAAAATGTACCTTTCCCCTTCAGTAACTCTTCCAAGGGTGCAACAACTTTGGCATACCCTTTGATGAATTTTCTATAATATCTTGTATGACCTAAAAATCTATGCACCTCACTTTGAATGGTAGGCACTTCCAGGCCTAAAATGACTACAACCTTAGTTGGATCAACCAACAAACCTTCCTTACAGATTATATGTCCTAACAATATTCCAAATGGTGTAGCAAATATGAACTTCTTGATGTTCAAAGAGATACTCAATTATGTCTGCACCGTTCAAACATCAAGCACAAATTGTCACAATAATCTTTCACACGTCCATATACTTTGTCCAATCATCTATGTAGACCTGTAAGAAGTTGTGAATAAAATCTTTGAATGCCTGAACAACTATGAATGAGAATACAATAGGTGTGTTTTCTAATCCAAAAGGCATCACAGTATAGGAAAAATTTCCCCATTCAGTAGTAAATGTTGTCTTTTCTTGATTCTCATGAGCAATCCTAACCTGATGATACCCAAAAAACCCATTTGTGAAAGAATATATTTCACACCCCGCCACTCCTTCCAGTATTTCCTTAGTGAATGGCATAGGGAATGGATCTGTGATTCATCCAACATTCATCTCCCTATAGTCCACACATATTCTAATCCATCCATCCTTCTTGATGATGATCACCATTGGGCTAACCCATTCTGGCTCATCAAGGGGCTTGATAATTCTAGTTTTTGACATTTTATCAATTTCTTCTTTTACCTTTTTGCACAAATTAGGATTCATTCTGTAAGGTCACTTCCTAACTGGTCATGCACCTTCCTTAAGTTTTATCTTCATTTCCCCAAGTGATTTATGCATGCCTTTAAGTTCATGATACCCTCGAGGGAATAAGTCCTGATAATCCTTGAGTAACTCAATGATCTTTGCCACCTCCGAGTCTAACCAGTAGTCTCCAATTATGACCTCCTTAGGCTCAACCTTTGAACCTATATTCACCTTCTTTGTCTTCATGGGTTCATGATAGGCGCGCGTATCCTTGTCTACACTGTCCAAGACCTCGCACCCCTTGTGAATGTTCAATATCCAGGTTCTCAACTTCCTCATCATCCATGATGTAAACCATCTTTCCTTTCTCTTTCTCAAGGAAAGCACATTCAAGTAGTATGGAGTCCATTTCTTCTTCCTTTTCAAAATGCGCTCCGGACTTTGCCTCACCAAATAATTCTTGAATATGCTCTTGATTTTGCACTATCTCCCATAGTTAAGCGCTTGACAAATTTTAATGCCTCTTCTATTGGAGGTTGGGAAGAAAAGTAGTCAAAGGTTTGGATCATTCCTGCAGTCAAATTTTTCCAGTTTCTAGTCTCTCAATGTATTTCTGCATATACATACCAAGCACATGTGCATCCTCATAGTGTAGAGTACAATCTATGCACCCAAAGTGAAGGTGGTAATGCTTCCTTTCCTACTATCTAGAGTCTCTCACACTGTTGAATGTGATGTTGAACATGTTGATCACCATGATAAGTGCAGATCTGCGCATAAGTGCATTGTTCCTTACAAACCTAATAGATAAGACAATTCCAATATCTTCCCATGCTATAAGATTATCTTTGTGGACTACCCACCCGGTCTATTTCTTTGTCTCACACAAGGTTTATACTAACATAGCTCTCCTCTTAATTTGATATGTTAAATGTTTTTCCATGGCTTTAAAAATACACGGGAAGATCTTCTACCCGTATACCAAGGTATTGTGCTTTACTATATCCGTCGAACATAATAGAGTCCATTCTTGCATGCAACCACACTTTTTACCTCGCGCCCTACTAGTTCATATGTGCCATAAGCCCAATTGTCACAAGCAATACTCGTAGTATCACTAATTGAATGAGAATCCTCCCACCGTAGGATGCCTTCTTTTGATGGCTCATTGACCTCTCGGTCTTGAATAACGCATACGTAAATTATGTTTAAGTCCTCCTCAGCCAGAGGCTCAACATATGGTGTAGATTTCCCATCGTTAGAGGTATCACAACTCTTTCCTCCTTAATCTCAGATCTGATATACCCCTTATTGAATCTTAAATCAACATTATTCACATAACACCAAGGGCGTCCAAGCAAGGCTAGAAAATTGTCTGCTTTCTCGCAAGTGCTAAAACCTAAAATCCCCAGTGAACTTGGCCCCTTGTATGGTTATAGATGCATCCTTCAAAAATCCTATGGGAGTGGCCTTAGTCCGGTTTTCCATAAACAACACATTAGATGATGGCTATAATGGAGGCCTCCCCATTTGTACCCATGCATCTAATGTAAGCACATTTACTGCACTGTATCAATCAATATGTTGCTCAGTAGCCATCCATCCATAACAACATTCAAAGTAATTTCCTTATCATAGTCAATGCTATCAGGGGGAAGATTTGCATGCAGAATCTATCATCTGGTCTCAATACTTGCGCATGGAGTGTTCCCTTTTAACCAACTTCCTAATAGTGGAATGATGTTCTCCTGGCGCAACATTTTGCACACTTCTCTTAGATCATCGATATCAGTTTGGACTATCTCTGATGCTTTCTTCTGCTCCTTTAAGTATTGTATCTCACCCTAAAGATTCCTTAGCACTTCCATGGTATCTTGGTAAACTTCCTTCTGATGAGCAGGATCTGGGTACCTTGCATGCAAAACCTCCTCCTTGGTGATCGTAGGCTTTTGGTGTAATGCCTCTCTTGCATGCGCCACTTCAGCTCGTGTAGTAATCTTCACTATCAATGCCTCAGATCCTTTTACTATATTGGGCATCCATTAATCTTCTACCATGCGTTGGATTCTAACCATCCCAATGCCTTTATTTTCTTGCTTATGTTGCTTACTCAGATGCTCATATAAGTCTGGACACTCTTCAGAGCTATGGTTCTTCCCGTAGAAAGAACATGCAATATTCTGAGGACATTCATGCCTATAGTGGTCAGGAGATCCGCATGTATAACATGTTCCACGAGGGAACTCACCTCTTCCTCTACTATAGCCTCATCCTCCATATCCACCACAATATCCACGTCCCCTTCCATGACCTCCTTTAAAATGCCCCTCATTCTTGTCATAGCGCGTTTGATTATGATCACGATATTGATACTCATTCTTGCCTTTAGGATTATCTGTTACACTTGTTTGTCGTACCCCAATGTCTATAGCATCCTGGTTTTGACCAATCAGTTGATAATCCTTAGTATCATGTGTTGTGGACCGGAAATTCTCGCAAAAGCAAGATACATTCTTCCTTATCGCACACTGTAACAAAGGATAGTGACTAGCATCATGATTCAAATGATAGATCTCACAATCCAACAATAATGAGCGCACTAATCTGTGAGGAAAACTATCCTTGGTGTGACCTTCCACTTCATAATTTGTACACCAAATTCCTGAGCGTGTTTCATGGGATGAATTTGCTGATAGCTTCTCTAACTACTTTTCCATAGCTACAATCTATGCCTCTAAAAATGAACTAACGCTAGTGTCAATGCTCCCAATTGCCTCAAAGCATGCAAAGTTGCTTCTAATGCTTTGTGTAGATCAGTGTATGTCTTATGTGACAGTGCCCTTCTAAATGGTGTAATCAATCCTACAACAAACCATTGTGCATGTTGGCTTGCGTGAATATCATAAGATAACTTAGTTATAAGTGTCTTAAAATGAGCATCATACTCACGTACACTCTCAGTAGTGCCCTACTTGATATCCTTGAGTGCACTGATACTTTTATGCTCAAACTTAGGGATATGGAACTCTTTCAAGAAAGCATCCTTCAATGTTACATAATCCACGCAAGTTTGATTAGGGTCAAACTTCCTATACCAGTTGTGTGCACATCCTTGAAAGGTAGTAATGAATTGAATTTCCTTTCACTCAGAAGCTATGATCCCTTTAGCGCGCCACAAGATCTCACACATGTGCACATGTTTGACAACATCCTCTATGTCTCTATATTCCAAAAGATGAAGAGACATCTCCATATAAATGTTTTGTTGTTGCGGGCCTTGACCACCTGATCTAGAACCTCCCGTGTTCCCTCTTCTGTAGAACCACTAGATCCACGAACTAGAACCACCTATACCTCCTAATCCTCCACCTATAGCTGGAATAGGACCTATAGATGTACTCCCATGTGCTCCAATAGTAGTACTATACTAAACCCCTATAGTCTGTGAGGTAGTTCCACTTCCAGAGGTGAATCCAACATTCTGCGTGCTCACGTTCTATGTGGATGATGCACCTAAGAATGTCCCTCCAAATATCATTGAAGCCATCTTTCCTGCCATTAATGTACTTGCTCCCTAACTTACTCGCTCTACTACTTCCCAAGTTAACTTGCTGGTTACTTATCGTACTAGATACTGGAAAACCAAGCGCAAGGGCTAGGTCACCAAGTGGATTAAGATGTGCGCCCGTGGCCTAGGTAGTCTCTGTTGGCGCACTTATGTGTGAGGCCAAGGGGGGATCTCTATCATGTTTTCCAAGATGGGGGAGTTCTGATGCTCTAGCTCCACGTCTTCCACATGAGTCTGTAAATCCTTCATGAGCCATCTCTCTCCTTAATGACATACTTTCTATAATGGAACTCGCTTCTCTATCTCCCTCTCACGTGCCTCATTATACTTAAGCCACCTCTCCTCTCTCTGCCTCTCTACCACTAGGTCTGCCATTTTTCACCAAACTGTTCCTTCCCTCGCGCATGGTGAAGTTTAGTTAGCCATCGAGTTTACTCTCCAGGTTTAAAGTTACCATCAAGATCTTGATTCTAGTGGAATACCTTGTAGATATACTCCTCTTGGATACCGTAAAAACTAGAATTCAACTACCTCCAGAAAAGAATATGTCAAAATTGAATATTCTAGAATATAACTATTTAGAACACCACGAAACCATGTATCCACAAAGTGTGAGTCGAGATCAGATCAACATCATAAAGGGCCTAAAATTATTCTTATGTCTAGACAAGTACGCAATACCTCTAATTCCACTTTGAGATGCATAAGCGGTAAGCCACTCGTATATTTCTACTGGAAAGATAATGAAAAATCTCTCATATAGGCTATCGTATAGATTTTATTATACCCAAGTGCGTGTGTTAAACTCAGATCCACTGTTGAACCGCCATGCATATTCTTCCTCCAAATCATGTATCCATTCCTCAATACTTGCTAGAGTTAACTCGATATATCTTTTCGCGAACCATCCCGAACATAACTAAAAAGAGGTTCCGGAAGCGGGACCAATGATACAACCTATAATTTACCAGATAACACCCTAGACGTGCAGGCACATCACTCAGCCTAGACTGAGCACTCACCCAAAGCGTACAAAGGTACTAGGTCCCTCTTTAGGGTTGTTGTAGTAGGATGTTAGCATGATGGAGGAAGAAACATATAGATCCACAACTAATCCATCATTCTACAATACATGCTACATTCGAGATCTATGAAAGAACATACTTAAAAATAATCATGATTGCATCAATAACATACACTACTTAATTACACACAGAATGACACTTAGATTTAACCAATATATTTCATTTATTCTTAAACATAGAAGCATCTTACATTAATTGAGTCATATGCGTATATCTCTATACCTTCATACATCCATCTCTCCACAACACACACATACTAGTATGTGATTCATATCATATATATAGGGTGGGACTTTCCCTTCACCACTTATCTATTCAAAAAATAGGCTACATGCTATTAATAACCATGTGCCATTTATAGGCATAACCACACATGTAAGTGTGCTATCTATAGAATTCTTACAGTTAACTGAAGTGACAATCCTATTCTTAGCTCGTCTCCATGCAAAATGCTTTGATCCAATCCTCTAAAGATAGACAATGTGTGGCACGCACATCTCTACATCGTTGGTGTGTTCCGCACGCCATCTTCTAAAAATAGGTCATCATGCTCAAAATCAGCTAAGTCTTGAATGTTGAACTTGCCCTCCGTACGTGGGTTCTTCTTGTCCCTCCGCACCCTTGATCCTGGCCTTCTCTCCCGTGTGGAATTCTTGTGTGATCTCTAACAAGTATTCTCTTATCAACATTTTATTATTTTTCCTATATCCCTGTCTTGTAGCACATCCTTCCTCATATCTAGAAGCCCACTCTATGGCCATCTCTGTGTTCCTCTCGGAGCATCATATCTCACTTTAAGTCCACCTTTGTGGCCATTTTTTCCCTTTTTGTCCCACCATGACACATAATTGCTTGCCTCCTCAGATTTTAAGGACATCACATACTATTTTCCCCGCTTTGTTTCTTGACATTCTATCGACCATTGTCTTGACCATACTCACATTTTTTCACATAATTTTGATGTTTTCCTTTGACCTATTGGTCTCATGGCTTATACATCTATCTGAGCGGATTCCCATTGGATTCCCTCCATATTGTACTGGTATTTTCTTACTCACGGGTTGGTAGGACATTAACGTCACCTTAGTATAAGCCATGTTATGTTCCCTACCGATATGTTTCCAAGATTACTACCATATTTATTTTCATTTATCCCATCCTTCTTACAATGGTCATATCACTCTCCACTTGGGGCATTGTTAGTGCAAAATCACAAACACCCCAAATGAGTTATATAGATTTGCTTTTCTAAGGCAGAGTCATTTGGTGTGATCCGCATAACATTGAACTTTCCCCAAGGTGTGGGACCTTGCAAATGGAAAATCTCTCAGATTAAAGGCTGGTTCCTATTCCTCTGTTTAGGTGCATACGTGAGAACTTGCAGAGGATCTATCTCTATACCTAATCTAAAATTTTCCAAGGAGACATGGATAAAAAGGGATATAAGAAATAAGAAATGACTAAACTACAAGGTGATGCACTGAAGGAATGATGAACATTAGTTTTGCTGATAGACACAAACCAACAAAATACATACAATAATCAAGCACAGATAACCAAATTTATAATGAAAGACCAGATGCGAGCAAAAGAGACAAAAAGGATCTAGAATCGATCACAAACATGTTTTATTGCTCTGCAGATTGATACAATGCATTACAAAACAACTAGGAGGCAAGAACATACTACAATTTTAATGGAAGGCATGAACTCCATGAATTCCTTTACTAGAAGGAAAGGGAGCTGCAAAAAAAAAGAATGTCCAACCCTTTACAATGAATCCCGCCCCTGCATTTATAGATTCAATCAGAGAGAAGAAAGGGAGAGAGAAGCGGGAAAAGCAGGTCAAAACCCAACCACTGCCATTAATGCCCCTTACAAAATATGTCCCCAAATCCATGTCGGTTGTATCAATCTCTCATTCAATGCCTTGATGGAGGAAATGACATAAGGGTGATTCTAATCTAGTTGTTGAGGTAGATGGATCCCACATTGATGGCCCCTAAAGATGTTTTCTACATTTTTCTTTACCTAACCTCTCTAAAATTAAAGTTTCGGATCTCCATGGTGTAGATGGGGTGAGATCTTTCCAACAATGTCGATTTGCAATATTTCGAGTCATGAGTCGAAAGATATGCCCTTCGAAATTTGTATCGGCCCCATACAAATGGGCGGAATTTTTTTGAAAAATGAATCTCCTTTTTAATACGGGGCACGTGGCAGCCATATTAGGGAAAATCAGGTTTGTGGGTTCGTGATTTATCTTTTTACCCCTTTTTCCATAAAAATGCAAAACTCAGAAAACTCCCGCGGCCCCGATGCTCCGCTTGGACACATGGCACCCTTTGGTTGGTTGGGGAGATGTGCTTCAATTTTTATCTCTGTGTCTTTTGACAAAAGGAAAATTTTCACCTTTTCCTCCGACTCCCGCTTTGACCTTGACTCGGGCTCAAACACTGACTTTTTCCTTTAGGCGGAGTTGCGGCCCATTTTGCAACTTTTACATCTTTGGAATAACAAGGGGCAAAAACCAACTTTCCCCTCGATGGCCCGCTTTAGCATTCTTTAGGCTAAAACACCAACTTTTTCCCTTGGGTGGAGTTGCGGCCCATTTTGTAACTTTTGGCTAAGTCTTTTGCTTGGCGGGGTCATATCTTTTGACCTGGGACATGCGGCATCCTAGCGCTCGTTTGGGAACCCTCTCTCTATTCAATCTTTGAATCAACACCATTTAGACACCTAATAGCCTCTACCGGCCTCCCCATGCATTGACTATTCAACTGACTCTACCCCTTTTTGAGACTAGACACGTGGAGGCACCGCGCTTGCTTGAAAGCCCGATTCAAAATTTTCCTTTGAAGGAGCATCGAGTTGACACTTGGCAGCCCCCATAGGTCTATGGACTTTTCAATGGTCCCTTTTATCCTTTTGGACTCTGGGCCATGTGGAGAGCTCGCGCTCATTTGGGTCTCTACCTTTAGACTAACTCTTAGAGATGTGCCAAGCTGACACTTGGTGACCTCTGCTTACACTTTATACTTAGCCAATTTTGGACTCTTTCCTGAATGGTTTCGAGCCTGAAAAACTTTGAAACTTCACCATTTTTCCCCTTCTTGCTCCTGGTTCCTCTGTGGCACTGCCCCTTCTTTTCTGACCCTACTATTCCATTGTTGAGTCTACTTGTGACCTATTTACAAGATCTGAATGAGTTTTCTCAGGTTCTTTCTATGTGGGGTTGTGGCTGATCCAATATTTTCCCGGGGGGTGAAATATGGATAACATGCATCTTTTCTTATCTTTCCACCCTTTCCTCCCTTCCTCCATCTATCTATGTCAACCTAGTAATCGATTTTCTTTGTGTCATCGATCCCTAGTTTGAGGGGAAGCACCTCAATCATCTTCTATCACTTCTAGTTTTTATCTCGTGACTTGTTTAACACAAACCACTTGACAAAAAGGGGAAAATGTAGATACTAAAATTTGGTTCGATAGCCCCCATCTCGCGTTCGCTCCCCTCTTCATCATCAACATCCCATTTCCCTACCTTGAATCAAATTTAGTTGCCCTAATTTTTATTTTTCTACCTTAATCCCATCATTGTTTCATTTCCCTAGTTACTCTTATCATCCCTAAACCCCTCATTTATCCTTTTAGACTCATCACCTACCCACAATTAATTTTTTCAGCCCTCCAATCGTTAGTTCTCATCCCTATACAACCCAACTTGCTTAATCAACTTATAGCCATTATCTAACCCTAATGGGGCCTCATCCCTCAAGTTTTTCATCATCCACCTAAGCCAAATAAACAATTCTCCACATTCGATAATGACCCTATCGGTTTCTGATGACCCTATATATACACCATCACTCCCCTTCCTAAGAGGATGAAACTTTGGAGATCGACTTCTAGCAAACTTTTACAGGTTTCTTGTCTTCTTGTGAGCTACCACTAACCTCTTGAAGCCATCTTAGAGCCCTTGTTAACCATCTTTGGAGATCTGAAGCTTGGAGATTGTTGAAATACCTAGCTTGTTTCATCACTTCTCCATTAACCATTTACACATATGTTCATCATCTTGGAGATTTACAATCACATCATCTAGCCTTCTTTTCTTCTCATACTCCATATGTCATCCATCAACCCTCATCAAACCCTAATTCAACCTCGGTCCTTTGTCGACTAGTCCTCGGTATCCATTGACTTGATCTGACTCATTTGTTTCTTCACATTAAGTCCCCTCTCGCCATCAATCTCAATCCCGTATCATCTAGATCCTTTTTCTCTGTGTTCTTCTTGTGTCACACCCTAGGATCTCAATTTTCTATTACGATCGTAAATCGACTATCTTGGGTCACATCAACCCCTTTATTATTTACATTTCTTATCCCAATTTATCATTTCATGGATTACTTGTTAAAGCTTGGAATCCACCTAAGTCCGCATGTTGTTTTTCGTGGATGCGGGCTTGGTGAACTAGAAGGTGGGGAGTCTACTTCCATTTATCTCCTTTTGGACCGAGTTGTTTTTATGGCTACAAGAAAGATCTTGAATTATCCTCTGAAGTTAATTCATTCCATATAATTACTCCATTTACCAATTTACAAATGAAACATCATTTGAAGGCTCTCGAATAGCCTCTTGTTGTGGATTCTCTTGCATGGGTGCATCTTGAGAGAAAGATTTATTTTGCACCATCAAATCTTGGTTCAGAACTCCATTTAGACCCATCGCTTGAGAATGAGATAAATTATAAGTAAAACCCCATTTATAATCTTATACTAAATTATTTTGAACTAGAACCAAAGATTTGAATGAACTAGCCACTTTAGGACTGTATGGTGAAATGGATTTTGAGGGTGATTTGACCATGATTTAGAGGAGATAATTGAAATGGTGGTTTATTTGGTGGGAAAGGGGGTTTGTTGGGTTGGTATAAAGGTTGGCAAGGTCTAAATTTTTGATCTTGTTTCCTCTTTAAGGATACCAACTCATTACCAAAGTTATGTAACTATTTCATGACTTCTTGCAGCTCACTTGAAGGGATTGTAGAGGTAGATGTTTCACTTGAAATTTGTCTTTTTGGGGTGGGGATGGGAGCTAATTTAGGATTTTGGTAGGGTGAGGATGTCCCTACTTTTAGTAATATGGTCATTAGGGGTCTAAGAGTAAGCTTCCCATCCTGAATAAGACTATTTTATGCTCTAATAGCAATATCATAGGCATCATGTAAGGTTCTACCCCCCATTTACTAGATCATGAAATAAATGTCACTATTTAAATCTCTTAAGTAACAAAGGAAATAATATTGGGGTGTAGTTCTTACAATTTGTGAGATTCTATCCCATGTCCTCTGAAATTTGATGTTGAAATCAATAATTAACTCATGAGGTGTTCTTTTTATTGTATTCAATTACTCCACCAAAAATAGATTATCGAATTATCTTTGAATTGATTGTAGAAAGATTCTCCTAGCTCATCCCAAGTAGAGATTGAATTCACTCTTAATCCTCTATAATGTTGTAAAGATTTCCCCTTCAAATTATCCACCAATAATATGATGGATACATTTTCTTGTGTGACATGATATACCGAGAAAATGTTTACGTCTTTAATGTACTCACTAGCAGATTATGGTGTTCTCTCTAGTGAAAAAGGAAAACTCTTCAAAGATACATTTGGAATGTCATCATATTGGGCTAAAAGTAATGATATTCCTCAATTGAATGCAACAAATGCTTGATTTCTTTGGTGATCCATAAATGTTATGGGTCTTAACCCTAGAAGATAACAAGAAAGGCCTACCAGGAGGAGGAATAGAGAGAACTCTATTTGGAAGTGATGGTGATCTTTGTGCGTATCTAACTCTTCTTCTTCTACGCTTGGTGACATACATTGTAGACACCCTAAAATTATACATCATCCCTTTGCACATTGTTATTTGAATTAATATTCACCCACATCTCACTAGAATTAATTTAATTAATTCTATCATGCATAAACAATACATTTACACTCCTTAGCTAATTTAATTAGCTATTTAAATAAAATAAAAGATAATTATACACTCATTTTCACTTCATTATCCATACCAATCAAGTTGAACTAGCTCAGTCCACTCAAGTTCTATAATCCTACAAAGGAGGAAGCTAAATTTCACGTACAATTGAAGAATTCAAGAGCCAACTATTCAAATACATTTCCCCTTAAATTCTTATTCAAAACAGTTAACTACACATGCCAAATTAACATGCTAAATTAGGAAAATGCATTCATTAACCTGCAACTTATTCAAAGTTTGATCCACCTCTCCTTCAACTTAAAATAAGAGGATTATTTCTTCACAATTCATCATCTCTTGGAAGCTTAAGTCATTTACAACATTACTCTATCTAATTTCCACTTGAATTCATATGCCATTGGGCTTCCCATTTGATCATCAAAGCACACCATTTATTCATTTATCATATCATATTATACTTCCATTTGGAGTAAAATTTGGAGCATCCACAAAAAATCTATCAAGGAGAATCAACATGTGTGGTATTCTACTCCACACTTCAGCCATCTCATCTGAGGTTACTGAGGAAGACAAATGAAGACAAAGGAAGATTTGGTTTGCACTATTAGTTTATTTTCTTCCATTGTTTATACATTTTGGCATGAATGTTGGGACACCCACATCCTATTGATTGTTTTTTGACATACTAACATGTTTTTCATATTGTTTAAAGTGTTTTTAGCATATTGAAAAAGTTATAGGTCCATTGGTGAGCTCTCTTGTGAACACTTCTAAAAATAGTCATTTTTGGTTGGATTTCACGATTTTTGTGTAGCTACGAGTTCAAATTCCTATGTCTACATTTCAAAACGTGTCTACGTTAGCTTTACTTACGCATGCGTAAATGTGGATGCATTTTTGTCATAGAGTTTTCATCTTTGTTAACTTTTCTTTTTAGTTGTTTTAATAATTTATGTTTCTATTATTGCTGCACTAGCGTGAGTATACATATTCTAGCGTTTAAAATGTTTAATTTGTTTGATTTTCTTACACATATTCAGATTTGCGCTTCCGTGATACTAGATATGTTTATGTGGTTCTAACTACATCTACGTCGATAAGAAGTGTGTCTCGCATTTACACAAGGTGTGTTTGTGTTCCATGAAACTGCGTCTCCATGTTAGGTAAGTGCGCTAGCGTTTTTATTACCTACGTTTACGTTCTATGTAATTTTTCATATTTACACAATTTCCAAAATTGAAAAAAGTGAGTCCTTGCTATTTTCACATCATCCTTCTTATTGTTTTATGTCATTTGAGATTAAATAACAAAAATATTCAAGATCGTTAATCGTTTCACCAATTTTTTTATGAATTTAAGTTTTATTTTAACTTTCATTTTCTAAAGTAATTTTACTCTTTCATTTTCAATAAACTTAGAGTATGCTCTTCTCTTACGCTTTTGGGTGATATTGAGAATCGAAATAACCACGATCTTCTATTGTTATTTTCTTCTAATTTTGTGTTTGCATGAAAAAAATACTAATAACTTTTATGTTGGACCGCTTCATTTACAACATCTTACCAAAATCAAGCAACAAACTTATAACACCTTACATCCATGTTTCTTTGGTCAAAGACAATTAAAACTCGATATATAAAATATACATAACATTTTCATTATGGGTTTAGTTAAGGGTAAATACCCGTCCGCATAACTGTGGGAAGTACTTGGGCATAAGCCCTAAAAATCATTATGAGGAGTACCATAAGAACCCCAAAGTAGTTGACACATTGAGAGGACCAATTAGTGAAAAGGGTAGCACCCCATCCTAATTGACTAGTTTCACCCATGAGGAAAACCAAAAGTTATCAATGGTAACAACCACATACTAATTGATTGAGGGGTAAAGTTCAGTAACCAAAAATTTTCTAGTGCGTGTACTCATTCAGATAACATTGGTGAGATAATATCCTAAACCCTAGGAAGCCTAACAAATTGGGGCCAATAAATCCCATATTGTTCCACAAACTTATCAAAATCAAATCCCTTATACCGTTGAATATTCACTTTATTCAAACCAAAAATAAAAACAATTCCCATTGACATTCACATCTTCTACCTTGAATATTTGTATTCAAACATTCTAGTCACAATCCAATTCAAATAAATCCCATTAAGATCTAAATATATACCCCTTTGGATACCAAATCAAACCATTCTTGTAGACTTAGTTCTTGGATTCACCAAAAATCCTAGACTCAAGCAACATCAAATCAATCCTTATACCATTGAACATTCACTTTATTCAACACAAAATAAAAAAATTCCCATGGACATTCACATCTTCTACCTTAAATTGTATTCAAACATTCTATTCATAATCCAATTCAAATAAATCCCATTAAGATCTAAATCTATACCCTTTTAGATATCAAATAAAACCACTCTTTTAGCCTTAGTTCTTGGATTCACCAAAAATTTAGACTTAAGAAACATCAAAACAAATCAAAATTTAAGCCTTTTACTTTGGATATTAACTTTACTCAAGTTTAGGCACATTTGATTTTATCAAACCAAAATCTTATACATTGATATTCACTTTATCATCGTATTAAGTAAATCAAATCAAATCAAACTAAATCGAGATCCTTATATATTGAATATTCACTTTATTCAATTTTAAGCAATTCATAGATCAAATCACATTGAACCTTATACTTTAGATATTCACTTTATCCAAGTTTAATCCTATCAAATAAAACCTTATATTTTATATATTCACGTATCTAAAATTTAAGTAAAACCAAATCCAATTTGATCAAAACAATTTCCAATCTCAAACTTACATTTTGATTACGTCAATTTTATCAAACAAAGCTAAAAGAATCACTCTTATCCATCTTTTTAGCTCAAACTTTGTCAAAACTTCTACAAAATCTCAAAATCACCTTTCACTTAGGTATTTACCTATAAAACAATGGTGTTTACACATAGAAAAAACACTAATGCCCATGAGGAGTCTGATAAATTCAACCCTTTTGGTCATAATACTTTTGAAGAAGAAGACATTGGAGAACAACCCAAACTATCAGAAAGTGAAAAAGAAGCTATTGATAACCTAATGATGCAAAACAAAAATCAATATTTGCTTCACCTCCTAGAAATGGGAGCAAAACTACGTATTTTAGGCATGAACACTTAAAAGACTTAATAGAAAACCTAAGTCTAGTAAGAAAAATAAAAAAATCAACCTCTTCATCCAATTCATCAAAAGAAGACTTGATAGCCAAAATCAAAGAGCTAACACGTCAACTCACAAATAATGAAAATCCTAAAAATGAGGAAGAACGAAAAATCTACACATGAAAATGACGTAACCATGGACACTCCTTAACTAAACTCCCCATTCACACAAGAATGGAAGAGTATGAAAGAAACTTTAATGGGATTTCAAAAGCATACAAAACAATTTAATTTCGACAAACTATGTCCTTACCCATTCGATAAGGACATGTTGCATGTACCTTTCCCCAAATCATTTGAAACACCCAAATTTGATAAATATAAGGGTAAACATGATCCAAGAGAGCATGCTAAAGATTTTTTCATGGCATGCCAATAAGTGACATATAATGAAATCTTTCTCTTGCGCCTATTTCCTAAAAGTTTAGGAGGGAAAGCTTTGGACTAGTTCTTACACCTTCCAAAGGGATCAATCACAACATTCATGAGACCTTTCCAAGAATTGTTTTAAGAAATTTTCATTCAATATAGATTTTGAAATTACAATGACGGGCCTTTGAAATGCAAAGCAAAGGAACATTGAAACTTTCGAGTCATTTCTTCAATGATGGCAAGGAATCACAAGCCAATTCCCTTGCTCCATACCCAAGAAACAATTAGTTAGTATTTTCATTCCTAATCTAAATTCATAACTATTATTTCAAATGTAAATGCATTGTTTGACAAACTTCAAAGAATTTATTGAAAAAGGAAAACAAATTGAGAGGGCTCTCATTGCTAAGGGCCTAATCAAGACACCTTCAAAGGATCAACCCAATAATAACAAAAACAATCAAAATCATGATAAATCCAAATTTATCAACCATAATCAAAATGTTGTAAATGATGGAATCAATGATTCTTTTCGTATCCAAAAATACAAAATCAAACTCATCAACAATCTAGTAAAACAAAAAAATCCAATAAACAACCTCTAATCCTTTCTAACAAAGAAATTTCTCCGCGTGAGGTAAAAAGACGACAATTTACACCTCTTGGAGAAAGCCTTTCAAGTGTCCTCCATCAATTAGAAAGTGATAAAATGGTGACATACCCATTTACATGACCTTTTGAAGAAGGAAAACCTAACCTGCATGGTATAAATAAAATGAATACTATGACTACCATCGTATACATGGCCATCCTACGGATCGTTGTGTAAGACTACATCACTATATACAAGACTTAATTGATAATGGAGACATTAAAATTGAAGGTCAATCTAATAACAAGACACCAAATGAGAAATTAAAGGTCTTTCAGAACCCCTTTCATAAGCATGGTACAAATAATAATGCAAAATACAAGGGTCAAACATCAAACAATGTCGAGTTTGATTCTATCATTTCATTGTTAGATCATACGCTGGACATGGTAGACACTATCAAATTTAACACTCTTACTTGCACTATGTCAATGAGGTAGAAATAGGTTTTGGTACCCGATGCTAAACAACCTTCCACATCCAAAACACCACAATAAATGTCTAATTCTAAGAACACTACAAATTCACATTCCTTAAATACAAAGTCTCCGTCTGATTCATATGATATAATCAAAAAATTAGAGAATACCTTCACATAGATTTCCCTCATAGAATTACTCAATACATCTCCTATGCTCCAAAGTATCCTTACTCATGCACTCCATGAGGCACATGTTCCTAAGGATATTAACTCTAAAAAAATTTAGGCCTTAATTGTAAACTTATTATTTAATAATCCCATTTTGTCATTTGGTCCTCATGACCTCTTGAACCCCAATATTGCCAATAATAATTCCTTATACATAGAATCATTCATCACACATCATAAGATCAAACGAGTGCTTATAGATAATAGAGCCGCATTGAATATCTACTCCATGAAATTATTGAGATGTCTAGGTTACACCGAGGAAATTTAGGCACTAACATCATTACCATTTGTGGTTATGAAAATATTGAAAGAAAATGCATGGGTACCATTTCCTTAACAATAAAATTTGGACCTCAAACCATAGACACATTTTCCATATTGTGGATGTAGAAACTTCCTATGATATCCTCCTAGGCCACCCATGGGATTCATGCCATATAAGTCGTCCCTTCTACCTACCATCAGTGTATAAAATCCCCTTATGAAGGTAAAGAATTCACATTACATGCAGATGTTAAACCCTTTGAGTATTGCAAAATTTTAGAAGGAAGACATACACATGTAAATTATTGTCCTTATATGGATAAATCATTGTCTCCCCACTTCTTATTTATTGTTGAAAACCGTATAGACCTTGAGGTCTTGATGAAACTTTGACCATCCACTTCTTCCACCTCGACTACTTTAGAAATCATAGACAAGGTCTTGGAGATTATTGTTGAACCATAGTAATTGGTTTTGTCATTGATGTCAAGTGGCATTGATGGAAAAAAGAGTGAGTGGTGAAGTAAGGCTCGAAAGGGACATGAAGGTTGATTGGTAGTGTCTTCTCAGTGATAATTTGGAGCTCATAAGGAGGTTCCGGTGGTTTTGTTAAGTGTAAAAACATGAAAAATAAGATCTCGGTGATAGGTGCATGAACAAGTAAAAAGGTGTGTGGTGAGTCCTTTCAAGGTGGTATGCAGACTTCTAAGGTCACTAGTGGTATCGGGATGGTTTATTGAACATTCGGGATGAATTCGGGACATTGTAATCTTAACAAGTGAGATAGGATTCCACTGAAGACATTGAAAAGGTTGGTACACTTGGCTCAGTTAATCTATAGGTCTAAAAGTCATATTAAAATGTTCCAAGTGCTCACAAAGTCTGTTTGGAGAAAGTAAAAATTATAATACTTAGAAAAATTTGGAGAAAATTGAGTAAACTGAATTTTTAGTATATTGTGGACATTTGAGGTGCAGATGGAACAGTTCCCTAGGAACACAAGTTCTTCACGTGGATCTTGGGGCCACAAATCAAAGGATTTAGTGCTTTGCATGGATATGATGAGTAAATCGGGCATAATGGGCCCAACCGATACAAGTTCCTCATGGGTCGGTGTTCTCTGCAAGCTAGTTCAAGCCGAAGTATGAGGGAGTTAGTGTATTACGAGATCTAGTGAGTGAATCAGGATGTAGGGTATGGGAGGAACAAGTTCTCTAGGAAACATCTATTCCCTGTGGAGTGGTTTGGACCAAAAGATGAAGGAATTGGTTCATCACAGATCGAGAGAAGTATGCGGGCACAAAGGGCCCTAACGGTATAACTCTTTATGGACTGTGTTCTCTGCAAGACCCCGTGGCCTGTAAAACAAAAGAAAGGTAAAGTGTGGGAGTTTGGAGAGTCGGGAGATTAGGATGCAGGTGGAACAAGTTCCATGGGAACTTAGGTTTCCCACAAGTCATTATGACCTACAACACGAGAATGCGGAAGCATGAGTCATCGAGAAGAACAAGGTAAATGTGAAACCGGTTCCATGAGAAGAGGTGCTCCTTGCAAGACACCATGAGCCATAAATAATGGAAAATGGAGTATAGTGCATGAAGAAATGGTTGCGAGAAGAACCAAGAGGAGATGGACCAAGTTCCTTAGTACTCGCTAATTCCTGAAGACCCCGGTTATCTAATTATCAAAGGGATGAAAACATAAAGTTTATAAAAGGGTTATAAAGTGAAATATGAAGGTTGTTGCAGACTATGCATATCATTTTGGAACCTAGTACACCATGTATCCTTAGACCCGCATTGCAATATCTTTGACTCTAGGTGTCCATTTTTGAATATTTTAGACTTTTTGGAAACATTGTCTCATTGTCTTTTCCATAGAGTGTGAAAATTTAGAATTTGAAGAGATATTTTAGAAGATAAGCCACTTTCTTGATTTTATGTGAAAATTGAATGTAAATATTTAAATGTGAAGGTATAACAGATATAAAAGAAGGTTTTATAATGAATACATTGTTGAAAGAGTGTAGTGCTAAGGGATAGTTTTGAAGTGTATTGAAACCATGATGAATCAATAGAGAAGAGGAGAATAATAGTAAGCTGAAACAGAGATCACATCAGGTTGATGTATGTAACCAAGTGAAGAAGGTGATCAAATTATTCTATGTTCAAAGTCTGAGTTGTAGCTCAACAATCAGGAGTGAGTTTCCTAACAAGTTAGGTTCTTACAGAATAATGATCAAGTGGGTGCTTGCCAAATTTACTCAAGTGGTTTCTTTGCCTTGTAATCAAGTAGGTGCTTGATATTGTATTAAAGTGGGTGCTCAAAATTGAAGTTAGAGCTTTAGGGTGAGTGGATGCTCACCATTTGGTGAGATCATTGTAATTCTTGATGGACAGTTGTCCTTGATATTGCTTTGATTTCTCCTTTCTGTGGGTTTTCTCCCTTATTGGGTTTCCCACCTTAAATCATGTCTCCTCATGTGTACATGTATGGTTTTCTCTTTCTCTTTCATGGTTGGATGTTCATGTTCTTCATGGTTAACATATTCAAGGTTGGTTAATTGAATTAACATAAATTACAGAAAATTCAAAATGCACCGATTCACTACCCCTCTTAGTGCCTAGACTTCTAACAATTGTTATCAAAGCTTGGTCCTCTTGAATCAAGCTTAACATCTGGAGAGGTGATCCTTGAGGCACAAGTATGGGTGGTCAAGTGAAGTAGTATCTTGAAAAGAAGTATGAGATTGCTCAAGCTCGATAAATTAGTTAAAGGATTAAATCAAGCTCAATGATGCAAATCATCTTGAAGAAATCAAAGAGGTGGTAATAGTTGTTAGTAAGTTTTCAAAATATCTAAGTGTCAAAGAAAAATCCTATATCAAACTTGAAGAAGAATTGAAGACCCTAAAGGATGAGCTAGAATAAGCTAAGGATGAATTGGTGATAATTAAAAAAAGTTCAAGCAATGAAAGATCAGGTATGGTTCTTAAAAGTGAAGCAACTCAATGTGAATTGGAGCATGAATCTAGTCATGAACCATGTCAAGTAGCTATCAAATCCAAAATTGAAGAATGTGACAAGTTAAGTGCTGAGTTGAAGACTCTAAGAGAAGAATTTGAACAAGTAAGACAAACTGAATTGAAGGGTGAGTCAAGCCATACACCATGTCAAGGACATTCTAAACACAAGAAACTCAACAAATAACCAAATGCAAGGATACTTCTGGTAAGTTTCATGGAGCTTGTTTTTCATGCCATGCTTTTGGACATAGAGCTAGAGATTGTATGAGAAAGATAGACAAAGAACACCCATGGAGAGATTGTAGAACTGATTTTGAGAAGAACAGAGTCTGTTATAACTATCATGAGAAGGGTCACATAGTAATATTTTGTCTTAAAGAACCCATAAAGCAAGATTGGACAAAGGGAACACCTAGAGACAAGAATCAACTTGTGTGCTACAAGTGCAACAGAGTTGGATACTTTGCAAGACACTATCATAAGAGGAATCTCATATACAAGAGAAAGGATGAAACCAAGCACACTCCTTTATAAATAGACAATAAATATTCAAGACTAGAAAATGAAGAGACAAGTTCAAGCAAGGCATCAGGAGGAAATGGTAAGTCTGAGAAGAAGGAAGGTAATTCTAGTGCAAGTAATGAAGAATTACTACCTTAAACTATACTAGAGAAGATATATAAAATGTAATATGAAAGTTTATCAGACAATTAATCATAAAATGAGAGCCTAGGTGATGAGATTTTTGCACCAAGTAGTACACCCAAGAATAAAGGAAAGATATTAAAGGAATGGAGTCATCATACTAATTTTATGACTATCTTCTGTTATGAAATAACCTCGCATGGTGAAGTGCCTTCTCTAGGCTTCTAGAAGTCATATTTCAGTTGAAAGAAGCAAGGTCTTCTCCTCAATAGTCTATCTATCTGTAAATCAAGCTTTATTCATGATGAAGTTGAATAAGTGGTCAAAAGTATGCTCTTGAGTGAAGGTTGTCATTAGTAGTTGTTGGTTGTAGTCCTCGTCACTTGTAAAGGTATGTATAGTTCAAGAGATGCTTTTTTAAGTTCCATTGAATTTCTTGAATGTTCCCTCTAGTAGTCATACAAAGAAACTTTGTTCAAGAGGTCTTAAGGTAAGTGTTGTCCTTCCTTATGCCTCATGATTGAGTTAGGTTTGAGTCATCATTCTTGGCTTGTATAAAGGAATTAAAAATTCTGCAAGTGTGTGAAAAGTGTCTAGTATTTGGATACAAGGTCCTTATACATTCTTGTCTGGATAGGTCTCATATTGTGCGATGGAAGTGTTCTCGGTTTGCTACATATTTGATTGTGACCCGAGAGAATGTTCTTGCTTAAAGGAGTGTGTTAGTGAGTTGTAGGTGTTCTCAGAAGAGTCAAAGTGTGTGTTTTACCATGTCCTCCACACTACTCTCAAATCCTCAAGTAATGAAAGAAGAACTTAATATTAGTCAAGGTCTCGAGTTATTCCTTTTCATATTGTCAAACTGTTTCATGACTGAATTAGTCCCTCCTGGACTATATTCTTGTAAGAAATTTCCTCAAGTGAGTGTAATAGCTGTTGAAATATGTCAAGTGTCTTGTATTCATGTTCATAATTTCTTATCATTTATTGAAAGGTAGTGAGGTATGAAATGTAAAAGGAAAACAAAGTATTTCCCATGTAAGAAGGCTAGTTGTATATTGTGTAAGACTTTCATTATTTGAGTCAAGACCAAAAGTCTATCAGAACTTTCCAATGTAATAGTAAAGTCAATACTACATTATCCAAATGAAATCTTGTAATTTTTATATTTCCTTTCAAGTATTGCAAAGGAAATCACACATAGTGATATATAACAAGTTTCCAAGAAATATGAGAAAATTGTTGATTTATCTCTGTCACAAATCATTCCTTTGGAGCATGAAATGGTCAAGTGTCATTTCAAATTTCAGTGTGAAGAAAAGTAACTTGAAACAATCATCCAGGTGTAGAGGTTCATTAAGTCCTAAAGACATTATTTTGGCTTAGAAGTTTTCAAGAAAGCACTTCCTTAATGCAAAATACTGATTTCAAGAAGTAGTGAGTGTATCCAAGCTAAAGTCACAATTTCTTATAAAGTGTTTTTAAGTTGGTTCATGAAAAGACTTGATTTTTCTTTGTTATGCTCGAGAAAAAAGAGCATGATGACACAAAATTATCCATGTGTGACATTGTCTAGTGTACAAAATGACATATGAAAGTCTAGTTTCTAAAAATTGCTTAAATAAGAGGATTATAAAATAAGGATTCATACACATGAAGGTTTCATAAAGCACACAGAGGTTTGAAAAACTAAGTTCAAATGATTAAGTCACATATCAAGTATGAAGTGCTCAAGTAAGATGTCAAATATATATCAAGAGGAATAACTTGGCCTCCTCAATAGAAGAATGGTGTCTTAGAATTATATGAATCGGGAAGGATATAATATTGCATAATGCTCTCAAAGAAGATGACATAATTCCCCGAGTCGGGCCCTTCCTATCAAGTTGATATAGTTGAACAAGTTTTTGAATGATATTCATCAAAGTGAGATTGAGTAAGCAATTATAAGAAGCTTGGAGAGCAATTGAAGTAATGTAAAAGGAAACGTGATTGTAAACCCCATGTGTATGTAGAATTCTAGGGAAGATTTTGTTTAGATACATTGAAAGATGAACCATCCTTATAGAAACCTACAAGTCCGAGAGAGGAAATCAAGAAAGGAGAAGTTCATCGATCATTAACATGTGCCTAAGGTGTCTAAAATCCCATGAAGGTATAATTGAAATAAAATCTCGGAGGTAGGGAAACTTGTTGTCTCAAGAAGGTTATAAGAGCATACAAAGAAGACAACGATGACTAGATAGGTGATCCAGTCCGTGATGAAGTTGTTTTAGTTTCAAGGATAAGAGTTCAATCCTAACTCATACTCAACTAGTGAAATAGAGAAGGTACAATATCGGGGAGCAGAAGAATGCCATTTTTTTAAGAATTAGGAGATGGACATGTGTACGAAACATGAAAGTATTGTCACATGGGAGTTAGTTTCTAGTCTAGGGCATAAGGTGTGAAGATAAATGAAATGCATGGGAGCATTTATTGATGAGTAAATATATGCATTTTTTCAAGCCATTTAAACAAGGTAACATGCTTAATCCAAGGGGGAGCTTCTTGAGGTAAGCCAATGATTTGTAAGAAATCATCTATTTGTTGTTTGTCATGTTGAATGTATGACCCTTTGTCATAGATATCAAAGGGGGAAAGAGTGTTGTCGAAACCGGGAAGGGTGATGTGAGTTCTTGGTGTGTGTATTGTCATTGATGTCAAGTGACATTGATGACAAAGGTTGTGAAAGGTGAAGTGAGGCTCTAAAAGGGACATGAAGGTTGATTGGTAGTGCCTTCTTAGTGATAGTTGGAGCTCACAAAGAGGTTCCAGGTGGTTCCATGAAGTGTCAAGTCATGATAAATAAACTCTTAGTGATATGTATATGATCAAGTAAGCAAGATGTGTGGTGAGTCCTCTTAAGGTGGTATGTAGAATTCCCAAGGTCAATAGTGGTCTCGGACTAGTTTATTGAACATTCGGGATGAATTAAGGAAACTATAATCTTGGCAAGTGAGACAGAGTCCACCAAAGATATTGCAAAGGTGGTACACTTGGCCTAGTTGATCTACATGTCCGAAAGTCATATTAAAATGTTCTAAGTGTTCACAAAGTCTGTTTAGAGAAAGCAAAGATTCTAGTACTTAGAAAAATTTGGAGAAAATTGAGTAAATTGAATTTTCAAAGTGTATTATAGACATTTGAGGTGGGGATGGAAGAGGTTCCCTAGGAACACAAGTTCTTTGCATGGGTCTTGGGGCCATAGATCAAAGGATTCAATGCTTTGTGGATCTCGACAAGTAAATCAGGCATAAAGGGCCCGGTAAATACAAGTTCCTCATGGTTCAGTGTTCCCTGCAAGCCAATTCAAGCCAAAGTATGAGGGAGTTAGTGTATTGCGGATCGTGAGTGAATCGGGCACAAAGGGTGCGTGAGGAACAATTTCTCCGAAACATCTATTCCTCGTGGAGTGGTTTGGACCGAAAGGTGAAGGAATTGGTTCATTTCAGATTGGGATAATTATGTGAGCACAAAGGGCCCTAGCGGTACAGTTCCTTATGATGTGTGTTCTCCACAAGACCCCACAAGCTTGCAAAATAAAGGAAAGGTAAAGTGTGGGAGTTTCGAGAGTCAAGAGAATGGGATGTGGGTGGAACAAGTTCCACGGGAACTTAGGTTCCCCGCAAGTCATTATGGCCTGTAACACACAATGTGGAAGCATGAGGCATCGAAGAACAAGGTAAACGTGGAACAAGTTCCACGAGAAGAGGTGTTCCCGCAATACACCATGAGCTACAAATAATGGAAATGGGGTATCGTGTAGGAAGAAAGGGTTGTAGAAGAACCAAGAGGAGATGGCCCAAGTTCCTTAGTACCGCCAGTTCCTTAAAGACCCGAGTTATCCGATTATTAAATCGATGAAAACATAAAGTTTATAAAAGGGTTATAAAGTGAAATGTGAAGGTTATTGTAGACCATGAATATCATTTTGGAACGTAGTGCACCATGTATCCTCCGCACTCCACATTACAATATCTTTCACTCTAGGTGTCCAATTTTGAAGATTTTGGACTTTTTGGAAATGTCATCTCATTCTCTTTGTCGTGTTATGTGAAAAGTCGAATTTGAAGAGATATACAGAATATAAACCACTTTCTTTATTGTACATGAAAAGTGAATGTGAGGTGTCAAATGTGAAGTTATAATAGATATAAAAGAATGTTTTTAATTTGAATACGTTATTTAAAGAGTATAATACTAAGGGCTAGTTTTGAAGTGTATTGAAACCATGATGAATCAATAGAGAAGATGAGAAGAATAGTAAGACGAAACATATATCCCATCAAGTTGATGTATGCAACAAAGTGAAGAAGGTGATAAAACTCTTGTATGTTCAAAGCTTGAGTTGTAGCTCAACAATCAGGAGTGAGCTTCCTAGCAAGTTAGGTGTTTGCAGAACAACAATTAAGTGGGTGTTTGACATAGATTTGAAGTGGGTGCTTCATAGAAAGTGGGTGCTTACCAAATTTACTCAAGTGGGTGTTTGGCCTTGTAATCAAGTAGGTGCTTGATATTTTATTAGAGTGGGTGATCAAAACTGAAGTTAGAGCTTCAGGGTGAGTGGATGCTCACCATTTGGTGAGATCATTATAATTCTTGATTTGTCCTTGATATTGCTTTGATTTCTTCTTTCGGTTGGTTTTCTCCTTATTTTGTTTCCAACCTCAAATTCTATCTCCTCATGTGTACATGTATGTTTTTTCTCTTTCTCTTTCATGGTTGGATGCTCATGTTCTTCATGGTTAACATATTCAAGGTTGGTTAATTGAATTAACATAAATTGCACAAAATTTGAACAAGCACGATTCACCCCCACTCAATGCCTAGATTTCTAACAAGTATGAGCTCCAAAATGTCTTCCATGTTATAAAAATACCTCTATCACCATGCAACTATGGTCAATCCATTGCTCCTCACATGAAAAATTTCACATATTTATAATCTTGGTAAGTATGTATCAAAAAGGTTTAGATATCTTTGACGAAGAACACATTTGATTCTTGAGGATCTTGGCTACATGATGATGGATTTGCTTCTTGCTACAAAGTAATATGAATATAATAAAGTGTAAAAATCATGAAAAATATGTAGTGGAAAGGTAAAGGACTTGGGAAAAATGAACAAGGACGTCTTGATCTGGTATCTTACATAGAAAATCTTTATCAATATGGTCTTGGTTTCTGTACATTTGAAAATTCACCAAGATTTAATTGATGTCTCAAATAGTGGTGAGGACACTGACTCCGACAATGAGACAGTTCCACACATAGCCTCTTTGATAACCTTTTAGAAACAAACCTTTTTATTGAAAACCTCTCCATCAATACCATTGACTTCCAACTTGTCTATCCTACCCTTATAAGTTAGGATCAACTAAATCATGTCTCCATGGATCTCTTTCAAAATGATGAGGCCATTGAAGAGTTTCTCGAGACTTGGGATCCCATCCCCCTTTCTAATCATAAGAAGGGATTCGATATTGACCTTGACGCATCTCGCTTATTTTAGTGAGGAACCTGGAGTACCCCATTCCATAAAAAAGTGGAAATTAAACAAAGAAAGAAAAAGAAAATCTCCGTAGTGAAAAAATCATTGAGGTTCTATTAAAGAAAAATAAATAAAAAATAATAAAAAGAAAAGGGACATATCTCCTAGTGAAAACCTTTCGAGGCACTAGAGAGAGGGGACTCTAATTCATGTCAAATTGATGATTTACATCAACCAACGACATCATTTTCGAAAGAGACACATCTAAAATGTTGGTTGAATAAATAATATATATCAACACCGGCACACATGAATAACCAAATATTTTACAACTGGGTGCAAGCCTTTAAGATAAATAAAAATTAGATTTCACAACACTCCTTGTGGAATTTCAAGATATTTTGCATGGACCTACAAAGATATGCCAAGATTAGATCCATCTCTTGTGGTACATCTTGATGCAAAACCCATCAAATGTTTTTGGAGAAAAATGCATCCCAAAGTTACATTTTTTGTCAAACTTCAAGCTCAAAAAATTTTGGAAGAAAACTTCATTCAACCAATAGACTACTCAACATGGATTTCAAACATAGTACCTGTGGAAAAGAAAACTCTGGGCATCAGAATATGTATGAATTTTTGTGACATCAATAAGGTTTGTCTAAAATATGACTTTCCTTTACCAAACATAGATATGATTGTGGATTCAACAATAGGTCATGAAATTCTTTCCCTAATGGATGGATTTTCTGGCTATAATCAGATACATATTGTTGAAGAAGATCAACATAAAATAATGTTCACTACACCATGGGATACATTAGGTTAAAAGGTCATGCCTTTTGTCCTTAAAAACGTAGGTGCTACATATCAAAGAGTGATGATAGTCATCTTTCACAATATGCTACATGATATCATGGAAGACTATGTAGATGACATCCTAGAAAAGTCTAAAACATGAATAGATCATTTGATAGTATTGAGGCACATCTTTGAAATATTGTGTGAATACAAAGTTATACTTAATCCAAAAATGTGTGTTCAATGTGACATTAGGAAAATTACTAGGATTCATTATTTCACGAAGAGGCATAGAAGTATACCCCGTAAAGGTCAAAGCTATCATGGAAATGCCTCCTCCCCAAAATCTCAGGAAACTAAGAGGTCTTCAAGAAAAGATCCAATCAATCAGAAGGTTCATTTCACAACTGGCAGATAAATTTCATCACTTCAATCAATTACTGAAAAAGGATGTCTAGTTTAAGCAGAACCAATAATTTCAAGATTCTTTTGCGAGAACTAAAATAATATGTATCAAGTCCATCGGTTTTCATGCCACTAATAATAGATAAAACAATGCTTCTCTACACATCTTCTACAAAATATGGAATAGGAGCATTGCTAGCACAACATAACAATTAAGGAAAAGAGAAGTCAGTGTACTATCTTAGTTTGACACTTATTGATCATGAGATGAAGTATTCATAGGTTGAAAAAGTGTGTTTAGAAGTCACTTTCGCATTTTAAAACTACGCCACTACTTGCTCAATGATACAACCAAACTCATTGCAAAATTAGATCCCCTCAAATATCTACTATCTAGACCCATTCTCACAGGAAGAATGTCAAGTTGGGTCATTCTACTTAGTGATTTTGATATTGATTTTGTTAGTCAAGAAGTAATCAAAGGACAAGCTCTTGCAGATCAACTTGTTGCAAAGCACCTCTACCAAGATTAGAACCTCTTCATTTCAAATTTCCAGATGAAGAACTCTTGTATGTTGATATAATACCTTCTTGGAATCTATTTTTTAGTGGGTCTTATAATGTCCATGGATCAGAAGTTGGTATTGTACTCACCACACCAAATGGTAATGTTATTCCAAAACAATATTGCAGAATACGAGATCTCTCAAAGCTAGATTGAAATTGGCTATATCATGGAATCTCAAAGAGTTGGCAGTGTTTGGTGATTCAATTCTAATCATCAAACAAGTCATAAATGATTGGGTGAAAGATGAAAATATCATTCCTTACAAACTCATGGTGGATATTCTTAGAGGTTACTTTCATTTGATCTCTTTTGAACAAGTTCCTCACCTCCAAAATAAATCAGTAGATGTAATGATGACTATCAGATCTCTTCTTGAGTTCAATTCCCATCAAACACATATCAAGTTTCTCATTGAACATCTTCTAGTTTCAGCCTATGATTTTCCTGATTCAACCATGGTCTTTGAAATAGTTGGTCTTGAAAATCCTTGGTATCATGATATTTATACTTTCATCCGCAACCACACCTATCTAACATGAAATCCAAGAATAAACAAGCCTTAGCACAATGTGCTATGCGTTATACCATACTTGTAGAAACCATTATCAAAGATGTTATGATGGGACTCTATTAAGATGTCTCAACCAATATGAAGTAATCCAAACCCTAGAAGAGGTACATGCTGGTATTTTTGGTGCACATATAAGTGACATGGTCTTAACAAAGAAGATATTACATGTAGGTTACTATTGGCCTACTATGGAGTTTGATGCATGTAAATTTGTCAAGAAGTGTATGGCTTGCCAAACACATGGGAACCTCATTCATGCACCTTCACAAGTTATGCAACCAATCACTACACCTTGTCCTTTTTCTAATGGGGGCTTGACCTTATAGGAAAAATCAATCCCACCTCGTCTAATGGCCATAAGTTCATTATCATCACCACAAAATATTTTACCAAATGGGTAGAGGTAATGCCTCTCACATATGTCACTGGTACTAATATCTCCAAATTCATATTCAACCACCTCATTTTTCACTTTGGCATTCCTTCCTTTATTATTTATTGATAATAGTAAGTCGTTTAAAAATAAAACCGTTAAAGCATTAGCCAAACACTTCCACATCCACCTTCGTTGGTCCACACCTTATTATCCACAATGTAATGGCCAAGATGAAGCATCTAACAAAACATTGAAACCCATCATGGAATTTTTTTTGATAAACATGGTCACAATTGACATACACAAGTATATCCTACCTTCTAGGCCTATCGCACATCCTTCCATACTCCAATAGGAGCCACTCGATTTTTAATTGTATATGACTATGAAGTTGTATTACCTATAGAGGTCAAGCTCCCATCACTCTGTGTATCCCTTCAACATTTGATAAAAGAAGATGAATATTGTCGGACTGCGTCTTTCTAATCTTGATCTCCTAGATGAAAAGTGACTCAATGATTTAGATCATATCAAAGTGTATTAGAATTGACTTTGTTGCAACTAAACCGAGAAGATAAAATTGAGAAAATTTGAGATTGGTGACCTTATATTAAAATAAAATAAAAAAATACAACCAAAGATTGGGACAAGAAAGGAAAATTTGAACCAAATTGGTTGGGTCCTTACCTTATCACTGCAAAATTCAGATCAGGTGCATACAAGTTATCTAATCAAGATGGCGAAGAGCTTAAAGAACCCATAAATGTGGTTCATTTAAAAAGATTCTATTCCTGATTCATATATACATACCTCTTATGCTAGGGGCATTTTTGTTGAGTTGAGGAGCTTAATTGCTTGAATTAGCATGTAGTATGAAACTTGCTGGAAAACACAATAACCGACATCGGTTATGGAGGGACCGGAATCGGTCAGGCAAGGAGGAACCGGTATCGGTTAGGGCTAACCGGCATCAGTTACCTACATGTGGGTGTTTTAATTAACTCATGTGAATTAGATCTATTTTTAGTATTAAAGTAGATATATTGATTGTAATTACATGGCTAAGTGCCCTAAGTTTGTATATGCCTATATAATCATGAAAGCTATGGTTTAGAAGTAAGAATTAAGAAGAAATTACAAAAGTTGATGATTATTGTGAGAATAATTGTGAGAGAGAGAATTCTTGGAGAGGAAGCAAAAGCTTGGGTGAAAGACAATACTATACATCTGAGAGGTGTGGAATATTGTAAATATTTAATTGTATATCTTTCTAAAGCTTTGGATAATATATTGGCTTGTTTCTTGGTGGGCGTAGCCACACCTGGGTGAACTATGTTAAATCTGGTGTTGATTTATATTTCTTATTTTATATAATTCTTCGGTAGAATATCTGCTTTCATTGTATGTATGTTTCAATCTGATATATTATCTCGTATAACCTTGTACTAACCCCAACAATGGTATAAGATATTTGTTTGAGGGTTTTGTGTGTTGTGATTTACTCATAGAGGGTTTTCTCGATTGAGTGGGAGATACAACTCGGTAGAAGAAAACAAATACAAGGTAGAGAAGTTTGACGACTGAAATTATCAATTATGGAAGATGCAGATTGAGGATTATCTATATTAAAGAGATTTGTATTTATCGTTGGATGAGAAGTCTAGACCTACAAAGATGACTGATGAAGAATGGAATATTCTTGACAGAAAGGCTTTGGGATCTATAAGATTGATCCTGACAACATCTGTGGCTTCCAATATTACAGAAGCGACTTCTATGGTAGGGTTAATGAAGTCTCTTGCTAATTTATATGAAAAACCTAGTGCTTCAAATAAAGTTTATTTGATGAAGAAACTATTTAGTTCTAAGATGCATGAAGGTGGATCTACATCTTGTCATTTGAATGATTTCCGATCTATTGTAAATCAATTAAAATCGGTTGATATTCTGTTTGATGATGAAGTGAAAGCACTTTTATTCTTATGTTCTTTGCATGATAGTTGGGATAACTTGGTAATGGATGTTAGTAATATAACATATGCTAATAATATTTTGAAGTTTGATGATGTGGTTAGTATAATCTTGAATGAAGAAATTCGTAGGAAAAGTATAGAGGAATCATCATATGGGAATGCTTTGAATGTAGAAATCAGGGGTAGGAAGAAGGAGAGATCCAAGAGTAAGAGTAATGGGAAATCAAAGTCAAGGGATAAAAATCTAAATCCAGAGGTAAGGAAATTACTTGTTGGAAATGTGGAAAGAAAGGACATGCAAAGAAATATTGTTGGTCAAAGGATAAAGAGAACCAATAACCAGACAAAGGTAAAGAAGAAAATCTTGTTGCATCAGAGGTAATGCAAGATGCTCTTATTCTTTCTTTAGATAATAGAATTGAATCATAGGTTTTAGATTCAAGAGCTTCTTTCCATGCAACCCCTAATAAGGGTTATTTTAAAAATTATGTCCAGGGTAATTTTGGACATGTTTATTTGGGTGATGATGAACCTTGCAGTATTACTAGTAAAGGGGAAGTTCATCTAAAATTTCAGAATGGAAATACTTGGGTATTAAAAGATGTGAGGTATGTGTCAAGTCTCAAGAGGAATCTTATTTCTGCAAGGAAACTAGGTGAAACTGGTTGCATGGTTACTTTTATAGGAGACTCTTGGAAAGTCACCAAGGGTACTTTTGTTGTGGCAAGAGGTAAGAAGGTAGGAATGTTATATTTATCTACATGTGTTACTGATTCCTTTTCTACATTATCTTCTTCAGACTCAGATGCATGCATGTGGCATAATCGGTTGGGCCATATGAGTAAAAAATGAATGCATATCTTAAAGTCTAAGGGTAAGTTATCAGGTTTGAAATATTTAGATCTTGATTTCTGTGAGCATTGTGTCTTTGGAAAGCAAAAGAGAGTGAGATTTCTCAAAGTTGGGGCAGCTAAGAAGGAGCATAAATTGGAGCTTATACACTCAGATGTGTGGGGACCATCTTAGGTAGCTTCTCATGAAGGATCCCATTATTATGTTACTTTCATTGATGATGCTACAAGAAAGGTATGAGTTTATTGTATTAAACATAAATTTGATGTTTTTGAGACTTTTAAAAGATGGAAAGCCCTTGTTGAGAATGAATTAAATTCAAAGTTAAAGTGTCTTAGATCCGATAATGTTGGTGAATACGTAGCAAAGGATTTCAATGATTATTGTTCAAGTGAATGTGATACGTAGAGAAAGAGCAGTTCCAAGAATACCACACGGGAGAATGGTGTTGTAGAAAGAATGAACAGGACAAATATGGAATGTGCTAGAAGTATGAGTATACACTCTGGATTGCCTTTGCAGTTTTTGATAGAAGTAGTTGATATAACAATTTATTTGATTAACTGTGGGCCTTCAAGTTCACTAGATGGAGGAACATGAGAGGAAGCTTGGACTGGAAAAGAGGTAGATATTTCTTTTCTTAAAGTTTTTGGTTCATAAGATTTTGTGCATATTGATAAGGAAAATAGGAAAAAGTTGGATGCAAAATCCAAGAGATAAAATTTCATTGATTATGGATCTGGTGATTTCAGATTCTATTTTTGGGATTTAGAGAATTCTAAAATTATGAGGAGTCATGATTTTGAATGGAATGAAAAGAGAATGTATAGGGATCAAATTTTGGTACCCAAGGATGAACTGGTTGAGAAGTTTGTGAATGAAAATCAACTCTCAGATTTAAAAGTAATACCGACAGGTTACACAAGAATCTTGGTGTCGATTGACCCTTGACTCGACATTATCAGTCAACCCGAGCTGTGGTATCGATTCTGAGAATATCCAAACCGACATCGATTAGCGTAACCGATGTTGGTTATAGGTGACCAACATCGTTCATCGATAAATTTGGATACAAATATCCAGGAGGTCTAGAATGAGCCTCCGGTACCCAAAACTCCTATGAGAAGGTCACAAAGGGTAAGTAAACCTCCAAAAATATTTACACCTTCTCTATTTTATTTATTATTGACTAATAATGGTGAACCAAAGAGTTTTTAAGAAGCAATACAGGATGAGACCCACATCCAGTGGGAGCATGGCATGGATGAGGAGATGGAATCCTTGGAACAGAACCAGACTTGGGATTTGGTTAAGTTACCAGTAGGTAAGAGGACATTGCAGAACAAGTGGGTTTATAGGATCAAGGAAGAAGAGGGTGGACATAAAAGGTACAAGGAAAGGTTTGTAGTAAAGGGATTTGCACATAAAGTAGGTATTGAATTTGGTGAAATATTTTCTCTTATTGTAAAGATGAATTCTATTTGTACTGTATTGAGTTTAGTTATAGTACATGATTTGCATTTAGAGAAATTAGATGTGAAGACAACTTTTCTTCATGGTGATTTGGACGAAGAGAGTTATATGCAACAACCGCTTGGGTATGAAGTTAAGGGTAAAGATAAATTAGTATGCATGTTGAAAAAGAGCCTACATGGGCTCAAAAAAATCCAAGGAAATGGCACATGAGGTTTGATAGTTTTATGCATAATCATGGTTACTTGAGATGTGAATTCGACCATTGTGTTTATTTCAAGAAGCTTGAAAGTGGGAACTATATTATTTTTTTAGTGTATGTGGATGATATGCCTATGTAGGATCTAGTATGCGTGACATTGGTGAGCTTAAGGGAAAGTTAGCTCAAAATTTTTCCATGAAGGATTTAGGAGCGGAAAAAGAATCCTTGGCATGTAAATAAAAGAGACAAGAAGAACAAGAAATTATATTTGTCTCGAGAAGGTATATCTTAAGGGTGTTAGAAAGGTTCAAGATGCAAAATGTAAAACTCAAGTTAGTACACCTATGGTGAACACTTTAAATTGAGAAAATATCAATGTCCTTCATCACATGAGGAGGTTAAATACATGACATGAGTGCCATATGCTTTAGTAGTTGGGAGTCTCATGTATGCTATGGTTTATACCAGACCAGACATTGCACAGGCAGTGGGAGTTGTGAGTAGATATATGGCCAATCCAGGTAAAGAACATTAGAAATCAGTCCAATGGATACTCAGGTATTTGAAAGGGACATCTAGCATGCAATTATGCTATGGAGGTTCAGATATTTCATTATGTGGCTATGTTGATTTAGATATGGCTGGAGATCTGGATGGTAGGAGGAGCACTATTGGATATATTTTCACAATAGGTGGGATGGCAATTAGCTGGATTTTAAGATTGTAGAAGGTTGTGGCTTTGTCTACTACAAAGGTAGAGTATGTTGCAGCTACAAATTCTAGCAAGGAGATGATATGGATGAATAGGTTCATGAAAGAGTTGGGAAAGGAGAAAGATGATTGCAAAAACCTGTTCAAAGGATGATCAGTGAGTGTAATTCATTTGGAAAATAACAAAACAAATTCAGTTGAGGTATCACTTCATATGAAAGGTATTGGAGGATGGAAAATTGAATATGGAAAAGATTCATATGAGTGAAAACCCTGTGGATATGCTAATGAATCCATTAGCAAAGGAGAAGTTGGAGCTACACTCCACTTCTATTGGTATTCAAGTTTGAGACTTGAAGAGGAAGAAACAAAGCTAAGGAAGGATCCAAGAATGACATTGTACAGGTATGGTGCAGTAATTAATCTCCAAGTGGGAGATTGTTGAGTTTGGAGCTCAATTACTTCAAATTAACATGGAGTATGAAACTTGATAGAAAACATACTAACCGACATCGGTTATGGAGGGACCAACATCGGTCACCTATGACCATCATCGGTCAGGAAAGAAGGAACTAACATCGGTTAGGGCTAACCGACGTCGGTTACCTGTGTGTGGGTGTTTTAATTAACTCATGGTAATTAGATCTATTTTTAGTATCAAAACAAATCTATTAATTGTAATTGCATGGCTAAGTGCCCTAATTTTGTATACGCCTATATAAACATGAAAACTAGGGTTTAGAAATAAGAATTATTAAGAACTTGCAAAAGTTGATGATTATTGTGAGAATAATTGTGAGAGAGAATTTTTGGAGAAAAAGAAAAGCTTGGATGAAAGACAATATTGTACATTTGAGAGTTTTGGAAGATTGTAAATATTCATCATTGTATATCTTGTCAAAGATTTGGATAATAGATTGGCTTGTTTCTCTCGTGGTCGTATCCCACACTTTGGGTGAACCACGTTAAATCTTGTGTTGATTTATATATCTTGTTTTGCACAATTCTTCTACGGTAGAATATCTACTTTCATTGCATGTATGTTTAGATCGATATATTATCTCGTGACAACCTTGTGTTAACCTTAACAATTTTGGCACATCCACTTATATAGTTCCTTCATCCTATCCATCTTACTGTTTCATCCCAAACTAGTTTCGTAGCTTGTTCCTTATATTTAGGACATGCACCATCTTTCAAAATTGTCCATTTTCACCCATATCCATCCCTCGATCTTCATAAGCATTTACGTGCTTGTGTATGCTTGTATAGGTCCCTGAATCACCTAACTAAATCTCACTGATTATTATAGTTAGATTAAAAATCCCAAAACATTCAAATTATCAAAAATGTAAAACATTAAAAAAACCAAAAATTCCTAAACATTCTTAAAAACAACGAAAATCCCACAACATCAACACAACTCAAAAAATCAAACTTTTAACTCCTATCATAGTGATCATTCCAACCATCCTATGAATTTTAAAAACAAATCATCTTACCCCTTGTATGTGTCCTTGCTTGGGGGAAATGACCCATTCAATCTTTGATTAATCTTCCACGCGGATCCAACATGAGCATCACTTGACCCCATGCTTCAATCTAATCTAATCCTTGTATGTATCCTTACTTGGGGGAAATCCAAATCTACTTAAATCTTCATTATGGAACATATTAGGGGCATAGTTAATTGTCTTTATTTAAAGTTGTGTTGCATTGTTACTATTCTTAGTTAATTCTTGACCAATTACAAGTATTTTGTTTATCATCTTAGTTCATTTATAGCCATGGTGCGTACATTTACTGTGTATATTGGGTTTGTTTTATCTTTTCTTTGTAGTATGTGTTATTTTTTGACCACTTACGAGTATTCTTGTTATTATCTTTGTTTATTTATAGCCATGGTGTATACATCTAATATCTATTGGGTTTGTTTTACTTTTTTATCTTTTGTTTTCTATTTGTGTGTTTGTATTATGCACATAATGAGTTTTTCTTCATGATTCCTTAATAATTTGAATGTCAACTATATGCGAAATAATAAAACAAGTTTTTGTAAAGAACGATATCTAAATAGAAGCTCAAGCTATATGAGAAAAATCATCGACATCATCACTATCATATCTATGACAAACAAACAAACATCCATCTATGAAAAAATTACAATGTGTGAAATAAACCAATCATATATATATATACATCAATAAAATGTCCATGTATAATATATTAAAAAGTGTGATATACATGAATATACATCACCAAAACTTATATAAAAATATATACCTTCATCATAAGTCATTTATGAAAAAATGTATCCATAAATTGAGTCATCCACGACTCTCCCCCACTTCCGAACTAGCCGATACTCCTCCTCCTCACCTCGGTAGATCTCAATAGTGCATGAGATCTATTTTACCTCTATGACCTTGTCAATGTCCTCTGGCTATAGCCCGGAACTCTTTGGCTCTCTATGATGAATACCTTTTACAATGTTGTATAATAACCCACATCATGGGTCATTGTAAATAAATCCTATAATAAATCCCACATCCCACCGGCTTCGACAACATAACATGCCACATACCTCTATTTGTCACCTACTATAAATTTATTGCTAACTGATATCTCTCAGATGTCCTCTGTTTATCTTGTGTATGCTATGTCTACACTATAATAAGAGAGGAATCTCTGTCGCACATCTCTATATCTCTCGCGTGCCTAGGTCACCTGTAATATTGCTATTGATAGAGACTGGATGCTTTGTACTAGTGGAATTTGACTCCACATGTCAACATATCCTCTATCTCCCCACCCATCATCTCCATAACCAACACCATCTTAATCTACATCTCCTCCTCCTCCCTTGGACTCGCCTGGCCTCTATGGTGAACCCTACACACTGCTCCTCTGTACTATTACCTATGCACCATGTACCTATAAACCATATACATGTGATTATATCTTCCTCTTGTCTACCCTAAAGCTATCTATCTTGCCTTTGAGATGGAACATGTGTTGCATATGCATCACCTCTCCGTCCTTGACCATATCGAAATCTTCCTCTCCTTTGTATCCATCACTTGGATATCTATAACACTATTACTATACCCACCGCCGTCACTACTGTGAGATGGTCACATGAATAGGTACTATAACTACATACCACGTTACAAAATGCATTGATACACCAAGGTCCACAATTTCTACTCATGCATCACATACCTATGTTAATAATCCTCCAAAATTGGCCCTCGTTATGCTCATCCTAATGAGTGGCCCAAAATATATGGTATCTCACACTACTCACACATACCACCGCTCTCCTTGAGAATATCCCGTATAAATTCAAGTTGTTACATGACCCTGTCAGATCTATACAAGGAGATAATGTATGACCAATATGGCAGGCCAAGAATGTTTCTCAATGGCTTGCACTCCTAAGTATTTTTTTCTTCAAGGGTATCGAGGAAATGAGTAAGAAACACACATGAACTGAATAAATTGGATATATTTAAAGGGGCTATAGTGAGCACTAGGGTCGCATATCTAAAGGGTAGTAAACCCCAAACTAGGTGAACCTAGAGTTTCTAAGACTTGCACTCAAGATAGAGGAGAGTACCCTCTTGAAATATCAATAGATGGGTGAGAAGAGGTGTAGATCGATGACAAATAAGACAAGCATGCATGATATAACTGAAATGAAAGTAAAGGAAAGCTAAAGATATGATCAAATAAGAGAACTATGATAACTAAAGCATCAATGTACATGTAACACTAAGCTAACATAGATTAACAGGAAGGGAAAAGAACTAATCTATACAAAATGAAAAAGAGAGTTAAATAAATTACCTATGGGGTGGTCATTGATGCATCTATCTCTCTAGAGAAGTAGCACACCAAGAGAGAATCATTATTAGTTGGATAAGGGGAACATCGTTTTTTTCCTAGAATCACTATAGATGACCCAATATGTAAGCAATCCAACCAAGAAGAAGAGTGTCCAATCCAATCCAAGCTAAGTGCAAGATGAAGCAAGAGCTAAGAGAGAATATGTGTGATTTAATACAAGCTAATAATAAATCTAATTTCAGAGTCACTAATATGATAAAATACAATAGAATGCAAATATTAAGCTCTGTAATGATGCAACCTTGTAAGAAAATAGGAGAGATAGGAGACTTATTTGATTTACGCTTATATTGAAATGATTTGAAATGGAGTCATTAATGAATAGGTTGGGTAGAGTGTCATAAATGCTTGATATTAATTTTGGAACTTGTAGACAGAATTTGGACATGAGTGCACAGGTTAGGCGAGCACACCTAGATGTCGATACCACTTTTGGCCGCCGGTGACTATAAAATACTTAGAATATGATTTTTTTCATTTTCTCTAGGGTTTCACACTTATTCACTGTTGATCACTTGATATTGGAACTTTGATTTCAAGGGTACCTGTAACCTAAAAAATAAACCCTAACTACTTGCACAAGCTCACAAACACATCAAATTGTAATGAAATATGCTATATGTGAATTCATACTTACCTTGGCAATCAACCGAAGAGTGAAATTATGACCGAGCATTGCACTACATTATAGAATCCATGTATTTCTTTGTGCTTATGTGTGAAATAATGTCCTTAGGTTTCCCTCGCATCAATGACACCAAGATAACAGGATATGGCTAGATAAAATGCAAATGTGTGAGATGGAATTCAACACTTCCCCTTAGTATGGAGTGTATGAGCCCAAAAATGCATTCCCTTTGATGGTAGTGATAGTATGTATATGTGATTCCCGTTTAGATTTTCCCGCCAATGTAATAAGTATGTATGTTGTGTATATCTATGGATCTCTTGTTTGAATTTTGACACTAGTTACATGATATGTCAACTATGACCTCGAGGATAAGGATAAGAAAACTCAAAGGGCTGACTACAAATGTCAAAAATTTGAACAAGAGTAAAGAGGACATAAGTGACCAAAATGGACAGGAGTGCTTGGGCGCTAGTGTCAGAATTCACGCTAGTTTCTTGGGATAAATGACGACAGATATGAATATAATGACAGATAGGGTTCCTGTGACTTGACCAGAAATGGGTGTAGAAGTGACATATGTGAGAGAGAAATAAAATAGAAACAACCAAAGCAAGTGGATGGACTAGGGAGTGTGTCACCAAAGTGAATACTTTTCTTACTTAAGATCCATGCATATAATAACATACTTGGAAATATAGTAAAATAGTAATATGTGTGTGATTTTTGTCTACATTTTCCCCCTTTATGTTATTTGAATGAAATTTAAGTAGTGTAAAGGAAGTAAGGAACATACCTGTGAGAAGTTCGAAGAATCCGAATTACCAAAGTGCGTGTAGAATGTAAGAACTTGTAGCGTGGCGAACCATGGATCAACGTGTCGACCCATGTGGCATAAATAGAGATAGAAAACCATTATAAGGATAACTTGGAGAAACATTGAGATGATTTGTATATTTTGGAGATTGTGATTGTTTCCAATGGAGATTGAAGAGGTAGGGAGTGATAAATTCTTGACTTGATTTTGTTTGTAAATGGGAGGATTTGGGTGTCTTACCGCTGAGGAAGAGTGTTGGGGAGAGAGGTTTAGTTTTACTATCCATCCCCGAATGCATCCCCAAAATTTCCAACCGCTATAGACAGATAAAGACCAAATTTAGTTTCGTGTTGTTACTTATTTGTTCAGATTGTTCCATATTGAAGAAACCACATAGAGCAATATAGGAAAGGAAAGGACGTCTCATTTCCCCACTCCTACAAAGATAAATGGTGTTATAATTTGAATAATGCTATTTGGATTCCAAGTTAGCTCTTCTAGAAGTGATAGAAATGTAAAGTGACTCCTAAGTTAGGTCATCTAGGAGTGATAATAACTATGATCCATCGCCAAGTTAGGTCATTTGGGAGAAATAGAAAATGTGCTTATTGTGCCAATTGATTGATTTGATTTGAATGATGAAATATTGCTTTGAAATAAGATGTACCTAGTAGATTATTCACGAGAGAAATTTTTACTTTTTCCCCAGTTAGGTCATTAGGGGAATTTGAAATAATGGAAAGAATTTGAGTGTTGGATATAGAATAATTTAATTCCTTTGCTTGAATGTAATCAGAGAAAAAGATTGAAATAGAGACGTGTTAAAAGTATCAATTGATTATATTATAACCTGAGAGGGATCGTAAGGTGATCCCGATTGTATTCCCCCCCTTTCGCGAAAGGGTGAGGGGTGAAGAGATGAGCACTGAGCCAAAAGTAAAGATAAAAGTGAACAAGAGATATAAGATGTTTTAATAATGCATGTAGATCAATGCATATATGTGCTAGAGTTGAATATAGCATTTTGCAATGTGTACAATATGGTGTTAGGAGAAATTTTGATCCGAATGATGCAAATGGGGAAGAAAATGGAGTAACAAGGCTCAAAATAGGAGCTAAACTATGTCTTTGTGTATTAGTTGGAAAAGTGGTTGTAAATAATGACTATAATATGTGGTAAATAAGAATTACTATATATAGTAATAGTGAAAAGTGAATAGTGAATTCATTTTATACCATGCTCGAGTAAAAATTAGAGCTCTAAGTTGTGAGGATGCCACATGTTAGGGGAACAAGTTTGATGAGATTCGAGAGAGTAGTGGTGGCCATAAATTCGTAGACGATTGATGAGTTGGTATGTGAGATTATTTTTAGAAAATTATGTGAAATATGCCTATTTTTTCCAATATTTGGAAAATTTGTATGATTGTATTTTTGGCATTTCGACTGGATGGGAGAGACCGGGCGTTGTCCTATTTGGGGACACTAGCTCCTAGTTCCAGTGCTAGTGACCTATTTCAAGGCACCCATGACCTGCTCCCGGAGTTGGCATCCCAGTAGGGTTTTGGTGCTTAATCTCGTAAAATGCGTAAATTTGGAATAGTTTTATGCTATGGTGAGTTGATGTGTAGTATACATGAGATGTTAATAGAAGAATGTTGTTACTTTAATGTGTTGCAGAGGGATATACATTCGAGAGAGTTCCGCTGGGGTTGGCATTTGAGCACTTTACTTACTTTAAGGTTATCTCGATGCAGTGGGATATATTGGATTGTGTTGGCTTACAGAACATAGCTAGATTAGGGAGATTCCCATAATATGTCGATGTTGATGGAATTGTGTGAGCAAAGATGTGTTGATACTTGTAATTTTTGGTTACATACTAAGGATATGACATTGACCCTCGAGGATGTTTATTAGATATTGTGACTAATGGTCATATGAGAGAGAGTGCAAGTGATGACCATAGTGGATGCCCAGAGGTAGATGAGGGTAATGAGGTGGTATTTTACCGAGACTTGAGTACGAGATAGAGGCCCATATTAGTTTAGATGCTAGATTAAGATTTGGTATTCCACGGTTGCAGATAAGTTCATCGCAATGATGTTAGCTTCATTGATGGAAATAGAGGGTGGTGGAGTGGGTATATTATATAAGATGCATGATATATGTTGCCATATATAGGAGCATGAGACAAGATACACCTGGGTGTGATGTATGTTGGCCCAATTATATAGAAATTTGTATATATTCACACATGAGGATCATGGGGGTGGACTAGGAGCCACCACTTTGTTACAAGTATAGGCATATGAGCACATTGTGAGATTGAGGCCACTCAGTGGGCCATGGGCCGATTAGACAAGGCCCAATATTTTTGCAACAAGGTGGGTAGTCACATGTAGCCTTAGGATGGACACGACTACCTATAGGTCTATGCTTGATCGGATGGGTCCAAGGGCCATAATATGGAGGCCATGTGGAGACTATGGTGGTTAGTTGGAGGATAGAGTAGATTTGTGGTGCATTTAGCGCACCATGTGGTTAGAGGACCAAGTCCTAGGAGTGACCAAGTCGTTCCAGGGAAGAGAGTATCGAGACAATTTGGCATGGCTTAGGATGTGCCCCAGAGCCATATATATGGGTGAGAGCTACTAGAGCATCGAGTGGGAAGGGAGCGAGGCCAGTCCTATATGAGCACAATTGATGCATCTGGTCCAGATGAGGAAGATGTGGTAATAGATCTGATACAAGTTGATGATGCGGGGTGCATGATCCAAATAATTTTTTTCATGATGCACTAAACAAGCTAGAAGACTCAAACCACAACCTATATACCTACCTTTGCAATCGGGAATCATTCAAGTAGCTATATGGCTCTAATCTTACAAATTGAATCAAATTCATTCATAATGTATCAAAGCAATCACTTTACCATGTACTATACATCGCACTAAAGGCCATTATGTCCTTTCAAAATACCTCAACTTCAAAAAACCCCAATTTCTCTTACCTTTCTTACACTTGTCTTCTTGGTTTTTACCTCTAAATCAAGCCATTTTTCTCTTTTAGTATTTTTTATCCCTGCTAGTACTTGTATCATGTCTCAAATATCTAATCAATGTTTTTGCCAAACATAAAATTAATCTAAAGGAGTCAAAGGATCTTCCTGATCTCTATCTTGCTTGAAACTTGCCATCTTGTGCCCTTAAGACAAGCATTTTCTTAGTTCATGGTTAGACAGATCTACAGGGTCCTTTAACACGGTGGAAACATTTTTATGTACCTTTTATCAATCTCATGGTGTGGTGAAAATTTTAAGAGCTAATTCACTATACATTTCTCACAAACCTTATTTGTCACCTTCAAGCTTACCTAGCTCTTCTAGCCTTGCTCTTGAGCTATGTCAAACTTATCTTCACATGTATAAGGTTTCAAAAATAAAACCAAACATTTTTAGGTACCCTTTTCCTTAATCCTTCTATATATTAAGTTTCAAGATTTAACTCCTCTTCTTTCTCCTACTTACTTTGTAATTGGACCCCCACAAACTAGGGTCTCTTACTATGCATTGTCCCAAGAACTAGATTGTCATCAAAATATCCAATGTTAACCACTAAAACCCTAATTTTTTTGGATATCTTTACTTTCTTGGTCATAGGGATTACTTCCAAATTAAAATTCTAAAGTCAACATGTAAGGGATTTAATCATTAAGCTTCCTTTAAACCCTAAGCGTGCATTATATGAAGCCCGAGAAGTTAAGATTCCTTACAAAATGGAAGATTATTATTTTCAAGATCTAAGTTTTTGATCCTAATGATTGATTCATCACCATACATATTATTTTATTGACAGAGGAAAGTATTACCTTGCTAACACTTAAGAACACGTGGATTCTCCTTTACTCATACTGGGTAAGATCAGTAACATCTCAAGAAACAAAGTTACCTTCTAGTAAAAACTCTACCAACAGAATCCTTCTAAAGAAAGCCTTCTTTTCTCTTTTATGAGGTTTTAAGCATGATTTCCCTATGTATCATTTATTTTATTCTAATATTTGCATGTATACCTTTCAGTGACTTGAAGGAGACTTATAAGGCACAAAACAGAGCATTCACCGTTAGATCATTATCTTGTCACTACATGGCCTTTTACACCATAAATCACACGTGAAGGAAGTCCCCACAATGATAAAAACCAAATGTTTTAACTATCTTTCCATTAAAAACATATTTTCTTAAGTAAGTAGGCTCATATCGTTGTTACAAAGTTTCACAATCTTTCCAACATGCATTAACTCACAAGTAATGAAATCATACAAAAATTACTAAGAAATATCATCAAAGATCCTCTTCATAGTTATAGTTTTCTTATACCATTACATGTACATGGATTCCACCAAAATTTCATCAAACATAAGAATCTCATCCACTTCCAAACTCTCATACATGAACTCTCAACTTCCGATAGTAGTCTTAGGGTTGTAGCTTTAAGTTAGTACTCATACAAAATCATGCAATATCACAAGAACCAGAATAGATACAAGTTATAAGGTTTCTTACCACTTCAAATTATTCATATTACATGCACAAGATATCATTGAATACTAATAATGCAAATATAAGAACTAAAATCCTTGTGTGTACACAAATTTTCTCTCCACAATCTCCTGAAGCTTCCTCTCATGATTCTCATCCGGATAGAATGAGTTGAATTAGTTACATCATGGTTTTTATACTCTCCTCATCACCCCTTACTCAAGGTTCTTGACTCTTTAGGTTAGTTACAAGCATGATTCATGATGTGAGTTCACCTCTAAGGGGTTTCCTAGACAAGGTGCCTTAGGTTATAGCATTATCTAACACTTATCATGACTTATAACTCTAGAGAAAACCTAAAACCCCCATAAAATGCTTCATTTCACCCTTACATAGTTTATTTCTTCCAAGAACACATTACAACACCAAGTACAAGCCAAAAATGGCTCCATAATTCAAATTTTGCATTTTGGAGGGAAATACCTCATTTGAATTTTGAAGAGCCTAAACCAAAACTAGCAACACAATTAGAATCCTATTGACCTCTAGGACCTATGACCACACTGCAAGCCAAAATTGATGTCTTCATGACTTATTCATATGCATGGAGTGATGCTCCTACATCAAAGTGCACTCATGGACTATAACGAGTGGTGGGTGACACATTGATGGGTGTTGCTCTTTCTAAAGTAGTGGTGGATGTGGGTGGCGGACCAAAAATTAGAGGAGTAGAGGGGTAGGTGCCTTCCTCTAATGGATATGGCTTAGAAATGGCAATAGTAAAGTTTATGTATTGTTTGTTGATATTCGTTAGTGATTTCATAGTTTTGGATCAAGTAAATGTGTGTAGTAACTAATGTGTTTTTGTATTATTGTAGGTGATGCCTATTGGTCATTGATTGTTGATTCATCAATACACACGTTGACACAAAATATGCCACCAGATGTGCTCATGGGAGGTGGTATGCTAGAGTGAGTGGATGCGTTGTGGGTGAGCATGCCCATTTGTTTGAGTCGGTGGCTATAGTGGCAACCACATGTACTGTGCTATTGAGTAAGTGTGATGAGGCTCGTGTGGAGACAGAGTGAGCTAGACAGGCCATAGGAGGAGGAGCCCTAGCTCAGGATGTATTTGTGAGATATGTGGAGCTATAGGGCCGATTTGAAGTTAATCATCGAGGTGGCGATACTATGGAGACAGTAGAGAGATATAGATGCCACGACCAGTGACATAGATTGAGTAGTGAAACATCTAGTTCTAGATCTCCTGTGATTGGGTATGGTGATAGTGAGGGTGATGTATGATGTATATGGATGTAGTGATGCATGGGGCTTGAAGTGATTTTATTGTTGTGAACTATGATTTTTGACGATATATATACATGTATTGGATTTCGTATGTGTTGTGTATTTGTATGGATGTGATGATTGTCATATATTATTTAATTTGTTAGATGGTGTGTGCTTTTTTAAATGGTTGTCTTGATTGTTGAATATTTGAAACATATCATGATGTGAATATAATAGGTAAGTAGTGAATTGAAGATGATTTGTATGTGAATGAGTAGTATAATGATATGACTAAAAGAATGTATGTATATGATGTAATGTGATAGAGTAGTGGAAATGGTAATGTGATGTAGATAATATAAGAGATTAGAATAATGATATGTTGATAGTTGTATAATGAGAAGATGTAAGAGCATGTTTGTGATGAATGATGAAAAGAGGGGGAATAGAAGAGCGATGCCCCCAGTGTGATAATGAGGTTCATTTTTGTAACAAATCCCTTAACAGTCATGTAAGAACCCTAATACATGAGTGCATCATTGGGTAATGAGGTGATCATATGGAGATCACCTACCAAAGATGGAGAGGCCTATGAGGGATGGTGGAAGCATGTGAAGTAGTAGCAACATGAGTGTAAGAGCTGAACTAAATGTTAAAGGAAATGCTATTGATCATGGGAGGTGTAGTGCAAGTAAGCATAGATGCTGATGGATTTGGAAGCCAATGGGATGTATTAGTAATGTAGGGAGGATGAGAGGATGTGGAAATGGATGAGATAGATGGAGGACGTGGATGGATAATGATCTTAGGAGGTGGATGAATGAAAACCTTAGAAGTGGGTGGAGGAGACAAGTGGACAACTATGGAAGCATGCTTATGTGGAATTAAGAAAGAGACCACTCATGAAAGAGAGAGCCAAAGGAAATGACACTCGTGTCTTCTAATTCTTGTAATTTATCATGGCGAACACAACAATCATTGTCACGGTCCAAGGGCTATTGATGTGGTGGAAATTACAATAAGGGAGATCACATTGGTGATGTAAGTGATGAGGAGGATGATGTTGATTAGAAGCGAGTAGATTATGTGCTTATCAAGAAAAGTACATAATACATCATGGGGCTTAGCAGAATATGGAAAGTGCAATGGTTCACAAGGAGGAGATGGAGAAGAATTAGGTGTATGCCGATGCGGTGGAGGTGAAGGAAGAAAGTTACATGGAGGAGGATATGGTAACCATGGAGGACGCTAATAGATGGAAGAGGAGATGAAATAATAGCAATGAAGTATTAGAAGAATTAGAAGTAGGAGGAGATGGAATAACATGTTTTGTAATTAAATCTTGTTCTAGATCTATAACTTTATAACATAAAAGTGTAAAAGATTCACATGTATCATATAATAATTTTTCTTTCAATGCAAGAATTAAGCCACGACAAAAGATAAATTAATTTTCTAAATCAATGGGATCAAATAATAATTAATGCATAAAATGTAATTGATAATGGTTTCTATATTTTCTTGATGCAAATTAGGTAAACGATCATATGTAACTCTAGGACCATTGTTAACCATAAACCACCTAAGAAAAGTATCCTCCATATCATAGTAAGTGATAATAGATCCATAATGCAAATGAATGTACCATTAAAGAGCATGAGCAACAAGAATATGACAAAAATATTTGAGGAGCAAGTGGTTATTAGAATACAAGGCCATTGTTGAATGATAATGCTTGAGATGCAAATAGGGGTTCCTAGAGCCATCAAAGCATGAGAAGTTAGGCATGATGAAGTATTTTGGAAAAGTGGAATTGTGAATATTTTTAGGAATAGGATTGCCATGAAAAGAATTATTATCAATGGAAGCATAGTAGGATTTACTTTTGAGAGTGAGAGTATGAACTTGAGCTTGCAAATTACCGACAACATGCATGAGAGATAGAATATCATGTGAGGGGATGGTAGAAGAAGTGAGAGGCACATTGAGAGGTTGAAGTTTTCCATTGTGAGTGATCATGGGAATGTGAGAAGAAGAAAATGTGGAAGGAGGAGAAGAAGATGAAGGCTCTATGGGAACACTAGATGTAGATGTAGAAGAAATAATAAGAGGTGTACTAGTAGGAATAGTAGAATCATCATGAATAACATCTGTAGAAGAAGAAGAAAGAGATGGAAGAGGAGGAGAGGAACATGGAATATTGATGGAAATTATAGAAGTAGAATCAGAAGAAATGATAAGAGGTGTACTAGTAGTAGGATTAGAATCATCATGCACAACGAATTCAGAAAGAGAAGAAAGAGGAGTACTAAATTCACATTCAGTAGATGGAAGAGAAGTAACATCATTACTAACAAGTTCATGATTGGAAGCATAGCCTACATCACTATCAAACATATTTTCACATGCAAGTAATTCATCAAGAGAGTCATCAACATATAGAGAAGTAGTAGGAGAACTATCATGAGATTTAGCATTGCATTCATTGGAATCATTTTCAGAAGTAGGAAGAGTAGGAGATATAACTTTGCATTCATCTTGACTACTAGTAGAAATAACATCATGCACATGTACATTTTCAACATTAGAAGTAACATTATTTATATCTACATTGTCACAAGAAAGACCAAACATAGAATCTATAAGAGTATTATCATGTGTTATATAAGTAGGAGTAGAAGAAGGTGGAAAGCATGGGTGACTATGGAAGAACAAGGAAAACATGAAGTGAAGTTTTGGTTAGGTGAGACTATGCAAATGCTAGAGTTGTGAAAGCTAGTGGGAATGGTGTTTTTGTAAGAAAGAAGTTGTTGGAGGATTTTGGAATCACATTGAGCATGGTGATAAAGATTATTAAGTTCATCTTGTACAACATCATCAAGGATAGGTTGCACACTAATATGATCCATAACTTGCTTGGGAAAAGAGGATCTATTTTTATCCATGAGGGTTTTGGGGATCCTAGGGCAAGGAGTTCGAACAAGAGACAGGTTCACCAAATGATTTTTATAAAAACTAATATTAAATATAATTTTAGAGTCACTAATATGATATAATAGAATAGAATACAAACATTAAGCACTCTAATGATGCAACCTTGTAAGTGAATAGGAGAGATATGAGAGTTATCATATTTACACTTATCCTGGAATAGATCTGAACTGGAGTAATTGATGAACATATTGGGTAGAGTATTAGAAATGCTCAATATTAATTATGGAAATTACATAAAGAGTTGGACATGGGTGCCTCGGGCTAGGAGAGGATGCTTGGATGCTAGAGATCACTTCGTGCGCCAAAGTGATCGTAAAAATGCTCGAAATTTAATTTTTTTTGTATTGCTTTAGGGTTTCACACTTATTGATTGTTGGTCACCTATTATTCACACTTTTATTGCCGAGGGTACTGTAACCTGCAAAAAAACCCTAGCTACCTACATAAGATCACAAACACATCAAATTGGAATGAAAAATGCAATATGTGAAGTAGGACTCACCTCGGTGGTCTCCTAAGAGTGAAATTATGACCGAGTGCTACACTACATTTCAGAATCCATGTAGTTCTTTGTGCTTGTGTGTGAAATAGTGTCCTTAGGTTTCCTCATGCTAATGACGCCAAGATAGCGGGCTATGGCTAGATAAAATGAAAATGTGTGAGATGGAATTCAACACTTCCATTTCCTATGTAGTGCATGCAGAGTATGCATCCCAAACATACAACCCCTTTGATGGTAGTGATAGTATGTAGAAGTGATTTCCCCTTTAAAATTTCCTGTGAATGTAATAGTATGTATGTTGTGTATATATATGGATCTCTTTTTTGAATTTTGAAACTAGAGACACAAAATGTCGACTATGACCTCGGGATAAGGATAAGAAAACTAAAAAGGTTGACTACAAATGTAAAAAATGTGAACAAGAAAAAAGAGGATACAAGCGCCAAAACGCGATAGGAGCACCCTGAGTGCTAGTGTCTAGAATGGGTACTGGTGTCCTGGGATAAATGACGACATATATAAAAATACCGACAGATAAGGATCCTTGTAACCAACCAAACTGGGTGTAGAAGTGACAAATGTGTGAGAGAAATACAATAGAAACAACCAAAATAAGTGGATGGACTAGGGAGTGTGTCACTAGTGAATAATTTTCTTACTTAAGATCCATGCATATAACAACATACTTGGAGGTATAGTAAAATAATAATATGTGTGTGGTTTTGTGTTTACAATGCAATTTTGGTGCAAGAGAGAAGAGCTAGTGATAGTTGCTAAGGTTTGGGCTTCCTTCCTTTTGAATGTCAATAAGTAGTGTGTATATATAGGATGTCATCACCCACGGCAATGGCTTCGACCAAGAGAAAAAATAACACCGCACCATCACCCATGAGCAATGGCGTCGGAAAAATATGATGATATGAGGTGATGTGTCATGAAAAGTGAAAAGAGGTGTTGTAGATCATGGACATGGACGAACAAAATTCCAAATGGTGAGATACAAGTAGAATGTCAGGAATGCAATGTGTGTGAGACCTAAGGAGATGAGGATAACTAGTGCAAGGATAACTAAGGCCAAGACCAAATAACGACACTCTCTCGTGTATTGTCTCTAACCCATAATGGTTATGTGAATAACCATTCCCCATTCCTAAGGCCCCTTAAGGTACCCACTCAAGAAATAGATGCATCAGTGACCCTTATCTGCACAAAGAAAATTTTTAGTAACATGTATGAAAGATGAAAAGTGAAAAATTAGGTGTATACATGATCGATACCAATAATGTAATGCTTTATCTCAATTGTACATAACTCGTAACATCTATCACCCATTTATATCATCTCGTATCACCTCCGTGTAATTAGTCACAATCGCATATCATCCATCAATCATTGATAAAATACTAAATCTCCTGGTGACCTCTTTGATCACCACCTACTATCTCCCATCCACATACTAATGGATCCTCTAGCTTTCTGTCTTTCAATACCCCCATTGGATGACCTAATGTGATATGGTCCCACACCCAAATCTATAATAGTGTCATTGGGCCCAAACTTTGCTAACTCCTATATATCACCATATGTATGTCCCTATACAAATGTGATATTATGCACAACCCCCATGCAAAAACTATCATTGAATCCATCAGATCCACTACCACACTAATCAATCCTAGATGAAAATACCTCCCACTATTATTAGGTAACAAGTATCCAGTGATAAGATCCATCAAGTAAATCGATAGTCATGCTAACACATCATCCCCCATGCACTCTACAAGGTACACCATCATACCCTCTCTCTATATATCCTCTAATATGAACAAAAAGTTATGTCTGTTCCTAGGTTTATACTACACTCCTCTCCAACCGAAACAACCAAATTTTCATAGGCACCTTCAATATGCGGTATACATCCTCTAGTCTCACCGAAATCTCCTGGTAGGAAGTCCAATGTCTAGGAATCACTCTGTCATCACTCTACTAATGCATTCGACATGCGGTGGTCTAATCGATGTCCGAAATCCATGTTATATGTGTTAATCCTAACACCTCTAGTATCACCCACAAACCTCTTCACTTTGACCTTGTCATATGTCTCTAATGATCGTAATCATGCATGTCTCTCTTGCACATCCAAGACATATAATATCTCCTACAAACATTACACTCCTTCATTAGTTCTTTCCCAATTATTTTTCACTCGTCTCATCTTCTACATCTAACCAATTTCCCTTATTCATGCTAGTGTACATATTTTAAATGCTAACACCCTCGTTTCACTCTAGCACACTCTTTTTCACATTAATGCACTTAACGCTAGTGAATTTTCTATCATGCTAGCACATCCAATACTACACTAATGCGCTTCATACACTAGCACATGTATTCCTACCAAAATTCCCTTACATTCACGCTAACACATTCATATGCTAGCACATGTATTCCTACCAAAATCCTACACCACCGCACTTTGTGGGTTATGCTAGCACATGTACTTCCTTGAGCTAGCGTTACTTTTTCCTTTTCTTCTACCTCTAACAAGTAATAAACACACCCAATTAATTCATTTTTTGTGTAATTACTAGACCAACATCATTAGGAGCTCGCCCAAACTCTCGAACCTAGTCTGCATGATGAATACATGCTAGATATTGTGCCATCTCTCCCACAATCTAGAGCTCCAAAATATCTTAGGGGCATAAATGGATTAACCTCCAACCCTTCTATTTAAACCCCTTATTATAACCTAAACCCTAATTTTAACCTTTATGCCCTCGTGACTCATTTTCTACTCCATTTCTTCCCATTTTCCATGGTTCTCTCTCTTCATATCAAGCGGATGTCCTTCACTTTGTTGGTCACCCACCTACTTGAGGGGGATCTCCCTTAGCACCATTTATAACTCATTGGGGAATCCAAATGCTTCACTGTGGAAAATCGCATTGAATGCCACACTTCTCTATCATCCTGCTCATCGATCTACATGTGTCTACTATCTCTGGAATTCTATTACTCCGTAATAAAACTTTAAAGAGGGGAAAATTTAGACACCCTAAAATTGCATATTATCCCTCTCGCACATTGTTATATGAATTAATATTCACCCACCTCTCACTATAATTAATGTTATCATGTATAAACAATACATTTACACTCCTTAGCTAGTTTAATTAGCTATTTAAATAAAATAAAAGCTGATTATACACTCACTCTCCACTCATATCCACTTCAATATCCAACTCACTCAAGTTCTAGAGACCTACAAAGGAGGAAGCTAAATTACACATACAATTGAAGAATTTAAGAGCTAACTATTCAAATTCATTGCCCCTTAAATTATTATTCAAACCAGCCAACTACATAGACCAAATCAACATGCTAAATTAGGAAAATGCATTCATTAACCTGTAACTTATTCAAACCTTGATCCAAAATTGATGAAATTTCCTTCAAGTATAAATAAAAGGATCATTCCTTCACAAATCATCTCTTGGAAGCTTAAGGCATTTGCAACATTACTCTATCTAATTTCCACTTGAATTCATATGCTATTAGGCTACCCATTTGATCATCAAAGCACACCATTCATCCATTGCTCGTAGCATAATATACTTCCATTTAGAGTCAATTTTGGAGCATCCACAAATAATCCATCAAATAATATTCAACAAGTTTGGTACTTCACTCTGTACTTCATCCATCTCATCCGAGGTTGCAAGGGAATGCAAAGGAATATCTGGTTTACACTATTTGTTTGTTTTCTTCCATTATTTTTCTTTTTCATTGTATATAACTACAAGTAGTCAAAAGGTTCTCCACGTTCTATCCTTTTTCTTTTTGAATTTGTCTCATGAGATAAAAAATAATTGTACTAGGTACAATACTAGTGATATATATCACCATTTTTAGTAATAAAGGAATGGGAAGCCAAGCAACCATAGTAGCATTTTTTTATCATCACAAAAGAGAAGGTACTCTTAGCATGCTTTCAAGATTAAACACAACAATGAAACTTCATTAATCTATTTACTTCACCTTCATATTATCGATAATTTGAAGAATTGAAAATAAAAATAAAATGTAATAGTCCAAGGATATTATCATACATCCTATAACTACCTAAGAACTCAATTTAGGCTGAATATCTATTCATAATATTTTCCACAAGATCTACCAAAGAAAACCTAACTTCATATTTTTAGCACATCTTCACCAAATTCTAATTAACCTCCATTTTCATATACCAAGCATATGGTTTAATGTTATCTTAATGTAAACAATAGTTAACACGATAAAATATAACCCAACATGAATCTAAATCAAACATATTTTTATACACTTTAGAAAGAGAAGGAAAGTTTTTAAAGGATTCAAACAACATTTTTAACTATGTAACTTAGTTAAGGGTGGCCTTGCAAATTTTTAGGAAATCTATTGATTCCTAGATTTATTTCCAACTTGACAGAAAACAGGAGTTCATAAACTAATATTTCATGCAACCCCTCTAAAACACTCCATTTTACAACCAAATCACATATCAAAATCTTCAATCTTTTATAAATATATACTAAAGTTTACCATTTTAAAAATATTAGGCATACAAGAGAATAATTGACCCAACCGTTCTAATTTTTGTAAAGTTCCTTGCCATACATCTTGTTCAATGTTTTGGTGTGGATCTACATTGATAATTTAGTTGAAAAGATATTGAATTTACTTAGGAAGGGTATGTTAATGCATAAAAATCATAAACATTCACAAGTAATTCACAAATCGTGATCAAAACCCACTCAAGAACGACATTAAAATGTTACGAAATATTATGCCTCCACTAAAGAGAGCCTATACTACATCAAAAAAGTGTAAGTGATTTGTGAAGCATGTAATTTGATGTTTTTTCTTGGTCTTACGTTGAAAATTTAATAAATTTGAGATCGAATTGCACTTGGGAAGGGTATGTGTATGTAAATCAAGATTTTATCTCTACTTTAGAGTGACTAAAAATGCCCAAAAATCAAGTATCTTTCTATGCACCTAGTTGAGGTTGCAGTAATACATAAAAAAGTATAAGTGGAAAGTTAGTAAATCAAAGATTGAGTTTTTGCTCTTAGGAATCTTAAGAAACGTTTCCCAACTAATGTAGCCAGGAGGTACGAGGATGGTTGGGAAAAAATATATGCATCTAATAACATCTACTAAGCTACCCAATGTGTGGGCATTATCATTTTGGTGCCACGAGGTTTCTTTCACAAAATCTCACCATGGACACCTTTAACAGTGCCTCAAACTGATGTTTTTAGAATGTTACATTCGCTGCCACCATGAGAAGAAGAGACAAAGTTGATAGAAAGCGAGAGATATTTTTGTACATAGGCTTAATGTTAAGTAGTAGTCTTAAATGATATGTTCTAAGGTGCCATAGTTTTCAATAAATTTCCGTCAAAGTGTGACATTTTTTCTCATGGATCTTAAGAGACATCACCTAAATGATGTAGCTAGGAAGGGATGCGATGGTTGGGTAGAAACACAATGCCTATGATAGTGTATACCATCCCGAACAAATGTATGGGAACTATCGGTTTAGTTCCATAAGGTTCCGTTCACAACATATCATCACAGACACCCTAACACTGACTCAAATTGATGCATTTTAGTATGTTGCATTTTTTGCCACAACAAGAAAAATGGGAAAAGTCAAGATAAAGTGAGAGAGGATTGTATAAGGTCATAAAATTGAGTTATATGCATCAATTATGATATTCCTAGGTGTCATAGTTTGTAAGAAATTTCCCGTCAAAGTTTGACAATTTGTCTTGCTCTCATGGATCTTAAGAGACGTTTTCGAATAATATAGATGGGAAGGACCAATATAATTGAATATAAAAATTAAGCCTCTAATGACATTTATCTTCCCTCCAATACATGTGGGAACTATTGGTTTTTTTCCACGAGGTATCATTCACAAAATATTGCTAAGGACACCCTAACACCGACTCAAACTAATGTTTTGTACGTTGTGATCACAACCACTATGAGAAAACTGGGTAGAGGAAAGAGAAAGATGGATTTTTAGATGGTCCTAATTCTAAGCTATAGGTTTAGATGATACATTCCTAGGTGCCACAATTTATGATAACTTTCCTTTCAAAGTTTGACAATTTTTTCTCTTTAAGATCTTAAGAGACATCATGTGACCGATTTTTACACCCTTTTAAATTTATATTTTATAGAAACTAGCAAAAATAAAAGGAATATAAGGTTCATAACAAGGGTTAATTATGATTAATTAACTTCCAACATTAATCATACAATATCATATCAACACATTAATACTTGCAACTAGTGATAAAGAAATGCTACCATCTCAAAAACATAAGAGGAGATATGCACTTAGCTATGGAGAGTGATACAAGAGAGATATATGTGTAAAAACTAGATAAACTAGGAGTAATAAACCTTAATATTATTTTTTTCCTAAGAATGTGGCTGAAAAATAAAATGGTTTTGAACCGCATAACTCTACCATGATTAGTTGTATGACTTTGGACCTATTGCATGGTATTTTACCTGCTTAGATTTAGGATCTATAACTTTATGTGCCCTTTGGTCACCTATAAATGTGTATTATTGTCGAACCCTAAGTATCACATAGTCTTGCAACCAAATAAATAATTTGAATCAAACTCAAATCTTAACCATGGGTGGAAGACCCTACAAAAAGGTTAGTGTTTGGGTTGAAGTGAAATTCATGCACCACATATGTCGATACTAGTTTGAAGAGGCCTTAAACCACATCTAGTTATCCACCTAGCATGTGATATATTTTATATTATGCACTTGTGGATGATTGATACATACCTAATAATATCACATTGAATGTATAAGTTGAATGATTAATCCGAATCTTTGTTGAAATCTATGGAAAATGAAGTTAAAGTTTTGTAAGACTGATCTCCCCTCTCGGTCTTTGTGATTCTAACAGGATCAACATGGTAGAACTTTGATCGAGCTTTAAACAAAAGCTAAGTGTTTTATCCTTTATTAGTTTTCTAAATCCAAATATTTAGGTGTGAGATTTGATATATGGGTAAAGGATCAAGTTATGGAAAACTCTAAGACAAAGATAATATTTAATTTAACTATGTGGTTATATGGGAGGTAATTTCATTCTATATTATGTACCTTCAATGTGTTCTAAACAAATTTTTTTATATTTTTGTTAAATCAAGTCATTTCCCCCTTTTCACTAAAATTTTGTGGTACATGACCCAACCTTGTTGGTCCCTATAAGGAAAATGCTAATTTTAGGGCAGATTTGAGTTTCATGTAGGCAATTTTCCATTTTATCAGAAAGGAGTACAAACCTTGAAGTACAATTTCACTCAAGATGGAAAAATTATCTTTCTCACTTGTTTTTGTAATTCCTATGGGGGCTTCATGCACATCATGTACACACAAATTTTCAATCTTTCTAAGACAACAAATGTTGTCCTTGACATTGCATTAACAATTTCCTTTAGAGTGATCCTTATGTTGTACATTCAAATATATAAAACCTTGTTGATAAGTAGTGATGATAATGATGCGAGATAAAATTCTTATTGGTAGGTATAGTCTTCTTGCTTAATAGTTTCTTATTCCTTGGTACACATGATGTTGAATCAAATTTGGTTTCAAAGGGACATATTTTGCTGAGAAAATCAATTGTGTGGGAGGATGTAACACATGTGAGGGTTTATTATTATTACCCCTTACAAATGACTTCAAGAGGAAGTTTATTTCTAGAGGAGGGGGTGTCGTGTCCACCAATGTCACTCCCTTTAATGACGTTGACTCTAAGATTTATCCGTGATTATGATATTTGAATTGATACTATCATGAATATTTGATTTAAATAACTATGATTGTGTCATCATGTAGTGAGGATTTGCTAACATGTTCTTAACAAGATGACATGCGAGGCCTATGATGACAATTTACTATTTTTTCATTATTGCTTGGTTTATCAATGTTGCTATGGATGTTATTGGGATGAGATTTAGATGTATTATATCTTGATATATTATGGATGATTATTGTTTTGGTTTTTTATCTTGAATTATGGATAAAAGTGGATTAATTAATATAAATGGTTTAGCTTGAGGTGGATTTGATTATTTGAATGTATGTAGTATCATTTCACTTGGTTTTCTTGTATTGAAAAGGTATGATGACATGTGCATTGAGTTTGCAAGTTACATGTTCTCTATAAGAGAATGAGGGACTCAAGGATCGCACCTTAAAGATTGCATAATTGTCCATATGGGTCGAATCCTTACCTCTTGTTTGATTAGTTTTAACTTGTTTGTCTTCAGATTTGGATGGAAATGAGAAAACCATCATCCTTGTGTGTGTTTTGTCATTTGATTCGAGCACCTTGAGTTGATGTCTCCTTAGATTTAGTTTATTTTTAATTATTTTAATATCTTGTTTAATCCATTTTAAGGCTTAATTATTCTTACTTGTATTAGTAATGTTTTTTAGTTAATGATGCGGGAACATCAATGCCATAGAGGAATAAAACAAAGTTTTTGGGTTTTCATAGGTGTTAGAAGTTATTTAAGTTGTCTTAGTGAATCTTGAGTCTATGAGAACCTCTCTTTTTGCAATGTAAATTTAAATTATGAAATTCCCTCCAAAAATTGTATTTGATGACTTGGATTGCTAAGTTTGATATGAAGGGCGTAAAATATGCTTGTAAAAGGCCACTTAAGACCTCACAAGGGGTATGAAGGTGTATTAGTCTTTAACTTGAGTTAAAAGGACCATAGTCATCTTGAAACTTTGGTTAGTTAATCTTGTAACTACCTCTCATTTAATAAGAGAGGATGAGAAATTCAAATGGGAGAAGAGAGAGGTTTTAGAGAGGAGATTGAGGAGGTGGTACATTAGAGGAGCTAAGGAGGGGATTAAGAAGCTTGTATTAGTGTGAGAAATTATCAAATAATAACTTCTTTGGAAACTAAGACTGTGCATTTTTGTTTTCTCATAATATTATGCTTGAAATTTGTGTCTCATCATGGATTCTTGTGCATGTATTGATAGGATTTGGAAGGTTTATAACATGTAATAAGACAAGAAATGGGTAAGAAGGAAAGAAGACTGTTTGTGAGACTACAATGGAGGAATATAGAGAGAGATCCTCTATTTTGGTATTAGTTCTTGCTTGATCATGGTAATATTTTGTATGTTATGGTTGAAACTTGATGGTTGTTTCTTTTATAATATATAGGTGCATTGTATGGTACCTCCATAGTAAGTCTGAGGGAAGAATGAGTTGAGATTCTTAGTCATTAGCATTGCGAGTGATGCATAGGTCATAACAAGTCTGAGTTGACACTTGTTCCTAATATGATTGCATTGGAAAATGATAACAAGGATTTGGTAAATATCAAACTTGTGATGGAGAAAGGATCAAACACAATTAGTAGTGAATTTTGTTAAACCTTATGACAAACTAACAAACTAGTTATAATTGTGTTATGACAGTGAATACCCTGATTTTCATGTGTAAAGGAAGGTGGGAAATGTGCTTGATCAATAAATGTTGTGTTCTTATAGTTGGTGAAAAGTATGACTATGAATTCTTGGGTGAAGAATGACTTGAACTCCTAAAATGCTAACCCCATCAATAATAATTTGACTTGTGTTATTTGTATAAAAAGCTTTGGAAGACTGTGAACTGTGCATTGCATTTTAGAACTATGCATGTGGGTTAAGGAGATTATAGTGTTTGGGAGAGTTCTTAAAGGTTGCAAAGGTTCATAAATTAGTGTATGAGATGGAAATGAAGGAAATAATATCCCAGGTCCTTGATTACAATACTTTTAAATGCATCACTAAGCCAAAACTATGAGTTAATGATAGCAAGACAATGGAGAAGTGATTGGAAGGAGGATTTATCATGCTAAAAACCCCTACTAGTAATATATTCATGTTGATCACACACATACGGTCTTTTGGTTCAAATTTTAGGCTTGGAGACCGAGTTTTAGATTTTTATAATCATTTCAAGGCCTATGGGTTCCTAGAAAGGGTTTAGTGTGACAGTGCTAGGGTTTATCTTTTTAACCCTCAAATCAACTCCATTTTCCTTGAAATATGTAATATAGCATGAAAAGGAAGTCTATAAAGATATTTTAAAGAAAGTTTGAGAAACTAAGGGCTACATTTTTATATTTTCTTGACAGTCTAGACCTAGGTTGATAAACACAATCAAAGGGCTAATTAGGAGGGTGATTTTCCAAAAGAAGGAATATTTAGACTTAGAGTTTGAGTTGAAGATTTTGTATGCTCAAAGAAATCTTAAATGGGTACCCTAAAAGGTCTAGATTTTTCTTGAATGCATGAACACGAGAAGTTATGGGGATCTTAGGACTTTCCTAGACTAATTGGTCTCTCAAGAACAAAAGTTACAAAAGGAAGATATAAAGAGTTGTCCTAAGAATTAAGTTCTAAAATATCGCAAGCATGTCAAGGGTGGTGAAAACAAATATGGAAGGTGTTAGTCCTTCATGCGGGTAGCTCTAGAAACTTGTTTGCACTAGTTAAATAACCACCTTGCCTTAAGAAGGAAGAAGGCAATTTTGATAGATTTAATAAAAGAGTTGAACTTTGGAAGTTTCTCTAACATTATTTGTGATGGATATACTTTGTTGTGAGTGCTTTGTTGAAACAAGGCTAAGGCTAAAGGCTAGAAATTATTGGAGAAGTCGGTGGGTACATGATAAACCAAAGACTAGTGAAGCAAGGTAAGGGAAAGATAGGGTAGTTGAATACAAGATCATTTTGTTGAAGGATGAAGCATTTTAATGAGTGAAGGAGTTGTGAGTGAAGAGTCACAGTTAGCATTACATAAACATTGTATGTAGGATATAGTCAAGGAAGGAGGCAATTTTAGTGATCTTGTCGAGAATAGACAAGGTTTGAGCAATATTTGCCTACTACGTAAAAGTAAGAGTTTATTGTTCTTGGGTGATTAAACAAGTTGAATTATGAATTTTAATGTAATTGTGGATGACATAGATGGGTTGAATAATTATCTCTGCACTAGTTAATCATGTTTAATGAGGTATGGGACTACCTAAGCATGGGTTAGGTGGGCCCCACCACCTCACAATGTGTGTCACTTTTCCCAAACCCAAATTTGGGCTAAAAGTGGAATTTGTAAGAGGTGCTTTACTTATGGGGGTCTCATTTATACTAAAATGGAACCCTTGGACCCTACTTATGGGTAGGGGGCCTTTTTGTCTTTTCCTCCCATTTGAGCCTCTCTTGTCCACATCCTAATAAGTGAACTTGTTTTATGAGCCACTTAGGAATTGGAGGAGATTTTGGATAGTTTTAATTCGATTTTGGGATATTTTCCTCCATTATGTATTTTGCCTTATGTGTGATGGGGACTTGTGGGAATCTTGTTTTGAGATGGAGAGGGTGAAACATGTCACCCCCTCACCGGTGAGAAGATTTTAGATCTTTCTTATTATACCTCCATTTTGGAGGGGGAGGGAATTTTGGCCTACTTTTTTACATTTTCGAGAGTTTTGGGGAGATCTTGGAGGATCATAGAGATTGGATGGTTTTGGGCCTGCACTCGGAAGTTGGTTTGCTTGGATGTTGAGGTAGGCCTCACACCTCTTGGTTTTTATTTATATTTTTTAACAAAACTATGGATTGGTAAACCTATTTTGGTTTTAGGATTTTTCTTGTGTGTTGGTTGATGGATGTTGATATTGTATTTCATTTATTTTTCTCCATCCATCTCACTTGAATGGATTTAGGAGTGTTGGAAAGAGGGAAGAACCCCTCTTGAGAAGCATGGAACTTCTTAGTTGTGTTTTGGGTTATGAAAGATATAAGGAGTGAGGTTCTTAAGACACCTTGAAAAGTGACAGATTCGTTTAGAGTTGAATTTGTGATCAAATGGGCATTCTTTCCCTCTTCCCCCTCGCGAGAAGCTTGGATTTTCTTGTTGGTGTTTGATTTTGGATTGTTATTTGTTAGTGTTATTAAACCCTCTCACTCTTCCTATAGCTTGTGCATCTTGGAGGCATGCAACCTATCTCTCCCATGGACTTGGAGGGAGGATACCATGTCCTCCATTTTTGGAGATGGAATGTAATGATGCCTATTGGTTGGGTAGAAAACCAATCCACATCTCTTGTGGTTTTTGGATATTTATTGTTGAAGATGGAGCTTAATTTTTGCTTAGATATAATAAGTTTTAAATCTAAAGTTTGGCATGTTGTTCCTATTTTACGGAGGCTTTTCCACTTGATTTGTAAGTTGAATTTTTTTGAAGTGTAAGAAAAAAAGGATGTAAAATGGATTATATTAGGTTTGAAAATATGCTTGTTATTCTTTCTAAATATATTGTTGAAAAAAGAATTTATGGGTATGATCTCTTGATTTAACTTATTATTTCCATGGTAATGAATTGGATAATTTTGTCACCTCTCTCGTACTCTTTGTAATGGAAGTAAGGAAATACTAGTTGTTATAAAGTATATTTTTTTAATCATTTATTGGTTTCTCAATGGATCTTGATGGGTTTTCTATGGACCTGGTTGGATTCACACTCTTGGCTTGGGGTTATAAAACTCAAAAATTTGAAATGATTTTAAATATTACATTAATGTCAACTTAGACCTTTTTATTTAGATAATTTTCTAAGTGTGGTTGAAAAAACTACTAAAGGATAAGGAATCTAGTTATTGAGAGATTGCATATTATTGTAGTAGATAAATTTCTCGAGTAGACCCATATATACTTCTTATCATGTGTATTAGTTTCTAAACAGCACTTGATTTATACTTTGAGTTTTTAAATCAAATGAATATGATTTATTATACCGCCAAGCAAGTTGTATAGGCCTCAAATTTACAAATAATTTAACTTTTCTAACCAATGCATTCACACCAGCTATTCTTTGGCATATATAAGCTAAAGTTTTTCATTTATTTTCTTTTTGAAAAACTTTATTATAATTTTTTGATTGGCTGGAATCTTTTTATAGGCATATTTACATTTTATGATTAGTTAAAATATCTATTTTCTTTCACCTCCATTATCTATAGTTCAAACAAACAAATTTCTTACAAGTTGCAAGCACCTTTATTGTTCATTAAATTCGAAATAAATATGCATTATTGTTGAAGGCAATGTAGGCTCCAATGATGGGTGGTGGATATTTGGTGGTTATTTGTACGGGTTCGACTAATATGCCCCAACTACTTCATAATTCAAACCTTTGATATCCCCCTTTAATCTGCCTTTGTGAAGCATAAGCCAATGAGGAAGCTCCACACCCCCTCACACTCGTTAGTCTTATGATATCCCTTTTCACCACTAGGAAATATGAGCCAATAGAAAATCTCCACGCTTGCTTTGAAATTCACTTTCATTTATACCAACCTTGTCAGAGTGTGAAGCATAGACCAATGAGAAAGCTCCACGCTCCTCACAATGTCGCATGTGCCACACCATGACATGGTGAGCATTTGCAATGTGCTTTCTTTTTCACCTTGAACTTGTGCCATGTGTCCACCTCTAACTTGCACTCTTCCTCGACCTTTTAACCTTGCATGGTTGTTTCCATGACCTGAAACTATATTAAATTCGGTTCCTTTTGGAGACTTGAAGTCTACATAAATCAAATGGCTCAAAGAGACCCGGAATCCCGCCATGTGTCCCCGCTTTTGTGGGCATTTTAAGCGCTTGCGATTTAGAATTTTGACGGGTGTTAGGACGTCTGTTAAGATTTTAAATGGATAAGTCCATTTATAATAAGTTATTCAACTTAATCGGGGAGGGATTATTTGCAAGGTGATTTGAACTGTGCTCTACTTGCTATACAAACAAATATGCCTCCTCCAAAACTGCATCCTCTGACTATACTTCTCTTTTTCTCACTTTGTACAATTTCATATTCCTAATAAGATTCATACAAATCTTCAATATTTATACAATCATCGAACATAATGACACTAGTTGGGGATCCGATCATTATCTCCTCTTTTGACTTCTTCATTGTGTCCCCGCCTCTTACACACCGTATCGACCAAACAAATTCAGACATGTGTAATTGTGCTCTTCGCGGTGGCTAATATAACTAAAAATGCAAGATCGTGACACATGGAAAATTCTCAATAAGTAACATGTAGGTTGGGTCAATCCTCAAGCTAATTAAAGATTATTACGTGTCACTTGCATGTTCAACCCGACATGCAAATCTTCAAATGACCATATCTTTCACTCCGAGCTCCAAATATTGCAAAATTTATATTGTTGGAAAGGTCTCCTCCAACCCTTTAATTTGACATTATCTCTTTCAGAGATTGATGGCATTTCGTCCGAGAAAAAGAGTAAAAATAGTTCAAGAATTAAGTCTGCAGTTTCAAATCTAGTAATGTAACAATAAATCATAAACCCTTTAATAAATAGCAAACTTACACATTGATTATCCAAACAAATAAGATTTAAAAATTTATACACAATTCATTATACTAAAAATATAAAACAATTAAACTCTTATTAAATAAATACATTAAATAAATCTTAAACATACACATTAATTATCCAAAAAACAAATAAAAATTTAAAATTTCTATATAATTCCTTAAAACTAAAATACTAATCATGCATGTCTAATAATTAAATTATTACTACTAAATCAGTAGCATAATTAAACCAATTAAAAAGAACACATAAAACACAATAAAAACATAAACACATTAAATAAACCCTAAAATTACAAATTTAGACATAATTTATTAAACTATAAATCCTAAATTTACAAGTTAAGTTGATTATCTCACCAATAAATAATATATTAAATAATTATTAAATCAATACATTAAATAAATTCTAAATTTATACAAACAACAAATAAAAATTTAAAATTAGTACACAATTCATTAACCTAAAAACAATCATATATGTCAGACAATTAAACTATTAGTAAATCAATATCATAATTAACCAAAAACTTACAAACAATTATAAAATCAAATAAATACTATAATTCAACAAGAGTACAAACTATTATAAAATTTAACATCATTATTAAACAAGAGTCCACAAAAGATCAAACAATTAAACCATTATCAAATCAATAGTGACCATACCTATCAAACAAAACTAATATTCTATCACTATAAATTGTTATTAAATTGATGCATTAAATAAATTCTAAATTTATTCAAACAATAGATAAAAATTTAAAATTAATACATAATTCATTAATATAGAAAACAATCATATAATCAATAACAACCATACCTATCAAACAAAACTAATTTTCTATCACTAATTAAATTATTATTTAATCAATACATTAAATAAATTCTAAATTTATACAAACAAAAAATAAAAATTTAAAATTCATACACAATTCATTAACCTGGAAAACAATCATATATGTCAGATAATTAAAATATTACTGAATCAATATTATAATCAACCAAAACTTGCAAACAATTATAAAATGAAATATATAGTATAATCAAACAAGAGCACAAACTATCATAAAATTTAATGTCGTTGTTAAACAAGAATCCACAAACGATCAAACAATTAAACTATTATGAAACCAATATCAAGCATTTCCATCAAACAAAACTAATACAAGCACAAGCACAAAGACAATCGACACTACAAAGGTACGCGTGATTGTCTTATTGGCTCACATTTCATAACGGAACAAACCTACGCGTAAAGCCACATAAGTAATCAAAAGGTTAGGGAAGCATAAAAGTAAGCAAAACCTAACCCCAAACCAACCGAGAGACCAATAAGTAAAGAAAGCCTCAACAAGTAACATGTAGGTGGAGTCAATCCCGAGCTAATCAAAGAATGCCACGTGTCACTCTCATGTTCAGCCCGACATACCAATCTTCAAATGACCATATCTTTCACTTAAGAGCACCCAATTTGCAAAATTTATATCGTTGGAAAGGTCTCCTCGAGCCCTTTAATTTGGCATCATCTGATTCAAATATTGATGACATTTCATGGGATAAAAAGAGGGGAAAAGTTCAAGCATTAATGTGTAGTTTCAGATCCAGTAAACTAAAAATAAATCATAAACACTTCAATACATATTAATCTTACATATTGATTATCCAAACAAATAAATTTATAAATTTATACACAATTCATTATACTAAAAATATAAAACAATTAAACTATTATTAAATAGATACATTAAATAAATCTTAAACTTACACATTAATTATCTTTTTTTTTTTTTAAAAAAATTTCTATACAATTCCTTAAAACTAAAAAAAAATCATGCATGTCTAATAATTAAATTCTTACTACTAAATCAGTACCATAAGTAAACCACTTAAAAAGAACACACAAAACACAATAAAAATATAAACACATTAAATAAACCCTAAAATTACAAATTTTTACATAATTTATTAAACTATAAACCCTAAATTTACAAGTTAAATTGATTATCTCATCAATAAATAATATATTAAATAATTATTAACTCAATACCTTAAATAAATTCTAAATTTATACAAACAACAAATAGAAATTAGTACACAATTCATTACCTAAAAACAATCATATATGTCAGACAATTAAACTATTAGTAAATCAATATCATAATTAACCAAAAACTTACAAACAATTATAAAATCAAATAAATACTATAATTCAACAAGAGTACAAACTATTATAAAATTTAACGTCATTTTTAAACAAGAGTCCACAAAAGATCAAACAATTAAACCATTATCAAATATATATCAACCATGTGTGTCAAACAAACTAATTTTCTATCACTAAATAAATTGTTATTAAAACGATGCATTAAATAAATTCTAAATTTATACAAACAACAAATAAAAATTTAAAATTAATACACAATTCATTAGCGTAGAAAACAATCATATAATCAATAACAACCATACTTTTCAAACAAAACTAATTTTGTATAAATTAATTAAATTATTATTAAATCAATTCTAAATTTATACAAACAACAAATAAAAATTTAAAATTCATACACAATTCATTTACCTGGAAAACAAACATATATGTCAGATATTTAAACTATTACTAAAACAATATTATAATTAACCAAAAACTTACAAACAATTATAAAATCAAATATTTACTATAATTAAACAAGAGTACAAACTATTATAAAATTTAACGTCATAATTAAACAAGAATCCACAAAAGATCAAACAATTAAACCATTATCCGTTAGACAAAATTAGTTTTCTATCACTACCATGAAGTAAGTATTTTTAATAATACCATTACAAAACAAGAGTGTACAAAATTCAACAGTCCAATTCAAAATTTACTCAAAAAAATTAAAACCATTTGAAACAGACAAGTTAATGGTTAGGCCATTATTAAGCATATTTTTAAATACTACTAAAGTCAATTCAAAAAGAGACAAGTTACAATGTTTAATTCATAACACTAAAAACTTCTACAAACCATATTATTAAATCAATACTAAAACTAAATAAGAGTCTACAATTTAATGGACAAGAGTTTATACAAGTATAACAAAATAGTAAAATGTCCTTTAAAATTTGGCTCATAAAAATTCTTAACTTCTCTCTCTGTCTTTTACTTATAGGTATAAGAAAACAATAAATTTAATACATATCAAAGTGGAAAGATGAAGTCAAACTCAAGTAAAAGTTCAGTCTTTAATGTTAGCTATATGACAAGCCAAACGAAGAGAACAACTTAAATTATCCCACACAAAACAATATTTGCTATATATGCTCCACTTCATCGTCTCAATCTTGCTTTCATTATTCATAAGCCCACAATTTGCATGGAAAAGAGCAAAAAAATGAAAAAACCATTAGGTTACATGTGTGAAATCCAACCACACCATCGACGCATCAACATCATTTGTACACCAACTATACACTAAATAGAAAGCTTAGAAATAAAGGTGCATTTAGATATACTCCACGTATCTGTGGAGGCATTTGACATCAACCATTTCCCTTGGCATCAACTATTTTTCCTCTTTTTCTCCCACCAAATGCCATCAATATCTGAATCAAATGATGCTAAATTGAAGGGCTCAAGGAGACCTTTCCAATGATATAAATTTTGTAAGATTTAGAGCTCTAGAGCAAAAGATATGGCCATTTGAATATTTGCATGTCGGGATGAACATGAACGTGACACGTGGAAACCTTCGATTGGGTGGGAGATTGCCTCTCGCCCATGTGTGCATTGTTTTTCCTTAGCCACGTGTTGGTATATGGTTGGTTGTGGAATCATTATTTGCTTACGTGTCTACTTCCCTTTGCTTTTGATTTTCCTTTCCTTATTTCGAACTTGACACCTTTTATCAAATTCCGCTCATTCCGGAGCTTCGAGATCTGCGAGTCTATCTACTGAAGTGTGACGGAATGCCACCACGTGTTCTCCTTGGGACTGTTGATCTTCACCTTGATGCAAAGTGCAAGCACCTTCGCAGATGTCCGAATTTTCTTAAACCTTCGTGAAACATGGACTAATGAGAAAGCTCCATGCATACATCACAATTCACATTTAGCTATAAGATATTGTCTATAGCTGCGAAATCCGAAGAGATACTTGGAGTCTTCTTGTTGGATCACCTTTCATGGTGGTCATCAAGGTCGACACGGTTTGACATCGACGAGGAACATGGAGCTTTGTCATTGGCTTATGCTTCATGCTCTGACAAGATCTTATAGTTGAAGGTGAATTGTGAAGTATGCGTGGAGCTTTCTCATTGGTCCATGCTTCACGAAGGTTTAGGAACAATCTAACACTACGAAATTTGAGGACATACGTGGAGCCTTCTTACTAGATCACCTTTCGCGGTGGTTAATTAAGGTTTGACATAGTCGACATTTGTACAGAGTGTGGAGATTTCTCATTAGCTTATAATTCAGACTCTAACAAGATCTTATAGCTAAAGGTGAATTGTGAAGTATGTGTGGAGCTTTCTCATTGGTTCATGTTTCGCAAAGGTTTAAGAACAGTCTGAAACTGCAAAGGTGCGTGGAGATTTCTCATTGGCTCGAACTTCATAGTGAGCATTACAACGATCAACATTCCAATGTGGACACATGGTAGCATTCCATCACACTTCAGGCCGATAGACTCTGGTGGATCTCAAGCCCTAGAATGAGCAGAATTTGATAAAAGGTGTCGGGTCCGAAAGAATGAAAGGACAGTCAAAAGAAAAAGGAAGTGGACACGTAAGCAAAGCCCAACCCCGCAGCCAACCAGAGACTAACATGTTGAAAAGGAAAAGTAATGCACACGTAGGTAGAGGTAATCTACAAGGCCAATCAAAGGCTGCCATGTGTCACATTCCTGTTGTTCTTGATATGTAAATATTTAAATGGCCATATATTTCACTCTAGATCTCCAAATATTGTAAAATTTATATAATTGGAAAGGTCTCCTCGAGACCTTCAATTTGACATCATTAATGAATTGAAGTGCTTTGACATTGATAATAGATATCATAGTTATGACATTTATTTGGTATGTGAAGTGGGTACTAGCTGTTTTAATGATCTTGTGTGTTGTTCTTTGTGGATTAATGCATGTAGATTAAATATTAAGAACAACTTCCATCAATGACATTTCAATAGTATATTTTTGAAAAAAATAAATGGTGTATTAGCTTACTGTTTTTAAAGGCTGCAAGGGATAGATCAACAATTGTTTTCTCTAGTAACAATCTATTTCTCTGTTTTTCTATCCTTGTTTTTTGTTTTTCCATCTTGGTGCTTGTGTGTTTTGTGAATGTCTAGTTCTCGGGTCCAGTTTATTGATTTCCTCGTAAGCGCAACATTTTCTCTTCTTAATCCAAACAACCATTCACACCCTAAATAACTATCTATGACAACCAAATGTCTACAACTTCAGTTTTGTAATTGCTTCGGTAGTATATGTCATTCTTGACCTTGTTTATTTTTTTATAGGACCAATATGTAACTAGATGAAGCTTGTTTCATTATCTCCCCCTACAAAATAATATCGCCATTGGTGCTTAGCATTTAGGTGCATACTCCCTATCCGAATTGAGGAACTATTACTTATTGATGAAGATAAAACCACATAAATACCTGTGATCTCAAATATTGCATGTGTTGGAAAGATAAAGTGAAACTTTAAAATGTACCTCACGTGTTTACATACAAGAATTATTTTAACTAATTTGTGTTACTTTCATCAAATATATGCCCATATATCGGTATAAATGGATACATATATTTGTGTACCCATTATGTTTAGATTTGGTTCCTTTAGTTTACAAAATACTGGTAATATGAAATGTAACCACACTCATGTATTATCTGTTATATATATAAACAAGGGCAAGCATATAAATCAAATCATAACTTGATGCTAGGTTTTTCATGCTTTTACTTACCTTACTTTGCTGCGTAAACCGTGCATCCTTAGCTTTTCATGTGGTTTCCCCTTGGTCCTATCATAGTGTCTTTCGATTTTTCCTACCACTAAGGCGGTGTCACACTTATAAATGGAAAGCTCTTCTCCCATTACAACGATTGTGCAACTAGTGGAAATGGATCCCAAGTATGTGAGAAAGTTCGTGTCGAAAGTATAAGACGAGGTACACACTCGATCCCTCTCCAAATGTTATCACTTTTGATGAATGTTTGGATCATGTTGTCAAGTGGTATCAAAACCATTTCCTTATTTCCTATTTCTGTGGTTGTATTCCCTCTGAAACCTACTTGCAAAACTGGATGAAAAATCATTGGGAGTCTAATGGTATCATGGTTTCAGGTGTTTGTAACTTCACTAAGGGGTTTTAAATATTTTCCTTTCACAAGCCTCATCAGCTTCAAGCCCTTTTTCTTAAGGCGACATGTTGGTACTTAGGTAATACCCGCTTGTGTTATCTCCATGGACCCACAATTTCAATCTGACTAGCCAAGTCTCACTTAAAATCATTGTTTGGATTGAGATTCCTAGCCTTCCCGTTCATCTTTGGTCCTTTTTTCGAGATTGTTAAGTCCATTCGGAGTTGATTTGCCATGAACATGAGCATTTTTTCTTTGCTCATCCCAACAAGCGTGTGTGTGTCGAAGTGGACCTTGCAAAATATTTGTGGGACCATCTGAATATTCAAGTTGGGTCCTTATGTATCTCTCAAAAGGTGGTTTATTTTAACCTCCCCAACATGTGATTTCATTGTCAGGCCCTAGACCACTATATTTGGGACTATCCACTTTTCGCCCGCTCTAAGCCAACACCAACACAACTCACTACTTCAAAGTCCAAGGTTGACCCTCCGGTTGATGGTTAGATGTGGTTGGTTCTAAGAAGAGCTCAAGGGTGAAACCTTCTATTGAAGTTATTTCACCATCTTCTTCCCCTATGTTATCAAAGGATGAGCCAAGATTACTACAACCTAGTCCTTCGATTTTCATTCCTTCCAAACCCTCACAGAGCTAGGTTATTTAGTCTACTTTAGAGAACACTAGGAATTTTGCTTCAACGTATTTTCCTCTATGATGCTCACGTGGTCCACCTCTAGAGGTTTCATGTGGCATGCATGGAGATAATGGGGCTAAACTCCACTCCATCCATGTAGCATAATGATTCAGACCATCTTCTTCTTACCAATAATTGTACCATTCTCGTCTCAGAGGATGGAATTCCTAATGGGCATGGGGAATTTTATATGTCTAATTTTTCATGAATTTTATGTCATGTAATATTTGGGGTATGTGAGCCCTCCCAAAAATTCTCTGTTCGTTTAGGTTTCTAGTTAATTAGCAGTTTATATGTGATTTGTTTATAAGAAATGAAGATTTCTAGTTTTTGCTTCAAACTACTTTGACATGTATTGCCCCTTATTTTATACACTTCCATACTCAAGTATATCAAGGAAGAAGTGGTGCGAGCATTTCCCTCATGCCGAAATTTTTGGCAATAATCACTACCTCGACCTAGGACCCTAGTAATAGGGCAGTATGGGTGATTATGAGTATTAATGATCTTTCTTTTGGTATTCTTAATATTTACACCCCTAATGAAGGTCCCGAAAGAACATTATTATGGAAATGGTTAGGTGACAACTTACCCATTGCTTATTGGTTGGTGTGTGGTGACTTTAATATGGTGGAGCACCCAAATGATAAATGTGGTGCCCTTCCTATGTTCTCGTGTCTTAGCAAATGCATGTCTTGGTATTATTTTAAAATTTGTTGGGGTCTTTTTGATAATTTTCTCAGCATTTTGACGGTAGGAATTTAAAGACCAAACATGGTTCACTTGGACCAATCTTTGAGAAGGATATGATTGGGTTTTAAAACGCCTTGATCATGCTCTTCTTTCACAACAACCTTATTTTGATTTTGACATGCAAGGATCCTCCATTATCAAGATTTGGTCATAAGTACTTTTATTAGATCACCATCTAATCATATTTAAGGTTATTTAACAAGTGGCCCTCCCAAGGTGCCCAAAACACAATTCTTTCTTAATTTTCTCTGTTGAGTCATCCAGAGTGATCCTGCTCATTGTCAAGATTTGGGATATGGTGCCACATCCACCTTTTTCTACTAGCTAGAATTTGTGGTGGGAGGTGGAAATTCACCACACCACTAGGTACCTCTACTTGGTTTGGTAAACAGTGGGCCAAGTTTGAAGAAGGGATGATTACACTTTGTTGAAAGAATTCAAAAGGATCTCTCTACTTCTTGAGTCTAATAATTTTGAATCTAAACTTTAGAGAAAATCTGTTGGTATTCAGCACAAGATTAAAGTTATTGAATCTCGTTTGGCCCGTGGTGTGCAAATCCGGTGGAGAATTCATTGGCTTAGGGTGGGAGATAAAGCCTCAAAATATTTTTCAAATCCCTTTGAGCCAAGCATGTTTGTCAATAGATCAAAGCTATTTATGATTCTCACCAACAAATTATTGAGCTCCCATATATCACTCATGCTTTTTTAAAGCACTATCATACAGTGTTTCAATCCTGTAGATTCAATTGAGAATGCTACTACTTTACAAAAATATATTCATGTGGTGTCCGATAAGATTTCACCTAGAGATCATGTTCGCCGCGACACCCCTCTCACTTTGGAGGATATTCATGTAACTTTACTTTGTCTTGTGGATGAAAATCCTCCGGGTCTAGATGGATTCCTTAGTGATTTTTATAAAGCAACCTAGTCTTTTGTGGGACATGATTTGCTTCGGGTCTATAATGAAGCTTTCCAAATTCACTCTCTTAGGAGTTTCATCAATCAAGGAAACATCAAGTTCATTCCCAAAGTAGGCAATCTTGAACAGATGAATAATTAATGGTCAATCACCTGTTGAATGTTTCTTATAAGATTCTTGCTAAGACATTGGCCCTCCGCATCGCGAATCTTCTCCCTAAGATCATTCAACTTGAGAAGACTGGTTTTCTCAAATGTTGTTACATCCGGGACAATCTTATTGATGTCTGGGAAGGCATGGAATGGGCATGAATGTCTTCGCAGAGGCCTCTCTTCATCAAGATTGATTTTGAGAAAGCTTATGATCGCATCAAATGGCCCTTCATTATTTCTATGCTTAAATCCCTTGGTTTTGGTGATTTATTTCAATTGGTCGTTAGCACACTATTTTTTTATGCTTCGCACAACTCACCATTAATGGTCACTAGTCCACTGTCATCAACCTTTTCTGCTCTATTAGACAGGGGTGCCCTCTTGCGCCAATGCTGTTTGTGCTTGTTGTTGATGCCCTGGGTTACCTTATTGCTTAACAAGTGGCCTAAGATCACATTCGGGGATTTTTATTTTGGTTCATTGGACTCAACTTATTAATGGTTACTTCACTGATGATTATTTTTTTACTCTTGTTGAGTTAGAGAAGAATGTTGCCACGGTCTTTAAATGTCTCGGCACTTTTGCTTGGATTCAGGTTCCAATATTCAAATGGCTAAAACTTTGGGCTATCGGCAGAGTTGTTTACCTCTTCTAGACTGGTTGAAGGCCTACCCTTGGAAATGGATTAGCCATGGAGAGAAATTCATATTTTTAGGCATTCCCTTTGCCTTTGATAATGACTCTGTGACTTTGTGGAATTATGTTCTTAACAGGGTGGAGCATAAAGTTACCAAATGGTCTTCCAAACCCTTATCTCTAGCTAGTAAATTCCAAGTTTACACCAAGATCCTTTCCACTACTCATGTTTATTATTCTACATGTTGGTTTCCTTCTCACAATTCATTCAACCACTTGCCAAGCTCCTTTGGGAATTTTTATGGTGTAAAATTTCTGGTTCAGTTGGTTTCACTGAGTTTTCTCGGGACATTTTACGCCTTCCACGTGATCAAGGTTGCATGGGGATCATTAATGTTTATCGACAGAGTGTGGCCTTATGTGCTAAATGGGTTATCCAGTGTCTTTAAGGAAAGCAGCTGAAAAATTATTTTGTGCCATTGTATTGAATATGGAGTCCCTAATGACAAGAAGTGCTAGCACAGTATTGGATTGCATACTTTTATTATCACTTCATCTCCTGTCAAAATTACGGGTACCTTTTTCATCAAAATTAGTTCGAAAGACTTTGAGTAGGTAAAACTAATGATGCGGTGGATTGGCGATGAATTTCGCACATGTATTTCTTTTAATTCACAAAACATTTGGTGGTATCTTATCATCACTGAAGGCAATCTTTTGCTTTATCAAACTCCTGCATTAAAGCCATCTGGATCTTCCGCAAGGGCATTCATACCATTCAGGATATTATGAGTCATCAAGATTGGATTTCTTGGCCCGAGCTCAAGATAAAATTCAATCTTTCCAATTCATACCTCCAGTCTATCTACAAAATTCAGGAGCTCCTGCCTGATGTTATGCTCCACAAATTGGGGCTCCAACCTCCGACAACTTGGTGGTGTGATTGGCGGTGGAATCAGAAATTGCCTTCCTCCGATATAACACTCGGACCATTTATTAGTTGTTGAGTCCGCTCTCACCAGCCATTGATAAACTCAATGCTTGGTGGGGGTTACACTCTGAACAGTCCACTTGGCTTCACCGGATTTCCCGTACCTGGAACCCTCTTCTTAAGCCTAAAGTTAACCACTTTCTTTGGTGTCTTGTTTACCAAGGATGTTTTACGGGTGAAAGACATAGTCATATTGGCCTCCCTAATCCCAAATGTTATTTTTGCTCTCATCCTGGAGTGTTCAAATACCTTGGTCATGCTCAATCTATCTGGAGGTGGATCCATTCTTTGTTTCAACCCTATCACCGTGACTTCTTCCCATGTGATCCAGGCACCAATTCTAGTGGCGCAACTTCCAGAGACCATAACTTTTGCACCGTACCGCCGATTGACTCCATTCAAAAGGAAACAGAAAGCTTGGAATGTGTAGAATGTGATGAGAAGGTGTGAACTCTGTTCAGCAATGTTTGACCCCCGAAATCCATGTTTAAGGGGCCCAAATTGTGATTTTTGTAGTGCTGTCTAAAAATAGTAAATTCTAAAAATAGTATGTTTCGCAAAATTAGTGCACATGTAAGTCTTGGAAGATGAAGCACCTTGTCTCCCTCGAGACTGGTGACCTTCCACATCTTTCTAGGTGTCCTTTCGTATTTATAAAATTATTATAAATACATATGTAACCGGAAAAGGGATAGACATCTCTTGGCAGAGATAATTGATGTAATTTGAAGTCTTTGAGTAATTTACATCTCTTTTCAGAGATAGTTGTTTTGCAATTCATTTGGCACATTTGTTAATTTGTTCCTTAAGTCTGAAACCCCTCGGTTTTGGATTAGTGGTATCAGAGCTAAGTCATCTTGAGAGTGTATGATCCCCAGAACGAGGTCGGAACACAAAAAGCTTGGGTGGTCCACACACAATCCTTCAGAATACTTGCCTGCTCGCCGCAGCGACCTCCAATGGTGGAAAACACTAGGATGGATGATCCTCTCAAAAATATGGTGAATGAAGCTCTTAGGGAGCAAAAGGATCAGATGCTACAACAATTCAACCAAATTTCGCAACAACTACAAGTAGGAAATCATGCCTCCTCATCTCGTAAATCAATCCTTTGGTGCCCGACTCCATTCAAGGTGCAAGTAAATTTTGAGATTCCTATTTTTGAAGGTAAGATCAATTCGATGCAAGAGAGAAATGGTTGGACCAATTGACCTCATATTTTTCTGACAATCAATTTACTGATAAGGAAAAGATAACATTTTCTCTATTGAAATCATCACTTGTTGTTAAAAATTGGTGGGGTGTGTATAAGAATGGGCTTGAAAGGGATGAGCTAGGAATCGCAGAGGAACCCACATGGAATGATTTCGTGGATGCCATAAAGGAAGAATATTACCCTGTTGGGGCCTATGATGATTTGTACATACAGTGGCAACAACTTTGTCAAGGTAAGGACCAGTCGGTTCAAGATTATACTGACAAATTTCATTCTTTATCTATAAGATTGGGCATTCAAGACATAGAACAACATAGGATTCTAAAATATCACAGTGGCCTACAATGGAGCATCCGAGAGGACATGGAATTCTTCAATTTCAAACCCTCGGTGAGGCATACAAGTTTTCAGTCAAGATTGAACAAAAGCACAAAAGGAGGACTGCTAGAACCAACCCGTGAGGGGGAAAAATGATAAAGAAGGCCAGACCCGAGGCCAAGGTTGGAAATAGAAGGAGTCGCAAGGAAATAAGATGTAGAAGGAGAAGATAGGGAAGTGGTGCGACCTCCACAAAACAAATCGCCACTCCAAGGAAGAATGTCGAGCCATCAAGTCCTTACTCGCCGAGTCATCTTCTTCAACACTCTCTGCACCAGCAGTTATGCACTCGAGGTTAAGGATGAAGATGATGAAATTATAGATGCTGATCCAGATGTGATCATTGCCACCTCAAAAGTCAAGAATATGGATGAGAAGGAAAGGCTCTTCCACTCTAAGCTTTGGGTAAAAGGTAAGCCACTACATTTTATCCTTGATAGTGGAAGTCAGAAGAATTTAATTTTTGTTGATGTTTTAAAAGCCTAAACCTCCCTGTAAAGCCACATCCCTAGCCATATAGTATTGGGTGGTTAAACCCAGGAAGAGACCTCCAAGTCACACAACAATTCCTCCTTCCGTATGCCATCAAGCCCTTCCATGATGAAGTCATGTGTGATGTTGCTCCATTATATGTTTGTGATGTGCTCCTAGGCCACCATTTATGTGGGATAGACATGGCATCTATGAGTCACGACCTAGAAGGGTCACCATTACCATTGGGAGTCGATGTTATCGATACCTGAGGTCATTCCCCCAAAATATGTCTCCCTCATCAGTGCCAAACAATGTAAGAAGTTAGTGGAGAAAACCAAATAGTTTGTCATCTTGATGATCAGGCCAAAACCTACAAACAAAATTGTTGCAGCCTCCATGAACATGCACTCAATACAACAACAGAAGCAGCTCAACCAAATCATAACCGAGTATGATGATCTATTCCAGACACCTAAAGGAGTGCCATTTCAGTGTCGTAAAACATGTTATTGATTTGGTCCGGGGTCTCCTTTACCCAATAGCCCTGTGTATTGCAGGTCAGTCCTTGAAAATGAGGAGATCAAGAGGTAGCTCCAGGAATTGATTCAAAAGGGACATATTAGGCCAAGCTCTTCACCTTGTGGAAGTCCAATTATCTTGGCGCCAAAGAAGGATGGAACATGGAGACTTTGCATAGACTATTGGGCTTTGAACAAAATCACTGTGAAGAATCGCTACCCCCTCCCAAGGATTGATGATTTGCTGGACCAGCTCCGCGGTGCAAAATTTTTCACCAAAATTGATCTCAAATCTGGCTATCACCAGATCCCTGTCGAGCCCACTGATGTTTGGAAAACTACATTTAAGTCTCGTGAAGGCCTATTCGAATGGTTGGTCATGCCTTTTAGACTAACTAATGCACCTGCAACATTCATGTGGATGATGGACAACATCTTGCGGCCCTACACCAATTCCTTCGTGGTGGTCTACCTAGATGATATACTCATTTATAGCCAGACCTGGGAGAGGCATCTGCAACATGTTCAAGAAGTACTTCAGACCCTCAGGAAGCACAGACTGTATGCAAATCTGGATAAGTGCACATTTGGGATGACAAAGGTCCAGTACTTGGGTTACGTCGTGGATGAGGAAGGAGTCCATGTCGACCCAGAGAAAATTCAGGTTATTCAGAGGTGGCCTACCCCAAAGAATCTTATAGAGCTTCGTAGCTTCCTGGGCCTTGCCAATTTCTATCGCCGGTTTGTCTTGGGTTTCTCACATATTTCTTGGGAACTCAATCGTGTGATTAAAGGAGGGAACAAGGCTAAATTCCAATGGGGGAAGCACAATAGAAAGCATTTGAAGGGTTGAAAGAAAGGTTATGCTCATCCCCTATCCTTTCCCTTCCTGATCTACATCATCCATTCGAGCTGATGACATAACACATCTGAGTATGCCTTGGGAGTGTTATCATGCAACATGGCCACCCTGTTGCATACCATAGTGAAACATTCAATGACACAGTCAGGAAGTACCCAACATATGACAAGGAGCTTTATGCCATCATCCAGGCATGTAAGTAGTGGAAACACTACATTCTGGGGAAGGAGACAATAATCCACACTGACCATAGGCCTTTGGAGTTCCTTTAGACACAAAGCAAGTTGAGGAATGAGAGACACCAGAAATGGGCCACATACCTACAACAGTTTCACCTGATAATAAAGCATAAGAAGGGAAGTGCCAACTCAGCAGCAGATTGCCTAAGCCGCCCTCCAATTGCAGCCCTCACAACTATTCTTGATCTCTGTGGACATGAGACTTCAAGTTGGTGTAGTTTGTATGAGAAGGATCTTGAGTTTTCAGACACATATCAGGCCCTCTCGTGAAGGAAAACATGTCTCTGATTTCAATCTACAAGATAATCTCCTCTGCCATATGGGACACATCTGTGTTCCAGCAAGTGAACAACAGAAGATGATCTGGGAAGCACACTTCAGCAAGACCGCATGGCACTTTGGCGTGGACAAGACATTGGCGCAGTACTTTAGAAGCATTTCTACCGCCTAATCTAAAGACCGATGTGGTGAAGTATATTAAGTCCGCACTCCTTGTGTAATTGCTAAGCCAACTAACAAGAAATAGGGATTGTACACACCATCGCGTAACCAACCAAGCCTTGGGCATCTGTCTCGATGGACTTCCTCTCAGGTTTGCCAACTTCGAAACATGGGAATGATGGTGTTTTTGTTGTAGTTGATCGATTTTCTAAAATGGCTGTAATGGTTTCTTGTAAGAAAAATATTTTTGTTGAAGATACTGCTAAAATTTATTTCAGTCATGTATGGATCAACTTTGGGCTCCCCAAGTCTATTGTTTCTGATAGGGATAGCAGGTTCCTGAGCATCTTCTGGTCCACCTTATGGGGAATGCTAGATACAAAGTTGATGAAGTCCACATCCTTTCACCCACAGATTGATGGGAAAACAGAAGTGGTGAATCACCTAATTGTTCACATGCTTCGTATGTACCACTCCAAGCACTCCCGCACATGGGACGAGGCCCTGCCATACATACAACATGGATACAATCGAGCCCTGCACAACTCCACTAAACACAATCCTTTTCAAGCTTGTTATGGATTCCAACCTATGGCTCCCATTGATGTATGCATCCCAATTCCTACCATGGAATTCACACTTCATGGAAAAAGTGAAGCAGAAAAGGCGACAAGGTTTGTTGAGCAGATCCAGCACATTCAGCACCAAGTCCATGACATTTTACAGAAAATGAATAAAAAATATAAGAATCACCATGATAAACACAGGGTTCCACATCATTTCCAGGTTGGTGATAAGGTTTGGTTGCGGCTTCAGAAGGAACGGCTTGCAGGTCCACACAGAAAGATTCGACCTCTCTGGTATGGTCCTTACACTCTCACTAAGCAAGTAGGGGAAAATGCTTTCGAGTTGAATCTTCCACCCTACCTTGGTCTGCACCCCATATTCAATGTGGACCTCCTCAAGCCATACCATCCACCTTTGTTGGATACTTCAGTCACAGCAAAACAATTGGACATCTCCGAGCTCAATCCAACAAGTCTTTCCCCAGCTGAAGAAGATCAGATTGTGGACAATTTGACTAAGACCACCAGAGGACAACCTATTCAACTCTATCGTGTGATAAAGAAAGGAAATCTCAGTCACCAAGGTGAGTGGCTCACTGCATACCAGGTAAAGAAGCAATTTCCACAGCTGATGGGGCATCTTAATGCAATGGGGACCATTGCTTCTGAAGGAGGGAGGAATGATCCAGGTAGCAATTCTAGTGGCGCAACTTCCAGAGACCATAACTTTTGCACCGTACCTCGATTGACTCCATTCAAAAGGCAATGGAAAGCTTGGAATGTGTAGAATGTGATGAGAAGGTGTGAACTTTGTTTGGCAATGTTTGACCCCCGAATCCATGTTTAAGGGGCCCAAATTGTGATTTTGTAGTCTTTGTCTAAAAATAGTAAATTCTAAAAATAGTATGTTTCGCAAAATTAGTGCACATGTAAGTCTTGGAAGATGAAGCACCTCGTCTCCCTCGAGACTAGTGACCTTCCACATCTTTCTAGGTGTCCTTTCGTATTTATAAAATTATTATAAATACATATGTAACCAGAAAAGGGATAGACATCTCTTGGCAGAGATAATTGATGTAATTTGAAGTCTTTGAGTAATTTACATCTCTTTTCAGAGATAGTTGTTTTGCAATTCATTTGGCACATTTGTTAATCTATTCCTTAAGTCTGAAACCCCTCGGTTTTGGATCACCATGGCGCCTGGCCTTATTTGGTGACTTCAGTCCTTAGACCTGTTATATTGATTCACCGTGGCATTTGCTTCGTGCATGTATTCTGTTTCATATCTATAAATCTCACAATGTTTTAATTTTCAAGCAAGATCAATCTGTTATTTTCTTTTCCACTAATGACAAAGTGATTAGTTTGTCTACTGTTCGCATACAGATTCAATCTCAAGCTGCCAAGGTCACCTTGGAGTTCGCTCATATGCAGGAGATTCTTGATCATTGGGGAGTGCCATATGCACTATGAGTCGGGTTCCGCCAGATCCTCAACTTCGCCACCATGGCCTTTGCCACCCCAATGTCTCGCCTCCCCGCAGAACATGTCGAAGAGCTACTTGCGCAATGATTGTTCCACCTTCCCTCGGGGTCACCCTTCATCCTCATCCTCCTTTGGGCCGGGCTAGAGCCCTCCCCAGCTGGTGAAAGGTGTTGCCGCTCTGCGGTGGGGTTCTCTGTTGCCGGCCATGTAGACCATTGCAGGATCTCGCCCCCAGTTGGGGAATTATGGTTCCATTACAAATGTAGTATCATGATCACAATGGTTGGTAGGTGGATCCTCCTTTGGTGGAGCCTAACAATGGAGCTTTCATCCCGCCTCGGGATGATCCCCCTCCTCCTAGTGTGGCGGCATGTGCTTGATGGTGGTGCCTTTTTATGCTATCTGATTGCCCTGTCGGCGTGTTAATGTAGCCCTTGTTGTGTTTTCTATTGTGCTAGTACCCTTGTGGTATTTTGTGGGACCGTGTAATATCCCAATCACCCTTACTATGTAACTCTCTTTTATTTTAATTAATATAAAGGGTAGTTCCAATAATAAATCATAACTTGATATGGAGTCGCAACTTGTCCATGGCTCCCCTCCTTTAAATAAAAATAAAAAAATAAAACATCCCTTTAGATTGGATAATAACATGGGTTCTTCCACCTTTGGGCATTGTCTTTATTTTTAACACAAGCCCTTAGGCTTTATTATCACCCTATTATATATATATATATATATATATATATATATATATATATATATATATATATATATATATATATATATCTACTATATATATATATATATATATCTACGAGGTATATATATATATATATATATATATATCTGTAGATATATATATATATATATATATATGCCCAGTGTATAAATAAGAGATTCTTGTAGATATATGGCGCGACCGCCTTCCCTCGGGCCTTCTCTTTCTCGGGTGTTATACATGAATATGTAGATATATACTTCCCCTACAAAAATCGAAAGTATATGTACATACTTGGTTGTATATGCATACCTACAATATAACATATTTTCAAAGGAAAGACAAACAATTTCCCATTAAACCCACATAGGGTTGTAAGCATTGAGTAGAATGGAAGCCCATAATTTAACCTCCATATTCTTCCATATAAATTTCTCAACCTGCAAAAGTATACCCGAAGGAGAAATACACGAGATACATTTTCCATGAAAGCTCCTTCAAATAAAGAAAACATGTAAACAAACAAATAAGAGAGAGGAAGGGGAATAAAAATATTATAAAGGGAAATTAGGTTTTTTTTGAATCCTGAAGATCAATAGAGTTGGTGTTTTTGATCCTAAGGCTCTGTTTCAACCTAGAGTGTGTTACTTGCATATTAAGTTTTTTTGGATTAAATTTGGGAAGGCTAGTGGGCTTTCTTTTCCTCTTGGTATTTTGGATAGAAATTAAAGTCATTTAAATTATCTTAAAAATAATGTTATTCTTATGAGGGGCATGGGTCCATAGCGGACCCATGCCCAACTTAATTTTTGAATCCTTGATTTAATATTAATGATTGATTACATAGTTAGTTACTTGATAATAAACATAGTAACTATAAATAATGTAAATAAAGTGTTAGTTACGTTTATTCATTTGGGATAGTGTTATTACTTTATGATAATAAGACATCACATTTAAATAATCGCAATTCACCTAATAAAGCAATAACGGTGAATTCAAAACTACGATTTTTGCCACACTCTTCATCTAGGCATAACGATATGGGGTAAACGCAAATGAGCTCATCCTCTTATTATCACAAGGAAAACTTGGTGTGCTTCTAGTCATTCCTAGTCGAATTAAAAAGTGAAATTAAAAATAACATAAAATAAATAAACAATTGATTTGGATTATCGTTATTTAACTTGATTAATAATCCAACTAAAATCGTCGACTCGTAACAATTAATTATCAACCTTATAACCCTTAAGGAGACCTTATTTTTCTACTGTATGACACCACGATGTTTGGTATTCTCTTTGGGAGAAATTGAACATTAACGACTTATTTAGAGACCGTAAATTTCTTGAATAAAACTAGGGTGTTATTAGACCATTTTTACTACCCTCTAATGAAGTTTATGGAATTGGAGTAATTAATGTAGCCAAATTAAGAACAACTAGATAAACTGCAATAAAATGAACTCCAAAAGAAAATAGATCTCCTTCTTCGTTATCAAATAATGAATTACAATGTTTCCTAAATAGGAAAATAACTCTCAACTCGAGTTTCCAAGTAAACTCTAGCTAACTCTGACTAAATCTACTCTAGGTGGCGGAAATTACTATTTTTAGCAGTTTACTAGAACCTGCTATTCTTAGTAAGTTCGCATGCTTATTCCTACGGGCACAGAAATTGCCACGCATCTTCTACATCCCTAAATTAGAGGAATTGCCAACTTTCTAACTCAAAATGCAATTAATAGACTAAAATTAACTAATGCTCAAAAATAGGAAAAAACCAAACTATAACTTAAATCCTAATTTTCGGCCTCAAGATGGCGGATTTAGGGCCCGAAAATGTGTCGAAAACTTGCCCCAACCGGTAGGCGGGTTGCCACTGCGTTCGTCTCATCAAAACACGTGGTTTCAAAAAAAACGGACTCAAACGGACACCCGGAGCTCAAGTTATGACCTTGTCAAGTTCCTGCTAATTCGGGCGCATCAAGTAATAAAGATCAATTAAATGGAATGAATTGAATTGTGGAATATATCTCAAAGATGTTTGATAAACCCCCTCCCTCTTGACGGTGAAGATCACAACAATCTTAAATGGCCTGGTATGCACAAACAATATTTTTGAAATACAAGTGTTACTTCAAATAATCTAATTGTTTGGAATGATAATGGTTTACTCTTTTAACTCTTAATTAATACAAAAAAATGTTCCATTTTTTGTGGGATAGTTAAATGAGTACTTGGATCATAAAAATCAAGGCCATTACACCTCATGAATTTAACAAGAGAATTATTTCAATTTTGGTAGTTATGAATTCGTGTTAAGACATTAGAGTTACCATATCCTATGACCATGCACAATTGGCGATAAAGGAGACTCTAAAAGGGATTAATCCTGATGAATATAAGTTGTTACATTAATAGAATTTTGTGGAATTCGAGCTTTTGTTATGAGGAGTCCACAATATAATATATATTGTATCATGTTTTGTAAGTTTCTCATAGTTTTAAGAGCCATATACACAAAGACAAATATGGAAATCATTCAATTCCAAATATAGGTGATCGTTGCACCTCCTTTTGGTAGAGGGATGCACAAAGACAAAAGTTTTGAATGGGGACTCTTCGAGACATTGTTACTAACATTGTTTTATTGACTATCGATGGAGTCTTTTATTTATCATCTTCTCATAATACCTGGATTTTGTCTACGTGGTTACAATCTTCTTGTACCTGGATTTTTCTGCCCACTAATTGTCAATTCTAACTCAGCATAGGGAATTACACACGTTGAAAGTGGATATTTATATAAATTAACATAACAATGATGTAACGCTCGATCAACTATGATTTTCACTATTAGGCATGCTTGATGAAAATCTTTAATTCTTACATACATGTATTTAGCCTGAACGTATCTTACAACTCTCTTGCAACACTAGATACATTGTTAAATACGCTTAATGGATACATTTTATTCTTCCACACTCGCATTTGGCCTAAAATTATCCTACAATTATTGTGTACACTTTTTTATGAATGGATATAACTATTACATAGTGTGGCATTTCGTTGAAATGTGTACATTTTAATTAGATGTTATATTGAAATGTTTTTTTTTTTTCTGAAGCAGTCATTGAAAATGTTTTTCTATTTTTCTTTGCAGGTTTTGTTTGTGCAAGCACCTAGACTGTGTCAGCAAGAAGGAGACTTACATTGGTGTGAAAATATATTTTTGGCAAGGTATTCTTGGCTTTGCCTCATTTATGAAATTATTTGTTTTAAACTCGGATGGTTTTTCTTAAAGAAAAAATTTACACATCAACTCACTGTTTTGGTTTTTGGTAGGACAATTAATTGTGTGGATGTTTCTTAGGATATAGGGAATCATGCAAAATGATGCCATTATTTAAAAAAATAAAAATGATATGTTTATGTTTCTAAACAAATTATTAATCATTTCACCCAAAAATATAAACAAATAAGCAGAAAGACAGCCTTTAGTCAATTTACATGGTTTTTATGTTTCTTGATAGATCGACCGAGAATTCCATCATCATGTTGATGAATGGAGTTACTGATATAACACAATGACTGCAAATAACTTCACTTGAACTTGCACGCCAATTTACAGGTTGTAGACTTAAATTTAGGGCATACTTTTCTCATGGGGTGAAATCCCATTATGGATTTTTACCTTCTAAGTTTAATGACTAGATACTCGTGAACATGGTTCTCTGTTTTCCTTATTTTTCGTGAAACAAACACACATATGTGCAACACTTGTGTTTACAATTCTTTTTCCATCACAATACTATTCTTATCTTGGCTATAGATACAATCATTCTATAATCTTCCCTACTTGGAAACTCGGCCCATGTTTCTATGATAAAACCTGAAATTTGCGGAGTGGGAGTGAAACTCCCTACCATGGGATCCCCTCCGTAAAATTCAACATAGCCTACTACTTGAGCTCGGTTGGCTCAAGCCATACTCTCATCGAGCCCTTATTTAAGTCATTGATCCGTAAATCAAGGGAGGATTTGCTTCCAAAATATCCCTTCATGAGTATCAAAATTCTATATCAAGTTAAAGGTTCTTTGGGTTTGATTTCTTAGATAACGAGGATGGAGAGATACACATGACATGTTGTAATGAATCCACTAATGAATTATTTGATGGTACACAAATATGTGAGATATATATAGTTTCTAATGGAAAAATTAAAAGAACAAACAATAGTTGTGACTATTTGAACATTTCTTACGGCAAATCTCTTCCATCACGTATTGCCCTAATGAGACATCATTCATTCCCATGATTTTTTTCACTTCAAGTTGTTGAAATATTTGCAAACCACCTCTATCAATTCCATGGTGGACATTATTGGCATTGTTACATTTGTGTTAGGCATTTTTCAATTTGGAAGAAGAATGAGATCGAGGAAAAGAAAATGACATGCCAAGTCACCGTAATTTTGGGTTGTGTTGGTGTAATGTAAACCTTTAGGGTGACCATTGTGACAAGTAAACCATCTTTTGGATATGAACTTAGATGCGATGTCGTTGTCCTTACAATTAAATTCTATCGAAGGTTCTCTTGGAATGAAATTTCTATTGAAACTGGGTTAAAGAATATAAGTGTGTCCCACTTGGTGGCTAAAAATATTTTAAAATTTGACTAGTAAATAAATATTTAAAAATACTATAAAAACTTTAAAAAATCAGGTAAATTTTGGATTCCCTACACCTTGGTATTTATAAGCTCTTAAAAATACATGTTTGGTCATTTAATATGTGTTTGGTCATGTTTTGGTTGTCAGACATATTTTGCTAAAAGTACAAAACTACAAAAAGTAGGACACAATTATATGCTTTGACCCAACTATCAATGTAACAAAGATCTTTATTGACCCTTTCATGGAGGAATACTACAATTTTAAGGGATGGTGTATCAATGGGGGCTTGGCTACACTTTCTCCATATTTTTCAAAGAAACCCTTACTTGACAACATGTATTCTAGAATCCATATACATGGAATTGAAGAGTATGATTGCTTTGAAAAAAGTTTTAAATGTTAGGTGCATAATAAAATTTGTTCCCATGGATAAATTATATTTCTGGCATTTCTACACATGGTTGTTGGAAAAAGGTGCAAGAAAAAGGTGATATAGACTACGATAACACATACCATTTCCCAAAATGTGATGTTCACTTAATTGATTGTAATAACAAATACTTGTTGAAGCTTGAGCTACAAGATCATACTAGGGTATTAAAATACACAACTACCTTTGATGATGTTGCCTTCTCTCTCATGGAAATTAGTTCTAAGGACTATGCTTATTGGATAATGAACCTAAAAGTTTCCATGTAGTGTTGGCACATGTCATTTCTCACCATTTTATCCTTACTTTATCTTCCAAAAAGGGGTTATCTAAAGAAGAGGAATAGATCACAATTGTTTTTATCAAGGCTAAAAAAGTGTACTATGTCGAGAGTCTTTCCTTTGAGAGGAAATCTCAAATTTATCCCTTCTCGGGTCATTACAATAGTTTTTAGTCATGTGATACTTGTTGGAGGAATGATGAAGATCTGGAGGGAATTCGTGAGCATAAAAATGTTGCACTCAACCGAAAAATGATGTAGCTTCAAGATTAAAGCAAGAAATCACCCATGAGTAGACATCTTTTCTTATTTGCATATTCTTTCCTTTGTTCGAATCTTTCTTATAGCATTGGAGCTATGGCGTTACCATTGGAGTGTAACTTCGTTATGGTGCATTGCTTTGATATCGGTTCTCGCATATCCCTCTTTCATGGTAGCAACATATGAGCCCATAAAGGTACCCATGTACAAAGAGGTAATCTCTGGAAAGAAGAAGAAGAGAGAAGAAGAGGGAGACGAGAGGAATGCAGAAGATGCCATGGACAGATCTGAACTCTGCAGCTCTAGGAGGTCTCCTAGAAGAATTTCGATCACGAGATCCTCTGCCTCTAGACTGAAGAAGAGCCACCCACACCTGAATTGTGTGCCTACCCTTAGGAAGGACATAAATGACATGTTAGAAGTTTTCCCACTCCACGAAGGAAACCAAAGGCAACAACACGAAGAACTTTGAGTTTGGTCCATGAAAGTGTGACATAGGTCTAGCAAGTGAGTGCGAAGGAACCAAAGGTAATGTCATGAGTGCAGAAATGTCAGAGTATGAAGGGTGAACACCTGTAGAAAGGATGTCCAACTGATGTGAAGGCAACAAAACATCCCCCACAACAAAAAATGGATCCACAAGCAAGGGTGGATCAATGAAGGTCTCTAGAAAAGTGGAAGTGGTAAGAGTCCTAGAAGGGGCACTCCCAACAATGGAGATGATGAACTCCTCTGAAATACCTATAGATGGATGAGGAACCTGTAGTACATCACAAGTGTACTCTGTGAAAAGATGACTAAGGTCAGGTAGATACTCATCCCAATGAGGGGGCTCAACAAACAGAAGAGTGATGTTAGATAGGTATGAGTCATCCAATGAAGGTAGAGGAGTGAAAGGGGCCTCACACACTAAAGGTGGAAAAGAGGTGGGTGTGATGACTGTATGAGATTGTATAGAGATTGTTCAATATCTGATGAGATGTGGGATGTGTCAACACTCTCTAGAATAGTGAGAGAAGGAGGAGAAGAGTCCTTTGTAGTACTCTCAACATTAGAATTGGGTGCACAATCCTCATCATCAGAAGTAGAACCAAGTGAGTCTGTGTTAGTGGAATTGTCATCACATGAAGAAATAGAGGAGACAATCTGAATCAACAACAATAATAACCGTAGTATGTGAAGGGTTTCCATAAAAGAATCGAAGAATGCTCCGCATACACAGTGGGGTGGATCTGAGTCTACCACGTGAAACCAGAGAGATGGGGAGACATGCATCATTAAGTGACCAAAAACATGGTCACAAGTGTTAAGAAAGTTGTCAAGATGATGATGATCAGTGGGTACAGGAACTGGCCCAAGCAAGAAGTGTGAAAGACCTTCGTAGGCAAAGTAACGTTCCATAGAAGCATGCCAAACTGAATAGTTCCCTCTCCCAAGAAGAAGTGGCAGAGGCTATAAGGTGATCCTATGATGCTCAAGTCTGGAAAGAGCACCCTCTATGATGTGGAATCAAAATTACAAGGTGCACAAATGCAAGACGTCAGACTTAGCCGATAATGCATTTGCGTGTAATACAACACCCAAGAGTACTAGTGAATCCCCTCGAATGTGGCACTTTATAAAGTAGTGTGTTTACAAAACTAACAATGTCATCACATAATGTGTGAAAAATCATGCAACTTTGACTAAAGAAGCGCTCAAAACTGAGCAAATGAGTCAAAATTTATAAAGAAGAAAATAATTCCTGAATCGATAAAAATGCCAATAAGCCTTGCAAATGGATTAAAAAATGCCCGAAATGGGTGCAAAGGGTGTTGTGTGGGTACTCGTTGGAAATGGAATCAAATTTTAGGTAGGGTTTTTTTACTTGCGAGGGGGAATTAGCCTCCTTCCAATCCCGAACCTCACCCTCCGTCTTCGACACATGAATGAAGGACATTAAATACAAGCAAAATAGGTCCCAAAAATATTACAATGCCAAGCATGAATGTTTTTATCCTTAAAACATCAAAAATAGATTGTTTTAACTGCAAAACAAGTCTAAAAGGGAATGGGGAGCTAGGGCATCATAGGTTGACCGAGATGATGGGGAGTTACCAAACGAGCCGAGTCAAGTTAAAGGTAAAGCACCGCCGAGCTATGCAAGGTCCTGTTTGAGCCAAGAGTTGGTGGCCGAGCCATGGGGCATGGGCCACATGTCGTGTGTAATCGATCGCATGCAAATGAAATCGAGCCATTTTAACACATACACTCCCGAGTTGACAAGATTGGCGTCGTTTGAACGAGTGAAGCCACGTGCAAGGGTTGCAGAGTAGTTGGTGAGTTGAGTACAAGGTGTAATCACTCATGCGTAACATCTATACACAGATGTGAAGAAGAGGTGGCAGAGAAACCATCAACGCAGGTTTGAACGGGAGATTTCAGATGCGGGGAATGGTGTTGAGGTAGAGAGGATATGTGAGAATAGATATTGAAACAAGGAAAGAACCCCTATGACGCCATTGATGCATATGACGTGATTGACGCATATGACGCCACTAAAGGAGGAGTTACAATTCTAAATAAGGAATGTAACTCCTATGACACACTGACACAAATGACAATGACAGATTCTATGACATAATCTGACACTTTTCATTTGAATCCCTAAGACCTATGACTCTCGCAAGGTGAGATGACTCACCATGTGATGTGGATGATGACTAGGCAGGTCACACACACCAACACCCCCTTCATCGAAGCTAAGGTAGAGGTCATGGTAAGATAGAACAGTAAAAGAAGACTCCCCTAGACAACTAAGAAAGATGTGCCAATGGGGCCCGACAACTAAAGGCCTGATAAGGTGCCCATATACAAACAACATCTTTCTGGAAGGAAGAAGAGGAGGAGAAAAATCTATATAGCTCGAAGAAGATGGGCGGCTGTAGTAGACCTCACCCCAAGAAGAGACCGTAAGTGAAGAAATTTCACCTCAGTGAAGGGCTTGGTGAATATGTCTGCAACCTGATTAATAGTCTAAATATATTGTATGTCGATGATGTTTTCTGTATCATCTCTTGCATGAAGTGCATGTGAATCTCAATGTGCTTCATCCATTGATGCTAAATTGGATTTCTGCAAATCGAGATAGTGCTCATGTTCTCATAGTAGATAATGGTAGGCCTCTCGAAAATTGATGTCAAAATTGGTCAAGATACCCTATAACCAAACAAATTTTGTGGCAGCGTTAACTGCTCCTCTGTACTCTACTTATGTCGATGATATGACAATGGCATTCTGCTTCTTGTTGGACCAACTGATAGGACTTGAGCCAAGAGTGAAATTGTATCCTGAGGTAGACTTCCGATGATCTAGATCACCGGCCCAATCTGAGTCTATAAATCTAACCAAGTCAATCTCAGTCCCTCCTAAGTAATGAATACCATCTATGTGAGTGCCATGAACATAGTGAAGGATCCACTTTGCTGCTTTTAAATGCAGCTCATGAGGCTCCTACATAAATCTAGACATGATCCCGACAACATACGATAGATCTAGCTGAGTGTGAGTAAGGTAGATCAAGCTCCCCACCAACTGCCGATAAAGGGTACCATTAACCAAGGGGGAAGAGCAATCAGAAACCAACTTGACCCCGGAAAGAAAAGGAGTAGGTGAGGACTTGCAATCAGACATGTGAAACCAAGCAAGCAAATCAAGAGAGTACTTAGGTTGTGAGATCATAATTCCCGAGTCAGATTGTGAAATCTAAATCCCAAGAAAGTAATGAAGCAATCCTAAGTTAGACATGGAGAAATTGTTGGCCAAGGATATCTTCACATAATCAATGATAGAGGAATAGCTACCCATGATCAACAAGTCATCAACATAGAGAACAAGAATAAGCATGGAGTCATCCTACCACAAAATATACACATTTGGGTTAGAGTGACACCGAGTGAACCCTGATGTAAGTAAAAGGAGTCCATCTTGGCATACCAAGCTCGAGGGGATTGTTTAAGGCCATAGAGAGACTTCTTTAACTTACAAATGAGGGAGGGATCATGGACATAACCCAGAGGTTGTTCCATGTAGATCTCTTCCTCTAGGTCCCCATGAAGGAAGGTACTCTTAACATCCATCTAGTGGACTTCCCATATGTTAGTGGAAGCGATGGAAAGGGTCATTCGAATGGAAGTCATCTTCACAACCGGAGAAAAGGTTTTCGAGTAATCAACCCTAGCTACCTGTGAGAAACCCTCAGCTATAAGTCATGCTTTATACTTCTCGACTTCTCCATTGGCTCTTTACTTTGTTCGATATACCCACCTACACCAAACGATTTTTCTTCCTTTTTGAAGAGGGGTAGAATCCCAAGTGTCATTCTTTATGAGTGAGGAATACTCCTCATCCATAGTAGAATCCCACTTAGGAATCCCAAAAGTCTCCCAGAAAGATGGTGGATCAGAAGTAGAGGTGAAGAAGGAGTGGGGTCCAAAAACTCGAGTGAGTACGTCTCTCATCTGAAGGATCTCTAACTAAATCTCCAGCACTCTATAAAGTTTTCCTAGCCCAAAGAGGTCCCGAAGGATCAAGCTCAGAGTCGGAAGATTCTTCACTTGAGTGAGAAGGGACATAGTCCTCATCATCACTACTATTAGAATCAAAAGACTCAGAAGTTTGAGGATTGGGAGGATCAGGGAGAGGAGGAACTCGCTCAACAACATCATCATCTGATGAGTTAGAATCTGAATCAATGGAAAAGAACCTCAGTGGAAGTAAAAGTCAAGGATGACTCATCAAACTTCACACTCCTCTCAATATAGAGCTCATGGGTTGTATGGTTCAACAATCAATATCCCTTCACGCCATCAGGATACCCAAAAAGATACAAGGTTTGGATTGTGGATCCAATGCCTTGCATTTCTTCTTGGGAATCCGAGCCATAGCCTTGGATTTGAAGACTTGAAAGTGCTCAACATTAGGCTTGTGTCCAAACTAGGCTTCAAAGGGTGTCATCCCTCTTACTGTCTTGTGTGGAACACGATTCTGAATGTAACAAGTGCAATTCACCGCTTTAGCGCAACATCGTGGAGGAAGAGACTTCGAGTGAACCATACAAGTAGCCATTTCCTTTAGAGTTCGGTTCTTTCTTTTGTAACTCCATTTTGGGAAGGGATGTAAGAAACTGTAAACTGCAAAGAAATCCCCTTAGAAGTGCAAAAATCCTCAAACCTATTGCTAACATACTCACCTCCATTCTTAGTTCAAAGAACCTTGATAGACCGTTCCACTTGTTTCTCAGCAAGAGCCTTAAAGTTCTGAAAAATGCTCAAAAATTTAGACCTAAGCTTAAGAAAATACACCCAAGTATAATGCAAAAAGTCATCAATGAAGGTTAGTATATATAGAGCTCTAGTGAAAGAAGGAGATGGAAAAGGGCCAGAAATGTCACTATGAACAAGATCCAAGGGACGAGTATCTCTCCAAAATTTTCCATTGTCAAAGCTTTTTTCAGGGTGCTTTCGAGGGTACAACCCTCACAAAGTCCCTTAGAAAACTTAACTCAGGGTAATCCGTTGACCATTTCATTTTGGCTCAATTATTCAAGATAACGATAATTTAGATGCCCAAAATGCTCATGCCATAACTTTCTAACCTCATTTACATGAGTGAGCAAGGCATTGGGCATTTAATTAGAAGAGAAGTGGGAAAAGGTATACAACCGTGAATGGTGATCCACCTTTCCCTCAGCCATAGTGCATTCAGAGTTAATCTCACGAATGATCACCGAGTTGGGACCAAATTCCACTCACATTTCCTTCACCAAGGTGGGTGATTTGGTAAACCGATAGGATATTGGTAGAGAGATTGAGAACACTCAACACTTGGTTAAATGTTCCACCTTCTATCTCTACCGATCCACTACTCGAAACCAACACATGAGTGTCATCACCCAACATAATTTGGGACATGCCACATTGTTCAATGCTAGAGAATTCAACCTCTGAAGAAGCCATGTGGTGAGAGGCGGTGGAATCAATAATCCAAGTTAATGATGGAGCTGATCTAGCTACAAGGGCCTTACCTTTCTTCTTTTCATTTTTAGACTCCTTTACTTTAGAAGACTTGCCCTTCTGAGCATTTTGCTTGATGGATTCAGGAACACTTATTTTATTCTTCTCAAGTAACTAAGTTAAGTGATCAATTTGTTTCCGAAAACATTGATGCTCTTCATGGCGTGATACTTACAATAGGAGCATTTACACTTTTCCTTCTTTGCTTTAGACTCAGAAGTCGAAGTGTTAGTGTTGGGCTTAGTTGGGGTTTGGTTAGTCTTGGTTTATTTCTTAGGTTGGTCCTTTGTTTCTTTCTTATTTTCATTTTTATTACCCTTATTGTCCAAAAGGGCATGTGACTTAGATTTTAGAGTCCCCATTTGAATGAGTTTTAACTGTTCTCGAATGAGTTGGGATGAAAAACTGTCAAATGATGGCATTTTCCAAGCACTACCCAATGCAGATTTCGTGGCGTGGAAAGTTGAAATGAAGACAAAGTATCCAGGACCTAACTTAGAAAGCATCGAAAAGATCAATTGAGAGTATTTCTTCTCCACTTTACATTCCTTTAGAAGTAGTCTAGTGTGGACAAACTTTGAGAAGAAGGCATGTATGTTTTCAAAGTCACTAGGATTCAACCCTAGTAGTTCGTTCTCCAACTCATGCACTCTCATGTCATCTTGCTTCCCAATCATCTCGTTGATTGTTTTCCACACTTCATCGAGGTGTCGAGGAAGTTTCGATGTGGAAGAGCAAGTCAGAGAGAAAGACATACAAAGAAGACCTAAGGCTTCATCACAATGGTTGAACCATTCAGATCTTTAGGGTTCATCATCAAGTTGTCTCTAACCCCATGGTAACACGATATAACCCTTTACTTTGCAAAACCAATATAATTTTAGATCTCCATTCAAAGAAATTAAAAGGTGTGAGCACCGGTACTTTAGAGATATCCATAATGAAGAGATAGAACCAACAAAGGTAGAAGGAAGGAGAGAGAAAGGAAACAACCACCACAAAACAATATTACACCCCCCCGAGTTTGGCACTTTATAGTTTAGTGCGTTGATTACAATAAGATGCAATTATGAGTCGAGAACCATCACTCACCTTGCAATCAATGTAATAATGCGCAAGAGTGGAGACCACAATCAAGGTTTGTTGGGTGCAATAGTTTGACACTGTAAGCAAGCACAAGAACAAGTGAAAACAAGAAGGGGAAGAGAAGGCCTTGTGAGAAATGGCGTCTCACGTCGCACAAAAATCCCTTTTTCGTAAGATTGTGGTGGATGCACTCACAAGTCCACAAGTAATAAAAGGGATAGTACAATGCTCAAGATGATTCAAAATGAGCCGACACAAGCAATACAATGACACCCCAGAATGCAACAATTTATAAAATAGTGTGTTTACAAAAATGATAATCCTATCATGTAGTGTGTGAAAAACATGCAACTTTTACTAAAGAAGTGCTCAAAACAGAGAGACAAGTTAGAAGTTATAGAAAAAAATGATTCCCGAATCGATGGAAAAAGCCAATAAGCCCTGTAAACAGATTTAAAAAGTTCCCTAAACGCATGCAAAGGGTGTCGTATTTGTTTTCGTTGGAAATGACATCAAATTTTAGATAGGGTTTGTTTTTATTGCGAGGGGGATTAGCCTCCTACCAACCCCAAACCTCACCCTTCGTCTTCGACACTCGAAGGAAGGACAATAAAACAAGCAAATAGAGCCCAAAAAAATGCCAATGAAATAAGTGTTTTTCACCTTACAAAAAGTGTGAACTAGGCTGATGATACTAACCAAGCTGAGTTGATTTAAAGGCTAATGCACTGAGTCAGATTGATGTGTGACCGAGCTAGTTAGTTCACACCGAGTCAGGCTGTGGAGAGTTGTGTTGAGCAACATTAAACATGTTGAGTTCAATGTAGGTGGTCCACATGTCAGGGGTCGATGCCACGTGTCAAGGCAGATAGGGAGTGACAAAGGTGTTGAAGTCACTAGGAAACTGTCGAACAAAGCGCCAAGACTCGAGAAAGGACCACATGTCAACCGGGAAAGGTGACTCGATTTTGTGCATGTAGAGTAATGGCTAGGAGATTTGCCAGGCATGCAATATCAAAACGGTCGAGTAGAGGTGTCACATGAAGATTCGCACCAATAGGATTCTGGGCATCGAACGGGTCAGAGGCAAATCAAGTTGGAGCTAGGCCAAGCCTACCACGAGCACATAGGTTCAAGACACATCGAGGGAACTCTCCACATAGTAGGGCCGAGAAAACTCATCTTTTAATCTGAGCCGAATGGAATGAAACCAGGGCACGAGCTCAAGATGAAGGTAGATGCACAACAAGAGAAGTCGAGTCCAATTGATACAAATGAAAATGAGCGAATGCAAAAAAGCGTCCTTGCAAAAGCACAAACAATGCAAAAGGAAATAATGTAGACTCTGAGTTGGATCAAACCCGAGCCCGCAGATGTGTGAAACCAATGCCGAGAGTGTTGAAAGTAAACCACGACAATGAAAAAGAGCTCATGAGTATAGAAGCAACCATGAACAAAATGACCACACAAAAAACACCTCAAACTTGCAACTGCTGAAACCTCAACGCGAGGTGAGCAATATGATTCCAAAGTAATAATAAAAAAAACTTGCACGAGGAAATAAGAAGAAACCAGAAGTAATAAGCAATTGATAAACGAAGAGTGCACGTTTTACCAAAACCTCATGCTTTGATACCATGTCGGAGGAATGACGAAGATATGGAGGGAATCTGTGAGCATCAAAACGTTGTACTCAACCGGAAAATGATGTAGCTTTAAGGTTGAAGCAATAAATCACCCATGAGATAAATGTGCATGCATTAAGGGAAAAATGGCTCAAATCCCATACTCCATTCCATTCCATTGTATTTCTCAAGATGAAAGGGTGTACATATAGTAGTGGGGTGTGTAACCTCCCCCAAAATGTATATCTGTCAAGAGGTGGGAGTTACATTCCCAAAATAACCGGTCAAATGTAACTCCTATGACGCTATATGATGCATGTAAGGCCATAAAGAAACCCTAGGACACCTAAGCATGGTGAATCACATATGTGGAGGAATCACATGTACTTGAAATATATGCATGGTAAATATCCTACACCAATGAATACACTAAAACTTGATCATATGTTAACATTATTTTTGCTTGAATGTGACTTGCACTAGATTCACATATTGTTGATGTTATTGTTTATGCATTTTGATATTCACGCTTCTAGCCATTATATATAACATTTTTATATGTTGGTCATGATGGCTTCCACCCCTCGATTTTGTGTTGTTTGGTGTGTACAACTTGTTTATAGTGACTATAAAGTAATGTTTCATTCCACTCATGGAAAATATGGGAAAAATGAAATAGTTTAGTTAATGAACAACTAAATTTAATTTTGAGATGTCTTTAACATGAAGCTAGAAAGATATTTAAAGACAAAAAAATCAAAAGCACAAGAAATATTGCTTTCTTGCGATTCTTACACTTTTGGTGCTTTCCCGTACACCAAGCAACTGAATTCATAAATTTTGATCATGGTCATAATATAGGCACATGTCATGATCTTGTGCATATTCTAGGTTTTTAAGAGACCCATATCCACTTTCAAAAGCATAATAAAAAGTTACCCTGCATCTCCACATGCTTTATATACTTGGAGAAATATTTTGGGATGAAAACACACCTGCTAGAAGGAAAAAATGTTATTATTGTGCCTCTAAAAATTAGGGGCATAAATTCTCCCGTGGAATAACATAGACCCCGGTGAATAACCTAATGTCTTGCAGAAACTAGTCCAAGTAGAGGAAATTCTAATAGCAAAGGTTAACCCAATTTACAAGTTAGACATGCCCAAGGGCAAAAGTATAAGTATAACGATCACACTATCTACTTTCCACAGAACATCAACTCGCATAGCTCAATACATTCCTCAACATGTTTTACCAAAATGAGCATGATGTTTAATTTTAGCTAGGTGATTCCTATTTCAGAACTTATAGAATTTTTATATGCATTTTGTGGTATCCCTATGTTTAAAACTCATCAAAATAACTTACACTCTTTTCTCTCGGTCTATGTAGGATAAAATCAAAAGGTACTTAAATATTTTAATGATTTTTAGCCTTAAAACATTCAAAATATGTCCATTTAATTAGTTTTACACTAAATACCAAAAGGTACTTAGAATGTTTCAATGATTTTCAACCTTAAAATGTTCAAAAGACATCCATTTCCTTGGTTTTACATTAAGGCCAACTGTTAATATTAAATAGATTAAAATAGGGATAGGTGTAAATAAATGGCATCTCTAAAACCTTGAAACTTATCTATTTTTCATGTCTCTCAAGTTCTTCGGTCAATGATTTAAGAAAATGGCTTAGGATAACACGTGGACCTAATCAACTCTCCCACATATCTCAAAATGATCGGGACTTATTCACTTTTGTACATTAGACATGATATGTATCAAGTGGACCACTTATCAACTTCCCCACATCATGCAATCCAACTAAGTTTTCCTCATCCCTTAAAACTTCTAGAGCATTGATTAATAACAAGTGTCCTTTTGGATATGTGGCAAACATCGACAAGTAGTATCCTAGTTAAACCATTAAACTCTACAAAGCATCGATTGGTGACTAGTGTCTTGGAGGAGAGTTGTCAAACATATGTGCCAAAGATACCCTCAAATATTAATCCTTTGTCAAATAAGGAATTCATGAGACTGATGAAGGAAATGTAGCAATGGAGGAAAATTGGCAGCAATCGGTAGTGCGACACTCATCGAAGATCCTCTCTTGGCCTCCCCACTCCAAGGAATGCCAAGCCACAAATGGAAAGCACGAGGCAAGATATTACATGATGGAATTTTTTTAGGCTCTAATATTCACTCAAAGTTCTAGTTAACGAGATTAAAATTGATGTTTTGGCTCAATGGAAAATGAAATCTTGGGAACGTTAAAGCGGCAACATGCATATGAATCTAGTTTTTCTTATTTCTTTTGATAGGGACCTTTATTTAACCTACACATAATATCAATAGAAAGGTCTTTAATAGAGATATATTTTGAGCTTGGTTTCATTATAGTGGAGAGATTCATGATATTTTAATGACATAGTTTTGGTTATTTATAGATACATAAAGTGGCTCAAATGGCACGCAAATCACTTGTTGATGCTTTTAAGTCATTTTGGTCTCTTTCAAAAGATACCTTTGAGATATTATCACCTCGAGGTCCCACCAAAACATTGAGGAAGAATTTAAATGAGTATTTAAAAAAGGATTAGTTATTTAAGTGAAATTGTGACCTTCTCAACCAAATGGTAGATTGATCTTCATTCCTCCTCCTAATATCATGGGATTGAATTGGTGTCTTCTCATAGATCAATTCTTAAACAAATATCTACTCATTTTTTGCAAGTGAGGGTATTGAGTTAAACAAAATCAAATCTTCTTGTAAGAACTTGAGGTTTTATCTCATGATCTTCCTTGCTATCATGGATCATCATAACAATTGAGATGTCCCTAGAATATGCCAAAGAGGTGGTTTTGGGAAAAACATATTCAGTTAAACATGTTTTTAGACCTTCTAAAGATTCCTAATATTTTTGAAAGGATAAACATGAGAGAAAAGAGATTTTATGGAATATTCTAATCCTCTTCTCTTATTTCTTCCATATTCTTTATATGTGTGATACGACACACTTATAAATCTTTAGTCTTCTTAGAAATCAATGTTACTCTACTCTTTTGAGTGTTGATGCTTCTTTTCTTGTATATGATCTTGAATTTAGAGATATGTAAATGAAATAGCACCATATATTGTGTTGATACCATACTTGTGTATATCTTATTGGTTAATACAATTATGTTTGTGGCTCATATTTTCCCTCTATCTTTGTGTTAATTGTCCCCTTGCATCTCTCGATAGTTTTTGTGTGTGGCATTACTTAGTTTAATCATTATGTCTAAAATACTTTGAGGGATTATTTGATTTATATGTGGGCTTGGTTATGGTTAATATATTACCTTTAGACCTATTTTTTCCTCTCATTTTCTTATTCACATTGGGAGGGTCATCCACTACCTTATTGCTTCCATCACCATTTTTAATGTTTTTACTCATCCCCTTTCCCTTGGAAGTCAAGAGAATAGTGTTGAGGGAAGTGATAGTAGTAGGTAGTTGGTTAGGATTTTGACCTTCTCTCGGGGTTCATTTTAAGACCCCCTCCCAAAAAATATTATAGAATGGGTGGCGAATCGACGAAAAGGCCATTCAAATTATAGGAGAATGCATTTAACCGAGGGTTTCATGATGGTGGCGAATGGAGGGTTTTTCAAGGAAAGGGAGGGGAACATTTTTTTCTTTGTTGCCACCAAAAGCATGGAGTGTTACCAGCAGGTAAGTATAGAATGGGTTAAGGTGGGGGAAAGGTAGGTGGTGTAGACTCTTCTTTAGGTAGATAAGAGGATAAGGTAGGTTCTTTCGCATGTAGAAGGATGGGTAGTGCGGGCTTCACGACAGTTGGAGGGATAAGTGGGGTAAGCTTCTTTATAGATGAAGGGCTTGGTGAGGTGGGCTACTCAATAGGTAAAACATGGGGTAAGGTTGACTCCTCCATGGGTAAAGGAGTAGGTGAGGTAGGATCCTTTATGGGTAAAGGAGATCACACAAGAATTTCCTTGATAGATGGGATGGGAGGAAACTGAGCATAAGGGATAGGTACTATGTCAAAGATGACATGAAATTCATGGGCATGGGTATCATTGTTAGAAGTCTCAGTAACCTGGTTTGATGAAGAGGTGTGGTTTGGAAAATGTTTCTTAAAGATATGAAGGTTTTGATTTGCTAATGCGTTAGGGTTGTCCAAGATGAGATCTCCATTATCTAACATTTCTTGGACAATATTCTTGAATGTTTTACAATTTCCATCACTATGTCCTCTAACGTGGTGATAGTTACAGTAATCATTCTCCTTATACCATGTGGGTACAGGATGGGAAGGGTTGAAACCAGTATGTGGTTTGGACGGTGTGGTAGGGTGATGGCTCCCACTTTTAGAAGCTTTTCCAACACCGAGGAGTAAGTTTATCCTATGGGGTATATCTTTGTTGTTCATGATTGTAATGGAAATTATGAACAAGGGAAATATTAGAAGGAGGTTTTGGTTGATTTGATGGATGAGATGGGAAAACTTTCAGGACCACCACGTTGCTGCACTCCTTTGCTTTAGCATGAGTATTTTGTGGTTTAGAAGAAGAATAAGAGTCATTTGATTTAAACAAAGCACTCTTGTTGCACAATTGTAGTTTCTTCTCTTTGATAACACATTTATAACTTTTGAGCCATGGTGAATGCCTCATCAAACGTTTGGAATGTTTGTACCTAAAGAGTTGGTGATATGTGCCTTGCACAAGCCCTAGTGAACAACTCCATCGACTTGGTTTATGGAAGTTGAAAGGAAAGCTGATTAATGAGACCCCACCAGCGTGTGACAAAGTCAATGATAAAATTGTCATCATACTAATGAATTGAGTATAAATCATTCATGGATACCTTCTTGGAGATATTGATGGAGAAGTGATCAAGGAAGGTCTAGGCTAACTGATTGAAGGAGAAGATTGATTGCTTCAGTAAAGCACTATACCAATCTAAAGTAGGTCTGTCAAGGACATGGGAAAAGTCCTAAGAAGCAAGGCGTCATCATGGGCGATCAGATAATAGATGTGTTTGAATGATCACAAGTGTTGTTGCGGATCTTCCTTGCTATTAAATCAATTGAAATTAGGCATCTCCTAATGTGCAGGATAAGGATGAATGGGTATAGATGGATGAATAGGCTCATTACAAATTTCATCATAAGTCAAGGTATTATGATATCCAGAAACAAATGCTTCGAGGGCCAACATCTTATCCATCATCATTTTTATAAGATAATTTATAGGATTCGATTAAGGGACACCCCCATGGTATAAGGGGGTGGATGAAGTAGATAAGTCGTAAATGACACACCAATGTATGGTGGTGTTGAATAAGCAAAATGTGATGGGGGTATGTAAGAGGGAATAAATGAAGAAGGAATATACCTTGAATAGGAAGAAGAAAGGTGGTTGTTGAGAAAAGGTGTAGGTAGGAGGGATTTGTGTGGAGACCCTCGTGGTGATAGGTGGTAGAGTTTGGGGTATGGAAAGGACCAAGTTCTGGAAGGGGGTATGAGATGTTGAAACGACTGGTAGATGAGAAGCAATGGGTACATGAGGTGACGATGATGTGGGTATCCCTACACTAAGAGTTATAGATGATGGTGAGGTAGATGTCAAGGGGTGACATATGCCGAAGGTGCGATAGATTTTGTAGGTGTGAAAAATATCGAAGATGTAGGGATGATTTGAGAAATGGAAGGTGCGAGGTGGAAGCATGTAATGCTACACTAGTGTTGGTTGATACATAAGTGGGGGTGAGAGTGGGAGGAATGGAGACATGTATTGTGTATATGAGTTGTCTGGTGATTTGTGAGTAGAAGAATGGGTGATGTAATACTACAAGGTTGCGAGATTGTGATCAAGGAATTTTGTGAATTCCTCGTCACCTGCGGGTATAGCGGTAGAAGCAGTGGGGTCCATGGGTGAAGAAATAGAAGGTGGTGAAGGGATGGGAGGTAATAGCTGATGAATGACATGAAAAACTAGGGCGTTAGCTTGCTGGTGAGTCAAAACCATGTGAATGGTGGAAATATATGTATTCTGAGCTCTGAAAATGATACAGAAACATAGAAATAAAAGACAAAAAATAATATGGAAAAATGAAAGTAGGTTGTTGTTTCTGATAAAAATAAAAAACATAGAATTTGACGTCAGTTGGGTAACTGGTGCCAGTTGGCAAAACAAATCTACGCCGATCATTAGTCCGGTGCTAGTTATCCTGAAGATAATCAAAAGAATTAGAAATATAGAAAAGAAAGGGGTAAAATAGATGACACTAGACTCTGTTAATGGTGACACGAGCTCGTAAAATGAGTGTAGTAAATGAGTCCGAATAAAAAAAAGTATGAATATAAATTGAACATTGTTTTGGACAAAATGACTAAAACAACAAGAAAGTGATGTCGGTTAGTTAACCGATGCTAGTATGATGATTGAATCGATGTCGGTCATTGGACCGATGCTAGTTCTTTGTGAATTTTAAGAAGATGATGAAATTTTGAATTTAAGGTGAATTAAGTCAAAATAAAAACCAACTCAGAAGTTGAGTATGGCAATAAGATGTCCTATCACACTCAAAAAGAACTAGAATACACTAGTTATGATTGTGGAGTGTGAAAGAAAATAAAAAGTGAAGAATCATTCTCACAACTCAAAACGTAATTCAAACAAGAAAAAACTAGCAAAACATGTAAATCCTAGGTATTAGATTTTAGTGTTGAGTGGCTTATGCCTTTTTAAATTGAATGTGAATGAAATAGAGTTTTTTGGATAACGAAAGTGCCTTATAAGAAATCTATAACTAGTTTCAGTTAGTTTTGGATAAAGAGGCCTGATATACCTTTCAATACGTGTGGTCCGAACTTTGATATGACAAACCGGCCAGAACACGGGTGGTGCCCACCATCAATGGGTTGTTAAATCCTTGATAGATTCTTCTGGAAAGGGAGTGTTTAAGAAATGTGTAAATTATTTAAGTGGTTTGGCCTAGGAGTGTGTGCACAAATGTGAACTACGCTTAATCCAAATCCAATCACCAAGTGGTCATGACCTCCACCATGTGATTTCTAATTAAATCTATGTGATCTAATGTAGCACTCAAAGGATGAAATGCACAAATTTTAAACCCAAATCGAAAATGATATTCAATGTAGCAAAAGGAGAACAGGAAGAGGAATGCTCTTTCACTAAATGCAATACAAAAGAAAAGAAGAAGTGTTCCTTTTAAGCACCAAAGAAAAATTTATTTTAGACAAATAGAAAGAAGAGAAGATTTACCAGGAGAGATTTAGTATAATTTTTTGAGAAAATAAACAAACAAAAAATGCACCCTATATGAACAATAGAAATAATCCACAAGATAGGGTCCCCAAAGTGTGCCAAAATGTTTCATCGCAAAGCAAAGATAAAACAAATAAGAGGTAAGGGAGAGAAGTAATACCTATGATAGTCGAAGAAGGTGTGCACGCGTAAAATGCTGACCAAGTTGATTATGAAGAGCTTCCCTTTGGCTACAAGGAACAACTTGAAATAGATCACAAGACCACAAGAGAGAGTTAAAGAGTAAATGACAGTGGCCTTCCTAATGTGTGCTAGACCCAAGAAGTGTGATACTTCCTAAAGAGGTTGTTAATCCATTGTTGTAAATAATTGAATGCAAGGAAAGAGCATAAATAAATAAATCCTACTGTAGTTGATATGATTTAGGCATCTCATATAAATACAATAAGAAAAAATAATCTAACAAGAAAATTTATGATTAAATTTAAGAGGCTGGTAAGCTAATATGGGTTTGTAGGTTTGTGAGAGAGGTGTAGGTTAGGTCCAGGTAAGATTTTATGATGTTTGGGAGGGTTTTGAGTGAGTTATTAGCTTGTCGGTTTGGGGAATTTTTCTAGTCATAGAGACCGATATCGGTTAGGTGACTGATGCCAACTACTAGTAAAGAATCGACATTGGTTAGGTGACCAACGTCGGTAGGGGAAATTGGGTAGAAATGTTAAAAATGAGTTGATGGGAGCTCTCTGTGATTTCACAGAGAGTTAGGAAGGTTTGGGTGAGGTTGTGGGATTGCTAGAAAGACTCAAAGATCATAAGAATGGTATTTGGACAAGATATGGAGGTTCTGTGGGAAAATGGTTAGATGGAGGTGTTGTAGGAGAGATCCGGGTATGAGAGGTGATAGAATGAAATAAGTAAATAGAAAATAGCTAATCTACTGAAACCAATGACAAAGTAGAGATATGCTTACTTATGAAATGGAGATAACTATCGGGAGGTTGTGGTGGCTGCTGAGAAGAAGGTGGTCCTGAATGAATCTAGGAGGGCACAATGCTTCCTATGAGTGCATTAGAGCTTTGGATAAATTTGTTAATGAGTGGTGTGGTATTTGAACGTTGTAAGGGCCTTTGGTATGTTGCAAGATCGTTGAAAATATTGAGAGTCAGTATGCAAGGTCGCAAGAGCTAGAAAACCAGATTCAGAACTTGAGCAAAGAGTTAGGAAATATTATTTAAGGAAATTGACAATAGTTAGGTGACCAATGCCGACTAAGGAATAACCGATGTTGGTTAGGGAGAAATGGTCATACTTACTAAAAATAGCCCAATTCTTCCTAAATTTGGCATGATTGAGATTTTGGTTCCGGGTCACAAGTGTGGAATGGTGCTAAATGGAGTGGGAGAGTAGTTAGAGGGATAATAGGCCATTAAGATTAGGGTTAGAATAAGTCCTAGTTGGTTAAGGGAAGTGGGGACTTAGTCTTAGGTAATGAATAGGGTTGGAATAGGTCTAAGATGAGGTGGAGAGGTGAGGTGGCTAGGTGAGGTGGAGAGGTGAGGTAGATAATTAACTTAATTTTGGTAATTAAATTAATTAAAATGTGTGCAAGTGGGCATGGTGGGGAATATTATTGAATTAATTAATCGAAGGGGGTTTAGAGTGTTGTGACCCAATTTTGGGTGTCTACGCTTGGAACAATACCCACCAAGTTACCAATTTTTGTGGTCATTGAATTCACCAACTACAAAGATATGACATGATACATCTATCACCATTCACATGTTCCAATTACATCAATTAACTTAGGCATCCATAGGAAGCTTCCATTCAAAATGTATTGGGTGTTGACTAGGCACACGTTGTAAGGCCTAACCTTAGATAAGGTGACAATAGATATTGGGAACAAAAAATGACATGGTCTCACGTTTATAGTTGTTTCGAGAGTAAATTGTATCAAACACCTTCAATTCTCACATATTTTCTCTTTTGAGATATACTCTAAAATGTAGCTCGGATCTTATATCCGAATAATAAAGCTAGAATAAAATAACTTTCTAAAACTAGCTATAAAAACAATTGACATGCACTTGGAAAAAGTTATTTCAACATCACACCTTGACATCTTTACATAGAATCATTTATTTTTGGATTATGGGCATGCATTAGATAAACACAAAAACTATATTCTACCCAATACAACAACAAAAAAATTACCACTCTTTTGTTTTGTTTCTCAAGTTTGAATAAACATGCATTCATCTTGTTTACATTTGGCAGAAAAATATAGCTCAATACAACATTAATACTCTTTTTACTCTTGTAGATGCCTAGGACACGCTCAAGCCAAAAAATGGTAAAAAAAGATAAAAAAGAAGGCGGATTCAAATCTAGTAATTGAATGCCTTGTTCCCATTACAGAGCATGTTGATACTTGTAAACCCCTCTAGTTTTAAAATAGTAATGGAACAAATCAAACAAGACATGCACATCAAGTGACCCTCTATGATTAGGGATTTCCCCTCTAGGTGTAGACACTCTACATAAGAGTTGGACATCCCCTAAAATGATTCATAAAAAAATTGATTGAGAGACAAAATGTACATCACTTTGAGAGGAAGAAGACCCTTCAACATAAGAAAATATTTCTATTATAAAGTATAAATGGATGGAAAGAAAATAACTTGGATTACATATGCATGGAACTCGAAGAAGCTAAGTCGGGGCATGTCGAAAACCCCTCGAATTTCAAAATATTCATGGAACAAATCAAACATGACATGCACATCAAGTGCCACTATATGATTAGGGATTTCCCTCTAGGTGTGGATGCTCTACATAAGATTTGGACCTCCCCTTGAAATGATTAATAAAAATTTTATTGAGAGAAAAAATGTACATCTTTTAGAGGAAGAAGGTCCTTCAACATAAAATAATTCTATTATAAAGTATGAATGGATGGAAAGAAATTAATCAATTGTATTTTCATGGAATTGGAGAACTTAAGTCGAGACATGAATAAAAACATCCTTCCTAAATCTAGTGATCCTATAGTCGAGAAAATTAAGATACAACATGTGCCATCGCAAGAATGCACATTTTCCATACCCTATACTTGATGTAGATCACTTCGCCCAAAGTTACGGGGCATTTTTGAAGTTTTTAAAAATTACTTATTTGGAGAAAATAACATAGATATTTATTTTGAATTTTCGATATTGATTTCCTTTATTTTTGATACAAGACTTCTTTGTTACTTCAAATATTTTGTTTTGGACAACTCAATAGTTTGTTATTTCTGTTATGATCTATGTTATTATCAAATATGTTTTTTTGTTACTGATTAAAAACATGTTTAATTATAAAAATATTTTGTTTAGGGGAGAGGACCCTATAACCGAGCATGCACCAAAATATGTACATTTCTTTTCACCATAGGTTGTTGACAAAAGTACCAATAGTTGTTCACTTTTTGGTTAATGACACTTTTTAAGAGTTAATGAGAATGTGACACATAGGGCACTTGGTCATTGGTCCCTCTTTCAAATGCTTTATATTGATTTTCTTCATATTAAATCAATTCAAAAACTACTTTTCCCTCCAAATAAACACACGAAACGAAAATGTTGATATGACATGATCATACGCTACATGATGATATAATTTTTTACGCTACCAACATACCTACATATATCTATGTGCCCCTAAATTTAGGTGCACGGTTATAGGGTCCTCTCACCTACAACCCTTGCAAATATGAATTTTTTTACTTGTTTTTATTTATTTATGTTAAAAGACTACTCCAACCCGGCATCATAGCTATTGATTTTGCTCACTAAATTATGCAAGCTTTGGATATGTGATGGTTATTAACATTTGATAAAACCCGATACTACATCATGACTTTTAAACATTTGCCTTGTAAACATTGTTGATTCCTTCATTTTCACGGTCCCAATTATTTAGATCTATATTTATAAGATTGTTGATTATTAAATTTTAGTAGTGATAAATTCTCATGGTCCTAAGTATAAAATATATCCTTTCTCCAACTTTATGCTTTCAACCCGGGCTTTCTTAGTAATTTTTGGTTTTTTCAAATTGTGTTTACCTTGTTATTAGAGATTGTACTAAAATATGGATCACAATATATTTAAGGCAAAGTTGATACTCAAATTGTGAATTTTTCCTATGCCCTATATAAAAATAGGTATTTTTGACTTTGTGTTTATTTTATTAATGGGTTATTTTGCTTATTTTTTCATATCTTTTCTCCATTTGTGATCTTATTTAGTTCTCCTCACTATTGTATAATTTTTGAGACATATGGAGGCTTTGTTGTCAAATGTTGATGAGACATACGACATTATATGAGCACTAATAATAATATTCCTAACATTCCCCCTTAGTGAAAACATGGAAAAAAACATATTCACACTTTTTCTCCAGTGTTCCTCCCTATGTGTTAATGGCCTTGGTATACACTCAAAATGAAGGTAGATAAGAAACACATCAACTTCTTATCAACCATACATTGTCAGCGAACTAATATGACTAATCTAGTGTAGGAACCACGTACAAGAACCATCTACTTATCAACCACCATCGTAGGGAAAAATATGACCTAGTCAAAGTGGGAACTCATACAAGAATCATATGTACAACCTTCAATGGTTTTACAAAGGTTAACCATAAACCCAAGTATGAACCCATGTTCATCCTCTAGGTATAGACCCCAGTCCATCCTTTTCAAGTATCATGATGTTGCATTTCACTTGTTCTTTTATCTTTCCATTATATTTTCACATCCTGGGAATTATGTAAGGTATTTTTCTCACTTGTTTACAAATCTGAATGGGAATGTAATTTTGTTCTTATTCAAAAATAGATCACACAAATAAACTGAAACTAAAACACAACATATCTAAAAACACACAAACCTGTCACCATAACTTTGTATGGCCCCTTCATTGGTGACTAACGAGAGGTCGATGATTGACCTCCAACCTCTTGTTCCTCTATCCTCCATTGATCTTTGCTAACTCAACTGAATATGATCATGCAAATCATTTCTAGGAGATAAATCCCCCAAAATTTTGAAAAACTTATTGGATGTCAGATTCCACCAAAAATGCATCCATAAGGAAAAAAAATGACAACAACACTATTTGACTACCGAAAAATTTTATGGACATACACAAGTCAATTTAATGACACAAATACTTTTTAAAAAGTTTTTGACAAGTCTAATTTTTGACCAACACACAACTTAATACAAGAACATAGATTTTAACTTGACTCATTAATAGAGTTTTAGAACAAGACTTAATATAAAATCTAAACATAAGACATTAAAACAAAGTATAGGCTTTAGCATGGCGCATATTACAATTTATAAGATTTGGAATGACATTGATGGAGTTATATTAAACACATTTATCAAAATTAACTAAACTAAAATACCTAAAAATTGTGGGAGTTGATGCATGAATGAGGTGAGAACAAAAATGGTCCTCGGCAATTTATCAACCAAATCATATGCGAATATATTCAAAACTCCGCCATGGACTTCCTAGTTATGGATACAATGTGGGCACATTAACTTGCAAGCTTGGTGAAGATAAATATCTAAGAAAACTAGAAAGAGAGAATTTAACAGTGCTTTGCACCAAAATTGTGAAATAGAGGAAAGGAGAAATCTCTCATATCATGCACCAAAAGAAATGAAAAAGAAACATAGAGGTGAATAGATCCAAGACAAGGGCAGGCTTTGCACATGGAATAGATCCATCTTCTAACACCAAATCAACCAAAGTGTGCACATAATGCATATGAAGGAAACTTTCAGTACCTTTGGTTTAAGATGAGGCCTTGTCTTGAGAATGTAATCACCAATTTCTTTAGCCATGTTAATAAAGGCCTCATTATTTACGCATTCATTTTCCTTATTTGCCTATAACCATTCTATTTTTTTGTAGTTTTTTCATTGTTATCCTACATCAACACTCTAATGGTGGCAGCCTTATCAATATTTCTCCTCGCCACCTCAATAGATACCTTGATTAAGGGACTGGCCGACTTGCTCATGACATAAGAGTGGGATTTATGGTCATATGCCGCTCTGTGGTGCCTTCTTTACTCTTCTTGAGACACAGGACTCCTTACATACATCAAAATCCGGTTCATCCATATGGGTATGCATGGACCAGGATAGCTATTTCCTTGCGCACATAGTGGCCACATTTGGATCCATCAGCTCCCATCCAGATAATTCCTTAAGGTCCACTATGTTTTAAAATCAAAGCGTGGAAAGTTTTCTTGTATCCTCGGCAAAGATAGCCCATACTGCACAATATACTCTTCAATTCTATTTGTTCTTGGCCCTTGGTAACTTGAGTGCCAAGGTTTGGAGTTAGACCTTCTCCTACGATTCATAATAGGGGAGCTGGTCTACTCGCAAATAGTTTCTTCGCTTGTTTCATCCGGGGCTCCTCCACATATTCTAGTTGAATCTGGGGTTCCAGGCATGCTCTCTTCAGAATCCTCAGCCTCCTCACTAAGCTTCATATTTATTCTTTTCTTCTTCTTCAAAGTGATTCTTTCTGAGGAGAGAGTCAAGGTGATCTTCATATAGGCTATGATGTTTTTACACCTTGAGTCATGGTTCTTCTGAATACCTTCTTAAATTGGCATTCTTCAGGGACTGCATCTGCATCCAAGTCCTCATCTCCTTCTTGTGCCTGTGGTGGAGTATCTGCATGCTCACTTTCCACTCTATCTGTGGACTGCCTATAGCCTCTATGGTCCAAGCCTTCACTATCCTCATGTTCTTCTTGTTCTTCTATCTCTATAGTCATGATAGGATTTAGAGCTTCCACATTCTCAACCATGTGTTTACCTTTGGGCGGCCCTGGTAGTATGAACTCATTCTCCACATACTTGTTATTCTCCAGCCTAGGCTTGAGCTGAAGATATACGAGCATGACTCCACTATCCCCAATAGCCAAAATTCCCAATTTCATATTTATAACATCTGAAATGAGCCTCTCAATGTAGGTAGATCGACTTGGATAAACATATGTTTTTTTGAGAGTATGGTAGTCATAATCTACCTTGTCTATGTTGAAGTTCAGCCGGTGTGCATCGGTCAAGTTTGTGAATTGAGGCCTAGAAGTAGCACACTATGAAGTCATAGGGAATTTTGCACCATGGAATCCATGTCCCATCCTTCATTGCAAACCACATGATGCAGAAATGTTGATACATCATGAACTATATTGCCTTGCCCACTACCAAAGGTAAATCCTTTGGAATGTACCATTCCTCCTCAAATTTTGTGCAAAGTTGGTCATACCATAGTTTTTCCCTTTGCTTGAATGGGCCACTCATTGTTCCTTCACATAAGTATTTCTTGAACCTCTCCGCAAGGGAATTTTTCTCTATGGGGTATTCCCAAATTTTATTCTTTGGCCCATTAGGCACTCCAATTTCTACAAACACAAGAGATAAGAGTATAGTGCCAAAACTTATCTTTTCACATATGCACACTTCCTTAGTAAGAGTTTCGTAATGTAGCCTGCTAAGTTGTAGAATTCTCCTTGTGACATCTTCTTCACGATATGTAGCCACATTGTGTTTACTTGTGACCATCTCTCTTGATCATTCAACTTAGTGAGCATATGTGCGATTACCTGCACTATAGGATACTTCCTCAATTTGTATATGTCCATTCTGCGTGGACCCTTAGATTATCCCAACTCTTTGATGGTGGCTATAACAACTGCTTTATAAGTCAAATCACTAATAATATCTATCCATGTGCCCTTCAGTCGTGTCAATGTAGAAATTAGGGCTATTGTGATCCTTACCCACCGTCCAACAAAATAGAAAAAGTTCTTATGGAATCTACTCATAAGCCATTGGTATAAAGCTTCTGGTTTTCCAAAATACGGGATTTCATATAGTTGATAAACCCCTACCTTATTAAGAAACTTCGTTGAGTTGTGGAGCTCAATTACTTCATTATCATGCAATGTAAAAATTGCTAGAAAACACAAAACTATCATTGGTCGGGAGGGACCAACACTAGTCACCTAGGAATGACATCGTTAGGAAAGGTGGAACCGACATTAGTTAGGGAGAACCGACATCAGTTACATGTACGGATGTTTTAATTAACTCTCGGGAATTAGATCTATTTTTAGCATTAAAATATATCTATTGATTGTAATTGCATGGCTAAGTTCCCTAAGTCTATAAATGACTATATAAGCATAAAATATAGGGTTTAGAAGTAGAGAATTAACAAGAATTAAGAACTTGCAAAAGTTGGTGAAAGAGAGAATTCTTGGATGAAGCAAAATCTTGAGAGAAAGAAAGTATTGTACATTTGAGAGGTGTGAAAGATTGTAAATCTTCAATTGTATATCTTGTCAAAGCTTTGGATAATAGATTAGCTTGTTTCTTGGTGGACGTAGCCCACACTGGGTGAACCACGTTAAATCTAGTGTTGATTTATATCTCTAATTTTATATATTTCTTCTGGTAGAATATCTACTTTTATTTACATGTATGCTTAGATATGGTATTTTGTTTATACAACCGGTGTGCTAACCCCAACAACCGGTATTAGATATTTGTTTTAGGGTTTTGTGTGTTGTGATTTACTCACGGAGGGTTTTTGATTGAGTGAGAGCTACAACAATGACAGAAGAGAACAAATACAAGGTAGAGAAATTTGACAACTGAAATGATCAATTATGGAAGATGCTTGATTGAGGATTATCGTATTAAAGAGATTTGTATTTACTGTTGGATGAAAAGTCTAGACCTATGAAGATGATTGATGAAGAATGGAATATTCTTGATAGAAAGGCTTTGGTATCTATAATATTGAGACAAGTAGCATCTGTGGCTTCCAATATTACAGAAGCGACTTCTACGGTAGGGTTAATGAAATATCTTGCTAATTTATATGAAAAACCTAGTGCTTCAAATAAAGTTTGTTTGATGAAGAAATTTTTTAGTTCTAAGATGCATAAAGGTGGATCTGCATCTAGTCATTTGAAGGATTTCCAATCTATTGTAAATCAGTTAAAATTGGTTAATATACCATTTGATGATGAAGTGAAAGCACTTTTATTCTTATGTTCTTTTCATGATAGTTGGGATAACTTGGTAATTTTTATTAGTAATACATCATCTGCTAATATTATTTTGAAGTTTGATGATGTGGTTAGTATAATCTTGAATGAAGAAATTCACAGGAAGAGTACAGAGGAATCATCATCCTGGAAATGCTTTTAATATAGAAAGCAAGGGCAAGAAGAAGGAGAGATCCAAGAATAAGAGTAATGGGAAATCAAAGTCAATGGATAGCAGATCTAAATCTAGAAGTAAGGGAATTACTTGTTGGAAATGTGGAAAAAATGGACATGCAAAGAAAGATTGTTAGTCAAAGGACAAAGAGAACCAACAATCGACAAAGGTAAAGAATTAAATCTTGCTATATCGAGGTAATACAAGATGCTCTTATTCTTTCTTTAGATAATAAAATTGAATAATGGGTTTTAGATTCAGGAGCCTCTTTCCATGCAACCCTTAATAATGGTTATTTCAGAAATTATGTCCAGGGATATTTTAGGCATGTTTATTTGGGTGATGATGAACCTTGCAGTATTACTGGTAAAGGGGAAGTTCATCTAAAATTGCAGAATGGAAATACATGGGTATTAAAAGATGTGAGGCATGTGTCAAGGCTCAGGAGGAATCTTATTTCTGCAAGGCAACTAGGTGAATTTTTTTGCATGGTTACTTTTACAGAGACTCTTGGAAAGTCACCAAGGGTGATTTTTGTGGCAAGAGGTAAGAAGGTAGGAGCGTTATATTTATCTACTTGTGTTATTGATTCTTTTCGGATTATATACTTCAAATTCAGATGCATGCATGTGGCATAACCGGGTGGGCCATATGAATAAAAAAGGAATGCAAATCTTAAAGGCTAAGGGTAAGTGATCATATTTGAAAGATTTAGATATTGATTTCTGTGAGCATTATGTATTTGGAAAGTAAAAGAGAGTGAGATTTCTCAAATTTGGGGCAACTAAGAAGGATAAAAATTGGAGCTTTTACACTCGGATGTGTGGGGACCGGCTCTGTAGCTTCTCATGGAGGATCTCACTATTATGTTACTTTATTGATGATGCTACAAGAAAAGTATGAGTTTATTGTATTAAACGTAAATCTGATGTTTTTGAGACTTTTAAAAGATGGAAAGCTCTTGTTGATAATGAATCAAATTATAAGTTAAAGTGCCTTAGATCTGACAATGGTGGTGAATACTATAACAAGGCTTTCAATGATTATTGTTCAGTGAATGGGATACATAGAGAAAGAATGGTTCTAAGAACACCACATGAGAATGGTGTTGTAGAAAGAATGAACATGATAATCATGGAATGTGCTAGAAGTATGAGGATACATTCTGGACTGCCCTTACAGTTTTGGGCAGAAGCAATTGATACAACGATTTATTTGATTAACCGTGGGCCTTCAAGTTCACTAGATGGAGGAATACCAGAGGAAGCTTGGACTGAAAAAGAGGTAGATCTTTCTTTTCTTAAAGTTTTTGGTTCAAAAGCTTTTGTGCATGTTGATAAGGAAAATAGGAAAAAGTTGGATGTAAAATCCAAGAGATGCACTTTCATTGGTTATGGATATGGTGATTTTAGTTTCCGTTTTTGGGATTAAGAGAAGTCTAAAATTATTAGGATTCGTGATGTTGAATGGAATGAAAAGAGAATGTACAGGGATCAAATTTTAGTACCCAAGGATGAACCGGTTGATAAGTTTGTGGATGAAAATGAACTCTCGGATTCAAAAGTATTACATACGTGGTTACACAAGAATCGGTGTCAATTTACCCTTGATCGACATCGGTCGAAGAGAACCGTAGTATCGGTTATAGGTGACCGATGTCGGTCCATTGTCGATTTGGATACAAATGTCAGGAGGTCCAGATTGAGCCTCTGGTACCCCAAACTCCTGTGAGAAGGTCACAAAGGGTAAGTAAACCTCCAGAGAGATTTATACCTTCTATATTTTATTCATTATTGAGTGATAATGGTGAACCAAAGAGCTTTGAAGAATCAATGCAAGATAAAACCCACGTCTAGTGGGAACATGACATGGATGAGGATATGGAGTCCTTGGAACAAAACCATACTTGGGATTTGGTTAAGTTGTCAGCAAGTAAGAGGACATTGCAGAACAAGTGGGTTTATAGGATTAAGGAAGAAGAGGGTGAATAGAAAAGGTACAAGGCAAGGCTTGTAGTAAAAGGATATGCACGAGAAAGTAGGTATCAACTTTAGTGAAGTATTTTATCCTATTATTAAAATGAATTCTATTCATATTGTATTGAGTTTAGTTGCAGTAGAAGATTTACATTTAGAGCAACTATATGTGAAGACGGTTTTCCTTCAGGGTGATTTGGATGAATATATTTATATAAAGTAGCCACTTGGGTATGACGTCAAGGGTAAGGAGAAATTAGTGTGTAGGTTGAAAAAGAGCCTATATGGGCTCAAGTAAGCTCCAAGGAAATGGTACATGAGGTTTGATATTTTTATGCATGAGCATGGTTACTTGAGATGTAAATATGACCATTGTGTTTATTTCAAGAAGCTTAAAAATGGGAGCTATATTATTTTGTTACGGTATGTGGATGATATGCTTATTGCAGGATTTAGTATACGGGACATTGGCGAGCTTTAGGAAACTTAGCTCACACATTTGCTATGAAGGATTTAGGAGTTGAAAAAAAGAATCCTTGGCGCATGCAAATACACAGAGACAGGAAAAATAAGAAATTATATTTGTCTTAGAAGGATTTAATCTACGGTGGTATTAGAAATGTTCAAGATGTAAAATGCAAAACTTGTTAGTACACCTTCAATTTGAACATTTCAAATTGAGCAAAGATTAGTTTCAATCACCACAAGAAGAGGTCAAATACATGACATGAGTGCCATACAATTTAGTAGTTTGGATTCTCATGTATGCTATGGTTTGTACCAGACCAAACATTGCATAGGTAGTGGGAGTTTTGAGTAGATATATGGCCAATCCAGGTAAAGAGAATTGGAAAGAAGTCCAATAGATAATCATGTATTTAAAAGGGACATCTAGCATGCAGTTATGCTATGGAGGTTTAGATATTTCATTATGTGGCTATGTTGATTTGGATATGGCTGGAGATTTAGATGGTAGAAGGAGCACTATTGGATATATTTTCACAGTAGGTGGGATGGCAGTTAGATAGATTTCAAGATTGCATAAGGTTGTGGCTTTGTCTACTACAGAGGTAGAGTATGTTGCAGCTACAGAGGCTAACAAGGAGATGATATGGATGAGTAGGTTCATGGAAGATTTGGGAAAGGAGCAAGATGATTGTAAATTGTTTAGTGAAAGTTAGAGTGTAATTCATTTGGAAAATAACTCAACGTTTCATTCTAGAACGAAACACATTCAGTTGAGGTATCACTTCAAATGGAAGGTATAGGAGGATGGACAGTTGAATCTGGAAAAGATTCATACGAGCAAGAACCCTGTGGATATTCTAATGAAGCCATTAACAAATGAGAAGTTGGAGCTACACTCCACTTCGTTGGTCTTCAAATCTTAGACATTAAGAGGAAGAAACAAAGCTAAGGAAGAATCCAAGAAGAAAGTTGTATAGGTATGGTGCAAGTAATTAATCTCCAAGTGGGAGATTATTGAGTTATAGATCTCAATTACTTCGGATCAACATGTAATGTAAAATTTGTTGGAAAACACAAGAATGCAGTCATTGGTTAGGAGGGACCGACATTGGTCACCTAGGACCAACATCGGTCGGGGAAAGGTGGAACCAAAATTAGTTAGGGAGAATCAACATCGGTTACATGTGTAAGGATGTTTTAATTAACTCTTGGGAATTAGATATATTTTTAGCATTAAAATATATATATTGATTGCAATTGCATGGATAAGTTCCCTAAGTCTATAAACGACTATATAAGCATAAAATCTAGGGTTTAGAAATAGAGAATTAACAAGAATTAAGAAGAACTTGCAAAATTTGGTGAGAGAGAGAATTCTTGGTGATGAAGAAAAATCTTGAGAGAAAGAAAGTACTGTACATTTGAGAGGTGTGGAAGATTGTAAATCTTCAATTGTATATCTTGTCAAAGCTTTGGATAATAGATTGGCTTGTTTCTTGGTGGACGTAGCCCACATTGGGTGAACCACGTTAAATCTAGTGTTTATTTATATCTCTTGTTTTGTATATTTCTTCTGGTAGAATATATGATTTTATTTGCATGTATGCTTATATATGATATATTGTCTATACAACTAGTGTGCTAACCCCAACAACTTCTCCCAACATCGTCATACAATGACATGTCCTCCACTGTGCACTTGTTGGTCTTCTTGTTTAACAACGCATCTAATTCTCTCTTGTTTTGGGTGGTGTGGTGGTTGTAATCACTTACCTTGCATCTACGAATGTGGGAATCCCAATCTGTCTAACTATAACTCCTTCTGGATACTGCATCTCTGAAAAAATTATCTCTGGAGCAACTTTGACCTCAACTTCCACCTTTTTCTTCCTCTTCATACTTGTTGTAGGTGCTTTCTTCAATGCCATTGTAAACAAAATCCCTCCTTTTTTCTTTTGTGTCAAGTAACCTGAAACCCTAGCTCGAAATCGCGCGCACTAGCTCAAAACCACATGCCCTAGCTCCTTCTCAATGTTTCTGTTGCACTCAAACCATTCACCAATGGGGACGCAAGCCACTTCCACTCATAAATCCACTCTCCATGTGTGGTTTTGTAACTCTCCACACCTCATCACGCTTCACTTGGCTCAGTCGCACTTAGCTCGCTTGAATACTTAGTGTATTTATTTCTCCTTCACCTACCACCAATCCTCTCATTAATTGACCATTTCCCCTATTTTCGTGTGAATACACCTTCGTACCCTAGCTATAGCCTTCTAGTGTACCTTCCTACCTTCTAGCTACATACCCCCTTCTACACACTTCCATGTGTTGAAGTACCTCACCACCGCGCCTTCCCCTACTAGTTTCCATGATCGCATCTTACCTCGTGTTATATTGTTCATTCATCTTATTTCCAACTATGGTCTTCTTTGGGAGAAATTTCTTTCTAGCAGCTTCCTTCCATCTTTAAATAGCACTGAAACAATATGTTCTTATGTGTACCTATTTTTAATAACAAATAACAACCACCCCACACCAACAAATGGTATGTGTAGTCCTCTACGCATAAAAATACTTTAGATTGTAATTAATTTCCAGCGTGCAAACATGCTTATTACACAAAACATAAAACTAAATTGACAAAGCATAACGATGAAGAAGGAAATACATTAAAATAAATACAGAAAGGGAAATCTATACTAAATGGAAATACTACCTTATTACAAACACCAAGAAGACTTATTTATAGTAGGGCTTCAACCTACTCCCATTGAAGTAACTGGGTAACCATATTCCATCAAGCACCTCTAACTAGCAAGCGCCTGATTCAAGTATATGAGTTATAACATATAGTCCCAACCAATGCACCTTAAGTTTTCTGGATGGCACAAAAACTTGGAATCATAAAGAAGTACCATCTATCCAACCTCAAGCTTCTTGTCCCTGATGTGTCTGTCATGCCATGCCTTCTGCCTGGCCTTTTCCTACTTCTGACTCCAACGTGCTATGGCATGCATCTCATCCAATAGTATTAACTTGTTAATTCTTTCTTTTAATGTCTATTCATCAGCTAGACCATCAACACGTGCAATACGTAAAGATGGTAACATGAATTCCATTGGAAGAACTGCTTCTGCGCCAAACACCAACTGAAAGGGTGTGGCCTTATTCAACCTCTTGTAGGTTGTTCTATATGCCCAAAATAGAACAGAAACTTTATCATCCCAATCTTTCCTTCCAACATCACATTTTTTTGTCAAGGTCTGGATCAATATCTTGTTGAAAGCCTCAACAGTCCCATTTGCTTGAGGGTGATAAGGTGTAGTCTTGTGGTGCACACGACCATAAACTCATCCAACAATATCCTGATTATCTCATTCAAGAAGTGTGTGCCCCTATCACTTGTCAAACTTAATGGACATCCATACATAGTAAGAATATTTTCCCATAAGAAACGAATTGGTTGTAGCTATTATACAATCGTAAGATAATCTGTGGAAGTGATGATGTAGCGCGATCCAGTTCTACGCGTGGCTGGGGAAATAGGACCCACAAATTCTATAGCCCATTTTTCAAATGGATTTACACTAGTAATAGGCCTCAAAGGCATTTCATCTCTTTGCTCAGTTTGCCAAGGTGCTAACAGTGATCACATGCCTTACAATACTCTTCACAATCTTTGTCTACAAGGTCTTCCACCATAATCTAACAAGTAGAATGTTGCACGTGGTGACGCGTCACCTACATAATGCCCACATGTAATACCACCATGAGCCTCTTCCATGATACCCATGCACTCATGTTACAAAGACACACCGGCGTAATACTTCATCTCAACCTAGTTTGTATAAATCACCATTGATAAAAATGAAAGGTGCATCACAAATTGTAAGTTATTTCTTCTCTAATGCTTTCATTCCTTCTCGTGCCATACCTTTGTGTAAAAAGATAAAAATATCCTCTAATTCTAAAGGTGCGCAATGTAACTTTGTACAACCGTGCATCCGACATTATATCTTCAATTTTCTACGTGTCTTCCCCGATTGAATTCTTGACAAGTGGTATGAGCCAAAATTACTTTTACTGGTTTCACCAAGAATGTAAAGTCAAATTCTTTGGAATAGGAGCACCCATCGACATATGCGCCCCTGTAAAATGGGCTTATTGACCAATTTTTTTAATGCCATGAGAACAAGTATAAAATAAAAAGGGTTTCGCTAGCAAATATTGTCTAAATTTATGCATCGCGTAGATCATCGACAAGGCCTCGTGCTCTATAGTTGTATAATTTTTTTCTGTCAGAGTTAACTTTCTACTAGCAAAACTGATAGGATGATCTATAACACCTTCTCTAGGTTGAGCTAACACAACGTAAATTGTTGTGCCAGAGGCATCCACATGTACGTGAAATTGTTGGTTCCATGAGGGAAAACACGAGAATAGGCATTGTCAGAGCAAGTCTCTCCTTTAATGCCTCAAATGCACGCTGTTGCGGTTCTCTCCAATAGAACATCCCCTTTCCTTTTAGTATCTCTTCCAGGGGTGTGAAAATATTTATATATCATTTGATAAACTTTCTATAATACCCTATGTGGCCCAAGAATCCACGCACCTCACTCTGACTAGTAGGATCCTCCAGGTCTACAATAACTGCAACCTTAGTTGGATCTACTAACAAACCTTCCTTGCAGATGATATGCCCTAGTAGAGTTCCAAAAGGTGTAGCAAACACACACTTCTTGATGTTTAAAGAGATGCTTAACTGTTTACATCTTTCAAACATTAAGCGCAAATTGTCACAATGATCCTTAACAAACCCATATACCGTCCAATCATCCAAGTAAACTTGCAAGAATTTGTGAATAAAATCTTGGAATGCTTGAACAACTATGCATAAAAATATAGCAGAACATTTTTCAAACCAAAGGGCATCATAGTATATGAAAAACTTCCCCATTCAGTGGTGAAAGTTGTTTTCTCTTGATCTTCTGTGTAATTCTAACCTGATGATACCTAGAGAATCCATCTGTAAAAGAGTAAAATTCGTGCCCTACAACACTTTATAATATTTCGTTGGTGAAAGGCCTAGGAAAAATATTAATCACACATGCAATATTCAGCTCCCTATAATCCACACAAATCCCAATCCAACCATATTTCATTATACTGATTACCATGGGGCTAACCCATTCGATTCTTCTAGGGCTTAATGATGCAAGATTTCAGCATTTTGTCAAATTTTTCTTTAACTTTTATGCATAGGTTCAAGTTCATCATGTATGGTCCCTTCTTGACTGGGTGCACTCCTTCCTTTAGCTTAATCCTCATTTCTCCTAATGACTCATACACTCCTTTTAACTCATGGTAGCCCCTAGAGAATAAATCCTAAAAATATCGTAGTAACTCAATTATCTTTGCCACTTCATAATTAGACCAATAATCCCCAACTATTTCCTCCCTAGGTTTAGAATCTCGTGCCAATGTTCACTTTCTTTGTCTTTATAGGTTCATGATAGGCGCGCGCATTGTTATCCACACTATCTAAAACCTCGCGTGTACTTGGTGAATGAGCTATGTCCAAATCTTCTACTTCTTTGTCATCCACTATGTAGACCATCTTTCATTTCTCCTTTTCAAACAAGTGCATGCAAATAGTTCGACATCTACTTCATCAAAACGCGCTCCTTGTTCTTCCTCACCAAATAAATCTGAATGAGTTCTTCAGCCTTGACACTTTGTCTCCGATAGTTAAGTGCTCCATAACTTGTAATGCTTCTTTTACTAGAGGTTTAGTAGAGAATTACTCAAAAGTTTGGGTCATTCATGCAATTAAATCTTGCCAATTTCTAGTTTCCATATGCAGTTCTACATAAACATACCAAGTATGTGCGCAACCTTGCAAAGTGGAATAAAGTTTATGCACCCAAAGTGAAGGTGGTAAAGCTTCCTACCCCGCTCTCTAGAGTTTCTCACACTACTAAACATGGTGTTAAATAAGTTGATTACCATCGTATATGCAAATTTGAGTATGCGTATTGATCTTGAAAAATTGATTGGTTAGAGAAATCCTGACTTCATTCCATTATATGAGATTTTCCTATGAACCATCCACCAACGTGCTTCCGTCCCATGAAAGGTATACACTAACATATTTCTTATTTCAACTTGATTTTTCCACTTCTCCTCCATGGTGCGTATGAATACCATAGGGTCTCCCTCTCTAGTATACCATGGTACAGATTTGTTACCTATCCTCCTAATACAATGAGATTTGTTCCTCTGTGTAAATGAGTTTCTTACTTTGTGCCTAACCATCTCATAGGTGGCATGTGCCCAATTTTTCACACCGAATACTTGTAGTATCACTAATAGACGTGCATCTTCCCACCGGAGGATTCCTTCCTTAGATGGCTAAAGTACTTCCAGATCTCAAATGACGTGCACATAAATTTTTAGGTCTTCCTCACTCAATGGTTCAACATAAGGTGCAAACTTCCCATCTATCAAAGGGATAATAAGTCTTTCTTCCTTGTTCTCAAAAATTATATACCCCTTGTTGAATCGTAGATCAACTTTATTTGCATAACACCATGGGCACCCAAGTAGAGTGGGAAGATGTCCGATTTTGCACGTCTTAAGACCTCAAAGTCCCCAGTGAACTTGGCCCCTTGTATAGTAATGGATGCATTCTTTAAAACTCGATTAGAGTGGCCTTAGTTTGATTAGCCATAAAAATACATTAGATGATGGTTGCAATGGAGGTTTGACCATTTGTACCCATGCATCTAAAGTAAGAACATTCACTTTTGCACTGTGTCAATCAATATATTTCTCAAAATCCATCCATCCACAACAACATTCAGAGTGATTTCCTTGTCATAATCCAAGCTATGAGGGGGAAGATTAGCATGTAGGATCTGCCTTCCATTCTCAATACTTACACGTGGAGTGTTCCCCTTTAGCTAATTCCTAGTAATGGAATGATATTCTCCTAGTGCAACATCTTGCATACCTCTTTCAAATCATCAACATTTGATTGGACCATCTTTTCTACCTTCTTTTGTTCCAATTTTCGTGACTATTCCTTTAAACACTGTATTTCACCTTGAAGATTTCTGAGTATCTCCATGGTTTCTTGATAAACCTCCTTATGATGTGTAGGATTTAGGTACCTTACATGTAAAACCTCCTCCTTAGTTATGGTAGGCTTCTTCTATAATGTCTATCTAGCGTGTACAACTTTAGCGAGTGTAGTAATATTCACAGGTACAACCTCAAGTTTCGGTGCCAACTTTAGCATTCACTAATTTTCTTTGGCGTGCTATATTCTAACCATCCCTACGTCCTTTTTCTCTTGTTTATGCTGCTTACTAAGATGCTCATATAAGTTCGGGCATTCCTCATAGTTATGATTCTTCCCACAAAAAGAAAAAATAATATTTAGAGGACATTCATGCTTGTAGTGCTTAGGAGATCCGCATGTAAAACACGTTCGCAAGGAAAATCACGTCGTCCACCACTACAACATCGACCCCGAATCCACCATGGTATCCTTGACCTCTGCCACAACCTCCTTCAAAATGCCCTTCGTTTCGATCATAGCACGCTTGAGTGTGATCATGGTCATGGTGCTCACTTTTACCTTTAGAGTTATCTGATACTCTTGTTTGTTGCACACCAATATCTATGGCATCATGGATTTGAACAATCAACCTACAGTCTTCGTAGTGTGAGTTGTGGACTAGAAAATATTACAATAACAAGATACATTCTTCCTTATTATGTGTTGTAATAGTAGGTAGCAGCTTGCATCATGGTCTAAATGACATATCTCATAGTCTATCAATAATGAACGTACTGACTTGTGGGGAAAATTATATTTAGTATGCCCTTCCACTTCACAATTTGTACACCAAATCCTAGTGCATGTCTCATGTGCCGAATTTTTTGATAGTTTCTCCAACTGATTTTCCATAGCTACAATTTGTGCTTCCAGGAATGTGCTTACTCCAATGTCTATACTTCCGACTACCTCAAAGCATGTAATGTAACTTCAAGTGCTTCACACATTTTCGTATATGTCTTATGTGACAATGACCTTATAAATGGTGTGATCAAACCCCCAATGAACCACTATACATGTTGGTTTGCATGGATATCATATGAAAGTTTAGACAAAAGTGTTTTGAAATGGGCATCATATTCCTAAACACTCTTAGTAGTTCCCTACTTAATATCCTTAAGTGCGCTTATACTCTTCGATCGAACTCAAGGATATGAAACAACTTAAGGAAAGCTTCTCGTAATACCGCATAATCTATGCAAGTCGATCAGGTCAAACTTCTTGTACTAAGCTTGAGCGCATCTCTGCGCGTAGTTGGAAACCGACTTGCTTTCCACTCGAAGCCATGATTCCTTTTGCGTGTCGAGTATCTCAAACATGTGCACGTGTTTAATAACATCTTCTATGCCCCTATACTATAGAAGATGAAGAGACATCTCCATGTAAATATTCTAGGGTTAATGAGGACCCTGCCCACCTGATCTAGAACCTCTGTGTTACCTATTCCTCCGAAACACCGAGATCCACCGAACTAGAGCCACCTACACCCCCGATCCTCCTCTTGTAGCTAGAAGCGGACCAATTTATGTACTACCTTGTGTCCCAATAGTGGTACTAAACTGAATTCCTACAATCTGCGAGGTGGTACTACTCCTAGAAGTGAGTCCAAAATTCTACGTGCTTGAGTTCTATGCCGACGATATGCCTGAAAAGGTACCTCCAAATAATAAAGAAGACATTTTCTGGCCATAGATGTACTTTCTACTTGATTTACTCCTTTTCTACTACTTCCCAAACTAGCTTGCGACTCACTGGTTATACTAGAATCTTTGGAAAACCAAGTGCAAGGGCTAGGTTTCTAGGTAAATTCAGATGTGTACCTATGGCCCATGTCGTCTCTACTGGCGTGCTCCCATGTGAAGCGAGGAGGGTTCCCTGTCATGCTTTCCCAAATGGGGAGTTCCAAATGCTCTGGCTTCATGCCTTCTGCGTGATCTCCAAATCCTTCATGAGCCATCTCTCTCCTCAATGTCATCTACTCTGTAATATCATGCCTCTTCTCTATCTCCCTCTCACGTGCCTCATTGTACTTAAGTCACCTTTCTTCCCTTTTCCTCTCTTCTCGCTAGTTCTACCATCCTTCAAAAAACTTGCTCTTGCCCCCATGCGTGGTAGGGTTTAGCTAGCCATCGAATTTTCTTCCAAGTTCAGGGTTACCATCAAGATCTTGATTGCCAGTGGAATGCCTTGCAAATAAGTTCCCTGGGATAACATAAAATTGAAACTCAACTACTTTCGGGCAAAAATAAGTGGAAATTGAGTACTCTAAAATATAGCTATTCAAAACACCACGGAACCAAGTATCCATAACGCGCGTCCAAATCAGATCAACATCATAGAGGGCCTGAAATTCTTCCTACATCTAGACAAGTGTGTGATACCTCCAATTCCTTTTAGATGCATAAGAAACCAACCACTTGTACAACTCTACCTGGAAAGATAACAAATAAGCTCTCATACAAACAGTCATACAAATTCTACTCCACCCACGCACATGTGTCAAACTCAAATCCAATGTTGAACCCTCGAGTGTACTCTTCTTCTATATCTATTATCCACTCCTCAACACTTGCTAAGGTCGGCCAGCACGTCTTCCTCGTGAAATATCCGATTTTTTTTTTTGAAAAAGAGGTCCCGACAACGGAACCAATGATGCAGCCTAGAATCTATTATATAAAACCTAGGCACGTTGGCACATCACCCAACTTGAGATGAGTGCTCACTTGAAGCATGCAAAGGTACTAGGCCCCTCTTTAGAGTTTCTTGTGTAGGATGTTAGTGTGATGAAGATAAGACATATTCAGATCCATAAATAAACATAAACATTCCATAGTGCATAATCTAGATCTAGATCTTAGAGAATCATGAATTAAATAATAATTGTAATAATACTAACCATACATGAACCAATTTCAGTTATGTCTAACACCATTATCCACCAATATCATCCATTTCATTAATTACTATAAAACACAAAAGATTCTTACATTATAAGGTATGTCTATAAGTCATTCATGCATAAGATCCATCAACATAACTCTACAATAACTCACACACACTCATCTCTACTAAACTACATAGTTCAATACATATCTATAGAGGTGGGGATTTTCCTTCACCGCTTATGCACTTATCAAAATAGGTCATATGCTGATAATAGTCATGCTCCTTTACAATAGCATGCACACATGCAAGTGCACTAATAATATATGTCCTATAGTTAACTCTAAGAAGAAATCCTATTATTAACTTAAACCCATGCATGGCGCTTATCAACTACTCTTTCCCAAAATACCATTTTCTTGTCATAGAAGTTTCCATCCCGATGTGTGCTTTGCACGCTATCTCCAAAAATAGCCCGTATCCATAAAAATAGCTAAGTCCAAACCAAACTATTATGGTGTGTGTCTCCTTTCCTATCATTCCGTGCCTTCAAATGCGCCTTGTTCCCACACACGTACTATTTGTGTGTCTTATCCTTAGAACAATATTATGTTTTCTCAATAGTAATATAACATCCTCTTATGTTGCAAGCAAAAAGTACTACTTGCTTCCAATTTTGGGTTTCGTAGGATTGGTCAATGATGTATTCAGACATATTTCAATGATTATTTATAGTCCTATAACAAAACCACCCAAGTTTCCACTTTTGAGGTCGTTGAATTCTCCAAATACAAAGTTCTACCACGAGATATCTACCACCATTCACATGTTCCAATTGTACCAATTACCTAAGGTAGCCACTAACAACTTCCACTCAAAATGGCTTGGGTGTTGACTAGGCACAAGTTGTAAGGCCTAACCTGGACAAGGTGACAATAGATATTGTGAATACAAAATGACAAGGCCTCACGTTTGCAGTTGTTTTGAGAGTATTTTGTATCAAGGACCTTTAATTCTCACATGGTTACTCTTTTGAGATATACTATAAAATGCATCTCAAATCTTATATCCAAATAAGAAAGCTAGAAGAAAATAGTTTACTAAAACTAAGTAGAAACAATTGGCATGCACTCGAAAAAAAAGTTTCAACATTGTGACTCGATAACTTTACATAGGATCAATTATTTTGGGATTGTGGGTCTCGCATTAGATAAACACAAAAACTATGTTCTACCTAGTACGTCAAAATTTTTTTACCCCTCTTTTGTTTTGTTACTCAAGTTTGAATAAACATGCATGCATCTTGTTTACATTTTCCATGTAAAAATAGCTCAAGTATAACATTAATACTCTTTTTACTATTGCGTTGCCTATGACTCACTCAAGCTAGCCAATGGTGAAAAAAGATAAAAAGAATGCAACTTCAAATCTAATAATTGAATACATTTACCCCATTACAGAGCATGTTGATCTTGTAAACCCCTCCAGTTTCAAAACAGTCGTGGAACAAATCAAACAAGACACACACATCAAGCACCCCTCTATGATTAGGATTTACCCTCTAGGTGTGGACACTCTACATAAGATTTGGACATCCCCTTAAAAATATTCATCAAAAGGTTGATTGAGAGACAAAATGTACATAAAATTTCATAGGAAGAAGAGGAAGAAGGCCCTTTAACATAAGAAGATTGTTATGTTATAATGTATGAATGGATGGAAAGAAAAAAATATGACTTGCATATGTATGGAATAGGAGAAATTAAGTAGGGCATGTGTGAAAACTTCCTACTGAAATCCGGTGATCATATTGTGCCCGAGAAAAATTAAGACACAACATGTGCCATCAATAGTGCACATATTTCATACCCTATACTTGATGTAGATATGCCCAAAGTTATAGGCCATTTTTGAATTTTTGAATTTTTTTATTTCAAGTAAACAATGTAGCTATTTATTTTGAATCTTCCAATATCGATTTCCTTTTTTGTGATCAAGACTTCGTTGTTACTTGACCATTTGGTTTTGGATAACCCAACAATTTTTTACTTTCATCATGATCTATGTTATTATCTGTTGGTGAGAAATTTTTTTGGGTGGACAAACTTGTGGATTTCTTGCCAACGCTCTGGGAATCTAAGTCCCTCTACTTAACCGGTGCAACTTTCGTATATGCATGCATGAGTAAAGGTGGATTTTCCTAGTGGCCTTGTGTTCGGGGATCCAACAGGGGCACTCCACTGACCATGTGGTAAAGCTAGCAATATCTTTCTAGAAAAGCATTTGTCTATAGAGAGGGAAAGGGGAGTGAGAAATGAGGTAGGAGAACTAATGCCGCAGGTAGAAAATCAGATTCCTGCACACACACTAATCAGAAATTTTAACACATGCATTAATGAGAAGAAAAAACTCTGCAAATAAAAACAAGACCAAATAGAATTTATTGATCACAAAGTATCAAGAAAATCCTTAGTTAAAGAAAGCTAGAAACTCCTTCTTGTATTGATTGCTTAAACAAAAGTTGTATATAGTGTGGGAATGGAAGAAATTTAAGAGTGTAGGAAAGTAGAAGAAAATGGCTATCTCCTTTGATTTCTCTAAGTACAATGCACTCTTGAGTTTACAAGATCAATTTCCAACCCTTTGAGATGGGAATGGATTTACAATTTATAGAATGAGGGATGACTCATCATCTACCCCCCAATGGCTTTTCATATATCCTTACACAACTTAAAACTTTTCAACTTCCTAGGAGAATATTAAGTCCCTTTTTATAACATAAAGGTGAATTTTACATTAGAAGCATGAAGTTACTTTTTTAATTTCATTAAAGGAAATCTAAAAAGTGCACCCCAATGAAGAATTAGAACATGGAGGAGAGATAAATAGGGGGAGAGAAGAGAGGAGAGGAAGAAGGAAGAAGAAGGGGAAGAAACACTGGTGACAAATAATCTACCTTGATGAAGCCCACATCTCCTTCGAGATGACCCGATGAGGTGTTCCACTATAGTGCATCTCCAAACTCTTTATACCCTGAGATGGATCTTGAATTCCCTATGAGAAATGTCTATGATGATCTCACATGATGATGTTGACCTGAATGATCATCCCTCTATGTCTTGTTGTGCCAAAATTGCCCTTTGAGTGTAACTTACTATTAATAGTAAGTACGAAAAAGTAACTCCCTCAAACCTCCACTGAGTGTGACAACCTTGATTCCCCTTTCTCCTTGCGTTCCTCGCTCCTTCTAGATCAACTTTCTATTTTTGGTAGGTGCTCGTGGGATCACTTACTATTTTTAGTAAGTGCCAAAATTGGACCAAATGCCCGTTTTGATGATTTCTCAGTTGTTATGCATCTTCAATGTCTCTGTCTCCTTCGCATGTTCTTCTGTTGATGGCTTTCCCAAAATAGTAGTTTCCTATGTAGAAGACCTACTATTTTTAGAAAGTGGGCTTCTGGAGGTCGGATTGACATGCAATGATTTTTTTTGATATGGGTTTTGCCCAATATTGCCCCTCGAAATTTTAGCTCTACCCGCATAATAGTCAAGAGATTTTAAACTTTCAAATTTCAGACCTGACAGTGCTTATGGATGCAAAAACCATTAATGGAACTCAAAATTGTAGGTCTAGTTTTCTCCTTTATTTGCGAATTTTTTTATATATCTGATATGGGTTTTTTCTTTTGGTGCTTCATGTGAAATTTTACAATCGACAACTGGTTTGACGGGAAATCCATTTTTTTCCTTCGTTGAGCCGGAAAGGAGATTTCTTCATTGTGAATGCTCTGTTGCATGAGAGGAGAGTTTGAGAGTATGTTTTTATTTTCTTGGATAGAGGAATGAACATAAAAAAATGGTTCGTTGATTCGTGCATTGGTTTGCAATATTTTTATGAATCTCTGTTTTTTTGGCTATGGAGATTTTCTACTATTCTCTTCGTTGTTCTTCATTTCTCCTTCTTCATTTGCTCAAAATTCCTTCTGAGACCTGAATGATTTCATGGATTGAAGGAGATTATTTATATGGCAGGTATGGTTCAAGGTTCAATAATGGTGGAGTGATGGAAAGGAGGTTGCAAAGGAAGAATGGAGGTATGGTTGTGCATGGGAGTGTAGGAAGTTAGAAGCGGGAAGCAGTTAGATATTTGAAGTTTTGAAAACATGCTGAGAGAGGGCTGGTCACATTTTCATGTCCCTGACATCCCTCACCTCATAAGGGATGTGAGGGACATCAATTTCCATGGTGGTCAAGGAGACGACACGTGGCGTTGATCCGACGGCAGGGAGTGGGTGCTCCAAAAATTAGCTTTAAAGTACTAACGGCGGGCTAGAGGGGGTCATGTGGATGATCGAAGTCTCTCCTAAGGGACTAGGTGCATTTTTAAAGGTTTGATGTCCCTGACCTATGAGGTACATAAGGGACATCAAATTCCATGGTGGTCTGGAGCTGACACATGGTGGAGATATGATGAGGGGGATTTGAGCTCCAAATTACACTCGGGGTTGAATTGACAATCTTGATGGTCGCATGGGGTTCCAGAGGTCACATGGGGGCTGGGAGAATTTTCCAAGGTTGATGTACTTAACCCTCAGGGACATTGGGGACATAAAATCCCTCCAGGCCCTGGAGTTGACATGTGTCCTCCCAAAATTTGGCTAAGTCCTGAACTTGCTCTAAGAGGACAACTTGCGATGATGATAACTTGAGCTCCCGATGGACATTTTTAGAAAAAAATTATATGATCCTGACTAGAAATGACCTTTCAAATCTAATGGTGGGGGTACCATGTCTTGATTATTTAATTTGATACCTAAAAAATCATATTTTTGATTTGGTACTCCACCTATGCCTGAGAAAAATTACCTGCAGACATATTGCGCCAAGGTGTTGTGAAAGATATGATTTGACAATAATGTAGGGATCATAATTATATTTTTGATGATATTTTTTGAGCTCCAAACTCGATCTAGAGCTCCCGTAATCACTCTTTGAAGCTTCGCAGTTTATTTTGGCTTGTGCTTTCGCCTAGGCCTGTGAATCCCCAACCTTGATGAAACTGCCCCAACTGCTCCAAATCTTCCTGAACCTTCCAAAATCACCTTCATGATGTTCCTAGGCCTTTTAATTTCTTCCACATCCATTTTTGATTTTCTGATCCGCTTTATGGGGTTGCTCCAGTCCTAGGAAGGCCAGTGATAGCCCTTCCCGTGACTACCCGAAATTTGCATTTTCAATGAACTCCTAAAATCACCTAGGGGACTGATTTGACTTTCCTAAATCACATAAGGGGATGAGATAACATTGGCCGAGGGGTCACCTGGACTGATTGAGTGGACTTGGTGTGCCCGGTAATGAGAACATGATTTTTTTGCACAAGGGTATAGTTATCGTGTTTGAAAATTGTCAATTTCCGTGTTACACATTTGCACAAAAAAATTATCGAATATGACTTTTGTTAAAGATAAACAACATGTTTAATTATAAAAATGTTGTGTTTAATGTTGGGGTTAGCACACCGATTGTACTATTAATCAGATCTAAGCATAAAACAATCAATACGGAAATAAATAAGAAGAAACAATACACAAGATTTAACGTGGTTCACCTAGTGTGGGATACGTCCACCAAGAAACAACCAATTTATTATCACAGAGGAAATACAATGAATATTTGTAATCTTCCACACCTTCTTGGATGTCATGTACTTTCTTCTCTACAAATTTCTCTTTTCTCTCAAAAGGAAACTTCTCTCTATTCTCAATTGAATTCACTTTTCTAAACCCTAGCTTTATGCTTATATATACATCTACAATCTTAGGGAACTTTAGCTATGCAATTACAACCATTAGATTCACTTTACAACTAAAGATAGATCTAATTCCCACAACTTAATTATAATAGTCACACACAGGAAACCGATGTCAGTTAGCCTTAACCGATGCCGGTTAGCCCTAACCGATGTCGGTTCCTCCTTACTTGACTGATACCTATCCATGGGTGACCGACGAAAGTTCATCAACCGACGTTGATTATTGTGTATTCCAACAAGTCTACAAAAGCATGTCAGTGAAGTGATTAAGCTCCACAACTCAACAATCTCCCACTTGGAGATAAATTGTTGCATTGTACCATACAACTCCATCCTCTGATCCTTTCCTTTGGAAAATTCAAGACCAACAAAAGTGGAGTGTAGCTCCAACTTCTCCTTTGCCAACAACTTCATTAGCATATCCACAGGGTTCTCCTTTGTATGAATTTTCTCCAACTTCAGCGCCCATCCTCCAATACTTGTCGTATGAAGTGATATCTCAACTAAATGTGTTTCATTCTAGAATGAAACATTGAGTTCTTTCCAGATGAATTGCACTTTGACTATCACTAAACAATCTGCAATCCTCTTGTTATTTTCCCAACTCTTCCATAAACCTACTCATCCATATCATCTCCTGCTAGCTTCTGTAGCTGCAACATACTCAGCCTTTGTAGTAGACAAGGCCACAACCTTCTGCAATCTAGAAATCCAGCTAATTTTCGTGCCACCTATTGTGAAAACATATCCAGTGGTGCTCCTCATACCATCCAAATCACCACCATGTATCGAATCCATATAACCACGTAAAAAAGTATATGACCCTCCATAGCATAACTACATGTTATATGTCCCTCTCAAATACTTAAGAATCCATTGGACTACTGCCCAATGCTCTTTACCTAGATTAACCATAAATCTGCTCACAACTCCCACTACAATGTGCAATGTCCGGTCTAGTAAAACCATAACATAGATCAAACTCCCAACTATCTGAAACATACGAACTCGTGCCATGTACTCAACCTCCTTGTGTAATGTAGGACACCGATATTTTCTTAATTTGAAGTGTCCATCCATAGGTGTACTTACAGGTTTTGAATTTTGTAAATTAAACCTTTCCAACACCTTATTGATATAAATCTCTTGAGACAAATACAACTTCCTATTTTTCCTTATGTCGTGAATTTTCATGCCAAGGATTCTCTTTGTAGCTCCCAAATCCTTCATTGCAAATGTGTGAGATAGATTTTCTTTAAGCTCACCAATGTCCTACATACTAGATCCTATAATAAGCATATCATCCACATACAATAACAAAATAATATAGCTTCCATTTCTAAGCATCTTGAAATAAACACAATGGTCAGATTCACATCTCAAATAACCATGCTCATGCATGAAACTATCAAACCTCATATACCATTTCCTTGGAGCTTGCTTGAGCCCATATAGGATCTTTTTCAATCTGTACACAAGTTTCTCCTTACCCTTGACTTCATACCCAAGCAAAGGTCTTGATTCATATAAATCTCTTCCTCTAAATCACCATGAAGAAATGCCTTCTTGACATCATGTTGATCTAAATACAAATCCTCTACTACAACTAAACTCAATACAAGTATGAATAGAAGTCATCTTAACAATGGGAGAAAATATTTGACCAAATTCAATACACCTTTCTTTGTAAATCCCTTTACTACGAGCCTTTCCTTGTATCTCTTCTCGTCCAACCTCTTCTTCCTTGATCCTGTAAACCCACTTGTTCTGTAATGCTCTTTTACCTACTGGAAACTTAACCAAATTCCATGTTTGGTTTTGCCCTAAGGAGTTTATCTCCTCATTCATGCCACGCTCCCACTGCTTGTGGGATTTATCCTGCATTTATTCTTCAAAGCTTTCTTCACGACTATCACCAATAATAAATAAGACAAGGAAGGTGGAAATATTTCTGAAGGTCTACTTACCCTTTGTGACCTTCTCATTGAGATTTGGGGTGTCAGAGGCTCAATCTGCTCATCCTGTAGATTTGTATCTACTTCTGATAGTGACCAACACCGGTCACCTTCTACCTGGCGTTGGTTTAGCTAATTAATGCAGGTTTGTCTCTTCTATAACCGATGCCGTCGAGGGACCGATGCCGGTCGAGGTAAATGATACCGATTATTGTGTAAACATGTAGGTGTTAATTTTGAATCCGAGAGTTCATTTTCATCCACAAACTTCTCCACTAGTTCACCTTTGGGTACCAAAACTTGATCCATGTACATTATCTTTTCATTCCAATCAATTTCACGACTCCTAATTATCTTAGAACCTTCTAAATCCCAAAACTGAAATCTGAAATCACTAGAGCCATAACCAATGAAAGTACATCTTTTGGATTTAACATCTAATTTCTTTCTATTTTCCTTATCAATATGCACAAAAGCTTCGAGTCAAATGCTCTAAGAAAAGAAAGATCTACTTCTTTCCAGTCAAGATTCTTACGGTATTCCACCATTCAAAGTGTACTTGAAGGTCCACGGTTAATCAAATAAACCACCATGTCTATCTTTCATACGCCAAAAGCGTAAGGGAAATCCAACATGTATCCTCATGCTTCTAGCACGTTCAATGATTGTACTTTTTATTCTCTCTGCAACACCATTCTCTTGTGGTGTTATAGGAACCGTTCTTTCTCTATGTATTCCATTTATTGAACAATAATCATTGAAATCCTCATTGTACAGTACTCGCCACTATTGTTAGATCTAAGGCATTTTAACTTTGAATTTGATTCATTTTCAATAAGGCCTTTCCATATTTTAAAATTTCCAAAAACATCAGATTTATGATTATTACAATAAACCCATACCTTTCTTGTGGCATCATCAATGAAAGTAACATAGTATTGGGATCCTCCATGAGAAGCTACTGGGTTGGTCCCCACACATCTGAGTGTACAAGCTCCAATTTATGCTTCTTCTTTGTTGCCCCAACTTTGAGAAATCTCACTCTCTTCGATTTCCAAAAATACAATGCTCACAAAAATCAAGATCTACACGTTTCAGATATGATAACTTACCCTTTGCCTTTAAGATATGCCTTCCCTTTTAATCCACATGGCCTAACCGATCGTACCACATGCTCAGTATCTCGAATCTAAAGTAGATAGAACAGAAAAAGAATCAGTAATACAAGTAGAAAAAAATAATGATCCTACCTTCTTGCCTCTTGCTATAACAAGAGATCCCTTAGTAAATTTCCAAGATTCGGTTGTGAGTGTAACCATGCAACCAGTTTCACACAATTGTCCTACATAAATTATATTTATTTTAAGGCTTGGAACATGCCTCACATCTTTAAATATCCATGTATTTTCATTCTGCAATTTAAGATGAATTTCACCTCTACCAGTAATATTGCATGGTTCTCCATCTCCTAAATAAACATGCCCAAAACTACCTTGGACATAATTTCGAAATAACCCTTACTAGGGTTCAGAGGAGAGAAGATCACGAATCTAAAACCCATGGCTCAATTTTATTATCCAAGGAGAGAATTAGGGCATCTTGCATTACTTCTTTTGCAATAACATTCACATCTTTACCTTTCTCTGGTACATTCTCTTTGTTTTCCTTGAACCAACAATCCTTCTTTGCATGACCTTTCTTTCCACAATTCCATCGATTATACCTCTACCTTTGGGTTTAGACCTACCATTCTTAGATTTTGATTTCTCATTATTCTTACTCTTGGATCTCTCCTTCTTCTTCCCCTAATTTCTACATTCAAAGCATTCCCAGATGATGATTCTCCTGTAATTTTCTTTGCGCATTTCTTCATTCAGGATTATACTAACCATATCATCAAACTTTAAAACATTAGTAGCAGACGTTGTATTACTAACAGTCATTACCACGTTATCCTAACTATCTGGCAAAGGGCATGATAATAAAAGTGCTTTCAATTCATCCTCAAACGAAATACTAACTAATTTTAATTGATTTACAATAGACCAGAAATCATTCAAATGAATTGATGCAAATCCACCTTCTTCCATCTTTAAATTAATTTTTTTTTTCATCAAATAAAATTTATTTGAAGCACTAGGTTTTTCATATAGATTTGCTAAAGATTTCATCAAATCTACCGTAGATCCTGCTTTGGTAATATTCAAAGCCACATATGTTTTTAGGCTCAATCTTATAGATCCCAAAGCCTTTCTATCAAGAATTTTCCATTCTTCATCAGTCATCTTTGCAGGTCTTTCCTTCTCATCCAACGGTAAGTATAAATATTTTGATACAGATAATCCTCCACCTACATCTTCCATAATAGATAGTCACGGCTATCAAATTTATCTACTTTGAATTTACCTTATTATCCCATCATTTTTCTCCCACTCAATCAGAAATCCCTTTGTGAGTAAATTTGTCAACACACACAACCCTCAAACAAAGATGCTTTGATACCAGTTGTTGGGGTTAGCACACCGGTTGTATAGATATATTAATCAGATCTAAGCATAAAACAATCAATACAAAAATAAAAAAGAAGAAACAATACACAATATTTAACGTGGTTCACCCAGTGTGGGCTACGTCCACCAAGAAACAACCAATTTATTATCACAGAGGAAATACAATGAAGATTTGCAATCTTCCACACCTTCTTGGATGTCTTGTACTTTCTTCTCTACAAATTTCTCTTTTTCTCTCAAAAGGAAACTTCTCTCTATTCTCAATTGAATTCACCTTTCTAAACCCTAGCTTTATGTTTATATATGCATCTACAATCTTAGGGTACTTTAGCTATGTGATTACAACCATTAGATTCACTTTACAACTAAAGATAGATCAAATCCCCACAACTTGATTATAATAGTCACCCACAGGAAATTGATGCCAGTTAGTCTTAACCGATGTCGGTTAGCCATAACCGATGCCGGTTCCTCCTTGCCTGACCAATACGGGTCCATGGGTGACCAACGATGGTTCGTCAATCGATGCCGATTCTTATGTATTCCAGCAAGAAGTCCGAAAAGCATGCCAAGCGGTGAAGCGATTAAGCTCCACAACTCATTATTTTAAACCCTTGTAAATCTAAAAATTTTATACTTGTTTTTATTTATTTATTTTAAAAAGACTCTGCTCCATTGTCATTCAGAAGCATCGGCTTGTATTGATGTTGCTCACTAAATTATGCAAGTTTTAAATATGTGATGGTTCTTAAGGTTTAATGAAACTCCGATATTGCATCATGACTTTTGATAAGGATAATTACCTCCCATATTGCATCATTTGCCTTGTAAGCATTGCTAATTCCTTCATTTTCATGGTCCGAGTATTTAGATTATTGAATTTTAGCGGTGGTGAATTCTTATGGTCCCAAGTATAAGATATATCCTTTTCCCTAACTTTATGCTTTCAACTTTGGTCTTTTTAGTAATTTTTAAATCCATGTTTACCTTGGCATTAGATATTGTACTAAAACATGGATCATAGTCTATATAAGGTAGGGATACTCAATTTTGCAGTTTTCCTATACAAAGCTCGGGTAGTTTTACTCTGTGTTTACTGTATTAATGGGTTATTTTGCTTATTTTGTCATATATTTGTTTTGTCACAATCTTATTGAGTGATGCTCACTATTGTATAACTTTTGAGACCTATGGAGGATTTGTTGTCAAATGTTGATGAGCTAGAGACAATGCTTCTTGAAGCATGACATGAAATTTAGTGTAACAATGAGACAAGGATCTATATTGTTGAGCCAAATCTAAATATTAGACAATTTAAGATGTTTAAACCCTACTAAGTAGTTAGATATTCTACTTTATTTATTTTTCTTTTCAAGTGGATAAAAGAGGTGTGTGTGGTTCACTGTAATGGTTAGCACTTGTGTGAATAAATAAGAAGTAAAATTGTCTCACTTCGATTGTTTGGTTGCTTTTGTATATTCTTTGGAATTTGATGTTTATTGTGGGTTATGCAGATTCCCATATGGATAATAACAAGATATATATTGATGATACTTTTTGTTACACTTTCTATAGCTTTTTCCATACTCAAAGACTAAATATAAATGATTTTCCTTCATTATTGCTAAAAACATGAACCTTTTTTTGTGAAACATGTCGGATATGTAATCAACATACCAAGAAATAGAAATATGTTCTATGAATAAAAATTCCATCCTATGTTTGTCACTATTTTGTTTAGTGTTTGTATTGGTTTTTACTTTTTCATAATAATGCCCATATTAATAGTAATGAACATATGTAATTTTTTTGTCATTCTGCAACATAAAACACAAACTCCATTCATCATTATCATTCAATAATTCAATAATGGTGGTTTCCACACCATATCTAATATACATTCTACCAAGGCTAGCAATTGGTTTGGATTGATAAGATAACTTATTAACTAATTTTACGCAATGTAGTTCTTTGTGAATTATAGCTTACTTTATTCTTCAAAAATCTTTTTACACCTTCAAATGCATTTATGCTCACAACAATATGGTTCTTCGTGCAATACTTCAGTATTAGAAACATTTCCTTCCACGACCACCTTTCACCTCCAAAATAGTGTTGTCTTAGTTTTTGCAAATCAAAATTCCATTTCTAGAATACTGATTGATTGATGCAATTGCTAGTTTAGGACCTTTTAGAACCGCCCTTTATTAGTTATAAATTATTCATATTTGTAATAGATATAATATGTACAAAACCTAATTCTCCTATTATAGTACCCATGAATCCCTCCACCTCTTGCTCACTTATAGTAGCATCTTCCTATGAAAGGATTGTATCTCCTTCTTGGAGCATGACTATTGCTCGAGAAGTACTTACTTCTCCTTCTTATACAGATTTTCCTCTTTTATCTCTTTCTTTACATGTTCGAATGATAACTTTCCTTCCTCTATATGTGTTTTGTTGTGTTTCATACAATTTCTCCTCAACCTTCAATGCACATTGATAGGCTTCCTCAATGAATACAACCTTGTCATTTAAAGCTCACCCTAAATGGAAATACACAATCCATTCACATGCCTTGATATCATTTCCTCATCATCTTCAAAATGGCCAACTTGAATAGTAAGCACATAAAACTCCTCGTTGTAAATCCTTGCATTTGGCTCCTTTCTTTTCAAGTTCTACAATTCCTTGAACAAATCTATTTCATAATTAATAGTAAAAACTTACTTATCAACTAGTCATTCTATCCCAAGACTTGATTTTGTCTTTATTTCTTCTAGCCCTTTTTGTTGGCACATTATCCCACCATAAGGATGCATGTCCTTTCATCTTTATACATGCAAACTCGACTCTCTTAGGATCCTCCATTCATTCATAATCAAAATATTTCTCTAGCACAATGATCTAGTCAATGTATTCTTCAAGACTTAAACTTCCAAAATAACTAGGGATGTCCAACCTCGGGTCACATCCCTTTCTCACAATAGAAATGGCTCATGAGAATCTAAGCAATGAAAATGGATCATGAGAATGGATTATGAGTGTTGCTTCTTTTTCATCATCATTTTCACTTACATATGTGGCAACTCCTTTGAAATTTTGTGTAATCTCTATAGCCTTTGTCTAGATATACGACTTCAAAGTGCTCTTTGTACTCTACTAACCGATTGTTCAGAAATAATGTTGAACAACCTTTGAGCATGAAGTGTAAATGAATTTAGGAGCATGAGTGATGATTCTAGTTCAATCAAGAACACGACTCACACTCCTAACATACAACTTGAGATAGGAAAAATGACGAGAAGGGAGAAAGGGGAAAAGATAGTGGAAATGAGGAGATAGAATGGGACAATTAAGGGATAAGGAGATGAGTCAAGAACTATTAAAATTCAATGAATGTGCTAATGATTCCTAATTTGGATCAATAATTAACAAATACACAAACATAATAAAATCATACAATTCAACAACTAATAAATGGTGAGAGGCCAATGTTCATGTGTTAATGTTTCTTTCAAGACAAAAAAATCAAAATTAAGTCGTTTGAAATTTAAATTTCGTTCTAGATTTATTTAATAAGTTTCTCTCCCTAATGCTCATGTAAATGAATCGGTTTGTAAACACAAGGGACATAACCATCTTCCCAAGAGCTACAATTGCTGATTATATAACCTTGATCATTCTCTTTCGTCATTCATCCATACCATTCAATCTCTTTACAAACATCATTCTCATGGAGCTAGTTGTCTTCGCTTTTCACTCAGAATTTAGGGGGAAAAGATGAAATACTTGCAAATTCTTCAATGATCGCTCAACAGTGGTATTCCTTACGGGTTAGAGAAAAGTGAATGGAGGGTAGTTTTTCATGCCAGTGTCAATTTCGAGCTATGAGCCGTCCCAACAGAGGTTTTCAAAATGTTCAGAACTACTTGTTTGTTTTTCAAGCACACGTGCCAACCCAAAAGAGGTTCCAGAAATCTAGAGATAGTTTGTGAGCCTATTCCATCTCTTGCACACCATTAAGAGGAAACACCTTCATCCAAATACCCCTGTTTAGATAAGATCTAGAGAGACCATACTAAATTAAGAGGAGAATGATAAAGTTATTTCATTCACCTTAGAATAGGTTTATTTTAGTATGTGTTTTTAATAAACGTTTATCTCATGTAAACATATTTTGTTTGAGTTTTTTCTCTCCTATTCGCTTGAAATCGTGATGAATTAGGGGGAATGTTAGGAATAAACTTAGGTTAATTCATCATTTACTAAATTGTAATGTTAAAGTAATTAAATTTTATTACTTTAACTTAGTTGTTAGTTAACTATTACCTAGTTGTCACATCCCTAGTTTAGTTGGGGCTATTCTATTGTTAGTTTATTGTTCCGGATGTGATTAGTTAGGGGCAATATGTTATTTCTGCATATTTTCCATAGTAGATTTGATCCACTTCCCATGGATGTTTTTATTGTTGTTCAATGTCTATAAACATTGCAGCTTCTTCCTTTGTTCATGATTAAACGGTTTCCAGATAGTGCATTCTTAACAAGTTCAACTTGTTTTTCCACCTTGATCTTGAGTGTTGTTTCTTTTTCTTCATCATCTTCACTTACATATGTGGCGACTCCTTTGAATTGTGTAAACTCTATAGTCTTTGTCTAGATATACGACCTTCGGTACTCTTCTTACTCTACCGACACATTTGAAAATAATAAATAACACGGCCCACCCCGAAATGTAAATGAATTTAGGAGCATGAGCGATGCTTCTAGTTCTATTAAGAACATGACTTGCACTCCTCACATGCAACTCGAGATAGGAAAAATGAGGAGAAGAGAGAAACGAAGAAAGATAGGGGAAATGAGGAGAGAGAAAGGGACACTTAAAAGGTAGGGAGAAGAGTCCATAACCATTAAAAATTGATGAATGTACTAATGATTCCTAACCATTACTAATAATTCCTAATTTAGACCAATAATCAACAAATACACAAACATAGTAAAATCATACGATTCAACAATTAATAAATGTCGAGAGGCCAAAGTTCATGTGTGTTAATGTTTCTTTCTATGTTTTGAAAACAAAATTTAATCAAAATTAAGTGTTTGGAAATTTAAACTCTTTTTAGATTTATTTATTAATTTTCTCTCCCTAGTGCTCGTGTAAATGAATCGGTTTGTGAACACGAGGGACGCAACCTTCTTCCCAAGAGATAAATCGCTGATTATATAACCTCAATCCTTCTCTCTCTGTTATTCATCCATACCATTCAATCTCTTTACAAGCATCGTTCTATTACACAGTCTTCCTTGAGGATCATAACTCGCAGATTTAGAATTAATTTTCGTCCTTCGCAGAATATTTCCTAGAGCAATATGGCTAGGGGAAAGGGAAATGGAAAGGGAAAGGGAAAGGGAACTAACAAGCAGAGAAGATCTGAACCTTCGCCAACGAAAGAAATCCCAAAGGATAACATAGAAACCAATGAAAATACTGGGGTGACAAATTTGCAGAGCACCAACCCACCTGTACTGAATGCAGATGGCAATAAAAGAAAATCAACAGTGACAGCAAATGCAAATGATGAGAGACGAACATTTAAATATGATGAGGTGACAAAATTGAAGACCCTGAACCAACATCTACTGAATAAGATTACCAAAGAAAGAGTTGAAAGAGAAGAGTTGAAAAATAAACTGAAAGATTGCAATGATGAGGCTCGGGAATCGCATGAAAGGATGACTGAGTGGAATACTTGCAAGGCAGATTTGGAAAGCACGATTGCAGGGCTGCAAAATGAGCTTAATGAAACAAGGATGTTCAGGAATGAACATGAAGAAGCCTGCACTATATTAAAACAGGAAAGAGACGAGTTGGAAAAGAAGTTGAAAGAATTCAATGATGCCTCTCGGGAATTACAAGATAAGATGACTGAAGAGAGGTGCAGGTGGGATACTTATCAGGAAAATGTTTCAGGGCTGAATGATAAGCTTGAAACTGTAACTGAAGAACGGAACATGTTGAACTACAAACATGAGGAATTGTGCACAAAATACAGTAGCGAAAAAAATGAGTTTAAGAAGTCCAATGATGAAAACAAGAAATTAATAGCAAGGATGACTGAGGATCAGCGTTTGTGGGATTCTTGTAGACAAAATTTGGAAGGCAAAGTTACAGAGCTGGAAGCCACAGTTGCAGGGCTACAAAATGAGGTTAATGAAACAAGAGTATTGAGGGAGGAGCATGAAAATTTGTGCACTCAGTTGAGACAAGAAAAAGATGATATGGAAGACAAGTTGAACGCTGGCTTGAAGCTATTACAAGCTAAAATGGCCGAAGATAGCTGCTTATTGGATACTTGTAAGGCAAGTATGGAAGGCAAAGTTGCAGAGATGCAAAATGAGTTTAATGAAATAAGAATTTTGAGCCAGAAACATGAACAACTGTGCACTGAATTAAAAACGAAAAAATTGAGTTGGAAAGTAAGCTAAAAGAATACAATGATGAGAGTAAAAATTGAAAGAAAAAATGGCTAAAGATGGGCACTTGTGGGATGTATGTAAGGCAAAGTTAGAAGGCACAGTTGCAGGGTTCCAAACTGAGCTCAAGGAACATGAGGAATTGTGCACTCAATTAAAACAAGAAAAAGTGGAGCTGGAAAGTAAGTTGCAAGAATATAATGAAGAGACTATAGAATTAAAACATAAAATGGGTGAAGATGGGCTCTTGTGGGATTCTCATAAGGCTTCGTTGGAAGGCAGTATTGCAGGGCTACAAAATAAGCTCAATGATTCAAGAATGTTAAGGAGGAACATGAAGTATTGTGTGCTCAATTAAAACAAGAAAAAGTTGGGTTGGAAAATAAGTTAAAAGAATACAATGAAGAGATTGAAAAATTAAAAGTAAAAATCACTGAAGATGGGTGTTTTTGGGATTTTTGTAAAGCGAATTTGGAAGGCGAGGTTGCAGGGCTCAAAAATGAGCTCATTGAACTAAGAATGTTGAGCGAGAGAAATGAAGCGTTGTGCATGCAATTAAGACAAGAAAAGATTGAGTTGGAAAATAAGGTGAAAGAAGACAATGATGTCACTAAGAAATTACTAGCAAAAATGACTGAAGATGGCTGCTTATGGGATAATTGTAAGGCAAATTTGGAAGGCACTGTTGCAAAGCTGGAAAATGAGCTTAATGAAACAAGAATGTTGAGCCAAAAACACAAAGAATTGTGCACTCAATTGACACAAGAAAAAGTTGAAATTGAAACTAAGATGAAAAAATGTTATGATGGGATTAAGATATTACTTTCCAAGAGTAATGAAAAGGAGCGATTTTGGGATGCTTGTAAGGGAAAGTTGGAAGGCACAGTTGAAGTGCTGAAAAATGAGCTTAATGAAAAAGTAAAATTTATCCAAGAGCATGAACATCTGTGCACTCAATTAAGACGAGAAAAAGTGAGTTGGAAAAGAAGTTGAAAGAAAGCAATGACGTGACAAAAAAATTAGATGCAAAAATGACTGAAGAGGGGCGCTTGTGGAATACTTGTAAGGGAAATTTGGAAGAGAGAATTGCAGGGCTGGAAAGTGAGCTTGATAAAACAAAAATATTCAGCCAGAAACATGAAGAATTGTGCACTCAATTAAGAAGAGAAAAACATAAGTTGGAAATTAAGTTGAAAGAATTGAATGATAGGAATAAGAGATTACATGCAGAACTGACTGAAGAGGGGTGCTTGTGGGATACTTGTAAAACCGATTTGGAAGAGAAAGTTGCAGGGCTGCAAAGTGAGCTTAATAAAGCAAGAGTGTTGAATGAGAAAAATGAAGAGTTGTGCATTCAACTAAGAAACGAAAAAAATGAATTTGAAAATAAGTTGATAAAATGTTATCAGGAACATAAGAAATTATTTTCTAAGAAGACTGAAGAGCGGAACTTGTGGGATGCTTGTAAGGCAAGTTTGGAAGGCACAGTTGCAGGGCTTCAAAATGAGCTTAAGGAGACAAAACTAAAGAGCCAGAAGCATGAAGAACTGTGCACTGTATTAAAAAAATTAGTTGCAAAAATGACTGAAGATGGGTGCTTGTGGAATACTTGTAAGGGAAATTTGGAAGAGAGAATTGCAGGGCTGGAAAGTGAGCTTGATAAAACAAAAATATTCAGCCAGAAACATGAAGAATTGTGCACTCAATTAAGAAGAGAAAAACATAAGTTGGAAATTAAGTTGAAAGAATTAAATGATAGGAATAAGAGATTACATGCAGAACTGACTGAAGAGGGGTGCTTGTGGGATACTTGTAAAGCCGATTTGGAAGAGAAAGTTGCAGGGCTGCAAAGTGAGCTTAATAAAGCAAGAGTGTTGAATGAGAAAAATGAAGAGTTGTGCATTCAACTAAGAAGCGAAAAAAATGAATTTGAAAATAAGTTGATAAAATGTTATCAGGAACATAAGAAATTATTTTCTAAGAAGACTGAAGAGCGGAACTTGTGGGATGCTTGTAAGGCAAGTTTGGAAGGCACAGTTGCAGGGCTTCAAAATGAGCTTAAGGAGACAAAACTAAAGAGCCAGATGCATGAAGAACTGTGCACTGTATTAAAAAAATTAGTTGCAAAAATGACTGAAGATGGGTGCTTGTGGAATACTTGTAAGGGAAATTTGGAAGAGAGAATTGAAGGGCTGGAAAGTGAGCTCGATAAAATAAAAATATTCAGCCAGAAACATGAAGAATTGTGCACTCGATTAAGAAGAGAAAAACATGAGTTGGAAATTAAGTTGAAAGAATTGAATGATAGGAATAAGAGATTACATGCAGAACTGACCGAAGAGGGGTGCTTGTGGGATACTTGTAAAGCCAATTTGGAAGAGAAAGTTGCAGGGCTGCAAAGTGAGCTTAATAAAGCAAGAGTGTTGAATGAGAAAAATGAAGAGTTGTGCATTCAACTAAGAAACGAAAAAAATGAATTTGAAAATAAGTTGATAAAATGTTATCAGGAACATAAGAAATTATTTTCTAAGAAGACTGAAGAGAGGAACTTGTTGGATGCTTGTAAGGCAAGTTTGGAAGGCACAGTTGCAGGGCTTCAAAATGAGCTTAAGGAGACAAAACTAAAGAGCCAGAAACATGAAGAACTGTGCACTGTATTAAGACGAGGAAAAAATGAGTTGCAAAATAAGTTGAAAGAATACGATGCTGGAATGAAAGAATTAAATGAGAAAATTACCGAAGATGGGCACTTGTGGGGTACTTGTAAGGCACAATTGGAAGGACAAGTTGCAGGTCTGCAATATGAAAGAAGAATATTGAGCCAGGAACATGAAGAATTGTGCTCTCATTTAAGAGAAGAAAAAATAAGTTGCAAAATAAGTTGAAAGAATGCAATCAAGGGAGAAGAAAATTACATGCAAAGATGACTGAAGATTGTCACTTGTGGAAATCTTGTAAGGCAGATTTGGAAGCAAAGGTTGCAGAGCTTAAAAATGAGCTTGATTTGATGACTAATGAAGGAACAATATTGTGCCAGAAATATGAAGAATTGTGCATTGAATGTGCATTTTTGAAGGCACAAATGGGAGACTATAATGATATACTAAGCTCTGTTGAAGATGAAAGGTTGGGTCTATCATCTCTTTCAGAAAACAATGCAAAGAGAGTGGAAGGTTTGAAAATAAGGCTGCATTTGATTACTAGTGAAGGGAAACAGTTGACCCAAAAATTTGGAGAAGTGGTTACTGAAAACAAATCCTTGAAGGAGAAAATGGAGTATTATATTCATCAACACAATTTAGCAGAGAAAGAGAGGAAATCACTTATAACTATGTCAGCAAGCAGTGACAAAATTTCAAGGGAGGCCTTCCTTGAAAATTTTAATTTCGCCATTCATCTAGAGAGCAAGTTTACAGTAAGCAAACGTTTAGCTACAGGGAAAAATGTCATTCTTCCCCCTGATGAACTGTTTAGTGGATGTCCTTATGGGTGGTGTGGAGGAATAGTGTGAGGAACCACTCAATCTACAAAGTTTGTGTAAATGTAATAATTTGTTGATAAAATGACCACCTTTTTAAGTCAAGCAACTTTGTGATATATCATAATTAAATATTTCAAATAGTAAATGTTTTTATATTTTAATATTATGGGCAGTTCCAATAGTAAATGGTTATATGTTATTTAATGATAATTTAATTATATCTTATAAGGTATGTGGAATTTTATTGAAAATGTTTAAATTTTAGTTTTGTTGAATATGAACTCAAAATTTTATAGAGAATTTTTGTATAAGAAGTTTATGACATGATTTTACATTATTTTATATATGTGTCGAATACAAAGACAAGTTCTTTCCAAATTGTCTTTTTAATATATTTATGTATTTTTACAAAATAAAAAATAGTAAAAAAATAATTATTCAAATTAAAGATGTTTTTACTTAGTGTATCTCTTGGCGAACTTAAATTGAACTATATTCTTGTTGAACACGAACTTTGTGATTTATATTTAAAATAATAATATTATTATTGCTTAGTAGTTTTTTGAGATTGGCTCTTGAATAGATGAACTTATTTATATTTTAAATATTAGATTATATTCCTAAATTTTCTTGTCGTAAAGATTTTAGATTGGTCTAGTAAGTACTTTTTCCTAGTGGACATTTCACATAGATTCATTTTCTTGGTGGAGATTCCACACTACTTTAGTAAACCTTTTCTCAATGGAGATTTCATGCTACTCTAGCATGTTTATTTTACTAACAAAGATTCCATACTTGCTTTAACAAGTACTTTTGTGGAGATTTCACATTGTTCTAGTGGGTTTATTTTACTAACAAAGATTTCACATCGCTTGAATAGATTTTTTTCCTAACAAAGATTTTGACACTACTCAAGCAGTTGGGAAGATGAGCAACATATATTCAAAATTTTCACAATAATCTTTCAATCAAGCATGTGCTCAATGGAGCAACAAAATTAACTAAATCAATTAAAGCAATATAAGAGTTCCATAAGAATATGGTAACTCCAAAAAACTTGGAAAATTTTAAATCAAGTAAATAACATCCTCTCACATGGTCACTTAGTAATTCTAATGTCTAGATGCACATTTTGGGTGACATCATGTTGATTAATGAACCCTTGGTGAGTTTGTCCCCTTCATCTTCATTTTTAATATGAATATGTTTAATCTCTTATACATGTTCTCCATTCATTATTATCTCTTATACATATCCGAGATAATAATGTTATTGATCCAATTTATTAATATATGAAAACATAAACTCATACATTTATGTATAACTCATTTGATTCATGGTTAGCAATGTAACATATATTCCAAATTTATAAAATCAACTATAGTTATTTTCAATGATATTAGCAAACCACATCTATCTAAATCATTTTTAAGGTACATATATAACTATCAACATCACTAACATAGTTTTATATCAATACCAAACTAATAAATCGTTGTATCAAACATCAGCACCCTATACCACCAAATTAAAATAGTAGTGTCAAAGCTAATTGTTGAATATAATATACATAACCTTGGGCACCTAGTGCTATTATAACAATTATAATTACTGAAAATAAAATGAGACCAATAATATGATATAATCTAAACTAAACAATGCCAAAGAGAATTGGGCACTATAAGAGGCCATTCTCAACCTGTTTGGGTAAAGATTCAAGTTTTCCATTAGAGCTATAGAATGTGAAGCATTTTAAGGCCATTGGGAATAACATTGGGATATATCTAGATATAGATGATAGCTACTTGAAAATGTCTTTGAGGATGGTGGTCAATTTTTTGGTAAAACTTAATCTAAAGGAGGGTTTGGAAAAGGAAATTGATTTGGTACATGGTAATTAGAAACACATTCAATCTTTGGAATATGTGGGTATTCCCTTTGGGTGTGTGAAATGTCATTTCTATGGGTATTCAACATATGATTGTTATCTACGGTTCTTATGTAGATAATGGAGGAGGAAGTTGGTGTCAAATAAAGGTTCCACGACTTTAGGGCGAGAATGAACCTCTCAAAATGGCCAATGGTGGGGAAGGTTGGACACGTACTCAGCTTATTTCGAGAACAGGTCAAAGATACAAGAAATCAAGGAAGTTATGTGGGAAAATCAGGATTAAAAATTAAGAGATGAAAAGGTAGATCTATTGGAAAGCTAGTGAAATTTCTAAAAGACAATGTGGCCTTGGAGGTAGAATATGGAGAGGTTAGATCATTGATTGTAAGTAGAATGGCTTGGACATAAGGAAGTTTTAAAGATATCAAAACTATTGAACTATCATAGGCTTCAAACCAGCATAGATATCATCCCATAAGATCCCATAAAAGTTGTTGCAGTTGTGGAAGATGTTAGCATCCGAAGTGGCATAGGTAGAGTGATGATGTCGAGGAGCTCTTAGTTGGGTAGTGGTCAAATCTATCAACTTTCTAATGCCAAGTCCAAATCTTTTAAGAAAATATTACAAGGGAAATAAAAACTCTAATAGGGCCCCTTAGTGCAGGGCAAGCCCCTATGAGAATTTCCCACAGAGCATTTTGTCCCTTAATAGAGGGATGGGTAACTCTACCAAAAAAACTGCCTTTAAGAGACTGGTTTATTTACATAAGTGAGATATGGTTATGATTTAGGAGACAAAGCGGTGAGGGAAAAATAATATTAGGGATTTATCTACACTCTTTAAATATTGGGATTTTTCGGCCATGGATTCAGTTGGGAGCTGAGAGGGATTGGTCACAATTGGGAAAAAATTGTTGTGGCAAACATTTATGGGCTTTATGAAGGGAGGGTAGATTATTTTTAAGAGTTATTTAGTCATAGATTTTTTTGGAACTGATGATACTATTATTGGGGAGATTTAAATTTGATTATTAAAAGAGATGAAGTGATGGGGATGTTGTTAGAATAGAAGCTTTGGCTGATTTTGTTTTTACAAATTTCAGGAGGCAAGGTTAATTGATATGGAACCTATTAAGTTGTTTACTACTCGAGGAATATGAGAGTTGGAACCGATAGAGTGGCCAAGCGCTGGATAGTTTTCATGTCAACGACTCCTTATTGAATGACAGTGGGAGGATTAAATCATGGGTTTCATTAAGTGGAGACTCCGATCATCTTCCCGTTGTACTGTAAATAGAGGAGGACTATAAGCCTCTAAGCCCACTTAAATTCGATCCTAAATTTTACTTGAAGGAGGATGACTTCATAATACTGGTCAATGAAGAATGGGTTGTCTTTAACAATCTTCCCAAGGATTCGTCTACCCTTCAATTTGCAGAAAATCTAAAGAGAATTAAGAAATATGTGATTACTTGGGTTGTCAACAGGCATAAGGTAATTGAACAAGAGTTAACTTTAGTGGAACAATTGATCGCTGATTTTTACGGACAAGATTTTGAAGAGGTTTTGATGTAAATTCAAAAAAGGCTTTATAAATTAGAGTCTAAGAAGAGGAAACTCTTGACGGATATTGAATCTCAATGGAGATTACAAGGTAGAGCATCGTGGTTAGAAAATGGTGATAAAAATACCATTTTTTTCATTATTTTGCTAATCAACATAAAAATTAAAATCTTATTTGAGAATTGAGAAAGGATGGTGGTTCAATCTTAGTGAGGTAGGAGATTTTAGTTTTGGGAGTAACACATTTTGAGAATGTGTACAGAGCAGACATAGTATAGATTGTTGAAGTTATTACTTTCTTCCTTAGCTTTTTTATGGGGAAGTCAATGGGAGCCCGGTTGAGGAAGTATCTAAGGAAGAATTGAGGTATGTCGTACCTACGTAAAAAGGGACAAAAGTCCTAGTTTTAATCGATAGACATTGGAATTCTTTAGTTGTTTTTTCAATATGATTGTTGGGGATTTGTTAAGGGTGGCAAAGGAAACAACGCAAATAGGTGTTGGTGAAATAATTTGTTGCAGTTTAGATTATTGATTTTCACCAATGGTCACGAGACTAAGCCTCTTCTTTTTTGGGTATGGGGAGGCTCCCATTATTGAATGTAAACTACTTAAAACGGTGGGGTGGACGTTAAGAAGGGGATCCATTTTATTAGTAAGCCTTATTTTGAAAAATCCATTTTAGTTACCAGTTGCTTAATTTGGCATTTCTTAGTTTCCTTGATGTGCAAGGGGCAATGACAACTCTGTGAATGAATTGTTTATAAAAATTACTATTTATAGACATTGATGCTTAGGAAGGTTTAATATTCTTATAATTGGGTCCTCCCAATGTTAGAATGGAGTAAAATTGGTCTCAAAAGTTTTGTTATTTCATAAGGATGTTTTGCTCCAATTTTTGGAGGATTTCAATTGCGTAACTCCGTAGATATGAAAAATGGGTTTTTGTTTTGAGAAACTTTGTTCAGTCATCAAAAATAATTTGGAAAACGATTGTATGAAAATTTGGGATCATTGGAAAGGTGTTTAAAAGAAGGAACTGTTGTTAAAATTTCACAAGGATCAGACGAGGGGTTTGGGAGATATGAGCAACTTTTCTTTTTTTAGTATATGAGGCCTCTGACATATTTTTAGCAGCATAACAACAAGGGAGAGAGATTTTGGGAATAAAAATGCATCTTTCACACATAAAAATGGCTAACTTTTTAATATGAATCTTTTTATTATCACTTGCTCACCTTCAAATTCAACTTTGACTTAAGCAGCTTAACAGAGTTGAATGAGGGTTGAAGTGGAGTTCCACCGGTGAAAGAGGTAAAAAAGAGACACAATGGACACCAAAGTGTTACTTGTAGCAGATGGTGGCAATTGGAAGCCTCTAGTGCCTTATGGAGGAGATCCAGGAATGAGAATGAGCATTGGGGCTAACATTTGGTTTTCGGGGGCTAGAAATGTGTTTTTGATGACCATGAGCTAAATGAGGTGAAGGAGGTCGCACTTGTGTGTCCCCATTTTCCCCTTTTCACTTGAGAGGAATGGGGGATGGATGAAGCTCAAAAGTGTGACTAGGGTCCATCCATCATGGAAGGGGGCAAGTTGGTAAGTCAAATTGTACAACCTAGGTGTAGAAGTGGTGAGGGGTGAGTGTCACAACTTTACAAATGATGGGGTCACACTTTTGTGTCCCCTTTGTCCCCTTTGCACCTTAGGGGGACAAGGGGGATAAAAGGAGTGAAAAAGTGTGACTAGGGGGTCTTTATCATGAAAAAGTGGTCAAATTTTGACTTTGTGCTCACCTAACCACTCAAGTCACAAGTTTTAAGTGACAAAAACATAACCTCCATAGGGAGTCACAATTTTGTGTTCCCCTTTTCCCTTTACACATCGAGGGGGACAAGAGGGATGCAAGGAGTGAAAAATTGTGGCAAAGGAGTTTTTATAAATCTTATGTCAACCACCGAGTGTATTTTGGAACATTCGAGTGTTTTTTTTTCCCAAAGAGCATGATAGACTGTTTTGGGGTCAAATATTATATGATTTTGATTCCAAATGACATGTTGAGATCATCCCATCCATTATTAGAACATATTATGCCTTTCCATTGAGTATTTTACGAGCTTACAAATCCTCTCGTACTCAGAATCATTTGAACACGTTGGCTTTCTCTGTTGGAGCCTTCCTTCCCGTGCCCAAAATTACTCGATGTTGCATAAGTTTTTATGTTATTAATTTTCTTCATATAATTTACCTAAATTACCCTGTACATGTTCAATGTTCACCAAAACCACCATCATATGATTTGAACCTTCCTTATAGGATTCTCGAGGGTGTTTACTTTGTGTAAAATAGCCAAAAATGATCCTTTCTAGGCCTCCGGGAGTAGTGGTTCTTCCTTGAATCTCAATGACTTCATCAGTCACCTTGGACATTCATCCCTACACATGAAACAAACTTTAAAATATTATTATCACTTTTCCTCTCAACTAGAATGAGGATGACATGGACCTAGAGGAGTTGCGTGAGATGATAGATTTGGTCGGAGGAAGGGTTCATAGTGACCGGGAAAGGTTTTCAAAAGGTGGGCTTAGTTGTCATGATCAAAAGTTTTAATTTTTCATGCTAGACATTTTGCATGACAACATTTGGTGCTATCTTGGGGACATCGAACCATAAGGGGTAATGAAGAACCTCGAGATATCTCGTAGAGTAGTATACCGAGTGCTTTATCCATTGGGCCATAGAGTCACCATACCGAACAACTAGCAAAGCTACTATGGAGCGAGATTCGAGTTCGTACAAAATATAAACAACAAGAAAATCTCCTTTATTTCTTCAATAATAGAGCTTACAAATATATAGAGAGTAACCTCTATAATAGGCCTCCTCATTTGTCTCATATCATAATTGATTCAAGTAAGTTGTTGAAACAACCTACGTAACAATACAAGCTACATAATATTCTAACAACTCATTATACTACATTATATCACACTCAAATATTCCTAACATTCCCCCTTTAGTGGGAACATGGGAAGAAAGCACATCTCAAGAATTGGAAATAGAATCGTATGCCTCCGCATAATTTTAGGTTTGCATACTGTGGCTTGGATCTTAATGTTTGGATCTTATTGCACATGACAAATATGCTTCACCACAGTGAATCCCATACCAGATGATCACACTTCCACCGATTCACCTACATATGTGAACTCAATAGTTCCTGTTTTCACTTCTAGTGAACGCTCTTTCATCGGTGATCGATGTTAGAAGTATGACAGTCAAAGAATCTCAATAGTCAAAGGATCACTCATGATGTTTTTAATCGCTCTGTCATGCCAAGGTACTCCTCCATTAACATGGGCATCTCAACATCTTCTTTGAAGCTATGAAAAAGTTGTAATACCTTGAATCTTGAAATAGGATGTCTGCCCTTGGGTCATCAATTTGAACCATGTATTTCATTTTCCTTATAGGAAGAAGCTTCTTCATTTTACCATTGAACGGAATGGTGGCATGCGACCAATCCATCTATATATTCGACCAACATCCTAACAGAATCTTAGGCTCAACAACATACCATACGAGGTGGAATGTTTGCTACAAGAATTTTCATCATGATCTTCTTGTTAGGAAAATCTATAAATACTACTTGAGCATCTTTGACCTGGCCAAAAAGAGGTACTTATTTGGTTTCCATAGAGTAGAAATGGCTAGTAGTAGGAGTGAGAGAGAGACCAAGAGCTTTAACGACTTTTGCAGACATGACATTGTCAAAGACACCATAGTCAATAATGCAATTATTCAGTTTATATCCATTGACCATCAAGGCTAGATAGAAAGGGTCTACTTTCCTATAGGTGGAGGGGGTGGAAGCAAGAAGGTTCTAAGAAGGAATGGTATGAGGAGAAAGGGGCAGTTCTTTGGTAGTGGCATTTTGGAACTTGAACTTGAACTAGTTCCTTTGATAAAATGTACAAGCCTATTAAATTTCTTAGAATGAGTTCTCAAGTACTTAGAGTCAAAAATTTGAATTTTGGATTTCTTAACATGGTCAATGATGTTAAAAGGTGAATAAGTGGTAGGCACATTGATTTAATAAAATCTGAAATATTTATTTATTAAATCCAATTTGAGTTACCTAATGATGTGTAACAAAATACAAATGCTAAGCACTTTTACTTATGAAACTATGTAAGAAAATGAGAGAGATATGACACTTATCTTATTTTCACTTATCCTGAAGTACACCCAAATTGGAACAACTAATGAAGAGGATGGGCGTAACATCGGAAATGATCAATATAAATTATGGAACTCACAGAATGGTCGGGACATAGGTGCACGGGCAAGGGCGAGAGATTCTAGGAACCATAGACCTTTTGTAGGTGCTTGTGAATGCATAAAGGGTCAGAGCTTGATTTTTATGGTGTCGCTAGGGTTTTTATACCCTTCTCTATTAATCGTTTGTAGGTTTTTGGAAGATCTCTAAGTTCGCTGGTAACCTGCAAAATAGATAATATCCTGCAAAACCCTAAAAATATCAAATCCTAAAAATAAAAAAAGATGCAAATGGGGAGTCAGACTGACCCCGACGGTCACCTGACTGAGTGAACTTACGATCTAGGAACCGCACTACATTTCAGACTCCATGTAGTTCCGCATGTGTGTGTAGAATCATGACCTAGGTGGCTCTTTGTCTGTAAGTTGCACTTGATAGCGAACAATAACTAGATGTAGAAAATGTAGATAGATGTGTGCATGGAAAATGATCTTCGCCTACTATGAAGTGTATGCGAAGAAGAAGGAAGTTCCTTATCCCTTGAATGGATGCTAGATGGACTTTTTGATGCTCTTGAGATTCCTTTGGATGCAACCTTTGGTGATAGTAATAGATGCTTAGTGCTTGGTCCTTTATTATGATCACATAGCTTTATATTTATATGATTCCCTTATTTGAATTTCGTAATTAACCACTAAAAGGTCAACTAGTAAGAAATAAAGATGCCCAACGGCTAGAAAAGACCCAAAATATGTGAACAAGATATAAAGAGGTGGTTCCTAGAGGGAATGGGGGCGCCCGAGCATTGGTGTCCAGACTCGAAAAAAATGAAGTATCAAAATCTGAGACTTGGCGGGAATGTATGTAAGGCCAAGAAGGAAACCAAAAAGAAAGCAAAGAGGCCAAAGCCAGTGGTCAATCAACACTTTTCTTGCTTAGGAATCATATGAATAGTGGTATGTGATCATGACCTAGAAATATACCCAAAGTGCATGATTTAGTGTCTACATTTGCACCCACTTTATGTTGTTGAGTGAATGTTTGATAACATAAATTAAATAAGAGATTCATACCTAATAACCATGTAGATTGATGGAAAAAAACATGCCGAGGAGACAAGAAAAAGTGTGGAGTGATAAAAAAGTGAAATGTGGAAGCTAGAGAAGAGGATGTGAAAATGACCTTGATGTGAGAGCATATGAGTAGATTTTGTGTTGTAAATTTTGTCGATGTTGTTTGATGCTTGATGATTTGACTGTTGTTTCCCATAAGGACGAAGCTGCAAAAGAGTAGTCATGGTTGTGTATATGAAAAATTCGATCCAAACGTATAAAAAGTATGTAAAAATGTGAAAAAGGAACATGATCACTTGATCCTTGATGAGTGAAAAGTGAAGAAAGGATCCCGAAAATGCTATAAAAGAATAAGTTTTTGGGTGATCTCACGCCACTTACGCCAAGTGCGAATTTATTCAAGCAATCTAATGCCACAACAAAAGAAATGTAGGGAGAAAGGTTTATTGTTATTCTCCAACCTTTAATCGCTTCCCAAAATGCATTCAACACTACATATGGTGTGTTTAAATTTTATCCATTTCAATCCAGTTCGATCCAATGTGAAAATAGAAAAAGGTGAAAACATGCATGTTGATTGTTGGAGGATTGTGCATGTACCGAGAAGACTGCTAAAAATTGTGTTGATTTGAGAAAAATGTTGTAACTCCCCCTAGTCATAGGCACCCCAAGAAGGGTCGGGGCACCTAGCACTATTGTCTCGTGTTTGGTCTTGGTGCCTATGTTGTGTTGAAGACCCAAGTTAGAATCTAGGCCATTATTGAGACTGTAGACTATGTTGTACCAATATTGAAATGTGTTGTACAATGATTGTGAATCGCTGTTGAATGGGGTGACTAATTCACCCAATGGATGCCCCCTCATTTGGGGTGCATGCGACATCGCTAGGAGGATGCGGCCTAAAGGAGGACCAGATAGTGATCTCAAACTCGATGCCCTATAAGGGGAGGGAATGTGTTTAATAAAAACCAAGTCACATGAAAATAAAGTGACTAAAAACATGTGCTAACAAATATTCATATAGAATAAAATGTGTAATCTAGCAAGCAAGAATAAAAATTAGACCGCAAAAATTGGGTTACAAACATGGGACATCACTCATGATGTCGCAAGAAAATCGAGGCCAAAGTGACCAAAAGCATACAATGTGCACACAAGACAAAGGGAATAGCCCGCAAACAATGGCATACAATGGAAAATAATAGCAAGAAAAACATTAGACAACCATGGTGGTAAATAGTTCTGCACAAAGCAAATGTTGCACATGAAGCACCCATTAGCATGTTAGAAAGATGAAAAGTATGTCAAAATGTGTATGATCGATATAAAGTAGTGTGCTATTAAGAATAGGTAGCAGTATATACGAGAAACATGTGTATATGATAAAGATAATAACATACAAAATATATGTCTAACATAGTAGGCAAAGTGTAACATGCGAGCATAAGTAAACAAGAACAATGTGCAACCAAGATATGTAGTATGATGTGAATGAGTGAAATGGAATGATATGCATTGTGTGTGTAATAGGATCAGCATTCCCCCCAATTGGATGTGGATGAGTATGTGTGAGATGAGGTTCATTTATAAATTCCCCCTCAATAATCAAGAATGAACCATATAACAAGAGTGTGTCATCGGGAAATGGTTTGATAGTGTACGCTAAATAGATAGATCAATGAAGTGTGTAGCATAAAGATGGAGCGAGGTTCTTATTGTAACAAATACCTCAACAGTCATGTAAGAACCGTAAGAACATGAGTGTGTCATCAGGTAGTGAGGTGAGAAAAAATCACCTACCAAAGATGAAGAGGGTGAAAATGAGCAATGGAAGCATGTGAAGTGGCAACAACATGAGTATATGAGCCAAACTGAATGTTGAATGAGATAGTGCCAATCATGGGAGATGTAGTGGTAGGAAGCACAAATGTCGATGACTTAAGAAGCCAATGTGAAGTAAGAGAACTATTTGGTGGATGAGATGATGCAGTAGTGGATGAACGAGGTGGAGGCCGTGCATGAATGATGACTTGAGGTGGTGGACAAATGACGACCTTAGAAGTGGGAGGAGGAGACAAGTGAACAAAAGTAGCAACATGCTTGTGTGGAAGTGGAGAAATAGACTGCTCACTAGAGCGAGAGAAAAAAAATGACACCCTTGTCTTCTTATTGTTATAATTTTTCATGAAGGGTGCAATAGTCAGTGTCACAATGGCAATTGATGCAGTGATAATTACAATAAGGAAAATCATGTTGGTGATGCAAACAATGAGGGGGATGATGTTGATTAGAAGATATGACAATGAAGTGCTTATCAAGAAAAGCACACAAGACATCATGACGCTTAGCAACATGCAAGAAATGAAATGGATCCCAAGTAGAGGATGACGAAGACTTAGGTGGAGAACAACGTGGTGACAGAGATGGAGGATTTTTATGCGGTGGAGGAGATGGAACATGCTTGCAAGGAGGATGAGATGGAGACCTTGGTGGACACGTAACAAATAGAAGAGGAGAAGAACTATAAGATGATGCATCAATAGAAGAAGTAGAAGGAGGGTCTATAACATGTGCAAAAATTTTATTGTGTTCTAGATCAATGACCTTATAACATAAAAGTGTAAATGATTCACATGTATCATATTGCAATCATTCTTTTAAAGAAGGAATAAAACCATGAAAAAGATAAATTGCTTCTGTAGATCAATAGGCTGAAATAATAAGCTGTCGATGCATGCAAGAATTGAAGCGTAAAATGTAATCTAGAATTGGTTATTTCTTTCCTTGATGCAAGATAAGAAGGTAATCATATGTGACTCTAGGACCATTGTTTGGCATAAAGCATCTTTCATTTCACAATATGTACTAATATATCCAAAAGGAAATGTAGACACCAAATTCGTGTCTTACGACCCCTTGTGACCCGCATCCCATTTCGCAACCTAACCTCATTACCTAAACTTTACACAATTATTTATTAATTACCTTGTAATTGATAAATCCACATCACCTTACCCGCCACCTCACTTTGCCACCTCATCATGACCTAGCCCTAACCCTAAACTAACCTAATTAAGACCCATGACTTGGTCTAGACTCACATCCATAACTAATGCCTCCTTACTCGCACCCAAAGCCGACCTTCTAGCCACTTGACCAATCCCGCAACTGATCTCTCGGGAGAAAAGTAGGGAAGGTGGGCTATTTTACTAAAAATAGCCTACTTTTTCCTTACCGATGCCGGTTCCTACTCGACCGCCGTCGGTTACGTAACCGCCATCGGTTCCCTATAAATGGGCTCCCCAAACCAAAACAACGGATCGGATTTTCATTTTTAGAGATCAGTCGAATGATTTTTGAATCAACAGAGAGCATTGCGAGCGAGGAATAGAGTCTAGGTCTTCACTTGACAGAGCAGAGACGAGTAAAGAAACCAGAAGTGTTTACAACCAAGGAGATCAACTTGCATCTGTGCCAAAACCAGTAAGTCACATCTTGCATGTCCTTTGTTATAACATTTCTTATGCTTCTTGAATCTCAGTGCTCCTAAATCCGTTTCTGAATCCACTACCCAACGTGCCATTGCATCTAACTGTCATTCTTTTGCTTCTAATCATCCCATTTCCTAATACCATCCAAAAACCAGCCATTACAAACACCATAGCTACCAAGAAGATCGTAGAACCCACCGCTTATCGGTTCTCGAACCGCCATCGGTTATCGATGATGGCTAAGCATCGGTTATTAGTAACCGGTATCGGTTCCTCTGATCAAAAACCAGAAAACCAGCCTTTCCCCCTACCCAGTTTAACGAAATAATTTAATTGATATTTTGCAAGTCTCTTGTGTTAATTCATATTAGCAGGGGAACTGACCACCTTCGAAAGGAAGTTTTATATTTCCTGGGCCCAAGGCAGTTTCCTCATTTATTGTTTAATCAAAATCTTGTGGTCTTGTGTTCTTGTTTGCGAGTAGTCCTTCCTGATAAAAAGGAGTCTTTGCAGTCGGCTGATCTTTCTCTACGGTATGCGCACACCATCTCGACATTCAACAGGTATTCCCCTAACCCTAACCTCATCTGTTTCTAAAAGGAATGAAAGGATAGAAGCAACTCTATTCCCAGAAGCCGAAACATTCCGAGCGAAACATTTTTGTTACACCAAGTGGGACCCATTTTGGGTTTCTTTCTCTTGCTTATTTTCATTTTGGCACGCGTATTTGCATTGCTTTACTTTTTGTTATATATTTCGTAAAGAATTTGTCTTGCTTTCCTAGTTTCGCATTAGTGAAAGTCATCTCTCTTGCTTCATCGAATATAATTTTCGATTTGGGTTTAAAACACGTGCATTGCATTCCTGCTTGTTGTTCTTCAATTCTAGTGAACATAGATTAAGTAACAGGTCGTACACGTGGGGGTGATATCCACGGTATTGACAGGAAATTAACCTTAGTTTCACTGCACAACACATACCGAATCACTTCACAATTAACACAACAGCTCAAACATCCCCCCTTTTCCGCGGTATTCCTCCGCCCGATTGAGGTAACCTTATAAGCCAAAATAAACTTGACATTTCCCCTTGGTCTTGTTGTTTAGGATTCTGACATCATCTTACGTCTAAAGGCATAAGTCTACGATAACTAAAATTAACCCTAGGATTAATCTCTAGATTTGCATGTGCCTCTTGCTTGTTTCCAAATTCTGTTTTCTCTGTCATACTTTGTCTTCTGTGATCAATAAGTTGATAAATATACTCAACGTTGCTAAAAATCAAATTAGCAGCCTTTTATATCTTCTTATCCTAGACTTTTGACACCGGCATCGGTTAAGGGACCGACGTCGTTTTCTCTGTGACCGACACCGGTTAGTAAACCGATATCGATTACTGTCTTCATCAGCCCCTGACAAACCAGCAACTTGCCAAATTCATCATTCTGAGGTTGTTTTTGTTCTTGATAGATTAAAACTTTCCTGTGTGTTCTTGTCTATGGTTGTCATCACTCGGAAGCAAGCCGCCGCCATGGTTTCACATGCCTGCTCTGTGTCTTTGCCTGAATCACCCCCTTCACATTCTATAGGGAACCCTACGGACACCAGTGAGATCCCCCAAATTCCTGTAGGAGACAAGGACTTTGCCAAATTTCTGGATGCTAATCCCAGCGCTGTACAATACTATTTGTCTCATGCCCCCGACCGTACGCCTGATGGTCAGCTCCTTATTGGCATGCCTATTAGTATAGCTGCTCATTTAGCTCCCACTCCTCCTGATAACAATGCCTTACTTCCTGCATCTCTAGCCCCGTCTCCCAATCCGACAGCTTCAGAGGTTCATACGACCCCGATTAGCTTTCCTTTGGTTAACCTTGGACCCCACGTATCGTTACCACCAACTGCCCCTATCTCATCTCTCTTTCAGACCACTCCATTCATGACTTACTCTCTGCCACCTATTCACACGAGCTTTCCTTCTCAAGCTCCGCCTACCTTTTCATTCCCATACACGTATCCAGTAACCTCAACACCTTATATGGGACATCCCTATTCTGTGGCATCATCATCTCATCCAACCACAGATTTCATCAAACAAATGATGGACAAAATGCAAAACCTGGAGGCTTCCGTTTCAGGAAGTCGTAGCGCCTGACATACGAGCAAGTTTTTCAGAGCCCATCCACCCCCTCGTCCCCCTTCATTCATACCCTCCTCAATGGGAGTTGCCAAAGTTTACTCGTTTCAACAGTAAAGAGGATCCTCAACAACACTTGCGATCATTTAGACATGCTTGTTATTTGATTGCCCATGATGACGCCTTGTTACTCCGCACCTTCCCCATGTCCTTATCAGGACCCGCCTTGGAGTGGTACAGTGCTTTAACCCAGCATTCGATCTTCTCTTTTAACCAACTAGCCCAATCTTTCTTGGATCATTTCTCCATTAACATTGCCAAGAAAGTATCTATCACCGACCTCTATGCCATCCGACAATTTGAGGACGAATCTATCGCAGATTTCGTGGGACGATGGCGCGGCCTTATCAACCAACTTACATATGTCTTGCCTTAAGCTGAACTTATCGAACTTTTCACGCGGGCATGTGCTAAGCACATTTCTCCTACCCTCCAAATTCAAACTTTCCGCACATTCGACGAGGCCTTTACCATGGCTCGGAAACTTGAAATTCGAGCCTTAGAAGAAGAGAAATTGCGGTTGCGTAACAAAAACCCCAATTTCCGAACGCCTGATTCTACCAACAAGCCAAACACCACCACTCCTCACGCGTCCACTTCTTCTAAATCAAAAGGAGCTGTCCACGCGGTAATGGTCAAATCTCAAACACCGTCCAATACTCCACCGAAAACCACTTATAAGTACAAAGTGAGCCCACCAGCTTACACTCCTTGGGAGAAACTTATGGCGTCATCTGGAGAAATTGCTCAAAGTGGGGCTATCACCTTGCCCCCTGTTAAACCTCACTCTGGGTTTGACTCCACCCGCGCAATACCTTCCTGGTACAAAGAAAATGACTTTTGTAACTTTCACCGCGTAAAAGGACATAGTCATGAAAACTGCAAGATGTTGAAAAATATAGTACAGGAAATGGTTGACGCAGGGGATATAACCCTCGATAATCCTAACGCCCCTGCTAACCGAAATCTAAAAATTTTCAACAAGCCATTCCCGAATCACTCGTCCAACAGTAACGTGAACCAAGATATCTTAGCCGAGGAGAGTGTTCATGAGATCCATGCAGTCTTCGATTCTCAGCCAAAAGCCTCTATTGAAAAAATTTTAAATCAAGCCTCTCCACCAACACAGGAGTTTGAACCTCCTTCACCACCATCAAATCAAAGTGAAATCATTCCTTTACCCATAGAAGAGTTAACTGCCCGGACTTCTCTTCTCATCGACGAGTCTTCTTACACCACATCCCTACAAGACTGTGAGCGGATGCTATCTAATTTATCTATTTCCCAAACGTCCCCTTCTACCACTCTTGCTACACAAGAGGAAGGCTCGCCACTCCTTTTGACATCCTTAGCCGAGAAATCTCTTACACTAACATCACCACATTCTTTAAACGTGACGGATCCCCTCGAACACGCCCTCCTACCTATTACTCCCTCATCGCCTAAATCTTTTCAACGACCGGTTGACCTCTTAACATCTATTGATACAGTGCCTCATCTACCTCCTGTGTCACACCCGCAGTGGACTGGAATTACAACCCACCTTTCTTCCGTACAAAAATTACAAATCACACCTGGAGACTGTCATTCCACAGAAGATAGACAGGCCCTATGGGAACATTTGAGTACCCCTTTTTCTACTCAAATGCAAATGACGGATCCTGATGTCTCCACCATATACCCGAAGTGCTTACAGAAGCTTAAAATGCCCCTGTTCTCACCTTCACCCCCCTCACCTCTACCAAATGCCCCGTCCACTTCTATCAACTTAACCAGATCTTCCCCTACGCTTGGGACCTCACCAATGCCCAGTCTAACGCACCCGCCTAAGCGACTCGATCTATCCAAAAATAAATCCGCTCCGCCACCTAGGAGACAAACTCAATCCATGCCCCTATCAAAATCAAAACCATCGTCGTCATACCTACCTTCCATATTGGGACCCCATCCCTCTACCTTACATCAATATATCATACCTCCTGCGTTTTCTTCAGAACAACCTACGCCTTCCGCACCTATACAGAAATTCCAGGGTATAGCAGCACCGTCACTCCGCGTATCCTGTCCACCTATCAACCCTAAACAAATTCCATCATCAAAAGACTTGTTTTCAGTCACTCCTATTTCCCCGTGGTTGTTTTCTGATACCACGTCATCTGCGGCCTCATCATCCAACATAGCTTCTGCGCCAAAGAAATCACGTTTAGTAAAAAACATGTATCAACACCCCTCGGCTAAACCACCACCCATGCGAACCAATCATGCCCAAACATTACCAAAACCCACACAATCAATACCCTCATCCTCTTCCGATTTTGACCCACTCAAAGGATCTTACGCCAAAATCCTTGCTATGTTGGTGGAGAATGCGATCATTTCCCTACCTCCACTTAGACCTTATGACCCGTCTAAGCCCCGACCTATGGGTTACGATGAGTCTAAAATCTGCGCTTATCACCGCACACCAGGACATGATGTGGAGGGATGCAAAGCTCTAAAACCATCTTTCGCGATCACCTCCCTGGGCCTACGAAAGTTAAGAAAGACAACTTACGAAGGAGAGACCTTTAGTTTCCATTCCTCTCCTATACCATCGTCCCCGCCTCACCAAGATCTGTCATTATTACAACCCCACCTCTTGAAGACCATGAGTTATCCCAACCATCTTCCTCATCTCAGGTCTACGAGATTAATATGATTAGTGTCGCTACTCGAGGGCAGAAAAACAATGGGAAAGCAAAAGAAAACACACCTGCGGCATCTCTTTCTCTCGTCAAACATCCCGATTGCACCACCACCTAAAGTGGTCATTCGCGGACCCGCCTATCCCATCTCTAATGGCATTGCCCACCGAAATATGATTAAACAGCTTCACCAATCACCCGTAAAAATGACACTGTATGATCTCATTCAGACTTCTGAATCTCATCGACAAGCTCTCGTTGAGATCCTTCAAGGGATAGAGGTTTTACCTAATGAAACCCTGCCTGTCGCCTCCATTCTAACACCCAATCACGTTGCCTCTCTCACTAAACAGCCCACTACTCCAATCACTTCTGTCTCTATACCACAAGCTGCTGCAGTCAGTTTCTCTGAAGATGAAATTGTCGACTTTGGTACAGAAGACCCTGACCCTGCCCTTTTCATCTCCGCTTACGTCCGGGACATTCGAGTACGTCGAGTTATGATTGACGGGGGCGCTAGCCTAAACATCATCTCTTCAAAAGCCTTCCAACAGATGAACATCCCTTCTAGTTGCATGTGTGCCAACCCCATCATGTTGCGGTCATTCAATGACGCTATTACTTCTACCTTAGGCACCGTGATCCTCAACATTCGCGTAGGACCACGTACTTTACCCGAACTCTTCTATGTCCTTGAGGGAGAGTTCCAATATAATATATTGCACGGGTCATCCTCGATCCGAGCCATGGGATGCGTTCCTCAACATTACATAGATGCATAAAATTTGAGTACGAGGGAAGTCTTACACCGTAAAAAGCCGACCCTCCCCTTTAAAACCCGCAATATGTTATACCACCCTAACAATGTGCTTATACCAATCAAGACACCCATACATTCAAACCAACCATCCTCCTCAAATGTACCTCAACCATCCACCTCAACCGCGCCTACGCCTTCAATTGATGAAACCACCATCGCAAAACCACTTCCTTCCCATGCACTAACATTCCAACCTCCGACCCTTAGTAGATGTTTTTCAGCACCTTACGCTGGGGGAGTACCGCCTATATAACGTTAGTTCTTTCCCTACCCCGCAGGAGTACGGACAATTACATGCACATCCCACCTACAACCGTCGCGTGGGGGAGATAATCTCTTACGGACCACCCCATTGCCGCACTAACCTAACATATGGGGGTGTTGACGCATCCTCCATTACCCCTGAACCTCCTCTTGGTGTGGTTCCTTTCCAATCTGATTTTCAATACTTGACAAATCATCGTTTCGCCCTCACCTTCTTGACTCACTGTGCGTGGAAAGGCTTTGGTTTTGGCCTTTACGAACAAGGCCAACATACACTCATTCCCGTGACTACCCGTAAACACAATGATCGCAGTGGTCTCGGTTTTCCCGAAACACCTACACAGGAGACACCTCCTGTCAGCTGTATCCTGGAAGAAGAAGACGTCGCCCCTACCAAACCATCATCACCCACTTTGCCATCATCACCCGCAGAATCTATAGACCCTGAATCCATCCCTCCTAACTTTTTTTTTTCATAAATGCTATCTTCATAGGTCCTCTCACGTATCAACGCGATAATGACGACCCATCTTCTTTGCCCCTTCTTTATCCAGACATGATCGAAGAGGATTCGCCTTTGATTAATGTTGTTGAATGCCAGGATGACGACTCCATCCTCACTTACCTTGGCGCGGATGATTCTTATATTCAACGAGCCTTACCATCTGAAACCCAAACTATGTTGAACGAATCTACCATAGAAATCAATATCCACACGGAGGAGGATCCTCACATTGTGAAGATTGGACAATCCCTTAACACATCAGAACAAGCCGCCTTTACTACCTTTCTCCATGCTCGCAACCAAGCTTTCGCATGGTCTTACGCTGACATGCCAGGAATTGATCCTACCATCGCCGTCCATAACATCACCCTAAACCCCGATTCCAAACCAGTCAAACAGAAATTGAGAAAAATGCATCCACGCATTGCTCTCTTGGTCAAAGAGGAGCTCCAACGACTCCTTTCTGTTTCATTCATCTTGCCTATTGACTATCCTCAATGGATTTCTAACATCGTACCTGTCACTAAAGCGACAGGGGGACTTCGGATATGCACAGATTTCTCGGGATCTTAACCTCGCTTGCCCTAAGGATGACTTCCCCTTACCTAGCATTGACCAACTTGTTGATCTAACTGCAGGTCATGAGATGCTCTCTCGATGGCTTTTCAGATACAACCAAATTTTGGTTTGCTTCGCCGATCAACACAAAACTACCTTCATAACTCCTTGGGGAACCTTCTATTATCGTGTCATGCCATTTGGCCTTAAGAATGCTGATGCTACCTATCGCGGGCTATGACCTACAATTTTTCATGACATTATGCACACTATCCTTGAAGATTACGTCGACGATCTTCTTGGCAAGTCTAAACATCGCAGTGAACATCTCGATGTTTTAACCATTATTTTCGATCGCCTGTTGCAATATTCTGTCCGTCTTCAACCAAAGAAATGTGTCTTTGGTGTTCTTTCGGGAAAACTTCTTGGCTTTATCGTCTCTTTGTGTGGCATTGAGGTCGATCCATCTAAAGTCAAAGCTATCCTAGAAATGCCCCCACCTAAAAATCTCAAACAATTGCGTAGTTTACAAGGTAAGCTCCAATCTATCCGACGTTTCATCTCCCAACTCTCGGATCGGTGTCAACCTTTCCATCACCTCCTTAAAAAGGATATTGCATTCCAATGGAGCGAAGAATGTCACCAAGCCTTCGAAGCTCTCAAATCCTATCTCTTGCAGCCACCCGTGCTTATCCCACCCCAAGACGACCGCCCTTTCTACCTTTACCTTTCCGCCACCGACCACGCTGTAGGAGCCATGCTTGCACATCGTGACTCTGAGAATCATGAACAAGCCGTTTATTATATAAGTCGTACTTTGGTGGACTATGAGACTAGGTACACACATGTAGAAAAATTGTGCCTTGCCCTATCATTCGTGGCCACCAAACTCCGACACTACCTTCTAAATCACAAGACTTTCATCATCACCAATACAGACCCCATCCATTACATGTATGCCAAACCTCATCTGAACCAACGCATTGCTAGATGGCTCATGCTTCTCGCCGACCTCGACCTTGAGTTTGTCCACCAGAAATCAATCAAAGGACAAACCATCGCAGACCAACTTGCGGAAGCTCCTTTACCTGGGGAACAATTTACCAATTTCACATTTCCCGACGAACTCATCGCTACTCTTTCCCTCACGGAGGAGTCGTACCCAATGACCCTCTTCTTCGATGGATCTAAATGCCAGCGTGGCGGAGGAGCCGGCGTTGTTCTCATTCCTCTCAACGCTGAACCTATGCCTCTTTCATTCCAACTTGATTTCCCTTGCACTAATAATACAGCAGAATACGAGGCCCTTGTTCTGGGTCTCCAAGTTGCGTTACACTTAGGTATCAAATCTATCAACATTTTTGGCGACTCTCAATTGGTAGTCAATCAAGTTATGGGCGTCTACCAATGCAAAAACGAGGAACTTCAAAAATACAAACACTACGTGGATTCACTTCTAGCCTTATTTACCCACTATTCCATACAAACCATTCCCCGCTCCACTAACAAATTTGCGGATACTATGGCTTGTTTAGCCTCGCAAATTCCCGCCGCGCCAACTGACTCTGAATTATTCGTCGTGGTCCAACAACTTTTTGCCCCATCCTATTCAACCCCGGTAGTTTGTATGATAAATATTGTGTCTACTAATTCACAGGATACCTGGTACCACCAATTTCACGACTACCTTACAATCTCTGTCCTCCCACCTGACCTTACTAGTAACGGCAAACGTGCTTTTCTTAAAAGTGTTTCACGTTATGTTGTCATGGGGGGACTCCTCTATAAACGTGGCTTTGATGGCATCCTCCTTCGCTGTCTAACTGGCGCGGAGGCCACTCATACCATCCAACAGGTCCATGACGGTATTTGTGGTGGACATTTTAGCTGCTCTTGCGTGGCCAAACGAATCCTTCGCCTTGGTTATTATTGGCCTACTCAATAACAATCAAGCCGCTACGAATATGTTAAGCGTTGTGTTATGTGTCAGCAACATGCCAACCTTCAACATACTCCTAGCCACCCGCTCCAGATCGCTCGAGATCTTTGGCCCTTCTCACAATGGGGTTTAGACCTTATTGGTGAGATTCATCCAACCTCTTCACAACGTCACCGTTGGATAATCACAGCGACCGAATATTACACAAAATGGGTGGAGGCTATTCCATTCATTTCAATCAAAAAAGAAAAATTGTAGAGTTCATTAACCACCACATTATCTCGCCGTTTTGGTGTTCCTCATCGCCGATAAATAGATAATGGAAAATCTTTCAAAAACAAGTTGTTGCAAGACCTTTGTGACAACTTTGGTATCAAACTTAGTTTCTCATCACCTTACTATCCACAAGCCAATGGGCAAGCCGAGTCCTCTAATAAAACACTAACCAAAATCCTCATGAAAGTTGTCAATGAATCCAGGAAGAAATTGGCACGATCACATTCCCTTTGCCCTTTGGGCTTATCGTACTAGCATTCGTACCTCTACTAATGCCACACCTTTTTCTTTGGTATACGGTACCGAGGCTGTTTTGCCTCTCGAAATACAAATACCCTCCCTTAGAATATCTCTTCAGGATATTCTCACCAACGATGATTTCCGCCAAGAGCGGTTAGCCCAATTGGAGCTTCTTGACGAACGCCGTCTTACAGCTCTTGATCACCTTCAAATCTATCAAAAACGCATTAAACGTGCTTATGATAAGCGACTTCATGAGCGTACCTTTAAGGTTGGTGATCTTGTTCTCAAAGAGAATCAACATGTAACCAAACTAGAAAAGAGCAAACGTGGAAAATTTGCTCCCAATTGGATTGGGCCTTATATAATCACTCATACCTATGGATCTGGTACTTATCGTTTAGCTTCGCTTAATGGTAAACCTGAGCCTGAACCCCTTAATGCCTTGCATCTTCGACCATTCTACTGTTGAAATTAGTGTTATATCACTTCTTATCTACCTTCCGCTCGTCCCTTGAGCTCACTTACCACTACATACACTCTGTTTCCTACACCTCATAATAACAAAGCAAGCTCACATAGTTTGATTCTCACTTCACCTCAGTGATGCCTTCCCCTTTTTAGTCTAGTCCATGACTTCAAAGTATTAAAATAAGCCGTATTCTTATGGGATTTTCTTGAGTCAAACTTCCTACTAAACTAGATGCTTCACGCCAAATGAACATCTAGTCATCTAAATTAAATATAGACTGCTCCCTCGAAGGACAGCTATATGCCGAACTATTGCTGCTATTATATATAGACTGCTCCCCCGAAGGATAGCTATGCATTACAATCATATCTGCTACTATAAATAGACTGCTCCCTCGAAGGACAGCTATACACGTCGACCTTTATCGAAGCTTTCGCATTGATCACCTTCGTGAAGACCTCAAGAATAATACAATCAATATCCTTGTAGACTTCCCGCATCGATCGCCCGCATTCAATAAAAGAAAAGCCTCATTCAAAAGGACTTTTGAGTCATGGACTTGTCTATTTATGGTAGGTTCTCTTTTCGTAACACTCACTTTGTAATAAGTTCTCTACACTCGGCTATATCATCCACCTCACCTCACCATTTGTTTCAACTCAAGGGACGTGACGTATATCCGATATATTGTGATTATACAACTCTTTTCACCTATCGACTTCTCGCCTATGCAAGGTACCTAGGGATTCAAGCTCATCCTATGTTAATATGTGGTTTGTTTAGCTCTTCTCAACTACGGGACACTTTTGCCTCTTTTGCTCGACTCTAGGATTGTGTGTTGACCTTAATCAGGATACGGTTCCCTACTATTTGGGTAAGCTAACTTTCGCTTTACCTATACCTACATCAACATCGCCCATACCTATTCGGCCCGACCTAAGGCCTCAACCTACCAATTGGCCCGACCCAAGGCCTCAACCTACCTATTTGGCCCGACCTAAGGCCTCAACCTACCAATTGGCCCAACCCAAGGCCTCAACCTACCTATTCGGCCCGACCTAAGGCCTCAACCTACCAATTGGCCCGACCCAAGGCCTCAACCTACCTATTCGGCCCGACCCAAGGCCTCAACCTACCAATTGGCCCGACCCAAGGCCTCAACCTACCAATTGGCCCGACCCAAGGCCTCAACCTACCAATTGGCCCGACCCAAGGCCTCAACCTACCCATCCGGCCCGACCCAAGGCCTCGCCCTAACAATTTGACCTGACCCAAGGCCCTATCACTTCAATACCATACCCACAATCAACGTTTTATTTTATCCATCCATCATGTACCTTTTGTTCAATCGAGCTCACATGTTCATGTTTTAGCATGATTAGGGTCCTTGACTTGATCTGTCGACCAACTTTGCCTAGACCTAGACCGTGACGTTTATCTCAACCAAACCAACCATTTGGTACTGCCGAACATGCCTAAACGTTCCTGTACCTTACCTGTTATATACCCTGGAGCTACTTCCTATGCCTTGGATACCAGGATTATATCACCCTTGTTTGGATAAACTATCGACCTTTGCCTATACATCGCTGGTTTGCTCGTCACATCATTTACCCTAGTCGTACTATTGCATTTCAACATGCGTCTGCTTCCTTGGACCTACCCCACCACCTTACCATCCTCTCTACAACATATACCCTTTATCAACCCTATCCCTGATTTCCCGTTCACTCAATCTGTGATAGATTTGAGGGGGATTACCTATATCCTTAACATGAGAAACCACTTCATATTATTGTCCGCGCAGCTTTACAGAACAAGCTACACGACAATAAGGGGCTAATGTAGACACCAAATTCGTGTCTTACGACCCCTTGTGACCCGCATCCCATTTCGCAACCTAACCTCATTACCTAAACTTTACACAATTATTTATTAATTACCTTGTAATTGATAAATCCACATCACCTTACCCGCCACCTCACTTTCGCCACCTCATCATGACCTAGCCCTAACCCTAAACTAACCTAATTAAGACCCATGACTTGGTCTAGACTCACATCCATAACTAATGCCTCCTTACTCGCACCCAAAGCCGACCTTCTAGCCACTTGACCAATCCCGCAACTGATCTCTCGGGAGAAAAGCAGGGAAGGTGGGCTATTTTACTAAAAATAGCCTACTTTTTCCTTACCGATGCCGGTTCCTACTCGACCGCCATCGGTTACGTAACCGCCATCGGTTCCCTGTAAATGGGCTCCCCAAACCAAAACAACGGATCGGATTTTCATTTTTAGAGATCAGTCGAATGATTTTTGAATCAACAGAGAGCATCATGAGCGAGGAATAGAGTCCAGGTCTTCACTTGACTGAACAGAGACGAGTAAAGAAACCGAAGTGTTTACAACCAAGGAGATCAACTTGCATCTGTGCCAAAACCAGTAAGTCACATCTTGCATGTCCTTTGTTATAACATTTCTTATGCTTCTTGAATCTCGGTGCTCTAAATCCGTTTCGAATCCACTACCCAACGTGCCATTGCATCTAACCTGTCATTCTTTTGCTTCTAATCATCCCATTTCCTAATACCATCCAAAACCAGCCATTACAAACACCATAGCTGCAAGAAGATCATAGAACCCACCGCTATCGGTTCTCAAGAACCGCCATCGGTTATCAGTGACCGGCATCGGTTATCAAGAATCCAGATCGGTTCCTCCGATCAAAACCAAAACCAACCTTTCCCCTACCCCGGTTTAACGAAATAATTTAATTGATATTTTGCAAGTCTCTTGTGTTAATTCATATTAGCAGGGGAACTGACCACCTTCGAAAGGAAGTTTTATATTTCCTGGGCCCAAGGCAGTTTCCTCATTTATTGTTTAATCAAAATCTTGTGGTCTTGTGTTCTTATTTGCAGGTAGTCCTTCCAAGACAAAAAGGAGTCTCTGCAGTCAACCTGATCTTTCTCTACGGTACGCGCACACCATCTTGACATTCAACAGGTATTCCTCCTAACCCTAACCTCATCTATTTCTAAAAGGAATGAAAGGATAGAAGCAACTCTATTCCCGAAGCTTCAAACATTCCGAGCGAAACAGGAAAATGAGTGTACAATTGAAGAGCTTCATCAACAAGACTATAACGGAAGGCTTTTAGCAATAATCGATCATTCAAATAAGAAGTCATAGCTAAACAATAATTCTTAAGATGTAGATATGGATTTCTAGTGCCATCAAAGCATGAAAATGTAGGCATGATGAAATCCTTAGAAAATGCTGAATTGTGAATTTTATTTGGAATAAGATTTTCATGAAGAGAATTATTATCAATAGAAGCATAATAGGCTTTCCTTTCAAGAGTGAGAGATTAAACTTGAGATTGAAACTGACCAATAACATGCATGAGTGATAAAATATCATGCGGAGGAATCATAGAAGATGTGAGAGGTAAATTGAGAGGTTGAAGCTTGCCATTATGAGTGAACAAGGGAATGTGAGAAGAAGCAACATAAGATGAAGATGCTATGGGCACACTAGATGTAGATACATAAGAAATAAAAGCCGGTACACTAGGAGGAATATAAGAAGAAACATGAATATCATCAAGAGAGGAAGAAGAGGAAAGAAGAGGAGATAAACATGGAATATTAGCGGAAACACTAACAAGAGAGTCTAGAGAAAATGTAAGAGGTGAACTAGTAGGAATGAAAGAATCATCACGAATGCCTTCAAAAGTAGCCTCGAAGTAGATGAAAATGGAGAAAAAATCACATTCAACAGTTTTAAGAGAAGTAGAATCTTTACAAACATGTTCATGATAAAAAAATATACTCAGATTAGACAAATTTTCACATTCAAGTATTTCATCAAGTGAGTTAACAACATAGAGTGAAGTAGGATAAGAATTATCATGAGATATATATCTTTACTATCATTAGAATCATGTTTGAAGTAGGAGAAGCATGAGATACAAAATTACATTCATCTTGACTAGTGTGAGAAATAACATCATGCACATGTTTATTTTCATCATGATTTTTATCTATGGTATTATAATCAAGACCAAACATATAATCGATAATAACATCATCAAGAGTTTCCACGAAATAGAAGAAGATGGAGTAGTGTTGGTGGCTATGGAATAACAAGGATTACGTCCAAAGAAGATTTAAGTCTCGAGAAAAATGTTGAATGAAGAGTGGTCAAAACTAGTAGGAACTTTGTGTTCATTAGTAAGAAGCAATATTTAAACATTATCATCAAATTGAGCATAACAATAAAGATAAAAAAATTCAGCCTCAAGAACATCAAGGATAGGATTCATACTTACATGATGCATAACTTTCATAAGAGAAGAATATCTACTTTTAGCCACTAGGTTATAGTGGATCCTAGGGAAATGAGTTCTAAGAAACAATTTCACCAAATGATTTAATAAAGTTTGAAATATTTATTTATTAAATATAATTGCAGAGTCACTGCAATCATGTGTAACAAAATACAAATGCTAAGCACTTTTACGGATGTAACTATGTAAACAATATAAGAGAGATAGGGTACTTATTTGATTTTTGCATGTCATGAAGTACACCGAACTGGAACAACTGATGAAAAGATTGGGTAGAACACTGAAAATTATTGATATAAATTCTGGGACTTGCAGAATGGTCGGGACACGGCGCGCCAGGCGGGCGAGGCACCCAGGCACCAGAGACCTTATGTAGGTACTGTGACTATGAAGAGGGTTGGAACTTGATTTTTTTGGTGTCACTATGATTTCACTACCCTTCATTGTTGATCACATGTAGGTTGTTGGAAGATAATTGAATTCGCTTGTAACCTGCAAAATAGATAATATCCTACAAAACCCCAAAACACATCACAAGAAAACGATGCAAATGGGGATTCGTGATCCTGGCGGTTACCCGACTGAGTGAACTTATGATCCGAGTGTTGCACTAAATTTTAGACTCCATGTATTTCTACTTGTGTGTGTGTGTAAAATCATGCCCTAGGTGGCTCTTTTGCAAGTTGCACTTGATAGAGAGCAATATATAGATGTAGAAAATGTAGATAGATGTGTGCATGGTAAAATGAACTTCCCCTCCTATGAAGTGTATGCAAAATAATGCACTTCATTATCCCTTGAATAGATGCTAGATTGATGCTCTTGAGATGCCTTTGGATGCAACCTTAGGTGATAATAATAGATGTTTAGTGCTTGGTCCTTTATTATGAGCACATAGCTTTATATTTATATGATTCCCTTGTTTGAATTTTGTAATTAAACACTAAAAGGCCGACTAGTAAGAAATAAAGATTCCCAAGGGATAGAAAATACCCAAAAATATTTGAGAAAGATACAAAGAGGTCGAGGGCACCCGGAGGGTCGGGGTGCTTGGGCGTTGCATCTTGGTTGGGTGTTGGTTTCCAAACTCGAGAAAAACTAAAGTATCGAAAGTCAGACTGGGAAAGAAGGTGTGTAAGGCCAAGAAGGAGACCAAGAAGAAAGAAAAGAGGCCAAAGATAGTGGTCAATTAGTACTTTTCTTTGTTAGGAATCATATGAATAGTGGTATGTGATCAGGACCTAGAAATATACCAAAAGTGTGTGATTTAGTGTCTACACATATCAAGAATTATGACAACCTTGACAAGAGTAGGATTTACATTCTTATTATCAATAGAAGTTGAAACTAAATTTTCAAGAGGCGATAAAAGAGACTTACTCGAAGAGGAAGAAAAATTCTTGACTAAGGTAGTCTCAGGATTCTTCTTGGCTGAACCCATGGAAGTGGACAATGATGATCCTCCTTTTGTTGTTATTTTTCGTAGAGTCACAATTTGAGGATTCAGATGATTTTCTTGGGAAGCGGAAGAAGAGGCTTATTTATTTGTTTATGAGTGAGTGAACACTACAAAATAGTAGATATGCATGGATTCTTCAAAAAATCCATCCAATGAGTATTCAAAATACCTAATCTTGGCACATCCATCTCCTTCTTCATCTTGAGCTTTTGATTCGACAATTTATTCTCCTTCATCTTCATATGTTCCACATATTGCATTAACTGGTGGAGCTTCTAAGCCAATCCTTTGGGGTGCTCTAACAATTTGATTCATTTTTTTATTAAGATATTAGAAATTTTGGGATATTTTCTTCTTCAATGAAGTCAAATCATTGACCAATCTTTGTAACAAAGGATCAACTCTTTCATCTTGGAAACTTTAGACCTTATCCTTCACTTTGAATAGTTCTTGATCTTTCCTGACATGATAAGGTCATCTTCAAATTAAATGGAAAGTTCTTAAATATTTTTTAGAGTATTTTGTTGAGCTATTCTTAGCATGAAACCAACTTCGGGAACTGAGCATTTATGAATAACCTCTTTTGATTTTCTATAGTAAGACAAGCACCAATAGGAATCTTATTGATCAACTTATTAAATTTTGCTACAAAGTATCTCATGGAATCTTGTACTTCTTTCTTCATCTAAGCCAATTGAGCAAGGAATTTTTGCATTCTTGAATCTTGCTTCAAAATTGGTTTTCATATCATCCCAATCAATAATTGAGTATGATGACAAGTAGTAAAACCAGTTTATAGTGGCATCTTATAAGGATTCCATGAATAGTTGAACAACACCATCTTCATGTACCACTCTAAGAATGCCACAGGTTGTGATAAAAGATATAATATGATCATATGGACATTTCTTTCCATCTTTCTAGAACTTAGGAAATTTCTTTCTAGATCCTTTTGGTAATTCATGTAGTGGAGGAGCAAAATCTAGTAAACTAGTATTATGTCCCCATGGCATAGGTGCAGTCATTTCTTCTTCTTCTTCTTCTTCTTCTTCTTCTTCTTCTTCTAATGAGATGATATCTAATGGTCTTACAACTAATTCTTCAATGGGATCTTCAAATAGATTTTGGGATTTGTATTGGAGCAAGTATAAAATCCTCTTGTTCTCGTGGCTCAAATAGAAGATTACGAAAGACAATAATTCCAACTACTTGATTTTCTTCATCGAATCTTCTTCTGGCAATTTTTCTTAGATCATTAGAAAGGAATGAAACTAGAAAGATGCAAATTTTCTAATAGGATTATAACAATGCCTTTGAACATTTAGATAGTATTTTTGATATTTTCAGTTTTCTTTTTTTTTTAGTTTTTAGGGATTTTCAAATATCCAATTTTTTTATATTTTCAAATATCTTTTAAGGTTGACAAAGGGAATATCTTCCCAAAGGACTCACCAAAAATTATGCAGATTATTGGTTTTCACCAATGGTCATGAGGATAAGCCCCTCCTTTGGGTATGGGGAGGATCCCATTATTGAATGTAAACTACCTAAAATTGTGGGGTGGCCGTTAGGTTGGGGATCACATAGGAATACTCCACTAAACTTGTGGAAAATTGCTTGTACAATGTATAAGGGAGGAATTTTTTGTGAAAGGAGGTAAAGAGGAGTATGAGAAATAGAGAGAGAGGGTTAATGTTGTGAGTAGGAACAAACAAATTCTAACAAATAGTAACAAGAGTAGGTCCATATTCAATTAGAAAAACATAGCAATGTAAGCAATAAAAAATACTAACAAAATAGAGACATAAAGTTCTATAGATTCATTAATCAAGGACACAAAGTTCTTTCTTAGTTATACAAGATCACCATGCTTGAAAAGTTGGAGAGTAGAGAGGATAAATGAACATAAAAAGGAAAATATATGAAATTTAGATTTTATTGCTTGATGTGGTAGTGATGCAAAGTTTAACAACATATAACAATCAACAATTGCCAACCCTTTGGAATGGAGAAGCCATTCCAATTTATAACATTACAAATGACTCTTCCTCTTTCCCCCATATGACTTTTCATCTCACCACCATTTGTGACTTTTCACATTCTCTTAGGAATGAAATTAAGTCCTTTTCTTATTTTTGAAAAGGGAATTTTACAATGCAACATTAAGTCACTTAAGTGAATAAGAAGAAAGAGTGAAAAATTACACTCTCAATGAAATAATAGAATGTTAGAGAGAGGGAAGGAGGAGAGATAAAAAGAGAGAGAAGTGGAAATTTGAGACGAAAACTATTACTAATGAGGAACTTGCTTCTGATGGATCATGAATGAATTTCCTTTCCCTTGGCCATCTGTTGAATTGAAACATTGTGGTACAATCTCCTTCTTCTGTGAGATGCAAGCATACTCCAAAGTATTGAATGAGTGTTTAGAAACATTGTTGTAATACATTGCAATGTGAACTTGGGATGACTATTAACATCACTTATGATGATCCTCCCTATCATGCTTCTCATGACCATTTCCTTGATGACTTGAATTTTGATGTTTCAACACCATCATAAGTTTCATGATGTTCTTGATTTCACATGTTGCCTAAGTGACCATCTATAGAATTGAAACATTTTGGTTAGAAATTCCTCCTTCAATGACATGTAAATACACTTCAAGGAATTTTAATGAGTGTTCAAAAATAATGTTATGATATATGCACTGAGATAGGAACATGATGATCCTCTTTTATCATAAAGGTGTCTCCTTCGGATGGAAGGATTTCTCCCGAGTGGAATTTTGTGCTTTTGAGATTTTGTTGGACATAGACATAGTGATTGTAAAGGATTTTGAATGAAATCAACCTCATGATGCTCAAATACATCCTTGTTCATATTTTACTCATTTGGAAAGCTCTCCTCCTACAAACAAAATAATTACTCCTTCGTTCGATTGAAATTACATATTGTGAAATCATGAATCTGTCAAGTCACCATGATGTTTTTTATTGTTTCAAACACATCCAAGTGCTTTTATTTCAGCACGGGTGACTCATTATCCATGTTTCTTGACCAATACCCTAACACTTACTATTATTAGTAATCCTTATTTTGAGTAGTTCATTTTAGTTACCAAATTGCTTGATTTGGCATTTTTTAGTTTCCCGATGTGCAAGGGGAAATGGAAAATCTGATAATAAAATATTTGTAGCACTTATTATTTATAGACAATTATGCTTAAGAAGTCTCAATACTTTTAGAAATTGGTCTTCCTGGTGTCGGAATGGTACAACATTGGTCTCAAAAGTTTTGTTATTTTATAAGGATGCTTTGCTCTAATTTTTGTAGGATTTCAATTGCGAACTTTGTAGATCTGAAAAAATGGGTTTTTATTTTGAAAAACTTTATTCGGCCATTAAAAATAATTTGTAACATCGTTGGATGCAAAGTTGGGATCATTGTAAAGGAGTTTTTGAGAGGGGGTGTTGTTAAAATATCATAAGGATCAAATGAGGGGTTTGGGAGATATGAACAACTTTCCATTTTTCGCATATGAAGCATGAAGCATTTTTAGTAGCATAATAGTAAAGGAGAGATATTTTGGAAATAAAAATGCAGCTTTGACACATAAAAATGGCTAACTTTTGAATATGAAGCTTTTTATTCTCACTTGCACACCTTAACTCAAGTTTGACTCAAGCGGAATTAACCAGAGTTGAACGAGGGTTGAAGTAGAGTTGCACCTTGGGGAACATGGGGGATAAATGAGGCTTAAAAGTGTGACTAGGGTCTAGCCATCATGGAAGGGGGCAAGTTGGTAAGTCAAATTGTGCAACCTAGGTGCAAAAGTGGTGAGGGGTGAGTGTTGTAACTTTACAAATGATGGGGGTCACACTACTGTGTCCCCCTTGTTACCTTTGCACCTTAGGGGGACAAGGGGACAAAAGGAGTGAAAAAGTGTGACTATGGGGTATTTATCATGAAAAAGTGGTCAATTTTTGACTTTGTGCTCACCTAACCACTCAAGTCACAAGTTTTAAGTGACAAAAACATAACCTCCATAGGGGAGTCACACTTTTATGTCCCCTTTACACCTTAGCGGGGATAAGAGTGACACAAGGATAAAAAAATTGTGACAAATGACATTTTATAATGTTGATGTCACATGGCGAGTGTATTTTAGGACATCGGGAGTGATGTTTCTGCCCCAGGAGTATGATAAAGTGTTTTAGGGTGAAACCTTATATGATTTTGACTTTGAATCACCTATTGAGATCATCCCATTCATTATCAAGAGCCAATTATTCATTTCTATTGAGTATTTTATGAGCTTACAACTCCTTGTAGAATCATTCAAACAAGTTGACTTTCTTTGTTTGAGCCTTTGTTCCATGTGCCCAGAATTACTCGATGTTGCATAAGTTGTTAATGTCATCAATTTTCTTCATATAATTTCCGTAAACTACCTTGGACATCTTTAATGTTCACCAAAACCACCTTCATATGATTTAAATCTTCTCTGTAGGCTTCCAGAGGGTGTTTACTAGCTATAAAATAGCCAAAAATGACCCTTTCTAGGCCTCCGAGAGTGGTGGTTCTTCCTTGAATCTCAAAGACTTTATCAATCACGTTGGAAATTCATCCTTGCACATGAGACACGCTTGAAAATAATATCATAAATTTTCCTCTTGGTCGAATGAGGATGACACCGACTTGGAGGGGTTACGTGAGTGATGGATTTGGTGGGAGGAAGGGTTCATAGTGATCGTGGAAAGGTCTTCAAAACTTAGTTGTCATGATCAAAAGTTTTAATTTTGCATGCTAGAAATTTTGCATGACAACAATAGGGAAGATTCTAGGAGATTTTAACTCCACCTTCATTTCTCTCATTCATACACAGGATACTTGGGATTCTTTGATGATTTTAGTCCTATCTCATTATTTAATTGCATATACAAGATCATAAAGCTATATTTATTTAAGGCCTATGATAGAGTAAATTACCTTTATTATGAGAATATTGTTGACACATATTGGCCTATGTTTTCAAATAGTGAATTAGATAATGGGGTGTGTCACCTCTATATCAATTTTCCTTTTAATTAGTGGATTTGCATCATTTTTTAAAACCAAAGTGTGAGGATTGAGGCATGTTTTTCCTATTTCTCCATTACTTTTCTTATTTATTGTTGAGGGGATTAACCAGGCCATCCTGGATGTCAAGAGGTTTAGAGCTACCAAAGGTATTAAGGTAGGTAGGACTATTTATCTTACACATTCTCTATTTGTGGACAATGTGTTTTTGTTTTGCGATGGATCTTGGAGGGACATCACATCATTAAAGGTCTCACTTGATATATTTTATGTGGCTATTAGAGTGGAATTAAATTTTCAAAATTCATGCATTTATTTCATTTTTTAATCTCAATAGATTAGTTACGTTTAAGTGGTTTTTCCATTCCAACACATTGACCTTCAAGTGGTTTTCAAGTAATTAGGACTCTTTTTAATCCAAATGATTATGGGAAAAATGTTTGGAACTAGCTAATCAAAGAGGTGGAAAAGAAAATATTTTTTAGTATAAGAGATTGAGCAATCTTTTTGGTAGACTTACCCTAATGAAGTTAGTACTAGAGGTTATTCATTTCTATTGAAATTTATTATCCCATATTCCAAACGGGGTTCTTGGGATAGTTTGTAAAAAATAGATCTATTTATACTAGTAGAAAATATAAGGTATATCTTTAGTCAATTTACAGTTCATAAGAAAGCCTATGTTGGAGAATGGGACCTCAAAAATATCCATTTTTTTAGTGAGGTGTTAGCCATAAAAATATTATGAAGGTTTATCTCAAAGGAAGTATTATGACATAAAATCATTACGCAAATATATACATTGAACCTCACATTATTGAAGAGTGGATCAAAATTCCAATTAAACACAACCATAACGATACAATTATGTGGAAATTCATTGTTCAATCCTTCTAATTATTGGTAATTGGTTGAAATGGAAGGGATGGAATGATACAAAAATTAGATTAGGGTGATCCATGGGTTGGTTGTGGTGGAAATTTTAGATTGTTCGAGGGATTGTTTAATACACTTTAGTTCCTCAAGAGGAAAATCAAAATACTACATAGTACAAATATATTGTGTCAAGGGTGGAAAAGTGCAATTTTGATTGGTTTAGATAGGGAGGTGATTAAGCTAAAATGTAATTATATGAGCCCAATTTGATCTTTATAGTAGTTGTAAATGAATGCAATAATGAAATACAAAAATATACCTAAGTAAACTAAGCAACAAATAATGAAACCCTAATGTGAAAAGAAGGGTAAGATGCCTTACATGATTCACCAAGTTTTGGAGAGTGCAAAAATCTGGAAGACATAGAAATGTGAAGCACTGACCATCGCACTGGAGCTTAGAAAATTGTATAATTGGAGGAAAATCTTGGACGGGGGCACCATGGGAACCCATGTACCGATTTTGGGTGCCTAGGTTTGCGGAAATGCTCAAAACCCCAAATTATTAGGGTTGCAAGATGTTTGTTGATGTTCACCTTTTGTCACTACAGATTTGCACAATGATCGCCAAGGTCACAATAAAATTTCAAATAAGTATAGACCTGCAAAACCCTCAAATATACATCAAATACCAAAAAAGAAATATGCAAAATGAGGGGTCAGACTGTCCTCATCTTCCAAAATGGTGGACTTATAACTGAGTGCTACACTACATGTTAGACCTAATGTAGTTTTGTGTGTATGTGTGTGCGGAATTGTTCCCTAGGTTGCTCTTTGTGATAGTCACACTTGAAGAGTGAGCAAGTAAGCTGGATGTAGAATGTAATAAATGTGTGCATGTAATAAAATGAACTTCCCTCCTATGAAGTGTATGTAGATGAAACGACCCTTGTGTCCCTTTTGATGGAGTTAGATGGATGCAATAGAGCTCTTAGATGCCTTGATGGATACAACCTTAGGTGGTGATAGCTAATGCTTAGTGCTTGGTATTTTATTATGATCACATAAATTTATATTTATATGGTTCCCTTGCTTGAATTTCTTAACTAACCCCAAAAAGGATGACTACCAAAAATATAAGATTCTCAAGTGACTAGAAAGGACCCAAAAATTGTGAGTAAATTACAAAGGGTCGGGGCACCCAAATTGGACGAGGGTGCATGGCGTTGGCATCTGAGTGCAGGTGTTGGTCTCTAGGATGACAAACGTCGAAGACTAAAAAGGTAGGCGAGGACGTAGAAGTGTAAGACCAAGAGAAGTGACTGAAAGGAAAGAAAGGTGGCCAAAGACATGGGTTAATTAATACTGTTTTTACTTAGGAATCATATGAATAACAATATGGATTCAAGATTAGATAATTACCCAAAGTGCGTGATTTTATGTCTACATTTTCCCCACTTTATGTTGGTGAGTGGAAATATTGGTAACATAAAGTAGATAGATATGTGTACCTGATAACCATGTAGATCGATGTAGAAAATGTGATGAGGGACTAGAAAAAGCGTGGAATGATAAAAATGTGAAGCGTGGATGCTAAGGATGAGGAAGTGCAAAAGAAGTGATGATGAAAATGAACCTAGGGTAGAAACACATGTGTAGATGTCATGATGTACCTATTTTTGATGTCGATGTGTGTGATGTTGTTGTTGGTGTTGTTGACTATGGACTCCCATATGGATGAACTTGCAAAAGAGAAGCCGAAAAGTAGTCAAATACGCATGTATATGATCAAAATATGAAAAAGAAAAACAAAAATGTGCACTGATCCGTGATGAGAAAAGGGTGTAGAAAGGATCTTGTAGATGATGTCGACATGCATGTTTTTGGGCGATCTCTGGAAAAAGTGTAGGGATAACTATCTCGTGCCGTCACAACCTTTAATTGCTTCCTGCTATGTAAAACATCACTGCATATGGTGTGTATGTGCTAAGGTATCTCTTCCTTGTAAATTCCATTGTGTAAATGCCCAATGCTAAAGGAATCTCTGCCTTATCAAAAGCCTCGTGATATGTCAAAAACTTTGTAATTTCCCCTATTACAGGTACTCGGGGAAGGTCATTTGTACTAAGGACCCAAGTATGATTCTGAGCCCTGTTCGAAACGAAATTATGTTGTACCGGTACCGTGTTGTGTGTAACTCTGTATGGGGTGACTGATTTACCCATATTATGCCCCTCCTCATTTGGGGTGTATGTGACATCATTAAAGGAGTATGTGTCCCAAAAGAGGACCAACCATTTTCCTAAACTATTCCATGTAGAGGAAGGGGATATGCTTGGTAGAAACCAAGGCACACACAAACAAGTGGCTAAGAAAAACAAATGTTAATATAATCAAAGACAAACCCTCATGTATGGGACGAAATGTAAGCTACTCGAGACAATGTGTAAACATGCAATAAGACAATGTATACCATGAAAAGAGGGTTGGAAACATGGGATATCACTCAAGATGTTGCGGGAAAAGAAAGGTCAGTAATGGCCGCAAATAGACAAATGTGCATACAAGACAAAGGGAAAATCCCACAAACAAGAGCATACAATGAAAAACAATGTAACAGATAACCATGGAAGCAAGTAGCCCTGCATAAAAATGTTGCACATGAAGCACCCGTTAGCATGTTAGAAAGATAAAAAGTATGTCAAAGCGTGTATAATATGAGAGACTAGTTTCTTATGAAACAAAATGAAACAATAACACACGTGTAATGTACGAAAGTGGATGACCCTAGGAGCCACTTTGGGAATGGTACTGGGTATTGCGCCAAGTATCCATGTTGTATATAATGGACCTGTATAATCTGCGATCACAACTAGAAAGGAAAGTGAATGTGCATGTGTATAATAAAGATAATGACATACAAGATATCTATCCAGCATGTGTAATAAGATGAACATGTAAAAACAAAAGTAAGCAAGAGTAAACACAACCAAGATATGCAATATCTTGTGGATGAGCGGAATGGAATGTAATGTGAATGATAGGAGCAACATGCCCCCAAAGTGGATGTTTATGTATGCCATGAGGTTCATTTATTTATTCCCCTTGGTTGTCAAGAATGAACCATAAACGAGAGTGCATCATTGGGAAATGGTCTGAAATGTGTGCAGAAGAAAGATGGTGATTGTAAGTTGTCATGTGATGTGTAGGATTGAATGTGACAAAGTAAAAGTGATGGGGTGGTATAATGTGTGATAATTTATCCTAAAACGTATATCACGAAGGTGTGGATGAAAGGATAGAAAACGTGATGATGTAGCACAAAGCGTATATCATGAAATGTATGGATAAGATGCTAGAAAGGGGTGATGATTTAGCCTAAGAGCATATATCACGACATGTGTGAAGAAGGTGGTGGCTAAAATGTTGCATAATATGATAAAAATATTGGTTGATCAAATGTGTGGGTGTGATGAGGTCTATTTTATTGGTAAACCCTTAGCATTTGAGTATGGACCGAGGGTCTAAAGCTGCGTCATCGGGTAGTGAGTGTAACACGTAGAGGATGAGGAGTAAAATGTGCAATCTGTATAGTAGATGCCATAGGTGTTTGATGTGCAAATGGTGTAATGTGTAATGTAGAGTGTGTAGTATGCAATGCAAGATGTGTAGGTTGTTAGGAAATAAGAGATAAAATATGCTTTGAATAATCCCTCACAGAATCACAACAATAGAAAATAATATGTAGAAAATATTACAGATCTCAAATAAAAGTGCAAAATAAAATAACACAACACAAAAAGACAATATTTAACGTGGTTCACCCAATTTGGGCTACGTCCACCAAGAATCACTTGCTCATATTTTATTACAAGCCACTACTCTCTCAATAGAATACCCATATCTATTTGGAGCTATGCCCGAAAAACTCTCAGTAATTCACACCCGAATTCAAAACACATTTGCAATGATACATAATACCTACCATATCCACAAAACCATATAAATAGACATTTTCTTAAGTAGTTTTACAAAAGCTGTCCCATAAACCTATGGGTCAAAAATTCTTCCTATATGAGAAAAGCACGTTTCCCTGCTACCGAGGACTACCGCCCTTGGACCCCTTCTCGGGGCCCGGATTGGCCCCGAACTCAGCAAGAAAATTGTGGAAATTGTACAGTAATATTAGTGTACAGTCTTCAACACTTTCTCACATGAAAACAAGCTCCACAACCTAACAATCTCTCACTTTGAGACTAGTTTTCCTCTAAGCAAGCTTCTCAACCCTTCACTAGTTTTCGTGAAGAACAACCAAAGCTGAACACAACTTTAGTTTTTCCCTTGTGACCACCTTGGTCATCATGTCTACAGGATTCTGGTATGAATCTTCTCTAGCTTCAACTTCTCTTCCTCCAAAGCTGTCCTTATGAAATGGTACCTTAACTGTATATGCTTCATCCTAGAGTGGAAAGGAGAGTTCTTAGCTAGGTGTATGAAACTTTCCTTCTTCCTTCTTATGCCCCAAATCCTTAAGAAATTGTTGTAACAAAATCATTTCTTTGCTTACCTCTGTGGTAGAAACATATTGAGCCTATGTGATTGACAAATCCACTAGCTTATGTAGTCATGAAGTCCAGCTTACTATTGTCCCACCTACAGTGTAAACATAACTTGTTGTGCTCCTCCTATTTTCTACATCTCCAGTCATATCTGAATCTACATAACCACACAAAGTGGTGTCTGATCCACTGTAGCACAAAATTGTCTCCATGGTCCCTCTCAAATACCAAAGGATCCACTTTACTTCATGTCAGTGATCTCTACCTAGATCACTCATAAATCTACTCACTGCTCCCATTGCATGGGCAATATCAGGCCTAGTGCACACCATGACATACATCAAACTACCAACCACTAATGAGTAAGGTACCTTAGACATCTGGTTTCTCTCCTGCTCTGTCTTGGGACACTACTCCTTTGATAACTTGAAATGGCCTACCAAAGGATTCCCAACCGGTTTAGCATCCTGCATATTAAACCTCTCCAAAACCTTCTTAATGTACTCTTCCTGAGATAAAGTCAGCTTCCGTTCCTTCCTATCCCAAAATATTCTCATACCAAGGATTTGTTTGGATGCCCCCAAATCATTCATGGAAAATGATTCACTTAGCTGCTTCTTGAGTACTTTTATTTCCCGCATGTTTTTACCTGTAACCAACATATCATCCACATACAAACATAGGATAATATAACTTCCATCCTAAAATTTCTTTGTATACATGTAATGGTCGAATGGCATCTAATATAACCTTTCTACATCATAAAGTTATCAAATTTCTTATACCATTAACGTGGAGCTTGTTTCAAGCCATACAAGCTCTTCTTCGGTTTGCACACCATCTCCTCTTTACCTTTAACCTCATAGCCCTCTGGTTCTACATATATAGTTCCTTCTCTAAATCACCATAGAGAAATGAAATATTTACATCAAGTCAGTGTTCTAAGTGCAAGTCTTCTATCGCTGAACTATTCCTAGATAGTTCTAATAGAAGTCATTTTTACTACAACAAAAAAATCTCATCAAAATCTATACCTTTTTATCGTGCAAACACCTTGACCACCAACTAGGCCTTATGTATTTTCTTTCCTCCTTATTCCTCTTTGACTCTGAACACCCACTTGTTTTGTAATGCTCTTTTGCATTTGGGTAGCTTCACCAAATCCCATGTCTGGTTCTCCATGAGAGCCTGATACTCCTCATCCATGGCTTGCTCCCACTTCTTCCTAAAATCTACATGCATTGCTTCATCAAAGATCTTTGGCTCTCCACTATCAGTGAGTAATAAATAATAAAGAGAAGGAGAAAAACGTTTAGGTTCTCTTCTTACCCTAGAAGACCTCCTCAATATAAGAGTTTGGGGTTCCTGTTGAGGAGGTTCCTAAACTAATTCATGTGTTACTTTCCCATCCGGAAGATCCTCTACCACTGCATATTCTTTCTTGGATTCTTCCTTATTTTCCTACAACTACTGCTTATACATGAATTTCTCATTAAAGACCACATCCCTAGATCGAATGATTTTCTTGTCCTTAATACTCCAACATTTATATCCAAAGTCATCACCACCATAACCAATGAAAGTACATTTTTCTGATTTAGCCTCTAGCTTGATCCTATCATCCTTGTCTATATGGAAAAACACTTCACATCCAAAGACTCTAAGAAATGAATAATCAACTTGTCTTACCATACCAAGCCTCCACAGGTATGCCTCCATCCAAGGCACTTGAAGGTCCTCTGTTTATCAAGTACACAATTGTGCTCACCGCTTCTGTCCAAAAAGAAAGAGGCAGTCCTGCATGTAACCTCATGCTCCTAGCACGTTCCTTTATTATTCTGTTCATTCTTTCTAACACCCCATTCTCTTTGTGGAGTTCCTGGAACCATCTTTTTCCTGTGGATTCCATTCTTAGAATAGTAATCATCAAATTCATTATTGCAATACTCCCCTCCAGGTCTCGACACGAGAAATTTTAGCTTAAGACATGTTTCATTCTCTACCAAGGCTTTCCATTTAACAAAAGTGTCAAATACATCATATTTGTTTCTAATACAATAAACCCAAAATTTCCTTGTTGCATCATCAATAAAAGTAACATAATAACTTGAACCCCTAAGAGATGATACCTGAGCCGACCCCCACACATCAGAATGCACCAACTCTAACTTACTCTCTTTATTTGTAGGTCCAACCTTGAGAAACCTTACTTGCTTCTATTTCCCATATATGCAGTCCTCACAGAACTCCAAACCTATTTCTATATATTCGGGAAAATCCTTCTTTATGATCTCCATGCCCTTATGGCTCATATGACCGAGCCTATAGTGCCATAATGTTGTATCTACTTCTGAAGCCACAAGATTACAAATGTTAGTGCTATAAGTGGTTAAATACAAGGTTTCAACCTTCTTACCTCTTGCCACCACAAGATCACCCTTGGTAACCTTCCAAGAGTTCATTGTAAATATCACAAGAGACAACCATCACTTCCCAACTGCCTTGTCGATATCAAATTTTATCTTAATGTACGCACATGTCTGACATCCTTCAATAGCCAAGTATTCCCATTCTGTATCTTAACCTTAACAAAACCTTTTCCAACTCTGTTGTAAGGCTCATCATCACTAAGAAAAACATGCCCAAAATCTCCTTGAACATAATCAACAAAATAATGCCTATGTGGAGTAGCATGGAAAGAAGCCCCCGAATCTAAAACCCAAGATTCAATAATATTGTGTAAAGAAAGAATCAAAGTATCTTAACATATATTATCCGTTGCCACATTACCTCCTTGTTTTCTTCTGTTGTTTATTCTTGTCCCAAAGCTCCCAACAATCCTTCTTTGCATGCCCAGACTTTCCACAGTGCCAACATACTATCTTGCTTTTGGATTTTGACCTTGCCTAATCCTTTGATTTTCCACGGCTTCCTCTATTCTTCTGTCTCCCTCTAGTTTCCATTGTCAAAGCATTCCCTAAAGTAGAAGATTCACCAGAGCTTTTTCTTCACATTTCCTTGCTTAGAATCACCCCTACAACATCCTCAAACTTCAACTTTGAGTTAGCTAGAACCGAGTTTCTTACCACCATTACTAGACTATTTCAACTCTCAGGTAAAGAGAACAGAACTAATAAAGCCCTAAATTCTTCATCAAATTCTATTATAACCGAAGCTCACATATTTACAATTGTATTAAAATCATTTAAACGATCTACTACTTGAACCATTCTCGAACATGACTTCATACTAAACAATTTTTTCATTAAAAATATCTTATTAGAGGCAGAGGGTTTTTCATACAACTTCCCTAATGCATCCATCAGTTCTTTTGTAGTCTTTTCCTTTGAAACATTAAATAATACCGAAGATGCAAGACACATCCGGATTGTCCCAAGTGCCTTCCTATCCAGCAAATTCCATTCCTCATATGTCATGCTTGAGGGTTTGTTCACCTTCTCAGACAACGGAATATAAAGATCCTTATGATAAAGGTAATCTTCCATATGCATCTTCCAAAGATTGAAATTATGTCCATTGAATTTATCAACCCTAAATCTTCCATCATCTTCCATAGCTCCCACTCGAGATAAAAATTTCCCTATGATTCAACACTTCAGCAAACCAAACCAGGCTTTGATACCAATTGTTAGGAAATAAGAGATAAAATATGTTGAATAATATCTCACGAGAATCGCAATCGTAGAAAATAATATGCATAAAATATTACAGATCTCAAATAAAAGTTTAGAATAAAATAACACAACACAAAGAGACAATATTTAACGTGGTTCACCCAATTTGGGCTACGTCCACCAAGAATCACTTGCTCAGATTTTATTACAAGCCACTGCTCTCTCAATACAATACCCAGATCTGTTTAGAGTTATGCTTAACAAAATCTACAAAATTCAAACCCAAATTCAAAACACATCTGCAATGATACATAATACCTACGATATGCACAAAACCATATAAATAGACAACTGCTTAAGTAGTTTTACAAAACAGTGGGTATCAAAACCATGGGCCAAAACCGTCCCATAAACCTATGGGTCAAAATCCCCACCCATATGAGAAAATCACGTTTCCTACGCCTGGACCCCGGCCCCTGGACCCCCACTCGGGGGCCGTCACGGCCCCAAACCACGACCAAAAAATTACGGAAAGTGTATAGTACTCTTAGTGTATAGTCTTCAACACTTTCTCACATGAAAACAGGCTCCACAACCTAACATAGGTTATATAAATGTGAAAGTGTAAAAGCGCATGTGATGTCAAAGATGTGGATAATGTAAAGTGTATAATAATGTAGCATTTAGAATTTGTATGGTGTATAAAGCAAAAGTGTGGATGATGCATAGTAGAGTGAAGATTGTATATGTAGAAAAGTGTATGATGTGTGAATATGTGATGTGTATTGTTGACGGTGTAGTGTGTGAGGTTCATGTATATAGGATTCCCTCAACAATCAAGTGTGAACCATAGCACAAGAGTGCGTCATTGGGAAATGATGATATGAGCATGTGAGAAGATGAATATTCTTAAATCGAGGTGTGGAATGATGTGAATATAAGACACATTTCAATGTTATGGGGGATAAATAAGCGTAATGCCCCCCAAATGTGTCTTTGATGAATGAGTGTGTTATTGATGAATGATGTTTGGAATAAATAGATAGGTGAGGTGTGAGGATGATCAATTGTAATTGATAGTGTATAGGTGACAAGATAGTTGATGAAAGATGGTATCATATGCGAGACTAGCAAAGCGGTAGATAGTAATAGATGTATGTATGTATGAATGATTATGTATTAGATAAAGATTTCGATGAAACATGTAATGTGAAGATGAAATAGGGTTCTTATTGTCAGAGACCCCTCAATAGTCATGGAATAATCGTAAGAACATGAGTGTGTCATCAGGAAGGTAAGGTGACAAGATTCACCTACCAAAGGCCAAGTGGGTGTGGAGCGGTGGAAGCATGTGTGAGAGAAGAAATAATATGACCATGTGATGGTGGTGGAATTTGAAATGTGTCTTGGCTAGCAGTAAAAGGATTAGTTTCTTTGAGAAAATGAATTGGAAACAGAAGTGGAGTATGATGGGGAGGAGTCTTGAATGGTGGTAACTTAGGTGGGATTGATGACACTACATAAGACTTGATAGGAGAAGAATGTGGATTTATTTTGAGAGATGGTTTCGTATTTTGACTTGGTAATGTCGTAGATGACTTGAGAGGAGGAGGTGCTATATTGATTTTGAGATGCGGTTGCTTAGGTAGCTCTTGAATTTCCTTAGAAATGATGGCATGATGCTCATTAGACATAGATGAATCAAATTTAGGAATCTGGTGAGATTTAGCATTTGGAGATGGGCACATATTAGAATGATATGTAGCAAATGAGATAAAGCCTTGATGTTCAAGATGCTCTATTCTTCATTGTAAATCATAGCAATCATTGTCATTATGTCCATTGATTCGATGATAATTGCAATATGGGTGACCTTGATATTTTGCAAGTCGGTAAGGAGGATAGCCTTGAGTAGATGGTAAAGTGATCAATTGATGATTAAAGAGCTTAGTAACAATGTCATGTTGCTTAGTATTGTGATCAAAGGTGAGACACTCTGGTAATGGTATGACTTGAGTCTCACGATATGAGCACATGTAGCTCATGTTAGGAAATTAATATTGTGAACATTATATGGTTTAATAATATTTACGTGGTGGTAAATATTATTATGTGTGTAAGTTAGGTTGTTGTAAAACAACCTACATAATTAGCTTAATTATTAAACGAGTTGTTAAAACAACTCATGTATTGTTAATAAGTAGTTAGTGGAGCTATGTTAGGCTTCCTAGATTATAGGAATGTAAAATCCTATATATATGGAGAGTTGTATGTTGTGTATTTATCCAGGAATGAATTGAATGCAAGATTATTATTCCATGATTTTTATTGTATAATTCTGGTCTTGAGCTTTCATTTGGTACTAGATTGTTTTTAAAATTTTAACTCGTTTACTTTTTTGTGAGGGGCGTCATCATGTTTTGTGACTACCCCAATAGATGAGAGTTTCTATTAAGATCCACATGTTGCATTGTGCATGCTTAGTAAAATTATGCAAAGTGATGCTGTTTTGACATCATTCTATTTTGAGGCGCCTGATTTGTATGGATGAATTTGAAGTGAAGCTTATATACTAAGTCTGCATTCAAGAGCCATGTGTTTGATCTCTCAACTAGTCTTCTTCTTCCATGCCCATCAGAAATGTGTGGTCTCCTTCATTCATAGTCATTTGGAGGACTCTGTAAGCATGTGATGCTTTAAGAATTTTCAGTCTTTGATGTTTATGCAAGTCAGATCTATTATTTGTTAATGTTTGCATTAGACGTATTGTATCTTCCCTGGTAATGCATTTATCTGTATCCTTGTATTGGAAATAACATTGAAGTTCCAACAGTGGCAATAGTTCCTTCAGCCAGTCCCGATTTGTGACCAGGCGTATCCATCCGAGAAATGGCATAAAGGTGCTAATATTTTTCCATTCATCTACTCTTGTCAGATCACTCTTTTTACATCGAAGTCTCTATCTTTTGAGCACTGGATTCAACATTACATTCGGGAGGCTCCACCTTTCCTCAATATTCACTTGTAGTTGATCTTAGCTGATCTTATTTTGTCATCCATGTATTTGTAAGATTCACTCGATCAAAGTCCTGGGCGTCTAATGGAGATCTATTTGGTTCATATGCATAAATGAAGATTAGATCTGTCTATTCTGACACTGAACTTGGCTCATATGCGTAGCACTCCTACGGGTGGTTGATTGGTCATTTTATCACTTCTACAAATCTACCTACCAATACTACGTTGGTATTTGGTATTCCTCTACATCCGCATGTCACCATGGAGCAATCGGGTTGGTTGAGGGATGCTTAAGCTCTGTCTGTATTCTTGACAAACATGCAACGTATGTGTTTTCAGATCCATTATATCCAGATATTTGACAGCGCTAGAAATTGTCAGTTCCATGTGGTGGTCGACTATGAGTTTGGCACAGAGAAGCGAATATCAGACAGTCTTTACGTTTTCTTCCACCCACAAGGACCCTCGGGAAGGAAGCAACATCTTCTCATGGCATGATAGGCGTGCATTCACAAAATCTCCACCTATGGCCAAGGACACGAATGATCTCAAAACTACCCACCCATGCAATTTTAGGTACTATGTATTAGTAGATATTTGTGTTTAGTCAAGTTTTAAGTAAATTTAGAGTCGATTTTAATTATACTCGTAAAAAAATCATTTGTGAGCTTCTTTTTTAGAGTCCCTATTTTGGAGTGTGATCCTATTTCCAATTTCTAGCTGATTTTTGTATTCAGTGAGAAGTATTTCCTACATAATTCCTTGAAGGAAAAACATAGTGGAAAAGATGAAAGCACGAGAGAAAAACAACATCATGATATTTGGGTTGTTGGTTGTCTTGTAAAACCATCCTTGCAGGTTGTTGGTTGTCCTTGGAAAACCATCCTTGTTGAGGTTGTTGGTTGTCTTGAAAAACCATCCTTGAAGGTTGTTAGCTCTCCTGTAAAACCCTCCAGATCATGAGTGCACACAAATGACAAATTACATAAGAGGTGCGATTGATTTTCTCCCATGTTCACACTAAGGGGGGGAATTTTAGGAAATTAATATTGTGAACATTATATGGTTTACTAATATTTACGTAGTGATAACTATTATTGTGTGTGTAAGTTAGGTTGTTGTAAAACAACCTACATAATTAGCTTAATTATTAAACGAGTTAAAAAAATTCATGTATTGTTAATAAATAGTTAGTGGAGCTATGTTAGGCTTCCTAGATAATAGGGATGTAAAATCCTATATATATGGAGAGTTTTATGTTGTGTATTTATCTAAAATGAATTGAATGCAAGATTATTATTACGTGATTTTTATTGTATAATTTTGGTCTTGATCTTTCATAACAAATATAAAGTGAAGATGATATGTAGAAATAGAACAAACATGAGCATGAGAAGCATCCTTATGTTGTTGGATTTTAGATTTAAGAGATGTAATCGTGGATTCCATAGCCTGAAATTTTTCTTGAAATAAAGAATGCAAATCTTGAATTGAATCCAAAATAGGTGACTAGATGGATGATCATGAAGACTCGGGTCGTCATATAAACGATCTAAAATAGAACTCACTTGATGTAACAACATATCGTTAGGGAGATACATGGTGTCTATGTCATTTTTCAAAACAACTTGACAATTAGGATGCATTTGAATTAAATCATACAAATAAACTTGAGGAATTTTAGGAGCCATGATAGAGAAGATTTTATGCCAAATAAGGATCTGAAAGACCAATCATGAGTGGAATTCACCAAAATTATTAAGCTAAAATGTAATTATATGAGCCTAATTTGAGCTCTAGTAGCTTGAGTAAATGAATGCATTAATGAAATACAAAATATACCAAAGCAAACTAAGCAATAAATAATGAAACCATAATGTGAAAAGAATGGTAAGATGCCTTAGTTGATTCATCAAATTTAGGAGAGTGGACAGAGCTAGAAGATAGAGAAATGTGAAGTCTTGATTGTCACAATGGAGCTTAGAAAATTACAGAGCTAGAGGAAAAGGTTGCAAAGGGATTCTTGGATAGAGACAAGGGCACCGCATGGGTGCTCGGGTATTGATTTTGAGCACCTAGGTGCTGTGGAAATGATCAGAAATGTGAAATATTAGGGTCGCAAGATGTTTGTTGATGCTCGCCTTTTGTCATTACTGATTCACACAATGATCACCGAGGTCACAATAAACCTGCAAAGAAGTATAGACCTGCAAAACCCTCAAATATACATCAAATCCCAAAAATAAATATGCAGAATGAGGGGTCAGACTGTCCTCAACCACCACAATGGTGGACTTACGGATGAATGTTGCATTACATCTTAGACCTAATGTAGTTATGTGTGTGTGTACGAAATTGTGCCTTAGGTTGCTCTTTGTGTCAGTCACACTTGGATAACGAGCAAGTAGCTAGATGTAGAATGTAATAAATGTGTGTATGGAATAAAATGAACTTCCCTCCTATGAAGTGTATGCAAATGAACCATCCTTGTGTCCTTTGTGATGGAGCTAGATGGATGTAATGGAGCTCTTAGATGCCTTGATGGATGCAACCTTAGGTGGTGATAGCTAATGCTTAGTGTTGTGTATTTTATTATGATCACATAACTTTATATTTATCTCGATTCCCTTGCTTGAATTTCACAATTAACCCCGAAAAGGCTGACTAGGTAAATATAAGATGCTCAAATGGCTATAAAGGACCCAAAAAGTGTGAGTAAATTACAAAGGGGGGGCGCCTAACGCGACGTCTTGGTATGTGTGGTGTCAGGATAAAAAATGCCAAAGACTAAAAAGGTAGACTAAGCAAGAAGATGTGTAAGAGAAAGACACGTGACATAAAGGAAAGAAAAGTGGCCAAAGACATGAGTCAAGTATTCTTGTTCTTACTTAGGAATCATATGAATAGTAGTATGTAATAAGGACTAGATAATTACCCGAAGTGCGTGATTTTGTTTCTACATGAGGATGGTGTTATGTGGCATTATTTTGTGAGGAGATTAAAATGGATCCATTTCAAATTAAGTGATGATATTGACAAGCTGGTATGGTCCAAGAAACAATCTTTGGGTGAATACACAGAGAGATTAGGTTATAAGTCAAGTTTCACAAATGATGATAAAGAAGGGAAATATTGGTGGTGGCTAAACTTTGGAATATAAAAGAATAATTTAAGACAAAAACTTCTATGCAGTTGGCTATAAGAAATAAAGCACTCTCTTAGGAGGTATTCCAAATTTTTTTTGACATGGGCCAGGTTGATGTAATTTGTGCTTTTAAGATACTAAGTCAATGAATCATCTTCTCATCATTTGTCCACATATTATAAAATTTTGGGTTGAGTTGGAGGTATTTTATGGAGTGAGAGGTGTTTTGTAGGGCGTAACTATGGAAAAATGATTTGAGAGGCATTATAAGAGGCTAGAGCTAAAATTTTCTCAAGCCATCACCACTATCTCATGCCATGGGCCATATGAATTTTTATAAATGCTAGCATATTCCAAGGTATATATTTCTACACTTTTGAATGCTTTCTCACATCATATTATATCGATTTATGGACATTTCAAAGGTATCCCTAAGATAAATATACCTCGATTGATACTTCATCCTCCCATTGATCATTATAGAGAGCGGGGATATTATGATGTGTGGTTATTGAGGCACCTAGCCGAATGTGGCACTAATGGAATTCTCTTTTAAATTCCATACACACCATCCAATTCAATATTGGGTTGGGAAGGGGTACAAATAATTTCTCGAGCTATGGAGTTGAACTTACTTCTCTATTTGGAAATGGAAACAAGAGTGAGAAATTGTGGTTCTTTGGGAATTATATTATTATCATAAATTAGATAAAGGGGTTTCATAAAATGGAAATTTTAGGTTTTCAAGAACTTTTTGTCGAGATAAATGAAATGTTATACACATTCATCGAATTTTCCTTTTATCATGTATATTGGGAGCTAAATATTATGGCAAATTTTCTCTCCAAAGAGGGGTTTCCTTTATTTGTGGACTAATGGATCTTAAACGAATACATAGGAGGGGAATGTAAATGAAATAAATATTGATAATGTGGTCTATTATTGGGTTTGGGGTGGTTATCCTATTTTATCTACTCTAAATGATCTTGTACTTTTAATGTGGAGTGTTTTTGTTAATTGTTGCGCCTCGTTTTAAACACTTTGGGTGATTTATGGATTGTCACAACATCGTTGATAGGGTGATAAAAAATAATATCAACTACTATGTTGAGAAAGGTGTCTTTTTAAAAGTTTTATGCGTCTTTTATATAGGTTTCTCTTTTATTTTTCTTTTGTTGTTTGGTCTCTTTTGATGTTGACCATTGTTTTTCGAGTTTTTGTTTTGATTTTTATTTTTTCCTTTGGAATGCACATGGTTACATCAACAAAATATAATTTCTTATTATAATTAATATAAGATTATAATTTTTTCTAGGAGAAAAAAATTAAATATTTGTATCTTAAAAAATTATTAATACTTATTGGATTATATTAATATGTATAAGTTTTTCCCCTTAAATTATATACATATAAACTTCTCTTATCCAACACGGATTGAGAGTGTCTCTTAAACCTGTGCGCTCTTCTTATAAATATAGATTCTTCCTTCTTCCAATAAGCTCTTACTGTCACTCGTATCTCTGGCTCTATGTACGTGTGTTAAATTTTGGTTATAGCTCTTATTTGTGGGTAGAATCAGGATCTTCTGAAATATCGCTTCATCATGATGGAGGGCATAATAACCTTCATTGACATATTATTGGCAACATTGTTTCCTCCATTAGGTGTCTTCTTAAATTTGGATTTCGCTGTAACTAAATATTAATCTCTCTATTCTATTTTATTTTCCCTCCTTTGGATTTCATTAGATTTATTTGCTTGGTTAATGTGTAAATGATTGATGATATTGTAGCCAGAATTCCAAATATGTTTGTTGCTAATGATATTGGTTTGGGATATTTTCCAGGAATTATATATGCCATTTACGCCATCACCAAGTGACACACTCACGATTATGTTGTTTGGATGTAAAATTGGTTTGGGAATAGTTTCCTTGTTGAAGAAGAGTAAAAGAGTTTGAGTAGTAGCTGTGTTCCACTATAGATCGTTACAGCTGAAAGCCTAAAACTTACGGATATTTAATATTTATTATTAATTCGTAGAATCAAGAACTATATTTTCTTTGTGATTGATTGTACATTCAATCATAATATAAAAAAGAACATCGGAGGTATTAAAATGTGTAGAGAAATGTCATTTATGTGGTTTTTTCGGTTGGCATATGTATTATATCATGAAATACATGAGTTTGAATATTATAATTAGATAAACCACCATATCAATTTTAGATCTAAATTTGTTTGATAGATTTAAGGATTTAAAAGGAGAAGGAAAATCACGGTAGATAGATATATATTTTAATGTCATTGGTAGCAACAAAACTATTTATGATAACCATACACACCATTTCTATGTTGTGCATTTGTGAGAGGTTTTATCAACACACATTTGATATCGTACGTCTAAATCCCTTTAAAATATCATTGTTGGAGGTCATGGAAAACTATGTTATAGTTATGTGAATTGTTCATCGCAATCCTTGGTAGGAGTGTTCAAATAGTTTCACCAAATGCAACGAACAAACATCCATCACGAAATAATAGAAAGTGTTTTATTCAACATGTTGTAATAGCAAGTGCCCTGTTTAGTATGTATGTTAAATGTGGAAACATACATGAGGCATGCAAAGTTGTTTGAAAAAATGCCCTAGAGACATATCATATCACGAGAATGCAATGATTGTAGGATATTCACATAGTGGAGTTGTTGAATACATTGTAAACACCAAATCACACACTTATTTGGTAAGAGCCTTTCCACAGGATGTACGAAAAAAATTTGACACAATAAAATTCTTATGTATATTTCTTTGGGACTACTTACCCAAATATATAGGCAAACATATCCTACAAACAAGTAAAGCTATAACCTCTCCTATAACCACTCACTAACAACTCGTAACGTACTCTCCTTAAATCTCTTGCCAAACTCCTATTTACGTGAGTTGTTTATTAACAACTTCACGTATTACAATATCATTACATTCCATATAAATATATTTTCTCATTAATGTGAGCACTAAATATTATTTTCCTAACAACACTTGGGGTATCTATCTAGTCCTAATCACATACTACTATTCATATGATTCCTAAGTAATAACAAGTACTATTTGACCCATGTATTTTGCTATTTTTTCTTGCTTTCTTACACTTCTTCTTACCTACTCTGTCTTTTCATACTTTGGCATTTTTCATTCTCGAACACCAACACCCAACTAGGATGCGGCGTCGGTGCCCCATCCCTCACAGGTGCACCTAACCTCTTTGTACTTTGCTCACATGTTTTGGGTCCTTTATATCTGTTTGGGCATCTTATCTTTTTGGAAGTTAGTCTTTTCATGGTTAATTATGAAAATCAAGCAAGGGAATCATATAGATATAAAGTTATGTGACCATAATAAGGGACTAAGCACTAAGCATTAACTATCACCACCTAAGGTTGCATCTAAAGGCATCATAAAGAGCATTCAAGCATCCATCTAGCATCCACACAAGGGCAATGGACTACATTATTTTACATACACTTCATAGGAGGGGAAGTTCATTCTTTTATGCACACATATATTTACATCATTTACATCTAGCTACTTGCTTTGCTATCAAGTGTGACACACACAAGAGCCACCTAGGGCATGATTTCGACACGCACATACTTAGAACTACATTGGGTCTAAGATATAGTGCAACGATTGGTCGTAAGTTCACTTTTTTGACAGTCGAGGATATTCGACTCCTCATTTACATTATTTTCTTTTTAGGATTTGATGTGCTTTTGAGGGTTTTGCGAGTCGGGTTCTTCATTGCGGGTTACAAGCAACATCGGTGACATGCTAAAGAATCGACGTGGCGAAGGACAATGAACAACTTGTGACCCTCCGAAGGAGGTTTTTTGAGGTTTTGAGAAGTCACAGGCACCTAGAGTAGGTCTGTAGCGCCCGTAGGTGCCCTTGACCCATTCCAGGCCTCCCGGTCCGAGGTACATCTTGTGATCGCACAATTTTCTTAGCATCGGTGCAAGACTTTCCCTTCTTTATTCATCAATTCATCACTTTGGCACAATCCATAGTTAATTGTGAATCAACTAAGTCTTTCTATCCCTTTATTTGCAGCTAGGGTTTCAAATCTTTTAGCTTAATTTGCTTGGGTCAATTTTCATACTTCATTACACATATTTAGCATTCTTACATTATTAGTATTAGGCATCTATTTATTTCAATATTTGTTTAATCATTTGGTGAACTTGACCTCTTCAAACACCTTTCAAGTCTCTATTTCATTGCTTCTTGCATTGTTTTCTAAGGCCCTCTCATCATGGATATTTCTATTCACGATTTCTTTCTCATCAACCCTGAATTAAGAGCTAAAATCATTACTCTTTTGGCTACCACTTGTGTTCCTTATGATATTCATCTAGATGTAGTCTATAACACATTCGTAGATGTATTTTCTCCACACACTGCTTTTCCATCTAATTCTCCTATTGATCATGTTGTTTTGACAATGATCCACCTTTATATATCATGATTCACATCAATAATGTGGGTGTCAATTGAACTTTTGTCAATAATGAATCGAGCTTAATTTGTCAACTTTTTGATTCATTGAAGCTATCAATCTTTTTTGTAATGTTAGTCCTTCATCTATTTCTCTTCGCGCATATGATGGTTCCATTTGTCCATGCATATGCCATATCACTTTACCTATCACTATCGGGCCAAAAACCCTTCCTATGGTTTTCTTTTTCATTGACTTCCTAGTTCAATATAATTTCTTACTTGGTAGGCCATGGCTTCATGCCATGCAAGCAATACCTTCTATAGTGCATCGATGTGTTAAATTATTACATGAGGGTGTAGAATATATAGTCCCGGTGATTGTGAACCATTCAAATATTGCAACCATGATTCAACCACTACACTCCCTACTCCAACATCAGTTACTACTAATGACCCACAACCCATGGATTATTGACTCACTTTCCACCACTTAAAGGTTCTATTTACATGTTAGAAACTGTCCCATTTGTATCATTTCCCCTCTTGCTTCTACAAATGCTATGGTACTTTATCGGTGACTTGTCCAAACATTAGACGTCGTTGCATCTTCTTCACTTTCTCATGTGTACTCAACATTACCATGTTCTCCTTTTACATATACGTTCTATTAGTGTAAGATTTATTTTCCTCACTTTATTTGTATTATCCTACTCAGGATATTCCACCTCACTTGGAGTTTCCCTACACTTATGAGATATGTTTGCTTAGGTGTACACTTAACTACACTATTCTAAGTGTTGGTTACCACTTGAATACACTATTCTAGGTGTTAGTCACCACTTGACTACACCATTCTAGTTGTTGGTTACCACTATTCTAGGTGGAGATTTCCATGATTCTAGGAGGAGGTTACACATTCACCTCCTATATGTACATCTCTTGCATTATTATATTTGATCGTATTGAGTTGGAGCTATTTATGTGTTATTGCAATTATCTCTCTTACATTTTCATATTTTTGTAGTCTTGTATGCTTGCATTGTTTTGTCTTGGAATAATTCATGTCTTGCATCATTCACCTATGTAATCTTTGAACCAGTAGATCTAAATCGCTTCTCTGATACGATCTTCATGAATTATTCTTATTGGGAACATATTCCATTTGATCCTACTTGATCGATCTTTGTATGCACACATATTGGTTAACTTGGCTTGGATTCACATTGAATGATATCATCCCTCCACCTCATTTTCATCATCTTTATCATGGATATGTTCACATTATTGTTTCCTATGGTCTTCGTGTATTCCATCTTTCAGTCTTACTTACATGCATTTCTCCACTGGTGCTTGGGAAATCTTGGCTTGACTATATTAGGGTAGCCTTAGATCATGATCATATTGACATCTCATTTCATATGCCCATACGCCATGTTTCTATATTCAACAATTCATTTCTCAGCTATTCAAAAAACTTTACTCGTTGGTATGCATATGGATGCCCATTATCACCTTTCATTAATGAAGAATACACAATGGGCATGTATAATCTATGTCACTGATGGCTCTTTCGGACCAACCACATACTATTGCTTATCGGGTCTCGATGCATCTTCATTCGATTTTCACCATGACAATGAAAATATCTTCGATGATGTTACTTGATTATATATATTATCATATACTTGGGGAAACATGTTTAATCCCCCTTGTAGCATTCTCAAACATCATACTCTACACTTCACGTCTAATCTCTCTCACACACATCTTGATACACTCTTGTATCATCACTACCGATGACGCACTCTCGTGCTTTGGTTCACACTTGACTATTGAGGGCATACTATACACATGAACCTCACACACTACACACTTCACACATCACACATTCATCACATCTCTTTCTCATAGCCTCTATTACACATCATACACACTACACATTTCACACTCAGTGCATTCACGACATATCTTTCTTGCATATAATTTTACATGTTGTGCTCATTACCATATGACACACTCTAGTTCCACAATTCATATTCGATTGTTGAGGGTCTACATCTAAAATTAACCTCACCACACTCGCTCACACATTGTTGGGGTTATAATATTAAGTGGGAAACTACTTATTTATAAAACCCACCAAATGACCGGGTAATCTTTTAAAGAGTGGATCATGACCACCCACCTTGTATATAACAAGGTGATCCTTTAGGGATTGGTTACACATGGTTGTAACATTGTATGCGAGCTATATGTGCGAGTGAATTTGTAAGACTCATGAGAAGATGTATGAGGTAGTTCATAATTCCTTAGTGAAAGTGTAACTACATGTGAAATAGTGGGAGTGTTGGGTAAAAGTATATTATCAATAAAGATAAGTGATTTTTCAAGTGGGTTTTTACCTTCCATGGTTTTCCCACTTATATCTTGTGTCATTGTGTTATTTACTTTTTGTTCATGGTATTTACATTTGTAATATGCGAACATAAACATCTCAATCTATGTTTTAATTATTGTACTTCATAATCTATAATCTTCGGCAATCTATATTGTGGATTAATAATTATTTAATTATTCATTCCTATAAAGTTCTAACATGGTATCAAAGCTGGTGATTATTCTTGTGTAGGATAGATTTGGATGTTTTTGTTGATTCACAGGTGTGAAGAAACTTGAAGTGTTTAATCTACGAAACACTAGCTATTTCCACAACTCGACCTCAAGACTAATCAGGTTCAAAACTCCATTTCCCACAAAATATTGAATATTTTTTATTTAGTGTATCAGATCTTGCTTGTGCATATGTTTTGTAGCCTTTAATATCATTTGCATGCATAGATATGTATTTTCACCATCGACAATCTTTTTTTAAGTCTTTGAGCCTTCACGACAATTTCATGGTCCTTCACGATTTTCTTACTTGTCTCGGTTAGCTTATTTGATTTTTTGCACTTTTTATAGACATTATAGTTGTGTGAATAATTTGAATAGTTTGAGTCCTTATTTAGTGACTTTCTTTGGTTTGCGACTCTTTAGACTTGTGCGACTTTAGTCTTCATGACTTTTATAAATAGTCTCTAGTTTGTTAAGACTTGTGTTCTTTTAGTTATTTGTGGCTTTCATTTTTAGACTTGGGAAGATCCCATTGTTACTGCATTTGTTGACCTAATTTTTCCATAGATCACCAATACTTTAAGCATGCACAAAACAATCATTCCTTGTTCCATGACTTTCAAAATTTGAAAATTTTATAACTTGATTTTCTCTACTTCGCGGCCTTCTGTGGCTTGTTGTTTGTGTTTTGTGGCCTTCCTTCTTGGGTCTTGAATTTTGTTTGGATATTTTCATCAAGTTACATTTGAAATTATAATCCTCTATACTATTTTTTTTTTTTTTCTATGGCTAGTTCTTGTTTTTTAATGGATAAATCTCAATTATTAAATGGAACAAATTACAGTATTTAGAGAGTTAGGTTAAAATATTGTTTCATGGCGAGAAAATTATGGGATCTTGTAACTGGTGTGGAGAAACAATGACCCACTTAGGAAGACATGATAACCCTAAATCCGAGCTCCTTCTCCTAGAGATCTCAAGAAGCCCTATCAATCCTATTGCAAAGCATAAAAGATGAATTTCTATTGCATATAGGTCATATGGATTCTCCTGCTAATGCATGGAAACAATTAGAAATAATGTGAAGGTAGCCTCCTCTCCAAAATAATTAAACTTATAATGGAATTATTTACAACTCCCATGAAGGGGGATGAAAAAATTGTTAATTATCTAGCTAAAATTAAAAACATTAAAGCTCAGTTGGATGGATGTAATTGTGAATTATTTCAAGATAAACTGCTATATTTTATCATTCAGATAAATATCCATGAAAATTTCAGAAACTATATCTCCATTCTTAACTCTAAATACCAAAATGAAAATGATTTACCTGATTTGGACACCCTTTCTTCGCTTTTAATTCAAGAAGAGCAAGTTATGGAGAATTTTGATTCAAAAGAGACTGCTACTCAAGAATTGTTCTCTCAAAATCATAAACCTTCTCAAAATAGGAATAATATCAACCAAAATCTAACATCAGATCAAAATTTAAAACCAATCCTAAATCTAATTATGTTAGGAATAGTCATAATTTTAAAGTGAAATTCAATGGCACATGTAACAAATGTGGAAAATTTGTCATAAAGAGTCTGATTGTCATGTGAAATTCAATAAATTTGTTAAAAATACTAAAAACAATAAATATAACAATCAGAAGAGAGATCAAAATCAGAATAAAAATCATGCAAATAATGTTGAGCATTCTATTTCCATGTATACTGCTCTCTTAGCTTCAAATGAAAATGAATGGATTCTAGATAGTGGTGCCTCTAGGCACATGACTTGTATTTGGAATATCCTCTTAGATGTTGTAAAATGTGAAGAAAACATATATCTAGGAGATAATTCCATCATTAGATCTAAAGGTTGTGGAAATGTTAAACTAAAAAATGGAAAAATTAGGAATGTCTTGTATGTTCCTCAGTTGAAAAAGAATCTTTTGTCTTGCTCTCAACTAACTAAAGAAAAACTGTAAAGTTGTTTTGCTACAAGATAAATGGTATGTAAAAGATAAACTCAGTAATGTTATTTTTCGGTATTTAGAAAAATGACTTATATATTTTTCTTTGGTTTTGTGTCTGAATCTTTCTTTTCTTCCTCTTCTAGGAATGATATTCAACTTTGGCATGAAAGATTAGGTCATGTGAATTTCATAAGTTTGTATGAAATGTCTCACCTAAATCTTGTAGTTGGTCTCCCTAAGATGAAATATGATCATGAAACATGTGAAATTTTCTTGCATGGTAAGCAACATGTTGTACCATTTCACAAACATCATGATCCAAATTCCTCTCATCTATTAGAGTTGATTCACAATGATGTGAGAGGTCCACTTGAAGTTCCTTCTCTTAGTGGTGCTTTTTATGTTGTATGCTTTATTGATGATTTCTCTAGGATGACCTGGTCTTATTTCATTAAGAAAAAGTTTGATGTCTTGTCTAAGTTTCAAGAATTTAAAGCTTTAGTTGAAAATGCTTCTAATCTAAAAATAAAAAGAATTAGAACTGATAATGGAGGTGAGTATGTTAGTAAAAAGTTTGATGAGTTATGTGTGTCATGTGGGATTCAAAGAGAGTTGACTACTCCCTATTCTCCATAAAAAATGGCATTGTAGAAAGGAAAAATAGGACTGTCTTAGAAATGGCTAGGACTATGATTCATGCATAAAATGTGCCTAAGTTTTTATGGGAAGAAGTTATGAATACTATTGTCTATATCCTAAATAGAGTTCCTAAAAATATCTTCATCAAGCTACTCCTCATGAAGTATGGACAAAACAAAAACCAAATATCTCTCACTTAAGAATATTTGGTAGTCTTGCTTCTATATTCATTCCAAAAGTTAAAAGGAAGAAGCTTGACCCAACCTCCTATTCTTGTATTTTTTTGTTATGGTTGTCAAACTAAAGGATTGAGAGTCTATGATCCCTTCAAGCATGATATAGTTGAAAATAGGAATGTTCATGTCTTGGAAAATACATTCTATGATGCTTCTTATGAACCCTCCTTTGTTTCTCCTGAAATAGAGCCTGATAATCCTTATCCTAACAATATGGAAACAAAATTTCAAGAGGATGATTATCTTGATCTAGATATGATGGAGATTGAGGGGGAGTCATCTCAAAATGTGTTACATCCCAAGATTCCTAAATGGGCTCAAAATATTGTTAAGGATTCTCATCTGTTAGTCTAAGAAAGGTTACTCGTAGTCAGCATACTTATCATGCCTTGATGACCCTCTATGAGGTTGAACCAAAATCTTTTGAAGAATCTGTCAAGATGATACATGGATCAAAGCTATGAAAGATGAATACAATACTTTGATTAAAAATAACACTTGGGAACTAGTCCCTCCTCCTTCTAAACGAATGAATTGTAGGATCTAGGTGGTTGTATAAAATTAAATATAACTTTGTAGGAGAAATTGAAAAATTCAAGGCAAGGTTGGTAGCTCGTGGTTTCACTCAGAAACCTAGTCTTGACTATGTTGATACTTTTTCTCTTGTAGCTAAGATGAGCATTGTCATAATTCTTCTTTCTTTGGCTACCCAATATGGTTGGGAGATTCACCAAATGGATGTTAAAAATGCATTTCTTAATGGTGATCTAAAATAAGAAATCTACATGTATCAACCTAAAGGTTTTGAAGAACCTGGTAAGGAACTATATGTTTGTAAGCTGAAAAATTCTTTATATGGTCTTAAGCAAGCTCCTAGAACTTGGTATACTAAACTTAACAGTTTCTTTCAGGATCTTTGTTTCACTAACTGTTGTTCTGATAATGATTTGTTTGTTAAGTTTGAAAATATTCATATAAAGGATAGGATTCCCCCTACCCCTTACTAGGTGGTAGACCCCTGAAGGGGGTATAAACCCAGGGACCCCACCTACCCCTCCTTCTCTAGGGACGATATTATTGTTTCCCCCTCCCCTATCGGGATATACCCTGTGGGGATTAACCCCACTTTGTTGTCTCATTTGAAGTCCCAGAAGGGATGAAAGATAGAACAACAAACAAGACTAGATAGTTATAGATACTATACTATGAGAGCAGTCAATATAGTATAGTCTATAACAAGAGACTATACTATAGAGACGGAGTCGATATAGTATAGTCTCTAACTATAGAGGAGAGTATAGTTATAGAAACTATACTATAGAGACGGAGTTGATAGAGTATAGTCTATAGATGGGAGGCCCTCCTATATAGAGGATTATCGTATACCCCCTAGCCCTTATGGGCTAGACCCCTCGAGGGTATAAAAAGGAGGATTACCGTGGTCCCCCCTCCCCACCCTTAATGTCTTCTCTTCAATTGAGCCCTATCTCTATTTGGGCCCTCCCTAGACTCCAGTGACCCTCTAGATTAGATAAAATATAGGGTAGGGTCTCCAGAGGGGCGGGCCCTATCTATATATGGGCCCCCAGAGAATACCGAGGGCTGTATATTGATATTTTCTGTCATGATCCTGAACTATTATTACATATGTGATACGAGTTTAGCTCATTCACATACATCACCATCGACATCAACATAGCTTAGATATTATCTACATAGATATGAATTAGATATATCCCCCATAGAACTATATCTTTGGACCTTGATGATATATGGGGAATTTATCCATATAGGTGCCCACTCGCATATAGATCTAGACAAAGCGAGATGGATGGGCATGGGTAGATAGATGGGCATGGGCAGAGAGATGGGCAGAGAGATCTACAGTCCCCCTAGGGGAGAGAGGGGGGGGGCCATCTATCCATACTCGAAACCCATATCTATATACATGCCCTAGAAATTGAGATATAGTTATCATTATTGTTTTATATGTTGATGATCTGAAGAATTTTATTACTGCTGGTGTTATAAAAATGACAAAAATTTAATTGTTAAAATAAAAAAGTTAAAACAATGTTTTGAAATGACTGATTTAGGTTTGTTAAATCATTTTCTAGGCATGGTTATATTTCAAGATCATAAATCTATTGTTGCATCTCAATATCATTATGTTGTGAATTTACTTAGAATATTTAACATGATTGATTGTAATCTTGTTTCCATTCTTATTGAAGTTGGTGTTAAAATAGATCCTAAACTTGCATGTGCTAAATTTGATCCTACTTTGTATAGACAGCTAGTTGGTAGTCTAATTTATTTGACTATTACTAGGCCTGATATTTCATATGTAGTAGGATTTGTCTCTATATTTATGTAGGATCCTTATGAGGATCATTGGAAAATGGCAAAAATAATTTGAAATATGTTAAAGGAACAATTAATTATGGTTTGTTTTATTCTTCTTGTGATGATGCAAAGTTATTTGGATATTGTGATTCTAACCATGTTGGTGATGCTATAGATAGAAAATATACTTCTGGATATGTTTTCAAGTTGGGTGTAGGTGCCATCACTTGGAGCAACAAAAAGTAACCGAAACTTTCTATCTCTTTCACAAGCAATGTATAGAAGTGTTATAGAAGCAACAAAGGAATTCATGTGCCTAAAAAGACTGTTGGATGAACTCCATATGGGTGTTAAAGGAAGCAATACTCTTCTTTGTGACACTCAGAGTTGTATTGATCTTACAAACAATCTAGTTCAACATCAGAGGACAAAGCATATCAAATTTCATATGTACTTTATTCAGAGAAAAATTCCTAAATGGTGATATTGATCTCAAGTTCTATTCGAATGAAGATCAAGTTGCAGATATTTTCATGAAGCCACTTATGTGCTGTGAAGTTTTGCAAGTTTCATGCCTTGTTAGGCCTTTAAGATCTTTAATTAAGGGAGTGTGCATTACAATGCCACCTCTTAACAACCTAAATATTTCAAAGTGGATACTCCCATGATTATTTCTATGTTGTTTGAGTAAATTATCATGTATATAAAGTTTACTTGTAATTGCGGTGAAACATTAGTTATGGGTATGACTTGTGTTATAAAGGATCCATAATTTGATGTAAGTATTCATCCTTAATCACTTTATCTTGAGATTTTTTATGTTCCTTTGTATTGCGGTTTTTATAGAATCTTTGGAACATTGTTTTGAACTGCGGAAAAAAAGTGTCTTGCGACTTCTCTAAAAAACCCATAATGCATTTATAGTTGTTCGTGACTTATATAATGTTGTGGGACACATTGTGGTAGTGTATTGTAGAGTTGAAAAACTTGTAGGACTCTCTTCTGAGTGCACCATGAAACTACAAACCCATGAGAACAAGTGTTAATGTATTTATAATTTTTTGTGGCTTGTATAAATCCATGGGACACTATAGTAGTGTCTTGTGGAGTTGAAAACCCACAAAATTATGCTTTAGTGCACCGAGAACTACAAACCTACGAAACAAGTGTTTTTTTATGCTATCCTAAATCATGAAGTGATTTATGGATTGTAATTTCTTTTTACTAAAAGGTGACGTGGCATAAGGAATAAATGTTAACATGTTTTACATGTTTTCCCACTTAACATTAAGGGGGAGTGTTGGGGTTATAATATTAAGTGGGAAATCACTTATTTATAAAACCCACCAAATGACTTGGGTCAACTTTTAAAGAGTGGATCATGACCACCCACCTTGTATATATAACAAGGTAATCCTTTAGGGATTGGTTACACATGGTTGTAACATTTTATGCGAGCTATATGTGTGAGCGAATTTGTAAGACTCGTGAATAGATGTATGAGGCAGTTCATAATTCTGTAGTGAAAGTGTAACTACATGTGAAATAGTGGGAATGCTAGATAAAATTATATTCTCAATAAAGATAATTGATTTTTCAGTGGTTTTTTACCTTCCATGGTTTTCCCACTTATATCTTATGTCACTGTGTTATTTACTTTATGTTCATGATATTTACATTCTATAATATGCGAACATAAACATCTCAAGCTATGTTTTAATTATTGTAATTCATAATCTATAATCTTCAGAAATCTATATTGTGGATTAATAATTATTTAATTATTCATTCCGTAAATTTATAACAACACTCTCTACGCTCTACGCTTTCACGAACACATATTTCTAGTGCACATGTTCAAACTATTTCCTAATGATGCACTCTTGTTCTATGGTTCATTATCAATTGTTGATGGGGCATGTATAAATGAAACTCATATCATGCATACACATCCAATTAGGAGGAACGCAGCTCTATCACACTCACATTGCATTTCATTATGTCTCATCCACAACATATTGCATATCTTGGTTGCATTTAGTCTTGCTTGCATTTACTCGTTACATGTACACTCTATTACACATGCTAGTCAGATATTTCGTATGTCATTATCTTTCTATACACACATGTATGTTCACTTGCTTTCTAGTTGTGATCATAGGCTTTACACATATCTTTACACATAACATGGATGCTTGGCACAATACCTCTTACTAGTCCCACATTAGCTCTTGGGGGCATCCACCTTCATACACACTATATTTGTTATTGTTTCAATTTTCATAACACACTATTATATTGGATTATACATGTTAAATGACATACTTTTTAATCTTCCTAACATGTTAACGGGTGCTTCATGTGTAACATTCACTTTTTAGGTCTATTTTCTTCCCTAGTTTTCTTCCACTATTTTTCATTATATGCCATTGTTTGTGGGCTTTGCCCTATGTCATGTTTTTTCTTAGATTTCACTATATGCTTTGGGACACTTTTGCCTCAATTCTCTTGTGACATCATGAGTAATGTCTTGTGTTTTCTACCCGCTTTGCGTGGCCTACATTGTTTTCTTGCAAATTGTCTTCTTGCGTGTTAGCTTACACATTGTCTTCTTGTCTGCTAGCTTACATCTTGTCTTTTATATGCATATTTATATTGTTTGCACTAACATTTGTTTCTATCCACTTTTTTTGCGTGTGCCTTGGTTTCTACCAAGCACATTCCCTTCCCCTGCAGGCAATTAGTTTTAGCACAACGGTCGGTCCTCCTTTGGGCCGTATAATCATCAGTGATGTCACATGTACCCCAAATGAGGGGGCATCTATTGGGTGAATCAGCCAACCCATACAACGGTTTCATAGTCATAATATAGTATATTTCAACACACAGTCATCACAATATTTAGTCTCAACAACGACCCATATCCTTTTTTGGGTCCTCAAAGATAACACACTCACTAACGCCCGACACGGACAATAGCACCTAGGAACCGCTAACCCTTCCTAGATGCCTATGACTAGGGGCGATTACACATATTTTCTCGATTTAGAACATTTTTCGGTGGTATACACAATGACTTATACAGATAGACAGGTCCTTCAACACTCAGCATGCATACACTACACCTTCTTTTCTACTTTCATGCTAGATTGGAATTGTTCAAAACAAATTAGATTTTTACACAAAATTTATAGTGGTGCTCACACTTTGGGAAGCAGTTAAAGGTTGGAGGATGACACCAAAAATTTCTCCCTACACTTCTTCCATTTTGGCATGAGATCACCCAAAAAACTCACATTCAGCGCAACTGATGTGAGATTGCCCAAAAACTCGTTCTTCTACATCATCTTCAGGATCCTTTCTACACTCTTTACTCATCACGGATCACGTGCACATGTTCCTTCTTCATTTTATTGCATACTTTTACACTCTTTTTACACATTATTATCATATATATGCATATTTTACTACTTTTTCATTCTTCTCTTTTGTAGGTTTGTCCTTATTGGAAGCGAAGTCACATTAATCACACATCAATCACACCACATCAGCAATAATCAACTTCAATAACAAGTACAATCATGACATATACATCCATGCTCTCACCCTAGGGTCATCATCATCATCATTTATTTTTTCACTTCTTTGTCTCTAGCTTCCATGCTTCACTTTTTATCACTCCACGCTTTTCCTTGTTTCTTGGCACACTTTTTCCATTGATCTACATGGTTATCAGGTACGCATATCTTATCTACTTTATGTTATCAATAATTTTCTCAACAACATAAAGTGGGGGAAAATTTAGACACTAAATCATGCACTTTGGGTATCTATCTAGTCTTAATCACATACTACTATTCATATGATTCTAAAGTAAGAAAAGTAATAATCGACCCATGTCTTTTTCCATATTTGTTTGCATTCTTAAACTCCTACTTTCCTAGTCTATCTTTTCATACTTCATAATTTTTCATTCGGACACCAATGCTTAGCTAGGACGTCGGTGCCACGTGCCCCTAACCTATTTGTAATTTTCTCAAATATTGTGTCCTTTCTAGCTGTTTGGGCATCTTATCTTTTTGGTAGTTGGCCTTTTCGGGGTTAATTATGAAATTAAAGTAAGGGAATCATATAAATATAGAGTTATGTGACCATAATAAGGGACCAAGCACTAAGCATTAGCTATCACTACCTAAGGTTACATCCAATGGAATTAATCAATAGCATTCAAACATCCACACAAGGGAAAGGAACTTCATTATTCTATATATAGTTCATAGGTTGGGAAGTTCATTCTTTTATGCACACATATATTTACTTTATTTACATCAAGTTACTCATTTTTTATTAAGTGCGACACACACAAGAGCCACCTAGGGAACGATTTCAACACACACACATAGAACTACATTGGGTCTGAGATGTAGTGCAAAATTCGATCGTAATTTCACTTATTTAACAACTAAGGATAGTCGACACCTTATTTGCATTATTTTCTTGTTAGGATTTGATGCGCTTTTAAGGGGTTTGAGGTCATTTCTTCATGGCAAAGTTATAGGAAACATTGACAAACTTGATGTGACATAATAAGCACTGGAAGTGAAAGACATGAAACACCTTATGACACTCCGAAGGAGGTTATCTAAGGTTTTGATCATTCATAGGCACCCAGTAGGTCCGTAGTGAGCCCAAACATCCCTTACCCATTTCAGGTGCCCTAGTCTAGGTAGATCTTGCGGTTGCATAATTTTTGTAGCATCGATGCAACACTTTCCCTCTCTCTGTTCATCATTTCATCACATCGACACGCTTTAGAGTTAATTGTGAATCAACTAAGTCTTTTTATCCCTTCATTTACAACTAGGGTTCCAAATATTTTAGCTTAATTTTCTTAGGTTAATTTTGTTACTTCATTGCACATATTTATTACTATTACATAATTAGTATTAAGCATATGTTTATTTCAATACTTGCTTCATCATACACCTTAAAAACATTAAATTGCCAAAATGGGAGCTTTAGTAGATAAACGTTGGGTGTTCTACCGAATGAGAACATGATGTATTTTTAGCGAATATCATAATTGAAGCTTATAGAAAACATGGCCATCCTTAAGAGCCATTTCCATTGTTCCATCAAATGTAAAAATAGATATTCAACTTTATCATGTCACCTTTTCCAACATATTTGTGGGTAATATAAAAATAAGAGCTTCAGTAGCAACATATGTACATTCATCAAGGTATGATAGGAAATGGTTTTAATCCTCTCCGGTGTAATTTGCAAGTCATGTGTAATTTACTTATACCCATACTCATTGCTTAATAACTAACTAGAAATCATACTTGAATGTATAATGGAAACGCCAAAAGGGATGCATTGAAGAAAATAAAATGGTAGTGGGATCTAAGCAAGGGTAGGAAGAGGGGTGATGAAGAAGGGGTTTGAGGGAGGATATGTCCGAGGGTGATAAAATTGTATTGGGGAAGTAATGAAGAACTATAATTTCCTACAACCTTATGAAATTTTTTCAATCATTTGAAGCAAAAAGGTTGTGTTGTGGAGGTCGTCAAGGAAATGTATATTGGAGATATCTCAAAGGAGAAGAAGTGGTCAATCAATATTATCAATGTCAATAATTATTTATAATTATAGGCCTTATGTTTTTAGGCGAGTTAAAACACACATAAATGTATGGGGAATTAATATGTGCGTGTCATGGGATACTTTTGAGATAGGGACATGTGGAGTTGGCCTATTGTCCTAGGGTGGGAATTAGATACATACATGTCCCACACTTATTCGATGGCTCAAAATGTTCATGCCAAAATAATATCTATTATTTGTGCTCCACATTTTCATCTCCATCTTGTTTGCATTGTTTATATGAGTTTGGTGTGGACCTAAAGGGGTCAAAGTGAAAATTAGGGAACATCCAATTAGTTACAGATTCAAAGCCCAACCGCAAAGTTTTTTTCTTTTAGCACTTTGTAGACACGTTTATTCCATGGCTCATATTGTTCCTACCCAAATAATATATGTTATATGTGCTCCATTTTATCTTCCCAATTTTTCTTGCACGATTCATGCAAATTCAATTGGCTCTTAAAGGGGAAAAAATAAAAAGGGGGAAAATCCAATATGTTTAAGGTTCAAAATAAAACCACATCACTTCCTTCTTATAGAATTTTGTAGGTATCGAGTAATTGTATAAAAGAAGGTGATACATGAACAATCATTGATAATTTAGTTAGTTGATCATATGAGTGACAATCGAGTTGTGCATTAATTTAATTTACCTTTTTTTGAGTTTTGGAATTTAAATACCTTACATGTTGGTAGCATACCTATCATTCTAAAGTCCTAAAAATGATGCAGAGACGATTTGTGCATTAGAAGGGACCACATTAAAGAGAGTGTGTTACACTTCCAATTCCATTCCCATTTGTATGATCAATTTAGTAATGGATGGAGGAAGCGTCGACATCACTTTGCTTTATTTTTTTACAACTCTTGGGGCAACTATTTTGGGATTGAAGAAAATAAAATGGTGAGATATAAATAGTGGAAGAGGAAAGGGGGTGATGAAGAAGGGGTTTGAGGGAGGATAATTCCAAGGGTGGTGAAAGCCCTATGGGGAATCAATGCAAAAATTTACTTTCCAAAAACATTATGAAATTTTTTCAATTATTGAAGGGATAAAGGGAATGTTGTGTAAGTTGTCGAGGCAATGTATTTTAGATATATCTCAAAGTGTAAGAAGTGGCCAATAAATATTGACAATGTCAATAGTTGTTTACAATTATATGCCTTGTGTTTTTGGGTAGTTAGAACACGCGTAAATGTAAGGGGAATTAATATGTACATCTCATGGGACACTTTAGAGATAGGGATATGTGGAGTGGACCTAACATCCCCGAGTGGAAATTTCATGGAAATTTGAGATTAGGGTTTCTCTCTTGCTATCAAGGTAATGATTAAGGTTTCCCTCATGAATAGTCCGATAGTTTTTTCTATCAATGGAAATTAACGTTAAGGATATTGATTGGATGGCATAGAAGTTTTTAGATAACACATAAACATAAATGGAAAGCTATGGATGGAGGAAGCATCAACATCACTCGCCTAAGATCTTTTATGAGGTTGTGTTGGTGAGAAAAATTTTCGGGTGGAATTTTTTTGGGTTTCTTTCCAACGCTCTAGGAATCAAAGTCCCTCTACTTAGACAAAGGCAGCTTCCATATTTTCATGCACGTAAAAAGGTGGATTTTCTAGTGGCCTGCGGTAGGGGATCCAACAGGTCACTCCACCGACCCTGCAAAAATCTAGCAATTACTTGCTAGAGAATAATTTTTGTAGAGCACAAAAGGGGAGTGAGAAAAGAGATAGGAGAACTAATGTTATAGGTAGAAAATCAGATTCCTGAATACACTAGTTAAAAATTTACACACATGCATTTATGAGAATAAACGACCAAAAATTCAATGCTACTAGATAGAGAAACCATGCATACAAAGATGTACACATTCATATGCCTTGGAAAATAAAAATTCTTCCTTACTTAGCATTTCAATTAAATTTGTACAAAGTAGGAAAAGGAGGAAACATATGCAAGAGGAGAATGGAAGAAAATGGCTATCTCCTTTGTTCTCTCTAAGCACAATGTACTCTTGAGTTTACAAAATCGATCACCAACCCTTTGAAATGGGAATGGATTTACAATTTATAGGAAGAGAAATGAATCTTCATATACCCCCCAATGACTTTTCATATGTCCTTGAGCAACTTAAAACTTTTCAACTTCCTAGGAGAATATTAAGTCCCTTTTTATAACATAAAGGTGACTTTTACATTAGAAACATAAAGTTGCTTTTTAATTTCATTAAGGACATAAAAATTTCACCCCAATGAAGAATTAGAACATGGAGGAGAGAGAAAGTAGGGGGGAGAGAAGAGAGAGAACATTATGTTGATGAAGAATCCACTCTGTCGACTCCTAGAAGGCTCTGTTGAATTGATCTTGATGCCTTTGAACCCTTTAGAACATTTCAATCCTCCTTTGTTGATGATGCATTTCCATTTTTATCCACTTTATATTTTTAGTATGCCTTGCCATGGACACATGCTATTTTTAGTAAGTGCACTAAGGTGGAAAAATTTGATCCAGAAACTGCGGGGCATGATAGAGCAAGGCAAGACGTGCACAATGCAAAAAATTTTGTGATGAATGGAGAAATAGAGAAAAAATTATGCATGGGTGAATTTTAATATCCCCATTGCACCTTTGCAAAGGGACATGAGGTGCACAAAAATGCGCCATGCACTTTTGAGAGGCAAAACATAAGAATTTGGCCCATTAGAAGAGCAAACTTGAGATTGAGATTTTGGAGCTCCATGAGGTATTTTTGGGTGAAATTTTATATGATTTTGACTCCAAAAATACTTCCAAGATCAATGGGATGGGTATAATATTTTAATTCTATTTGAAAATACCTGAAATGAATCCTTTTTTTTATCGGGATTGTAATTTTTCCTACAAAGAATGAGCTCCTTGAAAAATGCAAAGAGTTTTTAAAAATATGATGATTCCACCTTATAGAGGATTCTCTTAGCTTTCCAATGAGTATTATTTTTCCTCCTACATACTTACAGAGCTCTTGGAATCATTCGCTGAAGAGCAGGTACCTATTTTGGAATTGCATACGATACAACTTACTATTTTTAGTAAGTGTTAGAATCTACCTCTCCCAACTCTAACTGATGTTTCCAACTTGAATGTTTATCTCCTTGTATACTTCCTTTGTGAAATCCACCTTTTGGAATAACTTACTATTTATAGCAAGTGCCTATGAGACAACTTACTATTTTTAGTAAGTGGTGATTTTTTTGGGCTGAGATGACTACACTAATGAGTTTTTCTGTTTTACTTTCCCTGTGTACACGGTCTCCTCCTGGGTTGCTCTTCTGAGGTGACTTACTAAAAATGGCATGCACCCATATAGGGGGCTTACTATTTTTATTAAGTGGTCATTTTCACTATTTTCTGCTCTGAACAATCATTCTAACCTCATGATTATCTTTGGTGCACATTGTTTTCACCGCCACCACTTTTTGATGAAGACTAACCAAAAATAACAAACCTATGTAGGAAATCTTACTATTTTTGGAAAGTGTGTCTCTGGTGATCAGTTTGTGATGGAAAAATATATTCATATTTGGCTCATCATCGCGATCTTATCCCCCAAATTTCACTTGATTTTGCCCACCAGAATGCTTGGAAATAAAAATGAAAATTTTACTTGGCAAGAGCTTCAGCACGGAGCTACCATGGAAGCCATTAATGGAGTCATGAATATTTTTTGCATGTCTTATTTTCACCTCTAATCATGATGAAATTTACTCCATTAGGATAGGTTTTTATTTGGAGTCTATGTGTAAATTTTTAGCTCGATTCCATTGTCGGATTGATGGGAAATCCAACGAATGTGAGCTAGGGCACAAAATGGGGTTTTTTATGAAACAAATGATTTAGGGAATCATTTGATCTCCCATTTTTTTAATTTTTATCGTATCTAAAAATGAGGAAGTTTGAAAAATATATCATCTCAATCCGACTTGTATTTTGCAAGATATGAATATTTTTCGATTGGGAGACTTCGTAGTTATCTGGCGAAAAATCTTCATTTTTCTTCATTTCTCGTCGTTTTTAATCCATTATTTTTATGATTTTAAATTTTTTTATATGGAGAGGAATTTCATGGAGTTATCTAGATGCAAAAATGGAGGATTTGGTTCTAGAATAAATTTGGAAAGTTTTGCTAGGCTATGGAGGCGTGGGGAAGAATGGCAAAAATTGGCTAAGTATTGATATTTATAGATTGAAAATGGAAGAGGAGGGGATGGGAGGAATTTTGTGTCACTTTTGTCCCTTTGGAAAAAGGGAAGAATGGGACATCAATTTCCACTTTGTACCTCATCTTGACACTTGTGCTTTTTTTGATTTGGTGTGCACTTTGGAGAGGGGGCTAAACTTTAGCACTTGGGGGCTTAACTGGCAAGTACATGGTCATATTGGTGACCCGGGAATAAATGAGGAGAGGAAGAATTTTTTGTCCCTTAAATTCCTTTATAAAATGGACATTAGTGACAATAAATCCTGCTAGGATACTGGTGTTAACATGTGTCCTCTATGAAAAATGGCTAAGTATGGGAAATCGTACCTTGGGACCAACTTGTGAAGACCATATCTTGGGCTCCCAGATGAGTTTTGAGGTGAAATGATATATGAAATTGACTAGAAACATCCCACTAAATCAAATTTTTATTGTATCAAGGTCAATTAATGACTAAAACACCTAAAAGTTACCCCTTATTTTTTGGGACCGCCCGTTGTGCACTAGAAGAATGAGTTGCCTAGGGAAGTGTATGATGCTTTGAGATGTGTCGTCTTTTCCACCATGTAGATAATGGAATTGTTTTTCCATAGATACATTTTTAGTTCTTGAATCTTCATAAGGATCTTGAAATCTTAATTTGAAGCTTATGTCTTGTTTCACGGTGCGTGCTCCTTTAAGCCCGAGAAACTCGCTTCCACTAATCGACCCTAAAATTTCAAAATCTTCCCTGAATACTCAAATATATTTTCCTTGATGTTATTAGTCATTGAATACTCTCCATGATGTATTTTTATCCTTTTATCTACTCCAGGATGGTGCATGGGTCCTAGGAAGGCTAATGGTAGCCCCTCCTAAAACTACTTGAAATCTTGCATACTCCAAGATATCCTAAATCACCTAAGGGGACTAAATTTTCTTTCCTAAATCACCTAGGGGGGTTGATTTTAATTTCTTAAATCACCTAGGGGGATACTTTACATTCACACAGGGATCATTTGAATGACATGATAGGATTGGTGATGGGATAGAATGACCTCGGGGTGTCTTGGTAAGGTATAAATTTGAAAAGTTTCGACACCGTGGTATGGTTGTCTGCGCTGATAGCGAATTTCACCCCCTACAAAATCATATGAAAACATGTTAGGAATCACTATGTGTGATGAGTTTGATGCAATTATCATGCAACTCCTACCAAATCACTCCACTTGGCTGATTTGTAGAAACTTTAGTTGACAATGACATAAAAAATAATATGTAGTTGAACGATGAAATGACAAGACAAATCTAACTTGTAAAATGCCTTCAGAGGTAATAAATACAACACAATCAATTTGGAAAACACATCAATATAATGTACAAAACCATGTAAACTATTTGGATGGAATAAATTAAAGGCAACACAATATGAATTTTGATTTATAACATTTTGTCCGTAGAATATCAAAGAAAATAAATCAAAAAACAAACTTGCACTCATCAATCAAAAGGGAAAAGAAAAAATAAATAAATAAAAATAAATCTTATGTCTTAAGGCATGTATAATAAAATCACAAAAGACAAAATAAAATTTTAAATAAGTTGTAAATAAATACATTAACCATTTTGATTCATCCACGTTATGGAAAATACTACAATGAAAAAATAGCAACACCCAACTAGTTTGCATAGTTTTTAATCTTAGAACACAAAAACATGCTCCCGCAAGACGTTGCATGGGATATTACTATTGGAAACTAAGACACTAAGAGGGGGTGAATCAATGTCTAATAAAAAAATTTCACACATTTTCTTTTCAACTCCTTAATATTTTTATGAAGAACATATAAACCCACACACAAGAAAATTACAAGAGAATGTACATTGAGACACAAAGTTTAATGTCGAAACCCAAACCGGGAAAAAATCCATTGAAACCATGAAATAGGCTTAGGACTAAAGTGTCCTATATATATTGCATTGATTTCATGATCGAGATTCAACTCAACCTAGAGTTGCAACTCCAAAAATTCAACCAAGTTGTTACTCGGTCTTTGACAGCTTCAACTCCCAAAATTGGTTCGGCTACAATGACCTTTAGTGAGTTTCAACTCACGGGAAGCTAAAAATCCCCACTTGTAAAGATACCACTTATAATTTTTCAATAAATTTGATCACACTTAGTTTTTATCTCTCACAACTGATGATGACCTCTAGATTAAATCACTCTTCTTCTCAAATCTTCTTCTCAAATGACCTCTTTCATGCTTGTCAAATAAGTACACCTTCTATGTCATACAAGGTTCAAAATCACTATGTTTGTGATTACCTATTCAATAACTACTTTTAGTAATGCAAGGTTGCATTCACACTTTCAACCTCTTCAAGAAACTCCTAATCACACTTTCAAGCACTCACTATCCAAATGTGCATACTGTTGTATTCAACTCAACACATGGTATATGGATTTCAAGCATGATGGTATACTCGCAATCTTCTCTTGTGGAATGGATACTTGAATCTCATATTTGTATTTATCAAGTTCAATAAATAGGTTCAAACCTATTTTCATTCTCTATTCATCCAGTTCACACTCTTCATTAGGACTTCAAATAAGAAATTTCATTTTAGACCCTGTATTATTCTTATTCCTATCACATCCTACACTATCCAAACACCTATATTGATTTCAAAATTTGCAATATGTATTAGGAGACTTTGTTTCTTATCTCTATTTTCTCATAACTCTTACAAGATACTTCATATATAGTACCATCCCTTGTATTTTTCAACACAACTTAGGTTCACATGCTTGATCTTAAGACTAAGAATAATTTTACACTTTGAGTCATGCCTTCGCTTCATACAGATAGTATTTTCTAACACAACTTGGTCTCTGGTTTAGATTTATTTTTGGACTCTTCCTTTAAGCATATTTATGTCTCCATCATCTATAATTTTTAATTTTTCACTGATAAAGCTCTCCTAAGCATCATGTAGGCCTTGGATATCTGATATTAGGTTCATACATCTATTTAGGATTTCATACTCATAAATCTTATATATATCTCTGTATCAAAATCTACCTATATCATACTATTAATGTTCAATACTCAAATTTGTATTCACTTATGTCATGTCTTAGTCACGAACCCATCTTCACATTCCTCAACTTTTTCTTGATCACTCTATGAATTATGTGTTCTTCCGGTTATACCGGTGTTTCATCGCTATCTCGAGTATGTTCCATCCACTTACTTCACATACTTTTCTCACTTCATGAATTTTGACTTCTCTCGTATAAATTTTCCCTTGCCTACATCATCCTTACATTATTTTTAGTCTAGTATATTTTGTATTCAACACTCAAGCTCTAGTCTTTTCACATTCTATGGATTCATACTCAACGTCATCACATACTTAACTTCAATTCCAACCTGAATCTTCAACTTACATGTACTCCATCTCACTCGAGAAACAACACCCTATTCACTTTTTTATACATCTTCTCCTCGAGACTATGCCCCTTCATCTATCTCTATCAGAGAATCTGCATACTTAAAAATAACTAACTTTCAATATGCTCTTTCATTTTTCTTCCATACCTTTTTATCCTTTTCATATTCCTTGAACAAGAAAAAAATTCATACACTTGACTCTTGTGACTTGAGATGAGAATGAAGAGTCACCAAGCTTGTAATGACATGGACTATTGATCTTATCCATGGGTTCCTTCACTTCCAACAATAATATTTTATAACTCTACATTTTCACATTTTTCTCAAAAAAACATGAGCAACTCTGTCACAATTTCATAGCTTTGGAATGTGACAACCACTTGATGTTTAACTTATTCATTAGAAACATTTCATAAATCCTCTCTTTGAAGTTAATTGGAACACACTTTACCATTTAAGCCTTTCTTGAAGGAGAAATACCATTATGTAGTTCACTGAGACAACAAACAAGTATTTTAATCTTCAATTCTACCATTATCACGATTTTTGTAACCTTTCCAACCAATTTAAGACCATATCAAAGTTAATTATTCTTTGTCATACTTTGTTTTGTAGCTTTTCATAAAGGGATTTGAAGTTTTCTTTAAAGGATTTTCACTAGAAATATATTGTTCGCTTTGCACATGATTAAAGGCTTGTCTTTGAAAAAAATTGTCATTGAGAACTCCTCGAACATCAATGAAATCACACAAAATTTGAATAATATATTTTATGAGATCAATACAGAGAAAACTTGAAGTTTTTAAGGGATTTCCACTGGTTATTTTTTTCGCTTTGAGAATTTTTTCTTCCAAACCCTAGGGTCAGGATTTTACCATTGTAGAATCCCGAGGGGCTTTAAAAATGAAAATATTGCTCATTTCTGGATGAAATTCAGAATTTCAAATTCTATGAGGTCTTTGCAGTGATCCTTCAGCTATCCCAAATCTTATTCCAACTTGTAACATTCACAATTTTATCAGCACCTAGGTTTACCAGTGCACAGTGTACTGAAACCTATGACAATGTTTTACATGCTAAGGTATAACTTGACCTTTGTTTCTAAGAAAACCTTCTAAAGGATGTAGAGGATGAATTCATCATTCAAATTTGAGGGTTTAACGTTATTTTAGTGCTTAGAGCATACCAACAATTACTCGAAAAACAAATTCCACCACATGATTTTCATTCGATGGGATGGCTAGAAAGTAGTCACATGTTTTCCTATAAAACATGAATTTAATATGTCTCAAGTTGAACTTAAAAGATAAAAATCCAATGTTGATATTTCTAAAGAAATATGTTTAATGTCATCGAAAAAAACTAACCATAGATTTAAATTTTCACCTCAAATTATGGAGAGGGCTCAAATCAAAATCCACTCATACAATTTGTACAGAATCAAAATTCAAACCCAAATCAATGCTTTTATGCCTTATAATTTATAGAAGTGACTAGTTTTAACTATACAAAAAAAATTATTTTGTTTTTTATTTTTAAGTGGGCATATTTATAATGGGTCTGATAGGGTAGTTTAAGATGAGGTCATTACAGAAGGAAGCCATGTTTTTAAAGCAAGGCATTATTTTTGTTTCACTCGGAACCTATAGGAGACATGAGGGGACCTCAATTAACATATAGAAATTATCTATAGGAAAAAGTATTACTTTAAATGCAATGCAAGAAGGTGAACTAAGTAATTTCAAAGTTAGTAGATATTATCCTAACAAATTAGATTTACAAATTTGTTTATAATTGAAATTCTCATATAACCCATCTGTTGAAATACTTGAACATGTAGAAAAAATACATTTCTACTTCATAAAGTGTTCCTTCTTTATAGGGCATTCCCACGTCTGGAAAATATAGAGGACAAAATGAAACTCTGACCAAGCGACATATAAACAAGAGGTGGTCTTTGACAAATCCCTATTTTCTTATTGTCCATGTAGAATCAACTAAGGATGACAATATTATTAATGAATTTAATGAGAAAGGTATGTGAAAAGAAACTACTACAAATGATGTTGTCAAAGGTTGTCGATCTAATGCTATGCTATGTCAAAACCTTTATATTAAAGGAAATAAAAAGTTATGTTTTATGGGTTTGACCAAATGGAAATAGGGGCTTCAACATCCCTAAATAAAATATACTTTCCCCTTTTATGACTATGAAATATTCCAAGGTATATAATGTACACAACAAAATGTCACCAAAAAAGCACCAATAATCTTCACTAGAACATTCTCTCTCTTTAAAATAAAGGAAATGGTTCCAATTTCTCACAAAAATTTCTCTTGCAACAATTATGGGGGAAATGAGCACATACACGTAGGATCTTAAAAAGTGTAATAGTTTTTCTAGGGGTGTGTTTAACAAACCAAATGTAGTTGCCAAATTTTCATAATGGTGGCATATAAATAATTCTTTTTCCTCCTCTTCCACATCATTAAGTAAATGTCTTTAATATGAAAAATAACATGTTGCCTTCATCTCCCAAGCCAATTTCTCCAACTTTGCATATATCTCCTTTGTTTGTAGATGCAATATGTCTCCTAGAATTCAATCCAAATACATCTAGGGATATTTTAATTATATATGTATAATTTGAAACTCACCTCACTTGCCCACTTCTACATAGATGTTTGAGAGAAGAACATAAATTACATCATTTTTAGGATCCAAAACAGAATACATTATGGTTGTAAATAATCCTAAGCCTATATTCATATGTGATCTATAGGTACTAATGAGGGTCGTCAATCCTCTCCATTAATAATTTCAATCTAGGGATAGTGTCCGATGGCTGTATGCATTAAGAGAAAAAGATCTTTGGAAAACAGCTCCGTTAAACACAATCCAAACTTGCATAAAATAAATCACACATGCAGAAATGTAAAGGCACACTTGTAGAAATAAAGTTTGCATGAAGGAAACACACTTGCATAAATGAAATTTCTAAATTAAAATAAATGAAAGATAAATCAGACACTTGCAGGTTCACAACAGAAATTGTACGGAAAGAAAAATCACATAACATGAAATCAAAAATTTACAACAAAAGGAAAACTACAGAATAAAGAATTGAACATAAAACATTGAAAGAAAAGAACATAAAACATTGATCCTTATTCCTTGGAATGAGTGGAAAAATAATTCTTTGGAAGATTACTTAATTCATACTTTTAAACTTAATTCAAAACTTGCAGAATAATTTTACTCAGAAGATTGAGAAAGAACAGATCTATTATTCTTGGTAGGGAAAAAAATTACATATATGAGTGTGGAAGGTTGAATTTATAATTTATGCATCCAACCAACTTATTATTTTGGGAAATACAATCTAATATTATCTTTATTCCAAACCTAACATCTAATATCTCCATCTCCACAAAATATGGATATAGATATATTATTGGAGTCAATGTCTTATCTTTCTTATTTCGGTAGATTTGCTCCCAAATCTTCTCCTTTCTTTTTGGTAACAAGAATCACAATGATTTTATTCTCCTACTTTAATTGAAGGATTTTTTTCCTCAAAAAATTACTTTGACTAAATAACTCTCCCGGATTTCCCGTTTGACTTTGTTGTTTTTTACTATGGAACTTTTGGTGCTCGTCTGATACACTTTTTCCTTAGACTACAACTCACTAAAAGTTAGATTTCTCTTTATTAGTAAAAACTGTAGCAAATCTGAATGAGGTTTTTGTTAAAAACATTTCTATGAACAAAAACCTCTCTCAGAGTTTCCATTTTACTTTTTTGTTTCTGTTTGTAGAACTTTTAATGCTCATCTGATACACTTTTTCCTTGGACTGCAACTCACTAAAAGTTAGATTTCTCTTTATTGGTAAAACCTGTAGAAAATATGAATGATGTTTTTGTTAAACACATTGCTATGAAAAAAAAAAACTATCTCATATTTCCCATTGGATTATCTGATTATTCATAATTCCTCATTTTAAGTAGGTATGGAACTAAGACTGCAAGTTCTGGAACTAAAACTGAAAATTCGGAGCTAACTCTAATTGTTTTGGAGCTAACTAAAAACAACTATAACTTTTGCACATGATCTCAGATTGAGATGATTATTTTTGAACTTGCATAATTTTTCAAGAGGAATATGAATTTGAAATCATATTTGAGTTTAGATATATTATCTCTAATTTATTACACTTTTCCCATAACTAGCATTATCTTTCCTTTATGGCTGCATGCACAAGATGTTGCATCTTTTCTAAATAATCAATTGATAGGATTAGTCAACAACATAGATTAGAAAATACTTCTAAAAATGAAAAAGATATATATCCTATATTCTATCTTAGGAAAACTATAAGTTCCTAGATTACATTTAAATCCACTTTCAAAGGTATCTTGAAGGAAAAAATAATGGTAATTTATGGCCAATTTATGGCTCAATCGAGCACCAAGAAAACACTTCCACATAACCACCATATGTTTAACTTGCATCTTAATAATAAATTTTAGGGTGTCCTAAAGATATCCAAGATGGGCAAGAAGGTCAACCATGCACACATAATGATCAATTGTAGGTGTAATGCAATAAAGGGTTGGTCATGTGATTGAAGTATGTACAACCCTCATCCAATAAACCTGCATGGCTGCATGCACATAGAACACAAGAAAAGGTTGTGGAATTTGGCTTGACACCTACCAATTGCATTTTCTTGAAAGTTTCTAAAGCCTTTTCAACAAATCCATTTTTTTGCATAGCCTGCAAAATGAGAAAACATCTCTTTGAGGCATTCTATCAAATAGTTCATGTTCCTTGTCTATATTTCCACATTTTATATACATGTCTACCTAGGCCGTTGTAATTGCAATTGTGAACAAGGATTTTTTTCAAAATCTATGAAATGGAGTAAGAACACTAAAGATGTCCCAAAGCTTTAAGAAAATAGTTTAATGGACCATCAGATAAGAGATAAACAAGAATTCATTACTTTGCACGCATTAATCTTGAAGTAAACAAGAAAATCTAGTTATCCTCTACTCTTGAAAGATTTGTAAACGACCTAGTTAGATTCTAAGCAATCAATTTATAATCGTGAGAATGGAAGCTCTTCATTAATGGATAAAGAACCACATGGTTTCTTCCATTTACTCAAACTTGAATGGAAATAGAAAAACAAAATAAATATTAGCTTAATATGATAAATGAAGAAAAAATCTAATCCTAGCAATAATACTATAGTTTATCCTAGAGGGGGAAAATGTTTTTAGAAAATGACTTGGGGTAGTGGGGTATTTACAAGTTTCTGAATTCAAAAATGAAATGATTTGGGTGCATGTGGGACAAATAAATAAGCCAAAAAGTACTTTTAGTGAGTCAAAGTAATATTTGACTAAGCTTAGAAGAGGTTAAACATGGTTTAGGCTAGTTAAACTAGTTTTAGGCTAATTAATCACAATTAGTGAGAAATTAGGGTTTTAAGAGGGTTTTGAGAGGTCTAATCAATTCAATGAAATGGATTGATAGTCTAGGAAGTTAGTAGAAATAGTCTAGAAGGGTATAAGAAAAGGGTTTAGTCAATAGGAGGCTATAATAGCCTGCTTAATTGATTACAAGAGGAATACAACCAAAAGAATGTCGTAAGAGGGGAGTTAGATAGGTCTAATTGACGGTGTATCATCAATTTGTGAGGAGTGAGATAGTTAGTGCAATATTAGGAATAATAGTGCTTCGATCAAATTAAAGGTGTCTACATTTTCCCCTCTTTGGGGTGGCATAAGCTACACCACTTCAAAGAAAGTAGACAAACACAAACGACTACAATTTTTTTAGAGTGGAAGAAAAATTAGTCGGGTGAAGGATGCCCCCTCGAGTGTCAATAGGGCGATGAAAGAGGTCGATTGATGATTGAAAAGATGAAAAAATAAAATAGAAGAAAGAGGCGATAGGAGAAAATAACAAGGGGGAGATATTGAGCTATCTCGTGATGTTGCTTTGCATAAGACAATTGTTTTTACATCATATTGCTAAGAATCTTCATCATCGATCTTTATTAAAATATAAGCATACGATAAAAGTGTAGAATGACATGAAAAGCCATAATACAAACAATTATCCATTGTTGAAACTTCCAACTCTATGCAACATATAAAATGCAATGCAATACGAGAAGTAAACAAGTTGATCTAATAGGAAAATAAGTACAAACACACACACTCAAACCAACAAATTTTAAGATAGTTACACAAATATTTTATTATCGAGCTTTATTCCCAAATGTTTGTGATGAATGAAAAGGGTAGAAATGATGCCCCAAGAAAAATGTACATGTAAGGAAAGAACAGAGGACACTTGGGTCCAATGAAAAAGTAGTGTGCATGACAAAATAAAGATTGTGCAACTCATTGTGCTCAGAGTACAAATGAAGTAAGCAACATAGATTTTGTAAATGATTATAGTGTCGAGATGATCCTTGATTCATTGTTTAAAAACACATGAAAATTTCAGCAAGCTACTAGATGAGCGCCATGTAAGAGACACTAATTTAAGATGAAAAATGAGCTTGTTACCAATTTTAGTCCATTTTCGAAGTTTTACGATTTTTTTGGATTTTTGAATGATTTTATAATTTTTAAATTTTTGATCAGTCAAAAGAATTTAGGAAATGGAAGATCACCTAAAACCATGCGAAAATTCCCCATGGTGAAGAAATGGGCACCATGTAGTAGTAAAATTCCTAGATGAGAAGAAGAACGAGCCAAAAATAATTATTTAATAAAACTAATCATCATTGCGGTAGGGAAAATTGAAGAAAAATAGGTTGAAAAAGTGCACGAAAATATTTAAAAATGCACCAAGGTGAAGAAATGAGCGCTAGGTGGAAAATAGTGCCCCAGTGTAGCAAAAATTAATAATTTTTTTATTTCATTGAGTAGAAGAAATGTTATAATGATCACAACAACCAAAACATGCCCTAGGGGCATCATGACAGGTAAAAAGAGCTAGATATACTCCACCAGGAAGGGTAAACCACTATGACCAATTCATTTGCTATGGCGTGCTTGAATTCTTACCTTGATTGATTTGTAAGCTAAGAGAGAGATGGTGAGACTTCGGAGGAGGAGGAGGCAAGGCACCGCATCCTGGGAGTACCTTCGAGATGATGCAGATGGACCCTTCATGAGTGCCCTATCATTTCTTGTTAATTTTTCCATTTAATGCTCATTGATAGCATTTTTAGGGTAGTTTATGCCATTTTAGGGGTAAAATAACACGTAGGTGCATGTGTATGCTCCAAAGGGATGGGTACACGTACGCGTATGCATTGAAATGTGGGTACATGCACATATATCCATCAAATGGGAAGCGTATACGTCGGGAGGGAAAAATCATGTGTGTGCATGTGCGTGCATCAAAAGATAGGAATTTGTGCTATCTAGGCATGTATGCATTTTATAGGGTTATATTCTTAGGGGAAAATGTTAGGTCCATAAGCATTGATATGGGTGCGTATGTGTGGTAGGGGTGCGTATATACGTTAGGTGCGTATGTGTCGGGACAAGTGCGTAAACATGTTTTGAGTAAAATAAGTTAAGTGTAGAAGAATGTCACTAAAAATTTATAGAAGAAAGTAGAAACTAGTACATTGAGAAGAATAATAGAAGAAAATAGCTAGAATATCCATAACAAGTGTGTTGTTATTTGTGCAGAGATGATTACCCGCGCTCCAGACAAGAGAGAGGTATGGTTGCCTAGTGGCTATTGAGGTAGACTTTAATGAGTAGGATAGGAAGATACTAGATATCCTCCTATATGTCACTAGATTAGCGTATGTGGCCAACATGCCATAGATCAAACTCAACCATGGTCTCCTGAAAGCCTTACCTAAGAGGTGGCACAACGAGAGCCGAGATTTCCGGCTCCCAACCGACGAGATTACCATTACCTTAGAGGACTTATTGTGGATATAACAGTCCGTATCAAGGTGAGATGATTCAAGATACTGAGTCATCAAACCAATATTCATCATTGTATTCTAGAGTTATTTGGAGCTCGAACATACCTCACCGAGGTATGACTCGTTAGATTATCTTGGTGTATAGTAGATCGTGAGTTGGATTGAGTTGTAGTATATTTGATGGCCTTTTCGGTGGCATTTTTCTACTTGAAAAGAATGGAGCCTCATTTCCACTTGGTCTCTCGAGTGATAGGGTGGATTGATTGATGGTGAGCAATCTATTGGACCCAGTACATACCGGCACATTTATATTGGGACCTTCACCTTATTACATACTACCATCAAAAGATGGTAGGTCCATCCTGTTTGTTATAGATTTGGGTGTGGGATCATATTGCCATTGGTTGTCCCACAGGTGTTTTGTGTGTTCATGCTCCAGAGGAGCCTTTTACTATGGGTTAGGTTCCAGTCGGTGATGATGTGTAGCCAAATATGGGAGATACGTACCACTATCACTAAGAATTTGATGAGCTACAATAGGCCGTGATAGTATGGAGACCGTATAGAAACTTTCAATGGTCGGAGGATGGGTTAGAGCTCATTATAGAGATAGTTGAGCACTTCATGTTTGGTAGTCGCAACTACATACAATATTTTTACAAATTTGACCAAAGGTCGAGACACTTTGGCACCGCACAGGATTTTCTAGGGCCAGATATGTGGTATACTCATAGGGCCTGAAATTATTTTGATATGGGGCCACAAATTACTATGGATAGATCCATGGCTAGTTATTTACAGGTGGTGCTAGTTCCATGGGTACCTTTGAGGCGAGGACATAGATTTAGGGTGCATAGTAGAGTATGGGTCACAAAGTATTATATAATATTACCTCGTCATTTGATGATTATGACAAAAGTTTATGAGGTAGGAGTGAGAGCACCTCTAGTGGGACCTTCTAGAAGTGGTGATGAGGGTGGCGGGGATGACAAAGATGACAAAGATGATGATGATGATCCCTTTGATGGTCAACGTTATGATGGGGGTGGGGGATAGGGTCCTCCTCAACAATAGCCAAATAGATAGGGGCCTAGGCCTGAAGACAGAGATAAGTGCCATTGGTGCCTCATATGCAGTTGTCTCCAGTTGGGATTCTAGCTAGTATTCATATTCCATTACAATAAGAGTATCCCTAGTAGGGTCCTCCACCTCATTCTCCAAGTGGTGGTGGAGATGATGGACAATTATTTGTGCTTAAGTAGTAGTTACAAGTGGTGATATACGTTTAGTTACAGGTGGTGACCAAGAGGGATCAGGCCAAGGCACAACTCCATAGTGCTTTAGTGAAGAGATACTAGGCGAGAGATCAGGATGGTCAGGGTGGATATTGGGTTACATAGTTGCAGTAGATACAACAACTAGCAGTACAGGGTACTCAGATATTGATCCTATTACATCAATTACAGGCACAAACGTAAGTTGCTATTACATAGTGGGATCATTCCTAGGCCTAGGTACATGGTATCACTATTCGAGAGATCGAGGCACATGCTTAGGTTAAGACTATTACATCATATAGATATCGAAAAGTTGTCACGTTGAGACATGCTTAGAAGAATATTGGTAGACTTATGGGTGAGTAGGATTCTACTAGGGATATGAGCACTGGGCACTTCGTCCATCTACTGGTCATTAGTGTCCAAGGCCATTAAAAGGTAAATCATCAAGTGTTGGCGAAATGTGACATATGTAAAGCCAAAAGGATGCTTAATCCAGCTCGAAACAAGAAATTACAAGATATAAAACAACCAAAAATCCAAAAGGAGTTATCAATCACTAGTTTTCTTGCTTAGGAATCATGTATACATTAGTATGTTTTAGGACCTAGAAATGTACCCAAGTGCATATATTTTGTGTCTACATTTTCCCCACTTTATGTTGTTGAGTGAATACTTGATAGCATAAAGTAGATAGAAGATGTGTACCTTGTAATCGAAGAGGAGTGTATCCGTAGCATGTTGAGTGGACAAGTAGCCATGTGAAGTGTGAAGTGATCGTAATGTGAAGTGTGGCAACTAGGAAAAGGAGGTAGACCCTAGGGGTGAATCGTATGTGTAGTAGCGTGTTGTTATAGATTATGCTTGTTGATGTGAGTTGTTTTTTGTTGTTTTTAAGGATCGACTTGCAAAAGAATAGCAAGAGTAGTCAAAGTCCCGTATGTGAAAGATAAGATAAACATATGTATAAGTAAGAAAAAGTGTGTAGAAAGTAGTAGCTAAGGAAAGAGTGCACTTGATGTATGAGAGAGTATATGATAGAAAATTGTCTTGTTTTTCTTGGAGATGTTTCTGGATGGGGTTGGGAGTGATCAATTCCCAACCAAGAAAGCGTCGAGCCACGGATTTGAGCGTCCTACCACCAAGGATTAGGTTTTTGGGCGATCTCACACCAAGGATGAGGTTTTGGGAAATCTCATGCCAAGGATGGTTTATTTGGGTGATCTCACGCCAAGGATGAGGTTTTTAGGTGATCTCATGCCAAGATGAGTTTTTGGGCGATCTCACCCCAAAGATGTTTAGGCAATTTCATGCCAAGAGAAGAGTGTTGGGGAGAGAGGTTTGTTTTTTCTCCTTCCAGGAGATTTCACAAATGATAAGTGTCACTGTAGATTGACATGTCCCAATTTGTAACCAAATTGTAACCTAATTGTAACCGAGTTGTAACCAAATTGACTGAATTTTGTAACTAAAGACAAGTGTCTAATCTGGAGGTCCATACTATAACTAGCTGGAAATTGTGTTGAACTAAAAACTATCTATTTTTACCCTAGGACACAAGCGCCCAGATGGGATGCAAGTGCCCACCATTCTTGTTTGATCATCGGGCGCTAGTTTCTACTCTGTGTTTTTAGTCCAAGTCTGATTTTGGACCAAATCTGTAACTATGTGCTTTGCTAATTTTGTATTGTGGTGTTTTGTTCTTCTAGAAGGGTGATTTGTTCACCCAATAATTACCCCTCACTTGGGGTGCATGTGATGAATGTAGGAGGATGCGGCCCAAATGAGAGAACTCGAAATGGATATGCAAATTCTAGATTGGATACTTGCAGGGTGTAAGGGATCTGCATGGTAAAAACCAAGGCTCATGCTAATGAGATAGACTAAAAATAGGTGTTAGTGTAAAGAACTAGGATGCAATAGAATACAATGTAACAAGAAATTGTGAATATAAGAGAGGAAAATGAAAATTAGGTTTCATATATGTGACATTGCTCACAATGTTACAAGACAATCAGGGTGAAGCGTACCATAAGCAAACAATGATAAAGCATAGTATAGGGCATAGCCCATAAAAAATAGCAAACAATGGTCAACAAACAATAAGAGACAATCATGGTTATATAGAATCCTGCAAGGAAAACTCTACATATGAAGCACCTATTAGCATGTTAAAAAGATAAATAGTATGTCAAAACATGTATAGTGAAAATTAAGTGACAATAACAAAAAGTAGTGAATATTGTAATAATAGGACTGTGATGTGTAGTAGGAGAGTAGCAAAGGTAGATGCCCACAGGAGCCTCGGTGGGACTGGTAAAGAATGGTGTTGAGCATCATGCATCGTGTAATAATCTGTAAAGGTATTGTATTCACCTCAAGATACCATGTGAACATGTATGTTTGTATAGTAAAAGATAATGACATACTAAGAATCCAACTAACATAGGAAACAAAGTACAACATGTAAGTATTATAAGCTAACAAGAGTAAATTCAACCAAGATAGGTAGATGTTATGTGAATGTGATGGTGTGCTGCGATATGTAAGATGTGTAGATTTGATGGGCCATATTTCCCCAATGGATGTGTGTGATATGAGGTTCATTTAGGAATTGCACCCTCAACAGTAAAGTATGAACCGTAAAACAAGAGTGCTTCATCGGGTAACAGGTAGAGTATGTAGTACCAACATTTTGTTGTATAGATAGGAATAAGTAACAACATAAGAAGCAAGTGAGGAGGGGAGAAGTTTGATGCCCCTCAAGTGTGTGTATCAGAGTCATTGGCAAATAGATGTGATCATTGTGAGCAAGAATAATAGAGTATGTATAGTGAATGAAAAGATGTATACCATATATATAAAGTAGTATGTGTATCATGAATAAAAGGATCCATAAGTAAGCATGAGGAGAAAAGCGTGTATAGAGTGGCATAGGAGTGGAAAGGGAAGCCATAAGCATAGATAGATGTAGCAAGGTGTTCTCATAGTGTAGATAAGATAAAGTGTTGCTAGAAAGATTGACTTGAAGTGTAAAGAAAAATTAAGGTATAGGTGTGTATGTGAGTAGTATGGATAGGCAATTGTTTATTAGAACATGTGACTATGGGGGAAGTTGATGATGCCCCCAAGTGTGCAAGTGATGGAGATCTATCCGATGATGGTAGAGATACCATGCCATGGTGGTGGATGTTGAAATGTGTCATGAGAAAATTTATGGTCGTCACAATGGTAGGTAGAATCAAGGGTATGACCAACATCAGAATCGGAGTCAACAACATTGCTAGGATTGAAATCTAATGTGCACAAATGCTCATTTGACATATCAAATGGTTCATGACATCATAAGCTTTGTCTGGGTCCCAGTCATCGACATAGGCATTATCTAGATCGAAAGGAGGAATTATAAGTTTAATTTTAGGAGGTTGGTGAGGGATCTCAGCTTGTGGCGAGGGAATTGGTTGTTCTTCCTTTGATGGTTTGGCCTTAGATGGGGCTTGTGGTGACTCTTACATTATTGGAGAAGGAACATGAGTGACTATTACATGATGCTTGCTAGACATATAGGGATTAGATTTGGGAACCCATTGGGGTTTGGTAATTGGAGATGAGTGTGTAGCTAGAATGTTGTGTAGCAAATGAAATAAATCCTTAATGCTCAAGTTGTCCGATTCTTTGTTATAAATTATAACAATCATTATCATGCTATCTATTAATTCTATGATAATTACAAAATGGGTGACCCTTGTATTTTTTAAGATAATAAGGAGGGTAGTAATGAGTAGGTGGCAAGGTTATTAACTGGTCATTGAGGAGCTCAGAGACAATATCGTGTTGCCTAGCATTTTGATCAAAGTTGAGAGGTGCTTTTTTTGGTAAGACCTTGACCTCACTTATATGATCATGTAGTAGACATGGGATCGAATGAGGTGTAGAAGAAGAACTAGCATGGGAATGAGAAACATCCTTGAGATGTTAGATTTCAGTTGTGAGGGATGTAATCGTGGTTTCCATAGCTTGAAATTTATCTTGGAAAAAAAGGTGTAAAGATTGAATTGACTTGAAGATGGATTGATTGGTTGTGTTATTAGGACTAATAGGGGGTTAGAGATATGATTGAAAATTACACTTACTTGTGAAGGTGGCATATCAGGGAGGTACATTATGTGTATGGATTTTGTGAGATTTTCTTTACAAACTAGGTGATTTTGAAGTAATTGATACAAGGAGACTAGTCTGAATTATTTTTGGAATTCGGTGGACAACACATTAATAGTGGAATTTAATGTGTTATGGCAATACATTTATGGTAAAATAGCTAAAATTATAAAAGTAATGATCTATATTGTATAAAATTGTAACTATAAAAGTAAATTAACTTTATTAACCACGTATACAAAGTTGTAAAACTCTCTAGAATAGATGTATGCTGAATATTTTTACAAATGAGAATGGATGGAGAATTGGAAAACTTTGTAGGAGAGATGTATGCCTTGCAATGCTCTACAAATGTAGATGTACACGAATGGGAAAACTCTGTATATGAGAGATGTATGCCTCTAAACTTGAAAACTTGTAACCTGTAACTTTTGTATATAAAATCTTTCCACTTTCAAACATGTGTCTACATTTGAAACCATCTTATTTATAGTGAAACAACTTCAAAGATTAAGGGTTCCGAATGGAATTGAAAGGTCATCAAATGAACGGTGTGAAATAGAATCCAAAAGGTCATCAAATGAAGGGTTCCAAATGGAATATGAAAGGTAATCCTTCATGGAGATGTCATCCATCCATGTTTAGAATGAATTTGAATGGGAAAAATATGACAAAATCTGAATATCATATTATTATTTTTAAGTGCTCCTTGTTGGGGTCATATCTTCTAGCCCATTGACCTAATTTGTGAACTATTTGATCCATTGGAAAGATAAGAGAGTGAAATTGAAAATATAATCTATGAAAATAGACTATAGTATCATCATACAATCTGAATCCCATGAATTATTTGAAGACCCTTAAAAATGCCAAAAACCAAATCTGACAAAACCTGCTAAAATAGATTTCAAGACTTCTAAAAATAAACTTTTTATAAACCCTTCTCTCGATCGCTTTGACATGGATAATTATTACTCCATGAGCTCATCTAGATCAGAGACTTGAGGAACTTTAGAGGCCATGATATGAAAGAAAAGGTAATTTGTGAAATAAGAGCCCTAGAAAGTGACCCAGAGGATAAGACCAAGGATGAAACCCTAGGAATAACTATGCAGATCAAATGTATGATAGACAATATATGGAAATATGAACCCTAATGCAACTAGGGTTTGGGGTTAGGGAAAGACAAATCCAATAGAATAGGAAAAATAAGGATCCAAGTGGTCAATCACGAGTTATGGTTCACCAAATGATATAATTTGATTAGTATTAAATCTTAATTAAGAGTAACTATAATAAATGATATTCATATGATTAAGTACAACAATATGCAAACACTAAGCATTCAAGGATGTAAAACCCTAAGTAAATGGGAGAGGGATGATAATTAGCTATATTTGTGTAACCTGAGAGTGATCATGACTGTGTATCTACTGGAACAGGATGGAAACAACATCACAAAGGCTCGATGAGGGTTTGAAACCCCTATGAATGTGTACAGGAAGAAGCACCCACAAAAGGAAAGGAGCGTCTTAGGATCTAAAGACCGATCTGGGCACTGTGTCTATTAAAATTTTTAGCTTCGATATTTTTGGATCAAAAGACCTTTGTTTTTAGTCATTCTTTGTCACTTTGGTTTTTCTGTTAAATCATTGATCATACTTATAACCTACAAAACAAACGACTACCTACACATGCCCACAAACCACATCAAATCTAATTAAAACGATGCAAAATGGGGATTCAAATCGAACTCCGACTATCACCCAAAGAGTGAAATTACAATTGAACATTGCACTACATCTCGTAATCCATGTAATTTTGTGTGGGTGTGTGTATCGTGTCTCGTGCCCTAGGGTTCCCTTGCATGCAAGTTATAAGATGATAAAGCGAGCTAAATCTAGATTGTCCCGAATATGCAAAATGTGTGTGATGGAATAGAATAAACTCCCCTCTTATGCTAGTGTATGCAAACCAATGCATCCCTTGACCCTTGTATGGATATGCTAGATATGTACTTTGTAGTGCTCTTGTGCCTTTTTGCAAGCTTAGGTGGTGATAAGTAATGCTTATGATGTTTGGCCCTTTATTTAAAAGAAGTAACTAAGTATATATATGATTCCCTTGTTTGAATTTTGTAATTGACAATTGAAAGGTTGACCCAAAGTATTAAAAGGTGACCAAGAAGCGAAAGGGACCCAAAAGAGTAAGAAGAAGAAAAAGAGGGACAAGAGCGCCCATAAGGGACGGGGGTTCCTGAGCGCGCCTATCCTAATTGGTCGTTAGCGTTCGAGGCCATCAAAAGGTAAATCAGTCAAGTGTCAATAGAATTGTAAGATGTGTAAAGCCAAAAAGATGCTCAATAAATCTAGAAATAATAAAGTGTAAGATATAAAGCAACCAAAAGGCCAAAAGGAGTTGTCAACCACTAGTTTTCTTGCTTAGGAATCATGTATACATTAGTATGTTTTATGACCTAGAAATGTACCCAAGTGCATAGATTTTGTGTCTACAACATTTTTAATTATTCCAACCAAATACCAGTGAATGGGATATGTTCAATTTGAAATGTCCAATGTGGATCATGTTTAGGTTTGACTAATTAATTGTGGAGAAATAGAGCATTTCCAACAAAAGAAACAAATGTATATGGATTGAAAAGTCTAATTCTTATATGTTGAGTTATAGTAAGGCACATAAATTTTCCATTTCGATTTAAATGGAGTTTAAAGTATAAATTTACCTCAATAAGTAGTATGTTACTAAATACTTCTTGAAACAAATACAATTTGAACAATTTCATTCAAAGTTTCTCATATAATTATCTTTGGCAATGTATTAAAATACCTTTATCGAAAAAGAATGGTTGGGGATAATGAGTTTACTAGAGTCTCAGATTAATGAACATGTATTCCAATAGGATAATAATAACAACGTCAAGAGATGTTTATCTACAAAAATTTTAATGGTGGCGATGGATCTCTTTTTGAAGAGTAGTGACAAAATATTATTTTGAATACATAACGAATCTTATCATATATATTATAAGGATTTTTATAAGGTCGATTCTTACGTTGAAGTGATTTAAATTAAAATTATTAGGTTCAAATTATATAGTCCATAAATCGTATATAAAGTATTAAGAGAAACTTCATAATCCTAACATGGGGGAGTGTTGGGATAGGGAAACTTTAAATGTTTGATTGTAGTTCTAAATTTTCCAATTACATGTATATAATCCATCTTAAATAATTTAAGTAGCAAATAATATTTATTTAAATCCTATTTTTATAGGTAGTGAATTATATCGAAATAAATTATAAATTTCAATCAATTTTTTACTATATTTGTAGACGTGTATAGGAAAATCATGTGGTTTGATAAACCCATTTGGTGCACATATATATGGATCTATTTAGAAATATATAGTGGAGTAAACTATTTATAGTAAGAAATGTGTATTGCTTTGTAATATAAGGTTGAATGAGTGCCCTTTTGTAGATATAAGAAAACATTGTTTCGTAGTGATATATTTCAAAGTTTTTTAAATTTATTTGAATATGAGCTAAAAATACTTCTTAGTGAATCCTAGTTAATGAAAGTAAGATTTGACTACATTGTTGTGTTTGGTTTAATGTTAGAATTTTAGTGTATCCTTATTGAAAATACATTGATAATATTATATACATGAAATTATGCCTTATAAATATTGTTGGTAAAGAAAGGATCATGGGTTTGTATGGGAGCTTGAGATGTATTAGGACGAAATTTTAAAAAAAAGAGACTAGAATAACAAAATAAGAAAAGATTAATAAAGAGTAAAAATAAAGTTGTGTTTGAGAGATCATAGTCATAGGATTGCAATGAAGAAACAACACATACCTTATACATGAAAATAAATGTTAAGTTTAACTAAAGTTACTATATGACTAATATTGAAAATAAATAAAGTTTTGTATGCACATCACGTGACAGTGATTGGAGATGCCCATTGTGTATGTATTGAGTCATATAATATTAATTGTATATAATGGTTTTCTTAACATATATATCACATATAATTAAAAAGGGATATTTAGAGCCCTATGGGGGAGAGATGACCCCATACAATTGAAAAAGTGAATACCTAACAAAAATAGGTATTTTAAAGCACACAATTTATTATTGGTTTGTCACAAACCATTAAATTAATAATCTTATCTTAGTTTTTTTATAGTTTAACTAAGAATTACTTGTGTCAATTTTTATATAAATACCCGACCCATAGAATTTGGTGTTGCATTGATATCATATATTTCATTCTTCTTTCTAGAAATTATTTTTGATATGAAACTCAAGGAAATTATTTAGAAAAGAATAAAAACACTAGGTGTAGACACTCAAATTAAAGAATTTACTCTTTGACACTTTTGGTTTTGACAATGCACTCTTGCTAATATAAACACACTCTTTTTATTCCTATTTAATACCTCTCGAGATCTCTCATCTAGAATTCTTAGTCATACACATTGATATCCTGAATTTGTTTTAGATTTTAATGCATAAAATCCATAGAAAAATCCCAACTAACAAGATGTAAACTCCAATTTTCATGTTTCTCATCCTGGGTAAAACCGTATAGTTTGGTTAGGATTTTATATTTGATCTTGACCTATTTGTATGGTTTTGCACCTACATATCCTCCATCTTTGCTTTTAGTTTCACATTCTTTGATGGGTCCTTTACTCCTTATGAGTCAGCTTTTCTTTGATAAGTTGCCTTGACACCCTATATAAGCAAGTATAGACTCTCTCATTTACACACCTAGATATAATATGACACTACATTGATACACTCACTTCCTAATATTTTAAAAGGCATCCAAATCTCCTAATTCTCACAAAATCACATGCACACTCATTAGTGCAACAATCACTACATGTGTGAAGCATAAAACTAGGTTAAGAATTCGGTCATCCTACTTTAAAGAACTCAAACATCCCTTCTCCAAGTATTTTACCAAGATCCAAACTTAACTCAAGCATTGCCAAAGAAGTTACCAAATCATAGTTACATTCATTCATATATCACATGTCAGGTGGTCAACAATGTGTGGTTTAAGGCCTCTTGTGGGTTGTGACAACATCGACAAGACACAAGGGTGCCCAAAACCTAACAAATGTTTGTTTTTCAAGGTCTCCCACCCATGGATAGGGTTCAATATCTTATTTATAATGTTTAGAAGGCTTCACACCATGACCGACAACTAGGTTTTAATAGCAAAAACATTTCCGGGAAGGCGATACTCCCAAAAATTACGGATCAAGAATCCAAGCAGGTCCAACACCATATAGTATGGTCAAGATAGTATTGACGGTCCTAGAAAAATTGAATGGTCCTAGAAAAATTGAATGGTCCTACCTAGGTCAGTTTCTAGTCACACTTTCAGGAATGTAAGGTAATCATGTTCATATCTCCCACTTCTAGTAGTTTGCACACCCAAAAATTTCTAAAATAATTTGTAATTAGCTAAGTGAACACATTCCCTTTTGTTTTCAAGTTTGTAGCATTGAATGAGTTGTTATGATATGGTATGATTAATGTTGGAATTTAATTGATCAAAATAACCCCTTATATCTACCCTTAAATCCTTAGTGTAGTTGATTCAATAACCATTTAGACTAATCAATCTAAGAATGATGTAAAAAAATTGTGATCTTGAAATTGTATCTTGTACCTTCTTTCAAGCCCTAGTCTTTGTATGGTTTTCCTTTTCTTAGAAATACATGTTTTCGTTCCTTGTTTATGTTCTCATATCATTTCTATTTGCATATGCTTTCTCCCTATGCCCTTTAGGCGTAGTTCTCGGTATATAAATCAACCCATTGGTCATATTGAATTTCCCCTCCTACTCATAAGCATCGTAGTCTCATGGATTCTTCTTTGTTGCATATTGTTATCAATTCATCTATGTTTGACCCTTCCAATGAGGTCTCATTACATGACATTAAAATTATATCAACCTATTTGAATTTAATCAATCCATAAGTCGATAAAATAGAAATAAAACTACAATATAGATATCCAATGATGTTTCAGATCACCTATTTATTCATATAAGTGTGACGACCATTTCAAGTAAGAGATAGAAGCTATTAAAGGTGAAATGGGGATAGAAAAAGTCACTTACCTAATTCATTTGAGCTTCAGACCATGTCAACAAGTAATCTGGGATAGAAACAGATCTTGAGAATCGAAGAAACCTTCCTTTGTATTGTTAGAACCTGCGGGTCAAGACCATACATTACAGTCAAATTTTGTATAGCACAAACCGACCATATTATGCGGTATTGGACCTATGAAAATTTGGAATATGTAAACTTTAGTGTCGCATAAAACCCCAAATTTCATACTTGTACCTACAAAATAACCCTAGCTACCCTAGAACACACTCAAACACACATTAGATGGAAAATAAAATGTAAATGTTTTCTTCAAATTGACCTCGTTGGTCACCTTGTATGTGAATCATCGAGCACTACACTACATTTCAAAATCCATGTAGTTATCCTAGTGTTTTGTGTCATTGTGCATGCAACTAATCCTTTACCCTAGTGTCGCCTTGTAAACTACTTCATCCCATTCAAACACTTGTGTGTTGATGAAAGAAATCAAAATTATGCCCTCCTATGTTCTAATATAAAGATGTGAAAAAAATTATCCTTGCCCTTTTAGTTCAATATGTGGTAGTGTAGACACAAAATCACGCACTTGGGTACATTTCTAGGTCCTAAAAGCATGTTATCATTTACATGATTCCTAAGCAAGAAGACTAGTGGTTGATAACTATCTTTGGCATCTTTTACATATTTATTACTTTCTCTTTGGTCTTACACACCCTACAACCCATTCAAAAATTTACTTGTTTATCTTTTATGGCTTAAGACACCAACGCTCACCAAGACAAACAATAAGCACATGCGTTGTTGTCCCCTCTAGGAACCCCTAACCCTTTCTTATCTTACTCCCTCCTTTTGGGTCTATTTTATCTTTTGGACATCTTTTTCACTTATGGGTCAGCATTCCAGTTGTCAATTATGAAATTCAAACAAGGGAATCATATAAATGCATAGTTATGTTTTCAAAATAAAGGACCAAGTACTAAACATTACTATCATCACCGATCCAAAGGCACCTAAAGCATTTTAAAGCATCCATCTAGCATCCATTCAAGGGACGAGGGAATGCATATTATATATACACAACATAGGAAGGGGAAGTTCATTTTATTCCATCCATACATTCTAATACATTGCTACATTCTAGCTATAACCTGCTATCAAGTGTAACTTGCACAAGGGCATCCTAGGGAACAATTTCTACACACACTCACAAGAACTACATGGATTATGAGATGTAGTGCAACACTCAGTTGTAAGTTCACTCTTGGGGTGACCGCTGAGGTCATTCCAACTCCCCATTATGTATCTTTTTTTTTTTAGGATTTGATGTGGTTTGTGGGCTTGTGCATATGAACTTTATATTTTGCAAAGTTACGTGTATCATCAAGCAATCATAATCTAAACATCATGCGAACAACAGGGAACAACTATGACATTTTTGTGACACAAGTGAAAATCGTATATTTTGGGCATTTGTGTAGTCATGGGTGCCCAGTAGCAATCTCTAGTGCCCAGGTGCCCTTTCCATAGTGTGGATGCCCATGTTCAGCCTTGTCTGTGAGCTCCAAAATTTATAGAGATCAATAACGAAATTGGTTGCATCTTGTTCATCACTCCTCCCTACTCATATCACTTACAAGTTACACGTAAATCAACAAAGTCACTTCATCTCATCCTCTTTCTTAGGATTTAATATTTCAAATCTTAGCTTTCTTGTGTCATTTATATACTTTATCATTTATACATCAGTTACTCTGCAATACTTAGATTTAATTAATTCAAATTAAATTAAATCATTTGGTGAACCCATCACTCAAACCCAACCTTGCTTCTAGGAAATTTTTCATCCTTTTATTATGGCTGAAACCTATGCACCCTTTACTAATGAAGACCATCATGATCTCAACGCTCATATTGTTGAACATTAACAAGACTTAGATCTGTTTTTATTTTTTTGTTTATGAGGAAGCCACTAATCTAGCTAAGCATAACCCTCCCACCTCTAATATTTATTCCATTCCTATTGTAACATAACCTCCCTCTTCTACCACTCCACCTACCTCTATTGTTCCTACTTCCATTCCCACACCTACCAACCATTTCACTCCACCTATTGCTTACACACAGCAAGTCTCCTCTTTAAGCACTCAAGACCTATCTTCTCTATACTGGGATTTGCAGATTCAAATCATCAACTACAACAAGCCACTCCACGCTCTTCTCCATCTCTTGATTCTTCATTGTTCCTCAATAGCTCTTTCGCACCCACCATTTCCGCTTATTCACTTCCTCCTATTTTTTTCACCCCTAAGTTGCCCACTTTCAATGGCCATGGTGACCCTTAAGAGCATATTCCATCTTTTCATGTGGTATGTCTCGACTATGTAAATGATCATACATTGCTAGCTTAGTTATTTCCTATAAGTCTTCAATATTAGCACTAAGAGCATTTAGGTGGTGCTTTTCTTCCTCACTTTTCCATTAATATCGGCACCAAGATATCTTATGCATAACTAGCTGAAATCAAACAACGATCTAATGAGAATCTAGTGGACTATGTGTTACATTATAAGAATAACATAGATAAGATGACTAATGTGCTTGTTGTTTTAGAATTACAAGATCTTTTTTTCCAAAGTCTCTTACCACCACTTCAGGAGAGTGTTATCTTTGAAACTTATCCTTCATTTGACCAATTATGCCATACACTTAAAATGTGCGAAGTCAAACTTCTATCTATGGGAAAACTAAAGTATCGTGACACTCCTCTATCTTCTTCTAATAGGTTTCAAGATAAATTGGCATTCAAGCCATCTCCTAAGCCCATTGAAGCAAAAGCAACTGTTAATGTTGTCTCTCCACCTGAAAAGCTTCAATGACAACCTCCCAAGTGCAATTCACCAAATTACCCTATGCACCTTGATTCCATTGCCTCAACTTATCAAAAGCAATTTAATCACCCTTCCACCGCCACTCAATCTTGATCCATCTCACCCCCATGGCCGTAATTATGATGAAAATGTAAAATGTGACTATCACCAATGTATCGGGCATTCTACTGATCGTTGCTTGAAACTAAATCATATCATTTAAGATCTTATTAATAACAATGAACTCAAGCTCCTTAAGCCATCCATTTTTATGCGATCAATGATAACAAAAATCTCAAAATATTTAAAGACCCTTTTCCCAAGCATGACACACAATCTCCTTATTCTTTATTTAATCATACATATCGAGTTGTGCCTCCTCCTTCTTCGGGGCCTCTTGATTTCCTCATTACTTCTACCGATGCATCGTCACCAGTCATTTTATTTTTAGATCACGATTATCATGTTACTTTCACTTCTGATTCATTACATATCAATGCTTATATCGGTTCATATTGTAGTCATTTATCTATATACCTTCTTTCTACCCCAAGCACGACGGCCTATCACCTTGTGTGTTAAATGCTCACCGAGGCGCACGCGGGCACCGAGCCCCTCCTTTATGTGAGCTTCACGAGAATGATCTGTCATTAATGGAGGATGGGTTGCAGAATCATAAATGCATTCATTTACTCAAAAATAGAAAGTACAGACACCAGATCCAAGCACAGGTGCATCATAAATGGAAATAAGAATTGTAAATAGCACAAAGGAACTAGATCTAATCCATAATAACATGAATAACATAAGGGTTATACCCATAAATAAATATATCCATAACATAGCTTCATATATCGATTTATAAACATCCACAATAGCCACCTTACATCAAAAAGGGTTCATCTCAGACCATATACATCAAGGAATATAGATCTAGCCATACAAAACTACCCTGAATAGAGATCCTAGCTATGCTTTCCCCATTACAACCCTTGTTACAAGCCCGAGCACATACATATATGCCTAACATTCTTTCCCATATTTCACAAAGACTAATAACTACAAACCCGGTGGAGTGCCCACTTCCCTTTGACACCTTTTGATTACCAATTTTGATACTGTTGATTACATTATGGACATTATTATAGTTTTGATTTAGTATGATGTTAGATATTTGATCATGGATTATTGTTGATCTTGATTGGGTTATGATGCATGATGATTAGTAGAGACACTCATATGTGGATGATGATATACTATTTGACATGGATATATTATGAATATTGTTCGGACATGTGATTTTGGATATTGTGAGTAGACCTAGAAAATGGACATTATATGATGATGATATAGTTGTTGATATAAATTGTAAGTGATATTGTTGATTGCCTTGATGTTGTTTTGATTCATATGTATAGATGATTTTGTGATTATATTTATATCATGTTGGATGTTCTAATATGGCCACAAGGCCAAAGGAGGTATTTGTGTTTTGCAGGTTAAAATATCACAACAAACATCAGGGGATTAGAGACCAACCACATTGGAATTCTAGATGAATTCAACAAGGTCACCATGGCAACTTGTTTTATTGTGTTTTTGTTGATTGTTGTTAGGGATTCCCATGGGGGGGATCACCTTTAAATGTGACCATGGGTTTTGTGTATTTGTTCATGTGGCTCCTTGTTTTATTGTATGTTTTTTATTAGTGATGTGTCACTTTCTTTTAATTAATTATATTGTGGAGAATTAATGTGAGTAATCATATTGTTAAAATAATTAAATCAATCAAATTGAGATATAAGAAGGTAATTATAGAAGTGGTTGGCTTTTGTATTAAATGTGTAAGTATGTGTAAGAATAGTGTAAGTCAGATTTTGGAGTATGAAACACTCCACCTTCTTGGAAACTCGAATTTATCCTTGGAGGCTGTTTTGGAGGCTTGTGGGACAAGTAAAACTTGTCCCATACCTCTTAAGTTTATTTACCAACCATACCTATGGTTGGAAGGTTGATTTTAGACCTTTTTAATGTATTTTTATTAATCATGTTGCATGTTTTAATTGCACTCTTCTTACATTTTATTTAATTCAGTCCTTTGGGGTGTGGGCTTTTGGAGTGTGCAAGTAATTTTTCATATTTTCACCCACCTCTTTATTGTGCTTTGGAGAATGAAATTTGAATTTTGTGTTGGAGTTGAGGATGTGTGATGTGGCATCCTACATGGATCCACATCATCCTCTCCTCTTCCCTCTTCTATAAAATTTAAACTCTTTGCCTTGTTTTGGGTTGTTGAACTTTTGCATACTTCCTTTTGGGGCGCATTTTTGCTGTTGGGAGCTCTTTTTGATTTGGAGGAGATTGGAGAGAATTTCATACTTAGAGATTGCTGATTTTGGGACTGTATTTGACATTAAAAGCTTGTTGTGTTGGAACAAAAGCTACCATGGAGAGGTAGGAGCTTAGCTCTTCTTTTATGTTGTTATTTCTTTTTGTGTTTGTGTGAATGGTGTATGTTTTGTGTATTTGTTGGTTGTTTGGGTAGACTGCCATAGGAATGGTGTAGGAGAAGGCTATGGGGAATCCATGTGGGGGGTATAAGGGAATGCCAGTGGCATCAAATTTCTTATGGAGGGATTTTGGGTTTGGGATCCACCATGGAAAATAAATAGCTTGCATTTCTTACTTTGTGGGGGGCATAAGGAAAATTGTGGGGGGCATAAGGATATGTGTGGTGAATTTTATTGGCATTTTGTTACAGGTGGATGCCCAATTCCCATTGGGAGGCATAAGCAGCTTCCCCCATAGTTCTTGCTCCTTTGGCTTGCATGATGAATCCTGGGTTCTATTTTAATGTTTTCAATGCAGTTGTAAACTATTGTCTTGTGTTGGATTGTGTTTTTGAATTGAAATGTGCATGTTGAAAGAATGTTTTGTTGTGGAAGCTTGTTGTTGCCATGGGTTGATATCCATTTCTTATTGCATTGTGGTTGGGGCTCGGGGCCAATGATGAAGGATGGCTTCTCCTTTCATTGGATGTCTTGGTTGGGTGGAGAGCGTTGCCTTTCCCCCACTTTTGTTGTGATCAAATTGGAAGAAAAGGGAACTTGCATGTTGTTGTTCTAGAGCAAAGGAAAATATAGTTTGACAGTACCTTGTGAAACAAAATCTTTTGTAACCTTTCCCACTTTGAAGTGGATGAAATTTGTAAATGTCTTGTAATGGAAAGATATTTGTATTGAGCTATGAAATTTGTAAATTTGAAATGTGACAAATTTATATACTCTGTTTGTATTCATTTGAAAGAAAGAAATTGAAATATGTTAATTGCATTCAAGGAATTGAGAGATGTAAAGTTGTTTTTGGAAGTCAATAAAGGATTGCAACACCTTTCTCCATTTGCATTGTTGCATTGAATTCTGAACTTTAAATATTATTGAAATCTCTGTTTGAAAGAAAGGAATACGTATGAAGGAATTGTATTACTTTGTCTTTTGAAAATATGACAAAATTGGAGACCAGACTTTACATTTTAGCTTTTAAATGGTTTTTTTATATCATCTAAATGTATTAGACTAGAATAGAAATGAAAATTCCTTATATGGAAGATGAAATTGTTAAACATATCCTCTAGAAATTGATCTCTGTTGTAAATGTAAAATTGGCAAATAATTTATTTAAAATGCACATCTCGAACTCTGTAACCAATAATCAACGGTGAAACATTCAAATTTAGCATGTTCGATATCAATGAACTCATTTTGACAAAAAAAAACTTAAGAAATAATTTAAAACACTGCAAAATCGGGTCTAAACCTTTTACAGTTATTTTATTGTCCTTTTCCATCAAATGTTGGAAAAAATGCAAATTGGAAATCAAACAAGTAAATTCATCTTCCTAAAAATCCTAAATCCTTCTTATAACAATCCTCCATGCTTGTTTGGCATGTTGAGTGAAGGAGAAGATCAAATTGAACAAAATTGATAAGTTAAAATTTACCAGTTTGTTTTTAAAAATCTTGCAGAATGTTTTCTTAAAATTGACCCCTTAAACTTTATAAAAATATAAAATTAATGATTCTTGTGAAAAGAGGGTGTTGAGAGCTTTCCAGAAAGTCCTCATTTTCCCAAAACTAAGCTCTAGCAAAAGTTATGGCCCTTTGAAGTTTTCCTTCCTTGGCGGGAAAATTTGGGAAAATTTTCCCTGGCGAGCTCAAGCTGACCCAAAATTTTCCCTTTGAAAACTTAGAAAAAAAAATTGGGAAAAATTTTAAAATTTCCCCTATCATCCCCAACTAACTGAGAGGCTGCCACAAGGCACTATGGGGTGTGAGTGGAAGGGTGGGAACCCACGCAAATTTATCTTTTTGTGAAATTTTGTCCTTTGGAAAAATTTTGTGTTTTTCCCGTGGCCCCGCACTCCCGCCCTCACCTTGGGAGAAGATCCTTTCCATGGGCACACGGGCACACACGTGCAATTCATCCCTTTCCCCTCCTTGGAAAATTCTCCCAAAAACCTCTGCCACCCCGCCCTTCCCTCATTTTCTCCCCCACATTGGTTTGTTGGGCGCCACGTGTCCCTGGCGCGCCAACGAAAGCACTTTCTGGGAGAAAAACTAGTTCCCCCCCCCCGCATAGGAAAAATTTTCTAGGTCACCCCGCGACCCGCCAACCTGCCGTTTTGGATAATTTTTCATCCCTGGGCCCGCGGCCTCGCCCTTGGGGGAAATTTTTCACCCCAAGGCCCGTCGGCCCATAACTTGAGTTTTATAAGGAGTTAGGAGGACTTCCTTATATCATCGGAAAGGTGAGAAAATTTCCTGTCTATTGGGAATTATTTAGGGAAATTTTGAGTGTGTTAGGTGTGAGAAAATTCAAGTTGAAACTCTGAGCCTATTAGAGAGTGGGTATGGTAATAAATTATCCCTGAACCTAGTTGAACCTTCTAACCCTTAAATTTGGACCTTGTGACCTCTGATAGTTGTTAATAAAAGAAAAGTATGTTCTAGTAAATTAGAATCATTTTGGAACTTGCTAGTGACAGTTTTTACCCTGCAACTTTGATTGTATACTCTCTTAACACAAAAAAATTTATTCCATAATTTTCTGACTAATCCTAGGTTGTTTCTTGGGTCTCAAGTGGGTTGTTTTAGCGGGTATCACACTGGCATCACCAAGGACTCTTGCAGCACTTCATTGCCTCTTTTTCTCTTCTTTCATCTTGGACCCAAGCACTTCTTTAAATAGAATCTGGATACACCACCATAGCTTCTCTTATGAGCATATCACATGCCAAGTGGAAGTGTGGTCCTTCATAGTCGAGTGTTTTTGCCAGCTTGCAAAGGCCTCCATTAATTGTAATGATCTCCCCTGGGAATATTCCCTATATGGAATATTCTTTTCTTGACCTCCAAGGCTCCAAGCTAGCACCTTATCCATTCCTCACGCCTACTCGGGCCCTCATGTGTTTCTCCTGCGATACCACCTTCGAAATGTGGCTAAGTCCTTAAACCCTTGTTGCTTTCACGCGTGCCCTAGTTCCATCTTAAACCCTTTCCTTGTGTGCTTTTCCCCTGAGTGCCTTCCTCTTTCTTGTCTTGTGCACACGCACCTTCTGCCTTAGGACTTAGTCAATTCAGGGCCCAACATTACCCCACACTATGCATGTTTTCCATCCTTGGAAACACTTTGCTCTTTCACCAAAGAATAAAGAATAGGAGGGATGAAAGAATTTTTATTGAATAAAGAATGGGAGAATAGAAGGATCCTGCTATTGTTGTACAAGTATAGGGAGGTCCTTTGTCACAAAGCAGCCTCGATCTTATTCTAGGCATCAACCTCACTCTGCACATATTACATCATATCCCCTATTAGTGCATTAAATTCATCGTATGTCAAATCTTCACCCTTAGCCTTCAGTGTATCCACAGTGTTTTCCATCTGCTTGCTAAGGTCGCCCAACATGTCCATCATTTTGGTAACCTAGGGGTCTAAATCTTTCACCTTATTTTTGATTAAAACATTTAACGTTTCCATGGCCTCAGGCTTATTTTATTCTTTCTCATGGATCATGTCCCTCTCTTCCTGTTACCCTTGTTCTTATCCCAAAACTCCTTCAGGTTTACCTCGTGGGTAACTACTAAAATACTAGTTACTCGATCTCTATCGCCACAGTTGTCATACACAACTTCGGCCATGTGTGTCATGGTTTTTTACCAAGGCAAGGATCTCATTATAACAAGTTATCGTCTCCTCGATCTTCACCTTCTCTTCTACCTTCTGGTGCGCCAAAACTTCATCGGCCGACTCCAAAGCAAGGGGTTACCTCTCCATAGTGAGTATGCACGCTAAGTCTTCCAAGCAATGCATGGTCGACTCATACTTCTGCTCAAGAGGGGCCAGGTCTAGGTGCTTCAAGATAATGGCATTTGAAATAGCCTCTACCTTCTTATGGACCTCATACACCTTTACCTTTTCATCCCTCAGCTCACACCTTAACTACGCATTGATCAACTCCTTTTTCTTTATCTCTTTGTCCCTCTCAATGATCTCCTCATTCTTCTTTTCAAGTTCCTCCTCCAAGGCTCTTATTTTGTCATTTCTCCCAAAAATTCTTGCCTCCACTTCTACTGACACCTTGTTGAGTGTGTTACAAACTTGCTCATCCAACAAGCTGTTGGGCATTCACGAGAGGGTTTATTCCCTTGACACATGGTGCCTTCATCAACGCGTCATTATTTACCTCGAACTCGGGCTCATCGACATGGGACTCAAAAGCCCAAGACAACATCTTTCTTATGTGAGGGTACGCACTCTCTTCATCAAAAGATGACCAAGTGAGGAGTTGGTCTATGGGCACTGTACTTTGGAAGCGCACATGTAATACCTTTCTTGGATCATTGATATAAGTCATGGTGTTCTCTTTACTGTTACTACATCCTTTCCACTGTGTGTGCTATCATCATCGGGAAGCTTACTGCTAAGATGGGGTCTCCACCCATGCTCCCATACTCCTTTTCCATGCTCACACTACCTTTTGTTTCCCTTATCACTTCATCGGCACTTCGCTTTACCTCATGCTGCACTAACTATTAGATAATACCCGCCACCTCCCTCTCTACAGTGTTATCTATCTGCTCCTCGATCGGAGTCGGGGTATTCGAACATGCATTTTTACCTCCTCACTTCCTCTTTTATCATGTGTTCCCTCTTCATATTCATTCCTCTCTTCATCCCCTCCTTCATCAAACTCATGTACATCATACATAGGAGGATTTTGAGCTCCTTCGTGCTCCTCGCTTTTTTCTTCTTCAATTTCGTGGCCTTCCATACTCTCTGTTTCCTCCGAATCCATGCTTTCGTCCACCTTTTGCTTCTTCTTAACTAGAGATCCTTCTAACTCTGGGACAACTCCCTTTCGGGCAACTCCTCTTTCTCAGTGACTTCTCCTTCTCCTATGTGGGGACTTCTTTTAGTGAACATAAGTTCTTATGTTCATGCCTAACTCTTGTGCCCCCCGTAGTCTTCTTTGTATGTGCGTTTGGCACCTTTTCTATCAAATTCTCCTCTTGTTCCCTCTTCTTTACTACCACTTTCTTCCTTCCAGTGGGGTCTTCTGGGATAGAGACGTCATCCTCAACATAAGCACCCTTTTCAAACTTGGGCCTTAGTCACACATATACCCTTGCTGTTATCCTACCCATAATAGGTAATGTCACTAGTTTCACCATGTGCACATCATGAGATACGTACTTTTCTACATATGTGCACTTCTTAGGATACACCAATGTCTAATGCATCTCGTGGTAGTCCGATCAACTACACTTAGATCAAAACAAAATTTTTGGCTTCCTTGAACCTATTGACCGCACTTTGAAAGTATTGTGTTGTGAAGGAGAATGGAAATTTACACCAAGGACTCTTGGTGCCATCTATCAAGGTAAACCTGTCGATACAAAAGTGTTGGTATACGATGAATTCAGCCTCTCCATCCACCAATGTTGAAAATTTCTCAGGTATCCTCCATTCTTCCCCGAATGCATCGTGCATCCATTTATACCATTTCTCCAAGTGTGCCTTATGAGTGGCCGTCATGGTGTCACAAGTGTAAGCCTCAAATCTCTTGGTAGGGGAGGGGTCCTCATCCGGGTACTCCCAAACAAACTTATCTGGCCCATCGGGCACCCCAATTTCTGAAAAGACAATGGTGAGGAGGACGTTACCAAACATAATTTTCTCTTCATCACGCACGACATCTATAATATCCTCTGCAATAAAGGTTGAAAGGTTGTATATTGTCCCTTTCAAGATTCTGTGACAAACATTCAACCAACTCTTGTTTATTTGAGTCCATCTCTCATGCCCATTTAACTTTGTAACCAAGCACGCGGTCATCCTCATAATAGGGTCGGTGATTGTAGAGATATCAAAGTAACATGAACCCTTCTTGTAATCATATGCCTCAACCGTTTTTAATGGCCTCCTTGTCGCACAAGTCCTCATCTAACGGCTCTCCCTCACAAATAATGCCAATGTACTTTGAAATAAGCTGAGGATTTATGTGCATTATGTTAGGTTGTGGAGCCTATTTTCATGTGAGAAAGTGTTCCTCATGTACACTAAGAGTATTGTACACTTTCCACCATTGTATTATTTCGGGCCTTAAAACATGCCCGATCAATCGGGAAATGTGATTTTCTCATATGTGTGGGATTTTTGACCCATAGGTTTATGGGCTTCCCATCCTAGGTGTCCTCTTTTTTTTGAACATAGCATCATATCCTTCGAAGGTGTTTTGGCCCATGGTTTTAATACCACGGTTTTGTAAAATTGCTTAAGCAGTTGTCTACTTATATGGTTTTATGCATATGGTAGGTATTATGTAACATTACAGATGTGTTTTGAATTCGGGTGTGAATTCTGTAGAGTTTGTTGAGCATAGCTCCAAACAGATCTGGGTATTATATTGAGAGAGTGGTGGCTTGTAATAAAATCTAAGCAAGTGATTCTTGGTGGATGTAGCCCAAATTGGGTGAACCACGTTAAATCTCTTCTCTTTGTGTTATGTTATTTTATTCGCACTTTTATTTGGGATCTTTGTGGAATATTTTCGCATATTAGTTTCATCTTTTTGTTGTGATTTTGTGAGGGATTATTCCACATATTTTATCCCTTATTTCCTAACACATTATTCATCTGTGAAATAGAAGTGATCCTCACTCAAACCCACGAAAACGACATCACCATTGGAATAGTTGCTCGAATTCGCCAAAATATGGGCAACTCGTAGAGTTCGCAAAAGCCCACCTTTTCCATCTTAACCTTTACTTTTTCATCGTAAATGGGGTTCCCATCTGGTGTCCTCTTTTATGTAGGGTGAACCAATTCTAACGCCATCTCCTTTTCTGTGGTGCTCGTTCGATGGTTATAATCACTTACGACCATATTTTGTATATGAGATACCCATTCCTTACCTAGCAATATTCCATCTGGGTATCACATCTGAGCATACCACTCTTTATTAAAACTAGTCGAAACGGTTGGTTTTCCTTTGGCCTTTCCCTTCTTGGTGGAACATTTGATCCCTTCTTTGGTGCCATCTTTTTCCGTTGGGTTCTTATAACTTCTTCATTCCCTCCTTTCCCTAGCTTTTTTCAAATCCTGTGGCTCCAATCCTCTGTGAGAATTCCTTCAAATCCCATGCCCTAACTCTGCAACCCTAACCTAGAAAATCCTTCTTCCACAAGATGGCATAACACCCACAAAATCCTCCAAAAAAACTCCTCTGCTCATGCCTGTGTACTCCCTTTCCACTCTAGTTCATAGATCAAATCTTGTTGAATCTTTCACACACAAATCTTCTCAAATTCTCTTCACACAACTCTTCTTTCGCAAGGATGCCCTATTTCACGAGAGCTCTTCGATAACTTAAAATGTAAGGTAAAATAATACTTCACCCCGACCTTCTATTTATATTTTTTTTTTTTGCACAAACCCCGATGCCACCTACCAACGTAAAAATGTAGTAAAGTCATCTTTTTCCAACATCATCCTTCCACACGTTCTATCCAACGCTTTTCCTGCATTGCAAGCCTACGTGCAAACACTTCTGACAACCTTACGGTTCGTGCAACTGCCTCGACCATACAACTCTTCACACTTTCTCCCGCGCCGAAGTCAATCTTCCTCTATGTCTTGGACCAAGTTCTTTCCGCTACCTACCTCATGTTGCTCCTATGCTTTTTCCTCATACATGGTTTCTATAAAGATTTTTGACACCAATCTTCTCTCATGTTCACCTCTACTATGCGCACTCTTCGATCCCATGCGCCTTTGACTTTACAACCCAAGCCACCAACAACCATTGTTTCTAGTCTTTACCATATTTTACACTCCACCCCACACTAAACAGATGTGTGGTCTCTCATGCATATAAACCCTTTGAAAATCAAGTGGATATCTAGTGCACAAACACACCCACAACAAAACAAACCAAAAGATAAAGCAAAGAAATGAAGAAAGGAAACACAAAGAAAGGAAAATTCATTAAGGGAAATCCTAAGCTAACTAGCAATATTGCCTTATTTACAAACACCCAGAAGCCTTATTTATAGTAGGGCTTCAGCCTACTTCCATTAAAATACCCGGGAAGTCACATTCCATCCAACGCCTGTAGCTGGAAAGCGCCTAAATCAAGTATATGGGTAATATAATACGGTCCCAACCAATGGACCTTGAGCTTCCCAGGATGGCACAAAAACTTAGAATCATAAAGTAAAACCATCTGCCCAACCTCAAATTGTTTATTCTTTATGTGACGATCATGTCAGGCCTTTTGTCTCACCTTCTCAGTCTTCTGACTCCACTTAGCAAGTGATCACCTTTCATCTAACATCATTAGCTTGTCAATGCACTCTTGCAATGCTTGTTCATCCCAATCCTCCTACACATGCAATACACATAGAAGGTAATATCTACTAAAAAAACAACTTGCGCCAAACACCAATTAGAATGGTGTGGATTTTTCAATCTCTTGTAAGTTGTTATATATTTTCATAGAATGATCAAGAATTTGTCATCCCAATCCTTCCTCCCAACACCAAAAATCTTGGTAAGTGTATAACTCAATATCTTGTTAAATGCCTCATAGCCCCATTAGCTTTGAGGGTGATAAGGAGTAGTCTTATGATGAGTCGCCATGAACTCGCAACAAATTCCTAACGGTCTCATTCAAAAATGAGTACCCCAAGAACTAGTCAAACTCGAGAGGACACTCATACTGTTGATTATATTTTCCCACATGAATCTTGTTGTGGTCACCACACAATCCCTAGTAGATGCTACCTCCACCCACCATGTTAAATAATCAGTCCAAGTAATGATATAGCGCGAACCCATCCTTCACGTGCTAGGTGAAATAGGGCCTACAAAGTCAATTTCCCATTTCTTCAATGGTTTAGCTTTACTAGCATTATTGCTCTCAATGGTAGTTCATCTCTTTTTCTATCTTACCAAGGTGCTTGCAATGATCACATGCCTTGTAATATTCAATACAATCCTTATAAACTATCTCCCACCAAAGGCTAGCTAAGAGGATCTTATGCGTAGTCGCATTCCCCACATAGTGTCCTCCTGCAATTCCACCATGAGCATCTTCCATGATTGCAGTGTGCTCATGCTCAAGCATGCACGGCGACATAACGTCTTCATGACCTAGCTTTTATAAGTCTCCACTAATTAACATGTAGGGTGCGACGCGTATGGCTAACTACTTCCTTTCCAAAGTTTATATTCCCTCGGTGCCTCACCCATTTTGAGAAAAAAAATGACATCTTCCTAGTCAGAGGGTGTGCACTACAATCTGAATAGTTTTGCATCTAGCATTGTATCCTCAATGCTCTACACGTCCTCTCTAGATTCAATCCTTGATAAATCGTCAGGTCCCAAATTACTCTTACCTAGTTTTACAACAACCGTAAACTCAAACTCCCGAAACAATAAGACCCACCTACATATGCACCCTTGCAAGACAGATGTGTTCACTAAGTAATTTAATGTCATGTGGTTTGTGTAGAATATAAAGGGTGTTGCCAGCAAATCTTGCCTAAATTTATACAAAGGCATAATTCATCGAAAATGTCTCATGCTCTGTGGTAGTATAATTTTTTCTGTTGGGGTTAGCTTCCTACTAGCAAAGCACAAGGGATGGTCAACAATTCCCTCTCCAAGTTGTGCTAATCTGCTCTAATCACCATCCCTGAAGCATCAACATGTACATGGAATGGCTTATCCTAAGAGGGAAAATGTAATATGCATGTAGTGATAAGCTTATTCTTCAATGTGTCAAACGTCCATCTATTGCGCATCTCCCTAATGAAATGTACTTTTGTGCTTCAACAACTCCTCCAACGGTGTGGTGATCTTGGCATACCCCTTGATAAATTTCTGATAATACCCCATATGCTCAAGTAATCCGCATATCACGCTCTAAGCTGGTAGGCTCCCCAAACCCACAATAATGGCAACTTTGGTAGGATCCACTAGCAAGCCTTCTTTACATATGATATGTCCCAACAGGGTGCCAAATGGAGTAGTGAAAACACATTTCTTAATGTTGAGAGATATACTCAACTGTCGGCATCTCTCAAACATCAGTCTTAGATTGTCACAATGGTCCCTCACCAATCCATATATTGTCCAGTCATCTAGGTAGACTTGTAGAAATTTATGGATGAAGTCTGAAACACCTGAACCACAATGCATGAAAACACAACAGGCACGTTCTTCAATCCAAAAGGCATGACCGTATAGGTAAAACTTCCCCATTCAGTGGAAAAATTTATATTTTCTTGGTCCTCCTTTGCAATTCTAACCTAATGATATCCTGAGAATCCATTTGTGAAATAATAGATCTCACACCCAACTACTCCTTCCAGGATCTCCTCAGTGAACATGGTTGGAAAAGGATCAATGACACACACCACATTTAAATCCCTGTAATCAACATAAATCATTATCCTCCCATCATTCTTAATGTTGATGACCATCAGACTTATCCACTCTGATTCCTCAACAACATTAATGATGTTTGATGAAATCATCTTGTCAATCTCCTCCTTAACCTTGACTCACAGATTCATATTCATTCGATAAGGTCTCTTGAATTAGGTGCACACCTTCCTTTAGCTTGATCTTCATTTCTCCCAAGGAGTGGTGAACTCATTTAAGCTCATGGTACCCATGTAAGAATAAATATTGGAATTCGTGTAACAGATCAATAATATTTGAAACCTCCCTTTCTATCCAGTAATCTCAATAATAGCTTCCTTAGGTTTCACCTCCGAGCCAATGTTAACCTTCTTGGTTTTTAGGGGTTCATGGTAGGTGTGCATTTACTCATCAGCATTATCCATAACCTCATGCATACCAACAGTATGGTTAACATCCAAGTTTTCCACCTCTTCACCATCTATCACATAGACCAAATTTCCTTTCTCTTTTTCCATGCAAGTGTGCTCAAGTTGTACTTCCTCTGATTCTTCCTCATCGAAGCACACTTCAAAGTCAATTTCTCCCAACAAATCCAGTATTCTATCCTCCGTCATGACACTATCTCTCATAGTTAGGCACTTCACAACCTGTAGTAGCTCAATCACCGATGGATTAGTACTTTGATGCTCAAAAGTTTGAATAAGATCAACCATCAACTCTTGTTAGTTTCTTATCTGCGTAAGACTCGAATGAATGTACCATACATGCACGTGGCCTTGTAAGGTGGAGTAAAGCTTATACACCCATAGTGATGGTGGTAGGGATTCCACGCCTTCCATTTAGACCTTCTCACATGCCTGGATGTGAAATGGGGCACTTTCCTTCCCATGATAGTCTTGTATAGTAGTAGGTGCATTACTTTAGAGGAACCTAACAAATAACGTGATTATCACCTTACGTTACTCTAGAAGGCTATCTCGATGGGTCACCCACCAATGTGTTGCTATCTCAAGCAAAGTAAACTAATTATACTTCTCCTTTCGATCTATCATCTCCACTGGGTCTCCATTATTCGGAGGAAAACATCAAGGTTAGCTCCCCCAATGTAACTCTGTAACTATTTTCCTCCCAAGTTCGACTCGGTGAGTCTTTATTACTCTTGTCATAGAGCCTCTTAACTACCTCATGAATAACTCATATGTCTCATGCACCCAATTGTCACATGCCACACTAGTTGTATCACTTATAGATTGAGCGCCTTCCCACTGAATAACACCTTTTTGTTGGTTACACAACCTCAGGGTCTCTAATAGTGCGCACATAGATTCTGTCTAGGTCTTCTTCTCCCAAGGGCTCAAGTATAGGGCGTTGAATTTCCATCTGTCAAAGGAATGATAACACATTCCTCCTCATTCTCAAAATTGTATACCCCTTATTAAAACGTAAGTCAACATTGTTCTTATAGCACCAAGGGCGCCCAAGTAATGTTGGAAATTTGTCTGCCTCAAGCAAGCGCCAAGACTTCAAAGTCTCCAATGAATTTCTCCCCTTGGATAGTGATAACAACATCCTTTAAGACACCAATGGGAATCACCTTTGTCTTGTTAGCCATATAAAGAACATTTGAATATGGTTGTAATGGGGGCCTTCCCATTTGATTCCATGCACCTGTGGTGAGAACATTGACTTTTGTGTCCATGTCAATCAAAATATTACTCAAGAGTCATCCATCAAGAACTACATTCAAGGTAATATTATCATCATCAAGACTATGAGGAGGAAGATTATCATGCAAAACTTTTCTCTCGTGCTCTCCTCTGTCCTTGGAACTTTTCCTCTCAGCCACTCTTGTAATAGAGGGATGATATTCTCTTATCTCAGCATCTTACATACCTCCCTGACTTCATCCAAATCATCTCGTGGAGCCTCGGCTCTCTTCTTCTGCTCTAACTGTCACGATTACTCCTTCAGACATTGGATCTCTCCTTGTAGGCTTCGAATAAAATCCATGGTTTCTTGATAAGCTTCCTACTAATGCTTAGGGTCTAGATACTTCCCATGCACCACTTCTTGTCTTATAACTAGCGGTATCTACTTTGGTATCTCCTAGCGCATGTAGACCCATCTCACATCATCACCCGTCTACAGCTTTAACTCGACCCACATGTCACCCTTGGCATCCACTACGGATTAGCTCTCTTCATGCTTACCATCCCGACGCCTTTATCCTTCCGTTGCTTCTGGATCATATGTTCAAATAATTTTGGGCATTCCTCATACTTGTGCTTTTTCCCACACCAAGAGCACTACAACAAATCGAGACACTCACACTTGTAATGTTTTGTAGATCCACAGTTATAACAGGTTCCATAAGGAAATTCACTTCTTCCTCCTCTGTGATTGCCACGGCCTCAAAATCCACCCCAAAAGCCTCTTCCATGACCTCCTCCATCCACGTGCCCTTCATAATGATGACCATCATCCTTAAAACTACTGGAAACATTGGTCTAGTGCACACCAGTATCAATGACATCATGTATCTGGTTAATCAATCTACAAGTAGAGGTCCAAATTTTGTAATAATGAGACACATTCTTACGGATTGTGCATTGTAGCAATAAGCATCTACTTGCATCATGATCTCTGTGGAAAATCATGCAGCCCACCAACATGATACACACTAATCTTTACAAGTAATTGTCCTTTGTATGTCCCTCTACTTGCAGTTCGTGCACCATAGCCCACTACAAGTCTCATGAGTCGAGTTTATAGATAGTTTCTCCAACTACTTTTCCATGGTAGAAATATGGGGTTTAAGGAATGGACTAATTCCAGTGTCTACGCCTCCCATGGCCTTAGCACACAAGACAGCCTCCATAGTCTCATGTAGATTTGTGAAGGTCTTATGTGAAAGTGCCCTCTTGAACAGAGTGATCAGCCCTCCAACGAACCACTTGAGCATGTTGAGATGGGTGAATATCATAAGACAACTTTGACAGAAGAGTATTAAAGAACATGTTATACTCTCACACACTTTCTACCATCCCTTGTTGGATTTCCTTCAACACATTGATGCTCTTCTGTTCAAACTCAGGGATGTGGAACTCCGCCAAAAATGAATCACACAACACGATGTAATCCACCACCGTCTGGTGTGGATCATAATTCATGTACCAGCTATGTGTGCACCCTTACAACATAGTTAAAAATTGACCCACCTTCCTTTTTGGTGTAATGATACCCTTTGCGTGCCATAGAACTCACATTTATGCACATGTTCGCAACATCTTCCACGCCTTTGTAATCAGGCAAATGTAAAGACATCTCAAAAAATTGCTACTAAAGTTTTTGAGGCCCTTTGATTAGGGGATCAATTTTAATGTCAAATGTTCCCTAAACTTCCCTAAATCATAAAGTCTGTAGAGGCTTCAGATATCTTTCTGATGACTATAAGAAGGTAAAAAATGGACACTCTAAGCTCAAGATGGGTCCAGTTAAAGTTCATCAGCAGGAAGGTCAATATTGGTCAATAGGTCAATATGTGGATCAAGAGCTTTGTGACACATTGAAAAAAGGATGTTGGAAAAATTGAACATTGTTTTTTATTAACCAATTTTCGCTCAAGTGTAGTGTAAAGGTTGTTCGTTGAAACAAGAGGCTCAACTTTTGTAACGGAAGGGAGCTCTTGGTCACCGTGAGGACTATTATCCGACACTAACATGGTGGGTCCTCAAGCCACCACGTGGCTTGCCACCACTTTTTCATATTTCATTATTGAAATATCATATTATTTTATGGTCAAATTTCATGTTACTTTGGTAATTATTCACCATGTATTGCCATGTCACTATATGGAATTCCAAGTCACATGTTTTGGATTGTCGAGTTGTTTATTATCTTTGTTCGGTGTTATTTCCACACTACTTAGCGCACATTTAGGTAGCTTAATAGCCAACTCAACCTTTAATGTGGGTGGATAAACATTGCATTGGCACCCATATTACTTGTTCCTAACTCATATATACCTAAGAGCCCATGTTATTCGGTGACTTATCCAACAAACCGACCAACACTTTGTCCGGATTTTATAATACACACAACCTGTTCAACCCACATTTTGGGCAATATGTCTGAAACCCACCAACCTTGTAATGTGGGTAGCTAAACATCCATCTCGCCACTATTATGTGGCCAAACAAAATTTCTATAGGCGTGACCGAGGCCATGAGGATAAGGCTTAAGCGCCTATATTTAAACATCCCCCTAATTATCGCACGAGACATGTGGGATTTACCAACTTCAAAGCAAAAGCGGTGCAGCCAAAATGGCGGATGGGAGGTTTGAACCCTAACCTCACACACCTATAACCAAGGATCTCGACACATTATAAAAGGATCTTGGTCCATTTTGTAAAGGATAGAGGCGTAGGATGTAGAAGGTAAAACATGGCAATTTTGAGAAAACTTGAATTTTGGGGCACTTCGGTCGAATTAGGACTTGGTGTAAAAAGAAAAGTTGTTCATAATTCTAAGAGATTTCCATAAACGTAACTTTTTTACATGAAGTGCTTTATATTTTCATTTTTAGGTGATTTTTGTCGCAGTTTCATAGATTGGGCATGAGGAGCGAGCATGGAGATCGATTTTTCCGAGCACTTCAGTCGAACCGAGGCCATGGAGTAAATTTCATATTTTCATAAGATTTCTAGATATGTAATTTTTTTCATGTATTTTTTATAAATATTCATTTGTAGGTGTTTTTCAATCGCATTTGCAATGGGATCACACCATGGAAGCAACTGTCATTTGAGCTATGGATCATTTTGGGAACAATTTCGGTAAATTGTAGAGTTTCCAATGTCTTTGATCAACTCATTTGCAGGTTTTGATCTGTTTAGAAATTATTGAAGGGTTATTGTACTTCATTGGTCATTTAATAGATCAATTCACTTTTTGTGAATCCAGAGACGTAGCCTTCAGGTGAACTTCGTTATCAATCTTGTGTTGTGTGAATTTCATTTCAGTTTTTGAAGCTTTTGATCAGATAAAAATAGTTAATTGGATTAACTAATTGATTTGGTGAAGCAAAAACTTAATTGGTAATTAGATTGAAGGATCATTTTAGTATCCATAACCCACAATAGAATCTAAATACACTTATCAAATTTGGTTTCAAGAATTCAGTTTGAGTGTATTATTTGAATTCAACTTGTGAATTTTTAAAATGGATTTGTACTAAGATTCAGTTTAATCACTTAAGTTGGAATTCAAGGACAATTAATTTATTTGGAAGAGTTTAAGGATTTGGGTTTCAAGAGCTCCGAAAATTGGTTTAATACTCTTAATCAGTTGTCAAGTTTTAAGATCTAAAATTTTTCTAAGTACTGTGAAAATTTAAGTACCATTTTCAGATCACCCTTGCCCACTAGATCCAGATCCTTGGCCTCCTCAATATTTCCACCACCTTCCAGCACCACTAGATCCAATAGTGCCAACTCCTCTATATCGTCCTCCTGTCACAAGTAAGGGGCCTAAAGCCGCTTACTCTTCACGAACCCACTACGTGCTAAAGCTGCAGCGTCGACAGATCTGCAAAGTTGACCCACTCCTAGATGTGTTACCCGCGTCACTTCTAGATGCGATACCCAAAAAAATTGAACCCACACCTTGCCCAAATTTCATACTAGACATGATACCTCCGAATACAAGAAATGACTATACAACCATAGATGTACCAAATGAAAAATTATACCTCTTAGGTGTCGCTCAACCACCAATATCAACACCACTAACAACCGAATAAGCAAAGTTTTCCTTAGAAACTGGAAGGCCAAACATTAGGTCTCAGTTCTTAGGTAGGCCAAGAGGCATGCCTGTGGCTCTCTTTCTTCACGTGACTAACTCTCACCAGAAGTTGGGGGTAACTCTCTTGTGCTTTCCAAGATGGGGTAGCACAAACTATTAAGGTTCCACGCCTTCCACACAAGACCTCAAATCCTTCCTACAATGTCTACCTTCGTATTTCCATCACTCCTACAACCTCGTATTATCTCCTCAACTCCCTCTCTCGTGCTTCATCATACTTGAGTCACCTCTCTTCTCTCTCCTTCTCCGTCGTAGGATCCACCATCTTTCACCACACTAGCTTCCACGCCCGTGCCTAGAAGGAGTTTAGCCAACCATGGGAAAGGCTTCCAAACTCAAAGTAATAACCAGGATCTTGATATTCAATGGAATAGCATGCAAGAATGATCCTTGAGGCTCCCTCAAGAACTCAAACTTAGCAATCTCTAGGTAAGAATTCGTAGAAATAATGTATTCTAAGGTATAATTAGTCAACACTCTACTCCACCAGTGATTAACAACATGGGTTCGAGTCGGATCGGTGTCATACTGCCTATGATACTCATCTTGGGTCCATATAGGAGGTCTATAGTACCAACTTGACCTAGATGCATATATTGATAGTAATTCATACAACTCCAAAGGGAAACAACAAAAAATTGTTTCATACGGTGTTCTTCTTTCGCCCATTTACATGCATCAAACTCGGGTCTGTGTTAAATCTCTAAGCAAACTTGTCCTCCATGATTTTAAGCCACACTTTAACACTATCCAAAATCAAGTGCTCTATCATTACACATCATTCTCACATGACTTCAAAAAGAGGTCCGAAATGGAACCAAAATGTAGTCATTTCTTCATATACCTGTTTTCTACCCCAAGCGCATCGACCCTATCACCCAAAGTGTGTGTTGCAGAATCAGAAATGCATTCATTTACTCAAAAGCGAAAATACAGACACGAGATCCAAACACACATGTGCATCATAAATGGAAATAAACATTGTAAATAACACAAAGGAACTAGATCTGGTCCATAATAACATGAATAACATAAGGGTTATACCCATAAACAAAGATATCCATAACAGAGCTTCATATATTGATTTATAAACATCCACAGTAGCCACCTTACATCACAAAAGGGTTCATCTCATACCATATACATCAAGGAATATAGATCTAGCCATACAAAACTACCTGAATAGAGATCCTAGCTATGCTTTCCCTATTACAACCCTTGTTACATGCGAGTGCATACATATATGCCTAACATTATTTCCCATATTTCCTAGCACTAAGAACTACAAACCCTGGCATCACCAAGCATTCTTGCAGCACTTCATTGCCTCTTTTCTCTTCTTTCATCTTGGACCCAAACACTTCTTTAAATAGAATCTAGATACACCGCCATAACTTCTCTTATGAGCAGATCACATGCCAAGTGGAAGTGTGGTCCTTCATAGTCGAGTGTTTTTACCAGCTTGTAAATTCCTCTATTAACTGTAATGATCTCCACTGGGAATATTCCCTATGTGGAATATTATTTTCTTGATATTTAAGGCTTCAGGATGGCACCTTATCCATTCCTCGTGCCTACTCAGGCCCTCACATGTTTCTCCTACGATACCACCTTCGAAATGTGGCTAAGTCCTTAAACCCTTGTTCTTCTTTCGTGCACACCCTAGTTCAATCTTAAACCCTTTCCTTGCGTGCTTTTCCTAAGTACCTTCCTCTTGCTTATCTTGCACACATGCACCTTCTCACCTTGGGGCTTAGTCATTCCAAGGCCCAACACATTTATTGTCAATAACACCATTATCTATCCACGGACTCTATCAGTTTGTGCTCTATTGTACATATTGTGGTTATAAAATGTCCATTGTCTAATATCACATGTGTAGTTCTTAATTATTTTGGCTACATCAGGCTCCTCATTACAGTTGGGGCTCTTACCATGCTTATGTCATTCATTGTGGTATCTTGATCGATGGCGTGACATGCTCCTAGGTCTTCATTGGCTCCACGTCACCCAAGAAATTCCTTCCATGAATCATTTGTGTCTCAATTTTATTCACAATAAGAAAGTTGTCACTCTCAAAGGTGATCCACCATGCACACCATTGCCTAAGCCTAGTCTTGATGATATCTTTCCACCAATTACAACCCCTAGGCATCCTGGGCCTCTCAAAACTAAGGCACATTATGCATCTAGTTCTCTTGTTCACACACAACCTACTTCAGAACTTTGTCATTCACATCAGTCCATTAGCTCATCTCATCGGCCTAAGTCCCCTACTCAGGAAACCTCTTCACATAGGTGTTCACAACCTCCTTCACCACATAGGTCTACTTCACATATGTGTTCACCACCTCCTTCACCACATATCTTTCCTTCAAATGCACATTGTCACTCTCATACACCATCGATCTTAAAGCTTAGTCACACGCCTTTATCACCTCGGAAATCGGGTGGAGGACCCTTTCCCTTCACTCTCATCGGATAGCTTACTCTTCATAACATGCTTGGGGGCATGAAGCTTTCTCTTCCCCCCTCCTATTATCATTAGATCTCTATTATCTCTACTACTACGCTTTGTGTTTCAAATCTAATCTTTCTCACTACTCTTACACACCTTCATATATGCCTTGTATCATCATTACCCTATGACGCACTCTAGTTCCATAGTTCATACTTGATTGTTGAGGGTCCGAATCTGAAATGAACCTCACCACATTATCTTTTCATGTGTTATGCTTCATGATCTATCTTTCTACTACACATTTACAAGCCATTTCTCGGTGACACACTCTTGTTTTATGGTTTATTCTTGGTGTTGAAGGGGTTTTATAAATGAACCTCATCTCATACGCATCCGTTAGGGGCACACGCTCCTACCATCTTCACACATTGCATACCATTCCATCACACTCATTCACTGCATTTTTATATCCTATTTACACTTACTCTTGCTTTTGCTTATATTACTTACATGTTGCACTTTGCTTACTATGTTAGTTAGATGCTTAGTATGTCATTATTTTTCTATATACACATATGCGCATTCACTTGGTATTTTAGAGTGAATGCAATTCTCTTATAGATATTCACATGTTGCAATGATGCTCAAAATTGTATCCTTTGCCAGATCCTACCGAGACTCTGGCGCATCTACCTTTACTACTCTTACACATTACATGTGTTATTATTTCATCATATACTACTTCCTATTCTTACTAGCACATTACTTTCCATTGATACATACATGCCTTGACATAATTTTTATCTTTCTAACATGTTAATGGGTGCTTCATGTGTAGTATTTTCCTTACAGGACTATTTACCACCATGGCTATTTGATACACTTTGTGTGCCATTATTTGTTATTGCTTATGGGCTATGCCCTATGTCTTATATGATCGTTGTATGATTTTGGCTGCATTGGCCCTAATTGTCTTATGACATTGTGAGCGATGTCCCATGTTTGAAATGTGCTTTTTGCAATCCATATTTTTGCAAATGTGATTGTTACATTGCCTTCTTTTGCATGCTAGCTACTTTTACTACTAACATATATTTCTAGCCACTTTTTTACATGTGCCTTCGTTTCTACTATGCACATCCCTCCCCCTATAGGGATACAATATAACACAACATCATGTCCTCTCTTTTGTGTTGCACACTCCTACAATCATCGCATGCACCCAAAATAAGTGTGGCATACATTAGGTGAACAAATCACCCATACTACAGCTCAAAGATACAACACGAGATCTACATGGTACATGAAAAACATAAACATGCAATCCTAGAACGGCCCAAAATATAACTTCGGTCAACACAATATATAGACACCGCCGCTTAGCATCGACATTAGCACATGGACGTCCTGTGTCCTCACAGGCACTAATGTCTTGGGGGCACACACAATTAGCTTATCATATCAGCATAATCTACAGAATCCTTCAAAGTAGTTTTATAGTTACAAGCATAATCATCTAATTACATAATGCATGTAATCTACTTCAAATGGTACAAATCAAAACTAATTTAGAATAATCGGGACATCGGGAATAAATCAAGGATGTACCATCTATAGTGGTACTTATTTGATAAAGTCATGGAAGGAGAGTTACACTAGACCTCTCTCGCAACACACGTACTATTAGGCATGAGATCACCAAAAAAATCACATTTTCCGTGAGATCGCCTAAAAAACTCGTTATTGGTGTGAGATCACCCAAAATAACCCACTCTTGGCATGAGATCACCCAAAAAACTGTTCACAACATTTCCAGGACATTTTTCTATCCTTTACACTCTTACATATCATGTGCACACTTTCCTTTTACACACTTTTACATAATTATGTATACTTTACACAAATTTTTCATATACAGGACTTTGACTACTCTTTCACTCTTATTTTATAAGTTTGTCCTTAATACACAACTAAAATCAACCTACAATAGCAAATATAAGCACAACAATAGGTACAATGCGATGCATACGCTTCACCCCTAGGGTCACTTTCCTTTCCTAATCTCCACGCTTCACTTTACATTATTCCACACTTCACTTATCCACTTGACACACATTTTGCCGCATGTTCTACAGGATCATAAGGTACACCTCCCTTATATATTTTATGTTATCAAGTATCCACTCAACAACATAAAGTTGTGGCAAATGTAGACACAAAATCACACACTTGGGAACATTTCTAGGTCCTAAAATCATGCTAGCATTTACATGATTTCTAAGCAAGAAGACTAGTGGTTGAAAACTATATTTGGCCTCTTTTCCCTATTTCATATTTTCTTTTTGGTCTTAAACACCCTACATTCTACCAGTCAGAACTTTACTTCTTTATTTTTATGGCAATAAACACTAGCACTAGCTAGCGAGGACAACATCACCCAAGCACTCATGCCCCCTCCTGGGTAACCCTGAGCCTTTCTTATCTTACTCACTCCTTTTAGGTCTCTCTTCTTATCTTTTGGGCATATTTTTCACTTATGGGTCAGCCTTCCAATTGTTAATTACAAAATTCAAACAAGGGAATATTATAAATACATGAGTTATGTTTTCAAAATAAATTACCAAGAAGTAAGCATTACTATCATCACCTAAGCTTACATCCAAAGACACCTAAAGCACTCTAAAGCATCCATCTAAGCATCCATTCAAGAGGACAAGGGACTGCATATATAGCATAGGAAGGGAAAGTTCATTTTATTCCATCCAAACATTTTATTACATTGCTACATTATAGCTACTGACCCGCTATCAAGTGCAACTTTCACAAGGGTTTCCTAGGGCATAATTTCTACACACACTCACAAGAACTAGATGGAGTACGAGATGTTGTGTTGCGCTCAGTTGTAAGTTCACTTTGTTGGGTGATTGCAGGGGTTAGTCGACTCCCCATTCTGCATATTTTTTAGGATTTGATGTGGTTTGTGGGATTTTGTAGGTGAATTTGTTTTATAGGTTACATGTATCATCGCGATCATAGTGTGAACATCAAGTGATCAACAAGGAAAAATTGTGACACAGTGAAAATCATATTTTGACCATTTGTGCAGTAATGTGCACCTAGTAGTAGTATCCAATTCCCATACACCCTTGCCCTAGTGTGTGCACCCATGTCCGGCCTTTTCCGTGAGCTACGGAATTTACAAAGATCAATAATGACACTACTTGCATCCTGTTCAACACTTCTCCCTACTCGGATCACTTCTAGGTTGCACGTAAATCAACTAAGTATCTTCATCTCATCCTCTTCCTTAGAATTTCATATTTCAAATCTTGGCTTGCTTGTGTCATTTTGTACTTTATCATTTATGCATCGTTAATTTGTAATACTTAGATTTAATTAATACAAAATAAATTAAATTAGGTAGATAGATAAGTGCTTACTAGCTAGTTAATGCTCACATTAGACCTTGTATATATATGAGTCCATTCTCTTGATTTTCATACCTTAGTGACGGGAAAAGGCTCACCCAAACATATCAAAATTCATAAAAAAAAGGGTAAAGAAGAGACCCATAGATCAAACTTAAGTAAAATCCCAAAGGGTGAAAAAGTGTATGAACGGTTCGGGGAATGGGGGTATGGTCTGGACTCACTATATGTTTTGGACCAATGTTGGATGTGAAGAAATTTAGAAAAGGAAAAGTACATAGGCCTCTATGATGTGACATAAAATCATGAAATCAAAGTAAAATAATCATTAGAGATGATCAAATCAAGCAATTAGCATCTAGAGGAGAGTAGATTATGCCACTAAGATCTAGTTTCAAGGTCTTGAACTCATGTACATACAATTCTAACAAAAGCATGATGTAATAATGATTTTGTGAAAAATTTAGTGTCTACATTTGCCCCCAACGTATGCTAGTGAATGAAATTTACTAGTGTAAAGGAGGAGGAGAAGTGTACTTGAAAAAGTGTTGAAGTGAAAATCAAAAGGAGCATGCCTTGGGAGAACATAATTGTGCATGGTAAATGTTGTGACCCAACAATTGAATCACGTGGAGATAGGGGATAAGCGTGTTGTGAGCATTAAGGGATATTTTTTGACTCTGTAAAAAGAGTATTTCAGAGCGTATAAAATTATACTTGGTGCATTTTTAATGTTGGAGTGATCAAATCCCCAACATATTATGCTTGTATAATGTAAATGTGGGAATTGGGTATCCTTGCACCAAGGGAAGAGTGTCATTATATGCTTCCCAAAATGAGACCACACTTTGTTGTAGACGGATCTAGGTCATATTACTTTTGTGAAAACTTGTGCAAAGGTATAAAGGAATGACGTCTCATTACCCCACCGTATAACACATGGGTGTAGAAATTAGAGACTATGAATTTTTTTGTGTATTATCTAGATGTGTTTATTTTTGCCTCCTATGCTTTATAAATCACAATGGCATTGTGGTGCTTGTAACTAGTTCATATATAAAGTGCTTTTTGCAACTGAATTATGATTTATTAGATTATGAGATTAGGTTAAAATTATATGGTGAGAGAATAGAGTTGGCTTTGTATAGTTATTTTGCATATATCTTTGTTTTGAGATTCATAGATAACATGGAATGGTCTTGTGTGACCAAACAACTAGTGCCTTATTTGTCAAATTTAGAGATAAAAGATGTGGATGACCCTGTGTGGTTGGACTTATATTTTCCTCCCTTTTGGCAAAAGGAGACAGAGAAACCACATCTCTTGATCAAAATAATATAAGATAGAGGTGTATTAGGAGGTAGAATTGGTGGAGTTGAGTATATAATAACGTGCAAAATTGGATAGGGTCGATAAGAGGGAGAATACATTTTTATACTAAGGATGTATCATATAGATGCAAGAACATGTATGCACATTATCATAGTGTTTGTGATATAACAAAATGATGATGTGGTATGGGAGTGCTAAAAACCATGAAGGTAATGATGTAGAAGACATGCGAAATGGAGCAATGGCTCCCAAGATATGGGTCATATCGTAGTGGAGCTATTAATAAGGAGTTATACCTTAGTCAAAGTGAGGAGTGTAGTTTTGTACTAAAAAGATTTTACTATGTATAGTAAAGTAGAAAAGTTGAAAGCTACTTTTCATTTGTAATTTGAGGATAGTTCTCTAAGACGAGAAGGATCTAGGGCCAAAGACACAATTCTTTCAAGATTTGAGAGAGAGATATAGCCTTCTAGGCTCACATGATTAACAAGATGGTAAGTGTATTCAATGTAGTGTTATTGTAGGAAATAGCTTGATTTTTGTCAATTTTTGTAAAATTTCAATTTTTTATCGAATTATGTAAAAAAGTTGAAAATGAACGTAATGGTCCAGTTTTGGACCTAGGTTGAAAATGTATGGAAATGTATGGTTCCGACTTAAAACCATACGATTTTTACCCTAGTCATATTATTGGTTATGAATGGGATTCAAAACATGTTCTTGATCATTTTATGAGGAATATTTGTTATGGAAGGTTGTTTATACATGTTTTGTGCTAGTTTGTGTTTGTAGAGAGATTTGCATGCGAGAGAGTTGTTATCCATTTTTCCCCTCGGACAAAATGGACAACAAGGAGAGTTGCACCTAGACACCTTTGAATAGGGCCTTCATGGTAAATATGAGGTTCTGGGTAGAAAACCATGTTTAGGGAGCATTTACAATGTTTTGGAAAGAATCGAGATCATTTGAGGAATTTTTTTCCTCTTCGGGTTTTGAAGAACTCGAGTTTTCGTAGGGTAATAAACATGAGGCTCCGATGGGCCCATACTTGGAAAAAATGATCAAAAATGGAAAAAATCGAATAACGAGCCCTTTGAAATTTTCCTCAGTCCCTCATGGCCCACTTATGTGAGAAAATAAAAGGAAAATCTAAAAAATTCAAGAAAATGTGAAAATTGGCCAAAAAGGGCCCAGAGCTAAAACAACTTGGTGAGCTAATGTGGGTATAGGGAGGAAAAATCTCAAAAGTAGCTTGGGTGAGCTATCAACCAAGCTGAGTATCAGCTTTCGGTGCACATGTAGGGTCGGCAAGGTGGTTATCGATGATTCGGCTCGGGTGTGGAACTTGTCGAGTTTGTAGGGAATAATTTGTCGGGAGCTTGGTGGAAAGCGTGAGTCCATCATGCGGTATGTTGGCGATGCTTGTGGAGCTGAGATTCAAATATAAAAGGATGACATCACTTGGGGAATTAGGTGAGCTCATCATCGAGCTTGAGTGTGCAAGATGCAAAAGGGTGTCGTGGGAATCAGAGTTTGAACTTGGACATCGGAAGTCGGGGGTTAGTTGCATCCACGAGCAAGTTTAATGTCTAACTCGGTGAGAGGTATGAACTCCAACTTTTAGAGGGTAATGGAGCTTCAGGGTTCAATGAATTGGTTACATCAGATTTGGTGAAGTCGGGGTTTCAGAGTTATGCGATGAGTTTCTTAGTAAACAATGAGTGTTGTGCGAGGTGAGTCGGGATATCCAAAATCCAAAGTGCTCACGGTCTAAAGTCAAATTCACTCACCCTTTCGGACGTTAGGTATGTAGAAGTGTGGAATTCAGATTTGGTCAAGAGCTCGGTGCTTGTAAAGGGCGGGATCGGACTTTGAAGTCCAAAGATGATCGGGTCAATACTGAGGATCGAGGTGGCATCGAGTGTCGAGTCATTGAAGAGTTCGTCGGGGTATTCGGGGTGTCCTTGGTAGGATTAATGAAAAGTAGTCAATGTGAGTAGGAGAAAGGAGTTCGGTCGAGTTGGCCGAACACGCGGTATAAGGAAGTAAGGGCCGGGTAAAATTTGGGGGCTCGCCGAACCAACGGAAAACACAATGTAGACGGTGAAGAACTCAAAGCTCACGGGAGAAATGGAGTTCGAGAGGTGGGAATAATACGAAGTAGTGCGAGTGGGGAAATGAAGGAGCTGAGGAGCCAAACATGTAAAGCTCACCACCCGGCTCGACAAGCTGCTCGGTGAGATACTCACCCAATTACAATGCACGGGGCCAAAATGGAAAGGAGCACTGTTGGGAATTTGAGGCTAACGGAATAGTGCTATGATTTAATAAAAAAACAAAATCACGCACACGGGATCTAAACAATTTCCCAAAATCTACAGTACTGTAAGTATAAACTAGAATAATCCAAATCACATAAAAGTACACACACATAACAAGCATGTACCGTGGTTCACCCAATGTGGGCTACGTCCACCAAAGATAGAGATCTCATATATATATAATATAACAAGAGATTACAAACCAACTCTTCTGCACAAGAGTACGTGTATCTCTACAAGAGTATCTCCTCCTCCCATATCTCCAACCAAATGCCTGAGGACACTAAGCTGTGCCTCTCAAACATAACCAGATCTCACATACCTGAAGCTACCCTGCATCTGCCACTGTGCAGCCAAGCTCTCACTGTATTGTGAATCTGCAAACAAGACCTCTACAATATCTAGATCTACATGGATCAACAATACAATATGATCTCATGGATCTACAATACAAGACTAGATCTACATAGATCTATAATACAAGATCTCACCAACATGTGGATCTACAAGAAGAAACCCTAAGTGCTTTGCATACTATGCAAGCCATTACATGAGACTAAACAATACAAAGGAAATATAGTAGAAGATGTTACCCTCTTCTCACCATTCAGATGTACCTGTTATTTCCTTCTATCCATCTCCTCTCCATGGAGACTTTGTCTTCATGTAACCTGTTCTTTCTTTTTCTTCTTCTTCTTCGTCTTCATCCTCTCAATCTAGGAGAGAATCAAGGATCTAATTCAATCCTTCTCTTAATCCTCTTTCTAAACCCTAGCTTTCATGCTTATATATAAGTATATAAACTTAGGGCACTTAGCCATGTAATTACATCCAATAAATCTACTTTAATGCTAAAGATAGATTTAATTCCCGAGAGTTAATTAAAACATCATCGCATAGGTAACTGGTGTTGATTAGCCTTAACCACGGCCGGTTCGCCTTAACCACGGATGGTTCCTACTTACTCTGACCGATGTCGGTCCTACTTGACCCACGCCTAACCGATGACAGTTCTGGGTGACCGATCTTTGGTTCCCCCTTGACCGATGATGGTTGCTGTATTTTCCAGCAAGTTTCCATTGCATGCTCCAGTGAAGCTATTTAGCTCCACAACCTAACAACACCCCCTCTCCACTAAAATTGAGATATATTTTTCTTCTTTTGTCAAATTTTCATAATATTATAGTCATCACAAAGGTAATTTGAATCCCTATAAGATGAAATCACTAGAAATGGAATTTGGGAGGATTTAGAACCCTAAAATTGTAGAAACATTCCCGGTTGTGAATAATTCCTAGGTAGGTGAAGGAGCAATAAATGAAGTATGGGCACACATCCTTCTCCCACAGGGAAGAGTACTAGAGGCATGGGCATCAAGAAGGGCTCCCATAATATGATGCAAGTAAGCATGGTGCCCCTTGTGGGGATTGAAGACCTAGAAATTTGAATTTCTCCCTTTCTCTCTCTTTAATTATTCCTATACAACATAAAGGGGGCACTTTTGTAAAAGGTTAGAAACTTCTTCCATGTTGCTCCTCTCTTCTTCTCTTCTGGGTAGATTTGGGGCTTCAATCCTTCACTTTAAGCATTGTAATAGAAATATTACCTCTCCCTATACTATGACGTACTATGCATAATCTATGGAGCAATAAATCATGTTTTGTGTTAATTCTTCTAACCTTACATGGGTTTATTGTTTTATCTTGCCTCTCTTCATGAAAAGGTGTTTTGTGCATATTCTTGTTTCCATTGCAGGGTTTAGTTGATGTTGTGTTTATTAGAATGGTGCATTGTATGTAATCTGGTCTGTGGTGCATATCCACCCTCTCCATGCTCATATTTCTCCATTTACAAGTCGAATATTGTTTAACAACCCATTCTCTTGGTGCTATCACCACCCCTAGTGTAGGATTTCCTCTTTCATGCACTCTCTCTCTCCTTGTTTCCTTGGAAGTGTTAGGGTAGGATTAAATTAAGTGTTTTTATGCATTTAGGAGTAGTGTAGAACTAGGTTCAAGAAGAGGAAGTAAACCTTCTCTAGAGAGTTATCCCAACTACAAGTTCCGCACTTAGGGATAACTCCATGTTACCCAATCACGTTGATTGCCTTAGTCACGAAAGCTATATATTTGTGGGGTATTTTGATTTGTGATAAAATTTATGGCATGCACAGTGGGACAATAAGAGGTCAAGACTTCAAAGGAGCTTTATTGCAATATCCTAGCCACTATGTTGCATTTTGAATTTAAGATTTCAGAGGTTTCATTACAAGGTCTAACTTTCAAAATGAATTTTTTGGGGTTTCACGTATGCAAAACAAGTCTCGAGTTCCACCAAAGGCAGTGATTGGAGGTTTTAAATTGCAAGGGTGATATTAAGATTCGATTTTGGCATTTTAGACTTTCGAGGTTATATTGCATTTGAGTCGGAGGTCCCATTACATTTCAGATTTTAGAGGTCCCTTTGCATTTTGGATTTGGAGGCCCCATTGCATTTTGGGTTTTGGAGGTCCCATTGCACTTCAGAATTTTGGATTTTGGAGGTCCTATTGCATTTCAAATTTCAGAGGTCCCATTGCATTTCATATTTTGAGGTTGCATTGCATACTACATTTCAGATTTCGAAGGTTGTTGTGCATGAGCCAGGTTCGAATTTCAAATTTCGGAGCTAAACAACTACAAAACAAAGTCCAACTTTCGTAGCCGGTTTTGGGCCCTTCAAAGTTATTTTCATTTTATCAAGTTGTTGTGCTCTTGATGAAATCTCAACCCTCAAAGGCACATGCAAAGCACAAATGATGACTCCACTGATCCAGACAACCCATCTCTGAGTTGCAGACCTTCCTTTTCACCCATTTCCATCCATTTTTTCCTTCCACATCTTTTCATTTTCTTCCATTCATAAAGTTGTACAATCATGACTTCATTCCCACTATGGAATTCACACTTGCAACAACAACAAGACCATTTCAACCCACCTCCAAATTTGCAAAATTCATCTCCAAGCTATTTTCACACTCCTCCAAATTTGTTTCATGATGAAAACCAATAGTATATATATCCCCATGAAAAAAATCAGAACCAATTTGGTTACCCATATAATTGTGCGGTATTCAAGAGAAGCGAGGATATGCATGTTTCAAAGGCCATCCCACATATGGAGATGATGAGTTGCAGCTGAAGATTCAAAAGATGGAGGAAAGTATGGTACAAACTTAGGCTACAACTCAAATGAAAGCATTCAAGATTGGTTTTAGGGAACCTTGTCCATGGGTTGGCCCTATGCCAAGAGACTTCAACCCTCGGCAGAAGCTTGACTTCATGGTTGAAAAGCTTCCCCAACTTGCAAGATGGATTGAGGAAGTAGAGGCTTATGAGCTTAGTTCAGGGGAACCTTATCAATGGGTACGTCCTACACCACAACCTCATGGTATTTTCTTTTCACTTTCCTAATTTACATCATTTCAACAGTATCATGATTCTAGCTTCTTACTGTTGCCCCCATTGTGGAATCCACTTCTCCATCCCCTAATCTTCCACCCCATCTTGATTTTTCTACCATTTTCCCTTCCAAACCCAAGTCCCCTCAACAAGATAAAAATGTAATACCTTTCCCTCCGTCACAAAAAAATCAAAAATCAATTGAGACCCAACCCACCCCTCCTCTTGCATTCCCAAATCCATGTTGTGAAGAAACTTAGAAAACCAATCAAGAGGGACAACAAAGAGAGGAGCCCAACAAAGAAGAAATGATAGAAAATTTGAAGAGTTGGGCTTCAAGGTTTGGAATAAATAAAATTCCCTTACTGGTTAAGCCTTCGGAAGAGGTCAAGGTTGGAGAACAAGTGGTGAAAATTGAGTTTTCAGCAGAAGCATAGCAAGAACAAGTATAAGAAGATCAACAATCCACTTGTTCCAAGTATAGTGTTCACACTGGCACTATATTTGTAGAAGTCGTTGATCCATTACTAGTTGCAGAATCAGCTCCAAGTTTAAATGAAGAGGAGCACATGAAGGATTAAAAAATGGATTCAAATGTCTCAAGCTTAAATCAGGTCATACAAGAGGTTTCTCACTCTTCTCCCACTCCATCCTTTCAAAATTTTGATTTTGGGGATGAGTTTGAACTCTCAAACTTCATGTTTGAGGATGAGGATACCCATGGTGAACAAATTGCAAATCTAGAAGACACCATGGAGGAGGTTGAATCCTTGGCACAAGAGGAAAATGAAGAAGTTGATTATTTATCATATTTGGAGGAGTTTTTTGATGGGGAAGAGCCTATGGAATTGGTTACTTTTGTTATCCCAACTCCCATCCTCCAACACAAAATGCCTATTGGCCCGAAAGGATATATTCAAGAATAGCCTACTTCTTCAAATATTCTTCTTGAAATAAAATTGGAGGAAGCTGAATCTTCCATGTTTCACATTGAATGAGGAGGAGGAAGGAAACAAGATGACACCACTCTCATGTTAGGAATAAAACTTAGCTTAATTCATCATTAGTTGATATTTGAATAAATGTAATAAGTTAAAGTATTTAATTTAAATACTTTAAAATTGTGTCAATAGGTATTAGTTATCCTTACTTGTTAGTTAACTAAGTGGTAGTGTTCTCATCCCAATGTTTGTGGGATCATGTTCTATCTTGCATATTTTGTTCCCGGATGATTTCCATGAGGAGCAATAGGGGTAGTTAGGGGAAATATGTTATTTCTACATATTTTCTCAGATTAGTTGATTTGCTTCCATATATTGTGGATGAGATAGAAGTTGTCAATATCTATAAATATTGCAGCTCTCTCATTTTATCTGTAATGCTCGATTTTGATATTAATAAAATACACAAGCACCGTCTTGTTTATGTGCAAAGCTTCTGTGTCAAATATTTTTTTCAAGTATTCATTGTCTAGATTTGGTATCAGAGTAGTATTCTAATCCAGAGATGTGTGTAGGAAGTTTTAGGGAAGTTTAGGGAGATCGGAGAAATTACAGAGCTAGGAGGATCCATAGTTTCCCCACTGTTTCACGGCCCCTACCCGGCTCCACACCACCTGAATCACGGTTGATTTGCAGTTGAAGAACACCTGGAGTGCAATCACAGGCCCTTACAGACCTAGATGTAACTCTCTTGCAAAATGTGACATTGTTTCATTCTCTATTTTTTAATAAAAAATTACCTGTATGTGTAATTTTTAAAAAATTAGAAGCATTTAAAATATATATATATATACAATATTTTTGATTTGTGGGGACCCAATCTTTTAAGTTCCCCACATTACTTGTTCTTCCTCTTCTTGTACTTTGTATTCTTCTTCCTCTTCTCTGTATTTGAGCATTTAAAAAAAGGAGATCCAATCAAACGTGGAAGGTTCTCTGTGAACTTTCATCTGCCAGAGGAGTAGAATATCGGATATTTGAATGATCTCCAATGTACTGCATCTCAAGCGAAGACTACAAATTGAACGGGGAGAAGATTTGAAACCTGTTAATAAAAATAAGCTGCATTGGAAAAAGGAAGAAAAAGTTGCTTCCAGGATGAAAAACACGTGTACAAAGAGAAACAATAATAAAATAATGGCGAGGGTTATTATAACACTTAGGCAAAGTGGTTAAATTGTAGTTGCACCTAAAACGCACTACACATGCATGTAAGTTGTTATATGCGTTTGTTTTTAAAAAATCTTTTTAAAAAAATTCCATTTTGGATGTCGTGGAAAAAATTAGTACAAAAAAATTCCATTTTTGGAAAGGGGCCCGAAAGATAATGAAATCGTAACTTAAAAGAGCCATAACTTTCAACTGGTACCTTGGATTGAGGTGTTGTTTTTTTTAAAGTGTGTGTTTTGCGAGATCTACGTCTTGGTCCAGATTTTAATAAGATTTGTTTTGTAAAAATTGAACAAATTAGAGATTTCTTATATTTCAAAAGAGGCCAAAGAGTCCAAAAATTTATTTTTTCAAATCGGCCAAGAGAGCCATTTTATTTTTGCAAATCGCCATAGATCCAAATTTGTAATAGGGCCAATAGTGCAAAAAAATTCATTGTACATGGCGAAAAGGAGCCCAAAAATAAATAAAATAATTATTTTTTTTGGGGGTGCATGCTTTAAGGTGGGAAAAATGTTTCATTTTTTCTTCTACTATTTTTCACTTTTCACAATGGCTGCAATTACGACACCAAATTTCTTTTTGTCGAATTCTCAACTTTTGTGTTCTAATAATTATCCAGCATGGAATACAAAAATTTACGCACAACTTGATTTTAAAAATCTATGGTTCGTTGTTTTTGGTACATTAACAAGATCTGCAACAGATGTTACACAACAAGCTACATTTGACTGTGAAAATCAAAAAGCAAAGTTAATAATCTTGTTTAGTGTTTTAGATGAGGTACAAACTCATATTTGTGAGACCACAAAAACAAAAGAATCTTGGGACAAGTTGAAAACATTATATGAGTCAAAAAATAAGAACACGATACTTCATCTCCAGAGTCAACTATTGAACTTGAAAATGCAACCAACTGAAAAAGTATTGAAATGCTTTTTAGAAGAGTAGCAACTTTGCATACATCACTTCAAGCTTTAGAAGAAGAAGTAACTGACACATCACTCATGCCTATAGTATTGAGAGATCTTCCTCCTTCTTATAGGATTTTTGTGACCATGTTAAACATAACTGGTCAAACAACAACTTTTGAAGAGTTAGTGAATATGCTACAACAAGAGGAATTTATTCACTCAACTACTGAAACTGAAGAGCATGCACTTGCTTCTAATCAAAAGGAAAAATAGGCTAAATCTAGTAAAATGCCTCAAAAGCAAGGTAATACTCAACAAGGCCAAAAGGGCCAACAAAAATGTCTTATTTGTGGTTGAAAAGGACGTGACTTAAAAAATTGTTGGTACAACACATTCCAACAAGGATCATCAAGTGGTAAAAATATTAATTACCAAGAAGTAAAATTTGGTCAGCAACAAAGTAAACAGGGACAAAATAATAAGTGGAAGAAGAAACTAACTCAACAAGGAAATGTAACCAAATAGGAAGATCGGTTTGATGATGATGACTTCCTATATTCTACATAGTCAAATGAAGTATCCAATTCTACAAATCAAATTTTGTATGTCGACTCGGGTGCAACTTGACACATGACAGGAAAGAAAGATTGGTTCTTCACAATGAGTAAAACACCCACCAAAAATCATGTCTCTTTGGGTTATGATACATCATACAGTGTTGAAGGCATTGGTTCCATTTCACTACCACTTGGGCATCATAATTGTAAAATTATAGATGTTCTTTATGTCCCTGGTTTAAAAAAAAATCTGTTATCCATGAGTCAATTATTAGATCACAATCTCAAAATTGACTTTGATTGTAAAGGCGGTAAAAAGATGTGCCTAATTCGAGATAAGTCACGAAGCTCCAAAATTTTTGCAAAAGCTTGAATGTGGGAAGAATGTTTCAGTTGGATTTTGTTCAATGAAATGATCAAGCACTTGTAGCCAAGGATACATCATCAGCTCAACTATGGCATCAAAGACTTGGACATGTGAGTTTTGGCTATCTTGACACACTTCATCGATACGACATGGTTAGGGGTTTACCACCTCTAAAAAAGGGTACAAATAAATGTCAAGCATTGTTTGGCAGGAAAACAACATAGAGCACCATTCAAACATAGTACATTTTGGGCTAAGGCAAAACTTGACTTGGTGCATACCGATCTGTGTGGACCAATGAGACCTAGCCACTCTAGGTTTCAATATTTCATGCTCTTTATTGATGATTTTTCAAGAAAAATGTGGATATATTGTCTTTCTACAAAATACCAAGCTTTTAAAACTTTGAAGAAGTTCAAAGCCCTTGTTAAAGCAGTAGTCCGGTAGGAAAATAAAAACACTACGCTTAGATCGAGGGGGAGAACACACTAGCAATGAGTTAAATGATTTTTTGAAAACACATGGCATTCGTCGTCAAATGGATCCTCTTCACACACTGCAAAAAAATGGTTTTGTTGAAAGGAGAAATCATACTGTCATGGATATGGTGCGATGTATGATTGATGATGCATGTTTATCATTGGGCGTAGAAGCGGCTAAAATAGCAATGTATTTACTAAACAAATTTCCTACTACAACTCTTGATGGAGTAATACCACAGGAAGCATGGTCAGGGCATAAGCCATCTATTTCACACCTTATATTTTTTGGATGTAAAGCAAGTATGCAAATTCCTAAGAAACAAAGAACTAAGCTTGATATGAAATCAGAAAAACTTATATTCTTGGGATACAGTGATGAAGCACTTGGTTATAGACTTATGAATCCAAGAATAAGAAGGGTATACACTATTCGGGATGTTGATTTCTTTGAGAATAAATAAGAATATGCTCCTTCCATACACTCACATGATGAAAAAATTATCGCTACAGTGAAAACAGAGGATGGTAATCACTTTGATGATGATAGTGATGATGGGTAAGATAATGAAATTCAACCTCCCACAAGAACCACAAAAAGTATGCCTAAATGGTATACAAGTATGATTAGAGATGCAAAATTGGATAGTGTCCCCGACACATCTACCACTGGAATGAGGACTCATAGTATGGCTTGAAATGAGGTCAATTTGGCCTTAATGGGTAAAGTTGTTGAAACTATTGAGCCTTCCTCAGTTTTAGAAGCCCTATAGTCTAAACCTTGGAAAGATGCTATGGATGTAGAATATAAGTCACTTATGAAAAATAATACATGGAAACTTACAGATCTTCCACCAGGGAAAAATTTGATTGGATGCAGATGGATCTTCAAAATGAAGTACAAAGTAGACGGAAAAATTGATAAACATAAGGCTAGACTAGTTGCTAAGGGATATGCTCAAAAAGCAGGCATTGATTATGAAAAAACTTTTGCTCCCACAACTAAGATAAAAACTTTCAGGTTAATATTTGCTCTAGTTGTTTGGCAAATACACAAAATGGATGTGGAAAGTTCCTTTCTTAATGGTGATTTACAGGAAGAATTTTACATGACTCAACCAGAAGGTTTTGTCATACCATGTAAAGAGGAAAAGGTATGTAAACTCATAAAATCACTATATGGTCTAAAAGCAGTCTCCCAGGGCTTGGTATATAAAAATTGATGAGCATCTCATTCAACATGGATTCAACAGGAGTCCATATGATCCTAATCTCTATCTCAAAAAGAAAGGGAGGAGATAGTGATCGTTTTAGTATATGTCGATGATCTAGTCATCACTGGAGGATCAGTGAGGATGACTGAGTCAATAAAGAAAGATCTAACATGATCATTCGACATGAATGATCTCGGTCTTACGCATTATTTTCTTAGACTTGAAGTTTAGAAAGAGAAAATCATATCTTTGTGTCACAATTGAAATACGCTAAGACAACGCTCGAGAAATTCAATATGATGAATAGTAAGCCATTTTCCACACCTATGGAGACAAGACTTCAATTGTCTTAAATAGATCCATCACCAAAAGTAAATGCAACTCTCTATCGGCAGTTGATCGGGAGTCTCATCTACTTGACTTACACTAGACCAGATATCACTTATGCAGTCAGCTATCTTTCACGGTTCATGCAAGAACCAAGGGTTTCTCATTGGAAAGTAGAAAAGTGGATATTAAGGTACATCATAGGAACTATGGACTATGGCCTAGAATATAAGAAGAATAATAACTTCTTCTTGACAGGATATTCATATTCAGATCATGTAGGAAACATAAATGATAGGAAATCCACTTCAAGATTTGTATTCTTTTTGGGATCTGGACCAATATCATGGGGGAGTAAGAAGCAAGACTTGTGTTTCAAGGTCCTCCACAAAATCAAAATATCGTGTAGTAGGTGGAGCTATCTATGAAGCGATATGGCTCCGATGTATACTTGAAGGATTGGGAATACCATAGAAAGATCCAACTATCCTACATGTTGATAACGAAGGAGTAGTAAAACTTGTTTGGAATCCATTTTTTCATGAGCACACCAAACACATTGAGGTGCAGGTATATTTCATTCACGAACATGTTCGAACAAAAACATCTAGCTCCGTATTACCCTGCAGTGATATGCAACAGGCAGATGTCTTCACTGATCACTTGTTCGAGGTAAATTTGAGGGTTTTAGAGAATTTCTCTCTTGTTCACTTAAGACCATGTTGAATTAAGGGGGGGAATGTTAGGAATAAAACTTAGCTTAATTCATCATTAGTTGATATTTGAATAAATGTAATAAGTTAAAGTATTTAATTTAAATACTTTAAACTTGTGTCAATAGGTATTAGTTATCCTTAGTTGTTAGTTAACTAAGTGATAGTGTTCTCATCCCAATGTTTGTGGGATCATGTTCTATCTTGCATATTTTGTTCCTAGATGATTTCCATGAGGGGCAATAGGGGCAATATGTTATTTCTGCATATTTGCTCAGATTAGTTGATTTGCTTCCATATATTGTGGATGCGATAGAAGTTGTCCAATATCTATAAATATTGCAACTCTCTCATTTATCTGTAATGCTTGATTTTGATATTAATAAAATACACAAGAACCATCTTGTTTTTACGTGTAAATCTTTTGTGTTAAATATTATTTTTAGTATTCATTGTCTAGATCTCATACCAGTCATCAAGGCAAAAGATCGATTGTCTCGTAGATGAGCAACAAGGAAAAAATCAGCTCATAGACAGTCATCTTTTCCAAGAATTTCGCAAGAATACTTCATTCATGGAGTTGGGACTCGAGTAGTAGGCAAATGCAACGGAGCATACCTTGACCTATCAAGTACTTAGCTTCATTAGAGCTAAAGGAGAAGCCATGACTTGTAATGCTTATTTTTGAGCATGAGGGTGAGCATCAAAGCACCAAATATCGACTCCAACACTTCTAGGAGCCTAATGCAAATCATCCCGATGAGGTATCTTCTTTGTTTGTCATTGATTCTTTGGAAAATTATGTGGAATATTGTTCCCATATCAGTTTTTCACTCTCATACACGACCATGCTCATTGCAAAATCAATTACATGGTCTCAAATTTTGAGGAAAGGAAGTTACTTTAACTTTCAAGTGTCAGGTTTTATTTGAAGTCTTCCTTGCCTCTAATTAGTGTAGGGTATGAGTAGGTTTACTTTCCACGGAACAAGTGCTTATGTGCACTCGCATGTCTCACTTGGGCATGTATGTATCACAAGTGCTTATGCACACTCTACATGTCTCGCTTATCTCGATGTTCCCTGTTTCCTCTCGCACAATTCACCATGCTTTTAGAGGAAGGACGTCAAGTGTAAGAAGTGACGATTCACAGGGGAACATTTGCAATCCTTAAACAAGTTTCAAATGTAGAGTAACTAAAACCAGATTGAGGACCATTTTTCTGAGTTTTCGTTCTCTCATCCCTTCGATAAGTCGTGGTTTGAGCTTTTAGTGCCTTCATAAAAGTCGAAAATTGGTCTCAAGGAGCATCCTTCCTCAAATTCATTCGGGGTTCTCCTAGGTTTGAAAGCAGAAGATCAACCTCAAATTTCCCTTGATCATTCTACGGATATTGTTTAGTTAAAATTCTTACGAATTTATAGTGCAACTCCAACTTTAAAGTGGTGTCCCAAGCCCGAGCAAAATGAGGAAAATTAGTTTCAACAGTAGTCACAATTGCTTCCCGAATCGGCGGTGGTCCCACACTCTGTAATGGCCCTGAAATCATCGATCAATTGTGCTTAATACTTGGATAAACTAGATTCTTGGGATAGGTTCAAGTTATATTTTTAGTCCCAATGGGTCAATCTACAGAGGAGAGAAGAAAATAAATTTCAAATTTAAGACAATTTTCCACTCTCACAAAAATCTTAATTTATAAATTTTGTAAGTGAGATGATAAATTAAGGTCAAGTTCCGAGTTGGTGGTGCTTGAGTGCAGATTGGGGTGAAGTTTCGTGGTTTAAATCAGTTTAAGGCTACTAATAATGACTTCATGCCCAATAGAGGCTTTAGGAAGCTGATCAACCACATCTAGCAGGCAAATATCCCCGAGAGTTGCCAAAATTGTTATCCATTTTACCCCAGGACAAAATGGAAAACAAGGAGAGGTGCGCACCCACACATTGAATGTGGCCTTCATGATAAATCGACGTTTACGGGTAGAAAACCATGTTTAGGGATCATTTGCAATGTTTTGGGAAGAATTGGGATCATTTGAGGAATTTTTTCCTCTTCTAGGTTTTGAAGAACTCATAGTTTGCCTAGGGTGATAAACAAGCTCCGATGTGCCCATGCTCAAAGAAAAAGATCGAAATGGAAAAATTGAGTAACGAGCCCTTTAATATTTTCCTTAGTCCCTCATGACCCACTGATGCAAGAAAATTCAAGAAAAATCTAAAACTTTCAAGAAAATGCGAAAATTGGCCAAGAAGGGGCCCAGAGCTAAAACAACTCGTCGAACATCTCTTGGCGAGCTAACATGGGTGTAGGGAGGAACAAGCTCCAAAGTAGCTCAAGTGAGATAGTAGAGTGAATGGGGGTGAGTTAAGGTCAAGCATCTTGGGTGAGCTAGTAGAATGAATGAGGGTGAGTTAAGGTTGAGTAGCTTTGGTGAGTAGTCGATTGAGCTAGATCTTGGGCTCGGTGCACATACAGTGGTCAACAAGGTGGTTATTGACAAGTTGGCTTAGGTGTGGAACTCTTCGAGGTCATAGGGAATAATTCATTAGGAGCTCCGTGAAAGAGTGAGTCCGTCGTGGGCCATGTCAAAAATGTGTGAAGTTAAGTTTCGAGAGATCGGAGGATGGCATCGCGTGGGGAATTAGGCGAGCCCGAGTCAATAAGATGGAGCGGGGTGTCGTGGGAATCAAAATTTTAGAACTCTAGATGTCATAAGTTGGGGGATCGATTACATGCACAAGCGAACCGGATGTTTGAATCAACAAGAGGCCCGAACTCCAAAGTTCGGAGGTCAAAAGAGCTTTGGGGGTCAACGTTTGATTACATCGGAGTTGGCGGCGTTGGGGTTTCGGCGTTATGCGGAAAGTTGCTCGGTGAATAGTGTTAGTGCAAGGTGAGTTGGGATCTCTAAAATCCAAAGTTCTCGGGGTCTAAATTCGAGTCACTCACCCTTTTAAACTTCATAGATGCGGAAGTGCAGAATTTAGATTTTGTTGAGGGCTCAGTGCATGCAAAGGGGGATGATCTCGAAGTCGAAGTTGGTGGGTCAATGTAGGGATTGAGGTGGCGTTGGACGTTGAGCCATTGAAGAGTTTGTTAAGGTATTTGGGGTGTCCTCATTGGGATCAATGCAAATTTGTTGGTATGGGGAGAAGAAAGGAGCCCAACCGAGTTGGCCCCAACATGCGGTGTAAGGAAGTAAGGGAGGGGTAAAATTCGAGGGCTCGCCGAACCAACGGAAAACATAATGTGGACAACAAATAACTCAGAGCTTACGGGAGGAATGGAGTTTAGAGGTGGGAATAATGTGAACCAACATGGAGTGGGAAATGAAGGATCCAAACATACGAGCTCACCACCTAGCTCACCAAGTAGCTCGGCGAGCTACTCACCCAAATACAATGCACATGGCCAAAATGGAAAATAGCACCCCCTCTCCACTAAAACTTAGATATCTTTCTCTACACTCATCATATTTTTATAAGATTATAGTCATTAGAAAGGTAATTTGAAACCCTACTTGATGAAATCAACAAAAATGGAATTTGGGAAAATTTGACACCCTAAAAGTATAGAAAATTTCCCGAGTTTTGAATAGTGTCCAGATAGGTAAAGGAGAAATAAATGAAGTATGAGCACACATCCTTCTCCCACATGGCAGAGTATAAGATGCATGGGCATCAAAAAGGGCTCCCATAATGTCATGCAAGCAAGCATGGTGTGCCTTGTGGGGATTAAAGACCTAGAAATCTGAATTTGTCCCTCTCTCTCTCTCTCTCTCATCTCATTCTTTCTATAAAATGTAAAGGGGGAGCTTTTGTAAAAGGTTAAACACTTCTTCCATGTTGTTCCCCCTTCCACTCTTCAGAGGAAGATTTGGGGCTTAAAGCCTTCACTCTAAGCATTGTAATGACATTCTTGCCTCTCCTATACTATGATGTATTGTGCATAATATATGGAGCAATAAATCATGTTTTGTGTTTATTCTTCTAACCTTGTATGGGTTTATTGTTTTATCTTGCCTCTCTTCATGACAAGGTGTTTTGTGCATATTCTTGTTTCCATTACAGGGGTTTACTTGATGTTGTGTTTATTATAATGGTGCATTATATGTAATTTGGTATGTGGTGCATGTCTACCCTCTCCATGCCCATCGTTCTCCATTTGCAGGCTAAAGATTATCTAATAACCCCTTCTCTTAGTGATATCACCACCCCTAGTGTACGATTTCCTTTTCATGCACACACTCTCTCCCTATCTCCTTGGAAGTGTTAGGGTAGGATTAGATTTTTTTAATGCATTTATGAGTAGTGTAGTGCTAGGTTTAGGAAGAGGAAGTCGGTCTTCTCCGGAGAGTTATCCCAACTGTAAGTCCCACACTCAGGGATAACTCCATATTACACAATCACACTTATTGCCTTAGTCAAAAAAGCTAGCTTGAGGGGTGTTGTGATTCAGTGATAATAAGATTTTCGTGGTGGGCAACATATAGATACCCTATTTTCCTAGATATGGACAATATTATTGGGATATATTGATAGAGTAGGGCTTTGTCATATAACACGATTGGGGATGACGCCCTTAAATATGCACCTCATTAGAAGTTTGTGTGAGTTTTTGAATGTCGACACATGTATATTATGTCTCCCAGCATGAAATATGATGGTCACTTTAGAGGATGTCTGTCAATTCTAAGATTTTTCGTTGGTTGGAGAGAGAGTATAATTGTTTCCCGAGGATAGGACATATCATATGAGAGCTACGAAGAGATACTTATGGGACGGGGTGGGCTAGGAGATCCCTTGATTAGACAAAGGATTATCATGACATCCTAGGTTTCATGATTTTGGAAATATATTACAATGTTGTTGGCTTTGTATGTGGTAGTTGATAGTGGTGAAGTATCTATATCATATAGAATATGGTAGATTTTTTAGTATATTGAGGATCATGGGACTTGGTATGCATGGGGTTGATGTATATTAGTACACTTTTATAGAGATTTGTATAGATTCACTTTTGAGAGCCATAGTGGTGGTATGGCAGAGATTACATTATTACACATTTGGGCTTATGAGCATATTACTTACATGTGATTAATAGGTGGGCCACAAATAGATTGGTCACATCCACAGATAGTGGCAACACGATGGGTTTTCCCAAGAGGTTAAATTTTGATACCATGACTTATAGATCAATTTTGGATAGATTAACATCAATGGATATTATTTAGAGGCTTTATAGAGATTATTTAGGGTGGTCGAGAGGATGTTGTAGAGATTCAAAGTGTATTTGACAAAATATATGGTTAGAGGATCAATTCCCATGCACGGGGAATTATATCTATATGAGTGAGTGACCCGCTAGTTCGGGATCATGTAGGAGGTGCCCCCACTACCATACCCATGGAGGTCATTTACACATGTAGCCCATAAATATGGAGCTTGCCTTGGGCCCATGACTTGAGTTAACCTACTACCACCCCTAGAAAGAGAGGTAGATCCGAAGATAGTAGTTAGTGATAAAGATGTTACGAGGTTGTATTATAATCTATACACCATGGTGGGTTGAGCATCGATGTGTGCTCTTGTTTCCAATATTAGTGGGTGGTTTAGATGGAGGTGCAAATGAGGCTCAAGTTCCTCCACCTAAAGCGGGAGGAGGAAAAGAAGATGCCCATGGTGGGGATGTAGTAGCAACAACAGTAGCTCAACGTAAGTATATATTGTGATTGAGTTATTAGTTGATGATGTATTCATGATTGGTTAGAAATTGACATTATCTAATACATGTATTGTGATGATTGTAGGTGATACCGTTGGAGCTCAAAATTACACCCTAGATATGATCGTGAATGACCAAGAATTATGAGGCAACATGGGACTGTCTCTCGATTATAGGACCTACAAACCGAGACAGGACTCGCAAAGAAGGTCGCCTTCCTCTACCTTTTCTAATGCTAATACTACGATTCCAAGGGACCGGGGTGAAAAGGAGATGCATAAGGGAAATCCTAAGCTAAGGGAAGGTGATAGCGTCAGAAAGAGATTCGATCACTCTCCACGAAGGTGAAAGAAGGAAACAAAACGCATGTGAGAGGGTAGAAAATATGTGCCATAGACAAGAACCACATAGATCCGGCTTTCTTCAAACAAACAACACATGAAATGGATCATGCAAGTAAGGAAAACACATAGCATGCTAAGAAATGCAAATAGAGAGGCAAGGAGAAATAAAATGTGAGACCATGGCAGAGAGATAGCCACAAAATCTGATTTTATTACTTAAGGGATGCATAGTTGTTTACATTCATGGAAGAAGGTGAAAATACATTACAAAGACCAAGCTCAAGGTCTAAAACTTGTGGGAAGTCAGCCACCATTTTGGCATGGTGTCGTTACAACAAAGAGGATCCTTTTTATGAGCAGAGCTCTTACATTTATAAAAAAGGAGAGAAGAAGAGGAGAAAGAGAGGGAAACTTGAAATCAAATTTCCAACCACCAACAATAAGCAATAAATGCCTTGAAATATCTGGGTGCCTTTGGTCATCCACTGCCACACGCCTTTTTCCTTGTTGGAGAAAATATGGGCGCCCATACTAAATTACATGTTACTATTTGTGCCCTCTGAATCGTATCTTTTACGTGTTGGATAAGTCTTCCACCTTTCCAAATATTTATCCTCACTTAAATTAACAAATCCAATTTCCATTACATAGAGGAAGTTGGGACCTTTCCATTGATAAAAATTTTGTAAATATCTCGATCATCCGATCAAAAGTTTTGGCAATTTTAGTCTCCCGCAAAAATTGTCATTTTTTTTTGATATGCACTTTCTTCTTTTAGTCCTACACGTCTTTTGGATTCCACAGTTATTCCTTGTGTGTTATAGCTTACTAGTTCTCTTCTTCATTTTGTGGCTTCCAGTGTAGCACGACTTCATGTCAACATCCGCGAACTAGTTTAAATTTTTTCCCATGGCGCCATTTATTGCTCTATTTTGACCCGCGGCCTCTTCTAATTTGGCACAACTTATAATCATTACCCGCGGTTCTTCTTTCTTTCATCTCATTGCATTTTCTATTTGCTTTATCTGTGGCTTTTGTTTCAATGTATCGTGACTTGCTAAAACATTTGTGGCCTTGTTCTTTGTCCGTGGCTTTGCCTTCTTTCTTCTCGCAAAGCATGCTTAAAATCTTCCATGGTCCTTATTCTTTATCCGTGGCTAGTTAAGTTCTATTTTGTAAGGGTGTAAAAATAATCAACATTTTTGGTGACTCGTAGGGGTCATCTACTTGCTAGATGAATTGATCAATGGCTTGAAGCATCCATTGGGCATGGAGTCAACCTGATAAACCTGAATTATGATTTAAACTTGAAGAACCACCCCTGAGACCGCTAGAAGCATAGTTGGACTTGACCTCTGTAAATGATCTATTGGGGCTGATGAATACACTTTGAAAGCTGCCCCAAAATCTGATTACACCATGAACCCGCAAAAACTATATACAAAATGAAAATCATACATGCCCCAAGTGGAACATGTAGAGTGTGCACAATGCACTTCTTTTCTACTGAAAACAAACCTACTCCTACTCTACTCTAACTAGATACAAAGAGAAACTAAAAATACTTAAACAGCAGGAGAAGTAGCTTCCCTTATTTACAAAGTGCAGCCATGTAATTAATTTGGCAATAAAATCACATGGTGGAAGTGCAAACATGATCCACACTTCCTCTTTCATCAAAGTATCAACTAAAAACAAGATGTATACCTCCTTAAGTTCTTCTGCATCTAGTTGGAGGTATTATAGCTGACCTTTGGTACCTTGATGATCATCCTCATGCGCTGAAGTGAGCATGACTGGTGACGACTCTGTTTTTGGCTCCAAACTAGCAAAATATCTGATTGAGCATATGGCCTTGGGAAATCACAGAATGATCCTCATGATCTGCCCATCTCTTTAAATCTCATCCCTTTGATTGGGGACATCCTGCAGACATTATGGAAGAATAGAGTTGTTTGCAAACTAATTTGGCTATTATGGTGCTTCTACAAAAAAATCATCAAAAGACTATGCCACCTTCATGATGATTGGGATGTCATCATCCTTATTTTCCACCTCCATGGATGGCTGATGAGAAATTCTTGCAGCAAGAGACTCGTTGTGCTTAGAAGACAAATGGTGGGGCTGTAAAAGTGGTGATCTCAATGGGTTCCTCTTCACCAATGCAATCTTCCAAGTCTGATAGGAAATTAACCTCTTCATGATCAAGTGTTGCAAGGTATTGTTCTCCTTGGATCTCAGCTTCCATGTGCTCCTCTTCTTGCAGATTTGAAGCTAATTCTTCCTCCGATTCTCGATTCGCCGGATGAGATGAATCAACAACCTCTGTGAACACAAGTGCCATCATGCACACTACATTCAAAGTAGAGAGATTGTTGGTCATCCTCTTGTGTTTGCTCTATTGTAAAATCATCTTCCACCACTTGTTCTTCAATTTGTGGCTCATTTGAAGGTTTGACCAACAGTGGCACATCATCAAGCTCAAAATTTAAAGCCCAATCTTTCAAATTTTGTATGAATTCTTCCTGTTAGGCTCTACAACTGGTTTTTGTATTGTTTGTGGTGGAAGGGAAGGTGTAGGATCTTCTTATGAAGGAGATGGAGATTTGGAAGGAAAAAGGGTAGAGAATTGAAGGTGGGATGGGAGGGAAGAAGATGGAGAAGGGGAATTCTCAATGGGGTAGTAGTAAAAAGCTAGGGATATGAAACTCGGAGATTGAGATGGTGTAAGTTGGGGAGGAGGAATGGGAGGGCTATAGGATGAAAGTGTAGGGTGACCCCATTGACAGGGCTACCTAACACTAGATTGGTAAGCCTCCATTTCTTCAACCTAGTCTATAATCCATGACATAATTTCAACAAAAACTATAGCTTCTATTGAGGGCTGAACTAGTTTGGTGCAAATCCTATCCATGGGTAGGGCTTTCTAAAACCAATTATGGTTGCCTTCACTATGCATGTAACTCTGGCCTATGCCATGCTCATCTCCATTTCTTCAATCTACCTCTGGAAATCAAAATTTTACATGGGAACGCTGCTAACATCTACATAACCTTGTTCTTGATAAAAATTTTGGTTAGATGAATAACCATATGGGTCATTGGAGGGTGGGTTATACACATGTTCTTCATAATGGGGTCATAAAACTAATTTAGAGGAGGATTTTGAAATTATGGGAATGGTTTTGCTATTGCAAATGAGAATCCCAATGAACAAATGAAGTCATGATTACACAACTTCATGAAAGAAGAAAATGAAAGGGTATGGAAGGAAAATGGATAAAAATGGATGGGTGAATGAAAAGAAGGGAAAAGGTCTGCAACTTAAAAATAATGGGTTACATGAATTAGTGGAGTCATTAGATATGCTTGAAACTACCTCCAAAGGCTGAGATTTCACCAAGAGCATATCAAACTTGATGAAATGAAGATGTAGACCAAGATACACACTTGTCAAATGTATAGCTTTGAATGCTTGTCCCACCATGTTTCACTTGATTCTTAGAGCGTTTCCTTGAATATTGACGAAACAGATAAGGGTAAATGGGCTAGGAGGAATACCTGTTAAAGTGGTTGAAGGTTGTTGCGTGCATATGACTTCTTGATCCACAGCTAATCATGAGAGCTTCCTTTTGGCTGGGAGGAACTACCTGAAATAGAAAACAAGACCACCAAATGGAAGTTAAACAATATATGCAGTGGACTGCCTAGCGTATGCTAGTTCCGGGAAGTGTGATACTCCCTAGAAGGCTGTCAATCCACTGTTTAAAACAATTCAATGTTAACAATAAATAAAATATTCCGTAGTTAGAATGATTTAGGTGTCTCATTCGACTGATAGGAAAATTCATTCACATGAGGCTAAGTTATGATTGAATCAAGAGCAAGGTCCTTGTCAGAAATCTTGGTATTGGTGGTGAGTCCTGGTTTTGGGTTGTTTTGGGTATTTGGTGGGGATTTTAGGCTCTGTTCTTGGTCTGAGGATAAAACACAAAGACCGACGCTTGGCTGGTATGATCGATGTCGGTTCTAGTGAAATTGGCTATGGTTAAGGGTAACCAGTGTCGGTATGGTTGGGGTAGAGGAAACTTGTTAAAATCTTGGTGTGAGGGCAGATCTGAGGCTAAATGGAAATGGAGAGGGCAATGAAAAGGTCTATGGAGATCTTGGATGTACTCAAAGATCTTTAAAAGTTAGGTATGGGCAGTTTAATGGTGTGGGTGAAGGAATGATCAAGTTTGCATGAAGGTGGAAGATGGGAGAATGGGAATGCAAGTAGAAACTAATAACAGAGGTAACATAGCCTACTACAACGAAAGTAGATGAATGTTGGTTAACAAAATACTTACTGTTGTATAAGCTTGATGGTTGGATGGAAATGGCAGTTGATCATATGGATGGAGCTTGGTGTGGTGATGGTGCTTCCCAGGATGCTCCCATGAATGGAAATGGCTCTATGATCACTTTTGATGTTGGTTGTGGATGCTCTGATGCGTGTGCGAATACTGGTTCTGCTTGCATGTAGCTCTGGTTTCATCTCTTACTCTCAAAGTGTGTCAACCTTGAAATAAGGTTGTTTTTGGGAATAAATGGTAACCAACGATGGTTCCAAGTCTGACCAATGGCGGTTTAGGGTGACCGATGTCGATTAGGGTGGGATTTCCTAGGTTTACTAAACGGGCAGATCCACTTGATTTCTTGGATCCTGTTTGTTTTTCTCTCGCAGATTAGAATGGAAGCTTCCTTTCTAATGGGTGGGAATGTGGTTAGAGGGAATGTAGGCTTTGATTTTTAGGGTTTAGGTAGGTCTTAGTTAGTTATGGCAACATACTAAGAATAGGTTTGGGGTGAGGTGGCTAGGTGAGGTGTATAGGTGAGGTGGGGGTGTGAGAATTATCTCAATTAGGATATTTAAATAATAAATATTATGAGATCATGAATTAATTTAATTAAATTAATTAAATTAATATTAGAGTGGGGTGAAAGGGGCCATGGTTAGGTGAGTGTATTCAAGGTGATTATTTGACATGGGACCAAGGGGAGTGTGACCCAATTTTGGTGTCTACATTTTGCCCCTTTTTGTTGCGTAGCTTGTATTGGTAAGTGACGCTAACAAAAATAAGGTGTGGTTGCCCCATGTGTGGGTGAAGGTGATCCCCCTCAAATCAGGAACTGATGAGGCGAAGGCAAAATTGGTGAGTGGTTTGATAAAAGGTGGATGTGATGAAGAGGAAGGTGGACAACAGGGGTGAGGAGGGTAAAGGTCCAATCGGGTAATCTAGGTAATGGGTCAGGGTCAAAGGTAGTAAGAATATCAAATGCACACACATGTATAAAGCGCACCACAATACCGGGTTCAAGAGCATGCAAACTCTACATTGTCTAAGTTCAATAGGTTTATCCAAACAAGGTTGAGGTGATTCTCAACATCTTTGGTGATTCTCAATTGGTCATAAACCAAGTCAATGGTATATACCAATGTCATAATGAGATACTTCAAAAGTATAAACATCATGTAGACATACTTTTGACCACCTTTGACCGTTATGCCCTTCAAACCGTCCCCCATTCTACCAACAAATTTGTAGATACCATGGCCTTCTTGGCTTCCTAGATACCTGCTTCACCCGCCGATTCTAAAATATTTGTCACCATACAAAGACTCCAATCACCCTCTTATTTACCTCACGAAGTTTACTCTATTGGAACCACCACTCCCAACCCGAGTGACCTTTGGTATAAACAATACTCAGACTATCTTTCCCTCTCCATCTTACCTCTCGACCTCACTCGTAATGGAAAACGTGCCTTTCTTAAAAGGGTCTCTCATTATGTCATCATGGGTGGTCTCCTCTATAAGCGCGACTTCGATGGTATTCTCTTACGGTGCCTTACGAGTTTTGAAATTCCTTATACCATTAAGGAAGTTCATGATGGCATATGTGGAGGTCACTTCAGTGGCCTTACTGTTGCTAAGCGTATTCTTTGCCTAGGCTATTATTGGTCGACCCTTAACCATGATTGTTGTGATTACATTAAGCGTTGTTTGAAATTCCAACAACACGCCAACCTTCATCATACACCCAGTCATGCCTTATAGGCCACCTGTGACCTTTGGCCCTTCTCTCAATGGGGTTTGGATCTTGTCGGAGAGATCAATCCCCAGTCTTCCCAATGACATCAATGGATAATCACTGCTACCAAATATTACACCAAATGGGTTGAAGACATACCTCTCGTCTCCACAAAAGTCGAGAAAATATGCGAGTTCATCAATCATCACATTATTTATCACTTTGGTGTCCCACATCGCCTCATCATTGATAACAGAAAACAATTCAAAAATAAAACCTTACGGAAACTTTGTGACACCTTTGGTATTCAACTAAGTTTCTTGTCACCATATTACCCACAAACCAACGGCCAAGCCGAATCCACTAATAAAACCCTGAACAAAATTCTCATGAAATTGGTTAACGATACTGGGAAGGACTGGCATATGCACATTCCTTTCACCCTGTGGGTGTACCGCACTAGTATTCACACTTCCACTGCTGCCACACCCTTTTCTCTAGTCTACGGTACAAAGGTTGTTCTACCTCTCGAAGTCCAGATTCCATCTCTTTGTATTTCTCTCCATGACATGCTCAATGATGATGACTTTCTCCAGGACCATTTAACACAACTTGAGTTATTAGATGAACGTCGTCTTAATGCTCTTGATCATCTTCAAATTTACCAAAAACGTATCAAATGTGCCTATGACAAACGTGTCCATAAATGAAGTTTCCAAGTCGGTGACCTTGTCCTAGAGGAAAATCAACATGTAACCAAAGCAAAAAAAAGTAAACGGGCAAATTTGCTCCTAATTGGCTTGGACCATACATTGTGACTCATGCTTATGGATCAGGTGCTTATCATTTATCTTCACTAGATGGTAAACCCGAACCTGAGCCCCTTAATGCCTTGCATCTTCGACCATTCTACTATTGACTTTCAGTCCTACCTCACCTTCTACCTCTTTTCATGCTCGTCCCTTAAGCACTTTTCACTTCCCTCCTTTCACTATGTCATCCCCAATGATTAAACAAGAATCATGTGTGTACCCATCACTCTTTTACCCTCTCTTAAATATGTGTACCATGACTCTACACATGGCATGATTCTCATGGATACTTTTCATCTGCTTTCAAATGAGATCCCATGGTCATTTCACCTTTATTTTTGAACAAGAATTTGATTCTTCACCTTAGTCTTGTCTATGAATTAAAAACCCTCACATGGGATCCAACTCCTTGAGTCAAACTTCCAATAAAAAGATGACTCCCTCAAAAGGACATCTTTCTCTCTACATCGTTGTTATAAATAGACTGCTCCCTTGAAGGACAACTATGTAAAGCTTGCTAAAAAAGAATATGAAGCTTCCCACATCGATCAGCTTCACGAAGACCTCAAGGAGTTAATTTCCTCATCCCATATAGACTTCCCGCATCGATCAATCTATCTCAAATATAATTCAAAACATACACCTTTTTCATCATGGACTTGTTTATTGTGATCTTGGATCTCTTGCCATAAGGCATGCTCCCTCACGCCATATAAACTAACCACTTTTCACCTTCTCACCATTCACACTTTCATTTCCTACCGCCTCAAGGGACCTATTGGAACCATGACATTTGGTGATCATGTGACTACTCTTCACCTTTAGAATGATCAATCATGCAATGTCTTTAGGGTCTTACGTTCATTAGCCTATCTAAGGTATGACCCACTCATTCGATCCTTACCAATTAGGTGGCTTTCTTGCCTCCTCTTATCTTTTAACCTTCTTCATTATGTATTGATTATCCTATACAGGACTAGACCCTCGACACTTACCTCTGGGAAATTTTCCTCTTTCACCACAATCAACTTAAAATCACCCATACCAATGTGCCTACTGATTCAACCATACCTAAACGACCTTGAATCAACCATGCCTATAACCTACCAACCCATTCTCATACCTCCTTACATTTTCCCTAGCTTATGGGAGAACTACATCGGCCTGAGGTCCCTTTTTACCAAGACTATGTAGGTAGCACTCCGGGGGCATGGGGCCTTTGGAGGTTAGCTCGACCACTCTCTACCCTAACCAATTCCCCTTTCCCTTTCCTAATCACATTCTACCCTAGTTAATTTCCTTTTTTATATCAATAATTGGAAATTTAACCAAACAAAACAATAATCACTTCACATCTTTATCATCATCATTTATACATTACCATTATGTCTATCATTCATTATGTCTACCATTTCTTTACCATTATCACACATGTTACTATAAAACATCTCAACATGACCCATACCATCATTAATTGCACAAATTAATGAGTTACAAACTCAATCCATGCCTATGGCCTGACTCCATCCATGCCTAAACCACAACCTGACACCATCCATGCCCAAACCACAACCCGACTCCATCCATGCCTAAACCACAACCTGACTCCATCCATATGAGCTGACTCAATCCATGCCAAACCTAACTCGATCCATGCCTATGACCTGGCTCTATCATGCCTACACTACTTAGTTTCCATCACATATACAAATCAAAATAACAAGTTAAACACAACCATATACACATAATCACCATAATCACCATCATCTCTATAAATCAATCATCTAAACATGTGTATCCATATACATGACTCTCAAATATCTTCAACACGCAGGCCGATGTATATAACAAAATCTCAAAACTCTCATGTACATCCTCACTATCTTCGACACACAGGCCGGTATATATGTCAAAAATATGATATCAACAATAAAATAATTATGCATGGAGCTCAATCATCTCCCCATCTGATGTTCAAACCAGTCTCATCATCTGCCTCTCCCCGCTCCTCTAGCTTCGACGTTTGGTGACCTCCCTCCACCTCACCCTAGTCTAGCCCCGATGGTCCTACCTCTGCGGAGTTGGCCTCCGTACACCAGTGGCCTCACCCTGAATTGGCCCTGGGCTCGCCGGCCCCTTGTACTCTCCACACTATGTGTGCGGGATCTGCTCCTCTCAGTCGAGGCCTATTGTGTTATGTACTCGGCATATGATAAGACATATATACCCGCTATCATCAAATGATCTTGAAGTATCTCACCTCACCCATGGTGTCTCTCAATCTAGTAGCGAGTGCATCGTCTATGGTGGTGTCATTGGCCTCTGACCATGTCCCTACCCTTGTGGTGGTGCCATCGGACCGGAGCACGTGCCTCGTATCTAGGCCACTATACGTGCTCGTGCGGTGACAACCAATTGGCCCAGTAAACCACTGAACTTGTCCTCGCGCCATGGCTAATTGGCCCTGTAAACCTGTCACCTGCTCCTGTAGGGCGGCTACCTACACCCCATCTCTATCTCCACCCTCCCCCTCTCCCTCCGGTGTGGGTGTTGGTCCATGTACTCCCTGGGCCTAAAAAGTGGTCACTAGTGCCTGCAGGGTCGTAACCTGTGCCTCGGCCCTTGTCAAATGTCCCTGTACTATGCCCAACTGGGTCACTAGGGTAACCACCTGCCCCTGTAGGGCATCTCTCTGCACTGTGATGGTAGCCAAATATGGTTGCCTTGGCCTCGGCGGTATTTCTCTTAGCTGAGCAACCCATCACTACCTGTACCTAGTGGTCACCCCGACATCATCTATTTGTCGGTCGACCGGGTGCTCCTTCTTGATCGACACTATAGGTCGTGGTGGAGACATAGGCCTCTCCACATCATCTCTCCTATACTGAGGGAAGGGTGGAGGTATATCTTGTGGCAACCCAAACTGTCATCTGACCCGGTCTATGGGTATCATCTCATGCTCCCCAGCCCACCACCCCTCTATCCACCTGTAAATTTGTAGCCCATCCAGCTCCGCCGCCATCTGCCTGTATGAAGGATAGCCTACATATGGCCTCCAAATAATGTCCACGTCAAAAACCCCTCCAATAATCACCTGTAATAGGCTACATCATGTGTCACTCTAGCCACTCGGTGCTCTCCCATAACCGGTACCCATCACATGTAGCCCACTCAAACAAAACCTGGCTTAAATGCGTACTGAGGCATACCAACCGGGCATGCACAAATAATGAGCTCATAGGCCCAACAATATAACAAAATGTGCAACACAAGTGAAGCATCGTAGTCACCCATAAGCCACAGCTCCTTGATAAATTGTACCAAGAATGTAGGTGCCCATGCAAACCGAGTCCTGCTCTCCACCATGTTGTGTAGGACCCCCATCAGTGACCGTGGGAATCTCCCACCCTCTGCATCTGGCAAAGTGCAAAATAATAGATTACCTCCATTAGAAGTACTACCAGCCTCATCTCCTCGGGGTAGGCTCAATACATCACCCCATAGCTCATACTAGCACTGTGGAATCCTAACAATGTCAGCCCCTCTCCAAACACTGGTAATAGTAACTCCTTAGATGCCTCTGAGGAGATTGAGTAAACTTGTGTACCTACTATAGGTAGTCACAAGATCCTATAAACATCCTCTAGGGTGATTGTGATCTCACCTGTCGACAAATGAAATGTATTGGTTGCGAGTCCCATCTATCGATGAGGGCAACCATCAAGCTCACCTCTCGAACTACGTGTTGGTAGCATCTAACACCAATCAGACCCACATCTGCAACATGGATCCACTCCTTACGTGTTGTCTCCCCGTATCTCCACGAGTAAGGGAGGTACCATGTCCCTCATCCGTAGCTGGTCCCTGGCCTGCATACAACCAATCATATTAATAAACCTTGACCAAAACCTACATACAACCTTGTTATCCCCCTACTACACCGCTTACCCTAACTAAATCACCCTTTCACCTATATATATGCCTTAAATCAACACTACCTATCTACCTATCTACCCATGCCTCGGACCCTCCCCTATTGTCATTTTTCTTCTCTCACTGATCTTCCTTATTAGCTCACCTACCCATACCCATAACTCTACCCCCTCTAACTCTCCCTCCCCTACCTATCCGTCTGTGAGTGACCGGAGGTCGGCAGAAATTGGGTGGGTTTGTGATGGTGGTTCAGTGTATAAGTGGTAGTATCAATTCCCCCATAGGTGAGATTGGTGCGAAGGTGGGGAGGACCGTAAATGAGGTGCTCTCCTATGCGGTGATCGTAGTGAGGGTGTTGGTGAAGGCTTCCATACTCTTGTGGAGTAAGGAATGTGTTGACATTATATAGGCGATACTCCCCCAGAGTGAGGCGTTGAAAAACACCTTCCAAGGGATCGGTGGTCGATATGTGGGTAGCTGGGATAAACGATGTGTTAGAGATTGGATCAAAGGTGGAGCTAGCTGATTGGGAGGTTGATGGGTCGGCAGTGGAGGTTGTGGCGGTGGTAGGGATGGAGGAGTTAGGTGCACTTGATGTAGTGGCGGACCTTTGGTAAGTGGATGTGTAGGTGAAGAGGAAGTGGTCATGGAGGTAGACGCCTTAATGGGTATAAGCACATCATTGGGTCGGTAAAGCATGTTATAGGTTTTGAAAGGTGATGGGTCAGCCAAAATGGTATAGGTGTGTCCTTCATGCTCAAACTTTACACAACGGTGTAAAGTGGAAGGAACACAACCCATGACACGAATCCAGGGTCTACCAAGCAACAGGTTATATTGAAATTCCCCCTCTAAGACGTAAAATAACTCTGGAACAGTGCGGGGGCCCATGCGAACATGGAGGATGATGGTGCCAAGTGTAGAGGTGATAGCGTCATTAAATGAACACAACATGACAGGATGTTTATGCATGTAATTGTTGGGTATGCACATTTGGTCGAACACATGAGAGGAGATGATGTTAATGCTAGCACCCCCATCGATCATAACACATCGTACACGTATATTATCAATATGGACGAGAGATGAAAAGGGCTGGATTAGGGTCATCGGTTTGGTGCGGTGTGATCTCTTCATCTGAGAAGCTGAGGGTGGCTACTTGGTGAGTAGGTGGAGGTGTAGAAGAAGGTGATAATTTAGTGAGAGAGGCTACATGATGAGGTGTAATAATGGAGGCTACAGGTGTAGGGTCATTGGGTAAGACCTCAATAGACTGAAGAACCTCCATGAGAGCTTGGCGATGGGATTCAAAAGTTTGGATGAGGTCATATAGGGACATTTTGAGGGAGGATTGGTGTAATTGTTTGAGCATCGCGTGATGTGTAACCCCATTGGAAATAGGATATGTGGGGCCATGGATAGTGACTTTAGGTGAGGGTGTAGATGGTATGTTGGGTATAGGGTTGGTTAGTGGGTTAGTTTCCTTTTCTTTGCCTTTGTCTTTCGTGTGTGGTTAGCAACGTGGATCATGTTGATTTGGGGCGGGGAGGTAGGTGAAGTAGGTGAGCCATGAAAGGTATAGTGACAGGAAGGGCAAAAGCCAAGAGGCAGGAAGGAACCTTGTGAAATAAGTTGGGCACATCGACATTTGGATGGAGATTTGGCGAGTTCTCTGATACGAACCATGTTAATTTCAAATCTGGGGTGGCTCTAAGAGTTGTGGGGGTGGAGGTCTTGGTCGTTGAGTAGGAAATGAGGGAAGAACTATGTGGTGTTGGCGAAATGGGGTCCTCATTGAGAAGGTCATCATCGTCAAAGTTTTCTTCAGGAGGACATAACTGGATAAGAATGATTTTCAAAGCCTTACAGTTCTCTACATCGTGTCCTGACACACGATGGTAGGTGAAAATTTTGGTTTCGTCAAACACTTTTGGTTTGGGTTTGAGTGGGTCGTAAGATCTAAGAGGTGGTAATGTGATGACAGAAGTTTCGAGGAGGTTGGTTAGGATTTGGGCATAGGATCCCACTAGTGGATCGTGAATGGGAGGTGAATGTGGGTTTGGGTACAGGTGCGGCTGATTGTACAGGAAGGGTCTTTGTCAAGAGGGGGAGTGGGTCGAGCTATGGTTTTAGGTGTTGGTGTGGTCTTAGGTGTTGGTTGTGTCTGCTTGGGTAAGGGCATGGTAGATGAACTGGCAATAGAGTGTGTGGTTGGTTTGACTACCTTATTGGAGGGTAGCGGATTTTTGACTTTAGGTTGCACCTTCTTGTGTAAGGGTGATATGGGTGCACAAGATTTAGAGGGAAAAGTGGATGGTGGAAGAGGGCGGGTTACCCATGGGGATAACTGAGGTGCTGTGGAGGTAGATGGCGTAGGTTGTGCAGGAGGTGTAAGGGAAAGGGAATGAAGTGTTGTGGGTAGTGAAGAAGTTATTGATGGTATTGGAGGTATGGGTGGTAAAAATGTTACAGGTGTGGGTGGAAGTTGTGTCGGGTGCTTAGGTATATTAGAGATCTGCGAGGGAGGAATGGGCTACTACATTTTTAGTTTACCAGCAGGTGGAGGTTTCTTAGCTAGGGTCGAGGGGTGAGGTCCTAAGATGGACGGAAGGGGTGAAGGTGATGAAGGTGTGATCGGTGAGGTTGGGGTATGAGAATTATCTCAATTAGGATATTTAAATAATAAATATTATGAGATCATGAATTAATTTAATTACATTAATATTAGAGTGGGGTGAAAGGGGCCATGGTTAGGTGAGTGTATTCAAGGTGATTATTTGACGCGGGACCAAGGGGAGTGTGACCCGATTTTGGTGTCTACACACCGGGCACACAAAAGCTGTTGGAGCTCAAAATTTCACCCTAGATATGATCGTGAATGACCAAGATTTTGAGGCAACATGGGACTGTCTCTCAATTGTGGGACTGCGAACTAAAAGACAGACCTTCGGAGAAGGCCGACTTCCTCTACCTATTTCTAATGCTAACACTATGATTCCAAGGGACTAGGGTGAGAAGGAGATGCATAAGGGAAATCCTAAGCTAAGGGAAGGTGATAGCGCCAGAAAGAGGGTCGATCACTCTCCATGAAGGTGAAAGAAGGAAAGAAAATGTGGGTGAGAGGGTAGAAAAGACGTGCCACAAATAAGAATCACGTAGATTTGGCTTTCTTCGCAAAACACCATATGAAATGGATCATGTAAGTAAGGAAAACACACAACATGCTAAAAATTGTAAACAGGGAGGCAAAGAGAAATAAAACACAAGACCAGGGCAGAGAGATAGCCACAAAATCCAATTTTATTGCTTAAGGGATGCACAATTGTTTACATTCATGGCAGAAGGTGAAAATACATTACAGAGACCAAGCTCAAGGTCTGAAACCCGTGGGAAGTTGGCCACCATTTTGACATGGTTCCGTTACAACAAAGAGGATCCTTTTTATGAGCAGAGCTCTTACATTTATAGAAAAAAAGGAGAGAAGAAGAGGAGAAAGAGAGGGAAACTTGAAATCAAATTTCCAACCACCAACAACAAGCAATAAATTCCTTGAAAGATCTGGGTGCCTTTGGCTATCCAATTCCACACAAATTTTTCCTTGTTGGAGAAAATATGGGTGCCCATACTGCATTAAATGTTGGTAGTTACACGACACTGGAATTGTATCTTTTGCATGTTGGAGAAGTATTCCACATTTATGCATATCTATCCTCACTTAAATTAAGAAATCCAATTTCCATTGCATAGAGGACGTTGAGACCTTTCCATTGATATAAAGTTTGCAAATATCGGATCATCCGATCAAAAGTTATGGCAATTTTACTCTCTCGTGAAAAGCTGTCATTTTGTTTGATACGATGCTTTCTTCTTTCAATCTATGCGCTTTTGGCTTCGTGGTTCTTCCTTATGTGCCATAGCTTTACTAATTCTCTTTGTCATTCCTCGGCTTCCAAAGTGCAACGTGGCTTCATGTCAACATCCACGAGACTTGTTCTTTTCCCGTGGCTCCATCTATTGCTCTATTTTGACACGCGGCCTCTTCTAGTTTAGCACATCTTATAATCATTACCCGTGGTTCCTCTTTCTTTCCTCTCGTGGTGTTTGTCCATTTACTTTATCCACAACTTGCCAAAACATCCGCGACCTTGTTCTTTGTCCCACGACTTTGCCTTATTTCTTCCGCGACATGCTTAAATTTTTTTGTAGTCCTTGTTCTTTGTCTGCGACTACTTAAGTCATTCTTTTTGCAAGGGTGCAAAAATAGACAACAATACCTATTAGGCGGAAACCGTCATTGTGGATGCCTCGATTTGTATGTTGCTCTCGAAATATTCTCGTGCAACCTTATCACTAGTGGACTACTCGAGAAGATAAGACAATATTGCAGGCGATAACGCTTATTTATTTGACCCGATAGATTGTTGTGGCAATAACTTATGTGGTCTTATAGTGTCAAAGGGACGAGATCCATGTTGAGCTAGTAAGGCATATTATAGGCTAGCTTAGGGGTGATTTGTCAAAGAGTCTATTAGCGAGATTTGTAGAGTAACACACATAGTATGCCTAAGTGCTAGTAGATAATGCACTATTACGAGAGTAATTGTAACACTATCAAGCTAGGTCACGATAAAGAGGATGCCGAGACCCATGAAGAACCTCTAGCTCATGAGATCCAACATATGTATATACCGAGAGTGATGAGGAATAATGTTATGTGTATGTAAAGCTAAGCTCTCTACATTATGGTTATATAGCATTTTGATACGATATATACATACATACATACATACATACATACATACATACATACATACATATATATATATATATATATATATTGGATTTTATTGCATTGTGTATGATTTGTTTTTCATTTGATGGATATATATTTGATTATGTTGTCGATGTACACGTTAATTGTAGTGGATATTTTGAGATATAACATGATGTATATTTCATTGATTTAGTGATGGCATGTGATGTGTTGTGATTAATTGTAACATATTATTGGTTGTAATATATTGTATAGATAAAAGGAATGCATGTGATGAGTGTATATATGTTAATTATAGCATAATGTGTAACATGAGACATCCTAAAGAAGAAACAAACCTATGTGATGATAGTAAATTGAAAATAAGATACAATTAACATAACTGTGTGGTTTAACAACGTATTTTCATCACATTTGAGTCCTCGTGGGCATACTAAGTGAGGAATCCTATTCGTAAAAATGAAGGGTGATCCTCAAATATGCCCATAAGAAACCATTTGCAATGATTGCAAATGAGAAGAGGGATTGGAGATAGTGCATGAGATCATTGCGTAACACGATGAAGTATGTATGGTTCGAAAAATGCAGGAGATAAACTATACAAAAAGATTCAACTTGATGGGATGAACGATGGATAACACCGAAAGGGTCTACCAAAGTCATGTGTGTAACTTTGGGGATAAACCCTTGGGCCTTACTAACCCACTTGTAGACAATTTGTGATCACTCAAGCGTAGGAATAATGTCGATGCAAGAAAGATGACTAGGAGTAGAACCATGCTCATCAAGTCTAACACCGCATGTAGGCCCGTGTTATGGAGAAGGTGAAGTATATCTATCTACATGTTGTGATGCACAATTAATTATACCTTTGTCCTCTAATAACACAAGGTTATGATTTAACACATAACAATTGTTGTCACGATGCCCATTAATATGATGTAAATTACAAAATGGTCGACCCTTCTCACGCTCAAGGTGATGAGGAGGGAGATGATCATTAGGTGGAAATTGAATCATCCTCTTATGAAGTAATGTAAGCAATATTTCATGTGGCCTATCATGAGCCTTATCAAAATATATGGGATTCCATCTGGGAGGGGATTGTTTTCATACTCATGGTTGAGGGGTAAGATGTGAAGAAGTGTTAGCATGATGTAAAACCTTGACTTGATTATCATTATGAGTATTGTAATCATGTGCAATAGAAGGGGTTGTAACATTCACATCTAAAGGCTTAGGCTTGTGTGCTAGCATAATATCTTATTCTAAATCAAAGACACGTGCACAAAGATCAAAAAATGAATCACAAGTATCATAATGTAACCATGCTTTGAGGGATAATACAAGTCACTTAGAAAAGACAAATGGCATTTCTAAATCACTAGGTTGATAAAAAGTAAATGCATGTTGCCTTAAAGCGTAAAATATAATTAAAAACATATTCATGTTCAGCTCGACGCAAAGAAGGAAAATAGTCGTATGTAGACTTAGGGCCTTTATTATAACTAAAGTGATCTAAGAATGCATCCTCAAGTTCTAAAAAATACTTAAAGATCCACTAGGGAGATGAGTAAACCAAAAGAGAGCATTATCAATAAGACTCCTAGAGAAAACCTTAAGTAACATCCTATTATCATCATAAAGATCCATGACTACTAGATAATGTTTAAGACGTAGGCAGGGATCTGTAGTGTCATCAAACAATTAGAGAGAAGTCCTGATGAAATCTCTAAGGAATGGTATTTGAAATATTATATGTAGAATAAGATTGTCGAAATAATACTAGAATCAACACTAGAATAATAGGCCTAACATTCTAAATTCAAAGTGTGAATCTTACATTGGAGCTCACCTATGACATGTATAAGGGAAAGCACCACTTGAGGGGTATAACATGATCACTTAGGGGTTCATTCAAAGGTTGCAATTTACCATTAAAAGTAACCACAAGAACACTATCATGCCTAAAAGCATGATTGGGCGTGATTTGGTCAAGAGAGCCTAGGCTTAGTGTTATGAACAAGCTTTAAAGGGGTATCAATAATAGGAAAGCAATGACACTAGGAGGTGTATCAACATGTGAGCTATTTATAATTTGCTGGAAGATCAACATTCTCATCTTTACCACCATAATCATTACATACATTAACATCTATAAGTGGAAGAGAAGAAGTGTTAATAATATCATTACATTTGCTTGTAGAAGAGAAGAAGAAACATAATGTGCATCATTCACAACATGATCTAGATCAAAATTTGTGCATGGAGGAGAAATGGAGGGAATGACATAAGAAACATCATTCTTTTTACATTCAAATGGAATAATATAAGTGTAATGGTTATTAGAAATTCTACAATCAAGCTCATTATTTTTGCATTCAAGAGAAGGAGTAGAAACATAATAATTGTTAGAGCATGCATTGGAACAAGGAACATCATGTATGTCATTATCATGGCTATATGTGGAATGCATCATTTCCTCCTTAGAAACATAAGGGATACCATCAATCAATGTATAAATAGAGGGCAAGTCATCGATATGTGCACTAGAAACACTAACATCATCACCAAAGTCTATGTTAGTTATAGTATTGGGCTCATGATCACTACTCCAACCTTCAATACCATCCTTAGGGTCATTCTAAGTGACAAGAGGTGGGAAATGAGTGGGGTCATCTAGAAAGGTATCTTTAATAGTAGTTGTAGGAGGTGATGCACGAAAACAAGGATAATGATTAGTGGATGGTTGAAAAATAAGATCTAAATCAACATCAAAGACTACGCCATCTTTAAGGAAATGTCAAAATGGAGTAACATGTTTGGCATCCACATAAGTAGTATGGACTTGGTGAAAGGGATAGTAACCCTTGTGCTTCTAAAAAGCTTGAAAATAATCCATGATCACACACAAGTAGAAAATACACACAAACCAAACACTTTTGTACCCTAAGGCAACAGTAAGGTTTTGGGATCAACAAACCTAGCCTATGAAAACTTTGGCAAGGTCTTAGGTTAAGCAAGGATTCAATCAAAGTGGTTTCACCAAAATGTATCAGTCCTAGTTGAATTTTAATTAATCTATAAGTTTATAAAATAGAAACAAAATAGTAGTATAGATATACAATGATGTTTCATATCAATTATTTATTCATATAAACCGAAAACCATTTCAAGTAAGAGATACATATTATTAAAGGTGAAATGAGGATAGAAAGAGTCACCTAGTTGATTCAAATGAGATTCAAATGGTGTTGTTGAGTGATATGGGATAAAAACAGAGCTTGTGAATTAGGGGAGCCTTCCACCATCATCGTTAGAACCTTTGGGATAAGATCGTATAAGTACGGTCAAGACCATACATCACAAACCAACCCTCTTGTATGGTTTTGGACCTATGTAAAGTTGGAATCTACAAACTTTAGTGTCACTATGTTTTGCTCTTTTTAGCTTTTGGAAACTTCAAAGTGTCACATTAAACCCAAAATTTGACACATGTACCTAAAAAATAACCCTAAATTTACCCTGTAACACACTCAATCACACATTAGACGGAAAATAAAATGTAAATGCTTGAGTCGATCGACCTTACGGTCACCCCGTATGTGAATCATCAATTATGTGCACTACATCTTAGACTTTGTGTAGTTCTCCTAGTGCTTTGTGTCATTACACATGCAACTAATCCCTTGCCCTAACATTTCCCTTGTGTTTCCATGTCGATAACGAGCTAAGACACTTCATCCCATTCAAACCCTGGGTATTGATGAAAGAAATTGGAATTATTCCCTCATATGTTATGATATGCAAATGTACAATAGTGCTCCTTTCCCTTTCAGTTCAATATATGTGGCAAATAGATAAGTGATTGCTAGCTAGTAAATGCTCACATTAGACCTTGTATATATACAAATTCATTTTCTTGATTTTCGGACCTTAGTGGCGGGAAAAATCCGACCCAAACACATCAAATTTCATTAAAAAAGGGTGAATAAGAGACCCTTAGTTCAAATTTAAGCAAAAACTCAAAAGAGTCCAAAAGCATATGGAAGGTTCGAGAGAGGAACACGTAGAAAGCAAAATTTGACTCACGAAATCCGCTCTAAAGGCCAAAATGTAATTTTTGTAGTGTTATCTAAAAATAGTAATTTTGTGAAATTTTGTGAAAATAGATCAACAACCTTGTCTCCCTCGGGATTAGTGACCTTCCACATTCTTCTAGATGTCTCTTCATATTTCCATAATTAGGTATATAAGTATGTGTCATCCGAAAGGGAAGGACACCCATCTCCTCAGAGAGACAACTATTACAATCACAATCTTCTCGAGCAATATACATCCCTTTTTAGAGATATTTTTATGTTTATCCGACACAATTGTTAATTTGTTCTTTGATCCCAAAACCCCTAAGTTTTGGATTAGCTATTGATTATATTTTGGGTATGCAAAGGTCATTGTGTTGATTTAAAAAAATAAAAATGGCCCATTTGTTTCTATTGTAACTTGAATAGGATTTGGATGAGGTAGAGACAAATTTTCTTAACAAATTTTAGACAATTTAAAATGATTTTAAATGCATATGGTATCTCTAAGTGACCTATACTTTTCAAGTACGACAGTTGACCATTTCTTTGAGATTAGTCTCATGAATTTTTTTCAAGTCTCAAGCCACATGAGCCCTAGTGATGTTGACCTCACTCAATTGAGGAGACTCACCACTCAAACATAAACATAAAAAGTAAGTAGTATATACAAGAACATAATACCATAACTCGCATGTATCTTGGTTTCAACAATGGGCCCATAAGTGGAAGGTGCCATTTCTTTAGGTGTATTTTTCCCCTTGCTTTTGGTTTTTAATGTAATCCTAAGCTAAGTATTAGAAGCATTAAAAACAAGCATGAAGTTATCGTTATTAGGTATAGTGGAATAAGCCCACATATTGCAAAGAAGACTTGCTTAAAGAAGTATTTGTCACCATCATTTTGCAAAGAAACATGGAAAACTTTATATGGTAGTGGATGATCTAAGAAACAAAGTTAATTGTGATGTAAGCAAGATAGATTCAAAGGTCAAATAAGATAGAAGCAATGCATTGGAATCAAGGTTATGTGTTATGAATAATTGATTAATTGAGTTTCATGTAAACAAGTTCATTTCAAAGATATAACCCCTACACATTTTTTGAATCGAATATGATTTTTACACGAGCTCGTGATTTTTTTATTAATCATGTCCTTTATTTTTTTGGTAGGTTGCATATGTAAGAAAATAAGAGGAGGCCATCAAGGAGTCTCACCTAAGTAGGCCTATCATTGTCCTTATTTGTAATGCTAGATTTTTTAGGAGTTTTAAAGAACACGAACATAGTAGAAGCAGAACTTACTATGCAAACAAGCTTGATTGAGAATATATACACTTTGCACAATGTTCTAGCATTAATGAAGAAGAGAGAGGGAAGATTCCTAGCCTCTTTTATGTTCATGTATTTTCCTTCATCTTTTAATATATAGGCCTCACACCCACTTGGAAACAATGGTCATTTTTTCATAAATAACTGTTTCTTCCTTTTCATTTCTTAGTTTGCTCGTAGTAAGTAGTAGTCCATGTTTTTATTGGGTTACAAATCAACCGTGTTTTTCAAAAAATTCCTTTATAGTTTATCTTAGTGATTGAGGATAATACTAAAGAATTCAAAATTCATTTTTCCTTATTTATTTTTTTACTTTCTTTCACAATTATATAAACCAATATTTTTTTCATTACAATAGAATTTGTGGACAACTACATTGGAATATTACAAATTTGAACATTACAAGTTTGACAACTTATAAATCTACGCAAATTAGTAAATTGAAATGTAAATAAATGAGCAAAGTAATAATTGTTTTTGTAAGGCTTGTAAAGGTGCTCATCAAATTCTAGTTATGTCGTCACTACTAAATGAGTTAAAGAAGTAAAAAAACATTTCCTTGAATCTGTATTACTCAGACCCTTACTTTTCTTTTATACGGTTAAATAACAACATTCTTGCCTAAATCAGTTCGATCCATAAAACGCTTAAGAGTCTTTAAACATAAAGTAAAGTAAAATAATAAGTTCTTGTTTGTGTTTCCGTTTCCATTTCCATTTGATTGCATGATTTCTTTCACACTCACCGTCCTCGAGAAAAGCCTGGCACTTCATTGTAAGTTTCTCTATGCTATTTTTAAGGAATTAATGTATTTCTGCGATGAGTTGGCATATGCGGCATTAAATTTCATGAAAGTAATTTAAAATAGTAAATTGTGATTGTAGTGAATGAATGAATGATTTAAAAAAGTGTTTATCGAGAATAAGTACTCTATGAAATTAAGAGTCGGAATAAGAGTCTTATGAGCCAATAAAACTTCTTTCTAAGCCAATAAAACTCCTTGATGATTTTATCTTGAATTGTTCTTCCCTTATTCGAAATATATTCCCTTTTAATATTGAAACTTGAACTATAAATCTTAGTCAAAAAATCACTTCTTTTTTCGAACTTGAATTCTTCAAATAAAATCATTAATTTATCTATTTTTAAATTGTGACCATACTTAAAATTAAAATATTATTATAAACTATACTCCATAACATTATGACATTCTATCTCCAACTGCCCCCACCGGCGCTGAATTTTGATGTTCAATGTTACATGTCACAGTAAAATTGTTTGGCGGTCTAAAAAATTATATGGATGTCATTTGACGTTTAAAATTTAATATGCACGTCAAATTTGTTTTTATAATAATTATTACAAAATACATAAATTGAGTTAAATTTTATATGGATGTTGGTGTTCTTTGTAATATTCTCTCATAGTTATGTGACTTTTATTTAATTATGGATAATAGATTGGACTAATCAATTTCATAGTTTTTGACATTTCCATTTTTTCCCAAAAATTAATGTTGTATTAATCAATTTGAATATCCATAAACATCATTAAAGTTTATGAGAACATTAAAACATAATTTCAAATTGGCGAAATGACTCACTAAGTGCAAACTTGCAATTATGTAGAAAATAAGTTTCATTTCCAACTTCAACTCCAAAGCTTGCAAGACCACTCTTCTAATTTCACCTTTCTTGCAAAATCCCAAATCCAATACATCTAGTCTATTATCCAATCTTTATTTGTAAGAAATCAAACAAATAAAAAATAAAAAATCCAATAATAAATTGAAATCAATAAAATACAAGAAGAAATCAAATAAATCTAAAAAGAAATCAAACAAAATTAATTAAAAATCAAAATTAATAGATATTTCTATTTTATCAATGAAATATGTATATATTTATATTTCATTAATAAGATATTAAGATAATTCTATTTTTTAAATTTTATTTACATTCCAAACTTTCCATTTTCATTTATGTTATATTTGTCATGAATTTCACAAATATATTATGTATAGTGTCTATTTAATATTTATGTATTATTTTTCTTTTATTAAAGAGACAGTATACATAATATATTTGTGAAATTCATGATAAATATAACATAAATGAAAATGAATTAAACAAAGTGGCTGTATTTTGACATCTACAATTACTAAAAACCGTTTAAACCCCTTGCAAAATCCAATACGCACAACAGACCCATGGAATTCCTAATCCATGTAGAAGTCAACATATTCAAGTATGTTTATTAATTAAAAATATTAAAGCAAGTTTTATTTTTACCGTGTCGAAGTTAACGTTTACAAGTATGTTTATTAAAAATAGTAAAGCAAGTTTTATTTTTAGATATATTTTAACTGTAAAAATAACGTGGCCCATAATTTTACACAGCAACGACGATTAACTAAAATTAGAAGTGAAACAATGTCAGGCATGCATGCGTCGTTCGAAGTCAACCAATCACGTTAGAAATTTCTTTAAGAGCGTTAGTTAACGGCAGACGAACATCCTTGGCAAAATTAAATCCGAAGGCGCCCGCCCCTGGTTTAATAATCACAATAATTAAATTAGTTATAGCTCCACATTATTTTATTATTAGATTTTAAAACACGGTAAAAAAAATAGCGGGACTGCCTATTATATCTTATCACCCACGCTCTGATTTCACCGTTAAGCTGTTCGAAAAACATGGTCGGGAAGATTCGTTTTCCCTCTTCAAATTTTCCGTTGCAATCGAAAAATTCAGAGGCCCCCGGTGTCAATAGACTATCGCAATGGCCTCGGGGTAGATTTATGTAGGGATATGTGTGATTGCAGGGAAGAAATAGTAGTTTGTTTAATATAAACCGGCGGAGAAATACCGTTTATTGGACATAAATCGGAGGAGGTTTTGTTGGTTGGAAAGGGTTTGAAAGATTGGCGTGGAGATGGAGAAGGTCGTGGCAGAGGGGTCTAACGTTGTTGCAGAGATGCAGGAGGTCGTGGCAAAGGGAACAAAAATTGTTGGAGAGATGGAGGCGGCTATGAAAGACGCTGTAGTGGAGGACAAGCGGTGTAAGAGATCGGACGGCAAGCAGTGGAGATGTAACATAGAGGCTATGGTGGGTAAAACCCTATGCGAGAAACATCATTTTCAGGCGAAGTGTAGAGCCGCGAAAAACCCCAGTAACCCTAACCCTAGCGAACGAAAAATTCAGAAAAAATTGAAGCCGAATGACGATGAAGGTTCAAAGAAAAGATTCACCAAAGAGAACGCTTTGTTTCATAATAGAGAAAGAAAAATTCAGGCAAAATTGAACCTGAATGCCGATGGAGGTTTGAAGAAAAGGTTCCCAAATGAAGACGTTTTGTCGTATAATAGCGAAGGAAAAATTCAGAAAAAATTCAAGCCATATCCCGATGTTGGTTTGCAGAAAAGGTCCCCATACGAGGACGCTTTGTCGTATAATAAGGAGCCTCTGATGAAGAAGATGAAGGAAAAAGCAGAGGAGGTGCTGGCTGAGGACGGGCATAAGGAATTGTTGGCGAGTCATAACCCTCTCAAAAGGAAGAGAGGCCGGCCCTCTCTTAAGGCAAAGAACGGAGATTTAAGGAACAATGTCGATGAAGATCCAGCTCTTTCTGCAATGCTTAAATCTGCAAAGAATTCTCTGTGCAAGGTGAGTTATAGGTTTATTAAAAATTAAAACCAAGTGCTTCTGTTTTGTACTTGTTTTTTTATCTTGACAACAAAATTGATCTCCCAAAGTTTGAATCTTCAGAACATATGGCTAACCTTGCGCTTCTGTTTTGCCCTTATTTCTTATGTCAATGAGAAAATTGAAATCTGATCACGGTGAAATTTGTTATGTGCAGGAAGTTGCCCAGTCGGAAAAGGTTTCTGCGTGTAAGGTTGGTTTTTATGTCTCTTTAAAACCCCTGCTTTGCCCTTGTTTTTATGTTAACACTTGAATTTAATTGTAAAAGCTTAAATGCTTAAGACAGTTTTAACGTATGGCGATTTTTGAGTTTTGTTAAACCTTGCCCGTTTGGTTTGCTCCCCCTTTTAATGTTTTTAGGTTTCATAAGTTTGGCTTATACTTATTTTTACGTTAACAAGTAAATAGAACTGTAAAAGTTTAAATCTTTAAGACATTAATAAAGTAAGGTTTTGGAAAGCCCTGCCTTTCTCTCATACGCTAGTTTTTATTTTAACAAAGAAGTTGAACAGCAAAAGTTTAAATCTTCAAGATATTATTGAAGCAATTTTTTTCTATTTTGTTCAACTCTGCCCTTTTGTTTTGCCCCTCTGATCATGTTAAATTTTCTCGTTAAATTTGTTTGTTTTATTGCTTTTTATTTTAACGAGAAAATTTAACTATAGAAGTTAAAGTTTTAAGGATTTTCTCATGTTTTATAAAATCTCATCCTTCTATTTTTACCCTTGTTTTAGCGTTAACAAGAAAATTGAATTGACTGGGATCCAGCTCCTTCTGCAATGTTTAAATTGTCACAGATCTCTCTTAGTAGGCGAGTTTTAGGTTTCTTGAAACCACACTCTTCTGTTTTTCCCTTATTTAATGTAAACATGAAAATTGAACTACAAATTTTAATCTTCAATTCATTTTTAAAGTAAGTTGAATTTGAGGTTTTGGGAAACCATGCCCTTCTGTTTTCCTGTATATTTATGTTGACAAAGACATTGTACTACAAAAAGTTCAAATTTTAGGAAATTATGATGTTTTGTCATGCGTTCAACTTTTGTTTGGAATTCTCTTCTTACGACTGTGTTATGCAGTTTTGCATTGTTTTCCTGTCACACTTAATTTTAACAATAAAATTGAACTGTAAAGTTAATATTTGCAGAAGATTCTTATGTTTTGCAAAATGTTTCCATTCTTTCTTGCCCTTATTTTTTTTTAAGATTTTAGATTTTCACAGCACATGGTTTTTGTGAGAAATAGTCTGACCTAAATTGGATATTCACTTTTTTGCGAATAAAAGTTTAAAATTGAACCATGTTCTTTTGTCTTGGCCTTATTTCTATGTTAACAAGAAAATTGAACTGCAACTTTAAAATTTTGAAGGTTATTTCAAAGTAAGGTGAATTCTAAGTTTTGTAAAACCCCGCACTTCTGTTTTGCCCTTATGTTTATGTTAAGGTTTATCCTAAATACTGGATTGACCAAGTTCAAATCTTTAAGGCATTTTTCAAATGAGGTGCATTTTAGGTGTTAAAAACCGCACCCAATTGTTTTCTCCTTGTTTTATGTTAACAAATAAATTAAGCTGCAAAGAAATTTGAAGACATTATAAACTAAGGTGAATTTCAGGTTTCTTATAACCTTGTCCTTTTGTTTTGTACTTATTTTTATGTCAACAACAAAATTCAACTGCAAGGTTTAAATCTTTGAGGGTTTAATAAAGTAAGGTGGATTTTAAGCTGTGTAAATCCACGTGCTTTTGTTTTTGTCCTTATTTTTATGTTAACAAGAAAATCTAACCATGATAATGGTAAAAGTTTGTTATATTTAGAATGATCCAATCAGCAAAGGTTTCTCTGTGTAAGGCGAGTCTTAAAACTCCTTCATTCTAGTTTGGACACGGCCTTTTTGTCCCATTTTATGTTAATAAGACATTTAAACTGTGAAACGTTGTATTTTCAGGATTCCTTATGTTCTGTAAAATTCTATCTCTTTGCTTAATTTTGTGTTAATCAGGAAACTGAATGCCAAGCATAATAAAATGTGATTTACTTAAGGGGCATTTATTGTGGTTGTTATAAACAATGTGAGGCAAATTTGGGAAGGCACATGATTACCTAGTGGTCCAATAACCCATAATGAGTTTTTCTTGAATTAGCAGCACGTGCTGGTGAGAAAATTGAAGAGCCTTTTATTGGTCTGTCCATTGTCTAGTGGTTGAGATGGTGTGTTGCCACACAAATGAGCTGTGTTCAAAGCTGAAGGAATTTAGAGAACAAAGGATTGGTTGATGATACCTTAAAATAAGTGGTTCTGGAAATCAAGATTCAGTTTTGATCACATCATGAAAAAGTATTTTGAGGTAAAAAAAAGATTCAATTTTGGTTGCATCATGCAAAAAGTGTTTGAAGATTTTTTTTACAATATCAGTAACATCATGAAAAAAGTTTTCTGAGGTTAAAAAAGATTCACTACTGGTAACATCATGAAAAAGTGTTTGAAGGAAAAAGGTTCAGTATTGGTAATATCATGAAAAAAATTGATTGATAAGAATAATTCTACCAAGGAAAAGTTGTGGGTTTGCTTTTATGCTCCATTTCCAAGGGAACATAGACGTCATATTGTTTATTTTTGTGGTGATCTTGTGGAAGGGGCTAGAAAAATATATCTAAGTAGTAGATATTCAACTTTTCTTCCCATTCTCTATACTCTCTTTTGCACGATCATATAGTTAACAATGACAAATTTAGTGGAATAACACACACGAATGTGCATGTCGCCTACCATTAAGCTACCTATCTAAAGGTCTGAAAGTTTAAGCAAGTCAGATTATAATTTTCTCGCTCATTCTTTTCTTGCTCTTTTGCACATTCATATAATTAACGACAACAAATTTAATGGAATAAATTATGGGTATATGCATATGGTCTGCCACTAAACTGGTTGTCTAAAGGTCTAAAGGGTCGAGCCAGTCTTTGTATATCTATCAAGTAGATTAGGGCTTTACTCAAAATCAGGTAAGTTCATTCTACACTCATGCTTGCATTACTTGTTTATATGAATTTTATTAGTGCACGGTGTTGCTTATTGTTTTATAATGTTTCTCTAATTGATCATATCTTTTGAAACCTTATTCACGCTATTACTTGTTTATATGAATTTTATTAGTATGTGGTGTGGTCTATTGTTTATAATGTTTCTGTAATTGATCATATCTTTTGAAAGCTTACACTATTTCTGGTAGCAGGATTTGCCTATTGTAAATGGAGATTCCATCAGGAACAGCCGGATGTGTCACCAATGTCAGAGGAATGACAAAGAGGGAGTTGTTTTCTGCTCCAAATGCAGAAGAAAGCGTTATTGCTTTCCTTGTATTGACAAATGGTATGAACGATCTTTCAACAACCACAACAGGGGTTGGTAGCTGGGGCCATTGAGTGGCGGATTTGTTACCCTGCATAGTGTCAGTCCTCTTTATTTTGAAAAAGTTTGCAAGGGTTTGGTTTTATTACACTAGAGTTTTACAAGTTTGTAGTGTTCTGTGCGGTCTTCACATCATTATCAAGTTTCTTGAGTAAATAACATTGATTAGAAGAATATATTGTGAATATATCTTGCATTTGGAAGCATCAATCTCTTTCAAGTCAAAGCTAGTAAAAATATATTTATAGCATGGGAAATATAGGTATCCGGAGCAGTCTAGAAAAGATATTGAGAAGGCATGTCCTGTTTGCCGAGGAAATTGTAATTGCAAAGCGTGCCTACGTGAAGACCGCCATGTGAAGGTAATTACTTGATATTATTTAGATTCTAAATTTTATTGATGTAGACACCTATCGTAAAAATGACTTGGGTTATCCTGATGCAGGTCCCCAAAAAGGAAACAAATAGCTCAGAGAAATTGGCTCGTCTGAGGTATATGTTGTCTATGGTTCTTCCAGTGCTTAAACATATTTGCACCGAGCAATCTTTGGAACAGGATATGGAAGCCAAGTTTCAAGGTACAGAAATGAGTGTGTGGAAGTTATGATACTACTTTCTTATATTCACCAATTCTAATTGTTCTTACACTTCTGATCAGGGGTAGAGGCATTGACTGATGTTCAAAGGGCAAAATTAAATCCAGATGAGCGGCTCTATTGGTATGCATGTTATCAAATGGAAACCTCAGCTGATTGCATCTGTTTTTTGTTATGATTTTGACATGGACTTTGTAAGACATTCTTAATGACACGGGCCTTTAATTGGTTTATAATTTTTTTTTCCACTGCTCTTTTCTTACAGTGATAACTGTAGTACATCCATTGTTGATTGCCATAGAAGCTGCCCAGACTGTTCATATGACCTCTGTCTTGCCTGTTGTCGGGAACTTCGGCAAGGCCGCCAGCCTGGAGGTGAGGAAGCAGAGTCTGCTCAACAACAGTGCAAGGAGCGAGTGTATGCTCAAGTTAGAGATGCTCGTGGATCTGGCTGGGAGAGCCAATCGCATGCCATAGGCAGTAATATTGAGGACCGCTTGTGCCCATTACCGGATTGGAGAGCAAATAGTGATGGTAGTATACCGTGCCCTCCTATTCAACGCGGGGATGTGGAAATCATTTGTTAGAGTTAAAACGCATTTTTAAATTAAATTGGCTTGCAAAACTTGAGAGGAATGCCGAGGAACAGGGCAGTACGTTTAAAGATCAAGAAGTCTTAGAAGTGTCAAAACCATGCTCTTTATGTTTTCAGTATGATTGTCACGGAATGGAAGGGTTTTCCAGTGGCATGTTACGCCGAGCAGCTTACAGAGAGGGTAGCAATGATAACTTTTTGTATTGTCCAACTGCACACGATACAGGTGATGGAAGTTTTAAACATTTTCAGAAACACTGGCTAAAGGGGGAACCAGTAATATTTCAAAATGTTCTAGAAGATACATCAGGTTTGAGTTGGGAACCAATGGTCATGTGGCGGGCTGTTCGGGAGACTACCAAGGGCAAATTCAAAGAAGAGACAAAAACTGTCAAAGCCCTTGATTGTTTTGACTGGAACGAGGTAAGATTTCTTTATTAAGCTTGTAATTTTGTTATTTGAATTTTAATGAGCTGTTACTAGCATTACAGAGAATCTTTTGTTCTGCTTATTAAGCATCCAGCTCTGTCTGTCATGGATATCTTTAAAATTGCAGTTATGAAATAGGCTTTAACAGATGCATGTAGCAAGTGGCATTCATATAAAATAGCTATCTTACCTCACAAAACTTACACATGGATTTTTTAGCAATTAATTTTGAAGTAAGACTGAATTTTTCAGCTGAGACCACCTACTCAAACTTAGCAACCACTGAGCTTTAAGAAATTTTAGAGTCAAATATGTAAACTTCCGGCTGGGAATTCTCAAAACATATCTCGAGGACAATTGGAAATCTCTTTGCCGTTTATATCTTTCTCTTCTTTCCTTGTATTATCCTCAGGATATTTTTTTAATAGTGCATTTTTGGCAATCCAAGTGTCCAGAAAAAGTGAATTAAAACTTATGGTTTCAGCTTTCACACAGCATCTACTCCATCTTTATCCATTGCTGATATACCGAACTAGATGATTTAGGACTGTCACATTCTTCGAGAAACCAAGAATTTGAGAGCATCCTGGCAATAAATGCATTGCAAACCCTCCAATTATATTAATTCTACACACCACTTCTGGATATGCAAGTTATTAAACAACCATAAGCCTTTGATTAGCTGCCACATTTGCCATACAAGTCTTGACAGGGCAGACACAGCCTCAACAAAATCTATTTTCTATTGTTTTGATGGGACTACATAACCTGATTATGCTGCACTGCTGCAGTTCAGCAAAACAATGGAAACACCTGTGCTCCCATGATGTGCTGATTCAGTTCAGGTACAGAGTCTTGATCCAAAGCTCCATGTTTGGCTCAATATATCGTAGATATTTTGGCAAGTTGGGATTATCTGCCTGATGTTTTCTTAGAAAAAACAGATAAAATTAAAATCAGCAAATAAAATAAAACATAAAGTGTTATGAAAATTTTAATATTAAGGAAACAATAAGAATGAGAGCTTGAACCAAAATTGGCTTTTTTGCTCTTTTTGTTATCTTTTTCTCTGGACTCAGTTGATGTTCTTAGTAGTATCACTGTTCACATATCAAGTACACTACTTTGCAATGCCAAATGGAGATAAACGATGACAACTAAAGCTAGCGAGTTGTCAGTTAGTTACTTAAATTTGTATGTATGCTAATCTTTGATACATGCTGGGAAATAAAGTTCAGTATTTAATTTATTGTTTATTATTTTGATATTTCTTTAGTATAGATTGTCAATTCCCCAACGATTCCCATGTTGGCCTGGGGTGCGGCTCTTGATAACAAATGATGTTTAAATTGCAAAAGTAGAAATCTCATGTTCATTTCAGCTAACTAGCAATAAAAGAGCCAGACCAAAACCAAACATCAGCGATTTTTGATATCACAACCCAAATTATGTAAATATTTTGTCATACCTTGGCTAGACTAGCTGAAGACAACCAAATGTAAAACATACTTATGAAAACATGACCATTAAAATTGGTACACCCAGCGTAATACCCTGAAACAGAACTTAAAATTAACTATTTTCGATATCACAACCCAAATTATGTAAAGCTTTCACCATGCCTGGACTATACCAGTTGAAAACAAACCAATTTCCATAAAAATATAAGGACACGATCATCACCATACGCCCTCACCATAATACTCTGATTGTCAAGAAAGCAAACAGATTTTTTTAAATAGATATTAAAATGTACAAATATGCCATCAAGGATGTGTTAACAAAAACCAAATGTCATCATATCCAAATGTCTAACGAACTCCCAACTTCCGAAAACAAACCTATCACTTGCTAGAAAGCTGTTTAAAGTTTCCTCAAACCCACCAAAATATAGAGGTAACAACATCTTCAAACTAACTAAAAATAAAACCACAAAATGTTAATTTTGCAGCATTTTTCAAAATCACAGGTAGTCTTCACATCGTCTATCAACACTTGGAAAATACTACTAGAAGGCCTTACAACTCAACCTCCTAACTATTTTATACTCAGCAGCATTGTTGTTGTGCAACATTATCATTATTATTTTACTTTGAAAGATAAATTCAGTACTATGAATGATCCATACAGATCAGAAAAACCAATTCACTTCATCATCCAACTAGAGCAAAACTGGTTTTAGTCAGCAACAGAAGTAATTTATGCATGGTGATGAAACCGCTAGGGTGGTTGCATACTCGGTGGTATCTGCAAAGCTGCAGTTAGGAATGGTTTGCATTAACTGGCAGTTTTACTTGCTGTAACTGTAAGGGCAAAGGATGAAACCACTAGGGCAGTTGCACAATGAAACCACTAGGGCAGTTGCACACTCGGTGTTATCTGCAAAGCTGCGGTTAGGAATGGTTTGCTTTAACCGGCAGTTTTACTTGCCGCAACTGTAAGTGTACTGTAAGGGCAAAGGATGATGTATCTTCAGTTCCCAAGATGGCCAAGGATCCTTTGGTGCAAGAAAGGACATTCCCGAGCATGTTAATTAAGAAGCATGAATTCAAAGATGGCATAGAGTGTGAGTGATAGGGTTGGCGCTTAACTAGTTGTAGAAAGGATTGGAGAAAAAGAGCCGAGTAAGAAAGATAGCATGATGCTCGTTGTACTTGTTTTATTGACTCCTTTGTAATCTGTCTTTGGTTATAAGAAGATTGGGAAGGTAGACAATTACCACTTCCGACTGTTTACTTCCCATCTTGGGGTTTTCTAGACCGAAACCTTTGTGTACTTGGTCAGGGTTCTTGCTTACTATTCAAGGGTTTTCTAAACCCAAATCTTTGTGTCCTTGGTCATGGTTCCTGCTTACTATTCATGTTAGTTGTTTTTCATGTTTCAGTTCTGCAAGTATTGGCTATGTTCCTAACAATACAGCACACTATAATCCAAGTTCATTTAGCGTTTTAAACTCTCATTTTGAAGTGAATACAGAGTAGAACAACAGTCTTGTGATTTTGTAAATTCAATCAAGGCACAGAACTTAGGAGTTTACAAATAATTTTGGTATCAAAACTGATAAAACCTTTGGGTATCGTGAAAAGTTTTTAACTGATTTATGTGACAGTGACATGCTCAAAAGAGGAAGAATTGCTAGATTTGCGAGCCCGAGATATCTACAAGAAGGTTGAATCAAAAGGTGAAAGATATGACAATAGAAGGCTAAGAAGATATTGCCACATGAGTTGCAACACTAGAGTTATGCATGGAAAGCGTGATGAACTCCCAAGATACTATTGCCAAATAGTAAGAGATGACAACTAGGAACCAAGACACAGTGTTTTGTACTCTAGCCAATAATTTTGGCATGGGAGAAGAGCTCCATGAAGAGAAGGAAGAGTCCATGCACGAGCATGAGCAACCTCCGAAAGACAAAGGTAAAGTTAAGGTAAAATCATCCTATCATACTCCTTTCCAAGCAGAAACCAAAGATGAGATTAAAACTTTTGAAGCATGCTAAATTACAAGACCAATGGTTGAAATAAATCAATGTATATTTTAGTGTACATACGTTTACTAAGGTGTATAATATTTCTTTTGCACGTCTCAAAATAGAAGGTCATGCTCTAATTTGGTGGGAAAGTTATCTAGCATCTTTTGAAAAGAAGTCAATTGCAACTAGGTGGAATAAATTCAAAAAATGTTACATAAGAATTTTTATGCTTTTGGGCATCAAAGTGAAATCAAGTGGCAATATTCAGGCAAGGAAGTAGCCAAAGTGTGCATGTTTATAATGCAAAATTCCATAGACAAGCCATGTTGATGAGCTTGGACTTGGAGGATGAAGACAACTTGACCAAGTACTTGGGAGGTCTCCATGCACGTGTAAGGAGACAAGTCATCTCAATAATCCAAAGGATGTTAATGAGGCATGCGTACAAGCACACCTTATTGAAGAAGAGGAAAGGCAAGGAAAGGGAGAGCTCTCAAGGAAAAATCAGCCCATAAATCAATTTAAGAAAGAGCAAAATCTTCGTTACAAGAAGGGTAAGTTGCAAGGATCCATCCAAAGAACCGATGTAGCCAATGTCTAATAATGGACATATTGATTCTAAGTGTTGGAAGTTTCCTCTAGAATCACATCCTAAAAATTGTTCCAAGGAGCACTCCAAGAAGTCCATGGCATCTTCGAGAGAAAAACTAGAGGTGGCGATACAAGACAATTCCAATGTTGATGGGAAGCTAGGCTTTAGCGCTAACAACACAAACAAAAAGGAACAAGAGAGAAGAAATGAACAAATCGCTCCAAATCAATTTCTAGATCAAGAAAACTAAGGTAAATGCACTTGTTGATACTAGTTTTTGATCCAATTTTATTTTAGATGAAGTTGTTAAGAAGTTTGGCTTAGAAACATATGATCATTCTCATCCATATCCTTTGGGAGTGGTGAAGAAGGGTGAGGAGATTCAAGTAACTAAGAAAAGCACATCTAAAATTGGTATTAACCCACATTATGTTGATGAGATAGAAGCATATGTGATTCTTGTTGATGCATTTGCTGTGGTGTTTGAAAGTCCTTACATGTATCTTAGGGATGCAAATTTTATGAGCAGGGCTAACAAATACAATTGGATCAAGGATGTTATCAACTACATCATCAAGGCACAACAAAGCAAGCCCAAACTTGCTCGGGTAAGTGCCAATGAAGCCAAAAAAACTCATTCAAGCAAATGCACAGTTTTGTTTACTTCTGTTGAAAAAGATGGGTTAAAGGTTTATGAAATTGTTTGTGCTGACAAATGATAGAAAGATTTTGGATGAATTGCTGTATTTTTTTTCAAGAAGTGTTCGAAACTCCTAGAGGCTTTGTGCCACCAAAAAGAGAAGTAGAGATGAGATTCAATTGTTGCTCGAATCACCTTTACCTAACATTGGTTTGTACAAGCATCACTTTTAGAGAGTAATAAAGTGAAGAAACAACTTCAAAACTTGTTGGAACAAGGGGTGATACACTCGAGTACTTCACCGTGTAGGTCATCCATTGTGATGATATAAAAAGACAACTCTTGGAAGATGTGCATAGATTATATAGTCTCAAACAAGATCACCATAAAGAATAGATTTCCACTTCCACGGAATGATGACTTGTTGGACCAACTTCAACTTGCTATGTGCTTCATGAAGTTGGATCTTAAACCCAAGTACTGTCAAGTTTGTATGACGGAGGAGGCTGTTTGGAAAATTGAAAACAAAATTGGGTTTATATGAATGGTTGATGCATTCATTTGGTTTATGTAAGTCTCCTGCCATATTTATGAGATTGATGAATGATGTATTGAGGCCTTTCATAGATACATGTGTCATAGTGTATCTAGATGATATTTTGGTTTTTAATGCTACATGGGAAGAACATGTAACTCATTTGAGACAAGTCTTGTAAGTGTTAAAAGAAAAACAATTGTTGTGCAATATGAAGAAACGTGAGTTTGTAAAACAACCATTGGTCTATTTGGGGCATGTGGTTGGAGGAGGAGAATTGAGAATGGATTAGTACAATATATGAAGAAGTTTATTCCAGCATTCTCCATCATCACAACACCTTTGCATATAGTTGCAGCAATTGGTAAGAATTTCCATGGGGGTAAGGAACAAATAGTGATTTTAGATTCCTTGAAATGTAAATTCAACCATGCATCAATGTTTGCCCTTCTAATTTGCAGCAGCCATTCGAAGTTGAAACAAATGCAAGTGAGTATGCTCTATGGACAGTTTTGTTGCAAGGAGGTAAACCAATTTACTATCATAGATATTCACTTCAGCTGCAAAGAAATTGAAACTTTATCGGTTGGGTAAAGAAATTATTGTGGATGCTGACCACAAACCTCTTCAATATTTGCAAGCACAAAATAAATTGCAGCAAGCAAGACACTACAAATGGATGGGCTTTCTTCAACAATTTCATTTGGTGATCAAGTTCAATAAGGGAAGTAAATTTTTTGTAGTAGATATGTTATCTAAACCATTGATATCAAAACATTTTTCGGCTTCGGATATAGTCTCACAACTTGAACCTTTCACAAAAGAGACTTATAATGAAGCATATGCACAAGGTGTAGATTTTGGGGAAGTATACCAACAATTGCGGGCCAAGAAAGTTGACAATGAAGGCAACGATGGGGGCCACCTCAAATATGGGATACTCTACAAGTTGGATAAATTATGTGTGCCAAATGTTCAATTGATGGATGAAGCACATACTTTTAAAAGTATTAGGTCATTTTAGTGTTGGATTGTAATGTCCCCCTTTAGAAATAATTAACTATGGATACCCAAACCCTATTCTTATTATTTTCTGTATGCTAAGGGGAAATTAAAGACGGAAATAAATTAATGTAAGTGTTCCAAAGGTATTTTTATTTTTAATTGGAAAAATGACATTGAAATGATATCTTTAATCCAAAAGCAGAAGTAGAATAGAATAATAATTAAATAAAGCATTCTATTATGGGGCGCCAAAGATAGAATGGGCTGCATAAACATCATGATCCTATTTTTAGGATAGAGAGAGGATTAAACAATTTTATATTGTTTATTTCTATTTTTATATTGTTAACTTTGGGGAAGGCCTTGGAAGTTATAAAAGTAGATTTGGGGTTTATTATTACAATCATCTTGGAAATTTATCAACTACTTCTTTGTCTGCAAGTAGTTTTTGCTTCTAAGTTAGCAATAGAGGGCAAAATCCCTCATTTGCATACAGGTCTGAGGACGGAATCCCTCATATCTACGCTTGACAATTCCATTTAGGGATTGCAGTGACCAATCAAGGTACAAGTGTTCAACCAGTTCGGCTAGGGCACACTTTTCAGGCTTCATTCTACATCCAAAACAATTATTGCTACAACAATTTGAAAAGGCATGATCATATGGCTTTAGTATCCGGAGCCATATTTCAGTCAAATCAGTTTGCATGCTCTTCTCTTCCATCTATCTTTCCATTTAGGTCATCAATTGTGAGAAAATAATTGTATTCAAACACACTGGTATTTTTTTTATTGTAGCTGATTGAAATCAATAAATAAAAGTCTGTTTTGGCACCTTGAGGCTTGTTGTTTTTTTAGATTAAAAATTAGATTGTTGCTGCTGTCATAAAAGACATTTTTTATACTGATGTCCTAGGGTTTTGACATAGCTAGATTTATTTAAAGTAATTTTTAGGGATATTACTTGCATAAACTATGGCGCACTTGAAAAGGCATGTGTATTGGCCCAATGTGCAAGAAGTATCTAGATTCATTAAAGGATGTTAACTATGTTGTACAATCAAGCCTACTCTTAGGAAAGAAAGATTGTACATGCCTCAACCAATACATTTTTGACCATGGGAGAGCATCGCTATGGATTTGGTAGGAAGATTACCAATGTCTTAACATGGCCATGACTTTATATATGTTGTTGTAGATAGATTTGACAAAATGTGTTTTCCGATTGCGTATATGAAGGCCATAAAATTGTATGAAGCAGCTGAATTATCCTTTTGTAATGTTTGGGTGCATTTTGGATTGCCTTAGTTCAGTGTTTTGGATTAAGATTCGAGATTTTTGGGGATGTTTTGGACCACCTTATGGAGCAAGATGGATACGAAGTTCAAAACAGCACAACTTTGCATCCTCAAATTGATTGACAAACATAATTAGTAAATAGGACTTTTGGTATAGATGATGAGTTTTTGGCATATATCTTGTGCTCATGCAACAAGTATATAAGGACTTGGGATGAGAATTTGGCATATATCTAGCACTCATAGAAGAAGTATCCAAGGACATGGGATGCATTTTTTGCATATATCCAACACTCAAACAACATGGTAGTACAAACATCCACAAACAAGTCATCTTGTGAAGCATGTTTGGGTTACTTACCTACAATCCCCTCGATGTTGCAATGGGCCAATGTGAAGAAATGGAAGGAAAAGATTTAAAAATGGATGGAGCAAGAAAGTTCATTGAGTGGTTTAGATAAAATCCATCTCAAAGGGGAATAACAATTAGAGAAGTATCAAGCCAAGTACAAGGCTAGACATGACCAACACCAAAAGGAGCATATGCTCAAAGTAGGAGATAAGGTGTGGTTGTATTTGAGCAAGGAAAGACTTCAAGGACAAGCTAGGAATCTCAAACTATTGAGGTACGGGCTGTTCACCATCTCAGAGTAGACTGGAAAGAACGCTTTAGGCTTGATTTTCATATTTGATGAGGATGTACTTAGGAGTAGACTATGAAAATTTTCACTACTTTCTATAGAAGACTTTGTTTTGGACGTACAACAAGAGTTGGAGGAGGATGCAATGTTGTAGCGGAAAATCAGAGAAGCTTGCAGGGGGCAGCAGGAATTTTGGCAAGTCTGCGTCAATGGAAATACATCAAGAAAAACAGTATGGCACCTTAAGGAGAAAGTGGGAGAGTGGTTCCCAAATCTCCCCACTAAGCTATTGTGGAACCAAAATGCTAACAAAAAGGAGGTACGATCAATAGAGATTAAGAAAACCAATCTCCTTCATCATTGAAACAGAGCAAGCCTGGTTTCAGTAAGCGGAAAGGCTTCAAAAGGAGTATTTCGTGTATGTTGATGAAACTGTTGCTTCATGCAGAGCAACAATTGCTTAGCCATTGGTATTTGCATAGCAGCTGCTCTGTAACTTTTTGTCTACATCAAGTGGCGGCTTTGCCCACTATAATCATACATGTATGGTAACGAAAAGGGTCCTTTGGTGCACAAAAGAACATCCCTGAGCATGCTAAGTAAGAGGCACAAACTAAGAGATGGCAGGGAGTGTGAGCGATAGAGTGGGTATCCAGTTGGTTGTAGAAATAAATGGAGAAAAAGAGTAGAGAGGAGCTGAGCAAGATAGCATGATGCTTTTTGTACTTCTTGTATTGATCTCTTTGTAATCTTTGGCCAGAAGAAGATTGGGAACCTGAGAAATTTCTACTTTCAACTATTTTTTTTTCCATCTTGGGGTTTTCATCACCAAAATCTGTCTCTTTGTTGTCATGGTTCATGCTTACTGTTCTTGGTTTGTTTTTTCTGTTTCAGTTCTGTGAGTATTGGTTATGTACCTAACAGCATGCTTCACTAAATTCTAAGGTGTTAATCCTTCTAAATTGTCCAATTCAGAGTAGAACAGCAATCTTTTGATTACGTAAATTCTATTAAGGTTTAGAACTTGGGAGTTTACAGATCAATTAACTGATTGCTTAAACTTTTGAAGGCTAATGAGAACACAAAGCTAAATGGGCCTGTACTTGAAATTAGAAGTTAACAGTGTTCATGTTTACTTTTTTCATGTTTCAGCTCTGCAAGTGCTGGTTATGTTCCTAACAGCACACTACATTAAATTATAAGGTCATTACGTATTCCAAACTGTCATTTTGAAATGAATTCAATGTAGAACAGAAAACCTTGTGATTATGTAAATTTTATTAAGGCAAAGAAATAAGGAATTTACAGATCATTGAAGCCATTGTTTAAACATATTAAGACTAATGAGAACACAAACCTAAATGGGCCCATTCTTGCACTAAATTCAAAAAGTACCACACCGGTAACCATTTTACAACTTAATATACTAAATGGCCACTTAACATTTAGTGTTTGCCATTGAAATGTAAGTTAAAAGTAGTATTTTAAGCTTTAGGTGGCTTAGATGTAAAGTTGTATGTACCATGTAGGAAAGCCTTGTCATATGTTTGAGAAAGGAATTAAAATATTTCATGACTTGTACAGATTTGGGAAGTGGATGGAATGGACAGACCTTAAAGCTTTCTATAAGCTTCCTCAATCTCAGTTCAGAATGTATACAATGCTCAGAAATGCTTTCACAGCTCCCTCTACTGGACTAATTATGGAGGATGAGAATGACTTTTGGGATACTATGAGGTGGCTCAAAGGGCCCCCTCTCCAAGAGGCTACCTCCAAACAACTCTATGAAAAGATTGCCTTCTCCCCAAACCTTTCCCTGGGCCTTAACAATAAGTGGAATGTTTGTGAGCCCATTAGTAGATGGACTCATAGATTTAATGTTTTGTGGTCTTCTTGTATTCAGTCAAAGAAATCTTGCTTTAGATGGCTTCTAATTCATAATAAGCTTGTTGTTGGCTTCTAATATTTAATAGGTTGCGGAGACTCTAAGCTTGTTGTTTTCTTTAAATTTTTATATATATTTGACCTACAACATACCGTACTCGAGGTTTTTTTTTAAATTTGCCATTTCAGAGTACCATATCCGTACCTATATCCGTACATGTACCCGTACTGAAACAGTCTAGGTTTTAGATGAAGTTTTTCCTTATATATAAGCTCTATAGGTAATGTGGAGTGTCCCAGGAGACTATTCATAAAGGATATTCCTTTTCTACATTTATAATCTATTAATATACTTTTTGACTTTTGTTTTTAACTTGTGTGTTACTTTAGCGGAGGAGATATTGTTAATTTGACCAAACATAAATAGTGTTCATAACACGATGGAAGTCTTGGCAAAGAACAAAGGCAGTTTTGGGGATGTTTCTTCTTTTTGATGTCTTTTGCTTATTTGGGTGTCATTATCAGACATTTCTCTAACCTTTTCAAAGTAAGATTAATTTCTGGGTTTGGCATGTGGATGATTAATCAAATGTTTCAAGTCATGTATGCATCCTGTATTGAAGCTTGTTATATGTTTTGTAGCAGTCTCTCTGTAAGGATTAGTTTTATCTTGGATGAAAACTAGAGAAGCAGTTGATATTGGTGTTGAAGAGTCACTGTTCTGGGGAGGGTGGGATGGTAGATAATATGGTTTGCAAAGGTTAATCTCTCCCTGCCTTTCAAATTTTGTCTTGCTAATAGATTCATTTGCTTCGACAGTATGGTATCCAATTTTTTTCAAAGTTTCTTCAAAGACTGTAGGCCTTTCCAAAGATATTCCCTTTTCCTGTATTATGCTCAGAGTGGATGATGATTTGAGAAATAGGAAACTGTTGAACTAAAATAAAATCCGATAACAGAAAATAAAGTATTCAGAACTGCGAAGCATTAGGACTTAAATAAAATGGGTATACTTAAGTTTACAGGCTAGTATATACAAAGGGCATAAATAAAAACAATCATGTCAAAGGAATGCCCCCTTGTCAAAGGAACTTGAAGTAGCCAAGGGAAGGGTGGAGATATAGAACAATGAACTTGTCTGTATCAGAGTCAGGAATTGAAGTGCCAGGATCCTTGCCGATCACAATGCAGAGTCTGGTGATAACCTCTGAATGGTTTGGGAAAAGGGGGTCTTGGTCCAGCTGAAGCAATGGTGCCACAGATTGAGACCTACCTTCACAATATTTCTTCCTTAATAAAATCAACAACCTATTAAATATTTAAGTGTTTACTCTTTATAGAATTTATTAAAGGTTTATTCTATAAATTGGGCTTTCATTGGTCCTCAGGGTTTTTGTTTTCTGTAAATGTTGATATCTTTTTACCTGTTGCAAGCATGATCAAGTTATTTATTTTTGCAAAAACATGCAATTATCTGGCCATTGATTAGGTTCCATTAGCAGTGGAGGTGAAAGTTAAATGATCTTTCATTAGGTTCCATTAGCTGTGGAGGTGGAAGTTAAATGATCTTCAAGTAGGTTTCATTAGTAGTTAACATGGAAGTTTATAAAATTATAAGTGATGTCTGTATTTTGTCTCTGTGTTATTTGTAAATAGGATGATTGCTTGTAAATTTAAATTTACCATTTTGTTTTGCAGGTTGAAATCAACATTCATCAATTTTTCAAAGGATACGTGGAGGGCCGTATGCATAAAAATGGCTGGCCTGAGATGCTGAAGCTGAAAGACTGGCCACCATCAAATTTATTTGAAGAGCGTTTACCTCGACATGGAGCTGAATTCATTAGTGCATTGCCAATTCATGAATATACCCATCCTAAGTGGGGCCTATTAAATATTGCTACAAAGCTTCCAGATACTTACTTGAAGCCTGATCTAGGCCCGAAAACGTACATTGCATATGGGACCCATGATGAACTTGGCAGAGGCGATTCTGTAACTAAGTTACACTGCGATATGTCTGATGCGGTAGGCTTTTAAATGCAAGAAATTTCTGAATTGTGCCAGACTGCCAGTGTTATTAACTGAATGATTTCCTTAATATAAAACTAATCTGTCAGAGGATCTTACTATTTCATCCCACATGCATGCAAGTTCTTACTTTTGACTTGATATTTTGGAGCTTGCTTGAGGTAGGGTTTCAGAATCTTGTCCGTAAAACATGATCATGTTTCTGGTTTTTGTCAAAATTTTGAATTTTTAAATCCTTTTAGAGGTCTAATAATGAAATTCTGTTTTAAGGATTGAGGCTAAGCATTAAATCTTGGGGTTTAAATCCATTTGGGGTTTCAGAATCTTGTCCGTGAAACATGATCACACTTTCTTTTTCTGTCAAATGTTGAATTTTAAATCCATTTGGAGGTCTGCAATAATTGTATACTGTTTAAGGATTGGAGCTAAGCATTAAATATCGTATGATCTGAAAGCTTCATGATCCTTGTGGCCTTGTGGAGGCTGCAACACGTTATTTCAGTGCTGATATTTGCAGAAAGCTTCTATAATTTTTCTCAAGATGCCACTGCTTGTTTCCATTGTTTATTATTGTACACAATATTGTGTGTGAAACATGATCATGCTTTCTCATTTCTGTCAAATTTTCAATCTGTGACAAGACAGGCTAATGATGATGCCAAAGCTCACTTTTAACTTTTTCTATATTGAAACTAAATCTATTTGGAGGTCTGCAATAATGGTATTCTGTACATGCATTGGGGTTGGTGAAGCATTAAGTAGCACATGATCTGAAAACTTCATGATCCTTATGGAGGTTGCAACGAGTTATTTCAATGCTGATATTTGTAGCAAACTTCTATAATTTTTCTCAGAGATGCCACTACTTGTTTCTATTGTTTATTTTTGTAATTATTGCACAGATCAAACAAATAGGCCTTACCTAGCTTGATTTTGTTTAAATTTGATTTTTTCTCCACGCCTGCTAAGAATTCATGTACATTCTTGCAGCAGTAACATTACTTCTACTTAATGTGTGAGATATTTATTTCGCCTTTTCAATTAATGTTTCAGGTAAATGTGTTAACAAATACATCAGATGTCAAGTTCCCACGTTGGCAACAAGATAAGATAGAAAAGATGCGAAAGAAGTTCAGGACACAGGATTTAAAGGAACTTTATGGGCATACAGACAGGGCCACAAATGCAATTGTTGAAAAGTTGGGGAGAAACCAGCTGAAACAGAGTCGAAAACAGGTGAACATGTTAGATCCAAGGTTGTTGACAACAAAACACCTTCCCCATCTCCTCCAGTTGAAATGAATTCTGATGAAAGTGAGACTAATATGACTGGAGATGTAGTTGATGTCTTGGAGGGACAGGATCAGGATATGGTTGAAAACAAGTCTTATTGTCTGGGTAAGATGAGATCTGAGGGTAGCAAATCAACCGAAGTTAGTACTGTGTACAAAAAGAGAGAAGAAAAGTTGGCCAATAGAGAGAATAAGTCAGAGGCTGGGGCATTATGGGACATTTTCCGCAGGGAGGATGTACCAAAGTTACAAGTTTATTTGCGGAAACACTGGAAAGAGTTCAGGCATCTCAACGGTGCCCCTGTGAAATCTGTAAGATTTGTCGCTGATGATAAAATCATGTTTTTCATGAAAACATATTCTTTCAAGGAAGTTGTGTTTTTTTTTGGTTTTGATTTTTTTAACAATATGTTTGTGCTTCAGCTTGTACATCCCATTCATGATCAGACACTCTTCTTAAATGAAGATCATAAAAAGAAGCTGAAGGAGGAGTTCCGTAAGTAATGTTTGAGGCTGTATGTGATGCTGAGTTTTGACTAGGTATGATGCAGCACGTGTTTTGCTAATAACTATTTTTTCTGTGTGGTCAATTTATTTTCCTTGCAGAAGTGGAGCCATGGACCTTTGAGCAATATCTTGGGGAGGCAGTATTTATTCCTGCAGGATGCCCTCATCAAGTTAGAAATAGGAAGGTGAGACATTGATATGCAGTGTTCTTTGGTATTTTCTTTTTTTTTGCTCATTATGCAGCATCCATATTGTGATAATTTCTCTAATAAGTGAATCTATAGTGCAGGGACGTATAGATATAAATAAATAAAATCTTGAGTATATAGTCGTGTAATTTTGGGTAATTTTGAACAGTTTAAAAAAATTAGGCTTAGATTTGAATATATATTAATTAATCTTTAATCTGAAACGGTAGGTTGCCTTTTGAGAATGTATAGAAGTGTGGTTAACTAGCTCAGAAGAATATAAATTCAGTTGGGAAATTCACTAGTAGGCACCTCTTCCTGTGTTCTTACTTCCACATGCATGGTTTGAGAATGAGAAAGGAGGACGTGAAAGAACTGATTTTCCAGTATGACTTACAGTTAAAATCACAATTCACTGCATATTGTTCGGCCTTCATATGTATACTGAGCATGCTTTAACAATTTACTTTAGTAACTCTTGAGTAATATTTATGTCATCTTTTTAGAGAAACATTGCTTGCCTTGGCAAATCTACATGTTAAATTTTAATGTTACTTGTAATCATCAAAGGAATGCCATACAAGTTTACAATTTCTTTTTAAAATTATAGTTGTAGTAAAAACTTTGTAATGTTGACGAGGTTGTTACATGTAAACATTGCTCAAGTCTATTCGTGGAAGATAGGAATAAAGCATAAGCCTACTCTAAAAAACTGCTTGGTTTGAGAATGAGAAAGAAGGACGTGAAAGCATTGGTTTTCTACTATGATACATTTAAAATCACAACTCACTGCATATTGTTGGGCCTTCATTTGTATACTGAGAATGCTTTGACAATCTACTTTAGTGTGTCTAGATTAATATTTAGGTCATCTTTTATAGAGAAGCATTGCTTGCCTTGGCAAATTTATGTGTTAAACTTTTAATATTACTCATACTTATCAAGGAGATGCTACACACGTGCAGAATTCCTCTTTAAATTACAGTTGTTTCTAAAAAATGTGATGTCGACAAGAGAATGTTGCATGTAAGCTTAGCTTAAGTCTATTTGAGGCAGTCTATTCTAAAAACATAGGATGAAAATAAGGCACAAGATAATTTTAGGAAAATACAATTAACATAAAGCCATGTAAAGGCTAAAGATTGCTTTAGGAGGTAAAGAAAATAAAGCCTTGCAAAGGCCAAAGCTTCCTCTAGAAGAATAAAACAGGTAGGAGGGTTATTTTTGGAGGAAGCCAATTTGTTTAATATAGGAAAGGGCCTCCTTCTTTATAGGTGAGGAAAGAATTATCGTGGGAGAGTATTTTTTTGTTATGCAAAATTTTTGGACCTAGTTCGACCAGCATTTAATGCAGATATTCGCTATCACTGTTTTCTGAACATGCTGTTCTATTGGTAGTGGCTTAATTAAGATATTGCTGTTTTTGAACTCGGGGTATCAGAGCAGAGGTTTATTGTCTTGATAATGGAAAGTTCATTTATCTGTCTGATATTTTGTCTCCAGAAAACTGTATTTCAAATTTTTCATGCAATTTTTGTATATGCAAAATTTCAATTCCCATTTGGTTCATTTCTTTGGTATTGGAGCTATGATATTCCAGCCTTTAAAGGTGCAATAACATATCTAGGATTGATCAGAGCATGTCAGAGCTGAAGGAGTGCTAAAAGAGGCTATTGAATACGCAGTTTTGAGCATTCGGTTCAGAATACTGGGCAGTTTGACAAGGGATTTGAGAAAAATGAGACAAACTGGGAAATGCTACTGCTCTTCTTTTGTCACCCTTTGTGTAGAGTTGAAACATTAATTGTCGTCGTAGTTACTAGAGACAGGTATCAGTATCAAGAGATGGGTATTGATACACTATTTTTCAGAAAAATAGGATATAGGTGTGTTGGAGACGGTGATTTTATAAATATAAGTAAATTTTATAGAAAACAATATCATACAACCAAACACAACCTAATAAAAACTTTAATGACATTTTAAAGCAAATAAATTATATATTGACAAAAGATACAAGTAATTATATTGATATCTCATCATATCTAGGGTCAAGAGTACAAAATATATATTTGAAAAACATTGGAATGTAATTATCCGATGAGAGTACCAACAAGTACACGTCTATGAGATACATTGTTTGGGTAAGAGATGAATATCTATGCAACATTGATCTTGATCATTGGAGTAGACCTAGAAAAGCCTTCATTTGATCTTTGAATAGAGGAGTACATGTAGGGAGGCTTGGGATTTTGATGAAGATCCAATTAGAATGTATGGAAAGCTTATACTGCCACTTTTGATGACCTCGGATGCCAAAAAGTGATAATTTTGGATTTGATGGTGGGTAAAATTGAAACGTTGGCATGGATTCACGAATTTCCCAAATTTCAAGAATTTACATTCTCATCCATTCCAATCCGTACACTACCTACATTGGCAATACTCCAAAGAAGCCTCTAACCACTTGACCACTAGTTTACATTCTCGTCCACCGGCAATTCTCGTCTATATGGATGCGATTAGTTTGGCAACTTGACCACTTGACAATGAGAAACAATGACCTGTGCTTAGCTTGACTTGGCCTCTTAGGTCTCTAGCTTGGGAAGTATGACTTTATAACCTGATCAAATGTGCTTTTGACTTGTGTAGGGGCTTCTCCTATGGTATGTTGATGCTCTAAAGAGATGTAGGAGAGCTTGGAGTGCTTTTGAAAGTGGTAGATCAGTTAGATTTTCTTACATAGGCTTTTGTAGGTTTAGTTTTGCATTAAGGTTGTGTAATGTCCCTTTCGGGCTCAAATTTGAGGAATTTGGATTTTCCCAAAACCCTAATGGAACATTGCTGGAAATGATGACAACCACATGTAGAAAACCTGATTTTTATGACAACAATATGATTTTATGCAAAAATTAGGGCAGCGACCTGTTTTAGGTCCACAAAACCCTAAACAACCTAGGTTAAATTCAGATTTTAATATCTCCCACACACAAATCTTTAGAAATACATCAACATCATGAAACACTTGATGAAATCATGCAAATTAATTGCTAAAAAAACTGAAACTTCAAAAATCCATATCTTCATAAATACTTGGAGATAAAATGCAAATGATAGCTCAAAATGACCACAAAAATGGTAGCTATCAAACAAAATTAGAACCATATTTTCTAACCACCAAAATTCATTGAAAAGTGATCCCGAAATCTCCAAATGGGTCGCCCAAGTTGAAAATGAGTGTGACAACCCTCAAAAAGTGTGCCCTAGCACCGATGGAAACCCTTGTTGTTTTGAAATTCTGAATTTGAAGCTTACTTGTGACTCCCGGATGAAGCCACCAATGCAACAAATGAGTGTTTTCGTCCCCAAGTGTTGTGACTATTGAGGGTTTTTATCCCCATAAGATCTAATGAGGGTTTTTGTCCTCAAAGGCTGAAAATGAGAGCTCAATGCTCCAATTTCCAAGAGAGAAGTATTAAGATTCACTAGATGATCCTTATAATGAGCCTCGACATTTGCCTTTATAGCCTTTTCTTTCTTTTTCCTTGTGGAGCACACCATATGGGCTTTATTTCTTTTTTAACATTTACTTTTCCCCTTTTTGTTCTCCTTTTGGGTCGCTCCACTTGGGCATTTAAAAATAATTAATTAAATGCACTTTTCCCTCTTTTTAATAATTTAATTAAAGTGCCAATAATTAAAATTACTTTAGCACTTAAAATTAAATTATTAATTTACTTCCTTCCTTTCCCCCTTTTAGCCGACTGAAAATAATGAAAATAGGCTAAGGGTCTTCTTTCTACTTTAGTATTTTGTTATACTTAATAATAATATTATTAAGTTGCCCATAAATAGAGAGTTATTTGGGCTCAACTTAAAAATATTATTTAGTATTTCTAATTTAGAAAACGGGACATTATAGGTTGACCTATAGGATATGAACCGACTCATAAAAGATATAAAATTGAAAAAGTGACCATTGGGCGGCAAAGTGAAAGATATTGTTGGCTTTGGAGCAAACTATTTAATGGATTAGTCTCAGATAAACGGTCCCATACGGGCAGTTTGTGGGATTTTGTAAAGTTGTGGGGATGATGCTTGGGAGGAATATGCATTTGAGAAGTGGGAATAGAGAAGAAAGTCATGTAAGAGAGATAAGGATAGGCACCTATGATTGGAATGTGCACAAACAATTCATGATTTAGGGATAAAGCCAGTCAATACCAAATGATAAATTGCCAAATTTAGGTGTCTACAACAAGATGTTTGAGACATTTAGGAGGTATAAAGCAGATTTTAGGTTTTGGAGTGCCCATTTCAGACTTGTCCTGATTTCGTGGAAGCATCTTAGAAGGTGTGAAGGTAGTATGAAGGAATAGATAGGTATAACAAAACAATTGTATTTTAGGGTTTCAAAGTTTCAAACATAACAATATTTTAGGGTTTCAAGGAGATAAAGCATAGGAGATATTGGTGCTTTGTGTTGTCTCGCTTGGTTTTGGTTTGGTTTCCTTTTAGCTGGTTTGTTTTGTTGGCTGTCTTTTCCTTTTTCTTTGGCTTTTTTTTGTGAATGGTGTATATTTAGTTGTGTTTTTCCTTTTGTTTAGTTTTAGTATTAGTTTTATTTGTTTTGCAAATTAGTCTTGAGTAATCTGATGAAATTCTTTTTAAAGGCATAAAATGAGAAGAAGTTGGGTTAAATGAAAAGTCTAAATCTGTGGAGACCGAGCAAGTTTATCTTTGAGTATTCTTTGAATCTGAATGAAGGTGGGATTCCAAATTAGGTAAGCCAATGAGTGTGTAAAGGTTTGGTGTTAATTTGGGTTAATACAAGTCTTTTCTTTTTCATAATGATGAAGAAAAGTTTCAATTGAATACATATTATCTATTATTTTTAAATTCAGATTTATCGGCATCTTGCGCTAATAAAATGACCAAGAGGATAATTTGTTGGGCAAATCTAAAGACTTGTAAATCCTCTACATACCAATTTGGTTCCAAACCCAAGAAAATCTTCATCGATTCGTTAATTTGTACTTGAAATTCGCTAAACACGGCGATTCAAATAAACTCTCCTGGGGTATGGACGTTTATTAGCGATAGAGAGAAATGCTTCGAGAGGAACCATAGGTATCTCTCGTGGGGTAAATGCTTGATTGGCACCATAAAAATGACTAGGTGTGTGGTTAATATGTCTCACGGAGGTAATAGATGCTTGGCTAGTAGTAGACCTATGTTACTTAGGGAAAGACTTGCATCTACAACTCAATCGATGACCCCTTTCAAGTCTAATAAAACTCCCGGATGTTGGTGAATGAACACTCACGTAGTTGTGTACACACTTGATTTGATTTAGTCGGGTTTGTAATAAGTGAAATTATGATGGGAAGATTTCTTGTATTAACCTTTTTGTTTATTCTTTGGTGTGTTCTAAGATAACATTTAGATGAAGAATTAAAAATTTGGATTGGTTTATTATTGGGGGCTAGTACCTTATATGGTCCATGAATTTGAAGGCAATAAAACATTATAGAAATTTGGGTTGTATTTGATAGGATTTCAAAGTGAGAATGTATCATTTTATTTGAATTTGTTCATGTTGGAGATTGACCTAGGTTAAGCAAAAACTAGTTGTATTAATCTATTAGTTTAGCATATAGGGTGTGTATGTATCTAAGTTGTTTATAACAACTCACATTAGAATATGGTGTGTGTGTTGGAGTGATAAGGGTTGACTCATTATTGATAAGAGATTGAACTTGTATAAGAAGCACTTCATGATATGAATTGTTCAATTTATCTATTAGCCCCATGTTTGTTGTTTGAATTCCTCTAGCTACTTGTTGTGCATAAAAACACTTTAGAAAGTTGTTATTTCGCGTGTTTAAATAAAAATATAAGTTTGATTGTGCTCGTGAAATGTTGATTAGCCTTTTCTTTGAGTAATTATTATATTTAGACTATGGATTTGAGTTACCCCTCATTGCTTCTTGTTTTTGGGTTGTATTTTCATGATTTTTGTTCTCAGGATTTCTAGAGTTTTATTTCCATCATTTGAAGGATTTAGAATGTTTTAATTTCAGCATACCTTAGTCCATAAGTTTTCAAATTGGGCTCCACTTGTTTTAATGTTGTTTTATGCTTACATGATGGAGGTTTTGGTGATTTTGTTTGTTTATATTTACATTGAATGTGATGCTCCCACATGTGGCATCCTTGCAATATGTAAAACATGTTTGTTTGGTTTTAATTCTTTCCTACCATTATCTATTTTTAAAATATAAGAAAGGAATCAAATAAAGTGAAAGATGTGAAAATAAGGTTGTAATACATATAGAATGTAATCTAAAGACATGGGAAAATATAACAAAGAAGTGACAAAGAAGGAAGCATTAAAATGAATATGATCATATAATCAATGTTTGTGCTGGATTTTTTCGAGGATAAAACACTACCATCTAATGTCACAACTAGGATGAATGAAGATGGTATGGTTGCAAATGATGTATCCGTGAGGAAGGCGCGAAGGTCTTATAATCATACTCACAAATCTACGGGAAGGGTGCCGAGGTCATAAAAGAGGTAGTTGTCTATAGTAAGATAATAGGATGTAAAACGGTATATATTCATGATCAACGATCAACAATGTCTAGTAAGGGGAGTAAAGGGAATGGACATGAAAGAAAAAAAAGTAAGGCGCCACGATGGCAATACAAGATCCTTAGTGGAGATAAGTTACTCTAATCAAAAGGGGAGGATGTCTCAAACGTTCCTCTTTTTGGAGATGTTACGTGGATGTCCCCATCCTATTGGTGGTGGTGGGGGATTGCAGCAGATGTTTCCAGTCATCCCCAATAGATCTTTTGCCCAAATATGAGATTTTCCCACTTTATAAAATAATAAAATATACTTTTGGCAGCTATGGGAAATAAACTAGGGTTTTATATGCAAACACACCCAAAATCAGCATACAATAATTATTTTTACTCCCAAACCCTTGGAACAACCCTGGAGAATTTATGGTGAAAATCAGATTTTACAACAGCTGGAAAATAATTTATATTTGAAACCCTAACTGCTGCAATCTTCAAGATAGCATAACTTTCTCTACACAACTCCGATCTAGGCAAATGACATATGCCCGAACTTGGAAAAATACAAGGAACAAGATGATGTAAACCAAATTATAACAACAACTACCAAACATGCAGATCTGGCCCTCCTACTATTTCGGCCCACACATTTAGGGCATCAAATGAGCTCCAAAAATTATTTTCTCTATCCCAAATGCTTGCCTATATTTTTAGGAACTCATTCATATAAGAATCAGAATTTTGGATGCCAAATCAACTCAGAAATCAGATCTGAAATCTGATTATAAAACTGGTAAATAACCCTCAAAAGAATTATGAAACTTGGGTATTTTCATTCACAGAAATTATGAGATATTAGACAATGATTTGCAGATCTAAATACCTCAATAATAATGCCCAAACAGTCCCAAAGTGAGTCGATCCAATAGAGAAAACACTGCTGCAATTTTATTCACCAAAATACTTCGAAAAGTCTTCAATAACACTGCTGGAAAAAGCCTGAAATAGACTGAAAATCTGATTACAACCAATGGGAAATTCTGAGTGAAAATCCCTCTCAAACTCTTGGGGTTTTCGTCCACAAGGGGTTTCGTACTTATAATTTTTAATGCAAAAGCTGAAGCTCTATGCAAGAGAAAATATCATATAAAAATCTGGATTGTCATAAAATATTTCTGGATTATGGAAGAGGCAAGTCGACTTCCCTTTTAAAGGAAAAGGGCCAACAACCAACCTCCAAACCAGCCAATGAGCTCACATGATTTTCCCTATGCAAACATTTAATATTTTTCCATATTAAATGTTTTTTCCAATAACATTTCCCTCCTAGTGCAAGTCGCAGCTTCTCTAGGGAAATACATAAATTAATTATGTTTTCATCTTTCCTAGGCTTTATTACTCCCCTTTGGCCTAAGTCGCCATTATCCTTTCTAGGAGGAATCAAAATATAATAAATCCCTTTACAATGATTTTTGCCCTCAAGGCAAATCGTATTTTCCATAGGGATTACAATTTATTTTTATTAAGCTATAATAAATTAATATAAGTGCTTTAATAATTTTATTTTATTTTTTTATAGCACTTTATAATAATTTATTATAACTTAAGTCACCCTTATATTTTTCCTTTGGCCGTCGGGTTGACAAAATAGGCCAAAGGTCTTCGATTGGAAAGGGGACATTACACCCAAGTCTCCCACACAAGAGACTTGACTTTTTTTTGGGGTTGACATCTTTGTGGAATACATGTTAAAATATTTAAATATAATTTTTTTAATAACCAAAAATCTAGGATTTTTCTTTCTGGAAATCTCGCTCCTCCATACCCTTGTTTCACCTGTCTTGAGTAACTATGCTTATTTGAAAGCTGATTTACCTCTTTGGCAAGCTTTTAATGATGCATATCATATCTAACTTGGATAGATAAAATGTATCGAGGAATATTTTTCTCCAATACGGAGGCCAAAGTGGTATCATAATTTCCAAAGGTATTGAAAGCGTGATGAGTCGAACATATTGAATGCTTTGTCAAGTGAAAAGAAAAATGTCAATATATACATGACCCACATATCATATTTGTGATTGGGTTTTTGTTGCCACCAATATGAGTAAGCTTTCTAATAAGGAAGCACAAGGAAAATGTTAAGAACGGGAGGAAACCATGAAATGGATGCAAAAGAAAACATGTGTACCTGTTGAATTTTCATCAGGTAAAAAGGTTATTTGGCTGCAAATGGAGGATGGAATATGAGGACACTTTGTGGCTACATCAAAGATTCTAAGATGGTGACATTTTGAAATGTCCCTTTCTCTAAAATAACAAGTCGAAGACCCTTAGCCCAATTTTGTTTCCCGACGGCTAAGGGGTGAATAAAAGGGAAACTTAGTCTTAATAAATTAATTATAAAGTGCATAAAAAGAAACTTTATCATAAGCACTTATATTAATTTATTAATGACTAAATAAAAATAAAAGAGAAAATTACTTTATGTTTTAATTTCCCCCTAGGGGAAAATGCGACCCATGTAGAGGGGTAAATGTAAAAAAGAATTAAATGAAGGAAAAGATAGATGATTGGTGGTTGTGGGTGGCTACAAAGCCAAGACTTGTTATAAAAGCAAGTCGACTTGCTTGTAAAGGCATCTCTTTTATTTTATGAAAATTTTGAATTTTGTGTGAGCTTTGTAAGCTTTGCATAACAACTCCAAAGGACGAAAACCCTCTTGAGGACTAGAAGAAGAACGAAAACTCTTCTTCTATTGTGTGAGGAGGTTCTATTCAGGAGCCTTCATTGATTTTCAGAGGTCTACTTCAGTTTTCCAGCAGTGTATGAAGGCTGTATTTTGCAGATCTGGGCAAGGGTTTGAAGGAGAATAAGTGTTGTTGTGATTCCCCTTCATTTCCAGCTTATTCAGGGTGGAACGACCCATATAGAGAGCTGTTTTGGAGCTATTTTGGATCAGATCTATATTGCTGTTCCAACATCAGATTTTTAGAGATCAAATCAGCCACTTTGTGTAATTTTTGGCCCAAGGAATTGGTGTTTCCAGCTGTCTGTGAAGGGTGCAACTGCAGATTTTTAATAAATATTTCAGCCTTCAATTGGGTTCCAATCTGGTACTTTTCTTGTGTATTTGCAATAATAAAATCAGCTGATCTATTTTGATGATAAAAAGAGTGATTTTGCTTCAGTTTTGAATGATTTGCATCCTCCTAGGCAAGTCACATTTTTCCATATAAATTCAGATCTGCATTTAATATATTTTGTATATCTTCTATAATCTGCTATTTTTAGTGGGAATTGTCGCTATTCCGTTTGAGGGTGAAATATGTCCATTTGGGGACATTACACATTGAAGATAGTGACTACAATTGCTTTTCATTTTTTTTTTTTTTTGGGATTTTGCCGATGGATTTCTTTTAAATTTTTAGAATGGTGATTTAATAGAGATGTATATGATGCAGCCAAAAGGTTTTGTGATGAAAACTTGTATGCAGGTTGGTGTAAGCATTCTATGGACTGAAGCAAGCTCCAATAGCATGCCACATCTAAATTGATTATTTTTTCATTAATTTGGTGTTCAGGAGTGTCCTGATCCCAATATTTATGTCGAAAGTGTGGTGGATGATATAGTCATTCTTATTGTTTATGTGGATGACTAATGACAAAAAGTAAGAGCAACAGAATTAATCAGATCTTTGCTCTACTTCTGACATAATATACTTGCCTTTCGTATGACATTTTTAAAGTGTTAAATTCTTCCTAGCAGATAGAAGTGTGTTTATTTTTCAGGAGAAGTGTGCAAGAGGACCTACTTTATTTTCCAGGAGAAGTGTGCAAGAGGACCTACTTGAGAAATTCAGTATCACAGATTGTAAGCCAATGACAATCTCTTTAGAGATTGGTTTAAGAATATCAGCCTCAAGTGAAACTTTTCAGCAGGTGTTGACTGTAGATTATTGGTGGAAACTGGGAAGCCTAATATATCTTTCTTCCACTGGGCCTTATGTTTCCTTTGTTGTTAGATATGTTAGCAAATTTCTTGGTAAGCCCAATAAGAAACAAACAAAAGATAGTCCGTCTTCAAGAAAATCAAAGTGCAAGGCTGTTGTTTTGGCTGTTTGGGAGACAGTTTGGCTGAAGAGAATCTTTGCTGATTTACAATTTCATCAGGATATTTTATCGATTTGTTCTCAGACCAGTTAAAAGTTGGTTTCCCTGCGTGTATGAAACACAGGTTCATATCCATTTTTTTATTGGGTAGTTGAGAAGGGTGTTATTGACCAACCTTACAAAACTGCATATACATTTGCAAATCGTTTGTTCATCTGTCTCACTTAAATGTATTCTTCAGTTTCAAAATTCATTTTCTATCCTGATTGATGAAAGTACAGCAAGCTTTTCTCTCTCTGTTTTTTGAATTTCTATCTTTCCTGGAACTACTTTTCCTGTCGATAATAAAGCAACATGTCTTGCATGATCTAGAGCTCACCTGAAAATGCTTTTCCCTTACAAATTCTTGACTGTGCCTACTTCTTAATTGTCGATGACTTTCAGCATTGATTTATAATAATAATTACTTTCATCCTTTTTGCTTTGATCTTCGCTTGAAATTCTTCTCGGAGGGTTTTGATAATTTTGATTTTTGGATGGATGTAGCAGTATATATGGATGATTCACTAGCTATTGTTTCGTTAATTTGGAAAAAATATGATACATGATGCAAACATTGTGTTATACCTTGTTCAGCTTGTAGATATATGATATATCATATGCTCTTATCTTGGACAAAATGGATTTGAAACTTTCATTATAGCCTCTGTACAGAACATTTTGGTCAATTAGATCTGTTAAAGGCTGTGTAGTGTCATTCTGATAGGAGAAACTTGTCTGGGTGTTCAATGGCTCATGTTTTTCCATAGAGACTCTTGGGAGGGAGATGCTTAAAGAGCAAAGAAAAGAAAAAACTTTTAAGTGTCCAAAATATGGAGAGAAATTTCTTGACAACCGATATGAAATGCAGGAGAAAGCAGTTTAACATATGTTGAATTGAGACATTCTTCTCCTCTGAGAAACAAGGAGTTACCCATGAGATTGATATCAAATTTTTTGGCAGTGAGGCCTTTGATTTCCAGTGTTGAGGGCAAATTGGCTGATGTTTAGTTTTTCTTATCTGACGATATCTATGTTATTTATTTTTGAAGTAGAAATTTTTGAATGGCTAATGTTTCGAGTCAATTTCAGTTCTTCTTTGACTTTCAAATCATATAGAATTATCTATTTCATGCTAGTTTATTTGCTAACTCTAGCTTGCTATTGCAGTCATGTATAAAGGTGGCAATGGATTTTGTATCACCTGAGAATGTGCAACAATGTGTGCATTTAACAGAGGAATTTCGTTTGCTGCCAAAGAGTCACAGGGCTAAGGAAGATAAATTAGAGGTAATCTCCCAGATAGGAATTTGTTATTTGGATCGAATTTTGTTCAATGTTGTCCTTATTTTTGTAGTTTCTTTGCTAATTAAAAATGTTTTACAAGGGTGATTTTATGTTGAACAGGTAAAGAAGATGACTTTATATGCTGCAAGTGCTGCAGTGAGAGAAATCAACATGTTGACAGCAGTTCCATAAATTGCATGTTGACATCATTTTCAAACATTAATTTTCTATTTATGTAAGTGGCACAATCTAGTTTCTGGCTCTTTAGAATATTGGGGATGCCATTATTTCTCATTGAATGTCAGTTTCAGGGGCCTTCCCAATAGAAGACCATACGAATTGGTTGCGATTATGGGGAATGTTGGAAATGTTCGAAAAAATGGGATTCTAAATGTATACTTCTGGCTCTCTTATGAAAATGAAGTATATAGATTCTGTGTATAAACAAATTGTTATGTACATGTAAACCTGCCAAAATCTATTGCATTCTTGTCAACAGTTTGTTTAGCAGCAGCCTGTTATTGTAGATTTTACAAATTCTTTGCATTGGACTGAATAGGCTTTTCCATATGGGAAGGTAGGACATTCCTTTCCAAATTTATACGAAAAAAACTAGTAACACGTGAGGTTAAGTTGCTTTGCTAATTCATCATGTGGCAACTAATGTCTTGTTGGTTCTAGGAAAATGCATGCTTGGTTTGTATGCTGTGGACAATGAAATGGCAATTAATGCAGTAATGAATGATAATGGTCGAATAGTCAGATTGTTTTCTGATTGGGTGTTGGCATCACAAAGCTAAGATTAATGAACCTCAAAACTCATCTCACGAATTTCTTGCATGGAAGGGCGAGACTCACTGACTTAAATTTTGGCTGTGCATATCTTTACGTTGGATTTCTCATTCCATTTCAGTATGGTGTGGATAGTTGCAAGACCTAATATCTTCATGAACTTCATTACGGTTTTGGTGCTGGAAAAGAAGCCGAAAAATGTATTTCAAGATCCATCAGGTCTCATGTACTCTTTCACAATGCTGTTTGAATATGTTTTCATTGAAGTTGCTCCACAATTCAGATTGAATAGGACTTGTTTACGTAGGGCAACTCATTGGTGCAGCCAAATTTTTATTTGTTGTAATAAATTTGGCAAGGTGGGAAAGCTTCGATATATTTATCCCAAGTGACATGTAGATTGTGTCATGCTGTAGACCCCCATCCCCGTATCAAATCGGAGTAAGGTCCCATTATGCTCAAATCGTAGTTTAATCCCATATGACTCAAATGTCTGATAAGGATGTTGGCTTCTTATCATTATAGGTGTCGTCATTGAATTTTAAGAATAGTGACGTGGCTTGCAACATTTGTTGGGGTTGGAGTGTCGATGATTTAGGTGTCATTAAGATCATTCTAGACCTTGCTTTGCACTCCACATTTTCGACACTAAGGGAAGTAACATGTCGAATCACATATGAAGACAATTAGAAAGAATTCAAAAGTATCTAATCATAAGCATCCTTAAAGTCAAAACAACGGTCTTATACGAGATTTTATTGGCTGAAGTGGGGATGTTTCCAATGGAGGCATCAACAATAACTCGGATGTTAAGCTATGTAAAAAATGTTGAAAGCGTGGATAACCATTGTCGGCCTCAAATGGTTGTGGAGGAGAAATTAGGACGTAGGAAGAAAACTTTGAGGAAGTAGAACAAGTGGATGAATAAATGGGGCATCAACTGGCAAGAGTGTTCTAACACCAATGAGGAAATAATTTATTTTGAGATGAACAATTTTAGGACTGCCATGTGGACAAGGCGGATTAGACAAAAGAAAGTTCATTACATCAAATAATTTAATTCTTCCGAGACCAAGCTGAAAAAACATATTTAGGTGCGACCATCAAGTGTAGAGCAAGGATGTTAGTTGCGTAGTTGAGGATTGGATCACACCGTCTTTGGTGTGAGGCCGATAGATGGATTATTCCTAAGGAGGATTGGGAGAGGAGACTTTCTCTCTTTTTGTAGTAAGGGGGTGGCGGAGACGGAATGCCATTGCATCATGTAATGTACAACTTATGATGATATTCGTATCCGGTATGAAAGCAACTTGAAAGTGGACAACCAAAGCGAGTTATTTGAAGAAGCAAGTCTTAACAAGACTTGCATTTTGATCAAGATTTATTGTAGGAGGTATGATTTTGAAAGAAATCTGAAAATATTGTAGCGCTGTGGCTTTGGTCCCATAGAATGTTTGATCTCGTGGATGTGAGTAAAATCTTTCATTCCTTCATTTGCGCGTGTTCAATTACAAAGTTTTGTTTGGTGAGGGGGTTCTTTGTGCTTAATTCCATTATTTTCAAGGTAAGAAAACACACCGGTAGCTCTCTTCATAAAAAAATCAAAGTAGTAATTTACCTAGGAGGATGATATAGCTGAAGTTATTAAATGAACCTAGAGAAATTTGGTTGTATGAGTCGTAAGCATATGGTGTTTTTGACAATGCCTTCCTTTCCAAAGATCAAACAAGGTCTTGTGAGTTTAGGTCCATGATGTGAACCATCAAATTTCCAAATAATTGAATCATATGGAAGCATTTTTTTAAAGTTGAATAATTGAATTTGGAAGGTAATGGGTTCGACTTTTGGAATAGATGGTAGGAAAGTATGAGTCCCATTAACTAAGCATTATTAGTACATAGACTATATGATAGGGGAAAAACTTTGCTTGTTAATGTTGGAATTGTTGTACGACTTGGATAATGTTATGAGATTGGAATTGTTGGTCAATTGAGTTTATAGACTTACATGTCACCGCCTCAAAAATCATTATATCAAATATGGTAGTAAGATTCCAATTAATGGCTAGTTTCAAAGGTAGGTGAGTGGTATTCCAAATGCATTCACCTACAAAGATCTTTAAATTGCAACAAACCACTTTGCCAATGAGATCAACAAAGGAGGATTTGGGTCCATTTTCAATAGCTCTCTCAACGACAACACAAAAGTGGTGGTCAAGTGCTTACACTCGCGCCAATGATGAAATCAATGAATATAGTCTAGAAATGAGTGCACTTGCTTCCTACAACCATTACAATTTCATACACCTACTCGATTGTTGTGTTGAAAGATCTCATTATCTCTTGGTCTACAAATTTATGGACAATAAATCTATGAACGATTGGCTTTTCCGAAAATACTTTGTTGGTGGATGTGGTTTATGTTAGGTGGATGGATGGGTCCTCAAAATTGGTACATGTGACCGTGTGGTGTAGGAGCATTCATGTTCATGTGAAATCTTGCATCAACCAAAAATAGTTAATAGCTAATTTTCTTTTGTATTTATTTATCCACGACATTGGTAAATTATTTCAAAATGGTCCTTGGTCTTTTTGGGTTTAACTAACCTCGTGGTAGTTGGTAATATAGCGCCCAAAAATTAACACAAACCTATTTTTCAAGTAATAATGGAGGCCGAGGTAGTTGTCACCACCTTAGTCGCCTCATTTTTGCAAACAACCGTTTTGTTCACCGGAATTGAGTCATCACCCTTCCTTGAAACCCACATCCTCTATTTTAGTAATCACTCAAAAAATGGAATCACTAATGAGGTTATTGGCTTTGCCAATCTAACCAATGTCCGCATTACTTGAACACACAAAGGAAATGACTTGCAAGTGTGGAAAACCTAGTAGTGTCGTGCGATGAACTTGAAACTTGGTTCTCGTAAATCCTTTCTTAAACCCTTATAAAAAAATTATTCCGTAATTTTTATTGTTCACATGTTCTATTAGCACATGTTAATTTTGGGCGCTACACTTGGTATCGAGCACATGTTTACAACACTTGGAGCTTTGTGATGATATTTTGGCTAATGTTTCTACAAGTTGTTGACAAATTAATTCATTCATTTTGTAGGATGACACATGAGGAGAGTGCGAGCAATGCAATAGTCATGGCACAACCCGATTTGACAGAGTTGAGCATGCAAATCCTCTAGACATTGCAGGAGATTAGAGATGAACTAAGAAAATGACCAATCAAACCACACCATACACATCATGATATGTAGAAAGGACCCCGACAATGCACACACCTTCATCTTGAGCCACACAAACAATCAAAGCACCACATGATGGTATTAGAGAACCCTCCTTCCCTGTATGCAGAGATATTGTGATCTTCCTAGGATAGGTGTACCACCATGAGAGGTCAACAACGAGTGAACCAAAAACAACTTCATGTATGTGTTGAGCTAGTAAGGGTCAATGCATAACACACGAGTCTTAGCAAGAGGAGGATACCTCAATGTATATTGTTTCTTCAAGGGTCACATGATCATTACATACGAGATTGTAATCTTGTAAATTGTTGTCACAACATTCTTAGAAATGTGAAATGATCCGTTTTAATTCATGACAATGTTATGCTCTACAACATGGTTTGTGGTACAATGAATAAATCTAATTGAATAGTAATGAGGCATAATGGAAACAACAAAAAAATTGTAACCTAAGCAAAGATAATTAATAATTTGAAACATTGTGGAAATGATCAAACAAAGGCGGGACCAAAATGAGCTAAAATTTATATGACCCATTCAAACAAACCAAACAAAGATTGTTGTAGCTTGGGAAAACAATAAGAGGGTAAACTATTGTAAATGAACCGACGAGGCATCTAAACAAGTGTAAGGAGTAATGATTTGTGTTCCTGTAAATAGTAAACATATAAGAACTAAGAATAAATTTGTGTTAAACAAGATTGAGAATAAAGAAATTGAATACTTTGAACAAGGATACTATGAATAAGTAAAATAAGAAGGGAAATTTAGCAAATGTAAACTTATTCTAAAGTGAGTACCAAACGTTGTTATAGTATAAGAAGGGAACTTTAGCAAAAGTAGCTATAACTTAATTAAGTATCAAAGTAATATTGAAACAAAAAGGGAAAAAGTTATTAACCAAGTAGCAATTCTTGACATTGAGTCATATAATCAAATTAGTTTTCAACAATGTTGTTTTAATAAAAGGGTTTGATAATAGGATGGGCAAGAGTAAGACATAGAAGATGAGTTGCAAGCCAAGATAAATTTCTTAAATGACCCTTAATAGTTTAACAAGGAAGAGAAGGTTAAAAGGCCTTGGTAATATTAAAAAGGTTTAAACAAAATTGTAATTACCCATTAACATGTTGGAAGTTAAAACTCTAGCGAACGAGTATCTAGGGGAGCATCAACCAAAACCACTCTAGGAATGAGAGGTGAGACTGAATTATGGTGAATGATTTGAAAACACCAAGCAATAGTAACAAGAGGGAAAACAAAGTAAATGGTATTGAACTAGAAAGTTATAATAAATTTATCTACAACGAACCAATCAAGACACACTTAAACAAAGTGGAATATAAAATAATAAATGAGTGAAATGGATAGTTTGGAATATGCATACGTATAAAAAGGTTGAAATAGTACGTTAATGGAAACATAATAAGTTAAATGACAAGGTAAAATGTCTAAGACCCAAACACGGGAAAGGAGAATTAAATTAAAATAAATATAAGTAATCAAGACTAATAGAAGCAAGACTTTGTAAGTAAGTATACCAAAAAGGAGATGACTAATGAAGATAACAACTCAAAAGTCAAAGTGCACCTAAGTGCACTTGGAACCCTATCAAATAATAAAAGTAAAATCGAGTGAAGAAAGAACTACCAATCTTCACAGAACTTAGAAAATTGATCCTTCACTACCCTTCGCATGTGAGCATCTTGTGGTGACCGTGTTATTAGTAAACCCTTGTGCTAGGTGTTAAGTGTTAGATTTGAGCCTTTAATATACGAGTCAAATCGTGGGCCTTGGATCGTTTGTTCAAAGTTGTAATCGAATGTTGTAATGAACCTTGTATCAATCATAGGATAAGATGTTCTTCCCTAACGCCCTAACAATCTAGTTCTAGTGTGAAATCTCATAGGGTGCAAGTGCTACGTCAATATATGTCATAGTTGGTCGAGGTTGTTCTAATTTTCAACATTGGTCAGAGGACGAACATGACCCTGTGGTGGGTGGATATCTTCAGAGGATTAGTATGGCGAGTCTCACAGAGAGATATGATTGGGCTATCATATTTTGGCTTGTATTGTTTTGTGATAGCTTTTGGAACCTCCTTGTGACTTCCAAGAGGAAGTCATGTTTAAGGGGAGGGGAATGTAATGCCCATTTTCTTGCAACACTGTTTGAGCTATATATAAGCCAATTATAGGGATTTTGTAAGTTTTGGTGATCATATTTATTTCGACACAAGGTGCTCGACATTTTGTATTCGAAAATTGCTTTGAGATGTAAGCTCTAATGGTATCACTACAATATGTATATATGTACAATATGTGTATATATATATGTTTTGTCGTGCGTAACATAAACTAGAAAGTGGTGCGTAAAATGAGATTGATTACAATCTTGGTGTCGCTTGATCGGTTGAGGATTTAAAATGAACCTTGTAGTTAAAAATATGAACCAAATGGTGGATCAAATTAAGAGGGTTAAAAAAATGAATTTTGAAACTATAAATAACTAGGTGATACGTGATTTAGTAAACCCTAAAGAATAAATAGTAGGAATGCACATGTAAACTAGATTGGTCGTCATTATAATGTTGGAATATGGTAAAATAAATGAGATTTACTTAATCATGGAGACATTAGTTTTAGAGAAGTGACGGAAAACTATTGACAAAATTTAAAATGTTGAGTTGTGTGTGTGTGCATCAAATTGATTTTAAATGATGAATGTCAAAATGATAAGTGTCATGCCCACATTTTTACCACACAAAAAGAAACCAAAAATTTGATTTTTTTGAAATCAAATGACGCAACATCGTAAGACCGTTGCATTAACAATAGGCACTTCACACCAACACTTACCTTACGATAAACCGACATACCAGAATTATAATTGTCACAAGTGCAAGCATTGCATTTTATTACTTTAAAAGTGTCACCTTTTAAGGAAGCATGGTTTAAGTCATTATGCCTCAAACGTTATAATGTATATTAGTTACGTCTCACTCCAGGGTCCATTCTAGTGTTAGAATTCTTTATTTTTGCTCGCACTACCGATATCCGATCATACATGTCATCTTCCATTCTTAAACACCAAAAATGTTAGATCCAAGAGTACACAACTTTGGTTAGAACCGCTACAAACTCTAGCCATCACACATAAAGTGAGGTATGCATGAATAAGTTGCTTAACCCATGGACGGTCTCCCAACCATCATTATTATGCCAATTCTAGCTCACATGATATCCAAACAATACAAAGGGGGACGAGTTTAACTTGGAACGCCTTTCTCGAGGCCCATGTACTTCTCATCGAGGTGTTTACATGTACAATAAGTAGGTTCAACACAATTTATCCTTCTCTTAATTTGGTAACACGAAGATGCTCGGATAACGCATGAGTGTGACCAAGAAATGTCACAAAGTTTCCCATATCACCATGACCCGAACCATTCTCTATATAAGATGTTATTTAAAATCAAATTTACCACCTTGAACAACATTCAAAAGTATAAGGTACTCATTTAAGGTTTACCCACAAACATGGGTTATGAAGAAGAACACTTACCGAGCTACTCAAATGCTTATGGAACTTTCTCCCACGAAAAAAGCTAAGCATGGCCCAATTACCTCTTCACACATAACTCTAAGCCCTCTAATGGCACAATAAGGAGACCAAATCTCAAGTGTTAACATACGAACATGATTTCATTTTCTTGAAGGGTGTGACTACGTCATTCCTAGATAATTATAGGAAGTTCACTACACCATCTACTGATGGGGTGATTAACTCCTTTCCCATGATCATGGAAGCACTTTCCCTTATGTCCTATATAGGCATTACCTTTAAGGAAGGGTCATAACTATATAGACTAATATTGAATGGCCCTTGCCTACCAATGGTGATGAATAAGTCTTGAAAGGAATTACCTCGGTTACATGCAATAAACACCCAATCATCAATTTTTTTCCAAATCCTGCACTCGGGTTAAACTTGGATCCAAAAGAATGGCCCTTTTTTATTCAACATGGCGGAAGGGTTCCACCCTACTTTCACTTGTTCCTAAGACCAATCCACGATAAGGCCATTATAACATATTACTAAAATGTTTCCCCGTGGATAACATTAAATTACATCCCTTTAACTACATTTAAATTGTTATTAAATGAGACCATTATCCCTTGGTTATCTCGTTAATTGAACTTAAAGTCCCACCAACACATATTATGGTAATTAGCAACTAAGAGAGATGAAATGTTTTCCTAATATTTCAAGCCATAAGATTGGTTCTTTTATTCTAGATATGCATTGCTCATTGACTCGCTTACTTGGGTGAATATAGGTTATCAATCTTCTCCTAGGTTCTACTTCACAAGGAAGTTCTATTAACACATCCTTTATAATCAATATCCTCCCAATGTGGGTAAGAGTTATTTACCGCTACGGTGGTTCTCCACTCAGATTTGTAAGGTCATATGACATAATGCTCAAAAGATTACTAGAGTTGTTTTCTCACTTGAGCAAGGCACATATGCACACTATACACCATCTACTATATTTGAAATACACAATAATGAGTGAGTTAACCCAGGTCAAAGAAAGGCTTATTTGCAAGCTTACACTTTTAGTTTTTAGGTTTTATTATCTTCAAAGGTAAAATATCTAACACAAACCATTAAATCATATAACCTTATCCTTTCATAACATTATGTTGTCCTCTTTCTTTCCATTATTCAAAATTTACATGTTATTCCCTTATAATCATGTTGACACCACTTTTACAACTTTTGTCTATAATCTACCAAGTCTATGAGTTGGTTGATTATCTTAATTTTAAGACTACCCCAATGAGTTCAAAAAGGTTCGACATCCAAGAGAGAGATGAAAATATGAGACCACTAAAGATAACCTATAGGATGAGATTCCCACCGGATCTACTCCATACTTGAGACAACATAGTTTACCCCATGGAGTGAAGATTTGTCCAAGGCTATTATAACAAGGAAAACTATTTAAGGGCAATATAAGGCGACCATGATCAACTATAAATTGAGTGGCATAACAACACCTATCAACTAAGTACTCACCTTCTCGTTTATAAAATTACTATTATGAACGATAAGCAAGAAGATAAGTGGTCTAATAATAAAATCCTGGAATCACATGACTTCTTTAACAAGACGATAAAGGTGTAAAAAGGTTGTCAAGGGATTGATACAAGTCACACTATCAACAACATCCTTTATCTTTACATGCTTACGACACTAATACTTTTCAAGTTTTAGCTCACTTTCATACAACATACAAAATTATAAGAATTTAATACAATTGACTAATTAACTATTCTACAATGCAGATGAATTGCAAAGTTACAAAGTAAAATTTCATCATCTCTTTATTTAACACACATGCACAATGAAAATATACTTTTTTAATAAGTACAACATGTACTAAAGATAAAATAAGATACATTTCTATTCCCATCCCGATTACACATTTTCAGTAATGCACACTAAATTTAGATTTCCATCATCCATTCTAATCATGCTTACGCTACCTGCAACCTATCAAGTTAGTGTAAACATGGTCAATGAAATAAACACTGACATGACATCTACCCAAAATCAAGCATAATTCAAGTTATCATAGTTTTCCCATTCACATGATTATAATACTTAGCACGCAACAAGAGAGAGTTAGAGATACATTCATTTCATTTCACTTCATTTCTTAACTAGAGGAGAGAGAAATAGAGAGAGAAGAGAGAGGAGAGAGAAAACACTACTTTTCTAACAACAAAATTTATCAAAACAAGTGAAAATGGAGTTTCGTACATTCATTTATTAGTTTCTACAAGTTTTCTTGTTGGTTAATTGTACTAACTTCTTTCTCATTTTCCCACTAGTTTGCGAAAACGTCAAATTTTAGCTCAAGGGCTAAGAAACCACGTTTAAAAACTAGCTTCGATGGGAAAACACACACAAGGAAGTTCCTATACGGTCTCATATATACCGAGAACTCATAGGAGTTGACGAAACATAGAATTGATGAACGGTTTACAAATGGTGACTAGTTTTCTAAGCCACCGATCGTAATTGGACTAGTTGACCTGGTCAAATTCATGACCGGAGGCTTGCAAAACCCCTTTGCAAAACTAACTAACGCGAGTTTTTCTCCAAACTAAGGGTTGCAGAAAATTTTCATGATAAAAAACTAGAGGTTTACGAAGGCAGATAACCATTTCTTCGCTCTCAGGGTCCAAACGATAAGCCAAAACGAAACCCAACTTTTAACTTTTAGTAGCTACCCGATGCTGCAAACAAGGTCAATAGGGCTCCTAACGCACTACGCCAAATGATCAAATGATAAATTTAGGGCGTTGTAGAAGTTGTTGTGGCATCTTGTGATGACAAGGAACATGTTCAAACCATGACATTTCGAATGGGGGTTCCAAAAAGGTATTTCACGTGACGAAGAAAATCATGATTTACTAACTTTACAAAGGAACAGTTGATAGGTTTACAAGGAACTCAACTCAACTTGTCAATAAAAGGAGGGGTTGCAACCATCTAGTTTGGTTACGAAGTTGCCAAAATATCTCAGAATGAGGGTTTAAGTCTATGGTTGACAACCAAGGGTAATTCGGATTGCGTAAGTTATGAGGTGACATTTTATTGTTTTGCACCAAAAGTTTGTTTAAACTAAAAATTATATAATAATCAAAGGGTTTAAAATTCTATTTCATTGCGAAGGAAAACTAAGAATACAAAAATTATGCGAGATAGGGATAAGAAAACCATGCTTGTTTGTGAACGAAGCAGGTTATGAGGGAGCTCTAGGTGGTTTGCACGCACGATCTGTTGAGTCCACCATTCGTTGTCACATCATGCCAAACCGTTTACATGTAATCCCAAGCTAGTTTGAATGCACACAGGAATCAAGTCCACCACACGACCATATGTACACAATTTCACGTGTATTACGAGTGCTTCACATTCTATATGATAGACAACTTTCCACTTTATTGTTCAAAAGTCCATACCTTGCTCCAAAGTTCCCATTTTGGCACAAGCGGTTAGGATGCTTACAAAGGTTGTGGAATTGGGTTTTACATCTGCCCATTGCTTTTGCTAGAAATTTTCTAACGCCTTTAAAAGGAAAACTATTGTGTGCATAACCTGAAATCAGTGGTGTCTTTGAGATCTTTTTTTTGGGTATTTTGTCAAACAATTCACATGCCTGTTATAAGATCCCGCATTTTATTATAATATTCTGAAATCTTTGGATCTCCTGAAACCATCTTCCGCTCCTTTGCTTTGTTTTCCTGAGCAAGATGACGAGGAAGACCAATTTCCAATGCTTTGGTGGACACCTGCTGGTTGTATTTGATGAAACAACGGTAGTGCTTCATGAGGATGTCACATCTTTTATAAGCTATTTCATTGACGTGGATGGCGACTATGCAACCCCCTTTTGCTTGAGGCATTTTGTCAAATAGTGGACGTGCCTTGCCTGTGCATCCACTTTTTGCAACATATCTACCAGGCATTTGCAACCACAGCATCTGACAAAAACTTTCCAAGCTCCCATTTTGGTGTTGGCGTAGAGGGTTCTGAAAAAAGGTTGTGGAAATTGGCTTTACACCTACCAAACGCGTTTTGTTTAAGGTTTCCAAGGCCTAATCAACAAACCCAGTTTGACAATACCTGCAGCCATTGTTGACCACACTTTTTTTTGAGAGATTTTACCAAAGCAGTTCGCGTTCCTAGTCTATGCTTCCTCGTTTTGCAGACATGTCTATCAGGGAACTCGCAGTTACAACACGCAACAGAAAAGTGACTAGGCTTTATATCTGTAAATTGCATTTACTTGTGAGTTTTCTGGGCGTTTACGGTAAGCCAATTTTATGCATATCCAGCCATGCTTGCATTTGATGAAACCATGTTTGGTTGAGGCATTTATTTGAGAACTCTCACAACCTCATCAAGAGCACCATTTGTGCATATCAGGCAAGCAATACATTCCATGAGATCACGTCACATTCAGGAATTTTGTCATACAATACACTTGCCTTCTGCAGGTTTCCAAATTTCACATACATGTCCATCAGTCACTCCTGATTACATCTTACAAAAATCCTTTCAATTATTTTGATGGATCTCCACATACTAAACTAAATCTCCACGTTTGGCGTAGGCACAGGCTAGGAAGGTGCTGGTCCAGCATTGAATGGTTTCGAGGAATTGTTTATTGCATCTGGTGAGACTGACAGCTATTGAGGGCGCACATACCCTGCCAAAATGACCCAGCTCTCACTCACACGCCTTCTCCCTGCTTACACCTACTGATACACTCCACCGCCTCTATAAATTTCCCACAATCTCCCCAACCACTGCATTCAATTCTTTGCCGATGGGATGAATAGTGGCTTGGTCCGCAGTAGCATATAAGTCCCAACACACCATGATCCTTATGCCAATAGGGGTTGAACTACCATGGAAGTAGTCCCCCTTACTAACATAATGGTTGATTGGTTGTGGGATGAATATGTTGCTTGCTCGGCCTTCCCCTCTCCTCCTCTATGGCGGTTTAGATAAATAAAAATGCAAGTCTCCTTCGCATGCTTACCCCAAATAAAGTCGGTTATGCCTACTCTTGTGGCATCTTGGAAATGTTTCTACGACTATAATACTCCTCCTCCTCCTCCTCCTCCTTCGGGGAGAGCAAGGATACGCACTTGGTTGAAAGAATGTTTTTTTAACGGTAGGAGATAACTGGTGTTTCTACATGTACATGTACATGCCCAAAAATATGACCAAATTGTTATAGCCGCATTGCCAATTTGTGACTTTATAGGAAACACCATGCAAAAGAGGTACCGTTATAATGTGTTAGGCTCATGTCATTTAAAGTTTGTGACTGATTATTTCTCTGGTGCTATTCCCATAGAAATTGTAGATTCTTCTACTTTCAAAAAAATTCAAAACATTCGAGGATTACTCTTGCTTGTCAACCATGACTTTTGGTCAAGAGTTTGTGGTTAACATCAACCTTTTTCAAGCCTATCTGGACATGGTCTAGTAGTAAGGAAGAGGAATAACCGTGTTATTTGTAGCATTTTGTTATACAAAACTGAATTGAAATAAGACATTAATTAATTAATTGCAAATTTAGTGTACACTACTTACACATGAATGATTAAATATACTTTCAGTCATGAATGACACAAAGGTAAACATTGAAGCTGACTATTGAGCTGGTACCTATTTGTTTCAACGTTCGCTTTTGCCATAGAAGTTTTATATCATATTCTTTTGGGGTCCTTTTTTTTTTAATTTACAAATAGCAATTTCATATTATTGCACATTTCCAATAAAAAACCTTGATGGCTTGAAATAAAAAATTAGTAAAGCTTACTCAATTACGAACCTAAAACCTATTGAATTTTTCATATTTTCTTATTTTCCATCACTCGCGTGAATATTGTGAGCACAATCGAAAAGGTATAGTAGACCAAAAATGGTAGATGTTACTCATGTTTGAACAATCTGAGACATGGAAAAGGTGCATGACATATAGGGTTATGCTCTTTTAACTTAAAAGCCCATTTTTGCAGCCATCATGCTACTTCAAACCTAAAACCTATTCTATTCTACTGATTTTTTTACCCCTTTAAATGCAAATTACACGCAAGTGAAAAATGCAAGTGACATGGGGACAATGGGGCATGCACATTGAAATCCCACCTCTTCATTTTCAAGTTTACATTCATGTCTAAATCTTATCTAACACAGTAAATGTCACCCAAACGTCGAAATCCATAACACTATATAAGTAAACAAATATAAAATAACTAATGATTAATAAAAATTGTTATAATTTCCATTCGTTTTCTTATTTTACACATAATTTGAAATTAATTAATTCAATATTTAGTGTATAGTTCATCTTAAAATAAAGTCTACATCATTAATCTTTCTAGCAAATAGATATTTTTACATATAAACTACTAAAGTGAACATTTTCATATGCCTATAACCATTATCATGCACTAACATACTACTACCAAATGAGGTCTATGATTTCTTTCCTAAATCATATATGACCACTTGCTTTGAATTACTATTCGCACATGCGAAATAAACACAATCACCCACTCCCACTCACGATATGTTGTCACGATCGTATGGTGTTTCAAAACTAAAAAGGTGGTGAAAAGGGGATAATGGCATCCTCGAAAGCTCCTTCCAAGAAAATATGTTTTCATTATCGTCATGCATCACATTATGACTCCCAGATAAGTAGCTGGCCAATGAAAGTTGGCTTCATAGGGAAAAAGTCCCTGCCATTTACTTGGACTGCTTGACTCCGACATAAATTACTGCCATATACAAAGTGGAGATTTAAAACAATCCAGCCTTATTGTCTCGATGATTTGCAGAAAAAAAACCCTTTTGAAATCAAATCAAAGCATAGATGTGGTACCAAAAACAGGTTGGGAATAGGAATAAGAATACCCAAAATTCAGAGGCAAATGAGGACGATTGCCTTCTCTGGCCCTTGCCCTTGCCCTTGCCCAAACCGTCAAATACAAACACAAGCGAGAGAAAGGAGGCCTTGGAAGCATAAAACAAGAACATCTAAAGAGGTCGGACTCAAATGCCCATGCTTATGAGCAAAGCCCGATTGAAATGACATGGGACTTGTTAAAATGGCATGAGAATGAGATAGGATGAGCTTTTAAGTGTCCAGATTTAAATGCCCGTGAGAGTCAGATGGGCTAGGAAGAAGGATCTATTAAATGCCAGAAACCAACCTAAGATCTCCTTTATGTTGTGGGGTGTTCTACAACTGAGCTATTCGTGCTTTCATAGTCATGCGGGGTAAATTATTTTTCCAAAAGAATCAATACTCAAAATACAGTTCTCTCCATTGATTTATTATAATTAAACTAATTCCATGATAAACAAAAGCTTTGAATCATATTTACAACCACAAGGAATCCAACATATGTGAAATGAAATGATAATTGTGGAATCTAGTTGATATTTGCAATAATAAAGCAGAGCAAAACTTGAAGAAGAAAGTTCCAATGTGCAAGTTAAAACATTTTTCAATGTTTCCCTTCCAAATGGAAATGCCATTTAGGCCTGAGGAACTTGGAAATACTAAAAACACATGGTGAAATTAGTTGAGATACTTGCCTCAAATGAACCACGAGATTTGATCTCTCGATGCTCTGCAAATACTGAAACACAACACAGAGTAAACAAATAAGAAAACAAAAGTGATCCTAATTGAATCGAATTCAAGATCGCCACAATGGTGAAAGTGAGAAAGGAGGAACAAGTAGTTTGTTATCGCTTACCACCTTTTGAGCTCATCAAACGCCAAACGTTGGAACGAACACGTGGAAAACAAAACAGGATGAGGTTGTTTGAACAAGGAGGACAACGAAAACGGGAAAGTAGCTATCGGTAAAAATGCCTACGACATAATAAACATATGTACAAATAATGCAATTTGACATAGTCTATTTGAGAGCTTTTTACTAGTGTTGAAATAAATAGCTATGGAAATTATGATAAAATTGATTGATGTTTGAGAAATTGATTTTTGAAAATTATATATATTGAGTTGTGTGTAAATTGTTTGATTGTTGTGTTTGTGCATAATTAAAATTAATTTACATATCATTTCAAGTAGATATGATTTGTGTGTTGAGTGTGTAGATGACAAACATGTGCTCAAAAAACTAGTACCAGGAAATAAACAAAATAAAAGAGGATGAAGGGGGCTAACTCACACGGGGCTCACTCGGCCAACAATAGGTCACTCAGGCTCAGAATTTGTTTGGGTGGATGTGAATGTGTGAAGTGACCTTAAAATTTCTAATGTCTTTTTCTTGTTGAAATTTATTTCTTCATTTTAAACCTTTGAATTAACTAGTTTGATTATTTTGATCTTTTGATTTAGTTAAATTTTAAAGTTGAGTTATAAAATTAATTAATTTTCCATTTTTAGGTGTATGAACTTAAATTTCGTTGGTTGAAAACTTTCAATTTAAGGAAATTTTAAATTTTGGTTTCGAGGGTAAATTTAGGAGCTATCTATACACCTACTAATAGGGTAGGTGTACCTTTTGAGGCCTCTCGTGCCACTTGAGGACTCAATAGTACCTCATTTATTACCTTGAAATCTTGATCTCTTTTGTAAAATTTGATCTTGTAAGATTTTTAGTACATCTCTTACAAGTTGATTTTGGGAGGATACTTGGGATTAGGGATGAGATTTGACGCCCGTTCTGGATGTTTTTGGCACTGCAAGACGTATTTTATGGTTTTGTGGCAAGGAAAACCATTTTATAAAACTTCTAATATTTTTAACAGACCACAAATTAACGTTCATCAATATTAATCAACTGTCATTTTCGCTAGTGTCTAATTCTATTTAGAAATTAGATAGGTAGTTGGACTTTGATTATATTAATATTTGTTCTTAAATATGCTAAGAATTGGAGGTGAGGGGCCGTAGATTTATTATTTATTAATTCAAAATATCATATATTGATGTGAAATCTGGAACTTGTCATATTTATTTCATATCTTTACATTTATTTCAAATCTTTCCGAGTCCCGAATCAATAGTGGTATTGGTTAAGTGGTTATTTCATCACAAATTCACCTAGTCCCAGTTTATTGTTTAAACAAGTTACACAAATGTTTTTGTAACATTCAAAGCGGATTATTCAAAGTCCAGACGTCTTCTCTCTCGTGTCTCTACTAGTTCCATATTTCGGTGGGTCCAGGCTTCACCAAGGTCTTGTGGAATCCGGATACATATTTTTCCTGTGCAAAAAGGAAAGGGAGCAACAACGACAGTGGAGTGAGCAACAACATGGACGAGATTTGAAATACACAAAATCTTGCTAATGCGTGAAATCTTCTCATGAAATTTAATATTCTTACTTCACTATATAATTATTTTTATGCACTGTTATTTTTAATTTCAAAATTATCTTCTTTGTATATTTAATATTTTCTAAATGTTGAGTTCTAGATTAAGATAATTATTCTAAATTGTCTTTGTAATGTGGATTCCAAATCTAATAAATAAACAATACTAGCAATCACATGTGTTTCATGAGATGTGAACGTCGAACGGTATATGTTATTTGATTTAGAGGTATAGTTATTACTTTTGTACTTGATGTTGATAAGGGGTTCGAGTGATGTTGTAATTGTAGAAATATAGTTGATCCACTTAATTTGAAGGTTGTTTCTACATTTCAAACTTGTTATAAATTCGTACATGATTACATGTGATACCGTTTTCGATAGTTAGTTAATTTTATAGTTGATGTTGTTAGTTGTGCATCGGTTGTTAAGTTGGTGTTTTGTTGGAGAAACTTTTATTATACAATTGATAATGTGTGTGATTGATAGTTGTAGTGTAGGACTTTAGTTGAAACATTACATTGAAATGTTGTATGTGTACATTTAATTATGTTACAAATTCGTACATTTAAAGTTGCATATCATATTTGAAAACATCAAATAAATGAAGGTATATGTACACATAATGAGACATGTATACATTTGTAGTATTTATATCATGAATGGTAGCCTTTAGTGGGCAATTTTAGTTTCAATAAACATGATTACATTTGATACCCCTTGAACGACAGTGTCGCTTTGGATAGAAGAAGTGTTGAGTATAGTAGTAGTGGAGGTGCTATCAAAGCAGAGGGTAGTATTTACGATGGATTGAGTGATAATAGTCTTGCTTCCTCCTTTTTTCTTGCTCTGAGTGCTGGTATGTGTGCCATATTTGAGTATCTCTCGGATGAAAAAGCAGGTGAAATGCGTAGATTTGCAAGCAAGGGAACTCTGGAGAAAGCTGTGAATGTCAGACCCTACCTTTCAGTGGTTCCAATGTCGACAGTTGCTCTGTGCAAAGTAAGTCCTTGTGACTTGTGGATAGTTAATCCCCATGCCATTTTAATTGGCAACTATCTTCGATTCCCTCTCGAAATAGGGGGTATGGGAATATGTAACGGGTTGGAGGGATCCCAACATGGGCCATTGTATCTATCAAATTTTACAACAACAAATAAAGGTAATGCTGGTGGTTACATTGATGCGTCGTAGACAATGTCGGTGATTGTTCCTGTGGCACCATTCATGAGGTCTACATCAACCCATAGATTTGCAATAAACATGATTTTTTGTTGTTTGCACAATAGAACTTTGTGTTCCAACTGATCATCATCAAGATTTCCTGGTCCATTCCTCCTGTTACTTTCAACAATGGATTGGGCGATCGGAGCCTTCAACATCTGTAGGTTGTGGGAGTCCACCAAATCATTTTTTGCAAACAAATGTGGAGTCTTTAAAAATGTTGATAACACAGTGAGCTCAGTCACAAGAGTTGTGCAATGGAAATTTCAAACACTTATGTGAGGAAGTAAAGTAAGAACCAAAGTAATGTAGAAGTGAAGGCCATTAATATCTTATATTTGATTAGAATGAAAACACGAATACAATAACACCATGATGGCAGTTTTTCACCTGAGACATCCGATATGCAATTGCAATGAAGACAAGAGTACAAATACAAAATGATGGCAGTTTTTTGCCTTAAAATTCTAACTTTAAAATCTGATGGAAGATTTTCATCCAAGGTAAGGGCGCCTATATTGCTTCACCCAATACAAGAAAATTAGAAATGTTGGAATGGAGAATCTAAACACAAAAGATATAAGATTTACATAGAAGTCCATCAAAAATTGCTTCAAGAAAATATGTTTGTTTGCATTTTAATTGTCATCATTTTCCTACATCAGTTTATGTCAACATTTTGAGAAGAACACCAAACAAAAAAACATCTCATTGTACCCATTCAAACAATACAAATGTGGATGAAAACTTTGATTTGTGTTATCAAGACTTTGACCTGTAAGTGCCTTGCTGATGAAATTAGAATAAATCCATAATGCTAATATCAATGGATATGCAAGTAGTAGCTGATATCAGAGCCCTATAGATAAAAAAAATACCTTGTGGAGGATTATTTCGTTATCTCCACAGCACCATATTGGGAGTAGACTCCATTAAAAACAAAAACTACATATGATAATGGTAGATGTATTGACTATTGTACAAGAGAAAACAACATATCATGGCCCGTCTCTCTATATGGTATTTGGTAAGAGCTCTATATCTATCTAAAAAAACAATAAAGCTCATATGAAGGGAAAAACATATAATTGGATACTTGAAACCCAATTTTAACATTTATTCTAAAGCGTTGATAACACAGTGAGCTCAGTCACAAGAGTTGTGCAATGGAAATTTCAAACACTTATGTGAGGAAGTAAATTAAGAACCAAAGTAATGTAGAAGTGAAGGCCATTAATATCTTATATTTGATTAGAATGAAAACATGAGTACAATAACACCATGATGGTAGTTTTTCACCTGAGACATTTGATACACAATTGCAATGAAGACAAGAGTACAAATACAAAATGATGGTAATTTTTTGCCTTAAAATCTAACTTTAAAATCTGATGGAAGATTTTCATCCAAGGTAAGGGCGCCTATACTGCTTCACCCAATACAAGAAAATTAGAAATGTTGGAATGAAGAATCTAAACACAAAAGATATAAGATTTACATAGAAGCCCATCAAAAATTGCTTCAAGCAAATATCTTTGTTTGCATTTTAATTGTCAGTCTATCTGGCATAGAATTTTGCCACATTTTGTTAGAGATTTTCAAATTGTCTTATTTGATTTAATATGTGCTAGGAGTGTGAATCCTGACTACTTTTATTTCCAAAGATATCGTTGTGTGGAAGCCTATGCAGAAGACCTTATAACCATTTTGGAAGAGCTGGGTGTGGAAAACTGTATGTTTGTAGGCCACTCTCTGTCTGCCATGGTTGGCTGCATGGCTTCCATCAAGAGGCCTTCTTTGTTCACCAAATTGGTGTTGTTTGGAGCATCCCCAAGGTAAAACAAGAAAAAAATAGTGCTCCCCTCCCCTTTATCCATTTTTTGTTTAATTTGCTTGCCCATATCATGGCTAATGTGGCTTAAAGGCTCACTACCTCCTCAGGCTCCTCTAGTAACCTCTATCCCAAAATTAGAGTATATCAGAACTACTAATATCACCAACAACTTTATACATTTCAGAATTGGCTTTCACCCAAATCTATATAAAAGCAATGTTATAAATCATAATTGAGATGGAGATTTCTAACATCTTGGCATGCAGGACTTATCAAAGTGTATCCATATTTGTACTTAGATGACTATCTATATTGGTATTGTTATATAAATTCTCAACACTGAATTTGCTACAAATTGTTAATTCCAATATTTGTTACAGTTATACAGGTGGTGAGATGGACCAAGATGATGTTTGGGACAATGAAAATCCATCATGTTATGATATGATGGTTTCAAATATGCCAAATCTGTATTTTGCATAGTTTTGGTGGTGTTTTGGTTTTATAACTCTGATACATCAAGTTGGTCTCAGGGAACACAAACAATACATTATTATATGCAATAGAGGTAGAGAACAGATTTCACACAAGATTATCTGGAAGCTTATATGTAGTTAGATTATCTAGAAGCTTATTTGCTAGAAGACTGATTGTTTAAGCAGTTTGACTCCCTCTTTAATATGTTAATTAGTCCTGCTCAAAACATTAATAAATCATGAACTCTATAATAACAGAGTATGCTAAAAATTACTTTAAAACTCTTACTGACATCTACCTTGTAGTAACATAGTATGCTTAAAATTATCTAACTTTGTAGTCACATATACATGTAATACAAAAGTATGCTAAAAATTACTTACAATCATGTGCACTTCTCTAATGTTGATGTAGAATAGTTATAAGTACAATAGTGATAGCGTCCAATTCCACAAACTCTACAAAATATATTTAGGAAAAGATGAAACATATGAGAAAACAAAACTTCAGAACCCTTTACAAAATTAAACCGTGTCCAGAACATCAACTCAGTTAAGAATAACAACAGTAGCATATAGCTACTCTACAAAATTAATGAGTACATGAAAATTATAAGAGAATCTAAGCCCTAAATAGATGTAAGAACAAAACTTCTAAACTATTGGGACTGCAGACTACAAAATTGAACCCTACATAGAATATTAGTTCAAGTAATTGAATAGATTATGAATGGCGGATCAGAAACATCTACTCCGTCTGTATTAATAGAAATAAACTAAAAATGTCAGGTAGTATAAGAAAAAAATAAAATCCAAGCCGTAAATAAATATCATAACAAAGAAACTAAACCCTTGACTGCAAAATTACACCCTTGACATAACATAAATACTTTGTTGCTACCCTTTTGAAAGTAATTAGGACAAGCTTTTAGGAAAACAAATTCAAACTTAACTTTAATTTAAGCTTATTAAATTTCATTGACGACTATCCTATTAGATAGTTTTAATTTTTACAGTTTTGTTGTTAATCGTATCAAATTTTACAGAGAACTAATGATTTACAAATGTCATTGGTCTCCCGCATAATTACCTCAATTGTCTTCCCATTTGAAGTTGTAATTACATCACCAGGCCGCATATCAGTGCCACTGATCATGTTCTCACATGCAAAGACAATAAAATGAACCTGTCAAAGATAAAACATTCACACTTTGAATAGGCTTACAACAAGCAATCCTGTGTTTTTCAAAAATTATAAATCGATAAGCATAGAAGTAATAAATCATAATGCAATGATCAATAATTTAAGTGTTCAAAGCCAAATCTATAAGTACAATGTAACCATATAGTTCATATTCACCTCCACCCCTAGAGGCTTAATTTGACTAATAGCTTTTACTGCACCTAGAGCTGCTGCAGAACCTCCCATGTCAAACTTCATCAGTTCAATACTGCAGCCATGCCCTTTCTTGAGGTTGTAACCTCCACTGCTCACATATTAAATGAAATACATGAATAACTGAATAAAAAATAAAAGCAAAGAAAAGATCATTTGAATACCCTGTTCCATAACAAAGCCGACTTTTTGAGGTGGGGTGAGCGGCGGAAGATCGCGGTGGGCATTGCGAGAGGACTGGTGTACTGCACGAGGACGCCAAGCCTGCTATCATACACAAAGACGTCAAAGCCACGAATGTTCTGCTGGACAAAGATCTAAATGCCCTGGTTGCCGACTTTGGTTTGGACGAGCACAACGACAAAACGCACTACACCACGCGGCGGTGGGCACGCTCGGGTATGTTGCGCCTGAGTACGCGTTGTACGGGCACCTCACCGACAAGAGCGACGTGTTCAGCTTCGGGATTGTGTTGCTGGAGTTGATGAGCGGTCGAAGGGCGTTGGGGTCTGTCACCAACAATGTCAATGTGGAGCACATTTTGATTTCGTACTGGGAGTGCAACCTCATGCGGAAGGGCATGTCTGGTGAGGTGATCGACAAGAGAATAAGAGAAAAAGCAACTATGAGAAATCCCGTGCATGCACTATTAAAAATAACGCCCGCAAAAGCAACTATGAGAAATAGCCCATGCATACAACATGCACCAAAAAATTTGTTAAAAATAGGCAAAAAAAGTAAAAACGTCTTGACGGCCGTCAAACCGTCAACTTTAAGACAGTCACAGAAACGTCCGGAGGTCCTCTACCATAGGGGGAACGCCTTCGGCGTAATTATGAAAAAAGCATGTTAAAAAAGCTCTAAAGATTTTAAGGGTAAAATATAGCCGATTTGAAAACATATTTCTTCCCCAATCTTTGTGCACATCAGTACAATTTTATTCACTATATGTTGCTTGGTGTCATATGAATACACAGATTGAATAGAGAAAAAATATTGTGTCCAATAGCTGTGCCCAAATTTTAGTGATCTCTCTACATCAAAGCTGTAATCAATCATGTCACGAGGAAAATATATTTCGGTTGAATTATTTGGCATAATACAAAATGCAGATCAGTCTTGCCTTGAAAAATTTGGTCTATTCAATTAATCAGATCCCGATTGCAGAGTTTGATAGGTCGTATAAGACCGGTTATTTCCCTCACTTGATTAAATGGTGCATTAGATGTGCTGGCTTTGTGCTTTCAACCAATCCACAAACTGTATCAAATATTTTAATCTCTTGAACCTGTAATCGCATCACTATGCCTATTGTTTCATGAATTCTTTCTTCACACGCCCATGGATTGTAAATTTTTCATTATGCCTTGCTCGTAAGTCTTGGCTCTCATGATTCATTGAAGAAGTATTAGTTCGAATTCTACAGATTTGATTGTTCAGTCGAATATGTATCAACTGTGGATTTGTAAATCTCACCAATAATTCTAGGTGAGGTGTATTCCATCAATGATTCCCTTTCTGCAGAGGATTGGGCAAATGATTATGCATTTGGACTCACACAATTAATAAAAACCCGTGAACCGCCCAAAATTTGACATTTTAGTTACCCGTGACTCGCACAAAGAATTATTCTATCTCTTAGCTCATTTTCGAATTTGTCATTTTAGTTACCCCCTTGGGTATGTACTATTTTGACTTAGTGTTGTGACAAATCTTTCATGATTTCATTGTGCGCATACAAGTGGTGTTGTGTGTTGGGGAATGTGAATTATCACTCGAGAGATAAGTAGTGCTCGAAGCGAGGGATATAGTCTCTCTTTTAGGTCTTGTTTTAGAGGTATTAAGAGGAGGGGCAAATAGTATTTGTGGAGCGATAAGTGGTTGTAGGCAAGGAAGGTATAAGAAGTGGATCTACAAAAATGATTTCATTCTTGCGGAGGAACCAAAGGATAACTAACCTATCATAGTAGACCAATAAGTGGTTAGGGTGGTATTTCCTTCCCCTCTTCAAACTATAGCTGGTTTGATCATGTGTGTTGTTTTATTTTGCATGGTTGGAATATCTTATTTTTGTTCCCATTTACTTGCTTGTTGGTGTGAAATTCATTTTTATGGTCATGTGTGGTATGGTTATTGTACTCTTTCCATAACTTGGTTGTTGGTTCTTGAGTCATGTGTGGGGTAGGGAACTTGTGGGGCAATGGGGAGGAAATCATCCCCCCATTGCATGGTCAGGCGGTAGGTTTCGTCGTTTTCCTCTATTTTGATGGCATATAAGTGACTTGTTGAAGTATGCGAAGAAGAAGGAAGTTGATAAGTGAAGATGTTATCCCAAGTTGGAGAGAAAATATTGTTGTGCATCTACTTGTTGGGAACTTGTTAATGTTGTTAAATTGAAATGAAAATGTTAGTCATGTGTATTGAGTAAGTTGTGCTTCTTACCATTTAGAGGCATTGTAATGTATTGTGAAAAGTTATGTTCTTATGATTGCTTGAAGCATTGTAATGTATGTGGAAAAGCATGTTCTTGTTTGTTGCATTTGAAATCTATATGCAAGTGATATTGTGTTAAAAGTTGTATTTGAAAATGACAATTGAATGAAATAGTACTTCCTTCTCTCTCTCTTACTCCTATCTCATTGAGAAAACAATGTATGGGCATAGTTAAGTATATATTGAAATTCTTGTGATTATTGTAAAATGATGGTGCTCCATTTTGTCCCTTAAGTGCAAGCGAAGTTATAAATGGAAATATATAGGTTGAGTATTTTGATAAAAAAGAAGATATTGTTCTTGTTGAGTTAGTAAGCTTATTATAACTCCCTTTCAACTATGAAATTTCAATAATCTTTGGGGGTTTCAATGTCACTATTGAGCTTGATTAGGTTGGCTAATGGCCTTAATTGTTAGTGAATAATTTATATTGCAATAAGAAGGCATGGATTATAAATTTACACATTTTAAGTAGTGTATTGAAAATCTTGCTTCTACTTAAGAATCTTCCAATTTGAATCTATACATTATATCTCTTAATATATAATAAATTATCTCCCACCTTATCTAGTTGTTTTATTCTTATCTCATTCACCTGTGGTTCAAATCAAATAGAGAAATTAAACATATTCATAATGTTTTTGCAGAGAAAAAGAGAGAATTTGTTATATCCTTGTTATTCAAAAGATTGTGTTTGGAAGAGATTTTATCGGTACAAAGTTATAAAGTTATTCGTTTGAAAGAATTTGATCTACATTTTATTATGAAATAAAATTTCTTGTGGCGTAAATAAAATTATTGATATAATATATAATATTATAACAATAAATGCATTAATAAAGTACTATTATTAAATTCATATAATATTAGAATATATGGGTAATATGTAGTACCTAATAATATGAATTATTCATATGGAATGTTAATAAAGCAATTTTGTTATTGTTATTTACTCATATGGAAAACATAAATAAATAAATACATACATATATATAATAGTTATACACACACACACACACACACACACACACACACACACACACACACACACACACACACACACACACACACACACACACACACACACACACACACACACACACACACACACACACACACACCATAATTGTTTTTATATATAATATTTTATACATAATATATAGTATGTCACACACACACAAACGCACACACACACACACACACAAATAGATACGACCACTCAATCGGTCATAAATATTTTTTACAAATTGATATCCAAAACTATTTAATGAATTTTAAATGAATATGTTATTATCATACTATCAAAATTTCATAAAAACCTAGATCATATATTTGGAGAAATCATGATTTTAATACGGGGTTTTGAAAAAAAAGGAATACAAACATTAAACATGTATATATATATATATATGTATATATATATATATATATATATATATATATATATGGGTATATACTATATATGACCCAAATGTTTAATAAAGAATGTTGTAAACTAAATAAATATAACATTATAAATTTAAAGAAACAAAATAAAATAAAATAAGTATGGTGTATATATGTATATACACCCATGATTTAACTTGAGGAGCCTCCATTGGAGCTCCTCTTCAACCTTAGCTTGCGAGGAAACAAACAAGATAAAATGAGAGATAACAAGTTTGGTATCCATGGATAAAAACTCCATACCTGCAAAAACATGAGAATGAGAAAATGGGAGGATAAAATGAAAGGATGATGAAAAATAAATTAAGTTTCAATCATAAGAATAAATTAGGCACCATAGAAAACCCTAGAGATCTAAGGAGGATTAGTTAATCCAATGGCTCAATTTTATTTTTATCCCCACTTGTGTTGTCCTTGAGTTGACTTGTTAGGATCATTAGAATAATTTAAACCATAATAAGTTTATAAGTAAGTTTAAATGCCTAAACTAATTAATATTTCGTAGTGATGATATAAGAAGTTTAATTATAGTTTAGTGTTAATTGAGTGATTTAGGAAATGTGAATAAATTGGATAAGTATTATAAGTTAATTATTCTTAGTCTCCCATTTGAAAATTTTAAGGGCTAAAAATCTTATATCAAGATAAGTGCAATTCAGTAAATAGTATTTTAATGACTATCTCTAACAAAATAACACAAACCTAATGTTTAAATAATAATGGAGACTCGAGGTAGTTGTCGCCACCTTGGTCACCTCATTTTCGCAAGCAACTATTTTGTTTTCCGAAATTGAGTCATCATCCTTCCCTTGAAACCCACACCCTCTATTTTAATAATCGCTCAAAAATTGAATCATCGATGAGGTTATTGGCTTCACCAATTTAACCGACGTCTGGATTGATCGAATGCACAATGTGAATAACTCGCAAGTGCGGAAAACCTAGTAGTCTCATGCAACAACATACAATACACATTTAATAACGTAAACATGAAACTTGGTTCTCATAAATTCTTTCCAAAACTCTTATAAAAAAATATTCCGTAATTTGTACTTTGTTCACATGTTCTATTAACACGTGTTAATTTTGGACGCTATAGGTAATGACATGTATTTCATTATGTAAAGTAGAAATGGAAATTTTATTGCACCGATAGGCATTATCAAAGTAGACCAAGGGAAGTTATGTTTAACATGTGGTAGACCATTAAATGATCAAAATCACATTTTAAGCATAGTTGACACACATATCAATGCAAACCGTCCATGTGTCTAAGGCTAGAGCGCCTAATCGCTCAAAAAGTGGTATTCCATTATTGGATTTTTATGGTGACATTGAAGACAAAACACTTATCCCCACTTTGTTGGTTTTATGTTTGTGGGTCTTGTTTGCAAGTAGGACACTCTAAGGTGATTAGTGTTTGTTTTGTGCCATTCTTATCCCTCTCCTATTTTCAAGACTGTATTTTTATTTTTTTGCATTATGCATTTTGTGTTTTGTGTCTAGGAAATGTCGTGGTTAATGCTTGTTATGGTGATGTGTATTTTGGGAGGATAAAATGAAATGAGGAAGAAAGATAAATTAACTTTATCAATCATGTAAGAATAAATTAGGGCATCATAGGAAACCCTAGAGATCTAGGGTGGAGGATTAGTTGATCCAATGGCTCAATTTTATTCTTTTCCCCACTTGTCTTCTTCTTGAGTTGACTCGTTAGGATTATTAGAATAATTTAAACCATAGTCAGTTTAAATGCCTAAACTAATTGATATTTCATAGTGATGATATAAATTTTTTAATTAGTGATTTAGGAAATGTGAATAAATTGGATAAGTATTATAAGTTAATTATTCTTTGTCTCCCATTTGAAAATTGTAAGGGTTAAAAATCTTATATCAAGATAAGTGCAATTCAGTAAATAGTGTTTTAACAACTATCTCTAACAAAATAACACAAACCTAATGTTTAAATAATAATGGAGACTCGAGGTAGTTGTCGCCTTGTTTTCGCAAGCAACCGTTTTGTTCACCGGAATCGAGTCATCATCCTTCCCTGGAAACCCACACCCTCTATTTTAATAATCACTCAAAAAATTGAATCGTTGATGAGGTTGTTGGCTTTGCCAATTTAACTAGTGTCCACATTGCTCGAACATACAATGCAAATAACTCACAAGTGTAGAAAACCTAGTAGTGTTGTGCGATGACACACAATACACATTTTATAACATAAAATTGAAATTTGGTTCTCATTAATCCTTTTCAAAAATATTAAAAAAATATTCCGTAATGTTTAGTGTTCACATGTTCTATTAGCACATGTTAATTTTGGGCGCTAGAGGTAACGACATGTATTTCATTATGTAAAGTAGAAATAGAAATTTTATTGGGCGATAAGCATTACAAAAATAGACAAAGGGAAGTGTTTAACACATGATATACCATTAAGCGATCAAAATCACATTTAAAACGTAGTTGACACACAAATCAATGCAAAAGCAGTCCATGTGTTTAAGGTTAGGTTGCCCTAATCGCTCAAAAAGTGGTATTCCATTGTTGTTTTTTTGCAAGGAGACATTAAAGAAAAACACTTATCCATACCCTTGATTTTTACGTTTGCGGGTCTTGTTTTGCGATGTGGCTGCTCTATGGTGAATAGTGTTTGTTTTGTGTCATTTTCTCATCCCTCTCCTCTTTCTTAGAAGACTTTTTTTTTTTTTTTGTGTCTAGGAAATGGTGTGGTTAATGCTTGTTATATCGATGTGTATTTTTCAATGGCCCAAGTTACACACAAATCTAGCTAGACCAGTGCTCATTCTATGCTCTATGAATGGGTGGTACATAGAAAGAATGGATGAACACTTGCTATGTATCACAATGCAAACAAGTTTCAACATTGTGATGCCTTTGGCATAGAGGGCACTATACCATGATGATGGACTATCTTTTGATGTGGGGTATGAAAATGTGGCGAGATGTTCTTATGGATGCGGCCACGTTCCACGCCAACAACCGATGTTTCCCCGGACACTAGTCGATGTGTGAGTCACTAATACCTACCTATAAAAGTTCAATCCTAAGATATTGTTCGAAGCCCTAAGAGAGCATGGGGTCATCCATAAAAGTTAAAAATTATATTAATCCCAAATTACAAAGCCGTTAAAAGAAATTTTTTAGTTGATGACAACTAATACAAATGTAATACTCATGAAACATCACATTAAATAGGATAGTTGTTTAATTATTCAAATCTAAGTTTGTAATGACACACTTATGAATTAATTTTAATCTAATTATTAGTATGCTCACGAGGCTAAGTATGGCTAACTGAAACAAAAATCAATATGGTAATGTTATAAGGGAAATAAAGGAACAATGTTTTCATAGTATATTCTAGAACAAAATCAATTGAAATGGAAGTGTTAGCAAGGAAATAATTTTAACTAAAATAATTTTTTTCTTTCGAATTTCAAGACCACTTTTTAATTTTTAGGTGCGCATATGTCTAGACAACCTCACGAAAAACATATGGGATTTGAGAGATGGAGGAAGAGAGTGTAGAAAAAAATCATGCACTTGGGGTACATTTCTAGGTCCTAAACACATACTAGCATTCATATGATTCCTAAGTAAGAAAACTAGTAATTAACGACTATCTTTGGCCTCTTTTCTGTGTTTTTGGTTTTCTATTTGGTCTTACACACCATATAACCCTTGATCGGTATTTTACTTCTTTACCTTTTATGGCTTCGAGACACGAGTGCCTAGCCAAGACAAAGAAGACCAGTGCTCGGTCCCCTCTAGGCGTCCATGACCCTTTTCTATCTTACTCACTTATTTTGGGTATCTTTTATCTTTTGGGAATCTTTTTTTCTTATGGGTCAACCTTCCATTTATCAATTATGAAATTCAAACAAGGGAATCATATAAATACATAGCTTTGTGTTCAAAATAAAGTACAAGCACTAAACATTACTATTATCACCTAATATTGCACATAAAAGGCACCTAAAACACTTCAAATCATCCATTTCGCATTCAATCAAGCGAAAATGGACTGCATATGAAAGGAGAAGTTCATTCTATTCCATCCACACATGATATACATTGTTACATTCTAGATCTAGCCCACTATCAAATGCAACTTGCACTAGGGCATCCTAGGGCACAATCCTTACACACACTCATAAGAAGTAAATGGAGTCTGAGATGTAGTGCACCACTCGGTCATAACTTCACTCTATTGGGTGATTACCGAGGTTAGTCCGACTCCCTATATTGCATCTTTCATTTTTGGTTTTGACGTAGTTTTGTGGATTTTACAGTGAATTTCTGTTTTCTAGGTTACAAGTATCTTTGTCGATCGAGGAACGACATACATGTGATCAACAAGGACTATTTACAACACTTGTATGATAGTGTAAAAATAAAGTTTTGATCATTTTTGTAGTCACAAGTGCCCTGTACTAATGCCCTGATCCAGGCTCCCATGTCTAGCGTTTGTCTGTGAGCCTCAAAATTTATTTTGAGCATTTACGACATTGTTCACTACTTGTTCGATAGTTTTTCTAGTCCAGAGAAGTTCCAAATTAGGTGTAAATCAACTAAGTTATTATTTCTATACGTCTTGCTTAGGGTTTCATACTTTCTTGATTATTTTCTTGCGGCATATTTTACTTAGCAACAATATATCATTGTTTATATTCAGTTACTCTATAATTAGGGTTTTACAAAAAACATATTTTTGTTAAATCATTTGGTGAACCCAACGTATTAAACAAGTCTTGCATGAATTATCGACATATTTGCATGGGATTATAGTGATATGCCTGGTATAGATCCATCCATAGCCATGCACGCGATATAGTACTCAACCTATTCAATGAAAAATCAGTAAAATGCATCCAAAAGTCACACTATTAGTCAAAGAAGAAATACAATGAATCTTGGATGCTAGTTTTATTCGTGGTGTAGATTATCCCGAATGGGTGTCAAATATTGTACTCTGTTATGAAATCGAATGGAAAACTCTGTGTTAGAATTTGAGGATTCTAATAAATACATATTTAATCAAATTCCATATTACTTAATGTTACAATAAATATTTAAATAAAGATTACATCATAACATAATTAAATAAAGAAATACTTACAAGAAAGAAATAACACAGTGACATAATATTTATAGTGAAAAAACTCAACAGGGTAAAAACTACTTTGAAAATAACCTTTTAATTTAGAGAATTTATTTTACATCCAATAAGATCACATCCTCCTTTAAAACCCTATTTACCAAGGGTAAAACCAAATCACTTGATTTGCACACTTTTGATATATTTCCCGAATATATCAAATGATGATCTAAAGTCCTTTTTATATAAGATGATCGGGTATGTCTCTCGACCCACCTTTTCAACCTAAAATGGTTGACACATACACCTAGGTTTATAATATTTAATATTAGAAATATAATCATTTCATGATATTAAATATTTAACCTAAAGTATATACCTAGGTTAGCATATTTAATAATATAAATATAAATATTTTATATTATTAAATATTAACCTATATATCGATGATGGACCCATATACATTAAGGGTTGACCAGGCCACTTAATCATTATGTTCCAAAACTCCCCTTAATGTTAAGTGGGATAACATAACATATGCTAATAGATTACCTGCCCGTGGTACACTACAAGATTTACAATCCTTAAACCATAAAGGTTTTAGGCTAGCATATCGGTTGAAGGAATTATAACACCTTCATCATACTCAATTTATCTTTTGGTACAAAAATATTTGGAATCCCAAAGATCATCCCATGATCAGTGACTAAGTATGATTTGTGAGTTTTACATGTTCTCACAGGTTCTCATAAAAGGTTATTGAACCCAAACATATAGGAGCCTTTTACAACCAAGGACCTCCTTAACAATATGCTTGTACTAGATGTTTACTAGTAAAATCAATAACACTAAAGAGTTTATTGAAGACCGCCTTTAAGATCTTTCTACACTTATTTCTAAAAAAGAAGTTGATGAGGTATACATGCTCAAAGGTATTTTTACACTTGCTCGAAGATATTTTTACACTTTCTGAAGGTATTTTACAAATTCTCGAAGGTATTTTTACAAAAACCAAGTTCCATTAGGAGGTGACATTATCATGCACACTCCCCCTCAATGGCAACTCGACAATCCAAGCTTTTCATGAAAGTGACAAAACTTTACAGCACTCAGGGACTTTGTGAAGATGTCAGCAACCTGCTCTTCAGTCAACATGAACTTGAGATTTATCTCATCACTTTACACCTTCTCACGGGTGAAGTGTATATGTATCTCAATGTGCTTCATCCTCTGATGTTGAACTGAATTCTTAATCAAGAGTAATACAACTCTGACCACCACATAGAAGAGAAATACTTCATTTAGCTTCCATGTGTATCTCTACTAACAACCACTACAACCACATGACTTTTTACTTCTTCCATTGTAATTCTCTACCTCAAGTAGAAGAAATGGAGACTATTGATTGCATTTGTTGTTCCAAGTAATGGTTTCTACATCAAAAAACTTGAACACGTATCTAATATATTTTATAACACAACATCAGTATGGTTAGAATCACAAAATCCATATAATATAACATTTTCATCCTTAGTATAATACAACCCATAATTGATTGTTCCTTTAATATATCTAAAAATTATTTTTACAAGATTCCAATGATTTCTAAAAACGTTTCTGCATAAACCTTGAAGTAATTCCTGCTGTATAGGAAATATATGATCTAGTTATAGTTAGATAAATCAAACTATCAACTAACATCATATATCAAATAGGATCAACCTTTTTCATATGTAAATTTAGGGTCAATATTTATTCTAACTTCCATTGAAGTAGAAAATTGTTTACAATCAATCATAAGAAACATTTTCAATACAATGGTTGCATATTATGTTTTGAAAAATAAAAATAGAATGAAATACAATCATACAAAGAACATGATGTGAGAGACCTAACTCATTCATTTCAAAGTATTGCTTCAATTTTTCCTTAATCCTATGAATTAAATCAGAATTGTCACTAGACATAAGCAAATCAACATATATACATATAATGATAATATGTGAGTTTTTATTGCTTAATGAATATATTATTGTTAGAAGAATAATTAACAAAACGTAATAGTTTAAAGAAGGAAATAATTTTCACATACCAAGCTTTAAGAGCTTATATTAAACCATACAAGGATTTCTCAACTCATAAACTTAGTTTTCTTTATCAGTTTCTTCAAATCCTTTAGGTTGAAACATGTAAAGTTTTTTTTAAAATCGCAATTCAAAAAAGTATTTTTCTTATCTATTTAGTGAATTTCTCATCCAAATTGAGCAAGTAATTACAAATAAGGCCATAACAGTACTCATTTTAGCTACAAGAAATGTCTCAAGATAATCAATACCAGGTTTCTGAGTGAAACCTCTAGTAACAAGTATAGCTTTATGTTTGTTAATACTACCATCAACATTATATTTTACTTTGTATATCCACCTAGACCCTATAATACTTCACGACTCAGGTTCATATAAGGTGATTAATGCATGGTACATATGATGACTTCTGGTCATTTTCCTAAGGTTAATAGGATTTGAACTTTCTAACATAGATTGAGCCCAATTTAATTTCTTATCTAGGAATATAAGATTTTCAAAAACATCTATAACATCAAAATATTATCATGACCATTTACTAAATCAGAATCAAAATCATCATTTAGAAGCATTTAATGAAGTAACTTCAAGAGAAGAATCAAATCTAACTTTTATAGATCTAAAGAAATGATTTTATTATATCTAATTATGTCATTACAATGCATACTAATTAACTTCTCATGATCAAAATAATAACCTGCAATATAAAAGGCTTTGCATTATACTTCATATTTATATAAAAATATTTTCGACCATATAGAAGTGAAGAAGAGACTCATAAGAATGCATAATAACATCAAATTTCTGAAAAAAATAAATATAGACAAATATCCTACTAGCTTAAATTTGACGTCTAAATGATCGTCATAATGGCTTTTTTTTGGTCAGTCGTGATGGTCATTTGACCATCAATTTTAACACAGATGAAAATTTCTTAGAACATACAAGCTGAAATTTGACGTCTAAATATCCGTCATCTTTTGTCTTATGTTTGGTCTCTACAATGTGACGGTCATTTGACCGTCAAATTTAATGAAGCCAAAAAACTTTGTGTATTTTCTAGAAAGTGAAATTCCATAATTTATTCTTCTATATAATATTAGGGAGGTTATATTTTAATACATTATAATAAACTATTATAATTTATAATGTAAACATACATACATATATATATATTAAAAAAAAAAGAAGTATATAATTTATAGAATGTAAATAAAAAACAACATATAGTTCATAAAAATTATAAACTATAGTATATTATTTTTATATAAAAAAACATATAACCCTTATTAAAGGGGTTTAAAGGACATAGACCGAGTTAAAAGAATTTTACCATGTGCAAGTAGATTTATGAGAGTATAGATTAACTTACATATTTTACAGAGGGGACAAGTAATTTCACCCAACCAATGAAATAAATTGAAATCCTTATTTTCATGAACCTTGTCTCCTCCCTTCATTTACTCTTAATTTTACCTCTTACACATTTAAAACTATGGAAATATTGTAAAATATTTTATATAATTCCAAACTAAAAACTTTAAAACTTTTATGTGGCTATAACTACTAATATTTTAATAAATATTTACCACACTTTATATGGACCACCAATAAACTATTTTTTTTTTTAATTCTCCATTTATACTTGAGAGTTCCACATTTATACTTGAGATATTATCTCATTTTATTCTCTATTCCCACTCTTATATAAAAGAAAACCTTTAAAGAGGTTTATTTATATAGTTTTTATAAACTATAAGATATAAATGAATAGGGCTGCCCCCTTACATAGATAATATAAATGGTTAGGGACACATGTTAGGTATTATTTAATAAGTATTAATATTTAAAAAGTAATCCCTTCATGGTTAAGAAATAAACACGGGCCCCCTTACTAAAAAAAGTAAGCACTTTGATTTTTTTAAAACATATATAAACTAAATCTAATAAAATTTATATTTTAAGTGGTTTAAAATAACCATATATATAAAATATGATTCAAACTTAGGTTTGTTTCTTTAAAAAAAAACTATATATGCCTAGATTTATAAGTTAAGAGCTTAGAATATGGTGTGTTGACTCTTCTTTTAATATGGTTTAAGGCTTTTAATATATATTTTTTTTCAAAACTATATAAATTTTAATATGATATTTATATAAATTATTATATAAACCTTATTTTATATTATATATATTTTTATTTAAAAATAATAATATAGTTTTCAAATTATATAGGATATAGTTATAGATTAACTATAAACTATAGTTTTTCAAATCAAATCCTTTTAGAGGGGACCAAAGAACACGAGTATGAATTTACCTTCCAAAATATTTAACTGCAAAATATTTGAAATTATTTCATATAGTAATAAATCTTTTCCTTTTATGTTTGTGATTTTCACGCAAGTAAATATTTGAAACCCCTTTCACCTATGCACACATCAATCTTCAAATAAACATTAATTCCATATAATTTATAAAATGTAAATGAAAGTAAGAATCATATCATATTACATCTCCTCCCAAACAAATTAGGGATTTAAAATTGAAAAACCTTAAAATTTTTTGAAATTTTAATTGCACAAATGTAGTGCCTAAATAAAATGGGAAAAAAATAAGGGGACTAAATACTTTTAAATACACTTTCGGATTGGTTGAAAAAACCCATACAAATTAAATAAATAAAATACAAAACATTTGATCTTAATTTATTTAATTTATTCGCTCTTGCCATGTTATAATTTGAGGATTTTAATAAATACGGATTTAATAAACTTCCATATTAGATAATGTTATAATAAAATTTTAAATAAAGATTACATCATAACATAATTAAATAAAGAAATACTTACGGGAAATAAATAACACGGGTGACACAATATTTATAGTAGAAAACCCCAATAGAGGTAAAAATCACTTTGAAAATAACCTTTTACTTGAGAGAACTTATTTTATATCCAATAAGATCACTTCCTCCTTCAAAACCCTATTTACCAAGGGTAAAACTAAATCACTTGATTTGTACACCTTTGATATATTTCCTAAATATATTAAATGAGGACCTAAAGTCCTTTTATATATGGTGATCGGGTATGTCTCCGACCCACCTTTTCAACCTAAAATGGTTGACACATACACCTAGGTTTATAATATTTAATATTAGAAATATAATCATTTCATGATATTAAATATTTAACCTAAAGTATATACCTATGTTAGCATATTTAATAATAGAAATAGAAATATTTCATATTATTAAATATTAACCTATATATTAGTGATGGACCCATATACATTAAGGGCTAGCCGCTGACCACTTAATCATTATGTTCGGTTTGTTGTTGCACCAATTTTCGTGATCTCAATAAGGCTTGTCCCAAGGATATTTTTTTCATTACGCACATTGACACCATCGTCAATTCCACTATTGGATATGACATCCTTTCTTTCATGGATGGCTTTGTTGGTTACAATCAAATCAAAATCAACCTTGCAGATCAAGAAAAAAATTCATTTACTACACCATGGGGTACATTTTGTTACACTTGTTATGCCCTTCGACCTTTAAAAATGTCGGGGCCACTTACCAATGAGCAATGACACATATCTTCCATGACTATATTCATAAAATCCTTGAAGATTATGTTGATGATATACTTTCCAAATCACAACATCGCTCCACACATGCTCAAGATCTCTACACACTCTTTGAATGCTTGCAACAATACAAAGTATGTCTAAATCCAAAGTAGTGTGTTTTTGGTGTTATAATTGGAAAGCTCCTTCACTACTTTATCTCCCAACATGGAATTGAAATTGATCCTAAAAATATTCGTGCCATTGTTGACATGCCTCCGCCTTGTAATTTGCATTTGTTATGCACACTACAAGGTAAAATCCGAGATATTTGTCATTTTATTGCATAGCTCACCGATAAAATCCATCCATTCACATGTTTAATGAAAAAGAACACTACTTTTTTTGTGACATCCATTGCCAACATGAACTCAAAGCTATTAAAGCATACCTCATAAATTCTCCTTTCCTAGTATCTCCCACGACCGAGTGGCCTTTCTTCTTGTACAACTCCGTTACATTCCATGCATTAGGGTCACTTCTAGCACAATTCTTGAAGATATTGAATTTGCCTTTCTTTTCGCATTGATTATACGTTTATCTATTCTATTTATGGCCCACCCCTTGAAACTCTCTATGTGGAGGGTGAGGGGTTGGGGCACTCGCCTGCCTCGTGCAAGGGTCTTTAGACCTCGCCCTAGAGAGAGAGTTTCCATTGGGGGTCGAGCCATATATGGATAGGGCCATACATTCTATACATGCTATGATGGATATCATGTATGCCCCTCTATCTCTATTTGAAGGAAAATATACTAGTCATCTGCTCGAATTTAATCATTACCTCCTTTTGGAATGCGATATCCCCCATATCTCTATTTGGAGACCACTACCCTATATATAGATCTTCTATCTGCTTCCAATTCAATTCAATTATTGATTCTATGAATAGATACTATGACTAGTATGATATATAAAGGGTAGGGGGTGTTGGATAGAACTCTATGCCTTTTACACTATGTTTCTCAATATGAAAGGGGTGTCTATTAAATTAGCTGAAATTTACTCTCTTATGAATGCAATTACAACTACATTGAGAAATTATGCTTTGGTCTTGTCTTTATTGCGGATAAGTTACGACACTACCTTCTTAATAATGAGGTTCATATAATTACTAAGGTAGATCCTATATGATACCTCTTATCTCACACATATCTCTCGGGATGCCTTACATGATGGGTCTTGTTACACACAAATTTTGATTTCAAATTCATTCCATAAAAAGCCATCAAAGGACAAGTTATCACTTTGATCAACTCGTGACACACCTCTTTTCAATGCATAACATGTTGCTATTTCTTTTCAAGATGATTTCACTTCTTACACCATTGACACTGATACTTGGACTATGTACTTTGACGGGTCCCATTGCCTTTCAGGATCTGGGGCTGGAATCACTTTTATTACTCCACATGGTGATCATCCCCCTTTGTGTATTGCTTAGGGTTCTCATGTAATAATAACATCACTGAGTATGAATCCCTCATTCTTAGCCTCACCATCGCCCACAAACTTCTTATTCACAATATCGCACATCACAATTATCAACTCATTATAAATCAAGTTAACGACACATACCAAACAAAAGAGGAGCATATTGTCCCATATAATAACTTGGTCAAAATAATCCTAGCTACATTTGAATCCTACTCTCTCACCTCCATTCCATGAAAATACAACCGTCATGTAAATGCTATGGCTAGTGTGTCATTACTCATTCCCCAAGATATCATTGATGAGCAAGCCACCTTCATCCTTCGAAACTTATGACAACCCTCTACTACTAGTCCACATTTCAAAGCATGTAATATAATATGTAGTAATGATCATCTTGAATGGTTCACTCAAATTTATAGCTTTCTATATCGGAAAAATATTCCTGAAGGCTTTCAACCTCATGAAGCTCTTTATTTAGGGCATGAGGCCACACAATACATAATCATTGGGGCTTAATTATTCAAAATATCATTCAATGACCATTTGATGCGATGTTTAGGACTAGATGAAATCCCCATTGTTTCTCAAGTTCACGATAGTCTATGTGATGGTAACTTCTCAGGTAAAGCCATATCACACAAGCTTCTACTCTAGGGATACTATTGGCCTATTATGAAACATGATTGTTTAGAATACGCCAAACATTATGATAAATGTCAAAAACATATAAATCTACACCACACACCTGGATATGATCTTGACCCGATTGCACCATTATGGCCTTTTTCCTTATGATGTTTTGATCTCGTTGGAAAGATAAATCCCGAATTGGTTAATGGTCACAAATTCATTATTACTGCTACAGAGTATTTTACTAAATGGGTAGAAGCCACACCTCTCCAAAACACCACTGGTGTCGATATTTCTCGTTTGATAACCACTCAAATTATTACATGCTTTGGCATTCCCTCTACCATTATCACTGATAATGGCTCTCTCTTCAAGAATAAGGATGTTAAAAAACTCTATGCAAAATTCAAGATCAAACAAACATTCTTCACTCCTTATTATCCACAGGGAAATGGCAAAAAAGAATCCACTAATAAAACCATCATTAAAATATTACGAAAGACCGTCGATACTAGTGGCGACAATTGACACAATCAAATTTTGTAAGCTCTTTGGGCTTACCACACCCGTGTGTGCACTTCGCTACAAATACTACCCCCTTTTCACTAGTTTACGAAACTCAGGCAGTCATACCCTTAGAGATGGTAATACCCTCCTTATGGGTATCACTTAAAGACATTCTCAAAGATAATGAATATTATGAAAATTGACTCCATGAACTTGAGATGCTTGATTTCTAGTTTGACATTTTAGCATCCAGTGTGATTGCACAACATTGAATCTTTTCCCCAAGTGTGGGACTTGTCAAAAGTGGGAAAAGAATCTCCAGATTAGAGGTTGGTTCCTCAACTCCTCTGTTCAAGTGTGCATGACATTCTGCAGAGGGTTTACCTATAACTTAATCAAACTTTGCCAAGGAGACAGGGTTGAGAAATGCAAAAAATAAACCTGATCTAAATAAGGTGATGCACCAAAGGAGTAGTAGACACCTACTACTGCAAAACATACACAATCCACAAGAAAATATAGCATAAAACATGCACAAATTGCCAAAATGTAATGAAAGATCAGGAAACAATGATAAACATATGAAAGGATTGAGAAAATTTAATCACAGAGCATATATTATCATTCCAGGTCCAATACAATGCATTACAATGACCAAGAGGCAAAAAGAAGTGTTGTATTTGCATGGAAAGGTAAAAATTCCACAAATATGCCTGATTAGGAAGAAAAGGGAAGTTGTAGAGCCAAAAAAATGTCTAACTCTCTTAAAAATGAGCCCATTTTGCTTTTACAATGCCACTTCGAGCTCAGGAGAGAGAAACGTGGGAAAACATGAGAGGAGCCTTCAACCACCAGACCAAATTCATAAAAACAGCATGGGTTCCTTTACAAATCCACTTCCCAATGTTTTTAGACCATGCTGGGAGAGAATGCGAACCATTCCTCATTAAAAATGGTGGTTGAAATGTCATTTCTGTCCATTTCCACATGCCAGAGGTGTTTTTCAATTTTCTCTCTCCAAACTCCACCAAAACACAAAATTGAGCCTGGAATCATGTAGATAATTTCACCAGCTTTCCATTGATATAAAGAATGCAAAAAATTGAGCTTGGATCGAAAGTTATGCCCCTCTAAAAATTTAGGGCAAAACAGGGCCAAAATGGGTTGGCGGGCCGAAAATTTAAAATTTTCCCACTTTTTGCATTTGGAAAATTTCCCCAAAAATCTCCACACCCCACCACTCTGGTGCCACGTGGCATGTTTTGATTGGTTGTGGGCCTTTCCTGCTTCATTTTTCCATCGTTTTGGCCTTTGGAAAATTTTCCAAAAATTCTCCACCGACTGAATGACCCGAGGACACGTGGCATGCTGTGATTTGTCATGGGCATTTGCTCTCAACTTTCCCATCGTTGTTGACCATCTTCCCTAAGCTAGACACGTGGCACAATCCCATTGGATGTGGGCCTTCCCCGCTCATTTTTCCTGTGGGCTTGCCTTGTGTTTTTTGCCGCCACATGGACATGTGGCACGATCCTATTGGCTCGGGTTTTGGGGGCGGGCTTTCTTTTTGAATTTTCCTTTGATTTTGCTTTGGGAAAAAATCCCAACTTTCCCCCGCCTCCGCTGGTTTGGTGCCACGTGGCTTCTTTCAATTGGTTGGTGGGCCTTGGGGCAAAAATTTCTAACCTTTGGGAAAATTTCCCAACTTCTCCCGTGGTGAAGCTCCACTTGGGACAAATCCTATTTTTCTTTTGCCAAAATTTCTCCACCTCTTGGCCAAACACTTGCAAATCCTTTCCGCCTTCCACCATCCTTTCGGTCCCCCTGGACACGCACATCTTATTGGGTGGCGGGGACTCAGGCCTAAAAATTCCTTTGCGAACCCCACCAAATACTTGGTAAAAATTTCAAGTTTACCTCCTGCCTCCACCCTTTTCTCCCACGAGGACACGTGGCCTCATCTTATTGGCTCGGGCTTTTCTAGGAAAATTTCCCACAAAAACTCCGCCGAGCCATAACTTCAAAAATACATGGAGTTAGGAGGAAAATTTACCTTTCTATGGAAAGATGAGAAAGAGCTCTATCCAATGGTGCCATTTCTAGAAGGTTTTGAGTGCCTGGAAGATAAAAAATTATGACTGAGGCAAAAGAGAGGAAAGAATGAAAGGAGTTAGCCAAAAAAATGAGCAAGGGGCTCATTTTGGATAACAATTTTGGTGACTCGAGAGGGTCATCTGACTCTTTGGATGAAGTTACCAATTTCTGAAGCAATCCATTGGGCATGGAGTCATCAAATTCTCTACTTGGTACCCCAACTGATTAGAACAATGCAAGGAGGAAGATGGAGGGTAGAACATCATCTGATGGAGCAAGGCCTACAAAACACATTTCCTAGAACAACAAGCTTGTGCCAAAGCACTTAGGGAAAGCAAAACTAAACTACAACAAAACAATGTGCATAAGCACTTGGAGGAATGAAAACCTAAGCTAATATGTACAAGGTGGAGAATTTCCTTTAGTAGCAATGCTTCAGATGGATTCCATTGACTGGAATCTATAATTCTTCACCATCCAATGTGGACAATTGGAAGGCATTGTTGTCCTTACACTTTGTGACCATGTAGGGGCCACTCCAAATGGCATCAAATTTTGAATGCCTCCCGGTTTTGCTCTGTCTGCATCCCATTTTAACACTAGATCTCCAACTTGGAAAGATCTATCCTTGGCCTTTCTATCAAAGGTCTTCTTGATCAAAGCTTGATCCTTCTCCATTGCTTGGGATGCCTGATTTCTGATTTCTTGGAGCTCCATCAATTTTGCATACCTAACCTCCATGGGTCCAAACTCCAATAACTCCAACTGCTTCATGAGTTCCAACGTTGGCAACTCAAGTGTCATGGGAAAAATTCCTCTCTTCCATAAACAAGCTTGAATGGAGAATTACCTGTAGATCTCTTGGGGGTTATCCTATCAGCCCACAAGGCTGATTTCAATTTAGTATGCCAAGACCTCTGATTTTCATCAAGAGTCCTCTTGATGATCCTTAACAAGTTCTTGTTTGTAGACTCAGCTTGGCCATTACCCTAAGGATAATAATTTGATGAAGTGCTTAGGTAGATCCCATTCTTGACAACCCATTCTAGTTACCTTGGACCCAATGAATGCCAATGCATTATCTGATATTATTGTAGTAGGTATGCCAAATCTGGTTGTTATCCCTTCATAGAAGTCTAGGATGCTAGATTCATTTGCTTCCTTGAGTGCCACTACCTCAGTCCACTTGGTGAAGTAATCTATTGCTGTTAGAATCCACTTGTGTCCTTGGCTTGAATTTGGGTTAATGACTCCAATGAAGTCCAAACCCCATTGCATGAATGGCTGGTCAACTGAAATTGGATGCAATGGAAGGGCGGCTAGTCTCTCCTTACCTGTGAAGAATGCACAATTCTTGCACCTCTTGATCCATGCATAATAATCACTGAAAATCTTGGGCCAATAATAGCCAGCCCTCATGATCTTGAGAGCTATCACTCTTGGTGCAAAATGACCACCAACTGATCCACCATGGAACTCTTCCAACACTCTGTGAATCTGATTTGTACTAATGCATCTCAAGCAACACTCCATTCACATCCCTTTTGAATAAAACACCATCAACAAGAGCATATGGGACAGCCTACAATCTGAAGTGTCTCCTTTTGGTTTTATTCATCTCTGGAGGGCATAGGCCTATGTGTAGGAAGTGCATTATGTCTTGGGTCCAGCAAGGAGTGAGGACACCATCATTTTCTTCTTGAATGCTTCCTTGTTCATGGTTGTCTTGCAATGCCAAAACAACCTCTTTCTCATTACATGCCTTTGTTTGTTTGTTCAAAACCAGCTGCTCACACAATCCTTTTCCTCTAACCAACTTGGTGACTTTGATCTCAATGTCATATTCCATGACACATGAGTAATCCACCCTGCTCTCTTTTCATTAGGTCTTTATTGAGGAGGAAGTCTTTAACTCCCACATGAGAAACCAATAGTTGAACCTTGTTGTTTGAAACTAGATGCTTAAATTTCTTCAAGCTCCTAATCACTACTAGAACATGCTTCTCAATGAAGGAATATCTCACCTCATAGTCCTCCAGGATTTGGCTGAAGAAAGTAATTGGCTGCTCATCATTGTCTTTGTTCTGTTGTACCAAAATTGCAGAAATAGTATCATCACCTCCAAATGCATAGAGGATGAAATCTTTGGAGAAATCTGGGTTAATGAGAGTTGGGGCTTGTGAGATGGCCTCTTTGATTGCTTCAAAACTTGCCTTGCCTTCTTTTATCCATTTGAAAGCTATGCTTTTCTTTAACATCTTGGTGATAGGCTTGACTAGGGCTGTAAAATTTGGGACAAACCTCGAACAAAATTTATCCTTCCCAAGAAACTTTGAAGGATTTCTTATGGCTTAGCAATGGTAGTGCTCTTATGGCTTCAACTCTTTTCGGATCAATTGCTAATCCTTCTTTGGAGACAATGTGGCCAAGGAGCTTTCCTTCGTGAGCTAGAAAAATACACTTTTTGGGATTCAAAGATACCCCAAATCTTCTGCACCTTTGGAACACTTGTCTCAAATGAAAGAGATGGTCTGCTGCATTTTTTGAAAAAATAGTGATATCATCTAGATATATCAGCACCATTTTGTTAATCAAATCCTTGAATGCCATGTCCATTTCCCTTTGGAATGTAGCTCCAGCATTGGACAACCCAAATGGCATTTTTCTATATGCATAGGTCCCCCATTTGGTTGTGAAGGTTGTCTTGAACTGATCCTCTTCCTTCACCATAATCTGATTGTACCCTAAATAGCCATCAAGCAATGAAAACCTTTCAGAGCCAAGCAACAACTTGTAAAATCTACTCCATAGAAGGAAGTGGGTAATGATCCTTGAGAGATGCTCTATTCAAATCTCTGAAGTCAACACACAATCTGATTTCTCCACTCTTCTTTCTAACTGGAACCAAGTTGGCTACCCAACTAGAATGCTTGATAGGGAATATGATACTTGACTCTATCAACTTATTCAATTCTTTTCTCATGAGAGGCTCCATGTGTGGATTGACTGGCCTTTGTTTTTGCTGATGGGTTTAGCACTTGGGTCCAATTCAATAGTGTGTTGAGCTAACTTGGGATTGAAGCCTTTCAAATCCTCATAGCTCCAAGCAAACACATCAAGGAATTCTTGACAAAGTTGTATGAACTCATACCTTTCTTGCTCAATTGTCACTTTACCAATTTGGAGTGATTTGCCTTCTTCCACCAAGATGGGCACTGAATCTTCTCCCTTGACTTGGATGTTTGCTTTCTCTTTCCTAAACTGATCATTAGGATTGAAAATGGACTCCAAAGTGACAAGTCCCTTTGGTAGTTTGTTGGTTCTCAGTTGTACCACTTGATCACCATACTGTTGTTCTAACTTTTCCTGATTTTTAGCTGAGAACTCAGCCTCTTCTTGTAAGAAATGGATGATTTGTTGATCATTTTCAAACACTTGCCAACTTACATTGTTGTCTGGAACTGAAGGCCTTACAATCACATGAATGTTTGGTTGTACTTTGTCTTTCTTGATGCTTTCAACAACATCAAAGGCTGCTCCAACTACTGCAAGTCTGTCAGTAACTTGGTTCTCTTTTCTAGGGATGGATTTGATGCTAAAACCCTCAAAATCTTCAATGAGGTCCCACACCCTATTTTTGTAGCACTTGAGCAGATCATTCTTGGCAGCATGCTATCCTCTAACTTGGTTGACAATCAGCTCACTATCACCAAAGACTTGCAAGTTCTTTATTCCTCTCTTGATTGACCAATGCAATCCTTGTATCAAAGCTTCATATTCAGTAGTGTTATTAGAACATGCAAACTGAAATCTAAAAGCTGAATAGTACTTAACTCCTTGAGGTGAAACAAGCATAGCTCCCCCTCCTGTGCCTTGTCTACTTCTTGATCCATCAAAGAACAACTGCCATACCTCATTGTCATCCTTGTGGTCTGGCTTGGTGATGCTAGGAATAGGCTGATTTTCTTCATGCATGCAATAGACTCCTAGCTCAGATTCTTCTATTTCTTGATAAGGATCAAAAGCATGCACCTTGCTTGCCCATTCATCAAGAGTCAAATCTGGGATGCTTCCAACCTTGGTGTCAGCTTCATCAGTGCTTGGATAATCTTCTTGATCAAACGTTGAACAGTTGGTATTGATTTGGCTTGGAGTGTGAGGCTCAATGTGAAAGTTTGCAATAGGCTCAGATCTGATTGTGGCTTTGGTTCCATATCTTGTTCTGAACAACATGTGTGACCAATTAGAGATAAGTAACCTCAATCTTAGCTGTGAAATCCCTTGACAAACATAGGGCAAAGAGTGGTGGAAGATCTATCACTGAGACATCTTGCAAAACAACAACGTTGGGGCATGCATGCAAAGTAAGACTCAAGTTTTTAATCACTCCTACTACATCTTGTTGTCCCATCCAATTGCACTACCCCTTTGGATATGATCTCATATTGAAGCCCCAACTGATCAGCTATTTTCTTGGGCATTACTGAACTACTTGCTCTGGAATCAATCATGTAGTTGTGTACTAATTGGTTTCCAATGATCAATGAAACATAGAATGGAGGGGGCTTCAAAATTTTACCTTGTTGTCCTCCATGATTCCCTTAGGTTGGGCAGCATTTGTGAGTACCTTCTCTTGCATTTGGACTGTTGATTTGAAGTTGACTAGTCCTTCATGGCAGCTTGTAGCAAATCTCTTTGGCCTAGGATGGATAGTGATTCCCACATTGATATGTTTACATTTGTCTTCTTCATTTGATCAATGATGTTGAATGGGGATGAAGCATCCCTCTACTTTATCCTCTAGCCTGCACATTCATTCCTTGCACATGGGCAACAACAACTGGCATCTGAGTTGGTTTAGGAGCTGGTTTGGGTGGTCCTTGCATGTTTGGAACTGCATTTTGTTTGCCAACAGTTTGTGGAGTGGTAGAAGGTTGTGGATTACTTGGAGCCAATGGTTGTCCTTCACCCAAATTTCTCCTTTTTGACCTTGTGTTGGCTACAACACTTTGAGATATTGTTTGATTCATGCCACAAAAGTCTTTTGCCTACCAGTTTACAAGTGTGGTATCATTTGGAGCTGATTATTGCTGGGATGTTTCTTGTTGTTGGTTATTTCCTTGACTCCCTTCACCCTCCACACCAGTTGTTGTTACCATTAATGCTTGATTTAGAGCACCATTGAAGCACATAGACTGGTTGTGAGGTTCATTGCATGGGAAACACCAATCATACTCTTGAGCTATGTTGTTTTGTACTGGCACTAGTGCTTTAGAGGCAGATGTAGCATTGGGATTATAGGGCTGAAATGGTCTGTTGGTAGGAGGCCTTGCTTGATTTTGATTTGTAGATGGATTGGGTGGTCTTTGAGGCTGATATGGCTGCCTGTTAGGTTGAGCTTGAGGCTGATAAGAAGGTCTAAAACTTTGGGCTTGCTGCCTCTTGAGTGTAACCAACTCATTACCTAAATTTTGTAATTGCTTCATGACTTCTTGAAGTTCATTTGAGGCACTAGAAGATGAAGTAGAAGCTTCACTTGAATTCTGATTTCTAGGAGTGGGAATAGGAGCTAAAATAGGCACTTGATTAGTGCTTGGACTCTCTAAATTTGGATACAATGGCATTGGAGGCCTAGGAGCTAGCTTACCATCTTGAATTAGACAATTTTCAGCTCTAATGGCAATGCTATAAGAAGCAGGGATAGTTGTGCCTCCCATGGATTGAATCAACATAGAAATATCAAAATTTAAAGCTTTAAGGTAATATAGAAAAGCACCTTCTTACTTGTTGGCCTTACTGCCATTGGAATTCTCTCCCAAGTCCTTTGAAATCTAAAGTTGAAGTCAGTCAGCTACTCATTGGGAGCTCTCTTGATAGTTGTCAATTGTTCCAAAAGGGACAAGTTATCTCCCTTCTCTCCAAACTACTCATGGAGGGCTATACATAGCTGGTTCCAATTTTGGATAGAGCCTAAAGCAAGGCTCTTGAACCATTGCTACAAGGATTTCCCTTTGAATGAAGATGCTAGCATTTTGACAATAACTTGCATCTCATCAATCTCATGGATTGCACAAATATTAGCAATATCCTTGACATGATCACCAGGAGTGGTTTGATTCTCTCTAGTAAAGTATGGAATGTTCTTCAATGCTGCAACTGGGATTGGATTTTGTGCATTGAGAGAAAGTGGGTTGTTGCCAGTGAAGTTGACATATGGGTTGTGTTGTGCCATCTTGATTGGCCTTAGAACCCTTGTTGATTGGATGAAAGGTCTACCAGGTGGAGGAGTTGATAGAGTTCTATTTGGTGGAGATGGAGCCCTTTGAATTCTCCTCCCTCTTTGTCTTCTTCTTGGAGATAGTTGTAGATACTCAAACAATACTTCTTCCTCTCCAACTCTTGACCTTGTGGAGATTCTTCTCATGAGTTTTTAGGGTCTGGACTGCTAAAACTAGTTGATTCTTCTTCTTTGGAGTCGCAGATGTGCAATTCAGGGCTCTTTTAAGCAAGAAACTTGCAACAAATGCACATCAATTTGTTGCAATGAAGATGAAGACCTCTAAGGTCCCACCGGGCATGCCAAAACTATTAGTGCAAATCAGCAAAGCACCCTCTGGATGTTCCTATCAGATTTCTAGTTTGACATTTTAGCATCCAGTGTGATTGCACAACATTGAATCTTTTCCCCAAGTGTGGGACTTGTAAAAAGTGGGAAAAGAATCTCCAGATTAGAGGTTGGTTCCTCAACTCCTCTGTTCAAGTGTGCATGACATTCTACAGAGGGTTTACCTATAACTTAATCAAACTTTGCCAAGGAGACAGGGTTGAGAAATGCAAAAAAATAAACTAGATCTAAATAAGGTGATGCACCAAAGGAGTAGTAGACACCTGCTACTACAAAACATACACAATCCACAAGAAAATACAACATAAAACATGCACAAATTTCCAAAATGTAATGAAAGATCAGGAAACAATGATAAACATATGAAAGGATTGAGAAAATTTAATCACAGAGCATATATTATCATTCCAGGTCCAATACAGTGCATTACAATGACCAAGAGGCAAAAAGAAGTGTTGTATTTGCATGGAAAGGTAAAAATTCCACAAATCTACCTGATTAGGAAGAAAAGGGAAGTTACAGAGCCAAAAAATGTCTAACTCTCTTAAAAATGAGCCCATTTTGCTTTTACAATGCCAATTCGAGCTCAGGAGAGAGAAACGTGGGAAAACATGAGAGGAGCCTTCAACCACCGACCAAATTCATAAAAACAACATGGTTCCTTTACAAATCCACTTCCCAATGTTTTAGACCATGCTTTGGGAGAGAATGCGAGCCATTCCTCATTAAAAATGGTGGTTGAAATGTCATTTTGTCCATTTCCATGTCTTGCAGAGGTGTTTTTCAATTTTCTCTCTCTAAACTCCATAAAACACAAAATTGAGCCTAGAATCATGTAGATAATTTCACTAGCTTTCCATTGATATAAAGAACAAAAAATGAGCTCTGGATCGAAAGTTATGCCCCTTTGAAAATTTAGGGCAAAACAGAGGCCAAAATGGGTTGGCGGGATGAAAATTTGAAATTTTCCCACTTTTTGCATTTTGGAAAATTTCCCCAAAAATCTCCACCCCCACTCTTTGGTGCCATGGTACATTTTGATTAGTTACGGGCCTTTCTTGCTTCTTTTTTTCCATTTTGGCCTTTGGAAAATTTTCCAAAATTCTCGCGCCATATGACTGAATGACCGAGGACACGTGGCATGCTGTGATTCGTCGCGGGCATTTGCTCTCAACTTTCCCATCGCTGTTGACCATCTTCCTTGAGCTGGACATGTGGCACAATCTCATTGGACGGGCCTTCCCCACTCATTTTTCCTTGCGGGCTTGCCTTGTGTTTTTTTTACGCCACATGGACACGTGGCACGATCCTATTGGCTCGAGTTTTGGGGGCGGGCTTTCTTTTCTGAATTTTCCTTTGATTTTGCTTTGGGAAAAATCCCAACTTTCCCCCCACCTCCACTGGTTCGGTGCCACGTGGCTTCTTTCAATTGGTTGGCGGGCTTATGGGCCAAAATTCTTTTGTGCTAACCTTTGGGAAATTTCCCAACTTCTTCGTAGCGGTTGAAGCTCCCGACACCCCTTGGGACACGTGGCATGATCCTATTCATTGGCGGGCCTACGGGCCAAAATTTCTCCTTAGCGCCCTCGCCAAACACTTGGCAAAATTTTCATCTTTCCTCCACCTTCCGCCATCCTTTCGGTCCCTGGACACGTGGCCTCATCTTATTGGGTGGCGGGGACTCGGGCCTGAAAATTCCTTTGCGAACCCCACCAAATACTTGGTAAAAATTTCAAGTTTACCTCCGCCTCCGCCCTTCCGAGGACACGTGGCCTCATCTTATTGGCTTGGGCTTTTCTAGGGAAAATTTCCCACAAAAACTCCGCCGAGCCATAACTTCAAAAATACATGGAGTTAGGAGGAAAACTTTACCTTTCTGGAAAGATGAGAAAGAGCTCTATCCAATGGTTCCATTTAGAGATGGTTTTGAGTTCTGGAAGATAAAAAAATGATTTATACTCGACTATTGAGGGTATAAATTCGAAATGAACCTCACCTCTTCTACACTTTATGATCTATGCTTCATGATACATATTTTTAGCATCTATTCACACAACATGCACATTACCCTATGAATGACTCTAGTTCCACGGTTCATACTTGATGGCTGAGTGTCTAAATATGAAATGGACCTCAATATATTCACTTATCACGCTCTATGATTCATGATCTATCTTTCTAACACACATTTCAAACCATTTCCTGATTCCTCTCTCTTGTTATATGGTTCATTCTTGACTCGCTAAAGGAGCATTTATAAATGAACCTCATATCATACAAATCCACCTTGGGGGCACGATGCTCCTATCACATTCACACATTGCATACCATTCTATCACACTCATATATTGCATTTGTATATCTTGGTTGCACTTACTCTTTCTTTCTTATACCACTTACATGATGCATTTTGATTACTATGTTAATCGAATACTTTGTATGCCATTATCTTTCTATATACACATGCACGTTCACTTGGTCTCTAGTTGTGAATGCAAATCTTATAAGTTTTTACACTTTGCATTGATGCTTGGCATTGTACTTTTACCAGTCCCACTGAGGCTCTTAGGGGAGTCTAACATTACTACTCTCACACATTATAGGTCTTTATTATTTCATTATTTACTACTTTAAATTTATAGCACATTGATTTCCATTGATACATGCATGATTTGACATACTTTTTTATTTTTCTAACATGCTAATAGGTGTTTCATGTGTAGCATTGACTTTGTAGGACTATATGCCACCATGGTTGTTTAATACATTTTGTTTGTCATTGATTTATATTATATGCCATTGTTTGTAGGCTATGCCTTATGTCTTGTTTGATCACTGCTTGTATGCTTTGGCCGCTTGGCCCCGATTATCTTGTGAAATTGTGAGTAATGTCCCATGTTTGAAACCCACTTTTCGCGGTCTATCTTGTATGCACATTTTCTTGTTACATTAATTTTATATGAAATGCTTGCTTCTTTTGCTACTAACACATGTATCTAGCCACTTTGGTTGCTTGTGCCTTGCTTTATACCATGCACATCCCCTCCCCCTTGCACGGATACATTTTAGCACAACATCAAGTCCTCTCTTTTGGGCTGCATTCTCCTATCAACATCACATGCACCCTAAATGAGGGGGCATACATTTGATGAATAAATCACCCCTACGTAGTTTAGAGCTACAATATATATCTATATAATATAGAAACAACATAGGTAATAATTACAACTCGGCTCAAAAATAGGCTTGGGTTAGAATTATAGCACATAAACTAGCACTCAACATCGACAACAAAGTCCGGGTGCTTGTGTCCTCCACAGGTGCCCATGCCCTGGGTAACACACAATTAGTTTATTAGATCAACATAGTTCACATAAGTCTTCAAAGTAGTTTTTACATGTTACAAATACATTGTGTAACATTGTTAATATATTGTAATATTATTAATAATGAGTTTATATAACTCATATTAATAATATAGTTAGTGTGAGTGTGTTGGGATAAACAACTCACGTAGCTATTCTGGAGTGTGAGTGATCCTAGGGATAAGCTTGAGAGATTCATGGAGAGAGATATGAGGAAGACTAAGTGATAAGACTTGACTCCTAGATTATAGGATCAAGAATTTGTATAAGAAGCTATCTCTAGATGAATACAATATCTTGGATGAATTTAATTTTCATATTATATTATTCGGTGTTTATTTCTCATATTATATTGCTGCTTCTAACATTACGATACAGGCAGTCCTCCAAAGTAGTGAGAATGCATTCTATCTCCTTCAATTGGTATAACTTGGAGCAAATTCAGAACAATCAAGACAACATGAACAAAATAAGGTCATACCATCTACATTGGTACTCATTGGGTAGAATTATGGAAGGAGAGTAACACTAGACCTCTCTCCCCAACACTTTCTCATTGGCGCGAGATCTCCCAAAATACTCGCACTTGGCGTGAGATCACTCAAAAAACTTGCCATTTGCATGAGATTTCAAAAAAACTCACTCTTGGCATGAGATGGCCCAAAAATCTTGTCTTCACAACATTTTTGGACATCTTTCTATCCTTTTTACACTCTTCTACACCAGGTTCACACTTTCCTTTTACACACTTTCACATACTTTTACACATTTTTACATACTTTACACAAATTTTTCATATACACAAATTGACTACTTTTTCACTCTTCTTTTGCAGGTCCGTCCTTAATACGCAATAAGAAGCATCCCTACATCAAAAATTCAAGCACAATAATAGGTACACTTTCCTTTGCTAGTCTCCATGCTTCACTCTTTACATCATTCCACGCTTCACTTTTCTCTTGGGCAAGCTATCGCCATCACACTCTACAGAAAAAAAGGTACACATATCTTATCTACTTTATGCTATCGAGTTTTCACTCAAAAAAATAAAGTGGGGAAAAATTTAGACACAAAATTATGCACTTGGGTACCTTTCTATGTCCTAAACACATACTAGCATTCATATGATTCCTAAGCAATAAAACTAGTAATTAACGACTGTCTTTGGCATCTTTTCTGTGTTTTCAGTTTTCTATTTGGACTTACACACCCTATAGCCCAGTCAGTAGTTTACTTGTTTGTCTTTTATGGATTCAAAAACTAGCACCCAACTAAGACAACACCGACCATGCACTCATGTCCCCTCTGGGTGCCCTTGATCCTTTTCTATCCTACTTTCTTATTTTGGGTTTCTTTTATATTTTGGGCATATTTTTCACTTATGGGTCTGCCTTCCAATTGTCAACTACGAAATTCAAACAAGGGAATCATATAAATACATAACTATGTGTTCAAAATAAAGGACCAAACACTAAACATTACTATTGTCACCTAAGCTTACACTCAAAAGGCACTTAAAGCACTTTAAAAAATCCATTTGGAATTAAATCAAGGGACATGGGACTACATAGGAAAGGGAAGTTCATTCTATTCCATCCACACATGTTATACATTGTTACATTTTAGATCTATCTCGCTATCAAGTGCAACTTGCATTAGGGAATCCTAGGGCACAATCCTTACACACACTCACAAGAACTACATGGAGTCTGAGATGTAGTGCAATTCTTGGTCGTAAGTTCACTCTATTGGGAAACCTTTAGGGTAGTCGACTCCCCATATTACATATTTATTTTTAGATTTGATGTGATTTTACGGGTGAACTTTTGTTTTATAGGTTACATGTATCTTCAAAGTGATTAAGGAACGACATATATGCAATTAACATGGACTATTTGTGACACTTGTGCGACACTGTAAAAATCAAGTTATGACCATTTTCATAGTCATGGGAACCCAATAGCAGTCTCTCGGTGCCCAAGCACCCTTGTCCAACATTATCTATGAGCCTCAAAATTTATTATGAGAATTTATGACAATGTTAACTTCATGTTCAACAGTTTTCCCAATCCAGAGCACTTCCGGATCGGGCGTAAATCATCTAAGTTATTCTTTTTATACTTCTTGCTTAGGGTTTCATACTTTTTTGCTTATATGATTACATCATATTGTACTTAGTAGTTGTATATTATTGTTTATATTCAATTACTCTGCAATTAGGTTTTACAAAAATAGTGTATTTTTGTTAAATTTGAGTGATTTGAGATTTTGGGTGCTTTCAATTGGGTTGACCATCTTCCTTGGATTCTCATATTGGAACCCCTTTCCAATGCACTCATCTTGTGCTTTCCTTATTGTATGCATGAGCGTCTCCATTGGAAATATAATCAAAGGCTACCAAAGCCTATTATGTTCTTTATATATGATATGGATTTTTTCTCTCAATGTCAACAACTTCTACCAAGTGTCATTCAAATAGTCCACACCCCCTTTCTCATTCGATCCATTCACACATATTACAATTAATCCATATGTGACTTATAATAAGAAAGAGGATAAATGGTGAAGGGATTTGAACCGATAGGGGATTTTATTTGGATTGATAATCTCCATTGACTTTTCTAATTGTATACCTTTTGAATGATCTTGTGTTGTGCACACCATATGCCTTGCCCTATTGCACTAATTGATATCACTATTGAAGTTTCCATCACACCATTTTTATATTATTGATAGTAGTTAGGTCTTGCAAAAGTAAGGGAAGGTCAACAAGCATCATGACACCCCATGTGTTGTGCATGCGTCCGTGTAACTAAAATTTGAATTTTTGTTTGGAAGCCAATTTTTTTGGTTTAGTTGTTTTCTAACTTCCATTTTCTAATATTTTTGGGATTTTGTAGGGTTGATATGTTAGATAGATTAGATATAGAGAGATCAACTAGTTGCAGGTTGTGAGGGCAGAGTTGACTCCACAAGAGATAATTTTATTAGCTAACTTAGGGCTCATGATGTTAACTGATACCCCATTGGTTTCTCCTATGAGAAAGAATTAATGTGATGTACTTACTAGTATCTCGGAATAGAATACTTTATGGTTTCCACAGTGACAAGAGAGTTGAATATCACTCTAGAGGACATCTACAAGATTTCAGGTCTCCTAGTCATAGGGAGGGAGGTTTCAATGTCATCCAATATAGGGTCAACCTAGATTTTGGAGTGGACAATTTTTTTGTGATGCTCATGCACCCATAGTTGGCGCCAAGTAGGGGGTCAAATTAGTGGTAGTTTGGAACACTCACATTATAAAATTCTATAGGGTGATTAGGTACATCTTGTTATCACGAGTAGTTGAGGACAAGGAACACACAAAAATTTCTACTACTAGTCTCCTATTGTCGGTGAGATTGAGAAACATGGGTGCAAATTTAGTGGGCTCAGGACATGTTATCCCTGTACCTACAAGGAACTGTACTAAGAAGCTAGATTGGATTGTTAGGATTTTACCTTCCCGAAACTAGTCATGAGTTGGGTTTATGAGTGATACAAGACCTATGCTAGGATAAATCTAGTGGGCCCACTTGGTGAGATTAGATTAGGATGTTGGGAGAACATGGCCCCCATCAGAGATACTCTAAGAGCAACTATCACTCTAACAAATTCATATGTGATGACTAAGATGTACTTGGTGATACAACAATATTAGCTCAGAAAAGGTGCTTCATTGGTGACCTACTCCCTCATGAGCCAATTAAAGGATAGGTTGTGGTATATTGAAGTACATATAGTTATCAGGGTACCTCAACCATTTGGGTAGCTATTGGTCATTTCACTCCCAAACATACCGGTCATGTACCATAGTGCATGTGAGTGATGAAACATGTGGATGGGTAGATTTGAGTGGAATAACTTGACACCAGGAATAATTATTGTTTCAAATGTAGGTGGAGTAGATCCATATTAGAGGAGATGAAGAGAAAGGAAAGGCATGACATTACCACCACTAGGGAAACCACAACCACTTGGGAAAAAATATCAACAAGGCATGGTCATGGACCAATTCCTATACACATAATATACCTCATTGGTTAGGGTGAGGGAGGATATGGATAGGGTGGAGTTGGTGAGGACCAGGGAAAGGATGGTGAGGATCGGGGAACACTCAGAGAGGAGGAAGAGGAAGATGATGATGATTACGAGCCTTTTGACCTTTGGGTCGAACTAGAGTGATAGGCGGGAGATCTAAGTAATCCATTTTTGATTTGTTTTATATCCACACTAATGATTTAATTAGACTACTGATTTTTATGCTAGTCTTATCATTTTCATTATATAATGGCTAGTTGATTTATTTTTAAATATAATTTTATGACTCTATATTTTGTGGGTGTGTCAGAGACTACTTTGGTGAGTGGCGAATCTCATTCAAGATACCCTTATTGACATATTTTATCCAAGTATCGAGGAAGACTACTAAAAAAATATAGATAACCCTATAATTTCTCGAGTGTTGGGTGAAACACTGATGTTTTTAGTGCAAGATATAATGGAGCACAACTCTTGGCCATTGAGAGGGAGAAGAATTAAACATTAGAGGTTTAGATGCATACTTTGAGAGAGGTAACATTCTTACATTCGGGTGGACACGAAGCCTCATCAAGAAGGAGGACCCAAAGATAGACAATTCTAACACCTTAGGTGATTGGGTCATGTCACATGAGTAGGTTGAAAAGACCTCACCACTCCACACCAAGATAAAATAGGTAGATGACCAAGCTACATCCACATTATTCATTTGGAGGGTCATATCAATGAACTTATTTATGTTAAACAACGATATATATTGTACATGGTGGCACTTGTATGCCCCTTTTCTTGTATATTTTGATTTTTGATCTCACACTTTCCCATTCAATGTGGATGTAATGATTGATTGTATAAAATCTGATTGACACTATGTATATTGGACTTTTGGTTACGTGATTCTAAGTGACTTCTTTGACTATTCAGTTTTTGGATTTTTCATTGTGTATAGATGAATGTAACTTAGCGGGTAACAAAATGGATTCATATTATTGCATTATATGTATGATGATGTAATGGATGAAGAAAAAATGTGGATATATACTAACTAATTTATTTACAAGTGAGATAAGGACATATAATTCTACAGACGACTCTTACGAAATGAAGGAACAAAGTGGAATATAACCAAAACTAGATGCATGTATGATAATCATGAAAAGGGGAAAGGATAACAATTCTAATGAAAAACAAAAGCTTAAGTAACTGACTAAGTAGTAATCATGATTAGGATTAGGTAATTCCCTAGGGGTAAAAGGATAGCAAGTCGATGTAAATAAATATTTTAAGGGATGAGACATGCCAATTTTGAATACTAGAGAGAGAGGAAATGTGCGATGAATAAGCCTCTAAATACCTACAAAAATTGAAGTCCATATGCTTGACTAATATTCACTAAGAAACAAGGGAATTACAACACTATTCAATTAAGAACCAAAGATAGAGTTTGGATTACCTTGCATAGATATTGGTGATGCAACAATATGAAATGTGAAAGGTTGACAACAAAAGTAGGATAAAGAAACATCATATAGAGAAGAAAACCTAAATCTCAGTTTTAAACAACTTTATTATGTATAAATAGGGTGAGGTGAAACAATAAAAAATGCAACCGAGAAATATGAATGGAAATAAAAACATGAATCTAAACATAATATCACTTGAGGTGAAGGGAATTCTTGACTCTCCAAACTCCTCAAATTTAAGTATACAAAGACAAAAACCCTTGTTGTCAAATAAGAAATCACACTTAATTGGACAACTTAACACCACACATCAAAGCGAAAATTCACGGCCTCCTAAAATTCCATGGATCCGTAAAATTCTACGGATACCTATAATTTATTGAAGCCTAAATTCCATGTCACACTACATTTTCACAGATTCCAAAAAATTTGAACCCCCTAAAAATTTGTGGGACCCTAAAATTCCGTGGAAGCATACATTTTCATAGAAGCCTAGAATTTCGTGCAATACTTGAAAAACCACACTATACTAAAATCTATTCTACACTAAGAAACCTAAAATTCCACGAAAGCCTAAATATCCATGACCTTCTAAACTTTCGTGGATCATTACATTTCGCGTAAGCCTACGTTTCGTGGAAGCCTAAAATTCTACACAACACTTGAAAAATCACGCTACAAAAAAATTCACGATACACCAAGAAACCTAAAATTCCATAGAAGCCTAAAAATATTTGGCTTCCTAAAATTCAGCAAATCCCTACATTTCAATGGAAGCCTAATATTTTCCCCAACATTTGAACATTCTGCGGAAAGAGCCAAAAGATGTGAAATGTTGAAAATCCACACAAAAAACCATAAAAAAGAAATGAATGTTGTGGAACAAATAGGGATACTCCAAGATCCAATTTGGATTTTAAATTTTATTAGGGTTTACCCAAAGGTTAAATTTGATGGCCTTGTGGCCGCCAACTATGTGAAATAACATGATGGTCTTTAAATGAGCATATCTTTTGATCCGGGTCACTAAATGTGAAAAAATTGGTATTTTTGGAAAGGTATTGAGGAGAAATACATGTTAATAGTAATTTTGGGTCACGATAGATGTATTTTGGAAAAAATGTTGAAAAAGGACTGTGGCCATTTTCATATATGAGTTCTCGCAAAAAATCTCTAGCACCCATCTTTGGGTTTGCACACTAAAATGATTATTGGTCCTTGGTGGTTGAAGAAGTGGGTGCCATTATTGATTTAAAAATTTCCCTTCCCCCTTCTACTTCTTCTATAAATGTAACTCAATTTTAACTTAAAAGTATCCTCTCTTAAGTGTAAGAATATGTTGCCCTTTTGTGTGGTCAAACATTTTGAGTTGTAGAATTTTGTGTTGATCTTATGTATTATTCTAAGTGAATTCTCCATTATTATAATAGATTGTACATACTCAAACCAATTATATATTGTTATTATGGCTCTACTTATACTCTTTAAGTTGTGTTATTGTACTCGGTTAAATGGAGAGTACTCAGAGATTCATTTGATGGAGAGTACTCGGTTAAATCTAGCTACAACTCTTTCTTTGCCTCTATTGAAAGTGATACTGAGTGGCATAAGCTATGGATGTCTGAGATAACCCCTAGAGTAAACTTTTTCTAGTGGCTTATCATTAAAGGAAAGATCCTAGCTAATGAAAATCTCATTAGGAAAGGATTCATCATGCCTAACAGATGTTGCATGTGTCAGGAGGAAGTAGAAGACATCAAACACCTCTTTCTTTATTGACGTATACTTCCAAAATTTGGCATCTCATTTTTGAAAACTTCAATCAAGAATGGATCTTTCCCCATACTTGTCTTCGGCACCTGGGAACAATGGAAATCTCCGTATAAACACTTTGTGTGGCGAGGAGATTATGGCAACTCGGTTCTCCCTCACACCATGTGGCGAGTCTAGAAAGCTCGAAATGATGTAATTTTTAGGAATACCAGAAAGATATGTAAAAATGTTTACAAAGAAATTATCATTGTTGTGAAAGACAACATTTAAAGATTTAAACCCCCCAAAAATAGACTTTAGTCTGTGGAAGAAGAGCACATTTAAGCTACTTGGAACATTGACACTGTTTTGAACAAGAATAACAGTAGTATCGATAGATCCACTATCCAATGGATTTAGCCTCCCAGTGAATGACACAAGTTGAATTTTGATGGGGCGTCAAAAGGAAATCCTGGGGATTCAGGAGGAGGGGGAGTCATTAGAGATCACAGAGGTTGTTTTGTTGCTTTGCTTTTCGGCAAAATGGGTAGGCAAACTAATCACTACTCTGAAGCTCTAGCTGCACTTTGGGGAATAAGGCTAGCTAGAGATTGTAATATTTCCAATATTATAATTGAGGGTGATTCGCTAAACATTATCAATCTATTAAACCAAAAACAACCTCCCAGTTGGTCAATCAGGGACTTTATAGCTGAAGCTATTGATATTTGCAAGAGTTTTGATAATTTTGAAATCAAACATACCTACCGAGAAGGCAATAGTGTGGTAGATGGTCTGGAAAATATTGGGGTAAATAATACATTGCAAACTTGGCTAAGGGGTGACACTCTTCCTACTAAAGTAAATGATGACATCATCAAATATTTGCATGACTTGGAGTGTAATCACTAATAGATGTAGAGCTGATGCTAAGGAGTGGTTTATTAATTGCAAAGTGATGACATCATCAAATATTTGCATGACTTGGAGCATAATCATTAATAGATGTAGGGCAGATGCTAAGGAGTGGTTAATTAATTACAAAGTGAGGATTAATGATTACAATTCTCACGCGTTTGGGAGGGCTTCAAAAGCAGAGCCGAGGATGATTCGTATAGTTTTCAAATTTTTACCGTTGCGAGAAGAGGAAATATCACAGGAAAAATGGGGGGACCACCTTGCAAGACTGAGCCCACCCATAATCCAACATGGAAAACGATACAGTTCTTTGGAACTATTTACAAAAAGGGGGTCTTACAAATTTTATTGAAAAAATCCAAGGTTTTGATCAGGATCTTTCAATTAAATTCACTCATGGATGGAGGAATCATGTGGTTGAGTACAATAATATCAAGGTTGAGATTTCTGAGGAGCTTATTGCCTAGGTCACTGGGCTCAGCCTAGACGGAACCAAATTCTTCAACAAGTGCATGGACAGAGAGGTGGAGGCTAAGAAGTTTCTCGATGAGGGGGAGAATCTGGAGTTTGTGATGGCTGGCATCAAAATTGCATCTGTTCCAGATCCCTTTGTTGAGATTGCAAGGATGGTGGTAAGGTACGTTACTCTAGAGGGGATATTTGTCACTATCCCCCAGAAGCACTTAATTTTCCTTAATCACTTTCGTAGAAACCTTACCATAAACTTTCCTCATTACTTGCTGAATTCATTGGAGAAATTTGTTCTGGAGGTGCAAAACCACACTAGGGTTGTTCCCCTTCATCAAGGGTTAATCCTTCTCATTCACCGCCACTGCTCAGCCTGCCCCGCCCGATTCTACTCCTCCCCGCCTCCATCCCTCCCCTTCCCGATAGGAAACTTGACATTGCTACCACTAGCAGGAAAAGGAAAGAGATGAAAACTAAGGTCCCTCTGCCTGCTTCTCAGAGGGTTTTAAGAAGTCATAAAGATCTGGAGCTTGCAGCAAATTTACTGCACATTAGTAATCCGGTGGAGGAACCTAAAGATGTGGACTTGTTGGTCAGGGTTGAAAAGATGGAAAAGGAGATTCAGGACCTAAAGAGTGCTATTAGGGATATGGATAAAACAAAGGGAAAATAGAAGCTATAAAATGATGAAGAAGATGATATCACTGCTGAAGTTTTCAAGAAGCTTCTCTCTCTAGATGCCAGGCTTGGCAATGCAAAAGGGCGTAATGACTGTATCCTCTCAGCTCTTAAAAGCATCTATAATTTTATCGAGCAACATGTGTGTAGTATTTGCAGTCTCAGCGGTATTACCGAGGATATTTGGGGTTCCAAGGAGAATAGAGATCTTGTAATTGCTCAGGTGGATTTGAAAGATCCATCCTAGGCCACAGCCATTGCGTTCTTTGTCTCACTCCAAACAATTAAGGCCAAGATTGACCGGGCTGTCAAGTGATGCGGAGCTCTATTGTTATTTACTGGTGGTGAAGTTCTTTGTTGTCTGGAATTTTGGTGCTGTTTTTTGGCTGGGAAGACCAGTGGTGGTTCCCTCTAGTTCGTGTTTTGTCTCTTTTACTTTTATTCGGATCACTGTTTGTCTTGATCCTGTTTTGTCTCCTATATTGTATTATCTGGCTGTTGAGCCTCCTAGTTTATGATGTTTGGCATATCTAGGATCAGTTTTTCCTCTTTTGATATCTGGATTTTGAGCCTTTTTGTACACAGGGTATAGTCCCTTCAAAACTATTTACCCATAATAAAAAAACTTGTGTTATTGTGTTCTTTCCTTCCTATTTGGTTATGGTATGATGTGTGCGGGTTATATTTGTGTGATTTCAATCCTTTGTGTCACTTACGCAGAGAATCAGAGTTTGGTAAAATTATAGAGTTGAATGTGGCTCATATTTTCCCTCTTAGATTTGTATTTGTCCCTCTCATTCTTCACCTTAAGGAGAGAATCCCAGTTTGGTGCATCACCTCATCTTTCATTTAGTATTTCATCTTTCTGAACTTTGGTTCCTTGGAAATATTAGATTATAAGTAGTTAGTAGTAGATCATAGTGCTGGTTAGATTAGTTATAGTGGAATGGAGTGAAAGGAACCAATATTTTTACCTAGAGATTTACCTTTAAGGATCCATTTTCCCACACTTTGAAGGTATTTCAATTTTTCACTAAAGTGCTGACCCTAGCTTCAAAAAAGTGTGTAATTTCAAGTGACAAATGTTTTTATCATGCCTAGTTGAACGAATTTGAGCCATATATAGCTCAAGTTAATTTACTACACTAAGATTAGTGTGTGTTTAAGTGGTAATTTAACTTTGGAGACAACAAACAACACATTTGGTGACTCATAATTTCATATTCAACGGTTTCAATAATCAAGTATTTTTTCATGAGTGTATACAAGAAAAATTAAAACAAGAGGTGATCATTTTGAATATCAATATTGTTCACCAAGGAGAAGAGGAAGAAATTATCAAAGACTTCGATCCCCACCACTAAGGTTTCATTTAACACCGCCCTTTTATAGGCCTTTCTCTCATATTCCTAGGAACTTGAGACCCATTCCCCTTATGTCCCATCGAGCAATCAACCTTTTTTCACCTTCAATAGTGGTATTCCTTTGGATTTGAATGACCAACATGACATATTTGTATCTACTCTAAAGAGAATTCCTTTTTTTACTGGAGAAATTTCAACCACCCCTATAAAGCACATCTTAGATGTTGTTAATGTTTGTTAAGTCCATATTTCACTGAAGATGATGTGGTAGTTAGTCTCTTAGCCTCATCTTTAAAAGGAAAACATTATAATGGTATATGAGTTTGCAACACACTTCTATTCACACATGGGATGAGCTTGGGAAGAAGCTTTGCAAACATTTTGGAGAAAAGGTAGATAATATCTCTTTGTTGGAGTAACTTACAACTATCAAAAGAGCCCCTTGTGAGTTGATGATGGACTTAAATTTCAGGTTTCAAAGGACATGGGAAAAATTCCACCCATCTTAAGGTCATCTTCTAAAGGTGCATTTTGTATTTTTGAGGGATCTTAATTATGATATTGCAGTAATGATCTAATCAATGAGATAAATGAATTTACCTTTTGCTTATGAGACAACTATCTAGGTGATAATTTGTTGTGCATTTAGTTGTACTATAAAAGTACATATACACATGAGTTTTGAAGTCGAGTGCACATCTATATATAATCTTCATGTTTTCCTATCATGCAAGAGTAATGAATTTAACAATCTCACTGGAGCATGAAAGATTCTAATTTCCAACACTATTAACAATTTAATGAATCAGAATAGATAAATACATCAAAAGAATGAGTAAAACATACAAGCTATATTTTCTTACTCATGTTCAACCATACTATCACTCCAAAAACCATTCTACTCTCATATTCATCATTGATCACTTAAATACATTACATCACATGATATTTATTAGACCTTACTTGATCACATTCTCTCACATCCATTCAAACATATACCACAAATACTCACACTCACTCATACGCAACCACCTAGACAAAATTTTTAAAGAACCCTTCATTGGGAATATATACTAGTGGGGTTTTCCCTTTATTTAGTATTTCAAGAGCTATTATTAGCCCCAAGTTCTTTCGAATAGTTAACTATTACATCGGGAGGTGGATAGCCCACATGTGCCACTACTAATTCCTATATGGCAAGTGATTTTAATAATCCCTTGGCTATATTTATCCATTTTCTCTCTTTATCCTCTTTGTGAGATATCCTTGTACTATTATCTCAGTCTTTTCTATCCGTCCAGTGTGCCACTTCCATGTAGTTGATCGTAACTTCTAGTTGCTTTGTCTATTTTAGTCCTATCGATATATTGAGTTGTGGAGCTTAATTGCTTCACATTAGCATGCTTTATTAACTTGTTGGAATACACAATAACCAACGTCGGTCACCTGGGGAATGATATTGGTCAAGGCAAGGAGGAACCGACATCGGTTAGGGTAACCAACATCGGTTACCTATGTGTGATTTTTTATTTAACTCACGGGAATTAGATCTAACCTTTGTTATAAAGTTGATCTAATGGTTGTAATAGTATAGCTAAGTTTCCCTAAGTTTTTATATGGTTATATAAGCTAGAAAACTAGGGTTAGATGATATAAGGAGGGAGAATTGTAAGAAGGAATTATTGGAGAGAGAAAAAGAGAATCTTGTGAGGAAGAAATTATTGTACATCCAAGAGGTGTGGAAGATTACAAATCTTCATTGTATATTCTCTACAAATATTTGAATAATAAGATTGGTTGTTTCTTGGTGGACATAGCCCACACTGGGTGAACCACGTTATATCTTGTGTATTTTTCTTTTGGTTTATTTCCGTATTTATTGCTTGTATGCTTAGATTTGAATAATATATCTGTACAACTGGTGTGATTAACCCCAAAAATTGGTATAATAGCTTTTTTGTTTGAGGGTTTTGTGTGTTGACATTTACTCACAAAGGGATTTCTGATTGAGTGGGAGCTACAACAATGAAAAAAGATAGAAAATACAAGAGTTGAGAAATTTGATGGCCATAATTATCAATTATGGAAGATGCAAGTGGAAGATTATCTGTATCAGAAAGATCTATACTTACCATTGGATGAGAAGGAAATACCTACAAAGATGACTGATGAAGAATGGAAAATTCTTGATATAAAGGCTCTGGGATCTATAAGATTGAGTTTGACAAACATCTGTGGCTTTGAATATTACCGAAGCAAAGCAACCACAATAGAGTTGATGAAATATTTAGCTAATTTATATGAAAAACCTAGTGCTTCAAATAAAGTTTATTTGATGAATAAATTATTTAATTCTAAGATGCAAGAAGGTGAATCTACATCAAGTCATTTGAATGATTTCCGGTCTATAGTAAATCAATTAAAATCGGTTGAATATTTCGTTTGATGATGAAGTGAAAGCACTTTTATTTCTATGCTCTTTGCCAGATAGTTGGGATAACTTGGTAATGGTTGTTAGTAATACAATGTCTGCTTCTAATATTTTAAAGTTTGATGATGTGGTTAGTATAATCCTGAATGAAGAAATACATAGGAAAAGTACAAGAGAATTATCATCTGGTAATGCTTTGAATGTAGAAAGAAGGGGAAGGTAGAAGGAGAGATCCAAGAGTAAGAATAATGGAAATCAAAGTCTAAGAATGAAAGATCTAAATCTAGAGGTAAAGGAATAACCTATTGGAATTGTGGAAAGAAAGGACATGTAAAGAAGGATTGTTGGTTCAAGGAAAACAAAGAGAATGTACCAGAGAAAGGTAAAGAGGAAAATGTTACATCTTATGAGGTAATGCAAGATGCCCTTATTCTCTCCTTGGATAATAAAATTGAATCATGGGTTTTAGATTCAAGAGCTTCTTTCCATGCTACCCCTAATAAGGGTTATTTCAAAAATTATGTCCAGGGTAATTTTGGGCATGTTTATTTAGGAGATGATGAACCATGCAATATTATTGGTAAAGGATAAGTTCATCTAAATTTTCAAATGGAAATACATGGATATTGAAAGATGTGAGGCATGTGCCAAGCCTCAGGAGAAATATAATTTTTGCAGGACAACTAGGTGAATCTGGTTGCATGGTTACATTCATAGTTGACTCTTGGAAGGTTACCAAGGGATATCTTGTTGTAGCAAGAGGCAAGAAGGTAGGAACATTGTATTTGTCTACCTATATTACTAATTCCTTTTTTTTGTGCTATCTACTTCATATTTAGATGCAAGCATGTGGCATAATCGGCTAGGTCATATGAGTCAAAAAGGAATACAGATCTTAAAGGCTAAGGGTAAGTTATTAGATATTTGAAAGATGTAGATCTTGATTTTTGTGAGCATTGTATATTTGGAACAAAAAAGAGTGAGATTTCTCAAATTTGGGTCAACAAAGAAGGAGAAAAATTGGAGCTTGTGCACTCAGATGTGTGGGGACTAGCCCAGGTAGCTTCTCATGGAGGATCCCAATACTATGTGACTTTCATTGATGATGCCACAAGAAAGGTATGGGTTTATTGTATTAAATGTAAATATGATGTTTTTGAGACTTTTAAAAGATGGAAATCCCTTGTGGAAAATGAATCAAATTCAAAGTTAAAATTCCTTAGATATCTGACAATGGTGGTGAGTACTGTAGCAAGACTTTCAATGATTATTGTTTAGTAAATGGAATACGCAGAGAAAGAATGGTTCCTAGAACACCACAGGAGAATGGTGTTGCTGAAAGAAAGAATGAAAAAACAATCATGGAACATGTAAGAAGCATGAGGATACATGCTGGATTACCCTTGCAGTTTTGGGAAGAAGCATAAGAGACATGACAGTTTATTTAATTAACCATGGGCCTTCAAGTGCACTGGATGGTGGAATACCAGAAGAAGCTTGGAATGGAAAAGAGGTAGATATTTATTTTCTTAGAGTATTTGGTTTAGAATATTTTGTGCATGTTGATAAAGAAAATAGAAAGAAGTTGGATGCTAAATCCAAGAGATGTACTTTCATTGGTTATGGCTCTGGTGATTTTGGATTCCATTTTTGGGATTTAGAAGATTCTAAGATTGTTAGGAGTTGTGACATTGAATGGAATGAAAAGAGAATGTACATATGGATCAAGTTTTGGTACCTAAAGATGAACCAATTGAAAATTTTGTGGATGAAAATGCATTCTCAGATTTAAAATTAACACCTATAGGTCTATAGTAAGTAACTCGTGTTGGTCACATGAACTAATGAAGGTTACAGACCTGAGAGCCAAACCAACGTCGGTTAGCAAAAATGACGTCGGTTAGTGAGACCATCTTCATTTATTAGAACCAGTTTTGGAAGGAGGTGACTAACATCGATCACTATCCGAGATTGATAAAAATTTGCAAAATGAGAAAAATGAGCCTCCGGCACCCCAAATCTCAGTGAGAAGGTCACAAAGGGTAAGTAGACCTCCAAAATATTTTCACCTTCCTTATCTTATTTATTATTGAATGATAGTGGTGAACCAGAGAGTTTTGAAGAAGTAATGCAAGATGAGACCCATGTGAAGTGGGAGCATGACATGGATGAGGAGATGGAATCCTTGGAATAGAACTAGACATGGGATTTGGTTAAGTTTCTAGTAGGTAAAATAACATTGTAGAACAAATGGGTTTATAGGATCAAGGAAGAAGAGGGTGGATAGAAAAGATACAAGGCAAGGCTTGTGGTAAAAGGATTTACACATAGAAAATAGGTATTGATTTTGGTGAGATATTTTCTCCTATAGTAAAATGACTTCTATATTGTATTGAGTTTAGTTACAATAGAAGATTTTCATTTAGAGAAACTTGATGTCAAGATGGATTTCCTTCACGGTGATTTGGAGGAAGATATTTATATGTAAACAACCACTTGGTTATGAAGTCAAGGGTAAGGAGAAATTTGTGTGCAGGTTAAAAAAGAGCTTGTATGGGCTCAAGCAAGCCCCAAGGCAATGGTATATGAGGTTTGATAGTTTTATGCATGAGCATGGTTATATGAGATGTGAATTTGACCATTGTGTTTATTTCAAGAAGTTTGGAAATGGGAGCTATATTATTTTGTTACTATATGTGGATGATATGCTTATTACGGAGATCTAGTATCTAGGACATTGGTGAGCTTAAAGAAAAGTTAGCTCACATTTACAATGAAGGATTTAGGAGCTGCAAAGAAAATACTTGGCATGTAAATTCACAGAAACATGAAGAATAAGAAATTGTATTTGTCTCTAGGAAACATTATATCAATAAGGTGTTGGAAAGGTTTAATATGCAAAATTCAAAACTTGTAAGTACACCTATGGCTGGACACTTCAAATTGAGAAAATATCAGTGTCCTACATCACATGAGGAGGTCGAGTACATGGCACGAGTTCCATATGCTTCAACAATTGGAAGTCTCATGTATGTTATGGTTTGTACTAGACCAGACATTACACAGAAGTGGGAGTTGTGAGCAGATTTATGGCCAATCCAGGTAAAGAGCATTGGAAAGTAGTCCAATGGATTCTCAGGTATTTGAGAGGGACATCCGACATGCAGTTATGTTATGGAGGGTCAGATATTTCTTTATGTGGCTATGTTGATTTAGATATGGTTGGAGATTTGGATGGTAGGAGAAGCACCACTGGATATGTTTTCATAGTAGGTGGGACAATAGTTAGTTGGATTTCAAGATTGTAGAAGGTTGTGGCCTTGTCTACTACAGAGGCCGAGTATGTTGCAGCTACAGAGGCTAGCAAAGAGATGATATGGATGAGTAGGTTCATGGAAGAGTTGGGAAAGGAGCAAGAGGATTGCAGATTATACAGTGATAGTCAAAGTGTGATTCATTTGACAAAGAACTCAATGTTTCATTCAAGAATGAAACACATTCAGTTGAGATATCACTTCATATGGCAGGTGTTGGAGGATGGGAAACTGAAATTGGAGAAAATTCATACAAATAAGAACCTTTGGATATGCTAATGAAGCCATTGGAAAAGGAGAAGTTGGAGCTACACTCCACTTTTGTTGGTCTTTGAGTTTGAGACTTGAAGAGGAGAAACGGCCAAGGAAAGGATCCAAGAATGGAGTTGTATGGTACAATGCAACAATTTATCTCCAAGTGGGAGATTGTTGAGTTGTGGAGCTTAATTGATTCACATTAGCATGCTTTATTAACTTGTTGGAATACAGTAAGAATCGACGTAATTCGGATGACCGCATTGGTCACTGGCGATCAATATCGGTCAAGGCAAGGAGGAACCAACATTAGTTAGGGTAACCAAAATCAGTTTCTGTGTGATTGTTTTATTTAACTCACGGGAATTAGATCTAACCTTTGTTATAAAGTTGATCTAATGGTTGTAATAACATAGCTAAGTTGCCCTAAGTTTGTATATGGTTATATAAGATAGAAAAATAGGGTTAGATGATATAAGAAAGAATTGTAAGAAGGAATTCTTGGAGAGAGAAAAAGAGAATCTTGTGAGGAAGAAATTACTATACATCTAGGAGGTGTGGAAGGTTTTATATCTTCATTGTATATTCTTTACAAAGCTTTGAATAATAAGATTGGTTGTTTCTTGTGGACATAGCCCACACTGGGTGAACCACGTTATATCTTGTGTATTGTTCTTTTGGTTTATTTCCGTATTTATTGCTTATATGCTTAGATCTGAATAATATATCTGTACAACTGGTGTGATTAACCCCAACACTGGTGTGCACGCTCCTTCCCTTTCCCTTTTGCATGCAACATTCCTTCATTTTTTAAATGCAACCCTTAAAGAACGATCTTAAAGAATAAATAATGTTTTATTCCCAATGTGGGACAAAATTTTAATGAATACAATAATTTAGGGGTCCAAAATCACCCCACAATAGATATATTTACTTTCCTCACGAATTTTTTTTTAGCTCTTCAAACAATTCTAGCACTTGATTAGAGGGCATCTTCATGCACTTGCCAATTATTTATCACCGGTTGGAAGAGAGGGATTATGTTGTCTAACTAAGTGATTAGTTCAATAAAATCCCTTATGTCCTTAGAGTCATTTATATTTACCATATGTAGTTGATATTTATTCCTAACTTTGTGAATGTAGCTTCCACTTGGTATCATCTTTTTCGGTGAGATTCCTCAATTATGACAATCTTTGCTTCACCTTTTCCTATTTTTAACAACCTCTTCATTGACCCTCTCAAAATTTTCCATAAATTTATTTTAAGTGGAATTATTAATGGAATCATCCTTCATTTGGGATTCCAAGGATGTTTTCTTGTTGGTGTCTTCTCACATGCATCAATTAATCTAAGTTTGCTTGAAAAATCCTTTGAGGGTCTTTTTTTGAATGTGTGATTTTTTCTTTTAATTTTTTGGAAAATTTTGACATGCTTAATTTTTTTAATGCAAACATCTCTTATATTTTCTTGGTCACCCTTTTTCCATTTATCTCACTTTTTATTAGCCTCTATTTTCTTGAACAATGATTAAGTAGTTATTCCAATTCATCTAACTTTTCAACCGTGATGATTGGGTGTGACTATGTAAGCTTAGGCTCATTGAAAATATTTTTTTCACCTAATACTTTTAACTTATATTCCATGCACTCATATGTATCTTGTAAGACCTTATACTCTTAGATTGAATCAATAATTTGAGTCTTTGTTTCACGGAGCTCTTTTCCTAACATAGTCGATACCCCCTTTGTATCCTAAAGTCATTTCTATTATATAAATTTTGTTACACTATTCAAAAGTTTTCTAAACATCGAGGGATAATGAAAATACCTTCTTGGATCACTTTGTTACAATTTATTCCTTCATAGAATAATAGGAAAAATAATCCTCTCATAGATTTTCCATGTTGGTTCCTTGCGTGGATGGAATTTTGAGGTTGATTGGGGTCCAAAGTGAACTTGTCATATTCTTCATCATCCTCCTCATCCTTCAAAGTGCTTGTATTTTCCATTTTCCCTTATTATAGCCTTGTTCTTCTTCCTCCTCATCACCTTCAAGGAATCCTCTTATGCCCCCATGGTTTCCACTTGTGCTTCCACCCACTCCCGCACTTCTTCATTTACAAGATCATTTTCAAATTTAATCACTTTAGGGGGTGATTTAGGATGGAAGATGTGCCTACACCCAAGTCTTTGGGATCCTCCATCTACATTTCCTCTCCTGCGTGGGGATGTTGAGGAGTGATGTGAATCTAGCTGTAAGAGGTTGAAATGTCTCCAAAAACACACATAAACAGATTTGCAAATAAAACCCAGGAGTTTCAAAATAGCTTACTTCTCATTATGGAATCCACACTAATCTATTACATCATTACCATCCTCCTTTTATTTCATGTCTACTCTAAAAACCCTAAAATGCCAAAAATTACCTACTAGCAAAACAACTCAGATGGACCCCAAATTTTGTGTGCCAAATATGCCTTCATAAATTAGGGCTCATGCAAAATTTGGACTATTCTAACAAGCAATTTTTTTTTATTAAAGTTCCATTACAACCTTGCAGAATAAGTTGGCCCCACCATAGTACTAATGTGTAGCTACCACCGTAAAATTTCAGGACGATCCAACGGTCGGATCAAAAGTTATGGTCTCTGCAGTTATGCTCCCACATCATTCTCCCTTGGCTGAAAATAATTCAGCTCCTACGAATTCTGTTGATGGAACTCATCTAATTTTGTATTGCCAATTTTCTTCAACTACCACTCAGGAATCCAAGTATTTTCTTCTTGCTACAAATCTTCCCACTGTACCAAATATCTGTTGTAGCTCCCATGTCTAGTAGTGACTGTCTTTTGGTCCAAGACATGCATTACCCTCTCCTTTTTCTTCTTCGGCATTTGTTGCTTCCAGTTTATTTCTTTCTCCTCTGCAACATGTTCATCATGACCTGGGAACTTATATAAGTCGAAACATTAAAAATGGTGAGATAGAAAAGTTTTCAGGTAGCTCCACCTTGTAGGCATTATCACTCATTTTCTTAATCCTACATGGCCCAATCTTCTTATACTTGAGTTTATTATATGTCCCCTTTGGAAACCTCTCTTTCTAAGATGAACCATCACAATATCTACTTCTTCAAATACACTTATTCTCCTACCGACATCTGCAACTATTTTATATTGTGCATTACTCACTTTCAGCTTTTCCCTCACTTCATCTTGCAACTGTAGAATGTGTTCGTGAATGCTTCTGCATCATCACTAGTTTCATCTTCACCAGGTAGAACAATTAGGTCTAGGACCCCCTTGGGATTCCTACCATATATGATATGGAAAGGAGACCTCCTTGTTGACCTGTTTACCGAGCTGTTATAGGAAAACTCAGCTTGAGGTAAAGCTAAGTCCCATTGTTTTGGCTTTTCTCCAACTATACAACGTAGGAGATTTCCCAAGCTTCTATTCACTACTTCTGTCTGCCCATCAGTCTGGGGGTGATATGCACTACTAAAATCTAGTTGTGTCCCCAGTTTCTTCCAAAGAGTCCTCCAAAAGAGACTCAAAAACTTCGTGTCCTGATCTGAAGTGATCATTCTTGGAATTCCATGCAATCTAACCACCTCTGAAAAAAAAAAAATCTGTAATTCTGAAAGCATCATTAGTTTTTTAACAAGAAATGAAATGTGCCATTTTAGAGAATCTATCAACTACAACAAATATAGAATCATTCCTCAGTTGTGTGTTAGGAAGCCCTAACACAAAATCCATACTCAGATCAACCCACGACCCTGTAGGTATAGGTAATGGCATATATAACCCAGTATTTTGTGCATGGCCCTTAGCCATTTGACACACTCTACATCTTGCTACAATCCTACTTATGTCCCTCTTTACCTTTGGCCAATAATACTTTTCTATAACAAGAGAAATTGTCTTACTAATACCAAAGTGTCCAGCCAACCCCCCACTATGAAATTCTCTTATAATATTTTCTCTCATTGAACCAATAGGGATGCACAATTGTTTCCCCCTAAAAAAATAACCATCTTGCATCAAATAATCAAAAGAATCACTACCTATTATAGGCTCCTTAAGTTGTCTCACAACATCACCAAAATCTGGATCACCTTCATACAATTCCTTAACTGCCTCAAACCCTAGTACTTTATTTTCCATTGTTGTCAAAAGGGATACATGCCTACTCAAGGCATCAACAAATTGATTCTGCTTACCAGACTTATGCTTTAAAACAAAAGTATATTCTTGCAAAAATGAAACCCATTTTGCATGCCTACTATTTAGTTTCTTCTGTGTGTTTACGTACCTCAAGGCTTCATGGTCAGTGAAGAGCAAAAATTCCTTTGCTACCAAGTAATGTCTCCAGTTCCTTAATGCCCGAACAATAGCATAAAATTCCACATCATAAGTATAATATTTCCTCCTTACTTCAATTAGCTTTTCAGTGAAGAGTTCCATAGGTCATCCTTCTTGACTTAGCATAGCCCCAATCCCGACATGTGAGGCATCACAGTCAACCTCAAAGACCTTGCTAAAATATGGCAATACCAAAACAGGTTCTTCTGACACTTTCTTCTTCAACAATTCAAAACTATCTGTTGTTGCCTTGGTCCATACAAACTCCCTCCCTTTTGTATACAAATTCTTGATGAAATTCCTATAAAAAGTTGCCAATCCATGAAAACTACGAACCTCTGTCACATTCCTTGGAATAGGCCATTCCAAAATTGCCTTTACTTTTTCCTCATCCATCCTCACTCCATCCTCTGATATGAAAAATCCCAAAAAAACAAGACTTTTCGAAGAAATCTACACTTCTTTAAGTTTGCATATAGACTCTCTTTACGTAATAAGTCTAACACCAATTTCATATGTAATAAGTGTTCTTCCACTATCTTACTGAATATCAGAATATCATCAAAATAGACAACAACAAACTTACCATTATATTCTCAGAGTACTCTGTTCATCAACCTCATGAATGTATTGGGTGCATTAGATAACCTAAATGGCATCACCATCCACTCGTATAATCCATCTTTTGTTTTGAAAGTAGTTTTCCATTCATCCCCTTCATGGATTCGGATCTGGTAGTACCCACTCGTAGGTCAATCTTGCTAAAATATCGGGCTCCCGCTAGCACATCCATCATATCATCTAATCGCGGAATTGGGAACCGATACTTGATTATGATCTTGTTTATGGCTTTACTTGTCTACACACATTCTCCAGTATCCATCTTTCTTGGGAGTCAATAGCGCTGGAGTTGCACAGGGACTCATGCTTTCTCTTACTAACCATTTCTGTATTAAATCTATCACTTGTCTGTTCAACTCTTCACTCTGTGTTGGACTCATCCGATAGGCTGCCTGGTTTGGAAGGGCCGATCCTGGGATCAAATCAACATGGTGTTGAATATCTCGCTTTGGAGGTAACCCATATGGTAGCTCATCCAATATGACATATTTATATTCTTTTAGTACCTTTTCTACAAAGCAACAGGTATATTAAAATCTTCTATCTCCACCTTCTTTGACATTAGTGCATAACACCATCTAGCTTCTTCCATTTCTGTAACAAACTCTTTTGTAGCCAATAATCCCTCACTCTTCTCTTCTTCCTTGAAGGGTAACAAGACCACCTTTACACCATCCTTCCAAAAGGTATATGTATTTTTCCCTCCATCATGTGTAACCTTTCTATCATATTGCCAAGGCCTACCCAGTAATATATGGCATGCATCCATTGGGATAACATCACACCACACCTCATCCTTGTAGGTATTCCCAATTGAAAAATTTATAAGGCATCTTTTATCTATGGTTACCTCATTTCCTTTCTTGAACCATGATATCGAGATAGGGATATGGGTGTTTCTCACATTTCAGATTGAGTTTATCAACCATTACAGTTGAAACCATATTTTCACAACTACCACCATCAATAATAATTTTACATACCTTTCCTCCGGAGGTGCATCTTGTTCGAAATATATTTTTCGTAGCCATGAATCAACACCAACAACATCATGTTCTTTCTCCTTCCTTGGGACAATCATCATCCTCCTTATCATGAGGGTTTCACCCAAGTCTGCAGCAACCTCCATTTCTTCTTCCTCTTTAGCTTCAACCAGATTTAATCATGGTTGTTCTCCTTGCCATCTATCTAGTGTGGACACTCAAAAGCTCTGTGCCCCTCTTCACCACATCTGTAACATGTATATTGTCTTTGGGGCTATTCCAACCCTTTCCTCCACTATAACCTCTTCCCTCTAAAACCCCTACCTCTTTGGTAGTTACCATAGCTTTGACTAGAATCTTCATGCCCTTATGTGTTAGAGGATTCACCTTTTGTAGATTCAAATCTACCCCTACCTCTCATTGGAGATGATGATGGACCTCTCTTCACTCCTCTTCTAAAATTATTCCTCTTGTTCTTTTCTTCTGCCTTTAATGCGAGTTGATAAGCATCATCCAAGCTATGGATCCAGAGCATACTCAACTCATCTTGTATGGTGTAACTCAACCCATTTATATACCGTGTAGCCTTCTATTCTTCAGACTCTCCCTGTTCCACCCTGATTGAAAACTTGTAAAATTCATTAGTATACTCCTCAATGCTGAGATCCTTCTGTCTTAGGTTTTGGAATCTCCGAAAGAGTGTCTGAGCATAATCTACAGGAAGAAATTTTTCTTTCAGCTTCTTTACCATTTTATTCAGTTTCGAATCTTGCCCTTTCCATTCCTGTTTCTTTCATTTTGTAGGTGATCCCACCAGATCAATGCATGTCCAGCCAACTTAGTGCATGCAAACTTAACCTTATTCTCCTCTGAAAGGGTTTTCCACTCAAAGAATTTTTCCATGCGATTTAACCAGTCAATCAACTCCTCTGGTCGTAACCCTCCACCATAATCAGGAATAGTAATCTTGATGCCATCATCCTTTCCCTTTAAAGCCTAGATCAATCTCTCCTCAAATGGTCTCTCATTTAAGGTTTCTTCATCTCTCTCATTATCTTCTTCATCTCCTCCTTCATTCACTAATGGAGGTCCTTCTTCAATATCACTATTTGGGTCTACATCCCCATTTGCATGTCTCCTTCTAAGGCGGGTGACTTCTCCTGTGAGCTCAAGCAACTTGTCTCTGTAGCTCCTGCATATGCCTATTCATCTGGGAATAACCTCCCCTCCCACATCTAGCCATGATCATATAAAATAGAGGTAAAAAAATTACACAGAAAAATGTAATATGTTACCTTAACTATTTCGGCAAGATCAAAATCCTGCTCTGATACCAATTGATGTGAATCTAGCTGCAAGAGGTTGAAATACCTCCAAAACACACATAAACGGATTTGCAAATAAAACCTAGGAGTTTCAAAATAGCTTACTTCTCATTCTGGAATCCACACTGATCTATTACATCATTACCATCCTCCTTTTATTTCATGTCTACTCTAAAAACCCTAAAATGCCAAAAACCCTAAAATGCCAAAAATTACCTACTAGCAAAACAACTCGGATGGACCCCAAATTTTTCATGCCAAATATGCCTTCATAAATTAGGGCTCACGTGAAATTTGGACTTATTCTAACAAGCACAACAAAAGTTATTAAAGTTCTAAGACCTAGACAAAAGTGAAAAAAACATTACAAGCCAATTTTAGGCCACTAGATGAAGGAATCTGGGCCTGAAAACATGCCAAAATGGGCACAACCTTGCAAGCTAAGTTGACCTTAACATAGTACTAATATATTTATACCACCCTGTAAAATTTCAGGATGATCCAACGGTCGGATCAAAAGTTATGGTCTCTGTAAGTTATGCTCCCGCATCAAGGAGTGTTTTACATTTGTTCTCTTATGTGCATCTCTCTTCTATGGGTGATATTGGCCTTTCACCACCTTCCCTAACTCGAGTGATTGTTTACTCTAGTGCACTGGATTCAAATGGGCCCATGGTATTTTTGGCATTGCCATTCTATTCACCATCACTCTTATTGGTGGAATTTGGCACAACTTTAGGAGGTTTTTCCATGCTCACCCTATGTTTCTTATTGGTTGGTCCTTATTTTCCCTGTCTTTATGAGGTGGATTTCACCTGCTACAACCTTTTCATGAATTTTTATTTGTCCCTAGCATTGGGTTTCTCTTGTATGGGCATAATCATATACTCATCTAGTTCCTCATCTTCCTAGGTGGCTCCTGTGATTTTCTTCTTATTTGGGTGTAGATAGTAGAATAACCTCTATGCCATGTTCTTGACTACTATTTCCTCTATATTTATTAGGGAGTGAATATATGACTCACACATTTCTACATACGTTTCCCAACTAGGATACTTATAGCTCTAATAAAGGGTATGGATACCCACATCAACTCTTAACACGTCAATCCTTATTTTCTTAACCTCTTTGATCTTATTATTGGACCACACAAAGTAGTATCTTTGTGAAGACATAAAGAATTTTTTTCCCATGTGGACCAATTCCCATTAATATGTTTGAAGTGCACCAAGTAGAGTGCATTCTTGTAGAAAATTATACTTCCCCTTCTAGTTATTTAGGAAATTGACGTGGGATTCTCTAATCTTACTTGAAGGCATTTATAAATGCCTTAACCAATTGACGAATCATACTTTTTATGTGTTGTTAAGGGTTGTGGGCACAAAAATTACTTGTATATTTTGGTGGGGGAACCACTTTTGATGGGGTATACCCACCTTGGATGTATTTTTCCTCAAGGATTCATATTTCATTAAAGACCATGAGTACAAGGATCAAACCTCACCTCATTTCAAAGTTTAAGTATATGGTGCTAGAGATTTGGTATTTCTTTGATTTTTTTTCTTGAGGCCATTGTTATCTTATCCTTCCGGGAGGGCGTAGAAGAACTTATCCCTACTTCACCAAATTGCACTTATTCCATATACTTGTCTATAAATACTTCTTCCACCTCGCTTGATATTTCCTTTATAACCACGTCTCCGAACCTCCCTTAGACATTGATCTTGTGGTAATTTGTGAACTCCTATTGCACAAAGTGCTTGATTCTTACACATATCCTTTTACATATTCCTCATGCTACCATTGTTTTATCTTTTGCCTAAACTATAATCCACTTTGATTTACTCTAGGGAGGTTTATGGCCCTAAAGTTCCTCATTTTCCTCAAAGAGCTCAACCTCCATGTTAATTGCAGTTGAGGGTTATGTTTTTCTTTGTTGAAATTCACTCTCACCCCACCCTTTTTCTCTTTCCAATCTCCATTGACTACAAAATATTTAGTGATCATTTAATGATAATTGGTTTTAGGTTTCAAATTTATTGAATCACCTTTATTTGATTTGTCAATTATTTTTTTCTCGAGATCTCTTCATTTTAGCTGCAAGGTAATTCTAAATGAATTACCCCCTATTTATACACTTTTTAATAGGTCATAAATACTGCATTTATTATATTTCAAAATTTTGAAACTTCATTCCTCCATCATTTGTAATTAATTCCAATTTGTTGACATATTTACATGGCTTCTTGAGTTTTACTTGATTTGATGTCCCTTAAGTGTGCATTGCGAATTTCTTAGTCTTTTCTACTCTTTGTTTTCCTTTGTACCTCTAGATGTGATAGGTGGCTTACATTTCTCGGGTCATGTCATTTTTCCTTTTACACTTCATTCTCCTCATGCACTTTCCTAGCCCCATAGATCTAAAAAAACAACATTCCCTTTTTTTTTCCCTTTTCCTACGCACTCCAATATCCCTTCTTCGGATCATCTTTCCCTTCAAATTTTATTTCAATTATTCTCTCCTATTTTGCATGTGAATGCATTATGTTAACCTTTTATTCATTTTAATAAATAAGCCTTTATAAATTTCATGCGCATTTTACTACCTAAATTTTACAACTGTCTCCTCGTACTAGGTTGACTTCCCTTAAAAACAATGCGTAGTCGTTCAGTGCATTTTAATTTAGGAACATGAGACGATTAGTGCATTATGTATAAAGTGTTGGAGCCAACATAAAATAAAAACAATGCATAAAAATAATATGCAAGTATCATTTGCTTCTTACATTTAAATACATAAAACTACGTAAATAAATTGAAATAAAAACTAATCTTATGGCATGCACCTTATTGAATTACAAACATGGATTCAATGGTAGTAGGGTTTCAACATAGTACCTTTAAAATAGCCTAGAAAATGTTTTCCACTAAGGTCCTTTGACTAAAGTAGGCGCTTTTAGTTTTCATGGATGGAACACGTATTTTGAGACAATAGAAATTTTGCATCTACTACAAATGTCTTGATGTTGATATTGCGATCATGTCATGCCTTTTACCTCACTTTTTATATGTTCGAGTCTATCACACATGTTATTATTTCATCTAGTTGTAATAGATTTGTTAGGTGCTCAAGGATAGAAGCCTCATCGTATAAATTTGTAATTCATGTGATGCACATTGAGGGTTCCATAAGTTTTATTGACAAAATACATCCTTTCCAAACATAAGTTGAAATGGTGTTTCTTTATTTAATCACTTGTATAAAATTCTATATGTCTATAGTACCATTGAAACTAATTCATGTTATGTTTGTGGAGCCTATTTTCATGTTAGAGTGTGGTACACCTTCATGTGTTACACTAAGGTATTTTTACGATGGTCCCGCTCACGGTGAGTGGGTCAAGGGGTTCGGGGTGAAGCCCCCGAAGCAAATTTTCATGGGTGGTTTATTAACCCATGGGTAATGGGTAACCGTTATGGGCTGTTTTTGGGCCCATGGTTTTTTGGTACCCATTGTTTTGATACCCATGGATTTTTCCCATGGTTTTGATACCCACGGTTTTGTATCAAATTGCTTAAGCAATTGTCTATTTATATGGTCTTATGCATATGATAGATAGACAAGAAAATGTATTACATATGTGCTTTGAATTCAAGTGTGAATTTTGTAGAGTTTGTTGAGCATAGCTCCAAACGGATCTGGGTATTGTATTGAGAGAGTGGAGGCTTGTAATAAAATCTGAGCAAGTGATTCTTGGTGGACGTAGCCCAAATTGGGTGAACCATGTTAAATCTTGTCTCTCTGTGTTGTGTTATTTATTCTACACTTTTATTTGAGATCTATAATATTTTCGCATATTAGTTTCTATCATTGTTGCTTGATTCGTCAAAGGGATTATTCCACATATTTTATCTCTTATTTCCTAACAATTGGTATCAGAGCCTAGTTTTGGTTTGCTGAAGTGTTGAATCGTAGGGAAAGTTTTATCTTGAGTGGGAGCTATGGTAGATGATGGAAGATATAGGGTTGATAAATTCAACGGGCAAAATTTCAGTCTTTGGAAGATGCAGATGGAAGATTACCTTTATCAGAAGGATCTTTATACTCTCTTTGTCAGAGAATGTGAACAAACCTCGATTATGACATGAGATGCGAGAATGGGATTTGTTGGCTCGGAAGGTGCTTGGAACGATCCATTTGTGTCTTTCATCTTCGGTATTATTTAATGTTTCAAAGGAAAAGAATACAATAGATCTAATGGATGCATTAGGGAAGTTGTATGAAAAACCTTTGACTCTAACAAGATATTTTTAATGAAAAATTTGTTTAATATGAAGATGTCTAAGAATAGTTCAGTAGCAGATCATTTAAATGATTTCAATATGGTTGTGAATATGCTAGCTTCGGTTACAATAGAATTTGATGAAGAAGTTAGGGCTTTATTAATTCTGTGCTCTTTACCTAAAATTTGGAATAGCTTGGTAATGGCGGTAAAGCAACTCGGTTCAGCTAACTCAAAGTTAAAGTTTGAGGATGTTGTAGGGGTGATTCTAAGTGAGGAAATGTGAAGAAAAAGCTTTGGGAATCTTCTACTTGTGGAATTCTTTGACAGTGGAAACTAGAGGGAGACAGAAGAATAAAGGAAACCATGGAAAATCAAAAGATCGGGCAAGGTCAAAATCTAAGAGCAAGATTGTATGTTGGAATTGTGGAAAGTCTGGGCATAAAAGAAGGATTGTTGGGAGCTTCGAGATAAGAAGAAACAACATGAAGAAAACAAGGAGACAAATGTGGCATCGGGTAATGTATGCCAGGATGCTTTGATTCTTTCTTTGCATAATATTATTGAATCTTGGGTTTTAGATTCAGGGGCTTCTTTTCATGTTACTCCACATAGGCATTATTTTGTTAATTATGTTCAAGGGGATTTTGGGCATGTTTTTCTTGGTGATGATGAGCCTTGCAATATAGTTGGAAAAGGTTATGTTCAGGTTAAGATGCAAAATGGGAATACATGGCTATTGAAGGATGTCAGACATGTGCCTACATTAAGGAGAAATTTGATATCGGCGGGGCAATTGGGAAGTGATGGTTATACTATGATATTTATAGCTGACTCTTGGAAGGTTACCAAGGGTGCTCTTGTGGTGGCAAGAGGTAAGAAGGTTGGAACCTTATATTTATCCACTGATAGTACTAATGATTGTAATCTTGTGGCTTCAGATGTAGATACAACATTATGGCACTATAGGCTCGGTCATATGAGCCATAAGGGCATGGAAATCATAAAGAAGAATTTTCCTAGATATACAGAAACATGTTTGGATTTATGTGAGAACTGCATATATGGGAAATAGAAGCGAGTAAGGTTTCTCAAGGTTGGACCTACGAAGAAAGAGAGTAAGTTAGAGCTGGTACATTCTGATGTGTGGGGGCCAGCTCAGGTATCATCTCTTGGGGGTTCAAGTTATTATGTTACTTTTATTGATGATGCAACAAGGAAAGTTTGGGTTTATTGTATTAGAAACAAATCTGATGTATTTGATACTTTTGTTAAATGGAAAGCCTTGGTAGAGAATGAAACAGGTCTTAAGTTAAAATTTCTCAGGTCAGATAATGGAGGGGAGTATTGTAGTAATGAATTTGATGATTATTGTTCTAAGAATGAAATCCGTAGGCAAAAAAATTGCTCCAGGAACCCCGCAGTAGAATGGGGTGTCATAAAGGATGAACAAAACAATAATGGAACGTGCTAGGAGCATGAGGATACATGCATGACTGCCTCTTTATTTTTGGGTAGAAGTGGTGAGCACATCTGTGTACTTAATAAACAGAGGACCCTCAAGTGCCTTGGATGGAGGCATGCCTAAGGAGGCTTGGTACAGTAAGAAATTTGATTATTCATTTCTTAGAGTCTTTGGATGTGAGGTGTTTGTTCATACCGACAAGGATGATATGACCAAGCTAGAGGCTAAATAAAAAAAAAATGCACTTTTATTGGTTATTGTGGTGATGACTTTGGATTTAAATGTTGGAGTATTAAGGACAAGAAAATCATTCGGTCTAGGGATGTGGTCTTTAATGAGAAAGTCATGTATAAGCAATAATTGCGGGGAAAATAGGAAAGAATCCAAGAAAGAATATGTAGTGGTAGAGGATCTTCCATATGGGACAAAGTGGCCCATGAATCAATTCAGAACCTACTCAACAGAACCCAAAACTCCTACGGTGCTAGGGTAAGAAAAGAACCTGAACATTTTTCTCCTTCTCTTTATTATTTATTACTCACTGATAGTGGAGAGCCAGAGAGCTTTGATGAAGCAATGCAGGTAGATGCCAGTAAGAAGTGGGAGCAAGACATGGATGAGGAGCATAAGTCTCTCATGGCCAACTAGACTTGGGATTTGGTGAAGCTACTTGGAAGGAAAAGAGCGGTGCGAGAACAAGTGGGTGTACAGAGTTAAAGACGAAGGAGGAAAGAAAAGATATAAGGCCCGGTTGGTGGTCAAGGGGTTTGCATAGAAACAAGGTATAGATTTTGATGAGATCTTTTCTCCTGTAGTAAAAATGACTTCTATTAGAACTGTTCTTGGAATAGTGGTAACATAAGACTTGCACTTAGAATAGTTAGATGTAAAGATTACATTTCTCCATGGTGATTTGGAGGAGGAGCAATAAATGCAAAGCAGCCGAGGAAGGATATGAAGTCAAAGGTAAAGAGGAGATGGTGTGCAAACTGAAGAAGAGCTTGTATGGCCTGAAACAAGCTCCACGTCAATGGTATAAGAAGTTTGATAGCTTCATGATGGAGTAAGGTTATATCAGATGTCATTTTGACCATTGCATGTATAAAAAGAAATTTGAGGATGGAAGTTATATTATCCTGTGTTTGTATGTTGATGACATGCTTTGGTTGTAGGAAATAAAAGTAATCAAGAAACAACTAAGTGAATCCTTTGATATGAAGGATTTGGGGGCTCTTTGGACAAATACTTGGTATGAGGATAACTCGGGATAGGAAGGAATGGAAGCTGAATTTATCTTAGGAAGAGTACATTAAGAAGGTATTAAATAGGTTTAACATGTAGGATGCTAAACCGGTTGGGAATCCTTTGGCAGGCCATTTTAAGTTATTAAAGGAGCAGTGTCCCAAGACAGAGTAGGAAAGAAACCATATGTCCAAGGTACCTTACTCATCGGTTGGCAGTTTGATGTATGCTATGGTATGCACTAGGCCTGATATTGCCCATGCAGTAGGAGTTGTGAGTAGATTTATGAGTGATCCAGGTAAAGAGCATTGGCAAGCAGTAAAGTGGATCCTTCGGTATTTGAGAGGGACCATGGGGACAATTTTATGCTACAGTGGATCAGACACCACTTTACGTGGTTATGTAGATTCAAACATGGCTAGAGATGTAGATAGCAGGAGGAGCATGACATGTTATATTTACACTGTAGGTGGGACAACAATAAGCTAGATTTCATGACTATAGAAGCTGGTGGCTTTGTCAACCACGGAGGCTGAGTATGTTTCTACCACAGAGGCAAGCAAAGAGATGATTTGGTTACAAAATTGCTTGAGGAGTGGGGCATAAGCATGTGGAATGTAATTTTCATAGTGATAGTCGAGTGCTATAAACCTAGCTAAGAACTTTGCTTTCCACTCCAGTATGAAGCATATATAGTTGAGATATCACTTCATTAGGACAACTTTGGAGGAAGATAAGTTGAAGTTGGAGAAGATTCATGTACCAGTCAGAATCCTGCAGACATGATGACGAAGGTGGTCATAAGGGATAAAATAAAGCTATGTTCAGCTTTGGTTGGCCTTCGTGGATGACAGTGAAGGGTTGAGAAGCTTTCTTAGTGGAAATCAGTCTCTAAGTGGGAGATTGTTATGTTTGTGGAGCCTATTTTCATGTTAGAGTGTGGTACACCTTCTATGTGTTACACTTAGGTATTTTTACGGCGGTCTCGCTCGCCGGTGAGCGGGTCAAGGGGGTTTGGGGGCAAAGCCCTCGAAGCAAATTTTCATGGGTGGTTTATTAACCCATGGGTAATGGGTAACCGTTATGGGCTGTTTTTGGGCCCATGGTTTTTTGGTACCCATTGTTTTGATACCCATAGATTTTTCCCATGGTTTTGATACCCACAGTTTTATATCAAACTACTTAAGCAATTGTCTATTTATATGGTCTTATGCATATGATAGATAGACAAGCAAATGTATTGCAGATGTGCTTTGAATTCGGTGTGAATTTCAGAGAGTTTTTGAGCATAGCTCCAAAGAGATCTGGGTATTGTATTGAGAGAGTGGAGGCTTGTAATAAAACTGAGCAAGTGATTCTTCGTGGACGTAGCCTGAAATTGGGTGAACCACGTTAAATCTTGTCTCTCTCGTGTTGTGTTATTTATTCTCGCACTTTTATTTGAGATCTCAGTAATATTTTTGCATATTAGTTTCTATTATTTACGATTCTCGTAAGGGATTATTCCGCATATTTTATCTCTTATTTCCTAAGAATTCATTCTAGTCCTTGAACCCAAAATCACAAATATTTATTAGAGTGTTTCTTAGGATTTTTTTGAATGCATCACTGTCCCATTTGCTTGTGGATGACAAGGAGCTGTTTTATGGTGAAGAACCATAAACTCTTGCAAAAAAAATTGATAGTGTCATTTAGAAAATATGTCTCTCTAGCACTTGTAATGATTAACAAATATCCATAGTGATTGATTATATTTTCCCAAATGAATCTTATTGTGGTCAATGTTGTGTAATATTTTGTTGGGGTTCTTGTATGGATGAAAATTGACATGCAACCTTCAACCGCAATCGACCCCCAAGGTCGTGCCTAAGAAGCAGATGTTTGAATGTGTGTGGCTAACTATAGGAGGATCATTGGCTAAGATTTGGTAGCGTAATCTCCTGGTAGTTGAATTGGCAAAGGGAAGATTTAGAGGCTATGAACGGGTAACGTAAATTCCCTATGGTTTGTTTGCCTAAATTGGATCTAAGTGTTGATCTAGTTTGAAGTGTCTAAATTAAATAAGCTAAAATTAACAATATATGCTACTGCTGAAAGAAAAATAATCTAAACAAATCACAAAACTGAAATATTACAATCATGAAGAACAATTTTCTTCTATTCTAAATAATTAAAATATTTCTACACTAAAACTAAACAAACGAGATAACCTGGCGTGGTTATTCACCTGTCTTTGAGTGTATGGAAACTAAAATAACTTAAAACAAGAAAATTTTCAAATGATCTATGATGTGTAGACAACCTCCTATAGATATTCTCTCCTTCAGATCCACAGGGATGGGAAGAAGAGGATCCATCACCGGGGATTGCTATGAAAGATTCAAACCCTCTTGGAAATTAACTAACTACTTGTAAATGAAAAGAAATTGATTTCTACTCTATTTGATATGATGTAACAATGATAAATTGTAAGAATGAAGGAAATCAAACAACAAATCCAACCTAGAATTCACAAAATAGAGGTAAATCTAGTTGTGTAGTAATTTGTCCCCTCAATTTGTTCCTTTCTTTCTTCGAGTGTTCATGTGAGTCCAAGGGATTGGGAATGCAAGAACAACAATAGGAGAATGGTGCTTGAGAAATGGCAGCTTGATGGCAATTTGGATGCAATGTAGGTAGAAGAGAGATAGCACAAGAGATCAGAGCTTGGCTATGCAATTCCTAGTAAGATCGTAGCAGTAATACAATACAAGATACACAAAATTCTCAAACCCTTTTGCTTGAATACACACATGGAATATATAAGAATTAAGGATGGGATGTGCCTTCATGCACAAGGCAATAAGAGGAAGTTAAAACTAATTAAATCTATTTAAAAATAGAAGGAGGAAGGAGAACCAAGCAATCAAAGCTAATTTTAGACAATTTGGCTCATAGATGCATGCAAAAAGTGAAATTAAGTGAAGCATCGTGCGCCAAAAACACGGATGAATAGTTTTGGGAAAAGCATTCACGATGCCACCCTACGTAGGGAAGTGGTCTTAGGACCACCGCCTGCTGGGGAGGTGGTCCTAGGACCCCTGCCCAAGCCACGGAGGAGTCCTAGAACCGCCGCCCAAGCACGGGAGGTAATTCTAACGCTAAAGCCAAAACATGCACAAAAAGAAGCGGGAAGCTGGAAGAAAGCGTGGAAAATATAAGTAAGGATGTCTAGGCTACAAATATACACTGTGAATGGGTTTTGGAGCTTGAACACCTTCTTAAAGGACATGAATCATCATTGGGGACTTTTGTAATATTTTTCGATAATGTAGCACATGTAATTTTGGGTGTGTACATATTTCCCCTCGAAGAAGTGTCTTAGCCATGAAGAGGTGTAAAACGTAGAGTCCGAGTATGGTGTTCCTAAAATGGGGAGTTAGAAGTTATACCTGACACACACTTACATTGGAATATCACCGTCCAAACTCCCGCTTCTTGCAAGACAAAAATAAGAATCAAGTGCAGATGGATAAAATACCAAAAATAAACTCTAAATTAAAATGAAAAGAGGACTTACCATCTATGTGGGGATGTAGAAATATACCTACGCCAACGCTCCAACCCTGTGAACACATGCACTCAAAACAAAGTTATAACAACATATATATCTAAATAAACTCATTTTCAAATTCATTTGTGCATACCAACTTGGTGATTTTTGAGCTCTGGGCCCACGGTGACCATTTTTTGTTTCCGAGTATGGTTGAATTGGAATGGTATCTTACATTAGGTATGGCCATTTTTTGTTTGAATAATTTTGAGAAGAAATCCTAAGAAATTTGTAACTAGAGCGGTCATAAGGGGCTTCAAAGAGGCGGATAGGCAAAGTGCCTTTATTGCTTAGTATCCATTTTGTGAGGCATATACAATGTTTTGATATTTTTTGCTCATTGCGAGTGTTTTGACCGCACTCAATGTGTGATAACATCATACAAAACTATGAAACACCATGATATGTACATATATCTCTTTTGGATCGGTTATTCCTTGCATAGAGTTGACTTACATTGATGATTTGATTCACGTGTGTACTCTTAGATGTTTAGAATTTCTGATTTTATATGCTTTTCAAAATGCATGCAGTGGACATGAATGCTAACAGAATGATTTATTTTTTTGCTTTGTAATGCTGATATATGATAATGCAATCACATTGTGATGTTGAACTTTAGTTTCTCTAAGAAACTTTTGGTACTTCGTATTGTTTTGGAAAAACGTGGTGAAAGAGTGATATGATAAGTGAATGAAATTGCCCCACTCCTAACTCCACACAACCAATAAGATGCGAGGGCTCAACACTAAGAGCCAGAAGGGGCACAAGTTATAGAATTTTGTTGAATGGTAATGATGAGGGAAAGACAATGGTTTGACAGGACCAAATTGAGACACTAAAACCTCACCCTACTCAAGTTACCTCATAGTTTAGAATGTGATTTACTTTCTAGTTTATCTAGACTTAGATCCGTAGATGGCTACTTAGTTGAAAAATATGGTTTTGAGGTTTTAAACTCTTTTGGAATTTTAGACATCTAACTCACTTTGTTTTTGACTTATGATTTCACAACATTTGAATGAATTATTTGTAACTTTCAAGTTTATCAAAGAGACCCCTACACCTTGCCCCATGCTACCCGTAGGAAGCATGGGCTCATCATCGTGGATAAGGAATAGGTGAGTAAGGGCATTTATCTCCTTTCCCAACCCTACATCACCAGTAAGAGATGCAAGCTCAACACCGAAGGTTGGTAGGGCAAAGAAATGTGTAAAATAAAAATTTTCTATGGATTTTCATTTGACTTACTCATCTAGGCAAAATGTTTAGTATGTTCTTATTTCCAAAGATATTTTTATGGGATAGATGTGACACCATGAAGCTTCTAGAACAGACTATAGGCAAAAACACCTAATCTAGAAAGAGACTATAAGCAGAACCAAGTATGCAGGCCTTGGTATGATCATAGTCAAAACTTTGTCTTATCTGTTTGAACTGATGAAATGATTTGAAAACAATTGATGATACCATGAAAATTTGGAGAGACATGATTTGAATGTTTTTCCAATGTTTTTAGAAGTTTTTAGGAGTTGCTATAAGAATAAATCCCTTGATCACAAATTTACTAATGAAATGGCGGATGAAAATGTAATGCAGATGCAGTAATGTACATATGGGAATGCAGGTGAAACTACATGTCATGATGTCTAAGGTGAATAAAGTTGACAAATATCAAATTCTTCACCCCTAAAAGTACACAAATGAGAGAACCATGATCCTCAAAATTTCTGTTCTTTTGGCAAGTGCCTAGGATTCTGAGTCTAAATTTACAATCCTTGCCCAAAAGTGTATATGTACAATCATTAAAATAATTTGTCTGAAAGAGGAGTTTGTGCACCTCTTTGTCACACTCTTGAGGCATGGTGTATGGGTGAACATGATTATGTTGCTCGGCCTTGTCTCTTATGTAGAGCATTGTGTTTACTTGTAACAATTGTTGAATGATGAGGCCTTTCCCCATGGATATGGAAAGCTTAGCTTCAGACACACATGGGTTGAAATTGTGGTTTAGAATAGAAAAACCCTCAGAGATGGTTTTTATGGGCATCATTTCAATCTCAAATTTCCCTTCTTCATTTATTAATTCTATCATGTTTACACCTAAACCTAGGTCATCGGATGGAAGAGATGCTAAACCAAGAAGAATACCCATCCCCTATGGTTCAAACAGGAGGAAGATCGGATTGTCACTCTCTAAGATTTTCATAATTCCCACTGTGGTCTTAGTGGACATTATTTCCACAGATATTGATTTACCCTTATCTATTTTTTCCACCTCAAATGTTTTTGGGTCAATGACTTCAACCTTTGGAACGTCCGAGGTGAATAAGACTAACTCTTTCGTTGGAGGTGGTTTATTCAATTGATTCCAGCAACTCATACTCCGTATGGCCTCCTTTATTTTTCTTGAGGTTTTCTAAGTGTATATCAAAGGGCTTAGGATCCCATTAAACAATGAAGACCTTCCCCAAATGGAGGAATATAATCTTACAGAATAAGGAAGAGGGGATAACCTTCATTTGATGAATCCAAGGTCTCCCTGGTTCTAGTTATAACTTGTTTCCTTGTCGATAATGTAAAACTCCTTCAAGATGTTTTTGGACCAAGTGTGACTGAAATAAATATGGTCCCAATCGAGGTCGCTTTAAGACTATTGTACTTCGTAAAGTGTTTCTTGTAGAGGAACAATTCATCTCTCCATATCCCAACTTCTGCAAGAAAGAGAAGGGAACCACATTTACGTGAAGCCCCATCATCAATCATGGATATCTTAATGCAATTTTTATAAATCCAGACTTGTAAAAATAAGGAAGGATCACTCTTGGGAAATTTCAACATCGATGACATCTTTTCTATATAAAAACAAATCCAATATCCCTATCATTTTGTCTTGGTGGATGTATGTCAAAGTCAATATGATTTATTTGAGTGGTAGAAGGTGGTGTAACATGGATTACATGACCAAGACCTAGTGCATTGAGCAATGCAGAGCGATGCGCAAGTGAATTCTTCAAGTAAATCTAGAAATAAAATGTGAGAAAAGGTCTTGTTCAAATCCGATATTAAATCATAGGATCCTACTGGTTTTGCGATTGTAGGAATGTCATCCTATGGGAAGGAAAGAGTGGGAAGGGGTTGTGAAACATACTCCTTCATCCGAGTTATTGCATTAATTTCATGCTCAACCTCTAGCTCAACTAATCCCAAGATTTTTGTGTTATCATTTGAACCAAGGTTAGGAGCGACCCGAGAGTTATTGGAAGTTGAGGCTTCATGGTCATTGTTTCCTATAGGAATGCCTTTGTTTGTGTTTTGTGAATTCACCTTGAAATTTTTAGGATGTGTAGGGAGCATATCTCAAAATATTCTCACATTAGCGTTCTGAGGAGCTACAAGTCCTGTATAGTCAGATTGCAAGTTTGTTTCAGGATTTGCTAGGAACATGTCTACAAAGAGTTGCCTTTGGTTTTCGGAAGTATTTTGAAACTTGTTGTAATCATGGAAAGTCCTATCATCATGACCTCAAACCTTATGGAAACCATAATATAGGTTAGGTTGTAATCTCTTGGCCTTTGATAAGCATCTTGTTGTTGTTGATTATAACCTCAGTTGTAGTTTTGAAATTGATTGTTATAACCATGATTCATTGCCCCTTGGCCAGAGTTTTGATATTGGTTTGGGCCTTGGGTTTGATTTTGCTTTTGTGGTGGATGATTTACATCAACTATGTTGACAAATGACATAGTGTTAGGGCCTCTTTGATTTTTCCGAGTTGTTGTTATTGCTATTATTTGGAAAACCAACATTCTTAGCTTGATTAGTAACACTATTCATGGTAACACCATGATTGCAATTCAAACCTTTAGATCCTTGGTTGTTTGCAGCATTACTTTGATAATTTTCATTATTTTTATTTGGGGATACCAATTTCCCATTGGGACCATAGGTCTTATGCCCAATGTCTATAGAGGCTTGGTCAATCCGAAGTGCTCCTTCCAAAATTCCTCATAACTACGAAAAGGAAAATTTTAGACCTCTTCCTTAGTCTCTCGATTGAGTGAGTGAAGGAAAAGATTGCAAAGTTCCATCCGGTCCATGTTGGGTACACTTGCAGAGGAATAGAGAACTTGGTGCCATCTCTAGATGAAATGGGTGACAGATTCATTTTGCTCCTGTCTAATATGTAGGAACTCCCTAATCCCTGTATGCAATAACATTTTCATGTCAAATGCTTTAATGAACTCAGAAACAAGTTGTTTAAAGGAATGTATAGAAGCTTCCGAATATGGTAATACCAATCCAATGCGATTCCTTTGAGATTCTTTGGAAATATCTTAGCCACTACAACATCCCAAGGAAATAATTCCCTAATAACAGATAGCGTAGGCCTTGATATGAGTGTTCAGGTCTCCTTCTCCCTTAAATTTTGGAAGATCCAGAAATGGGCACGGAAGCATGACACCACGTATGGTGAAGTCAAGAGGCTCCTTTAAGTACTTAGCATATGTACCCATTACGTAAGATTCCACCATCAAAGATCCTTGATGAGGAGGTAGAGGAGGAGGAGTTGGATAAGATGCATTATAAGTGTTGACGGGAATGTATGGGGTCCCTTGATATGGCATGTAGGGAGCAGGAATGGTATATGGGTCCATCTAGGAGTTTTTGAATACATATGCATGTAAGGTGGGATAGTACCAAGATATGGACTAGTGGGCATAAAACCAGGGAATGTCACATTTATTGTTGTGGCAAAATTTAAGAACGCACTTTTGGAAAGCCCTTGCGTAGGATAAGATTGAGAAGGATGAGGACCCATTCCTAGTGTGTCTAACCCTATGAGAAGATAACTTGGATTTGAATGAGCTGGAAAACCTTGTTGTACATGATATTGCATTGATTTCTCATTGGAATGGATGTATCCTTTATTGTCAATTGGATTCCCCATGTTATGCCTTCTGCATGTGTTGGTTTTGAAGTCTGGGAACTTTCTAGTTCTCTAATTCTCCCCACTAAAGTAGAAATGAGATTGTTGGGAGAGGATTGAGTCCCTTGTTGGGGTGCTTGTGGCGTAGGGTTTGATTAAGAAGGCTCATGATACCCTGTCATGAATTGTTCAGTGTTATAATTCTTGTCTTCCTTAGAAGTAAGAATCTTGGGATAGGTATTTGAAATCTCAGAGGTTGTGGCCTTCATTCTATCCAAAGACTCATCTATCTGATGAAGAGGATTAGCTATTTGTGCAAATAGATCATCCTCTGTTGATTACATGGCAATGTGAGGTCTTGACAAGACCCTATGGTAAGAACCTGTTCCATTTGTGATAACAACGTGGTTTGCATTGGGTTGACCATATTACATGTCTAACGGTTGATCAACCTCCTCCATCCTTACATAGCTAATGGGGTTTGAAGTGTAACTAGGGGAGGTTTGAACGTTGCTTGTGTAATTGTTGCCCCATCTCGAAAGAGAAGGGGACTGTTGTGGTTGCACATTGGTGTAATATCTATCAGAGCCAAATGTCCCACCAAACTCTCTTCCAGACATATTTTAGAAAGTATAAAATACCTACCAAAATAGGGGAAGAAATAGAGAGGAGAGGTTAATGAAAGGAAAGGAAATAAGAAGGAATTAATCCTTCACGTCGATTCACCAATTTGTACATATGAAAATTGACATGTAACCTTCAACCACACTCGACCCCCGAGGTCATGCCGGAGCAGCCGATGTTTGAATGTGTGTGGCTAACTATAGGAGGATCATTGACTAAGATCTGGTAGTGTAATCTCTGGTAGATGAATTGGCAAAGGGGATATTTAGAGGCTATGAATGGGTAGCGTAAATTCCCTATGGTTTGTTTTCCTAACTTAGATCTAAGTGTTGATCTAGTTTGAAGTGTCTAAATTAACTAAGATGAAACTAACAATCTATGCTACTGCTGAAAGGAAACTAATCTAAACAAATCACAAAACTGAAATATTACAATCACAAACAACAATTTGCTTCTATTCTAAATAATTAAAATATTTCTACACTAAAACTAAACAAGCGAGATAACCGGTGTGGTTATTCACCTGTGTTGAGTGTATGGAAACTAAACTAACTTAAAATAAGAACTTTTCAAATGATCTATGATGTGTAGACAACCTCCTACAAATATTCTCTCCTTCAGATCCACAAGGATGGGAAGAAGAGGATCCATCATCGAGGATTGCTATGAAAGATTCAAACCCTCTTGGAAATTAACTAACTACTTGCAAATGAAAAGAAATTAATTTCTACTCTATTTGATATGATGTAACAATGATAAATTGTAAGAATGAAGGAAATCAAACAACAAATCCAACTTGGAATTCACAGAATAGAGGTAAATCCAATTGTGTAGTAATTTGTCCCCTCAGTTTGTTCCTTTCTTTCTCCGAGTGTTCATGTGAGTCCAAGGATTGGGAATGAAAGAACACCAACAGAGATGGTGCTCTAAGCAATGGAAGCTTAACAATGTGTCAGATGCAATGCAAGTAGAAGAGAGATAACACAAGAGATCAGAGCTTGGCTATGCAATTCCTAGCAAGATCATAACAACAATACAATACAAGATACACAAAATTCTTAAGCCCTTTTTCTTGAATACAAGCATGGAATATATAAGAATTAAGGATGGGATGTTCCTTCATGCACAAGGCAAGAAGAGGAAGTTAAAACTAATTAAATCTATTTAAAAATAGAAGGAGGAAGGAGAACCAAGAAATCAAAGCTAATTTTAGACAATTTGGCTCATGGATGCATGCAAAAAGTGAAATTAAGTGAAGCATCACACGTCAAAAACACACATGAAGAGTTCTAGAAAAAGTGTTTAGGACCGCTGCCCTGTGCAGAGAGGCGGTCCTAGGAACGCCGCCAAGCCTGGGAGGCGGTCCTAGAACCACCGCCAAGCCTGGGAGGTGGTCCTAGGACCACCACCCTACCTGGGAGGTGATTCTGACACTAAATCCAAAACACGCACATAAAGAAACAAGAAGCTAGAAGAAAGCATGGAAAAGCTAAGTAAGGATGTCTAGGCTACAAATATACACTGCGAATGGGTTTTGGAGCTCGAACACCTTCTTAAAGGACATGAATCATCATTGGGGAATTTTGTAACCATTTTTGACAATGTAGCACATACAAGTTTGGGTGCATACAATTACCTCTTCCCATCTAGTAAGGTAGTCGGTATCCATAATTATATATCATGCACTTTTTCTCCATGCAACGAGATTGATCGGTCAAAAATAATAATCAACCATTTTACACATGGTTCTTGCGCAATAATTGGTATCAACATAATTTGATCAAGATTACTAGGTTTTATGACCCTTTAACATTGATCACATACTTTCACATATACCTTAACATCTTTAAACAAGATTTTCCACCAAAATCCGTATATAAGAATTTTCCACGAAGTAGATTCTTCAATGTAATGCCCTCCTGTAATTCCTTCATGTGCTTCACGTAGAATATTTTGTCACTTATGATCTATTACACACCTTCATAGTATTTTATCACGCCCATTTTGTATAATTTTATTCTTATCGAGTTGATAGGGCACAAATTTTACTATGCAAGCGAGTTTTCTTTGCGTAGTAGTGTATTTTTATGGCACAATCCCATTTTATAGAAAGAAAAGTACTTCCTCTAGTTCATTTGAGCTTCTCTTTATTTGAAATAATTTAACATCTTTCATGCCTTCCTCGATTATATTTCCTTGTTCTCATGTAGTTATTTGTGATAGACGATCGGGACTCGCTTTGTTTTTACCTAGTTTGATAATAACTGGAAAATTGAAATTATTGAAACAAAAGTATCCATCTGCACATTCTTTCATGTAGTACCACCTTATTAACCAAGTGTTTCAATGTCATGTGATCTCGAAGAATATAAATCGAGTTTCCAATAAATAGTGTTTAAATTTCTATAGTGCATACATAGTTGACAATTGTTTGCGTTATGTAGTTGTATAGTTATGTCATGCGGACACGTTAGTTTTCTAGTGGTAAAATAGATGTGCTGATCCAATGTTCCTTCTCTAGGTTACACCAAAATCACTCAACCAACTATTCCCGATGTATCTACATTTACATGGAAGGGTGTACTCTAATTTGGGAATTATCATATGTGAGCTTATGTCAACTTTTCCTTCAAATTTTCAAATGCTACTTCTTGTTCTTTACCCCATTCAAATTCCCTTGTTTTGTGAAACATTTTTTCAAAGGGAACATCTATTTTATCATAGTCCTTTATAATTTTTCTATAGTTTCCACAATTTCCAATAAAATCATAGAATTTTCTTTGTGTTATTGGTTTTTTCAGATGAACTATAACCACTATTTTTATTGGATCAACTAACAAACCATCCTTATAGATTATGTGCCCCAAAAATGTGCCAAAAAGTGTCATGAAGATGGATTTTTAGGTTTTTTCCAGCACTCATACATAATTCACAGATGATTGGAATGGTCACCGACCAACCCACATACCATCCAATCATCTAGGTGTACTTGAAGCAACTTAAGAATGAGGTCTTCAAAAGTTGTCACTACTATGCGTGAGAAAAATGTTGGTGCATTTTAAAATCCAAATGACATTACAATGTAAGAAAAATATCCACATTTAGTTGTGAAGGTTATTTTTACTGTCTTCTTCCATGATCTTAACTTGGTGGTATCCGAAAATCCATTTGTGAAGGTATATATATCTCTTTTTGCGACCCCTTCTAGAATTTACTTAGTAAAAGGTGTCGAGAATGGGTCAATAACAAAAAAATTGGATTCCTATAGTCTACACAAATTATAATGCTCCCACATTTATTTATACTAATAACCACCGAGAATTACCCATTCTTATTCCTCCATTAACATAATGAAACATGCAACAAATATGTTGTCAATTTCTTATTTTACCTTTTGTATGGTATTTCCCTAAATGGCTTGGATCCTTCAACCAAATTAATTTACATTATTCGCAATGATGGGTTTAACCCCTTCATTTATTCAACAATTTTCACAATATGTCATTCACTCCAATAATCACCCATTGTTGCTAGCTTTAGTACTTCATCACTCCATATATTTAAGCGTATAGCCTTTAACAGAGTTGTCATGTGGTTGATTTCTGATTCTTTCTTGTCAATGAATTCTCTAGATCTATAAGATATATCTACATTCAAGTGATTTTTGACCGTTTCCTCTTTTACTTACCGCACAACTCTTTATTTATCTCGTGTCCAATTTCTTTGCATCTAAATTTCATTACGTTCTTGATTGAATCAATGTTAGTAAATTTATATTTGAAATTTTTGGGGAGCATGATTCCTTTTTCTTTGTGCAGTTCCAATAATCTTTCCTCCATAATTACATTATCCCAAAATATCGCCATCTTGATATATTGAAGATGGTAATCGAGATGAAAAATAGAAGAGATAAAAGATAAAGTTTTTATGAACCCATCCTTTAGGGTCACTCGATAAGAATTTTCTCTACACAATTCACAACCAACGTACCATGCACATGCACAAACACACAATGTGTTATTAAACTCATGCATCCATAATTTTGTTTTGATTCCATGTTCCTTACTACTCCATAGTTCTTCACATTTTTGAAGATGTTCTTTAGGCTTGGTGACACCACTATAGCTTGGAAATTTTTGTACAACATTACTTCCTTTAAACCGAGATGTATAGCCTCTTTGACTTGGTCCCATTTTCCAATAACAAGCTATGAATAGCCCACCACCCCGTAGTAGTTCCTTTTAAAAAATATATTAGATAATCGACACATGCCTTTTATGGTTGCATGTAAATTTCTATTTTATGTATGAAATCTTGCATGTCTTAACTCCCACCGAATGTTCCACATGGGTTATTTTCTCTCCTTGCATATCTATTTTATATTCCTCCCTACATACTTTGGTTCTCGAGGAATTAATAATTTTGAAGTGCACTAATTTATGTCATAATGTATTCCTATTAATTCATAAGAACTGTGCACCTAATTGTTGCAAGCTGCACTTGTGGTATCTTATACTGATTGGTTGTCACCCCACTTTATCTCTCCTTTTGGTGTTGGTTCATAGTTATCCAACCTTGTAGCTTGTATATTGTAGAGTTTTTCCAAGTATTAATATTATTCTATGTTTTTAACATATGGCGCACTTTGTTTTAGGTCCATTGGAAATATGAATTGAAGACATGCATTTTGAAGCTTACATACCGCCTTTTAAAATGAAAGTATACATTATTTGTGTAAGAAGCATGTTCTTCCAACGAGTTACGAAAAGTTATCTACCTCGGCCAATGGTATAACCTCAAAATATATATGGAATTTGACCCCATTAAACTAATAATATCATTTTTAGTACTCTAATATGCACTACTCGTGTCTTGTTTTCCATAAAAAAATATATGGAGATGTGCATAGTGCAAGTCTCCCAGTTTGTTCTAAAAATCCATGGTAAGGATATTAACTCCCGCACTTGTGTCTACAAATATTTTGTTTATATTCTACCCACCTATACAAACATTTACCAATATATCTCAATCAAAATATTCCACTTTTGTTGAGTGGAAATTTAAATTTTTTTCCTACCCCAACTATTTTCCTAACGCCATATTTCTAAGCTTGTGTAACAACACTTGAATCAACAATGGTAATATGCCCTTGGTGCACATAATACTACTCACTTATTAAAACTCATTCTTACTATTTTTGCTCCTTTGGGATCTTCAAGTTTTTCATTTCAATTTTTTCTGTCTTCTCTTAGGAACTCAATTACTCATTGGATCTCTCGAATCAAATATTTTACTTCCTAAAATATTTCCTTTACTACCTACCATAAGGATAAGGCTTAACTTTACGTGGTTTTGATGGTCTTATGTTGTTCAAAGGAGTAGATGTTTTTACATGGTTAAAAACCTCTCAAGTGGTTATTAGTATTATAGATGAAGGTTCATCTTGTGGCACAAAATTTTTATTGACGTTTTTCAACAATTCAAAATGAAATCTTAATCATTCATGCACCCTTTTCACTTCTCTCCTTGATGAGCGTATAAAGATCCGGGAAATATTTAAACTTCTCTTTTGGCAATGTACACATACTAGGAATGTTGGGTAGTCGCACTAATAATGTTTTGGTGATCCACACTTGTAGAAAGTTTGAGGTGGCACTTCCACATCCACCTCGACCTCGATTGCATCATACTCACCCTTATCCTCCATGTCATTATTGAGTATTATCTAATGTATCCTATCTTATTCCTAAAGCCCATGATTCATGAATGTGATGAATTATATGACAATTAGACGTACAATGTGTATGTACGTGACAATTATTACTGAAGAGGTTGCTATTTTCCTATACATTGTGCACTCTAGTAAGGGGAAATTTATTTCATCATGACTTCCTTCACATATTTTCAAGCTATCAACATTATTTTTACATTTCAGCATGGACATGTATTCTTGGTATGTCCTTCCACTTCACAAATATCCATTGCATGTTTTTCTAACACTATTTTCTACCAACTTCTCTAACTAAGTTACCATAGAAAAAATATGTGCCTCCATGAATGGAATAAATTTGTGTCGATTCTCCCAATTGCTTTGCACGTAATGTCGCTTCTATTATTTTGCATGAATATGTGAAGGTTTTGTGTGAGAGGGTAGGCCTAAATGGATTTAGAAGTCTCATAAACCATTGTGCATATTGAGTCGAGATGGATCTCATATGAAAATTTTTAGATGAGTGGATTAAACCATGGATCATAAAACACACACACACACACTTTCTATCAATTCTTGATTAATTTGTTTAGGTGCTAAGATACGTTATTGCTCAAATTATGGTATATCATATTCTTTGAAGAAGGCTACTTTTAACTGGTCATAATCCACCGAATCTTGCAATGGATCATGCTTCTTGTACTCAAGTATGGGTATGATCAAGTAATGATGTGGAAAATTGGATTGCTTTGCATTATGAAGAATTCATGCCTTTTGTGCGCTAAATGAGTTCACAATTGTGAACATACTCTATAATGTTCTTAATAACATTGTATTTTGGTAAATAGAGAGACATATCATAGAAAATTTTCAGTGCTATAACCTCTTACACATTAGTCGTTACCTTCCTTGTATTGGTATACTTACTATAGGCATCCCAACATTTCCACTAGAACTTGACACATTAGTTTTAGCAAGTTATTTTGCGTGTACATTTCCATGCACAATAGCTAGTGTTTGTGTTGATAAATTCGCAATCATCATCCAAATATTTACGTTTTAGAGAAGATTTAGATTAAATTGTATCCTTTTTTGGTGTCGAGTATTAGTGATTGAAATACGTGAGAAAATTATTGATAACATACCTTATTTATACAATAAACAAATCCTATCTTAGTGATAATGAATAAGAGATTTCTAGGGTTCTTATTAGGACATTATATTATGTAAGAATCACTCATAAAAATACTAAAATGAACGAGAAAAGTGACAAGAAATTATTGAGAAAAATCACACTTCTTCTCATTCAATTCAAAAATTACAAAACTTGATGCAAATGGTTAATATGCTCCTAAAAGGTTATGCTAAAAACTAGAATGTCATCCAAGTACACAATGAAAAAGGAGTCAATAAAGGGTCTCATTACCTCATTCATAAACCTCATAAAGGTAGTTGGTGCATTGCATATCCCGAACAGTAATACCAACCATTCATACAACCATTGGCTAGTCTTGAATGTCATTTTCTAGATGTCCTCTTCCTTAATCTGAACTTGCTTTGACACCTAGATTTCAAATCAATATTAGTAAAATATTTAGAATGATGTAAATGATCCAACAAATAATCAATTTGAGGAACATGGTACCTATTTTTATGGTTATTTTATTTAATGCCATGTAATAAAAAACATTCTCCATGAACCATATTTCTTAGAAACTAAAACAATAGGAGAACCACATGGAGAAGTGCTATGACATATCATACCTTACTTAATAGAAGACTATAACTATTATTTTACCTCATTGGCACCATTCAAGGACTCGGCTATACAATCCCAATTTTGGAAGTGGACTATTGAGTAATAACAATATCTCACACTCACTTGGCCTAACTAGGGGCAGCTTCATAGGCTCTTGGAAAATTTATGCGAACTTCCGAACAAACTCTTTCATTTACTTCGATCTTTGTTAGTAAACATCCTACAAGTGGTTTTAGATGTAACAACTTCCTCTTCTTGTATATCTCTCAAAAGAAGTAGTGAAAACTTCCCACTAACATTAATAAGCTTATTAGCTTCAGAGGAACTTACTAAAGAGACATTTGAGTCTCCTGTAAAGTATGAAATGAGGTGTTTCTTGTCATCTTTCACCAAGTGATATTGGTTCGATCTTCTCATGAAGATGGCATCCCTGATATAAAAGTATGGGCTGTCAAACACTACACCAAATACATCAAGAGGAATAATATCCAAAGTAGTTTCATTAATGAACTTATTATCAATACCAAACATTATTTTGGATTGCTTGGTAACCTTGATGTGTATGCATTTCTTCGCCCAACCTAATGAATACAGATTCAAATGATTGTAAGTCTCTAACTTTAGCTTATCAACTAACTCCATTCTTATCAAATTATCTTGAGAACAAGTATCAAAAAGAGCATCCACTTTGGTTTTCTTCACTTGGATTTTAATATGAAAAAGATTATTATGTTAATTTTCTTGAAAAACATTATTACTACCAAAACATACCTCTCTACGAACGGAGGTACAAAAATTATCTCATCCACATCCTTTCGAAAAATATTTTCTCTCCTTGGAGTACATCTATGTCCCTATTTTTATTCTTATTATTCTTGAAGGGATGTAATTTTAGTTGAAGCTTCCAACATTTTTCCTCGAATGAGTGTCAATATCTCAAGAACCAAAATAAACTTTAGTATCCTTCTTATAAATGGAAGTAACATTATTTTTACCTTTCCATTTTCCTTTCTCCTTTTGCTTGGTGTCAGCTTGTTTTTTTGAAGCATGCATAGAGGTAGATGACTCCTTCTTCTTGTCCATATCTAGATAGTGGGCTTGAGAACAAGCCTCATCTACATTCGCTAGATTGGACAAGAGAACTAGTCTCCTCAAGTGGCTATGGACTCCATTGATGTACTTCATAAAAATGTCATGGTCTGCTACATATTTTCCCATTTGGAGAACTTTCTTCTTGGTGTACTCTTGCACATTTTAGCTTTGCTTCTACCTACTATATTGCCAATATATGGACCTCTCTTCCTCATAATAAGTAGGATAGATTTTTTTTTGATTAGCTTCTTAAACTCATCCAACTTAGAAATAGGAGAAAGCTTCTTCAAAATCAAAGTAAAAACATTGCTTTCAAACCAAGTTAAAGCATGATTGGTTAATTTTAGCCTTGCAAAGGAAATCTGTCAACTCTCATTGATTTGATGCAAAATGAAATATAACTTAAGTTTAACTAGCCAATGGTCTAGATTTTTAGAATTCACATCCTTATAATGATGTTTAATCTTTATCTTCAACTCGCTTTGAATGGATGACGAGTAAGGATAACATGAGGCTCCTCTTCCTCATACTCATGAGTGTATTCTTTATGGTCTCCTAGTGCCTCTTTTGGAACACCAATATTTTCCATGAGCAATCCCATGATGGAATCCATCTTTCCCATAGATAATGAAATATTACCCACATCTTTGGACAAACTTTCCACATCCGCCTCCAACTTGTAGAAACGTTCTTCTTCAATATCACATGCATCTCCACTACAAGCCATGATTTAGATTCCTTACTTCCACTTCTTGGTGGAAATATATTCTTCAAAAGGAATGAGGATACCTTCAAGTACTTTCACTACCCTTTTGGGTGAGGGGAATCTAAGTGAAAATATTAACACAAGTAAGACCACACAATAAAAATTGATCTTAACTACTCTACTACTAATATGATTCGTAAATTGCCTTCTTTATACAATAAACATATCCTATCTTAGTGATAACGGATGAGAAATTTGTATAGTTATTATTAGGATAATATATTATGTAAGAATAAATCATAACAATATTGAAATGAAGAGATAAAGAAGCAAGAGTATTATCTTGGAGAAACCTTTTATCCAAAATATTCCCATAGGATATTTTGATAACTTGCATTTCCATCTTGGACTTGGGAAACACAATTTGATCAACAAGGGGAAAAAATAGTATAGGGACATTCCATTTTTATCTTTTTAAGACACACCTTTCTTACATAGCCAAATTTTACTGGGGTCAAAATTGGGAAAGATAAGGTCTTTGTTGGCTAAATAAGTTATTTTGGGAACCAAAGGAACAATTCCTTTTTTAATGTGTTCCTAGAAGAATGACATGATGGACCAAAGGGGTTATAAAGAAGGTATAAATTAGGGTGGAGTTGAAGGGCATTGGTGGAATTTTTCCATGGTTCAAACAGTTCACCACATCACCGATTTAGGTGATAAGATAGGGTAGGGCATCGACGTAGTGGATAAGTCTGGACCAGGTGGCACACTAAGAAATATTACACCCTTTCCCTATTCCTCCAGTCACCCGATTCATCACCTAGGGGAAAAAAATATTTAAAGTGACCTTTGGAGTCCCGCATGGGACTCGTTTTGTTCCTCTTGGAAACAAGAAATCCTCATGGCCATAAATTTGTCCTTGTAACTTCACATTTTAAAAAATTGGTCTTGTTGGAAAGGTATCCTTAAGTCTTGCACTTTGGCATCATAAAATTAAAAATTTGTTGGATTTAGGAGGGTTAAAAAGGCAAAAAATAGTCCTAGAAAATTAAAATTGTAGTTCTAGGTAGCTCAACTACCAAATTTAATGGTGAATGGTGCCCATACCTTCTCATGTAAGAAAAATGATATGGGGGATGGTTTTGATAGGGTTCCCATGCCTATTTTAAGGAATTAATGCATGTTATTGGTGGTTGAAATCAAAATCCAAATTTCCCTCTCTTTTCCCTTCTCTCTCCCCCCTCTCTCTCTCTCTCTCTCCCATTTTTATATATATTGGAAAATGGTGCCCATTTGTAAAGGTTGGACCCTCTTATAATATAAGGGCATCATACCAAAGTGCTGCACAAGTTTTTTGAGTTGCGAGACCTAAAATTTGGATATTTCACTATGTTTATGCAATGTAATGGACTATACATCCTTATAAGGCAATGGAATTCATGTTTTTTTGTTGTTTTCTTCCCTACCTTATGTTCTATTGCAATTAATTTCCTCATCATTTGTTGTAGGTATGTTGTGTATGATTTTTTACTTTACAGGGTTTATTTTTATTGTGTTTTGCATGAAAATGGAAGATTAAGTGTTGTTTTGGACTGTGGAATAGTTGTTTACCCTCTCCTCCTAAATTTTCCTCCTATTTTCCCTCATTGAGAATGTATTTACCCTTTTCTTGGTGATATCACCTCTGTTTACCTTAGGATTTTAATTTTCACACATCTCTCTCTTTGATCCCTTAGATGTTTAAATAAGGATTAGATAGTCATATTTCTAGTTGTAGGTGTAGGTTTAGCCTTAGGAATATGTAGAAGAATCTGGACTTCTCTGGAGGTTGATCTCAGTTAGCAAAAACCACATTGTAGAGAGCATCCCATGTTGCCTCAAAATTCTTGATCTTTCATGATCATATCTAGGGTGCAATTTTGAGCTCCAAATAAACCCAATGTGGGAAAAAATATAGATGGGTAAGAAATTACTTCCCTTTTACTATGTAATTCTCAAAAATACAAGTTCACTGCCAATATATGGCCTTCAAGAAGGATTAAGACTCCTTCTATTTGTATTTCCTTGCTTACAATCCTCAACAAGAAAGAACTCTGTTGTTTGTAAACAAAACAAGAATAATTTAGACTTTCTCCTTTTCTCACACTTGAATTCACTCAAACCCACTTGCCTAGATGAATGAAATTGTTTGAATTTATAGTTTCTCTAGCTAAGGATGGAAGGAAAGGTGAAATGAATAAAATTGGGAATCCTGAACATTTACAATTGTTGAGTTTCCCCATTTGTACTTTTTTGGTACAAAACCACCAAGTTATCTCGCATGAGGTGGTTGCAGAACCACCATGGCGGTTGTGCAACCACTAGTGCCTATAGGAGGTGGTTGTGCAACTGCCATATAGTCATCACACATAATAGAAAAAGTATGGATTTTTTCGTCATTCAAAGTTGTCCGAGATCATGTTAACTTGAATTAACAAATTTTTATAACAATAAACATTCTAAGGGGATGTATTGCAAATTTAAATAAGTTAATACATAGAATTGGGTACTTCTAGATATATTTTTGGATCAAGAAAAATGCTATTTAATGTCTCCTTTTCCTTATCTTTATTCGTTTCTTCATCACGTTAGTTTCAATCAACACTTGAGTTTCTATATGGGATGGTCTAGTTGCATTAGTAGGTGTAGTAGGTTAGATCAGGAGGCCATCTATAATGTAATTCCCCTTTTCATCCTCTTAAGATATCGTTATCTCATGGTGCATGTGTTTCACCACTTTCTTTATGGCTTTGACGAAACATATAAGGTGATGGGCCAAGGAGGAATGCCTATTGTGATGGTCAGTTTAAAGGCCATTAATTCTTGATCCAATGCTGATTGTGAGAGCTTCCTCTTGGCTAGGAGGAACTACCTGAAATAAACAACAAGACCAAAAAAGAGAGTAAAACAATATATGTCAGTGGTTTTCCTAGGGTGTGCTAGATCTAAGAAGTGTGGTACTTCCTTTGTGGTAGTTAACCCACTGTTTAATAAAAAGTAATGTAAGAAATGTTGTGAATAAATAATTTAAATCTTGTAGTTGATATGATTTAGGTATCTCATCCAAATATAATATAAAAGTCTAGGTTATGATCAGATATGGAAGTAGGGTAGGTAGTCAAGTCTTTGGAACAAAGTTAGGGTGAGATTCTGGGTAGCTTGGGTTTCTTGGATGTAGGTTTTAAGTTTATGTAATTGGCAAGATTACAAATATAGAGACCGACGTCGGTGAGGCATGAGCGATGAAGGTTAAGAAAGAGGCGATGACGGTTAAGGTGGGATGGTAGAAATTCAATAAACTGGGTTTTGAGAACTTTTTGAGGTAAGACAGTGAGTGTGAGGAAAATGGATAGGTTTACTGATGTTGGGGGTACTCAAAGGTATTCAGGAATCAAGTATAGGTTAAATGATTGTGGGTGATGGAATGGTTGGATTCATAGGAAGGTAACAAGGGTGGGATGAAAAATGCAAATAGATGTTGATAAATAGAGATGAAGAAACTTTGTAATCTGAATAAGTATGAAATGATGTAGGTTAGAGATACACTTACTAGTGTTTGCAGATTTGATGGTTGGATGATGGTGATGGTTGATATGTGGAATGGTGCTTAGTGCCACGGTAGTGCTTCCTAGAATGCTACCATGAATGCAAATACCTTGATCTGTCTTGGTGCTAGCTATGGTTGTTTAGATGTGTGAAAGGGCTCTAGTTCTTGCTTGCATGCAGATCTCCTTCATTCTAAAACTCAAGAATGTGGCCAACCTTTCAAAAAGGTTACCAAAGTGAATATATGGTAGTTGACGGGTTTTAGGGTGACCGACATCGGTTTCGGGTTGACTAAGGCATCGGTTAAGGTGGGATATCCTAGGTTTCCCAAAATAGCAGATCTTGGCTATCTTTTGGCTAGTTTTGTCTATTGTTGCGGGATCCAAAATGGATTTTTCCACATAAGTAAGTGTGCATGTGGTTAGAGGAAGAATAGGCATTTAGTGTTAGGGTTAGACTAAGTCTTAGTTAGTTATGGTAAGTGGATATTGAGTCCTAGTTAAAAGGAAACATGCTAAGAATAGGTTTATGATGAGGTGTCTAGGTGAGGTGGAAATTAGTTCAATTAAGGTAATTAAATAATGAATATTGTGAGCATGGGCATTAATTTAATTGTAGGTAATTAAATTAATATACATGTGGGGTGAAGGGGGAGTGTGACCCAAATTTGGTGTCTACATTTTGCCCCTTTTTGTCACATAGCTTGTATTGGTAAGCGATCGTTGACAAAAATAGGAAGTGATTGCCCCATGTGTGGGTGAAAGTAATCCCCCTCATACCAGGAATTGATGAGGTGTAATACAGAATCAGTGAGTGGTTTAATAAATGTGTAGTTGTTTGAAGTGAAGGTAGGTGGGGAAGGGTATGAGTATTATGGGAAAGGTGATGGTTAGCTCAGGTAATAGGTAATAGGTTAGGGTCAAAATCAGGTAATGGGTAATGAAAATCAAATGCACACACACATATAGATTGTAATGCGGTACTATGTTGAAGAGCTTAAAACCCTACATCATCGAAGGTTAATAGGTTTATCCAAAAAGATTTGAAGTGATTTCAGGTATCCAAGGTATAGGATATGGTCCGGAAAACATAGCTTAGGTCGATGCAGAACATTTAGGTATGTTCGGTACACAAAGGTTTGGTTGGGATAAATGACACGACAATAGGAAAGGTAAGTTCATGAGGCTAATCAACACGTGTAAGGGTGTCACAAGGTATAGCGAGTACATAAGGTCAATGGTCACACCAAGTAGGTTAGGTCCAGTAAATAGGTCATGGCACGGGTAAGGCCAAGGTATAGGTAAAATAAAAAATCCCAAGATGCAACAAAGGAAATGTAGGGGTAGTGTGGGCTCGTAGGTATGGTTCCATAGGTGTTTGGAATGATAAAGGTGTGTGATCACTGATGGTTGTAGGAAAAAGGAAGCTTAGTAAGGAAAACAACTTTAAGGGTGACCGATGATGCGGTTATAGGTGACTGACATCGGTTGCCTAGGGCACAAATATGGCTGATGTTGGTCAGGTTGGGTTGGGTTTATAAAATAAACTAAAAATTCCATATTTTATAGAATCATTGTTGTGTTGTGACTTTGGAGAAAATGACAAGATCCATTTTACCTTTTGTACCTTTATGAGAGAGAAGGATAAGACATTATACTGGGTTGAGGTGGAGATTATGAGTTGGTGACAGGAGCTAGTAGACGGGTCCACGAGAGTGGTGTGGTCGATTGTGATTGGTTGGAGGTGAGGAGTGGATTGAGGCAATAAGCGAGAGGCAAGAGAGGGATTAGGTGGGCCACCGGTATAGCGATAGGACATACCACCATGTCGATGGAACCAAGATGAGGTAAGATTTGATCCCATTCGATGCTTGTTAGTTGAAATAGTTTGGGTAGAAAAGGTTTTGGGTAGGAATTAAATTTGAATTTGGAAGTAAAATTGATGAAAAGGAAGGGTAGGAAGTCTAATGTGGGTCAAATATGGGTAGGGGGAAAACTAGTGGAGGTTTGGGTAGGATAGGGTATGTTTATAGTTTAGTATGGTTAAAGTTTTGAAAAAATGGGGAGGGTTTTGTGGGTTTGGTTGGCAAAAGTGACCGCGTCGTCAATGGTGGTCGACGCGTCGGTACACTATAATCAACATCAGTTAAATAGTAGGTGACCGATGCCGGTCATGATGGATCAATGCCAGTCACCAGTGACCGAGGTTGGTTGTATTTTGAGGAAAAATAGGTCGAGAAAGGGTTATGGTGGGAGGGAAAGAGAAAGAGAGGTAGTGAGGTATAAATGTAAGTGTGTTGAGAATAGGTAGGGTAAAAGGTATATATGATATGAGTTGAGGGGTGGGAAAGTGGGATGGGGGAAAGGGGTAGGTTGTTAGGGTTGTGGGGAAATAAATAATAAGAATTTTGGGAATAGGTTAGTCGGGTAAGTGATATGTTAGGTATGGTCAAGATTTAATAATGGTGTGGTTTTTTGGGTGTAGGATAGGGACCAGTTATGGATGAGAGATAGAGTACCACCTTTATTATAGTGGTATGAGGGAGCATGACGATAGAGGAGTGGTGTCATGTTATAGATGTTAGCCTTATTGGGGTCAGACGATACATGCACATAGTTTGGGAGCAAGATTGATGGTCGCACTCATTGATAGATGGGATTCAATGACCAACACATTTCATCGCCGATGGGTGAGATCATAGTCGAGATGATACATGCACATAGTTTGGGAGCTAAGCTTGATGGTCACACTCATTAATAAATGGGATTCAATGACCAACACATTTCATCTACCGACGGGTGAGATCATAGTCACCCTAGAGGACGTGTACATGATCTTGTGGTTACCGATAGTGGGGATGCATGTTTACTCTATTTCTTTAGAGGCATTAGAGGAGATGATGTTGACGGTGTTTGGAGAGGGGATGGTAGAGATGAGGTTCCATAGCATGATCCTGAGCTATGGAGATATGTATGTGACCCATCTTGAGGAGATGAGGTTAGTGGTCCTGATCATGGAGGTCAGTGTGTTGTTTTGCACTACCAGATGTGGAGGGTGGGAGATTCCCATGGGTGCTAATGGGGGTTCTCCATGACATGATGGAGGATATGACCCATTTTTCTTGGGCACTAGCATACTTGGTGTAGTTATATAGGGAGTTATGGGGCCTATGGGTGGTTACTGGAGGTTCACTTTATGACTTATCTTTCTTCTCCATTGCTTAGGCATATGAGCACATCATATGTGTGCGTCCAGTTGGTATGCCCTTGTGTCTGGATGCATTTGATGCAGGATTGGTTTGATTTGGGTACAGACGTTGGGTACATGTTGTTGGAGAGTGTAGGGCTACCAGGCTACTCATGATGTGGCATATTATAGGCATGTGTTGGAGGGATTATTTGGGGTGGACATCATTTGGAGGCCATATGTTGGATTCCCTTCATATAGGCAGATGGTGGTGGGATTTGGGATGAGTTACAACTACTCTTTGAGTGGATAGAGGGACGTAGTGTTTGTGTTAGTGAACATGAGATGATACCTATTGACAAGGTCAAGTGGCAATTTTGGCTACTCCAAGATGTGCCACCACCATTCCCTCAATACAGGAGAGATGACATGGAGAGGCCTATGCCTCTACCACGGTGATAGTCTTCGACGGGCATGAGGAGTATGCAAAGTGGGTGGAAGATGATGATGCTAGAGTTATAGATAGATATAGGCAGTGGTGGGTAGTCTAGCTATGAGCAACACCACCTAGTCTAGGAAGCCGAACTTGGATACCATTGCAATTCAGAGGATGCTTTGCAGGGGCATGTTGCCACTTTACGAGACTAAATCATGGTATTACAAGAGGGGTAACTAATAGGTCCGAGGCACAGGTGGACACATTATGCAGGCATAGGTGGTGGCTTTACAGGCCTAGATTACATAGGGACAAGCACCCGCACAAGGTGGAGATGGAGATGATGGACATGTGGCCACCCTACGAGGCATAAGTAGTAGGGTTTTAGGTTCGATTTGGTAACTACATAGGCTCAGATTGTGGCCTTACAGGCCCAGTCGTAACACATGCACAAGCACAACACAAGCTGAGCTAAGGGACATGGGGTCTCATGGTATAGGAAGCAGTGGGAGATGGTCCCATGGTACAAAGAGGAGGGCAAGGCTCACATGTATAGGGAGGATGCCACCAATATCGTGGCAAGGTTCACGGTTGACTGCGAGACCCATGGCATCGCCCATAGACATTTCGATGGTTGATTCAAGGATGCCCTGAATGAGGCCAGTACTACAAGATCATTTAACTGCTACTGAGGATAGAAATCCCTTCCTATGTAGGAGTACAGGGTACAACAAGCCTTGAGTGAGAGGACTAGGTATCACACACATAGTGTAGAGAGTATAGGGGGATGATGAGCCTATAGATAGGGTCGGGGAGGTGGCTACTACACAGCTCACGGAGGCGGACCCAGCTACATGAGGCTAGGAAGAGGCAAGGTCTAGACCCATAGAGGGTAGAGAGATGGTGGTAGGGCACCAGGCTAGAGGAGAGGAGGAGGAGATAGATGAGACTGGTATGGACATCAAGTGGGGTGATGATTAGTCACCATATATGTTTAGGATATAGATTTTTTTATATTTTGATTTATACCACCTGAATATGTCGAAGATAGTGAGGATGTACATGAGAGGCACGTGTATTGATTTTTCTTATGTGCACATATGTATGGACACACAGATTATGATGATTTATATAGAGATGGTGATATTCATGGTAAGATGTTATGCTTACGTTGTAAAATTTTCCATTATTATATGCTTATGGGTGAAAACTAGGTAGATTAGGCATGATGAAGTCGGATCATTTTAGGCACCATGAATTTAGGTCAATATGATGGAGTTAGGTCGATTGACATGATGGATTCAAGTTGGTTTAGGCATGATGGATTGAGTTGGTTTAAGAATGATGGAGTTAGGTCGATTTAGGCATGATAGAGTCGGAGTCGGTTTAATGATGATGGAGTCAAGTCACTTTGGCGTGTTTGAGTTAGGTCATCTAGGCATGGTGGAGTCATGTCGGTTTAGGCATGATGGAGTCAGGTCATTTAGGCATGGTGGAGTCTAGGTTGGTTTAGGCATGATGGAGTCAGGTTGGTTTAGGCATGATGGAGTCAGGTCGATTTAGGCATGATGGAGTCAAGTCAGTTTAGGCATGATGAGTTAGGTCACTTAGGCATGTTTGATTTAGGTCAATTAGGCATGATGGAGTGGTCAGGTTTAGGCATGATGGAGTCAGGTCATAGGCATGGTTGAGTCATGGTTTATGGTTTTGATTTAAGTTCCAAGTTATTGGTAACATGGGAGACAAATGGTGATGTATATGCATGTTATGGTTTAAATTTCCAAATATTTGCTATGGTGGAAATATAAAAATGATAAATGAATGATTTGATGATGTGGTAAAAATGTTTGTTAATTGGTGCTTGTTTGGTTTAATTTCCAATTGTTGATATAAAATGGAAACTAACTAAGGTAGAATGTGAATAGGAAAGTGAAGGGAAAATTGTTAGGGTAAAGGGTGGTCGAGCTAACCTCCAAGGGCCCCATGCCCTCAGAGTGTTGCCTACATATCCCCGGTAAAAAGGGGCCTCAGGCCGATGTAGTTCTCCCATAAGCTAGGGAAGAATATGATGAGGTAGAGGAATGGGTTGGTAGGTTTTAGGCATGATTGAGTCTAGGTGATAGGCATGGTTGAGTCTTAGGTGATAGTGAAAATATTTTAAAATGTAGGTGTCGATGGTCTAGTCCTGTATAGGATAATCAATAAGTAATGAGGAAGGTAAATGGTAAGAGGTGGTAAAAGAGCCGCCTAATTGATAAGAACCTTAATGAGTCTATCATACCAAAGATTGGCTTATGAACGTGAGACCCTAAAAGGCATTGCATAATGGACTATTCTATGGGTGAAGAAAGTCACATGATCATGAAATGTCACATAGTTGTGGCAAGTCCCTTGAGCAGAGAGAAAATTAGGGTGAAAAGGAAATGAGGTGAAAGTGGGTGGTTTAGCGTAACTTAGTGTACGATGGTATGTTTACTTGGAAAGAAACCCATGATAAAAAATAGGCAAGTCCATGACGAAAAAAGTTATCATTTTCTTCTTTTGTTTTTGTTTTTGATAGACTAATCGATGCGGGAAGTCTATATGGGATGAGTATATTATCTCCTTGAGGTATTTGTGAAGTTGATTGATGTAGGAAGCTTTTGAACATTTTATTATATTTTTTACAATGACTTTATATATGTCCTTTGAGGGAGAAGTCTATTTATAGGGCGAGATAAGAGATGTCATTTTGGAGGGAGTCATCTATTTGCTAGAAGTTTGACTCAAGGAGTTGAATCCCATTTTTTTTTGGATGTTTAAGTCATGGACAAGGCTATAAAGGAAGATTAGGTTCTTGTTTTAGAAGACAAAACCATAGTACATAGAGGTTAACTATGAAAGAGATGGTTTCAAGTGACGAACAACCATGGGATTCCATCTTTGAAAAAGACAAAAAGTATCCATGAGAATCATGCTATGAGTAGAGCCACGATACTCATATTGAAGATAAGGTTGAAAGGTGACGGGTAATCACATGATTCTTGTTTAGTCGTTGATCCTCAAAATGGGTAACATGGAAGGTGAACAATGCTCAAGGGATGAGTGGTAAATAGAAAAAGGTGATATAGGAATTTATTTCAACAATAAAATGGTCAAAGATACAAGGCATTGAGGGGCTCAGGTTCAAAGTTTACCTTTGAGTGAAGAAAAATGATAAGCACCGATCCATAGGCATGAGTAACGATATAGGGTCCAAGCCAATTAGGAGAAAATTTTCCCCGTTTACTTTTCTCTTCTTTGGTTACATGTTGATTTTTTCCTTCAGGACAAGGTCACCGACTTGGAAGGTTTGTTCATGGAAATTTTTGTCGTAGGCACACTTGATACATTTTTGGTATATTTGGAGATGGTCAAGAGCATTGAGACGATGTTCATCTAATAACTCAAGTTGTGCTAAATGGTCTTGGCGAAAGTCATCATCATTGAGCATGTCTTGTAGTGAGATGCAGAGAGATGGAATCTAGAATTCGAGAGGCAAGAAAACCTTGGTACCATAGACCGAGAGAAAAAGGTGTGGCAATAGTCAAAGTGTGAATACTAGTGCGATAAGCCCACAAGGTGAAAGGAATGTGCATATGCCAATCCTTCCCAGTATCATCAACTACTTTCATAAGAATTTTGTTCAAGGTTTTATTGGTTGATTCTACTTGGCCATTTGTTTTGGGTAATAAGGTGATGAGAAACTGAGTTGAGTTCCAAAAGTGTCAAATAAATTTCGTAGGGTTTCATTTTTGAATTGTTTTCCATTATCAGTGATGAGACAGTGAGGGACACCAAAGTGAATAATGATGTGATGATTGATGAATTCACATATTTTCTCCTCTTTTATAGAAATGAGGGGAATGGATTCTACCCATTTAGTGTAGTATTTAGTAGTGGTTATAATCCATTAATGGCGTTGTGAAGAATGATGATTGATCTCTCCGATGAGATCCAAACCCCATTGAGAGAAAGGACAAAGGTATTGTGTGACCTGTAAGGCATGAATAGGTGTGTGATGAAGATTATCATGTTGCTTGACATTTCACACAATGTTTGACATAGTCACAATAGTCATGGTTTAGGGTTGGATAGTAATAGCCAAGGTGAAGAATGTGTTTAGTGACAGCTAAACCACTAAAGTGGCCTCCACAAATTCCATTGTGAACTTCCTTGATGGTGTAGGGAATTTCAGAACTTGTAAGGCATCGTAAGAGAATACCGTTGAAGCCACACTTATAAAGGAGACCACCCATGATGACATAGTGAGAGACACTTTTAAGAAAGGCACATTGTCCATTACGAGTGAGATCAAGAGGTAGAATGGAAAGGGAAAGGTAGTCTGCAAACTACTTATACCAAAGGTCACGTGGGTCAGGTGTAATGGTTTCGATGGAGTGGACCTCATGAGGTAAATAAGAGGGTGATTGCAACCTTTGTATTGTGACAAATATTTTGGAGTCAATAGGTGAAGTAGGTATCTAAGAAGCTAGACAGGCCATGGTATCTACAAATTTATTGGTAGAACGTGGGGTGGTTTGAAGTTCATAATGGTCAAAGGTAGTCAAAAGTATGTCTACATGATGCTTATACTTTTGAAGTATTTCATTACGAAACTAGTATATACCATTGACTTGATTTACAACCAGCTAGGAATCACCAAAGATATTGATTGACTTAACATCTAAGGCATAAGTAGCCTGAAGACCTAATACAAGTGCTTTGTATTTGGTGATATTGTTTTTACAATAAAAATCCATTTTGAAAGATGAAGGCATGGGTTCACCACCAAGAGGAATGAGGATAACACCAGCACCCCCCCCACACTAACACTTGAAACCATTGAAGAAGAGGGTGATTTGGTAAGTGGTATCATCCAAGGAGAGGGTAGCTATGGATTCATCCAAAAATAAAATTTAGAAGGTTGATTTCTTGAGTTGGGGTGTCTGCGAGATGGTCAGCGATGGTTTTTCCTTTAATGGATTTTTGATGATGAATTTGAGTTCGAGGTCGAGAAGTCTGAGCGCATCGCACTAATGTTGGTAGGGTTTGGTGTACATGTAATTTAAGGGGTCATTATTGGTGAGGAAAAATGTTTTGTGGTTGAAAAGGTAATGAAGAAGCTTGGGGGTGACATAAACTAAGGCAAGCAGAGTTTTTTGGTAGGTGTGTATCTAGTTTCATAGTCTAAAAAGGTATGACTTATGTAATAAACCACTTTTCTCTATGTGTTGCTCGCGAGCATACCCAAGGGAATGAAGCGAGCATGACACCTAGGGAGGAATGAGCTTGGTGATTGGGGAAGGTAATGTTCTAAGGCATCAAAGGATTTGTGAAATTCATCATCCCATTTGAATGAGATTTCCTTCTTAAGGAGATGATGAAATGGTTGACAATGGTCGGAAAGTTGTAAAATGAATCGATGGATAGATTGCAACTTACCTTGCAAACTTTGAATTTGATGGAGATTGGTAGGCAGAGGCATTTTGATAATATCCTTTACTTTAGTAGGATCAAATTCTATGCCACGTAAAGAAATGATGAAACCAATATTTTTCCTGAAAGTACCGCAAGACACATTTCTTAGGTTGAAGGTGAACACAATACTAGATGAGGTGATCAAAGATGACCTTAAGGATTGTAAGGTGTTTGACCCAATGTTTGGATTTGGAAAGAAGGTCATCTATGTAATCTTCCAATATGCGATGCATGATGTCATGGAAGATATAAGTCATGGCTCGCTGATATGTAGCACCAATGTTTTTAAGGCCAAACGACATGAATCTATAGCAGAAGGTACCCCAAGGAGTGATGAAGGCATTTTTGTGTTGATCCTCTGGAGTGAGTAGTATTTTATTATAATCCGAGAAACCATCCATGAGTGATAACATCTCATGGCTGATGGTGAGATCAACCAGTTGGTCAATTCTGGTAGAGGAAAATCATCTTTGGGGAAAGCTAGGTTGAGGTCATGGAAATCCATACAAATGCAAAGTCCCCTTTCACTTTTGTGAAAGAACGATGTTAGAAATCCATTGGGGATAGTCAATGGGTAGGATGAAGGAAACCGAGAGAAGGCATTGAAGTTCTTATTTGACCAGAAGAAAAAGTGCGAGGATGCATTTTCTGCAGCTTTTGTTTTATGGGTTTGGCATCAAGAATGGTTACGATATTGTGGACCACAATGTTTGGGTCAATACCGGGCATATCAGCATAGGACCAAGCAAAAGTGTTGCTATGATCCCAGAGGAAAGAGGTAAAATATTCCTATTCAACAACATCTAAAGATTGGCCTATCTTTAGAATGTGCGGGTCGTCCTGAGTGTTAATGTTGATTTTGATAGTCAATTCATTCAACATGGTTTACATCTCAAAAGGTAACGACCGGTGAATATAAGAATATTCCACACCAAGGTAGGTGAGGATAGAATCATCATCCTAACATTGAATGATGTTAATAAAAGGTGTATCATTATCAATCATGTTAGGATACATGAAGGGAAGAGAAGAGGGAGCCTCGCCATCACATTGATAAATTAGAGGTCCCAGGGAAATCATGTTTAAGAAATTTTTTTAGGAGGAATAGATTCGGGATCTATGGACTCCGTGGGTGAAGGTGGTGACATTGGTGAATGGGGTGGAGAAGGTTTTTCTTCCTCAATGAGGTTGACGCGGGCCTTCTTGGAAGGTGGTGTGGAAAATACAATACCACTATGATTTTGTGCTTATTGGTGGTATAAGAAATGACGGATGGTGGCCTTGTTCATAAAAATTGAAGCCAAATCCTTTCCATGTGCAACGATGAAGGAAAGTGTGGGTGAAGCGGTGGTTAGTAAGGGATTGGAGGTCAGATGAAAATGGTTGTGTTTGGGATGGAGGTTTGGGTGAATAGGTGGTAGTATCAAGTCCCCCATATGTTAGGTTAGTGCGAAGGTGGGGAGGACCATAAGGGAAAACCTCTCCTATGTAATAGTCATAACGAGGGTGTTGGCATAGGTTTCCATACTCTTGCAGAGTGAGGAATGTGTCAATATTGTATAGGAGGTACTCCCAGAGTGAGGAATTGAAAAACACCTTCTAAGGGATCAATAGTTGATATGTGGGTAGCAAGGATAGACAATTCATTAGATGATTGGGTAGGAGGGGTATCGGTTGGTTGGAAAGTAGATGGGTCAGCTGCAGAGGTTGCGGAAACAATATGAATAGAAGGGTTAGATGTGGGAGAGGTGGTGGCAACATTGGAGGATGGGCTCGTGGGTGAAGGAGAAGTGGGGGTAGTGGTAGATGCCTTGATTGGTACAAGTACATTATTAGGCCGGTATAACATGTTACAAGTTTTGAATGGTGATGTCGGTGGGGATGGTATAGTTATGTCCTTCATGTTTGAATTTTCACAGTGGTTTAAATTCGAAGGGAAACAACCCATGACATGAATCCAAGGTTTGTTGAGCAATAGGTTATTCTAGAACTCCCCCTCTAAGACGTAGAATAGTTCCGGGATAGTGCGAGGGCCTACGTGAACATGAAAGATAATGGTTCCAAGGGTGGAGGTAATGGCATCGTTGAAGGAGCACAACATAACGGGGTTATTATGCATACAATTAGAATGGATACACATTTGATTATATGTGTGGGAGGAGATGATGTTAATGCAAGCACCACCATCAATCATGATGCGTCATATGCGTATGTTATTGATATAGATGGATATGAAAATGGCGGGATTAGGGTCATTTGACTGGAGAGGTACAATCTCCTCATCAGAGAAGCTAAGGGTGGTGACTTGAGGAGTGGGCATGGGGGTAGAAGAAGGATATGATTTGGTAAGTGAGGCCATGTGGTGAGGGGTAATAATGGAGGCCACTAGTGTGGGGTCATTGGGTAAAACTTCAATGGATTGTAAAACCTTGATAAGGGATTGTCTATGAGATTCAAAAGTTTGGACGAGATCATATAAAGACATATTTAGAGGATATTGGTGTAATTATTTTATCATTATGTGATGGGTGACCCCATCAAAGATAGGGTATGTAGGTCCACGATGATGATTTTGGGTGTGGGTACAGATGGTATATTGGGCATGGGGTTGGTTGATGGGCTAGTTGATTTTTCTTTGCCTTTGTCTCTCTAAGCATGGGTGGCAACGTGAACCATGTTAATCTAAGGGAGGTGGATGGAGAGGGTGTGCCATGAAAGGTATAATAGCATGAGGGAAAAAACCCTTGCGGTGGATAAGAGCCATATGAAATGAGTAGGGTGCACTAACATTTGGGTGGTGAGTTGGCCAACTCTCAATATGGACCATGTTGATCTCAAATTTTAGAGGTGGAAAAAACAATTGTGGGGATGGAGATAATGGTGGCTGAATCAGTAAATAATGATGATGTGTGGTGACAGGTGAAGGTGGAACATGGTCCTCATCAAGAAGGTCATCATCGTTGAAATTTTGTTTAGGAGGAAAAATTGGAGAAGAACAGTCTTCAAAGCCTTACAATTTTCTACATCATGTCCTGACACATGATGATAGGCACAAATCTTGGTTTCATCAAACCCTTTTGGTTTGGGTTTGAGAGGATCGTAAGGTTGAAGCAGCGGTAATGTGATGATGAAGTCTCTAAGAGATTAGTTAAAATGTTGGCGTAGGACCCCACTAATGATCACAATGGGAAGTGAGTGTGGGTTTGGGTAAAGGTGTGGATGATCATGAGGGTAGAGGCTTTATAGAAGGGGAATGGGTTGGTCCATTGGTTTGGTAAGTGGTATGGTCTTATGTTTTTCTAGCATCTACTTGGGTAAAGGTGGGGTAGAAGAGCTAGCGATGAAAGGTTTTGTTGGTTTGACTACCTTATTAGAGGGTAGTGGGTTCTTATCTTTGGGTTGCACCTTCTTGGGTAAAGGTGACACAGGAGTATGAGACACATAAGGGAAAGAAGATGGTGGAAGAGGACGGGTTACCCATGGGGACAACCAAGTTGCGGTGGAAGTGGTTGGTCGAGGTTGGGTAGATGACATGGGTTGAAGTCGTATAGGTAAGGTTGGGGTTATAGTAACTAGTGGAGGTATAGGTGGAAAAAAGTGCACGGGTGAGGGTGTTTTTTTGGGCGACCGAGCTATAACAAAGGTTTGTGATGTAGTAGTACATTTTTAGTTTTGGCCTAGCCTTGGGTAGAGAGACTGTTTGATCATGGTTGATGGATGAGGCCCTAGGATGGGAGGAAAGGGGGAAAATGAAAAAGGTGTGGTAAAGAGGCTGGTGTATGTGGCCCTAGAAGGTTGGGTTTTATTTTTAGGTGAAGGGATAATGTTGGTATAGGTTTGAGATGATGCTGCTAAGTCCAATTTGATGGTGGGTGAGTAAGGCTTGATGTTGGTATGACACCCAAGGTAGTGATGGGTCTAGATATAGATGAAGACATAGGCGTGGGTAGGCTTTAAGGTTTTGAAATGGTTTTGGTCATGGGTAAAGGTTTGGATGTAGGTAGAGATGATGAAGAAGAATCCATTTCAATAGGCATGGTTAATGTCGATTTGGTTGCTAAAAATACCCTTGGGTAGATCATGGAAGTATCTTCAGGAAATTTTTGCATTTAGGTCAAAAAGAGGAGTCTGAAGACATCCCCAGAGCATGGAATTATCAACGTAATCCAAGTGATCGACCATCCGTGAAAATGGGACTACTAAAGAAGAGGATGGAATTGGTTTTGTGGCGATCCTTGTAAAATATGTCTGCAAGACAGGGAATTGGCTAGCCTCGGACTCTGTAGATAAAAGAGTCAATATCATGTCAATGGGGTTCTAGAATGTTGAGGGGAAATTCCCCAATAGGTAGTGGCATGTCTAATGAGTCTCCATGGGTAGGAGAGATAATAGGTGGGGTGATGTAGACTTCTCCCTTGGTGGAGGAGAAGATGATGATGATTCTCCTATGGATGGGGAATTAAAAGTGTTGACTGTTTGGTAGGATAGGAAGTAGATGGTGAAATGAAATTGGTAGAAAGTGTGGGTTCCTCCATGAGAGTAGGGGAGATGAGGGAGACTCCTCTATGGGTGAAGGAGTAGAAGGGGTATGCTCCTTTGTGGGTAGAGGGCTCATGCCAGAATTTCCTCAATAGACAAAATAGGTGGGATTTGAGGAACGACCGATACGATATAACAAATTACATGGACTTCATGAACATTTTTGTCACAGGATGAAGGTTCAATATTTTTATTAGATGACGGTTTATGGTTAGGGAACAAATTTTTAAAGATGTGTAAATTTTTATTTTCCGGTGCATTCGGGTTGTCCACGACAAGGTCTCCATTATCTATCATCTCTTGGACAATGTTCTTGAAAGTTATGTAGTTACCATCACTATGGCCTTTGACATGATGATAATTACAGTAGTTATGTTCTTTATACCATGTAGACATAGGACGGGAAGGAATGAAACTTGTATGAGGTTTATGGGAGGAAGTGTAATGGTTCCAGATTTAAGAAGCTTTTCCAATATTGAAGAATATGTCTCTCTAATTGAAGTGTACTTCCGTTGTTCCCGCTGGAGCTAAAAGGCATAGACAGGGAAAATATTGGAAGAAGGTTGGGCTTGATTAGAAGGATGAGATGGTCCTTCCTTGAGGACTACCACGTTGGCAGATCCTTTGGTCTTTGAATAGTTATTTTAAGGTTTTGAAGATTGTTGGCTTGGAAATTCATCTTGGGGACAAATTGGTGGTTTCCAAAACAACACTATGGGAATCTAAGTCCCTCTACTTATAACGGTGCAGCTGTCGTATTATGCATGAAAAACAAGTGGATTCAATGGTGGTTTTGAACCAGAGATCCATAGGGGCACTCCACTGACCCTATGGAAAAGCCTACAATTTCTTGCAAGGACAGAAAGTGGTCTGAGAGTGGGAAAGGGGAGTGGGAATGAAGGAAAGGAGATAAATGATGGAGGTAGAACATCAGAGGCCTACAAACATTGATCAGAAAGTTTATAACATGCATTTAAATGGAAGAAGAATACAAATTCACAAACCAGAGTTACAAGACTGAATAAAAACACATTGGTCACAAAGTACCAATTGAATCCTCTATCAAAGGGGCATAAAATCCTTCTTTTCTTATTAGAAATCTGAAGTAGAAACTTGTACAAGGAAAGGAAATGGAAGAAAAATATAAAAAGAAGAAGATTAGAAGAATGATGACTATTGATTTTCTTCTATTCATGAAATTTGTTTACTGATATTCAAAAATCAAATGCCAACCCATGCAATGACTTCCAAAAGCCATGAAATAGCTCGCACGAGGTAGTTACAACTTCGCTAATGACAAGAAGCGATTCATAAAAAGATCTCATCATTTCACACCATTTTAAATTCTTCTTTTGCAAAAAAATGACCATGGCGGGAAATGCCAAAGAATTAATAATTAAAACTGGTTACAAACTTGCAGATTGAATGTGGGACATTAGATTTATCTTTTTGCCTTTAAATATGAGCCATCCATGTGGCAGAAAGTGATTGGAGCGGCCATGGGCGAGCTCCCTTCGTTTCACGACTTTTTTAGAATTCGGCAATTTGGAACAATTTCCTTCGCCGGCCCGGTTTGAATTTTCAACATGCATATGTGGCACCTTTGGATTAGATATGGGGTCATGGCTCCATTTAGAACATTTTGAACCTTTGTTAGAAAAAGGTTCAAAGTCGCAACATCCTCTACCGGCTCGCACTCCTGTGTACACATGGCACAATTTGATTACTGCGAGGTTCAAACTTCATTATTTTCTCCACCCAGCTCGGGTTCACGGATCCACCATCGCCATTTACACCTTTTTGCAAAAAGGCAAAGTGACAAAGAAACCTCCGCAGCTCCGCTGGTCCGCCTTGGGCAAAAATTACAACTCAAGATTAGGAGTTAGAACAACTTCTTTAACTTTTTAGAAAGTGGAAGAAATTTCCCATCTAATGAAGTAGGTTCCAAACATCCTTGAACCATTGAAAAGTGCGATTTCAAAATAATCTTATTAGACCATTTTCAAAGGGTAACAACTCAAAAATTCTAAGTCCGGACTAGGAGAAAGAAGGAAAACACGAGGGGACAACAATGGCTCTAGCTTGGGGACATGACATGGATTGAACATGGAGGAAACACGGCATGATGATCCAGAATATCAAGTTTTAAAACATATAATGTTGACCAGTGCCTTATCCATTGGGCCTTGTAGAGTCATGTACAACCTCTGAGGAAAGCAAGAAGGAAGAAGAGGACACACAAACCAAAAACACACCAAAATAGAAAAGGGAAAACAAAGCACACGACAAAAAGGGGAAAAACAAAACTATGCTACAAGGTGAGGGAAAACTCACTTTCACTGATGATATAGCTTCAAATATTGCCCACTTCTAGGCAATCCTAATGGAGTCCCATCCAAGTATGATAGGAGAAAAACATTCTCACCACAAGTTCCAAGAATTCGAAAAGGTCCCAGCCACAAAGAATCAAATTTTCCATGACTACCCTTTGGTTCTCTTCTCTTGTCCCAAAGTAGGACAAAATCTCCAACTCTGAACTCTCTTGCCTTGGTCCTTTTGTCAAAGAGATTTTTCACTTTCAGCTGATGTTCTTTGATTTTATCAACCACCTGAGATCTTGATTTCTTCCAGCCTCTCAAGAAAAAGGATCCTTTTGTCAATGGAGTCTTTGTATTGGCCATCATCCACTGATTGAAGAAATTTGAGAGCTGACATTTCAATTATGATAGGGATCTCTACTTTGACTCCATACAATAGCTGAAAAGGTGATGTACCTATGGCCTTCTTAGGAGTGATCCTATCAGCCCACAATGCATCATACAATCTCTTGTGCCAATTCCTTTGGTTCTCATCAACAAGCTTTTGCAGACAATGGTCACAATGTTCTTGTTACTTGACTCAGCTTGACCATTTCCTTGTGGATAGTAGTCAGAAGAATGTGCTAGAGAGATGCCAAAACCATAACAGAACTCTGTCAATTCTCTTGAAGAGAAATAAGTGGCATTGTCCACAACAATATTTTGAGGCACCCCAAAACGGACAATGATGTATTCTTTGATGAAACTATAAACTACTTCAGAACTTGCTTGTTTGGTTGGAATGGCTTCCACCCATTTGGTGAAGTAGTCCGTGGCAGTGAGCACATAAGTATGCCTAACACTTGAATGGGGATTCAACATGCCAATGAATTCTAGCCCCCATTGTTGAAATGGTTCTTCAATAATCATAGGCCTGAGAGGCAATGCAGCTAACTGTGGTTTTCCAACAAATTGTTGGCATGCTTTGCATTTAGAAACCCAGCTCTGAGTATCAGCAAAAAGAGAAGGCCAATAATATCTACCTCTGAGAATCTTGTGGGCAAGTCACCATTGCTAAGAAGTGTCCACCACATGCTTGGTCATGATAGGCTTTAAGCAACTTTCCTTGTTGCTCTTTATCAACACATCGAAGGAAGCAACCATCCATTCCTTTCTTATAAAGCGCATGATTCCAGATCACGTACTTGGTTGCTTTCAGTTTGAGAGTTCTTCTTTGCTTGTAATCTAGATGAGAGGGACATTCTCCATAAGTAAGTAGAAAAGTGATGTCTGCATACCACTCATCAGTAGTGGTTACAAAGAGAACTTGCGGGCAGTTTTCTGGGCAAGTTAAACAAGTGTCATCTTCCTCTCTCGTGCTGAACTTTGAGAGTTTCATCTTCAACAATTAACTTGCACAGACCGTTTCCTCTTACCAGATGGGAAGGCCGAATCTCTAGGTCATACTCTTGAGTTTTTGCGATCCAATTCCCTCTTTTGACTCTGGGATCTTGCTGTGTCAAAATGGATTTGATTGCACTTCCAGGGACCATTACCACAAGTATGAGAATTGAGAATGTAGAAGTAGAAATTTTTACATCTTTGACCACTGCGAATGCATGCTTTTCCAATTGATTGTAATTGAGCTCATGTTTCTTCAAAGGACAGCTCATGAAAGCAATGGGTGCTTCCAAATCTTCATCGTTCTTTTGGACAAGGACAACAGATAGAGTGTGTTCTAAGGCATAACAGTACATGATGAACTCTTTGTTAAAATCGAGATACAAGAGTAGGAGCTTTGGCAATAGCTCTTTTTATCTCTTCAAATGTAGTTTTCCCTTCATGGCTCCATTTGAAACTTGATTGAGGCCTCATCATAGAAGTGATGTGCTTTGTCAGTTCAGTGAACTCAGGGACAAAGCGCAAAGAAATTTTACCTTCCCGAAGAATGAATGCACTCCTTTCTTGTTGGTGGGCAGAGATAGTGCTTGAATAGCTCTTACTCTTTTGGGGTCAATGTGTGCTCCATGTTTGTTCACGATGTGTCCCAACAACTTTCCTTCTATGACTCCAAAGATGCATTTCTTGGGATTCAAAGATATACCATGTTTTCTACACCTTGCAAGAACTTGTTCCAAATGACAGATGTGCTCTTCTCTTTTCTTCGAAAATACCGTGAGATCATCCAGATATATAACAATGTAATGTTTCAGATCTCTGAAGGCCAAGTCCATTGCTCTTTGGAACATTTCTCCCACATTGATTAGGCCAAAAGGCATTCTGCTATAAGAAAAAGTGCCCCAAGGAGTTGTGAATGTTGTTTTGCTGCAGTCTTCCTCTGCCACTTTGATTTGGTTGTACCCGAAAAACCATCAAGCAGAGAGAGCATCTCAGATCTAGTGACTACTTGCAAAATGTGATCCATGATGGGCAGAGGATAGTTGTCTTTGAGTGAGGCTTGATTCAGATTTCTGAAATCAACACATATCCTTATTTCACCATTCTTCTTTCTTACTGGCACAATGTTAGCCACCCACGTTGAGTGGTGGATGGGAAAAATGATTCTGGCGTTCAACATCTTGGTCACTTCTTCCTTGATGATATCAGCAACCTTTGGATTATAGGGCCTTTGATTTTTCCTAAAAGGCTTAGCACCTTGCTTCAAAGGAATGGAATGGTGCATTTATTTTGGCTGGAACGACTTGAGTTCTTCATAGGAGTAAGCTAAAACATCAGAATATTTCTTGAGTAGAGTAACAAACCTTCTCTTCTCTTCAGGCGAGCAGCATTTACCAATGTTTACCATTCTTGGATCTTCTGAAGTACCAATATTTTCTTTGTCAAAGTCAGATGGACACCAAGAAGATAACTTCTCCTTCTCTTGAATGAATCTGTCATGTTTGTCAAACAGGTCTTCCAAAGAGACTAAGCCTTTGGGAATTTTGTTTCCTTTTAGTCTGATCATTCCCTCATCATCAACTTCATCAATTCCATCAGCTTCTTCCTCAGCAACAACTTCTCTATGAGGATTGACACTTCCTTCAAAGAAGAGATTATTGAAATTATCTCTTTTCTCTAAGAAGCTCAAAATTTGATTGTCATCATTGAAGACTTGCCAATGATTAGCATTATCAGGTACACTCAGTCTGAAAACCATCTCAATGGTTATCTTATCTTTTCCAAAGGAAGGATGAGGTGTCAATAAGGAGGCTGACACAACAAGAGAATCAGCCCTTTCATTTTGTGCCCTTGGAATGACTTCAATAGAGAAAGCATCGAATGATTCAATACAATCCCAAACCTGATTTCTATAGTGTCTGAGCCTTGGGTTCTTCACTTGATATTGCTGGTGGATTTGTTTCACTATTACCTCTGCATCACCAAGGCATCTCAACTTCTTGATTCCCATATCCTCTGCAATACTCATGCCCAGAAGAAGGGCTTTGTATTCTCTTTGTGTTGTCAAAATTGTAGCAGTTTGTAAGCAAAAGGATGCATTTCCTTTGAAGGCGAATACAGAACAACACCAGCTCCAAAACCTGCCCTTGAATGACTGCCATCAAATTCCATCATCTAGATCTGATCTTCTTCTTCCTCCATGAGAATTGGCAGGTTTTCATCTTTTTGTGATGTGAGGAAGTAATTTCCTAACTCAGAATCTTGAAGAAGGATGTTAGCTCTTGGATCATCAGACTTATTTACTATGAATTTCATCTTTCTAACATGCAACAACCTCTTCATTTCACCTTTGACAGGGATAGTAGCAGATGACCAATCCATTTTAATTTCTCCACCTAGGTATCGTAAAAATTCAACTCGAAGCATGCCGAAGAATCTTTGGGATCTCCACCACCAAGATAGTTAGGAGAACTTTCTTTTGGGGAACTCATCCGAGTTACTTGTGCATCCTTTATTCTTGAATTAGTAAAAATTGTTTAGATTCCATGGAATAAAAATCTCCATTTACTCTAGTCAAAGTTAGGCCAAGGGAATTTGTAACTTTGAGTGGCATTATGTTATCAGAAGCTCTGGAATCAATAATACAGTTGTTCAACTCAAAACCATTTATGAGGAGAGACAAATAAAAAGGCTCAACTCTAGATGTTTTGGCAGCACTGAGAGCTAACATGTTTTGAGATGGAGGTGTGGATGGCATTGGAAGGAGTCCTTTAGAAGTGGAACTTGAAGATATAGATCTACTACCTCAGACTGCATTAATAAATATGTCAAATTGGGCAGTGTGTTTGCAAGTACTCTAACTCTAAGAGTTGGACTTTGGTTTTGCTTGCGTGCTCTACAAAATCAAATGGGGCAATACTGGATGAGGAGGAAGCTCCTGGGATGAAAGAGGATTTACCTAGCAAGGGATTTGAAGGAACCTTGGATATTTTGGATGAAGGATTTTCTCCTAAAGGTGAAATAGTCGGTTTAGTAGAAGGAAAAGGTACAACCTTTGGCTGAACTGTTGGTGCTTTGGCAGAGACTCCAATGGAAGGGGAAGTACTCTTAACAACTACAGAACTAGAAGAAGGAGAAAAAGACTTACTTGGTATGACAACATGATCCTTGACAACGACCAAGTCTAGTTTTTCTTTAGCATAATCCATGGAGGGCGGAAATGGAGAACCTTTGTTGATAATCCTCTTCTGTGTGACCTCAAAAGTGGAAAATTATTTGGTTTTCTTCTCCTTTGTAGCCACCGAGGATGGAGTGTTCTTCTTGGACTGTGTTCTAGTGAAAACAATGCATGAAAAACTTGGTGTTTCCTCCTCTTCTTCTTCATCATCATCAATGAATTCGAACAGGCCATTGTGCATATCGACCTCCTTAACTTCTAGGTAGCTCTCATAGTTTTCTTCATCATCTCCTTCGAGCTCATCAACTTTCTCTTATATCACAGGCCACATTGACTAGTGGTGCTTCAAGAGCAAGCTGGCGAGGAGGTGGTGCAATCCTTTGCCTCTCATGGAAATTCGGTCTTCTTGGAGTGTTCCTCATAGTAATTTGTGACAATTGCTTCTTCAAGGCGACCAGATCATTTGCCATTTTTTGGAACATAGGATCTGTTGTGACTGAATTTGAACTCTGACCCTTTTGCTTTCCATTTGGGCCCTTCACCTTTCCAGAAAGGATTAAATCATCATCAGTCTCGATTGCAAGGTCTTGAGCTTCCCTCAATGTTCTTGGTTGATCTCTTCTGAGGAAGAAACCAACTTCTGATGGCAAGGCACTGATGAAGAACCTCTTCAAGTTGTTTTTAGGAGGAACTACATCTTTGAGGGATTCTTCTTGTCAATCTATCAAATCTTGCTACGAAATATCTCATGGACTCAGAGACTTCTTTCTTCATTTGCACCAATTGAACCAGCAAGTCTTGGCCATCTTCTGTGCTCTTGAATCTACTTTCAAATGCACTCCTTATGTCCTCCCAGCTAGTGATAGATCTTGGGGGAAGCATGTAAAACCACTCAACAACTTTCTCTTGGAGTGACTCCACAAAAATTCTAACCGACACATCTTCATCTTCAACACCCAACACACCACAAGCAGTGATGAAAGCCACTACATGTTCCTCAGGGAGTTGGGAGCCATCTCCTTTAAATTTAGGAAAGTTCTTTCTTGAGCCTCTTGGTAGATCATGGAGTATTTGTGGGAGGGAAAGTGGACCAAGTATTTCTTCCCCATGGTACATTGGGTCTACGTGCTTCACGTTCATTATCAACCATTCTATTTCTATTTCTAGCCTCTTCAGTAGCTAGGGATTCTTCTCTTTCCTCTACCTCTCTTTGGAGTCTTTCAATCTCTTCAAGTTGAGCCCTAATCACTTCTTCCCTTTCAAGTTGAACTCTATCCACTTCCTCTCTTTCTAGCTCTTGTTCTTCTTCCTTAAGCTCGTCAAGAGTAGGATTAACGGGTCCTCCTGATCTCAACTACCGGGTATACCTTTTGTCAGCCAACTTGAAGACTTATTGTCTTCTCTGGGGTGCCAAGATTTGTCTTCGTTCCTCCAACTCAGCAGCAAGTTCTTCTTCTTGATCCAAAATTCTTGAAGCAATAGAGTAATGGTCTACACTCTACCTTTTACGCCAAACAACCTCCCTTAGGTCAGAAATGATATCTTCTTGAATGTGAAAGAGCAAGGTAGGTCTCTCAATAAGAGGATGTGCGAGAATTTCCATGATTGGTATCCATGTGGATCATAAGAAACTTCAAATTTTCAATGAACTCCAATGGTATTTAATGACCCTGTGGTCATTTCTAGGGTGTAGATGCTAAAAATATGCCCCACGGTGGGTGCCAAAACTGTTGGCTTGGAAATTCATCTTGGGGAAAAATTGGTGGTTTCCAAAACAACACTATGGGAATCTAAGTCCCTCTACTTATAACGGTGCAACTTCCGTATTATGCATGAAAAACAAGTGGATTCAATGGTGGTTTTTGAACCAGAGATCCATAGGGGCACTCCACTGACCCTATGGAAAAGCCTACAATTTCTTGCAAGGACTAGAAAGTGGTCTGAGAGTGGGAAAGGGGAGTGGGAATGAAGGCAAGGAGATCAATGATGGAGGTAGAACATCAGAGGCCTACAAACATTGATCAGAAAGTTTATAACATGCATTTAAATGGAAGAAGAATACAAATTCGCAAACCAGAGCTACAAGACTGAATAAAAATGCATTGGTCACAAAGTACCAATTGAATCCTCTGTCAAAGGGGCATAAAATCCTTCTTTTCTTATTGCAGCTGAAGTAGAAACTTGTACAAGGAAAGGAAATGGAAGAAAAATAGAAAGAAGAAGCTTAGAAGAATGACGACTATTGTTTTTGTCCTCTGTTCATGAAAATCATTTACAGTCTTCAAAAATCAAATGCCAACCCATGCAATGACTTCCAAAATCCATGAAATAGCTCACACGAGGTAGTTACAACTTCCACTAATGGCCAAGAAGTAGTTACAAAAAGATCTCATCATTTCGCACCATTTTGAATTCTTCTTTTGTAGAAAACGCCATGGCGGGAAATGCTAGAGAATTAATAATTAAAATGGTTACAAACTTTCTAGATTGAATGTGGGCCATTAGATTTATCTTTTGCACCTTTAAATATGAGCCATCCACATGGCAGAAAGTGATTGGAGCGGCCGCGGGTGAGCTCCCTTCGTTTCATGACTTTTTAGAATTCAGAAATTTGGAACAATTTCCTCCGCCAGCCCGGTTTGAATTTTCAACATGCATACGTGGCACCTTTGGATTGGATATGGGGTCATGGCTCCATTTAGAACATTTTGAACCTTTGTTAGAAAAAGTTTCAAAGTCGCAACATCCTCGTCGGCCCACACTCCCGTGTACATGTGGCACAATTTGATTGCCTACGGGGTTCAAACTTCATTATTTTCTCCACCCAACTCGGGCTCACAGATCCACCATCGCCATTTACACCTTTTTTCCAAAAGGAAAAGTGACAAAGAAACCTCCGTAGCTCCGCTGGTCCACCTTGGGCAAAAATACAACTCAAGTCCGTTGAGCCATATCTTGCACAAAACAAGGAGTTAGAACAACTTCTTTACCTTTTTGGAAAGGGGAAGAAATTTCCCATCTGATGAAGTAGGTTCCAAACATCCTTGAGCCCTTGGAAAGTGCTAGATTTCAAAATACTCTTATTAGACCATTTTCAAAGGGTAACAACTCAAAAATTTCTAAGTCCAGGACTTGGAAAAAGAAGGAAAAACCCAAGGGGACAACAAAGATGAAGAAGAGTTGTTTGTTTTGAATGGGGCATTCTTGTTTTGTAATTGGATTTTATTTTCTTCAATGTTAAAAATTTATAGCTTTCGTGCCATGGTGAATGCTTCCTCGAAGGTTTAAAAGGTTTGTACTTGTAGAGTTGGTGAGATGTATGCACAAGCCCTAGTAAACAACTCAATAAGTTGATCGAGATAGATGGAACGTTAATTGGTTGATAAGACTCGCCAACGGGTAAAACAATCTGTGATCAATTCATATTCATCTTGTTAGGTTGAATAGAGATTGGTCATGGTGAATTTCTTGATAACATTGATTGAAAAATGGTCTAAGAAAGCTTGGGCTACTTGATTAAAGGAATAAATGGAATGTCTAGGTAGTCCACTATACTAATCCAATGTTGGTCCTATCAAGGACATTGGGAAGGTTCGTAGGAGCAAAGCGTCATCGTGGGTGATTAGGTAGCACCCATGTTTGAATGACTGCAAGTGTTTTTGTGGGTATTCTTTACTATTGAAGTGATTGAATTTAGGAATTTCCTAATGCACAGGGTAGGGGAAAATGGGAATAGATGGATGGATAGGATCGTTATAGATTTCATCATAAGTTAAAGAATTATAGGAGCTAGAAACAAATGCTTCTAAGGTCTGCATATTTTCCATCATCATTTTAATGAGGTCATTGGTAGGTTGTGATGAATGGGTGCCCCTTATAGAAAAAGGGGGTTGATGCTGAATGTATGAGGTGGGTGGTATGCTAGTGTATGGTGGTGTTGAGTATGAGAACTGTGTAGGAGGAATAGATGTAGGTGGCACATAGCTAGAATAAGTGATAGATGAGGTTGGGGGTTGTTGGTAGTATGTGTAAGTGGGTGGGGTAGTCGTAACAACTCTAGTGGTGATTGGGGGTAAGGACTATGGGATAGAAAGGATGAGGTTTTGGAAAGGGGTGTAATTTTCCAACACCGAAGGTGGTTGCGATGCAATAGGTATATGTGAGGTAGCGGGTGTAGATGGGGCTATACTTAAGGTGACTATCGGAGGAACCACTGATCGTTGCATGTGTGATAGATGATGTAGACACTACAATTATAATGGCTGTGGGACCTAGTTGAGACACCACAAGTGGTAAAGTGGATGACGGTAGTTCCAAGATGGTGCTAGCTAATTTAGAGGTGGGGGAAAGAGCAAGAGGGATATATACGGGCATACCATATATTAAATATCCTAAGGAGTCTCGGGTGGATGAGTGGGTGAGATAGTATTGTAGGGCCGTGAGGTTCTGATCAAGGAGTCTTGTGAAATCCTCGTCATCGGTAGCAATGGGGATAAGTGAGTCAGATCCATAGGTGATAGGATGGATGATGGTGATGGATTAGGTGGGAGTGGCTGACAATTAGTGTGAAATACGAGGGCATTAGTTTGGCTACGAGTCAACACCATGTGAATAAGTGTTGACTGGTAAGATTGTATTTTGTAAATGACACAAAAAATAGCAGGGATGGAAAATAATTGATTATGAGAGGTGAATTGGTAGGTGCTTTTATTAAAATCAAAATAGAAGGACTGACACCGATTAGGCCAAATGATATTAGTTCTTGGGTGAGTGATGATGGTCACATTAATTGATGCCAATTCTGTGAAAAAATAACAATTCGAGAAAGTAAGATAGAAAGCGAGGATAGTCAATTGTGGGAGCTATATTTAGTAAATAATATCAGAATGTAGAGGATATGGTGATGTTCAGAGATTTTAGATAGAGAATAAGATGAGATGAGTGCTCTTTATGTAGATTGACCAAAAGCACAGGGAATTGACACTAGTCATATAAACCGATGATGGTCAGATGTAAATTGATGCCGGTTACTATGAAATCTGTAGAATGAATAAAATTTGATTTTTTTGAATTAAATTTGAATGAGACACTAACCCATAAGTCTGAATATGGTAAAAAATGAGTCTTGACACACTCAGAAATAGTCGAATACACCAACTATGATTATGGAGTGTGAAAGGAAAGAAAAATGGAGAATACAACCTCACACCTCAAAACGCAAGTCAAGAACAAAGCTAAGAAAAACACGTAATCCTACAAGTGAATTTAGTGTGTTTAGCTTATGTTATTTAAGGATTGACTCATGAATTTAGAACAAAGTTTTTGGTTGGGAAGGCTTCCTACAAAGAAGGAAATTCTAAAGGTGAGGTTTCAGGTTATGTTTTGGCAGGGGTGGGCCTTTCTCTGAGGTGATGACTGGATAAAGATAACCAGCTGGGTGCCCATTGTCAATCCTCTAATCATGTGATCATTGACAGTATCTTCTGGGTAAGATGTTGTTTAAGAAGATGTGTAAATTTCAATTTGTGCAGTTTGGCAAAGAGAGAGAAGAGAGAATGTGCTTTCTATGATTCAATTGTGTCAACCATTAGTGTGTATGACTTCCAGCGTATAGGTTTCCCTCATTTTTCTTCATGAACCATATTTCTTAAATACTAAAACAATAGGAGAACCACATGGATAAGTGCTAGGATGAATTATACCTTCCTTAATCAAAGAATCTAACTATTTTTTTACCTTGTTGGCACCCCTTAAGGTGGCTATACAATCCCAATTTTGGAAGTGGACTATTGGGTAATAACAATATATCATGCTCAATTGGCCTAAATTGGGGCAGCCCCATAGGCTCTTGGAAAATTTTTGTGAACTACTGAACCAACTCTTTCATTTCCTTCGATATTTGTTAGTAAACATCCTACAAGTTATTTTAGATGTAACAACTTCCTCTTCTTGTATATCTCTCAAAATAATTAGTGCAAAATTCTCAGTAACATTAATAAGCTTATTATCTTTAGAGGAACTTACCAAAGAGATATTTGAGTCTCCTGTAAAGGATGAAATGAGGTGTTTCTTGCCATCTTTCACCAAGTGATATTGGTTCTATCTTCTCATGAAGATGGCATCCCGAGTATATAAGTATGGGCTGTCAAACACTACACCAAACACATCAAGAGGAACAATATCCAAAGTAGTTTCATTAATGAACTTTTTATCAATACCAAACGTAATTTTGCATTTCTTGGTAACCTTGATGTCTATGCATTTCTTCACCCAACCCAATGAATACAGATTCAAATGATTGTAAGTCTCTAACTTCAGCTTATCAACTAACTTCTTATCAAATTATCTTGAGAACAAGTATAAAAAAGAGCATCCACTTTGGTTTTCTTCACTTGGATTTTAATATGAAAAAGATTATTATGTTAATTTTCTTGAACAAAATTATTACTACCAAAACATACCTCTCTACGAATGGAGGTACAACACATTATCTCATCCACCTCTTTTCGAAAAATATTTCCTCTCCTTGGAGTACATCCATGTCCTTCTTTTTATTATTATTATTCTTGAAGGGATGTAATTTCAGTTGAAGCTTCCAACATTTTTCCTCAGAATGAGTGTCAACATCTCAAGGACCAAAATGAACTTTAGTATCCTTCTTAGAAATGGAAGTAACATAACTATTACCTTTCCATTTTCCTTTCTCCTTTTGCTTGGTATCAACTTGTTTTTTCGAAGCATGCATAGAGGTAGATGACCTCTTCTTCTTGTCCATATCTAGATAGTGGGCTTGAGAACAAGCCTCATCTACATTTGCTGGCTTGGAAAAGAGAACTAGTCTCCTCAAGTGCCTATGGAGTCCACCGATGTACTTCATAAAAATTTCATGGTCTGCTACATCTTTTCGCATTTGGAGAACTTTCTTCTTGGTGTACTCTTGCACATTTTAGCTTTGCTTCTGCCTAAGATATTACCAATATATGGACCTCTCTTCCTCATAATAAGTAGGATAGAATTATTTTTGATTATCTTCTTAAACTCATCCAATTTAGAAATAGGACAAAGCTTCTTCACAATCAAAGTAAAAACATTGCTTTCAAACCAAGTTAAAGCATGATTGGTTAATTTTAAACTTGCACATGAAATCTTCCAACTCTCATTGATTTGATGCAAACCGAAATATAAATCAAGTCGAGCTAGCCAATGTCCTGGATTTCGGAATTCACATCCCCATAATAATGTTGAATCTTTATCTTCACCTCTCCTTTGAATGGAGGAGGAGTAAGGCTTGCACGAGGCTCCTCTTCCTCATACTCATGAGTGTATTTTTTATGGTCTCCTTGTGAGACTTTTTGAACACCAAGATTTTCTATGAGCAATCCCATGATGAAATCCATCTTTCTCATAGATAATGAAATACTACCCACATCTTTGGACAAAATTTCCACATCTACCTCCAACTTGTAGAAACATTCTTATTCAGTCTCACATGCATCTCCACCTGCAAGACATGCTTTAGATTCCTTACTTCCAATTCTTGGTGGAAATATATTCTTAAGAAGGAATGAGGATACCTTCACTATCTGTCACTACCCTTTCGGGTGAGGGGCATCTAAGTGAAAATGTTAACACAAGTAATACCACACAAAAATAATTGATCTTAACTACTTTGCTACTAATATGATATGTAAACTGTCTTCTTTATACAATACACATATCCTATCTTAGTGATAATGAGTGAGAAATTTCTATAGTTATTATTAGGACAATATATTATGTAAGAATCAATCATAACAATATTTAAATGAAGAGAGAAGGAGACAAGAGTATTATCCTGGAGAAACCTTTTATCCAAAATTTCCCCAAGTATATTTTAATAACTTACATTTCCATCTTGGACTTGGGCAACACAATTTGATCAATAAGGGGAAAAAACAGTATTGGGGACATTCCATTTCTATATTTTTAAGACCCTCCTTTCCTTATTTATCCAAATTTCATTGAGGTCAAAATTGGGAAAAATTAGGTCTTTGTTGGCTAAATAAGTTATTTTGGGAACCAAAGGAATAGTTCCTTTACTCAATGTGTTCCCTAGAAGAATGACATGATGGACCAAAGGGGATACAAAGAAGGTATAAAATAGGGCAGAGTTAAAGGGTATTGGTGGAATTTTTCTCGTGGTTCAAACAATTGATACATCACCGATTTATGTGACAAGATAGGGTGGGGTGTTGGCGTAGCATATAAGTCGAGGACCAAGTGGCACACTAAGAAATGTTGCACCATTTATCCATTCCTCCATTCACCCAATTTATCACCTAGGGGAACAAAATGTTTAAAGTGGCATTTGGAGTCCTGCGCATGGGACTCTGTCTTGTTCCTCTTGGAAACAAGAAATACTCGGGGCCATAACTTTGTCCCTATAACTCCACATTTTAAAAAATTGGTCTTGTTGGAAAGGTATCATTAAGTACATCACTTTGGCATCATGAAATTAAAAAATTTGTTGGATTTAAGAGGGTGAAAAGGCAAAAATAGTCCCAATAATTAAAATTGTAGTTCAAGGTAGCTCAAGTACCAAATTTAATGGTGAATGGTGCCCATACCTTCTCATACAAGAAAAAGGATATGGGGGATGGTTTTGATAGGGTTCCCATGCCTATTTTAAGAAATTATAGCATGTTGTTGGTGGTTCAACTCAAAATCCAAATTTCCCTCTCTTTTCCCTTCTCTCTCCCCCTCTCTCCCATTTATATATATATTGGAAAATGGTGCCCATTTGTAAAGGTTAGACCCTTTTATAATACAAGGGTATCATACCAAAGTGCTGCACAAGTTTTTGAGTTGCAGACCTAAAATTTGGATATTGCACTATGTTTATGCAATGTAATGGACTATGCATCCTTATAAGGTAATGAAATTCATGTTTTGTTGGTTGTTTTATTCCCTACCTTATGTTCTATTGCAATTAATATCCTCTTCATTTGTTGCATGCATGTTGTGTATGATTTTTACTTTACATGGTTTATTTTTATTGTGTTTTGTGTGAAAATGGAAGATTAAGTGTTGTTTTGGGTGTGGAATAGCTGTTTACCCTCTCCTCGTAAATTTTCCTCCTATTTTCCCTCATTGAGAGTGTATTTACCATTTTCTTGGTGATATCACCTCTATTTACCTTACGATTTTAATTTTCATACATCTCTCTCTCCCTGGTCCCTTGGATGTTTAAACTAGGATTAGATAGTCGTATTTCTAGTTGTAGGTCTAGGTTTAGCATTTGGAATAGGTAGAAGAATCTTGAATTCTCTAGAGGTTGATCTTAGTTAGCAAAAACCACATTGTAGAGAGCATCCCATGTTGCCTCAGAATTCTTGATCTTTTATGATCATATCTACGGTACAATGTTGAGCTCCAAATAAACCCAATGTGAGAAAAAATATAGATGGGTAAGAAATTACTTCCCTTTCACTATGTATTTATAAAAAAATATAAGTTCACTGCCAATATATGGCCTTCAAGAAGGATTAAGACTCCTTATATTTGTATTTCCTTGCTTACAATACTAAAAAGAATGAAATATGTTGTTTATAAACAAAACAAGAATAATTTAGACTTTCTCTTTTTCTCACACTTGAATTCACTCAAAACCACTTGCCTAGATGAATGAAAGTGCTTGCATTTATAGTTTCTCTACCCAAGGATGGAAGGAAAGGTGAAACAAATCAAATTGGGAATCTGAACGTTTATAAGCTGTTGAGTTTCCCCATTTTGTACTTTTTGGGTGTAAAACCACCACTATCTACGGGAGGTGGTTATAGAACCACCATGGTAGTTGTGCAACCACAAGTGCTTACAGGATGTGATTGTGCAACTTTCATATAGTCATCACACATAATAGAAAAAGAATGGATTTTTTCGTCATTTAAAGGTGTACGGATCACTTTGTTAACTTGAATTAAATAGTTTTTATAACACTATACATGCTTTGAGGGGATGTATTGCAAGATTAAAATAAGAGAATACATATAGTTGGGTACTTCTAGATCTATTTTTGGATCAATAAAACTGCTATTTAATGTCTCTTTTTCCTTAGGTTTATCCACTTCTTCATCACCGTCGTTTCAATCAACACTTTATTTTCTATATGGGATCGTCTAGTTACACTAGTAGGTGTAATAGGTTAGATCAGCAAGCCATATACTATGTACTTCCCCTTTTCATCCGTTGAAGATCTCTTTATCTCATGGTGCATGTGTTTCATTGCTTTCTTTATGGATTTGATGAAACAAATAAGGTGATGTGCTAAGGAGGAATACCTATTGTGATGGTTGGTTTAAAGGTCATGACTTTTGATCTAATGATGACTACAAGAGCTTCCTTTTTCTAGGAGGAACTACTGAAATAAACAACAAGACCAAAAGAGAGTTAAACAATAGATGTCGTGGCTCGCCTAGCATGTGCTAGATCCAGGAAGTGTGGTACTTCCTTGGTGGCAGTCAACCCACTGTTTAATACAAATTAATGTAAGAAATGTCATAAATAAATAATGTCCTACTGTAGTTGATATGATTTAGGTATCTCATCCAAATACAATAAGCAAATCTAATATAACATGATAGGTTATGATCATATCTGGAAGTAGGGTAGGTAGTCAAGGTGCTGGAATAGGTCAGGGTTAGATTCTGGGTAGCTTGGGTTTCTTGGATGTAGGTTTTTAATTTTATGTTATTAGTAAGATTACCAAATATAGAGACTGACGTTGGTGAGGTATGACCGACGATGGTTAAGAGGAATCGATGACGATTAAGGCGGGATGGTAGAAATTCAATAAACTAGGTTTTGAGAACTTTTTGAGGTAAGACAGTGAGTGTGAGGAAAATGGCTAGGTTTGCAACGGTGTTGGGGGTACTCAAAAGTATTCAAGAATCAAGTATAGGTGATTAAATTATTGTGGGTGATGGAATGGTTGGATTCATAGGAAGGTAACAAGGGTGGGATGAAAAATGCAAATAGATGCTGATAAACAAAGATGAAGAAACTTTGTAATCGAATAAGTATGAAATGATGTAGGTTAGAGATACACTTATTAGTGTTTTCTGATTTGATGATTGGATGATCGGTGGAATGGTGCTCGGTGCCAAGATAGTGCTTCTGGAATGCTATAGGGAATGCAAATACCTTTGGATCCGTCTTGTGTGACTTGATTATGGTTGTTTGGATATGTGAAAGGGCTTTTGATTCTTTCTTACATGCAGATCTCCTTCCTTCCGAACTTGAGAATGTGTCCAACCTTTCAAACAAGGTTACCAACATGAATATATGGTAATCAATGATGGTTTAGGTAACCGACATCGTTTCAAAGTTGACCGGCGTCGATTAAGGTGGGATATCCTAGGTTGCCCAAAATAATAGATCTTGGCTATCTTTTGGCCAATTTTTCCTGTTGTTACGGATCCAAAATGGATTTTTCCACATAAGTAAGTGTGCATGTGGTTAGAGGAAGAATATGCATTTAGTGTTAGGGTTAGACTAAGTCTTAGTTAGTTATGGTAAGTGGAGATTGAGTCCTAGTTAAAAGGAAACATGCTAAGAATAGGTCTGTGATGAGGTGTCTAGGTGATGTGGTGGGGTGAGGTGTCTAGGTGAGGTGGAAATTAGTTCAATTAAGGTAATTAAATAATGAATATTGTGAGAATGGGCATTAATTTAATTATAGGTAATTAAATTAATATACATGTGGGGTGAAGGGGAGTGTGACCCAAATTTGGTGTCTATAGCATGATCCATTCTTCATGGATCTCTTCGTACTTATTTCTTCCTCCATACCTTAACTAATTCTTTTGGTATTCTCCTAAAGTTCATGGAGTTGAGTCACTTGGATATAGAAAATTCTTTTTCTATTGTTTTTCACCTCATTCTTCATATCACATCATGTATTCATTCTAGAATCCATGGTTTAGAATATATTTTGTCCTTTCCTTCCTACATTTACGTGCTTCTCACACATGTGGATTGGTTATTCATCCATGGGGAAATTTTCAATACCCATATCTACCATCAACTTCTTGATTTCTAATAGAAAATTCCATAAGTATGATTTGCACGGTCCTTGGAAGAAGTTGAAATGGGATTCATCTACACAAGAAAATGTAGATACGAGTATTTAATAATATAACTACGAAGCATACCTTTCCACCAATAATCCACCACTTGTGTCCAAGTTGCAACATGTCATGCAATTATTCTCAAGCTCTCAATATTCCAAGGGTTCTTTTTCCAAAATTATGATTCTTTTCCAAACAATAAGATACTAACCAAGCATGCAGTGTAAAGGAAGTTAAAAAAATGTCTCATACAACCCATCATAGAGACTCATTTCCACCTAAGATTTGGTGAAAAATCCTTCCAAATTAGATGTTTATGTATGAAGGTTTCTTCAATGAGTCTATTGCTAGGCCTCAATATTCTCCTACACGAGTCTTAACATATTTTATCCACTTCATCTTTGCATAGTTATGAGGGTCTGAAAATGGAACCAAAATATTGCACATCTAGTTTTACTATAAAATCATACATGCATGTGAGTTTTGAATTTGGCACCTAAAAATGTATCTAATCTTCATACTAGCCTATCATGTCAAATCAGCAATGCAATGAAATTACTTCGATATGAATATAAGTAGAAATCGAACACCAATGGACCCCAAGATAGAGATGAATGATCACAATATGAAAGTATAATGACTTAGCTACTTTAAGGGGGAAATGTCCAAACCATGTAATAAGACTCAAGTGCTCAATATGATGATCCTATACTACTCACTATATATATATTACTCTGCTATACAAAACACCAACGGCCAACCCATTAAGCATATGAAAGCATAAATAAATATGATATGCCATGATAAGAGATTATGTTAGCCATACGTTGGCTATCTATATCCCAATATATGACATAGGACTAAGGGTGTAGCATGCCATCCCCCTTATAAGAAACATTGTCCCCAATGTTGGTAATATTTTGATGTTCTTTGCATGAATGCTTCATTTTCTAATGTTATATCTTCAATGTCCAAATTCTTCCACTTGATCGATACTCGCGATGACCCTTGTACTCAAATTATTAGTGTGTCTTGGGAGGATTATTTTAGGATTTAAGATGATGCATTCCTCATCATGAATATCTTATACCACTTGTAATGAAATTACTTAGATCTGAATATCAATAGAAATTGAACACCAATGGACCCCAAGATAGAGATGAACAATCACAATATGAAAGTATAACGAGTTAGCCAATTTTAGGGAAAAACCTCCAAACCATGAAATATGACTCAAGTGCTCAAGTATGCTGATCCTATAATACTCACTAACTCTTGTATATATACTAATATGATATGCAAAGCACCAAGGTCGACCCATTAAGCATATGAAAACATAAATAAATATAATATGACATGATAAGATATTATGTTAGCTACAGGTCAGCTATCCATATCCTAATATATGAACTAGGAATTAGGGCGTAGTATGAAACTTTGGAGAGATCGCCCAAAGTGTAAAAATTCTAGGTTCCATCAAGTTTCACAATTCAATGAAGTGGAATAGATATATACAACATAAGAATGAGCAACACATACAAACTAGATTTTCCTACTTATGCTAAAACATACTATCGCTCCAAAACCATTCTACTCTCATATTCATCATTGATATCTTTCTTAGACCTTATTTGACCACATGCCCTCATACCCATTTACACATATACCACTTATACTTACACTCACTCATATGCCACCACCTAGACACACTTTTCAAAGAACCCTTCATGGGGACTACATACTAGTGAGGACATTTTCCTTAGCTTAGTCTTTACAAAGATATTATTAACCCACAAGTTATTTCAAATATTAAACTATTACATCAAGTGGTGGATAGCCCACATGTTGCTGCTAAGTGCTGCATGGTGAGTGATTTTAATAGTCCCTTGGCTATATTTATCCATGTCCTCATTTTATCCTCCTTGTGAGATATCCTTGCACTATTATCTTTAGTCTATTCTATCCATCCCTACACTACTTCCATAAAAGTGATCCTAATTGTTAGTTGATGTTTCTTTTAGTATTGTCTATATTTGACACCTCCTATTCATACATGTCAATGTTGCAATTATGTCTCATTCTTTGTGCTGCATGCTAAACCCCCGAATACTTTGTGCCTCTTTCCGTGCTATTACTTTTCCAAAATTTCCTACATGGATCTCACATTCCTCATGCCCATGGGTATTTTCCCTTCTCCAACATGCTTCTCACCATCCTAATTACACACTCATATATTTCTTATGTGATCTTTCCCTTTCCATTTTACGTGCAACCTTCCTTTATTTTTACATGCATCCCTTAAAGAATAAATAATTTTTTTGCTCCAATGTGGGATAGAAGAATAAAGAATACTAGAATTTAGGGGTACAACAGAATTACTTCGTTCAATTTGTAAAAATAGCCGCTATAACCCCAACCACTCTTTTCCCAAATCTTCCCCAGAAAGTCAACCTTCCATTACCCCAATCTAAGTCTAAATTAAGTTCATCTACCCCTATTAATTCTCATATCCTTGGTCAAGTATATGTCAAATAAGATATTTTCCCTCAAGAAGAAGAAAAATTGATCTCCTAAGCCCTAAAAAATTAGAATCAAGGGTATCAAAAAAGGAATTACTATCCAAATCAAGGTATGAGTAGAGTTACCAACAAATAATATTTCAAGGTGAAAATTCTAACTTACCTCTTCAAGAATTGCCTCCTCCATAACATACACATGCTCCTAGCTTAAGAAAAACTATTATTCCAATTAAAAACAACATCACTCAAGAATTTGAATGGTGTTTCCCATGCAATCATCCCCATAATAAGAATTCTTATGAAAATGGGGTGAAATGTCAGGATCTCATCGTGTAAGGTTCCTTCAATCAAAAATAATAAATGATGGAAGCTAAAAATAAAAATGTTGAAGAAGCTATGATACAAGCTTTCATATATCATATAACCCCTAAAATACCTATGACTCATATAAGTGAGGCAACTCACCATGGGTGAGGGTAATTAACCTAATAAATAAATAAAAGGTAAATAATACCCCCTCACACCAAAATATAGCCGAGAAATGTTTATTGTATGGGAGTTATGTTTTATTGATCAATATGGAATAATACATTATGGATTCATTCTATGTATGGATATGTGCGTATCTTTTTCTTTAAATTACTAAGAATATAAATGATATATTGTATTATGTTGTTAATTACTTCATTATCAAAATTTTAAACATGATTCAAACCCATAATATCTCATGCCTCCGATGAGTACCATAAGGTTTCCTACCTTAGTGTGATATCCTGACATGGGAAGATAATATTATTAGCATGTGCTAGGGTGGTAGTATTTTGGTACGCATGTATGGTTGAACTAGACATGCAACATCTCTTGATTCTCACATCAAACTTGACTCACTATAAGGACTTGATTCTTTTTCTGAACTTAATTTATGTGATTCATGTTGTCATGCAAAATATTTAGCATGAAAACTTCAAAAATTTCCATGATAACCTAAGCCACATTTGAAAATCCTTCTCCCTAGTCAATGTAGACCTATCCTCGGCCAACTCAGTCATTGTGTTACTCTCATAATGGCCAAGAGGAATGTGATAATGTGATTTTAAAGTTTGTTTCATGTGTATGGGATTTTATTTAAATTGATCCATGAATATTTGGAGATCCATGAGAAGACAAGTGCTTTTGGAAGCTCCAAAAGAGTTATTTTTTAAAATCTTTTTTACACCTAGTGAGCACCCCCCGGGAATGCACAGGGAAAAGATAAAGCATAAAAATGTGTGTGGAATATATATTTAATAATCTAAGGAATTTTAGGAATTTTTTTGATAAAAATAAAGTTTCGGAACAAGTTATATAACAACGGAATAGTCGTAGCATGGTGTAAGGAAATGAAAGCAATGAAAAAGCTAGTTGGCTTGTTCTAGATGTATCAGGAGCCTTAGGATGATTTGGAAAGCAATAAAATACTAATTGGAAAGATAAGAATGAAAAATTCAAATTTAAAAAGGTCTCGGGAGATTCAAAGGAGCATATTTTCATATTTTATCCCAGTAGTGCAAATGAAGATTTCAGATCTTGGTGATGAATAAAATGAATATTATGGGAGTTACAAGGATATTTGTAACCTGATTTAAAGGTAAAATAATATAAAATTCAAACATATAAATTATCCATAGGATAATTGGATAAATTGTAGATTTCTCTCCGGTGGCATTTTGACCTTTCGGAACCGCTCATGACCGAGAATTGAAAAGGGAGATAAATTTTAAAAAAGAGGAAGAATAAAGGTATTAAAATGGTTGAAATTTATTCCTTGAGTTTTTACACTCAAAAGGATATACATTTTTCATATTAAACACTAAGGGAAGCTCTCATGGCAAGAAGACACTTTGGTAGGCTATTTTTAGCAATGTAATGGTGAAGGCAAGTTTCCAAAAGTGGAAATTTCACACTTGGAGACCCCTTATGTCACTTTTTAACTTTGAAAAAATTCAAATTGTACACAGGGACACAAGAATGTGCTAAAATTTTGAGAGGTTCATGTTTTGAAGTTGCATCATTTAAAGTATCACTTAAGGTGTTAGAAATGTGTTATCCACTCACAATTTAAGCTGGCCCCTTCCTCATGATGAGGCTACCCATGGTGAAATTTTAAAATCCTTCTGTCCCTTTCCCCCTTTTTCCCTTACTAAATGTGGTAAGGGACACGAGGACATCTGATACCCATTTAGTAACTTTTAACCCATGCTCTCATCTCATCTAACCCAGGTTAAGCAGGGTGAGTTAAGGAGTGAGTTAGCTAGGTTTGGGAGAAGGGGTGAGTATAACAATCATAATTAGCTAGTTTTAAATAATTTTAAATATTTTTCCATCCCTCCATTTCTACTGGTACACTTTGTTATGCTGCCAAAATTTCTAGGAAACTCCATTGCTACAACCACACTTTTTCTCATATCTTCTTGATCCTTGCTATGTTTTTCATAAAATGTTTCCTATAGCTTACATTCTAGAACACCTTGAAGATGATACAAACCTCATTTCAATTTACTCCCTAAATTTTTTACAACATCAATTTGAATATTCTATCAAAAAGAGTTTCCTTTTTAGATCCCAAGAGTTCCGGTGATTGAAAACACTTAAAAATTGGAGCATAGAATCACATTGAAAAAACTAATCAAACAAAACAATTTTCAGCTCAATCCAAAATATATAAGGAACAACTATATTTTTAGCAAGTTGGCATCAAATCCATACTAAAAATAGTAAGTTTTAAAACAAAGAAACAATAATTTTGAAACCTTTGTCCAATTTCCTAAGTCCGAAACTCATTAAACTACAAAACTTGAAAATTAGGAAAATTAGCTAAAAATAGAAATTGAGGGTGAGGTGTGATTTAATAAAAATAGTAAGTATCCAGATTAAGTTCAAATTTCACACACACCTCCCTCTCACCACCCTCTTACTATCTCTAGACATCATGAAAATCAAGTACATCAGCTTCGAGCCAATTCCCACTCTGGCCACCGAGTATCCAAATGTGGGAGATAGTGATGTGGTACAAGGTTGCCGAAAGAAAAATAACTATAATTTAGAGGTCCAAGGTTGGAGAAAATCTTCTGGAATAACTTGAACTAGGAGCTATTGATCCTTTTTAGCCTCTTAATAACTGGTAGATCCATGTATTCTTGTTGAAGCACTTAAATCAACTCATCTCGGTCATGCTTTGGTCTCTCACCAAGCACTTGAGATGCCTAATTTCATTTCCACACCTGCTGAGCCTTTTCCATGGGTAAATGAATTACTTGGAGAAGAATAAAGGACGGTACAACAATTAGTGACACCTAACCTCGAGGCCATCTCAAAATACATAAAGACCAAGAAGGGTAAGAAAGCAAAAGAAACTTCCCATTTCTACACCGAGGCTTCGGAGCTCAATATGTGGAGGTGGCACATCCAAAGGTAAATAATCCTATGAAAGAAATGACACATGATGATTATGTAATGATGAAGTTATATTTTGGTCAAGCTACCCACGAGGGTGATTCTCACTTGTTCAAGGAGTCTTCAACTCATATCCTTGCACGGAATGAGGAATACGGAAAACCATTTATGAATTGGATCAACATGTTAGAAATTTTTCCTCATATGTACAATCCTTTCTTGAATCAGTCTCTTCATCCTTTCCTCCAATTGAATATATATCTTCCATTTGTAGCTTCTATTTCCAGAAAATCAAGAGATCTCATGTGTTCACCATGTAGGGAAGAGCCAATGATAAATGGGTGGACATGATTATTGAAAAGGGGAAGAATTTTCTACGAGGTTATTACATGTTTTCAATATGTCTCGACTACTATGTCAAAGATTAAAGATACTAGTTGAAATATTAAGGGGGAAAAGGCCATTTGGAAAAGTATTCTCCCATTAGTATCTAAGATGTCCTTTATTGAATCTAACTTTTTAGTAAGTCATTATGTGTTTTCATCCATTCTTTGAGAACTTGTCCCCATTTGGTCCCATAAAATTATTTCCAAGTGTGATGTACTAAATGATGCCATTTCCAAGCTTGAGGCATGTGAAGAAAATGTCTTTGGCATCTCAGATGAGATTGTCAAAAGTGTGCAAGGTTTGGGAACACCTTCGCTTGATAAGAACACATCATTAGAAAGACTCCTAATTTATTTTCAAGAGCTGGTATAGAAAGATGCGGGAGAACCCTCTTTGTTAAATGAAAATACTTTGGAATCTTTTGTAGATATTAGAAGCTTTATTTATAATACTATATAAGATCATGAGAATTGGTTCACACAGTGCAAAAGGATTGGTAACATTTGAGACTTGGCTTAGTACTTTGGAACATGTGTGCATCTTGCATTATGAGAAGGTAACATTTACACTGGATTAATTCAACAAGGATGTAAAGGGCACAAAGTTCACCATTGAGGATCTTCCGAGAACCCAACTGGAGTTGATTCTTCATTAGAGGAGACCTTTTCATCAAAAATTTGATCAAATCCCTTCTTCTTCTCCCTCTTTCTTCTCTTCACCTTTCGAATCCTTCATTGTGTATGATCATGGTATTTTTTCTTATTCACCTAAATGACTCTATAATGTTTCATTATAAAATTCCCTTTTGATTTATACAAAGGGGACTTATTTCCTCACTTCCTAGGAAGATGTAAAGTCACAAGTGGGATAATATTTTGAAAGTTCATGTGGGGGGTAGATGAGAAGACAATTCACAATGCTATAAATTGTAATGTATTATTCATTCCAAAGGATTTTGAAAGTAATTTTTTCTGTAGCAATTGTGGATTTTTGTAGGTTATTGAGATTTTTATCACCACTACATAAGAAATAAGAGCTGCATTTCTTCCATTTCCTTTACTTATGCTTTCCTTTATTCTCTATCTATTTTGTAACTTTGTAAACATAGTGATCAAGAAGGAAATTTCTATCCTTAATTGATGAATGTAAATAACCGTGTTTCTATATTGTTAGTCTTGATAATTGCTTATATTGTTTTTTTCTTCTAATTAAATGTGGAACTCTGGTTGGTTATTATGTGTGAACTATGCTAGTTCATGTTGGAAGAAAAACCACCTGGGGGTGAATCAGTGAGCATTAAAAATTTCTTTCACATTTACTTCAGCCATTCATTAATCATTCATAAGTTTAACCATGAACCAATAGCCATGATCCAATAACCATAACCAAACATAAACAAAGAAGAACACATCAACACATGAACACAAGATATAAGTAGGAAAACCTCAAGGGGAAGAAAACCCACTAAAATAAATATTTATTACAACATTGATTTAAATTTATTTGAGCATCAACCCAACAAGGAGCACCAACCCCTAGGTTTAGTGAGGCAATGACCCACAAGGAGCACAAAATCTTAGAGTTAGTAGAGCACCACCCCTTAGTTTAGTGAGGCACCAACCCCACAAGGAGCACCAAATATTAGATTTAGTAGAGCACCAAACCTATAAGGAGGCACCAAACCCATATATGAATTAACACAATCTAAATCCATCTAATTTTTTTACCTTTGAAATGTTTCACTAAAAAGTGATGATGACACCAATTTAGCTCACCTTCTCTTTATCTTCCTCAAACTTCCTTCTATCCTTCCTTTCTTAAGAAATTATTCCTTCAAGATTATTAGGTCATCTGACATAACTCACTAACATTAGAAAAATATTTAGAATATTACATCATATTCTTTTCCCTCTCTTCATGGTCACAAAGACCTCTTTCACCTCTAGAAACATCCCTCTAGCTTTCACTTTTCATCCTCTCTCACTTGCTTATATACATGAATTAGGATCATATCAAACCTAGGTCAGCCTTCATAGGAATAATAACATCACATAAACATGAAAAAATAATAATAAAACCATACATATGACCACATAGGTCGTAAATATCATCTTCACACCCAAATCCTCCACTAGGACACAAGAAGGCCCAAAATACTAAATTAACCCACTCACCAAATCTGATTGTTCTTGAGCAACCAAAAATTTCACCAATAATAAAGGACAACTTAGAAATGTTTTATAAGACCATTAGAAACTTCCAAAATCCTTCTACACCTCTGCACCATCATCTCATGCAATGACACCACCTTTAAGAGCAACCTTCTTCACTAGGTCTAAGACCTACAAAATTAGTCTTCAAAGATTGAAGCCAAAACCTCATAAAATTACCTCAAATATGAAAGTATTATATACAATTGGAAATCACATTACACCAAGGTCATCACCAGATGATAACCATGTAACAAATTAGATTGAAACACCACCAAAATGCCTTTGCAACCAGGTCACCTGAAACCGCCCAAAACCGCTTAAAACCTAGTCTTGAAAAATAGACTTGCACATACCATATAAGGAAAAAAATAAATTTGAAACAAATATAGATGTGAATTATAACTCCCATAATTCATCTAAAAATAATTTATTCACCCATTATGATGCAAAAACTGAGAGAAATATCAAATTCTTTAGAGACTTGCATTTTGAGTGGGGTCCACATACAATCAAGACACCTTACTTTCACTTGGAGAAATATGGAGCAATAATATAAAACCTCAAATCATAATATTAGGTAAACTAATAAATTTGTGCCACTACAATCAAGTTTCTATCCATTGCTTCATACCTAGGGTTTTAGGATGGTTTAGAACCTCCTTAGCTTCTTAACGATTGTTCATAAAACTCTACCCGTTAATGTCTGAAATAATGATTGTAAAATAATATTAGGACAATTCCACAACTACCATGAAGATATTATCCTCCCATGCATACCTCACATGTGCCAACGAGCATCAGAAAATCTAATTTGAGTTTAAAATCTCACCTCTACAAAATCGGTAGGGGTAAAACTCAATTTCTTGCTTCACCATGAAAACCAAGACCTAAAACTTAGACCACACCTTAATATCAACCTTATACACCTTCCAAAAGGATCACATTTCCATTTCCATGCGTAAATCAGTCTAACCAATCTCATTTGGGCACCAAATGCTTAAGAATAGGTCTAGTGTAAACTTATAAAGTATGACTTAGCCCTATACCTGCACTTTGAGACAATTATGAGTGTATTTGAAACACACTTAAATAATTCCCATACTCTCACCATGCTTATAAAACTACTACACACCTGTAATCCATCATGTCATACCATACCTATTAATTGGGTTTCAAGAACAAATACCTTGAACATGTTTTCTTCACCAATTTTGACTTCCTCATCTCTTTGGAACACTTGCACACTTACAAGGACCTTCAAAATACTTCATGACACCTAAGAAACATCACCACAACACTAAAACACCTCTGTAAGTCATTACAAGCCATAAAAATGACTCAAGACACCATGTAATCTCAACAAGACACTACTAATCAACCTTCATGTTTCTTACTTCTTTTGACATCAATGACACCTCGAAAACACTAACAACATAAAATTTTGAAATCAATGACATTATAGAATTCAAATAATTTAACAATAGTATACTCAAACCTTGACCACTCAAAAATAATAATTTTCATGAATATGAAGCATTCAACTCTCCAACACTCAATAATCACTCTTCAAACCCTTATTTCAAAGTATTCAAACATGTATAATCCAGAATAATTTTACTCATCATGATCATTACACTCTTCTCAACTTGTTCTTATCATTTATAGGTCTTTTATATGCCCTTGAATCACTTGGCACTTCGTGCTTGAAATTCCTTCATTTCTTCTTATGACTATAAAACAATCTTGAATATCTTCTCAAACCTGCCTCACAATATATCTCTCGTAATGTGCCCGATTTGAATTTTCTAACTTCAAGTTTCTTGCAAATATTATTCTTATACCCCTTTTTGCAAGTATACAACCTTGGAAAAAATAAACACTTACCGATGCTCTGTCTTCATGATGAGATTATAACACATTGTACTTCATGACACATGATTGATCTTGATCTTTGATGGGCTTATCATGATAAACATACTAAGACTTATGTCATGAATCTTCACACATATATCTATCCATCAAGGACTATCAAGCATATGCATTATTGATACACACATCTTCACAATATTACTGAGTCTTCTCATAAACTCTTCTAATGCTCAAACAAACATCTTCTTATTCTTCAACCATATTAGAGCACTCTTCCTATCAAGACCTCAAAAGCCATCCATGTTTACACTTCATGCAATAAACTATACATACCCAGTTTTCGAGGGATTTGACTATTTGCTCAAAACATACCCTCAATGACACACTAAACTATGTTACCAATACAAATGAACTCAAGAATCCATTTTATTTCCAAACACACAACTATCCTTCAATATGATTATATGATTGTGACATACATGACTAGACCAAGACATCATTCCTTCAATCCTATCTATAAAAACTCAACCTTTCATGTTAAATACCAACTTGATATAACTTAAAACATATTCATGGACAACATGTTATCACATAGTAGTGCATTAAAGTAAAAATATCCACAAAAAACATGGATTAGGTCTTAAAACATAGTTTCAAGCATATTCATGCAACTTAACTCCTTCAAATCCTTTATAAACAACTTTTAATACCATGTACAACCTTCATATCTTCTAACAAGTATAATATAAAAATAGTGACACTAAACACATACCTTCAAGACTCCTTATTAAGTAGCACATCTTCTTGAAGAATTCTTCCCAAATTTGACAGACGTGTAATATTATTTGCAATATTACATCATGTTTGCATATGTTCAACACACTTCATACTTCTTTGATACACTTCTCAAGGAAATATATCTCCATGAAAAGACTTAAAATTATTAATGAGAAAACTTCTCAGTTGATGTAGACCAATATATGCCTAAAAACACCATCTCATGTATACCAAAGTTATCTATCATGGTTAATACTCTTCAATTATGTCTCCCTACTATCTAGGCCTTCAAGAACCCTTCTTGATCCAACTCATCACTTAACACAATGAATTCATAACATATATTAATTCAACAAGAACATACATTTGAAAATGCATATATGAGAAATTATTTCAAGCTTAGATAAGTCTTTCATACAAACTCGAACAAACCTCAACACTTCAAATGCTTCAAATAGTCTATCAAAAATAAAAAACTATAACATAGCCTCATGAGGAGATAAAAACATAAACATGTCTCAATCATCTTTACTAAATATTCAAAATGATGAACATGCCTACAACACATATTGTTGCTGCTTCGATTGGATGATGAATTCCTTCAAGAAGCAAAATGAAGACACCATATATCACTCAGGGCTCTAAAACGCCATGAACTTAGGAGATTGCCAAATATCCATCTTATTTTCATCTAACTTGCAACTATAAGAGTGATTTACTAACTTTAGTAACCTTTTGTTCTTCTTAGGAACTCTAGGATTGATGACTTCATCATTTTCCTTCTCTTTATAGGATGAAAACATGTAATTTCAGATCTTTACAAAATTTTATTTGTTCTCTTTCATGGAAAATAGTCCACTAGGACTTGTAGGCTATTTAGGACTCACCTTGATTATTTCTTAATCTTTCTTCATAGTGTCTTAATGATATGAATTCTTGGAAATCTTGACTATCAAAGGATCCTTCTTGTCCTCACCAATAGGATCTACATTCATGATAGACTTGACTAACTTATATTCCTTGTTATTCAATTCAGATCCTTGTTCTACCTTGACACCCAATTTTCCTTGACACTTGGACTCAACAAGATCATCCCTTACTGACTTAGGTCTCCAAAATTTTACTTAGTAATCAACTACCTAATGGACAAAATAATTACATTTAGAACAGTAGTCATGAAACAACCTTCTTGCATGCACCAATTTATTTCTTTGACTTGAGAACCTTCTAGCTATGTCAAGATAAATCTTTCAATGTGTCCTTTATCATGAAAAATGTAGCACTCCCTATATTGATGCATATTATAATTCCTTCCATCACTTACCTTGAAATCCTTTATAATATAACCTCTTTTCCTATAATTGTAACACAATACTTTTCTCCTTCCTCTACTATTCCTCTATGGTGAATGATGACTGTAATCCATAGCCCTATGAATAAAATATTTGCATGAATTTTTTTCCTTTGAATGAAATCACATAAATTTTAATATTTGAAAGATCATTTCCATATGAGATTTGATTGTCCATATCCACCTTTGAGAAACCTATATGCTCTCTCAAGGATTTGACCGCAAAAGTCCATAACTTGACCATCTTAGTGCTTCAGAGGATTACTTCAAGCTTGTTGAGATTGCTTCAAAGGCCCTCACTCGATACCAATTTTTGGAAGCACAACCATTGAGAGGGGGTGAATCAGTGGGAATTAAAACATTCAATCATTTAAAATTTATCCATTCATTAACCATTCATCAACTTAACCATTAACCATTAATCATGCATTCAAGAACCATAGAAAAACATGAGAAAAGGAGAACACATCAACACATGGAAATAAGATATAAGTGGGAAAACATCAAGGGGAAGAAAAACCACTATTTTTTTTTTTATTATATCCATGTTTCAAATTTATTTGAGCACCAACTCAACAAGGAGCACCAACCCCTATGTTTAGTGAGGCACCAACCCCAAAATGAGCACCACCCCATGATTTAGTAGAGAACCAACCCTATAAGGAGGAACCAAACCCCAAGATGAATCAACACTAACCAAAGCCACATGATATGTTTTTAAACTCTGAAATGTTGCTGTCACAATCGATGATGATTCAATGAAGCTCACTCTCCGATCTATCTTCCTTAAACATGATCTCGTAAGATTAATTGCTCAAGTGCTTCTTCTTAAAGATGATTTGATCTAATGCCATATCTCACCCATACTTGATATCGCTCTAGAACATAATTAAATATTCATTTCCATCTCATCATGGTCACAAATACCTCCTTCACCTTCACAAACAGTCCTCTAGCTTTCACTTTCTCACACACTCTCAATTCACTCAAATGAGCTTTCTAATTTTCCTTTATACATTTATCTTGATCCTAATAATTTAGTTCGGGAATCATAGACTAAATTACATTATAAAAACATCATAACATCATAAAACCACCATAAATGAGACCATATAGGTCGGAAATAACACCAATAACCCCAATTCCTTCATTACAACTCAAGAAGGCCTAATACACCAAAATAGAAAGTTATAGAGAAAAAACCTTCACAAAAACTCATAAATAACTTATAAATGTTATATAATCATTAAAAACCTCTAGAAACCATGAAAAAACCTACATAAATATCTCATGCCATGAAACCCTCTTGAGAACAAGCACAACCAAGATGCCCCAAAACTAGTCTTTAGAAAACAAGCTCAAAACCACATCAAATGACATCATACATACACGTGTAGTATATCAATGGAAAGATAATGATCTAAGAGTAATAAAAAGGTGAATAGGGTTCCATAAATCATACTATAGTACATCTAATAATCCTATACAAATAAGACACCCGAAACTTCCCAAAATTTCCCAAAACCATTCATGCAAAATGGACTTAAAAACCTTCTAAGGGCTCAAAATTATTATGAAACCACTCCATACATGAATTATATCTCCCATAATTCCTCCAAAAGTAGTTCGGACACCTAGTTCAATGCAAAACCCGAGAGAAATAATTTTTTTCTAGAAAACTTCCTTTTGAGTGGGGCCCACACACAACCACAACACCTAAATTACACCTAGAGAAATTGAGAGGAGTCCTCTACAACCAGAAATCACCAAACTTGCAAAAAAAAATATGTTCTTGGATACTACATCCAAGTTCTCTCCGATTCGCTTAACTAGGGTTTTGAGAGGGTCTAAAATATGTTTACCTTCTTAACAATTGTTCATAAAATTGTGACAACCAAATTAAATCATTCCACTTGGAAAAACTTATTAGTATAAATCTTAAACTATACCCAAGATATTGGGTCCCCATGCAAATCACACACGTGCCAACGAGCATCAAAATTCAACATAGAGCTAAAAATATCGCTTCTCAGGAACTCGGTAAGGGAAAAATTCACATAACTTGCTTAATCTTGCATTCAAGGACTTGAAACTTGGTCCATACCTTAGGAAGAACCTACTCCACCTTCTCCAATGATCAAATGTTCATCACTATTCTGGAAACAATCCAAATCACTTAACTAGGGCATGCTTTCTCAAGGGTTAGGTCAGGGACGGACCTAAAACCCAATTCTAATGCTTAGACCAAGACTATAAGACACTTTTGAGTATCCCAAACCCTCATACTCATACTTCTTATACTCTCAAAATATATATCCAAATCACACACACCTGTACTTCATCATACCATACCATACTTGCTGATTAGGCCTCAAGAACAAACACCTTGAACATGCTTGCTTCACTAAATTTGATCTCCTCATCACTTTTCCACACTTGATAAATTTTAAAGACCTTCATCACACTCCATAAAATCACAAAACATAACCAAGTCACTTCATCACCTCTACAAGCCATCAAACTAACTTAAGAACCCATGCAACATCATCAAGACCAAACAACTCATCAACTCAAACAACCTTAACTCGACACTACCAATCAACCTTCATGCTCCATAAACCTTTTGAAATCAAAGAAAACATATATATTTGACATAAATGAAAAAAATACCAAAAATAATGTCTTCCACTAAACTTAATAATCTTTCATTATATTACAAACTTGCTAGGTCACCACACTTGCTCTTGAAGATTGTACATAGCTCCCTCTAACTCCTAGATACTTTACAGAAAACATTTAACAACCTTACTCACTTGATGACTTACTTCAACTTTTTTCATATATTATTGAAATAACTCACCTACTCATGGATCTCAAAACACATCTATATAGCTCTCCCTTGCTTCTTAACACCTGATTTCATCAATGTTAGCTCGATACCCATTTTAAAACTTCACCAAATTTCTCACAAGATATAATAGATATAGGCCTTATTATAGTAAAACTATGACACTTTCAAATTATTCCATGCATGTAATCATCAAATGAACAAGAATATCAATATAATAGACTATCTTCATACCTTGAACCAACACATATGAAAAAAACTCTTTGTCTTCATGAATGTACCTGATCCTTATATAAATTCTCAAAAGTTCTCAAGTAACCATTTTTACTATGACACAACACTACATCATTCGCAGTGCATCAGTCTTGAACATGCTCATTCACTCCTTATACAAAGAAAATAAGTAATTTTTACAATCTTCATTATGGCTCTAAAATCATAACAATATTGGATCACACTGATTGTACCTTCAAAATTTTAATGACCAAACCGCATTTGACAAACTACAACCATGATATCTTTCTTTCTATATCTTTCAAACTCCCGGTCACAACCTTATGCCTCAAATATGTATATTACAACATGTCATAAAACTACTTTAAGATCCTATAAACATTCTTGGACTAACACACTTTTAACATGATGAAACATCCATGGGCCTAACCAATAAAAGGAACTCTTCTATGACAAGGGCTCATCAAATGCACTAATAGACCTTGTAACAACTCAACACTCTTTACACAACTTATAAAGAGTCAATAATGACTCTACATCTTAGTAAGATCAATCAATAGCTTCAAGGAACATCATACCACTTGTAAGGTTCACTAAACCATATTAGTCCATGTGCTTCTCAAATGCATTTTAGACCTACATTAGGTCACAAATCACAAATCTCGTCCCATTCATACATATATCACACTTCTAAACTATCTAACAACACTTGTGTGTCCTCATATACTATCTCGGGAGAAGATAATTACACCATTACACCATAATTGTTCCTATCTTGACAAACCTTGTAATCCCGTCGGAGGTAGGTATTTATGTTAATGCCCTGATTTCTCTATCCTGTATCATGTTATCTTTGTTTTCAAGAATTTCATACCTTCAGTCATCACTTAATATCTTCAAAAACCACCTTTTCACTCCTTCTTTGTAACATTTCATCATGACTATACGTGCTCAACTACTATAGACTTATACAAACATAAATAAGGTCTTAAGATACTATTTAAGGCTTCAAACATGCTTTATATTGTCTATCACCTAATAGGGACCTTACATACTTACTTGAACCTCATAGAACTTTGAATTAGGTTTTCAAAGCATAAACCCTATGCTCAAACATACACATCTCACTCTTTAATCACAAACTTTATTTAATATACTTCATACTCATTTGATGCTCAAAACCACATTAAATTTACCTTGAAGCAAATTTCATAAGCCTCCATGAAAAAAATATGGAACCTTCTTATCTTGATTTAATTATAGAGATAAGAAGAAAATTATGAAACCAAACACTTAGGGTCAACAAGATCCCCTAAGGTCATTATTTCCTCTTTTACCCAAATAAAAAAATAAAGACTCTCAAATCAAGTATTCTTTCATATTTCTTGTCCACTAGGTTTGAATCTACATGCTTTATTGTGAAAACATTGCCAAATCTCATCCCGCCTTTTCAATATTATTATCATGCATTCAAGAGCACACACATATAGGTTAATCTATGTCTTCATAATGAAAATATCATATTGGTATTATAAGATCAATTTCCAAATCAAGATTTACAGACCTATTTCAGGTCTTAAGACACAAACCCTAGGCTCATACATGCACACTTATGCTTATCTCACTTATTGTTGAGGGAAAAATTAATAAATGAATGCAAGCCCTTTTTATTCCCTCAAAACATTTAACTAATGCCTTAATAAGATAATATTTATATACAGACTTTCGTTAGGACTCAATACTCAATCCAATGCTCACAAGCAAACACATCACTACATGTTCAAATTCTCATACACCTTTGTGGTACTCATCATTTAGAAATATGAATCCATGAGTTATATTAATACGAAAAACACATACCTTAATCATTTCAAATATTTCACCTTCTTAATAATTTAGAACAAACCTCAATAGTGATGTTCAATTCAAATGCATCAAACAATCTAATAGGACTCCAAAACTATAACCTCATGAATGATACTTAGCAGAATAAGACACCAACATAACTCATTGCTTTTATAGAGAGATTAATTCCATCAATAAACTTATAGAAGACACCTCTCATCACTTAAGGTACTAAAATACTATGAACTTAGGATATTCCCAAATCTCCATCTTCTTCTCATCTAACATGCAGTAGATATTTATGATCCTTTTTCTCTTATTTGGCATATTAGGATTGATGACCACTTTATCCTTATTCTCCTCTTTTGGATGTATAGATGTAAAACACACATGATTCTCTTGGAACAATGGCTTATTGTCAGTTATAGAAAACATACCTTCTTTTCTTGTATACATAACATAATTAGGCATGAATGTCTTGATTTCCTCATTCTTAGCCTTGTCTACACCATCTTACTTCTTGACTATACTTGATACTTATTTCACTAACTTAGGATTCCACACCATATTTTCTTTGGGAACATCAACTCTCTTAACCTTCCTAGATGAATCCTGAAGAAATATTTTTGAAATATGACCCTTGAGGTGACAAATATAGTAAACAACATCATGCATACCTCTTGACTGATGAAGACTATGATATCTTGAATTGCTCCATGGATACTCACATTTGAAGAACCTTCTACAATCCTTTTCTCTATGACCATATAAATTTCATGTATGAAAATAACTTGCATACCACATGACATTAGGGTGCCTTCTTGAATTAAACCTCTTAGTATTGACCTTTCTTGTACTAGTATCCTCTTTTTGATCCTTAGGACATGTATAGACACCTCCATGGATCTTCTTGATGATCCCAATGAAGATAAGACCTATTCTATAATTATCAGGCTTCTAACTATCCAAGAGATCATCTTAATCCTTGGAACTCTATTCAACATTCTCATAAGACTTCAACCTACTACATACATGCTCTAAATCTTCCTTCAAGGACCTCATATCAACTTCATACCTGATACAATTCTCTTCTTTATATTTTAGGGCTTTCGTCACTAACTCAACTTGACCTTCATACTCTTATTATTTGACCTTCAAGCAAGTGACAAACCTTTAATATTAGAATCCATATCCTTGATGATCTTGTTGTATACACCATCCATGTTAATGATTTATTCTTCATGATTCTTGGATTATTTGACCATGTCACTTCTTAGCGTGCATACCTACTCCTCAAGAAATTTTACCATAGATTCCAAATCTTGGTTCTCTTTCCTTAATTGCTTAGCCATATTTTTTTCAAGGATCACCTCAAGATTGTTAAGCTTGCTTCAGAGGCCCTTCTCTGATACCAATTGTTGGAAGCATAACCAATGAGATGGAGGGGGCTGAATTAGTGGGGATTAAAACTTTATTTCACATTTAATTTAGCCATTCAAGAACCATTCATCAATTTAAACATTAATGATTATCCATGCATTCAAGAACCATAACCAAACATAAGAAAAGGAGAAAACATCAACACATGAACACAAGATATAAGTGGGAAACCATCAAGGGGAAGAAAACCCACTGAAACAAATATTTATAACAATGTTGTCTCAAATTTAGTTTATAACCAACCCAACAAGGAGCACTAACCCCTTAGTTTAGTGAGGCATCGACCCCACAAGGGAACCAACCCCTATATTTAGTAGAGCACCAACACTAAAAGGAGGCACCACCCCCTAGATGAATCATCATGAAATAAATAAACTTTATTTGTTTTTCACATTTGAAATTATTCACCAACAACTAATGATGACACCAATTTAGCTCACCTTCTCTTTATTTTCCCAATATGCCTTTTATCCTTCCTCGATCAAGAACTTCTTCCTTCAAGATGATTAGGCCATCTGACCTATCCCGCCAACATTAACACACTCTTTAGAATATTACATCATGCTATTTTCCCTCTCTTTATGGTCACAAATACCTCCTTCACCTCTAGAAACACCCCTCTAGCTCGCACTTTTCATCCTCTCTCACTACAATGAAAAAATAAGCCTTCTTAACTTGCTTATATACCGACTCGAGGTTCATATCACACCTAGGTTGGAATTCATAGGAAAAATAAAATAATATAAACATGAAAAAATAATAAAAACCATACATAAGACTATATATGTCAGAAATATCATCTTCACACCCAAATCCTTCACTAGGACACAAGAAGGCCAAAAACACTAAAGTATCCCACTTGCCAAATATGATTGTTCTTGAGAAACCAACACCTTAAAAAAGCATCAAGGACCACTTATAAATGTTTTATAAGACCAATATAAACCTAAAAAAATATTCTACACCTATGCACCATCATCTCATGTAATGACACCACTTTTAAGAACAACCTTCTTCACTAAGTCTAAGACCTACAAAACTAGTCTTCAAATATTGAAGCCAAAACCTCATCAAATCAAATAAAATATGAAAGTGTGATATAAAAATGGAAATATCATGAGCTTAGGATCACCAAATTCTAATCATGCCACAAATTAGACTGAAATACCATGAAATTGCCTTTACAACTAGGTCACCTAAAACTACCCAAAATTGCTTAAAAATAATCTTGAAAAATGGACTTACAAAGACCATATAAGGGATAAAAATTGTTCTAAAACCACTCTAAACATGAATTATATCTCCCATAATTCCTCCACAATCAATTTATTCACTGGGTCCAATATAAAACCTTAGAGCAATATCAAATTCTTTAAAAACTTACATTTTTTAGTGGGGTCCACATACACTCGAAACACCTAACTTGCACCTAGAGAAATGTGGAGGAGTCCTCTACAACCTAAAATCATCATACTAGGTCAAACAATAAATTTTTGTCCACTACAACTAATTTCTCCTCCATCGCTTCATACCTAGGGTTTTACAATGGTTTAGAATCTCCTTAGCTTCTTACCGATTGTTCATATAGATTTTCCCCTTAATATCTAAATTAATGATTGTAAAGTAATATTAGGACCCTTATAAGAATACCATGAAGATCTTAGCCTCCCATGCAAACTTCACACATGCCAACGAGCATCAGAAAGTCCAATTTGAGCTCAAAATATCACTTCTAGAATCTCGGTAAGGGTAAAAACTAAATTTCTTGATTCAAAATGCAAAACAAAACCTAAAAATTGGACCAAATATAAATATTAACCTGATACACCTTCCAAAATGACCACCTTTCCATTTTCATGCTGAAATTAGTTGAACCAATCTCATTTGGGCACCAAATACTTAAGAATAGGTTTAGAGTAAACTTAGAAAACATGACTTAGCCCTATACTTGCACTCGAGACACTTATGAGTGTATCTACACCACATATACATGATCTTCATACTCTCACCATCTATATATAGCTGCTAACACCTGTACTCCATTATTTCATACCATACCTACCTGGTTGGGTCTCAAGAACAAACAACTTGAATGTTGGGTGAAGAATTTGACTAAGTATTTGAAGAGTACGTGAGAGTGTTGAGGTGCAAGAGAGGGATGTAGAAGCATGCACAAATATTAGTTAAGAATGACACACATAGGAAGGAAATATTTCATACTTAGTAGATTTTGCATGACATGGCCTAAAAATATGAAAAGTGGATGGAGTGTAAATCACGTAACGATGAAAGCATGAAGACTTCATAGATAAGCAATGGATATTTTGGGATAAAAGTGGAAGATCAAAGGTCATGCATAGTTTTTGATATTAACATTATTAAGATAGAGTTCAATTATAAATTAATCTATTATTAGCAACCATGTAGAAGCATGCAATTATTGGCTTATGGCTATTTTGAGCATGCATCCTATTTTGAGAATGCATGGGCGGTGAAGGGAAAGTACCCACCCCTATAAGTATGTAGTATTCCACTATTTTGAGAGACCACCATGTGATTTCTGAGTTGTAATAGAGATATGTTGTTGGTATGTATTTTCACGCATGATTCTATGAGAGTATTGTGATGTATTCAACTACTATTTTTGATAAGTTAATATAATGGATCATTGTGGATGGATATTGGTTGTTGATGTATCTATTCATGGTACTTATATGGTAAATCTGATCTTAATTGTGATCTGATCTAATATGCTTTCTTATTATGTGTGTTTCTAATTTGAGCTCATGGATTTGATTATTAAGATGGAATATACACTTTGATTATGGTTATGCATGATAACATCTTGACAAGACAATACAAGAGAGGGACCTGGTAGCTTCACATGATTTGGGTGAACATCCAAATTTCTCTGGATGAAGTACCAATGTGCCTAGGCAATTGAGTGGGAAAATAAGACTACATTGAACATGTTTTCTTCACCAATTCTGACTTCCAAATCACTTTGGCACATTTTCACACTTACAAGGACCTTCAACATACTTCATGACACCTAATAAACATCACCACAACACTAAAACACATCCGTAAGTCAATACAAGCCATCAAAATGAATCAAGACACCACGGGACACCATAAAATCTCAACAAGACACCACCAATCAACCTTTATGATTTTTACTTCTTTTGACAACAATGACACCTCGATAACATTGAGAATATCACACTTTGACATCAATGAAAACAAAATGCCAATAGTTCCTACACACAACAATAACCCTCCCTTTCCTAATTTCCTCAACTCTCATTTATTCATCATTGTCGCAAATTCCTCCCTTGTACTCCGTACAAGAACTTTTCCATAGGATCAACGAAGTGTTCCGTGTGATCCCGACCTATTGGAAAACCCAAAGAATTATGATAGTTTACATTCAATAATGGTAGCCTCCCATACCCAAGAAGGAAGGGATTATCCCGTGACAATTGATGGAAACACATAATTTGCAACACGAGATATTATTTCACCAATAGGTTTTGAAAACTTTGCCATGGAGCGATATACCCTTGTGCACCCATAAATATCTCTAGAAAGTATAAAAAGCACATATTTAAAAAAGTAAGTTTCAAAGTAAAATCATATTTTGAAGGTGAATCTATCAAGGAAGAAAGCCATGTCACGTCCATTTCCCACATCAAAATGATGAAGTTTCAAGATTGGTGTCCAACATCAATGAGTGACAAAAATATGAAGAAGAAGATGACCACCCTGGTTTGAATTTTTTGATTAGCCATCATTCTAGACTATCTCTTAAAAAAGTAAATATTCTTATATAATGAAGAGGTATCTTTCTTCAAATAAAAACCGATAATCAACTAAGGGAAAGAATGTGTAAACAAGAAAAATCAACAAACAAATGAAAGATAAAAGAAATAAAACACAGATAATGCCTTCTCTATTACTCTATTGAAAACCTAAAGTAAGATCATAGGAGCTCTTGGAATTGTTTAATATTGTTGATATTTGAATGTGGATGCTCTTGATATGATCTCCAAATGGATTTACAAATGCTACAAGAATATTTCATAAGGATGTTGATAATCAAATTGGCGTGAAGTTGGATGCAATTTTCTCAAAGCTCCAAGGATGGGTTTACAAAAGAAATGACATGCTTTTATAGCTGAGGGTAAGGCCATGAAAGGTGGATGAAAGTTTGAATAAGCTCCATGTTAATGAATGAATCACCCAGTCAACAAGTAGACTTGGAAATGGTAGTAGTAGATTTATAAGGGTAGTAGACATTTGGAATAGAAGAAGTTACATTTAGAAAGTTGGTTTCACGTACAACTTAATATCCCCTCCTTTCTAGGAAACTAGAAGTGGAGCTCAAGTTGATGAATGAATGAATGATATTATCAATGGATTCACTTACTCCCGATAGAGAATAGAATAGATAGGGGCCTGGGTTCACTTCCTCTTGTGCGGCTATGTAACCCTACCCTATGGAATTGCGTATGCCATGGAATGTGAATCTATAGTATTTAATTGTGAGGAAAGAAGTAACCATTTATTTAATTAAAATTTTAATTATATTATCCTGGAGGGTGTAGGGGTTAATTTAATTAACTCCAAGAGCATAATATAATTAAATTATTTAATTCTATAGGGTGAGAATATGAATTAAGAAATAGAATTAATTTAATTAATTCTAAGAGGGTGTAATGTGCATGATTAATTAATTTGATTTAATCAATTATAAGGGGGAGTATGAAGTAGGATGTGAACTAGGAACATGTATGTAATTTTTGGTGTCTAAATTTTCCCTATTTCAAGTGTTATTGTGAAGTAATAGTATTTTAAAGATAGTATACACATGTAGATAAATGAGTGGAAAGTGGTGAAGCATTTGGATGCCCTAACGAGAAGGATATGTAAGGGAATTCCCCTCAAGTGGGTGGATGATGCAGCAAGACGGTGGATGACCGCTTGATAGGAAGAAAGTAAGGAAGTTGAATAAGGATGGAAGGAATTATTGTACTCATAACATGAACGCCATTTAGAGAGTTTTAATAAAAGAGAAACCTTTATTTTGTTATTGCACAATAGAGTTGTCACCATGATTATGAAAGAATCAAGATGGTTAACCCAAATGTGCGTAAACAAACTAACGCACAAAAAAGAAAATATAAAAAGGAAAATTGACCTAATGTAAAGAGTAGGTGTAGGAATTAGGGTTATAAAGGAACCAAGATGTTATCACACTACTTGTAATTGGTCCAAAAAGTATTTATCAACAATGCAAAGAAACATAAAAAAATAAGACAATCGGCTATGCCCCTAATGCATGCCAAAAGTATAAGTATGTAGATGCAAATTACCCCAAGGTGGGAATAGGATCATAGGAAGAGCGAGTAATGATATTCCTTATGACACTCTTGTTGGATATTATTGACAAATGATCTCGAGAGAAATGGGCCCAGGTGAAGTTATATCGTGAAGGAAAACAATTGTGTGACTTGCCCCAAGCAGAGTTAGCAATCATGTAAAGGGAAGAAAGTGATATTTGTAAGATCGGAACGATCAATAGGGTAGTATATAAAGGCATGAATCTATTAATATTGTGTTGAAATTTTGAAAGATTCACTTCAAGGGTTTTCCAATTGTAGGATTTATGTGATAAGTGAATGTTTGTTTGAATTTTTTAATGATTTTTATGATTTTTTTGAATTTTTGAATATACACTTTTTTGATGGTTTTACAATTTTTTTAAAAAACTTGATACAAAGAAAGAGGAGCGACGTTTTTGTTACACTTGATTTATTATGGACAAACAATGCTGCCATAAGCATAAAATAAACATGTCAAAAAAACCCAATGTGAACATGAAAGAACCACACAAAAGTTATATGTGAACTAAGATACCAAAAATTTCCTACAATTGGTCTACAACAAAGGTAAAAAAAGTACAATAAAATAACAAACTAAAAGAAGCAAAAGCATTGTCATGATGTTGACAAACCATGCACAAGATAACACAATTTGTAATAATGACATCTAATGACACTATGAATGTGTTCCACATTGAAGAACTATACATGTATGAATGCCCCCGAGTGATAGCCTAGAACATGAGTGGATTGGATCGGGCCGAAGAGTGGTGTGATACTTACATACTCCAAGATATACTCTTGTTGGATCCCATTGAAGTTTGATCTCTTTGTTGGATTAAGATGTGAAATCCAAATGTGCCCCAAGTAAAGTTATATTGTGAAAGGGATAATTGATTGCTTGTCAAAAGATGATATGGAATGATCATGAGGAACACCGTTAAATGTCGATATTGTTGAAATGGGTTACATGACTCCTTAAAGTTAATCAAAAAAATTCTAAATTTTTTTCTTGTTGACAATTTTATACTATTTTTGGATTTTGGAACCGTTTTATACTATTTTTTATTTTGTGAAAACATAGTTAAATGTTTTTGATGTTTTGGAAACATATTTGAATGTTTTTGAAATTTTGTGAAACATATTTGATTTTTTTGTAGTTTTCAACATATTTGATTTTTTTGTAGTTTTTAACATGCTTGAATGTTTTTGGAGTTTTTGGACATTTTAAAATGTTTTTTTAATTTTGACTCGGTAAAGGGGTTACACAAGATGAACTCATGTTCAAAAAATTGTAAGAATTCCATTCCATTGACATAATGTAGATGATGTGATGATAGGATATATCACTCCATTCGTGACTCCACGTAACTAGGAAGATGTGAGGGATAATCATTGAGAGCCAAGAAGGACGTGAAAATAAGATGAATAAGGATATGAAAATGAAGATGATGGATGGCAAGAAACAAGTTGAAACAATGATCCATGTGAGAAAAATGTAACACATATCCATAAGATTATCGATGTATTCCAAGATGATTACAATTTATAGGTTTTGACTAGACTTACATCCAAAGATGACCTACTTATTAGAAATATATGGTTGAAGGAATTGTTGTCTCTCTTAACATGAGAAACTAAATTACTTATTGGGACCTATATGATTAAGAAAATTTGATTCATATTTGATAAAAGATTTATTGATTAATTGTTTTTGTGAAGGACCCCTATATGTTTCTCCATGCCACTAGTAAGAGACATGGGTTCAACATCAAAGATAAAATGTAGGTAAGGAAATATTCCTACATTCCCAATCTCAAACTAATAGCAAGAAGTATGGGCTCATCACCAAAGACTATGAAGGATGAAAGGTGTAATGATATATTTATATTTTTGTATTTTTAGATTGATTTTTCCTTGGTTATTAATAGTGTGCTTGTTGGGAAGGAACGTTACGCCCCCAATTCTTAGCCACATGTGATTAGTAGTATGTAAGGGTTTAACACCGTAGAATGAAATGGGTGGTCAAAAAGGAATGGGTAAAGAATTTTAGAGATTTATGTTAAAGAGAGAGATTTTTGAAAGGAGGAGTTGGCATCGTAAGCTTCAAGAAAAATAAGATATCTTCCAATGGATGAAATAATTAAAATTGTTTGTTAAATGAGTTAACCATGCAAGTGGCCTTCCCTAGTGTAAAGAGAATCTGTGGAAGAATATGTTTTTGCTTCTACATTTTTGATGTTCAAATAATGCTTTAATGATGGGTTGGATATGGATTTTTATTCTCTTTTTATGCTTTTTGATGTGTCTAAAATTTGGCGGATGAAGGTTTGCAAAGGACTCATCAGGAAAGAGGTCCATGTTTATGAAATTTGAATGGTCCTAATTTACGAGACTTGGGAGGATGAGGTCCAAGTCAATGGAATAGCTAGAAGGATTTTTAATGTATCCATGATTGCACTAGTCCTGATTTACGAGACTTGTGTGGAAAAGGTCCAATTCAAAGGAGGGAATATGAAGATTCAATAATTCTTGAAGTATGACACTTAGATGGATGAGGTCTAAGTCAAAGGAGGGAATCAAAATATTTGATGATTCCTAAAATATGAGACTTGGGCGGATGAGATCCAATTCAAAGGAGAGAATCAAAATATTCAAGGGGTCCTAAAGTATGATAATTTAGAAGACAAGGTCCAAGTCAAAGGAGGAAATGTGAGGATTCGATAAGTCTTGAAGTACAAGACTTGGGTGGATGAGTTCCAAGTCAAATAAGAGAATTGAAAGATTTAAGGGGTCCTAAAGTATGAGACTTGGGCGAGCATAAGGTCCAAGTGAAATGAGGGAATTAAAAGATTCAAGGAGTCTTGAGATACAATATTTGGATGGAAAAGATCCAAGTCAAAGGAGAGGATCAAAATATTTCTTGAGTCTTGAGATACGAGACTTGGGTAGACAAGATTCAAGTAAAAGGAGTGAATCTAAAGATTTGATAAGTCCGAAGTACAATAATTGGGAAGACAAGGTCCAAGTCAATGGAGGGAATATGAAGATTCAAGTAGTCCTAAAGTATGGAACTTGGGTGGAAAAGGTCCAAGTCAACAGATATAATATTAATATTCAAGGAGTTCTAACTTTCGAGATTTGGGTGGACAAGTCACAAGTCAAAGGAGTGAATCAAAATATTTAAGGAGTCTTGATTTATGAGAATTGGGTGGACAAGGTCAAGTCAATGAAGAGAATCAAATGATTTGATGAGTCCCGAGATAAGAGAATTGGGTAGAAAAGGAAAAGTCAAAGGAGTAGCTAGATTAATTTAAAATGTATCCATGATTGAATTAGTCTTGATTTACGAGACTTGGGAAGATGAGATCCAAGTCAAAGGAGATAATTAAACGATTCGATGAGTCATGAGATATGAGACTTGGGCGAACGAAATCCAAGTCAAAGGAGAGAATCCGAAGATTTAATGAGTCCCGAGGTACTAGGCTTGGGAAGACAATGACAAAGCCAAAGGAGGGAATATGAGGATTTGATAAGTCTTGAAGTATAAGACTTGGGTGGAAAAGGTCCAAATCAAAGGATGTATGATTAGATAAGCCCTCGATGGGATTAGAAGACCTAAGTGATGTTAGAGGAGGATTTTCAAGGTGGATAATATGTTGAGATGCACATTCATATGTGAGTGGAAGAATGCGAGGGAATAGGATTGATCCCTATTTATACATCCGAGGCTCCTTATAGGCCATAGATAGAAAATATTCAATATTTCTCCTATTGGCTGCTCAAACATGCACACAAGCGCGTCTTAGATCTTGGAAGGGCCGAGGTGTTTGAGACTAGAATGGAACCATCCCCAAGTTGTGGGACCTTGCATGCTTGGGATAGATCTCTAGAGAAGGCCAATTCCTTTATCTATTTCTACTACTACTACTACTCCTAGTGATGGAAGGGAAAACTAAGCTAATAATGCCAAGGGACCAGGGATAGAAGAATGACATAAAAGGAAACTACACTAAAAGGTGATAGCACTAGAAAAGAGGGATGAACACTATTTTCTCTGAGTGAGAATGAAAGGAAATGCGTGAAAGGAGGCTAGGCATAAGTAACACAACTAAACCTGTATTCAATAGATTATTCTCATGGAATACAACTAAACAAGTAACTACAAGGGATGTGAAATTGCACAACCAGCATTCAACACAAAATAAAATGCAAAAGGAAAGAATGCAAACACGTTAGGACAGAGAATAGTCACAAAACAATGCTTCTATTACTTCCAAAAATGCATAGAGCTGTTACAATGATGTAGGAGGCTGATATCCACATGCAAGAGCTAGATCTAGAGGTCTGTAACTCAAAATACAGAAAGTATGGAGTCCTGAGCAAAATGCGTAAGGATCCAGAGTGTACAACATAACAAATGAGTCTATCTCTTATATTTATAGATGAATCCATGGAGGAAGAATGGCAAAAAGGGGGAAAACTTGAATTTGAAATACAACTACCAACAAGAAGCATTTAATGCTGTAAATCCACTTTGAGATCTATGAAATATGCTTCCCCAAGCTTGTTTGGTGTGTTGAATAAGAAATGAGGGTGGATCATATCAAATCATGTGGTTGGAGAAATCAGATTTGCTCATTAATGCTTAGAGAAACATTTTACCATTTCTCACCTACTAGATCCGCCAAGAATTTGAATTTGAATTTCAATTTATAGCATTGTAGTTAATGTTAGCATATTTATAACAATTCCATATGTGTGCCAATTGGCTGAAATGATGGCAAACCGTGCAAATATTTGTCATTTCTACCACGTGTCATTTTCGATTTGTTTGCAGGATACATCACCCTGTTGGCGTGCTTTGACTGATTGCACATGGCATATTCTAACATGTTGGAAGATGACATTGGAATATATGAGTGCAAAGGAGGATGCACTGAGAGGAAGGTGCAAAAGGGCATGCACGATGCACATGTGGGAAATGAGGAAAACTGGTGTTCAAAGAACGCATAGTCAAAGCGCAACTATACAAAGTAATGGTAACGACATACGAGGATGTCATGGACTTAGCTAATTGAAGCAAGTATGAGATACGCGCGCATAGGAGGTGAAGAAAGCCTCTTAAGAAGAAGGTGAAATCAAAAAGTTGGGTGCAAGGGAGGAGTGGAACTAATAGGAAAATAAAAAGGAAGAGAGAGAAAAAAACACGCAAGGGCTCTTGAGGAGAAAGAATGGGCGCGAAGGGGAAGCTAAAACCAAGGAGTTACACCAACTAAACCCGAGTGTGCACAACCTTCAATGAGGACTTGAGAGATAGAATAATTTTTCCTAGTTACCCAAATAACTAGGAGAGTTATTTGGATAACAACTCTTTCGAGGTAGTGGATTAATGGATTTGATGAAAAATTTGTAATTAAAGTATGAAAAGGTTGTATAAGGATATTATTGGGTAGACAAGACTCATGAAGAGTACACATGTAGATACCTTGAGATGTAGGAATCATCAATGAAGAGATACCTTCCAGATTGATCCTTTGAGAGATTATTGAAATGGAAGGATGCATTGTTGTAAGTGTCCAAACTTTTTGTGGTTGTGTTTCTACAAAAGACTAGATATGTTAGGAATATGATCCAAAAATGAAGGAATAGAATCAAGCTCAATGGTGCTTGATGATGGATCCTCTTTGTAGAGTCTGATTATATTGAGGGTTGAAAGGGAGTATTAAATTAAGTTCGTTAGGGTTAGCACACTAGTTGTATAGAAAATATATCAGATCTAAGCATACATGCAAATAAAAGTGGATATTATACCAGAAGAAATATACAAAATAAGAGACATAAATCAACACCATATTTAACGTGGTTCACCTAGTGTGGGCTACGTCCACCAAGAAACAAGCCAATCTATTATCTAAAGCTTTGACAAGATATACAATGAAGATTTACAATCTTCCACACCTCTTAGATGTTTAGTAATTTCTTCCTTTAAGCTTTTTCTCTACCACCAAGAATTCTCTCTCACCAACCTTTTTCAAGTTCTTTCTAATTCTTGTTGATCATCTACTTCTAAGCCCTATCTGTTGTGCTTATATAGTCATTTATAGAATTAGGGCACTTAGCCATGCAATTACAATCAATAAATCTATTTTAATGCTAAAAATAGATATAATTCGAGAGTTAATTAAAACTTCGTTACACAAGTAATCGATGCCGGTTCTACCTAACCACCGCCGGTTCCTTACTTGCTTGACCGATGTCGATGCACCGCCCGACCGATGTCAAGTTCTTGTATTTTCTATCAAGTTCTAATTACATGCTAAAAAGAAGTAATTAAGCTTCACAACTCCCACTTGGAGTTTAATTACTTGTACCATACATGTACAACGTCATTCTTAGATCCTTCCTTGGCTTTGTTTATTCCTCTTCAAGTGTCAAACTCGAAGGCCAACAAAAGTGGAGTGTAGCTCCAACTTATCCTTTACTAATGGATTTGTTAGCATATCCGTAGGGTTCTTTTCGTATGAATCTTTTCCAGATTGGGATTGTCCATCCTCAATACCTGCTGTATGGAGTGATACCTCAACTGAATGTGTTTCATTCTTGAATGAAACGCTGAGTTCTTTTCCAAATGAATTGCACTATGACTTTCACTAAACAGTTTACAATCACTTTGCTCCTTTCTCATCTCTTCCATGAACCTACTCATACATATCATCTCCTTGCTAGCCTCTGTAGCTGTAACATACTCTACCTTTGTAGTAGACAAAGCCACAACCTTCTACAATCTTGAAATCTAGCTAATTGTCATTCCACCTATTGTGAAAATATATCTAGTAGTGCTCCTCCTACCATCTAGATCTCCAGCCATATCCAAATCAACATAGCCACATAATGAAATATCCGAACCTCCATAGCATAACTACATGCTAGATGTCCCTTTCAAATACCTGAGTATCCATTGGACTACTTTCCAATGCTCTTTACCTGGATTAGCCATATATCTACTCACAACTCCCACTGCATGTGCAATGTATGGTTTGGTACAAACCATAGCGTACATGAGACTTCCAACTATGAAGCATATGACACTTGTGTCATGTATTTGACCTCCTCATGTGATGAAGGAAATTGATCTTTGCTTAATTTGAAGTGTCTAGCCATAGGTGTGCTAACATGTTTTGCATTCTACATGTTGAACCTTTCTAATAAAAAAGACATACAATTTCTTGTTTTTCCTGTCTTAATGTATTTTCATACCAAGGATTCTTTTTGTATCTCCTAAATCCTTCATAGCAAATGTGTGAGCTAGATTTCTCTTAAGCTCACCAATGTCCTACATACTAGATCCTGCAATAAGCATATCATCCACATACAAGTAAAAAAATAATATAGCTCCCATTTTCAAGCTTCTTGAAATAAACACAATGGTTAGATTCACATCTCAAGTAACCATGCTCATGCATAAAACTATCAAACCTTATGTACCATTGCCTTGGAGCTTGCTTGAGCCCATATAGGCTCTTTTTCAACCTACACACTAATTTCTCCTTACCCTTGACTTCATACCCAAGCGGCTGCTGCATATAAATTTCTTCATCCAAATCACCATGAAGGAAAGCCATCTTCACATCTAGTTGCTCTAAATGTAAATCCTCTACTGCAACTAAAATCAATACAATACAAATAGAATTCATCTTAACAACAAGAGAAAATATTTCACCAAAGTCAATACATGCTTTCTATGCAAATCCCTTTACTACAAGCCTTTCCTTGTACCTTTTCTATCCACCCTCTTCTTCCTTAATCATGTAAACCCACTTGTTCTGTAATGTCCTTTTACCTAACAACAACTTAACCAAATCCCAAGTTTGGTTCTATTTCAAGGATTCCATCTCCTCATTCATTTCATGCTCCCATTGAATGTGAGTTTTATCTTGCATTGATTCTTTAAAGCTCTCGGGTTCACCACTATCACCAATAATAAGTAAAATAGAAAAGGTGTAAATCTTTTTAGAAGTTTACTTACCCTTTATGACCTTCTCAAAGGAGTTTGGGGTACCGGAGACTCAATCTGGGCCTCCTGGACATTCTTATCAACTTCGACATTGATCGATGCCGTCACCTCTAACCGATGTTGGTTCTGCTAACCGATGCTAGTTCGATCCTCTCTAACCATTGGTGGTTCATTTGACCGATGCTAGTCTAGGTCTAATTGACCATGGCTACTGTGTATTTTTTTAGGTGTTTCTTTAAAACCTGAGAGTTCATTTTCATCAATAAAATTCTCATTTTTCTCATCTTTGGGTCCCAAAATTTGATCCCTGTACATTCTCTTTTCATTCCATTTAACATCATGACTCCTAATAATTTTAGAATTCTCTAAATCCCAAAAATGGAAACCGAAATCACCAGATCCATAACCAATGAAAGTGCACCTCTTGGATTTTGCATCTAACTTTTTCTATTTTCCCTATCAACATGCACAAAAGATTCTGAACTAAAAATTTAAGAAAAGAAATATCTATCTCTTTTTAGGTCCAATCTTCCTTTGGTATTCCTCCATCTAGTGAACTTGAAGGGCCACGGTTGATCAAATAAACCGCTCTATCAACCTGCTTCCACCCAAAACTCAAAGGGCAATCCGAAATGTATCCTCATACTATTAGCACGTTCCATGATTATCCTATTCATTATTTCTGCAACACCATTTTCTTGTGGTGTTCTTGAAACCATTCTTTCTCTACGTATCCCATTCACTAAAAAATAATCATTGAAATCCTTGCTATAGTATTCACCACCATTGTCAGATCTAAGAAACTTTAAATACAAATTTAATTCATTCTCAACAAGGGATTTCCATATTTTAAAAGTATCAAAAACATCATATTTACATTTAATAAAATAAACCCATATGTTTCTTGTAGCATCATTAATGAAAGTAACATAATAATGGGATCCTCCATGAGAAGCCACCTGAGATGGTCCCCACACATCTGAGTATACAAGCTCCAATTTTTGCTCTTCTTAGTTGCCCCAACTTTGAGAAATCTTAATCTCTTTTTCTTTCCAAAGATACAATGCTCATAGAAATCAAGATCTAAATATTTCAAATCTAATAACTTACCCTTAGCCTTTAAGATCTACATTCCTTTTTGACTCATATGACCCAACCGATTATGCCACATGCATGCATTTGAATCAAGTAGATAATGTAGAAAATGAATCAAGTAATACATGTATATAAATATAACGTTCCTACCTTTTTACCTCTTGCCACAACAAAATCACCCTTGGTGAATTTCCAAGAGTCTTCTGTAAAAGTAAACATGCAACTAGATTCACCTAGTTACCCTATAGAAATAATATTCCTCTTGAGGCTTGGCACGTGCCTCACATCTTTCAATACCCATGTATTTCCATTATGCAATTTTAGATGAACTTCCCTTTACCAATAATACTACAAGGTTCATCATCACCCAAATAAACATGCCCAAAATTACCCTAGACATAATTTCTGAAATAACTCTTATTAGGGGTTGCATGGAAAGAAGCTCATGAATCTAAAACCCATGATTCAATTCTACAATATAAAGAAAGAATAAGAACATCTTGCATTACCTCACGATGCAACAAGATTTACCTCTTTACCTTTGTCTCGGTTGTTTTTCTCTTTGTCCTTTGACCAACAATCTTTCTTTGCATGTCCTTTCTTTCAACATTTCCAACAAGTAATTCCTTTACTCCTGGATTTAGGTATGCTATCCCTTGACTTTGATTCCCCATTATTCTTACTCTTGGATCTCTCCTTCCGCCTCGCCCTTGCTTTCTACATTCAAAGCATTTCCGGATGATGTTTCCTCTATACTCTTCCCGTGATTTTTTCATTCAGATTATACTAACCACATCATCAAACTTCAAAATATTATTAGTAGATGTTGTATTACTAACAACCATTACCAAGTTGTCCCAACTATCAGAAAAGAATAAAAGAATAAAAGTGCTTTTACATCATTATCAAATGGTATACAAACCAATTTTAAGCTCGATTTACAATAGATCGGAAATCATTCAAATGAATAGAGGAAGATTCACTCGCATGCATCTTATAACTAAATAGTTTCTTCATCAAATAAACTTTATTTGAAGCACTAAGTTTTTCATATAAATTAGCAAGAGATTTCATTAAGTCTACCATAGAAGCCATACTGTAATATGGAAGCCATGGATGCTGCCGCCAGCTCAATCTTATAGATCCCAAATCATTTCTATTAAGAATATTCCATTCTTCATCATTCATCTTTATAGGTATAGAATTCTCATCCAACAGAAAGTACAAATCTCTTTGATATAGATAATCCTCAATCTGCATCTTCCATAATTGATAATTTCAGCCGTCAAATTTCTCTAGCTTGTATTTATTATCTTTTGCCATTGTTGTAGCTCCCACTCAATCAGAAAACCCTTTGTGAGTAAATCATAACACACAAAACCCTCAAAAAAATATTTGATACCAATTGTTGAGGTTAGCACACTGGTTATACGAGATAATATATCATATCTAAGAATACATGCAAATAAAATCCGATATTCTACCGTAAGAAATATATAAAACAAGAGACATAAATCAGCACCGTATTTAATATGGTTCAACTAGTGTGGGCTACGTCCACCAAGAAACAAGCCAATCTATTATCCAAAGATTTGACAAGATATACAATGAAGATTTACAATCTTCCACACCTCTCAGATGTTCAGTACTTTCTTCTTTCAAGCTTTTTCGCTACCACCAAGAATTCTCTCTCACCAACGTTTTTCAAGTTCTTTATAATTCTTGTTGATCATCTACTTCTAAACCCTATCTTTTGTGCTTATATAGTTGTTTATAGAATTAGGGCACTTAGCCATGCAATTATAATCAATAAATCTATTTTAATTCTAAACATAGATATAATTCCCAAGAGTTAATTAAATATTTGTCACACAAGTAACCGACACTCGGTTCTACCTAACCGCTGCCGGTTCCTTACTTGCTTGATTGATGCCGGTCATACCTGATCGGTGGTGGTATGCCTTGACCGATGCCGACATCGTATTTTCCAGAAAGTTCCAATTGCATGCTAAAATGAAGTAATTAAGCTTCACATCTCAACAAGTTCAAGTTCTTGTTTAGTGTTAGAAAGTTGTTATACGAAGTAGGTTCAATATTTGTTTGAACTAACAAAAGAAAATATAGAGAAAAGATTGGTTGGTTTTGAGTTAGATATACTTGAATTTTTTTGTCGTGATCTCGTTGAGTGTTAGTATGTACATGATGTTGGATAACATTTAAATATTCATTAAAATTTGTGGAAGTTGAAGTGTCTTTGATTTTGATAGCTTCATTATTAGTCTTTACAAAAATAACATCCTCATTAAGTAAGTCTTGGACACAATTCTTAAATCACACGCATCTATCTATAGAGTGGCCATTAATGTGATGAAATTCATAGTAGGTATTCGGTTTGTACTAATATGACCTATGTTATCCTTCGGTAAAGGGTTTGGTAATTGAATATATTATCAGTTTATCCTCTTTTATTTTATGAAAGATACTAGAGATGCTTTCTTTGAGGGGTGTAAACTAACGTTCAACTTTGTGTGGAGTAGTGTCTTCTCTAGGTTATATGATTGGATTTTTGGTTGATTGTTCATGTATGTTGTACACATTTGATTATACATGACACAATCATTGATGAAATTGCGGTTGCACTTGAAATACCTAAATGTATCGTGATGAGTGCTAGTATTGTTATTGTTATTGTGATTTTTCCCATTGTATTTATAATGAGAATTGATCAAGCATTCAAGTAATGATGGATTTTATATTTGAGTTCCCTTTGTGATACATTTTTCAAAGTTGTTTAGGAAGTGTATTTTCATGTGAAATGATAACTCACTCTCAAGGTTTGAGATGAAGATGTTAACCATTTGTTTTTTAGGGATTGAACATAGGATTTAACTTGCGATTCCTGTCCTTCATTGTAAAAATTGTGAAAATATTTCATTTGGTCATTGTTTTACATTGCACAAATCCATCATTTTGACTTCATTATCAAGGTTGAAAGATAAGTGTTTGACAAACTTCTCTAAGAGGTTTGTGAAGGTAGTTATATATCCCTTTGGAAGGTGTAAGAACTAGTCCAAAGCTTGCCCTCCTTGAATTTTAGGAAAGAGGCACAAGAGAAAGATATCGTTATATGTCACTTCGTGGCATGTCATGAAAAATTATTTGATATGCTCTCTTGGATAAAATTTTCCCTTGTATTTAGAAAATTTGGGCATCTCAAAACATTTTGAAAAGGGCACACATCTGATTTTCATGGAAAATGGGTAGGGACATAATTAATCAAAGTTGAATTGTTTGTGTTGTTTTTACATACCTAAAATAGTGTCTTTCATCATTTTCCATTCCTAAGAAAATGGTGAATTAGTTTGTGGGATAAATGATGAACTATAATTCTTATGATTGTTTTTCTATTTATCTTTCATAGAATGAGTTTTGAAGGTGTCGTCACTTTTCTTCATGTGTTCGATACCTTTGGTATCATTGTTAGTGACTTGAGAGGATATGAGAGCCAATTATTTTGTCATATCATTAAGTTCTAATAACTCATCGTGTGATGTATTCGTGAATCCATCAAGTATTAAGAAAGGAAAATGAAGAACATAATCTTTAGCAAAGTGAATGCTAAGATGGAAGAGGGGAAAATATTTGAAAGCTCGATGCTTAGAAAAGTGAATGTTAAGATGGAAGAGGAGAAAGGGGTTGAAAGATTGACCCTTAGTAAAGTGAATGCTAAGATGGAAGTGGTAAAAGGGTTTGAAAGCTTGACCCTTAGAAAAGTGAATTCTAAGATGGAAGAGGCAAAAAGGTTTGAAATATACTCAACCTATAGTAAAGTGAATGCTATAATGGAAGAGGGGATGAAAAGTACTTAACCTCTAGCAAAGTGAATGCTAGAATGGAAGAGATGATGAAAATTTCTCAACCTATAGAAAAGTGAATGCTATAATAGAATAAGTGATGAATGATTGAACAATGTGAATGCTAAGATGGAAGTGAGATTAAAAATATTTGATTTGTTTGACCCTTAACAACATGAATGTTAAGATGGATGAAGTTTGAAATGATGATAGACTACTCAAACCTTTACAATGTGAATGTAAATATGGAAGATTTTGAAAATCAAAGTTGCTCGACCCTTAACAAAGAGAATGTTAAGGTGGAAGAGACTTAGTGATGATAAAAGGTTACTCGATTCCTTACAAAGTGAATGTAAGAAAAGAGGAGTGGAAAAGATTTGATAAAATTGACCCTTAACAACATGAATGTTAAGATGGATGAGGGATTTGAAAATATTTTTATATTTAACCCTTAACAATGTGAATGTCAAGATGGATGAAGAGAAAAAGAGTTTAAAGTGAAATTCCAAGTATGGAACTCTTAGCAAAAGAAATGCTAAGATGGAAGGAGTATTTTACGAGCTAAGTGATGTGCTAGAACTATTTGCAAAATGAATGTAAAAAGGAGATGATAATTTGACAAGGTTAGGTTGCTCAATGTTAGGAAATAAGGGATAAAATATGCTGAACAATCCTACTTAGAATCACAATAGTAGAAACTAATATGTAGAATGCTATTACATGTCTAAAATAAAAGTGTAGAAAAATAAAAGAACATAACACAAAAACAATATTTAACATGGTTCACCCAGTTTGGGCTACGTCTACCAAGAATCACTTGCTTATAATTTTTATTACAAGCCACCTCTTTCTCTCAATACAATACCCAAATATGTTTGGAGATGTGCTCAACAAACTCTCTTGAATTCACACTTAAACTCACACACATCTACAATGATATGTCTTCCCTATATCAATAGGAAACTTCTTAAGCAATTTTACAATACCATGGGTACCAAAATCACCCCATAAACTGTGGGTTAAAAATCCTGCCCATATGAGAAGAGCACGTTTCTCGAGATATCATGCATGCTTTTTAAGGCCAAAATATTTCTAGCGAGAAACTATGGAGATTGTACAATAATTTTAGTGTACAATATTCAACACTTCCACACATGAAAACATGATCCACAACATAACACTCAAACTCTTTAAAAATGAGTTTTAAAAAATTAAAATATTTGAAAGGTCAACTCTTAACAAAATGAGTGTTAAGAGAAATGAAAGGGGGACTTCACAACCCTTTAAAAATGAGTATTTTGTGGTAGAATAGGGGATTTCAATGTTAGTTAGAGGACTCTTAAAAAAATAAGTGCTAAGAGAAATGAAAAAAATAAAATCTCTCTTGATCCTTTACAAAGTGAATGTAAAGAGGTGAAATAGGTTGGCTTGCTCGATTTGTAACAAAATGAGTGTTACAAGAGGAGACTTAGAGACATGATGAAAATTTTTGACTCTTAAAAAAATGAGTGTTAAGAGGGAAAAAACTATTGGTTGGGAAGATTGGATAATAGTAGAGAACAAGTATATGCGCAAGAGTATGTATGCATAAGGGATCGAGTAGTGCGTAACGGGAGTGCACACAAAGTGGGAAAACAAGTTACCACGTGAGGATGTGCTCATACTTACAAAGGAACATGGACTTAGGTAATTTTCCGTAAAGGGGATAAAAATAGAAAATCGAGTTAGAGTTTCGATCAAGCAAGGATACGAAATAGAGAAAAGCACAAAGACTTAGCAAGCTAATTAAGAGAAAAGAAAGAACATGCAAAACAGGGACAAGGAGTGCGCATGAGGATGTTTAATAATAGGATTAAAGCATGTGGTATATTTGGCTCAATCTATTATTAGCATAAAATGTAAAAAACATGCAAGATTTTGTAAGCATGACTATTATCAGGAAAGAAAGGATGTAAGTGGTGAAGGGAAAGTACCCAACCTATAAATATTGATGATGTAATATTGTTTGGACAAGTGAAAAAAGAGTCTTTAGTGAGTACAAGTTAAGGAGCTAATGAGTGCTAGTTTTGAGTATGATTTGAGTCTATATGAGTGTGCATAGGGTCTAACACATGGGTATATGGAGTATTCTTTAAATAACTCCTATGTTATGTAATCAATGGTAATACACTACTAACAAGGAAGTAAAATACAATAATCATACCTCCTCCTTCGCATCTGTAAAAAAAACCCGTAATGGGCTAGGAAACTTGGATCGAGCCCCGATTTTGTGATATGTAGGTGCTTTTCTTCAAGACGGAGCAAGACCTTCCTGCAACAACGATCCTCTTACTTTGCACTGGATGGGAAAAAGGATTATGAGGCTATTTTGGCATTAGGACGAGGCAAAATGATGTTCTTTGCTCAAAGGATGCAAGAACTTAGATATGGCATGAAAGCTTATTCTCCGTGTGTTTAGAGGGGAGGGGTAAGGTTGTATTTATAGCATGAGGGAGTGATTAGCTTAGATTAATTTAAGTAATCATGGTTTGAAAATGTGGGCAAGATTAAGTGGGTGGTTTGAAAATGTGGGCAAGATTAGGTGGATGGTTTGAAAATGTGGGCAAGATTAGGTGGATGGTTTGAAAATGTGGGCAAGATTAGGTGGATGGTTTGAAAATGTGGGCAATATTAGGTGAGTGGGGGCCACGAAGAATGGGTGAGGATTTGAATTATATTTTTAATTCATAAGTGGAGGATTTTAGGTGAGTGGGGACCACGAATGGTGGGTGAGGATTTGAATTTGAATTTTTAATTCAATAGTGGAAAACATGGAGAATAATGACATGTGGTGAGGATTAGATTATTTTTAGATTTTGAATGGATAATTAATCAAATTATATTTGATTAATTCAAGTGTATTTTTGTGGGAAATGAGGAAGGGAAATTAATTGATTTAGGATAGATGTGAAATTGGGGTGTCTACATTTGCCCTCTTCGAAGGGTACTATGAAAGTAGTGTCCTTTCAAAGAAAGTAGACAGTATGGGGGAAGAATTCAATCTACTTTTTAAAAGGTAGAGTGAATGTTTGTTGGGGAGAATAGAAAGTGGTGAGTGACGGATGTCATAGTATCCTCCAAGACAAAAATGTCATGAGAAGATGTGATTATGGATAGATGTGGTGATGCCCCTCGAGAGGATCGATGAGAATGAAATATACGACGTAAACTCTCAAAAGAAGGAAATGGATTTGGCGGAGAAGAGGATGATAATGGAGTGGAAGAGACTGGAATGACCGCACGACGCAAATGGAGAAAGGATTCAATCGACCTTGAATGCTAGGTGTGAGGGTGTGTGGGAAAGAGAAAAGGGAATGGATAGGGTTGGGGGTTGATTATGAGAAGAGTAAGGGAGATAGGGGGGGGGGAAAAAAAGGAATGAAAGAGGTAGAAATAAGAGAGAGGGATGATAGGGGAAGAAGGGAATGATGAAGGACAAACAAGGCAAAAAGAGGAAAATGACAGAGTAGAGGGTGAAGGGATGAAATAGAGAGATGTGCAAAATGAAGGAAGCAACAGAGATAGTAAAGAGGGATACGTGGAAGTGAAATAAATGAGAGAGTGAAGAAAAGTAGGAAATGGGAAAGGATAAATAAGAAGGAGAAAACGAGGTGGGAGTAGGGGGTGAAATGGAGGGAAATGGAAAGAGGACAAAAGAAGAAGTAGAACGGAGAAAAAAAAGAAACTATGAGGGGCGAGGAAAGTGTGAAAAAGAGGAGAGAAAGGAAGAGAAACATATACAGAATGAACAAAAAGGTAGGGGTGGTAGAGAAAAGGGGAAGTGGTCAGAAGAAACGTGAAAATTAGGGGAGAGGAAAGGAAGATAGAACGAATACAAGGAGAAGATCAAGGAATCACGCTATCATGAGGAAGACCAAGGCAAAGAATATGGAAATGACCAGATGGAGATGCATGTGGAGAGTGGGATGATAAAAAGACAGACAACGCCGAACAACCAAAGTTATCGATGGGGATGTAAGGAGGAAACGTGATGGAAAAAGGGGAAGAAGATGATATAGGGGAAGGGAAATAAGACGAGGGGTGGGAGAGAGAAGAGGATAACAAAGAAAATGATGGAGAAGGAAGGGAATACAGAAAGGGGGTAATAAGTGGAAAGGAAATGGTAGAAGGAATGTTCAAAGAAGAAAGAGGGGAGGAATGACATCGATTGGAAAAGATATGGAGATGCATGAAATGAGGATACTAGGATGATGGGAAAATAGAAAAAGGATGTATGATGAAGACAGTAAAGATATTGAAGAGGGCAAAGAGGAGATGGAGAGATGGGTAAAAAGTGACAAGAAAGGGTGGGAGTGAGGGAAAAGAATAGGAGAGAAAAGAGAATGGGGGATAGAAGAGGCAATGCCAATGAAGGGATGTTAGGGAAATCCCCTTGACAATGAGTGGTGGGGAAGGGTGAAAGAAAAAATGAAGAAAAAGAGAAAGCGAATGAGGACTGGAAAGGGTAACGCCAACAAAGGGACGTTAGGGAAAACCCGTTGCCAATGAGTGGTGGGCTTAGAGGAGGGAAGGAATGAAGGGAAACTCTAGAAGGTCCAAGGGAGTGAATGAGGTCGTGCGGAATGAGGATTGATAATTTTTAGGGAAAACCCGTTGACAATTATGAGTGCGGGAAGAGAAGATGATGATGAAAGAATGATATAGGAGTGTTAACAAGAATGGTGAATATGTGTGTGGGTAGAAATGTAGGGGGAATGTGAGAAGATGAAGGGGAAAGAGTGAAGAAGATGGGAGGGAGGAGTTGGGACGAAGTGAAAGCGAGGAGAGGATGGGGGTGATGAGGATGAACGAGGTGAGGATGAAGAACCAAGACATGAAAAGAATGGGAAGAAATGGTATGAAGGATGATGGATCAAGGAGGGGAAAATGGGGGAAAAGAATGTGATTGTAGGTGGAAGAGATGAGGTGTATGTCAGAAGAAGATATGTGGAGAAAGGATAATAGTAGGAGGAAAAAGTGGGTAATAGGAGATACCAGGTGGAAGAAACGATCAATAAAGTGAACTAAGAATGAGGCGGGGGAGAAGTTCATGATGACAAGTTAAGTGTAGGGAGGACCCTAACATAAGATTGTCATGTGACGGAAGTGGTTAAGTAAGATTGCCATGTGAGCAAAACTGGAGATGACAAATGGTCAAGCGAGAAGTGGTGTTTGCGAGAATCGAAAAGGAGGTGAAAGGATGTGATAATGGGGAATGCCGAGAAAAAATGAAGGGTGAAGGGTGGGTAGTGATGGGGAAAGGCAAGGAGACAGATCATCCTTAAGAGGGACTCTTAAGTGAGATCGCCATGCTGGGTGAGTGGTTAAGTAAGATTGCCAAGCAGAGGAGGGTGATAGTGGTGGTAAAAAGATGTGATGATGGGGAATGAAGAGGAAATATGGTGGTGAGATTGGAGAGTGATGGGCGAGTGTAAGATGACATGTCATGCTTAAGAGAATCTCTTAAGTAAGATCGTCATACTGCTGGAGAAGTTTCGTAGGGTCACCCAACCGACAGGGATGATATGCAAAGAGAAAGACAAAATGATATTGGGGATAGGGGTGGAATGGTAGGGTGAAGAAGATGATCACGATGAGAGGTGGGAGAAATAAGATGGGCGAAATATGATGGGATGGGGGAAGGCCACAGGACAGATCAACCTTAAGTAGAAGTCTTAAGTAAGATTGCCATGCGGCTGGGATGGTTAAGTAAGATCGCCAAGCTGAGGAAGAAGGATGATGTTAGAGTTGGTGGGAATAGGGTATGACAAAATGGACTGAAGGGGAACCCTCAAGTGAATTTGCCATACTACGAGAGCGTGTAAGTAGGATGACCAGGCATAAGGTGGATTTGGGGAAGGATGAGAAAAGAGTGAGTGAGGTATGCCTAAGTGGTATATGATATGAGATGAGGTGATAATAAGAAAGAAAGGACACAAAGGAGTATAACATGAATGGATGAAGGAATATATGCTAGTGGAGGGTGGAGAGTGTGAGGGGAATCCTTAATTGGGATGCCCACGTGGTGAGAGTAATGATGCGGGAATGGGAAGTAGAAGAGGTGGAGTTGGAAGATGTGTTTGGTGGTGATGGTTATTTGATGAGAGGGCATGTGGTGAAGAAGCTTCTACAGCGGGAAGATCTTAGGGAGAGGGTAAACCTCCACTGAGGATTCCATATAGAAGGGGTTATTAAGTAAGATTGTCAAGCGGGAAGAAAACGGGTGAAAGGAAAGAATACCAATGGGTGAGAGGGGACAGGAATGGTGAGAAGGGTAATATGGGTATAAGCGGTAGAGGAGTAAAAATGAGAAGTGAGAATGAATGGATCAAATACATGGTGATCATGGTGGGGGAGAAGGAGCTGCTGGATAGTGAATGCTACTTGAGAAAGATCGTCAAGTAGGATTCGCAAACTGCAACGGTGATCAAGTAGGATTCGCAAACTGGAGAATGCATTAGTATGGGTGAATGGATGGGGTGCAAAGTAAGATGTTGATCATGCAGGAAGATACTCACGTGACGAAAAGCATCTTAATTTTAATATAGCACATAACAGGATGCATCGTGATATAAAAGATCAGGATGACTAGACTGTAATATGCGTGATAGCATAGACAGGGGCCATCAAAAAGGTTTGATGCCCCAGTACGATATGCAAATGGAAGAGAGCATAGACAGAGGCCATCAAGAAAGTATGATGCCCCAGTACGACATGCAATCAGATAACATAAGAATATTACAGAGAACACCAGGATATATAAAATCAAGATGCCCCCTGTAATATATCAAGATACAAGAAAGCAATTAATAATTTGCCACTAATAATGCAACACAAGAACTAGTAAACATGTCCCTAACGTGTTCCACAGTGATGATTGATTAGATGTGCCCCCAAGCAGAGGTACAAAGGATTGGGTCAGTCTCCTCAAACAAGGAAACAATGAGAGCCGGATTTTCCCCAAGCGAGGATTCACGCGAGGAGAAGTGGTTTGAAATTGGTAGTCATAAGGTGGTTGGACCATTCGTTTGGGATAATAGTTCAAAGGATGAACTGTGTTACTTATTGAGTTTTTACAATTTTGTGGATGTTTTTGGTCTTTTGAAAATTTTACAAATGTTTTTGTATTTTGGATATTTTCTAATGTTTTTGTTTTTGGATTTTTTGATTTTCTAATGTTTGTTTTTGAATTTTATATTTTTTTTTTTTTGGATTTTCTAATGTTTTTGAATTTTTATGATGTTTACACTGTGTTTGGATTTTTGACGATTTTCAAATGTTTTTGGATTTTTGGATTTTTACACTGTTTTTGGATTTTTGATGATTTTCAAATGTTTTTGGATTTTTAGATTTTTACATTGTTTTTTTTTGGATTTTTGGATTTTTCAAATGTTTTTGGATTTTTGACGATTTTCAAATGTTTTTGGATTTTTGACGATTTTCAAATGTTTTTGGATTTTTGACGATTTTCAAATGTTTTTGGATTTTTGACGATTTTCAAATGTTTTTGGATTTTTGGATTTTTACATTGTTTTTGGATTTTTTACGATTTTCAAATGTTTTTTGATTTTTACATTGTGATTTTGACATGGATTGATTTATGGACCAGAGAATTTTTGAGTGGACTTACTTTTTTGAGAGACGATGTACCGTGTTCCGCATTGTAACTTATGCTCAAAATAACATAAATTCACTTTCCATTGGCATGATATGGTGGTGATGATATGATGAAAAGAATTCCAACTCCATTCTTGACTCCACACAACTAGTAAGATGTGTGGGCTCATCACCAAGAATCAAGAAGGACGTAGGAGGTAGATAATGAATATAGAGACAAATGCTAACAACAATCCCTTTGGGAAATTGTGACTCCATTCTTCATAATGGTACTGAACCGGTTTCAAAAATGGCTTTCACTTTATGAGTCACATGCTAGACTTAGACAGTTATGTGGCCTACTGATTGATAAGATATGAGGTTAAGGGATAGTTCTCTCTTCACTTAGGCATCTAAATTACGTGTTTGGGGATTCTATAATTTGTAAGCACTATAAGATTTTGTATTTTTGAAATGACTCCCTATGCCTTGCCCCATGCTACTAGTGAGAAGCAAGGGCTCATCACCAAAGGCAAAATATAGGCGAGTGAATTTCTTTTTAGTCTTTTTTTTTTTTTTTTTTTTGGATTTGTTTTATTTTATTATTTTTTTGAATATTTTGCAATGTTTTTATGCTTGTATGAGAATGACCCTCTACGCTTTGCCCCATGCCACTTGTAAGAGGCAAGGGTTTATCACCGAAGACAAGACGTAGACGAGTAAGGGCACCTTCCTCCATTCCTAGTCTCACACTACTAGTAAGAAGTGTGGGCTCAACACCAAAGACTATGAAGGACGAAAGATGTGACAATGAATTATTCATAAGTTATTGAATTGATGGATTTTTTTACAATAGTGCTTTGTATTTGGGAAGAAACATCTGCCCCCAATCTCAGCCCCACACGACTAGTAGGACGCGAGGGTTCAACACCGAAGACTGAGATGGACGACCAAACGAACTGGGTAACGAAGTTTAGAGCTTTGTTATGAAAGAGAGAATGTATTAGAAGGGGATATATTACCATCAGTAAGCTTCTAGGTATGACCATAGAGGAAAGCGACTGAAAGTGGAAGAAGTATGATGCTCACAAACTTAATAGGATTTATATTAGCACTTGTCTCATGATGATAAATATGAAGATGTGATTTTGATAATGAAAATGTCTGCCAATGGAAATGAATAAATTTGAATTATTTGGAGATAAGCAAGACAAAAGGAACAATGTACATGTTGTATCCTGGAATAGTGAACATCTCAAGGATAAAATTTCTTTAAATGAACTGCATTCATTGGTTCATCAAGATTCGACCATCGCAAGGGCCAATTTATAGGCTCCAGAGCCAAATTTAGCTGTGATTACATAGGGTCCTAACCAATTAGGCTCAAATTTTCCTTGTTTTTCTCGCTCTTTAGTGGTATTCTTTTGATTTTCTTTTAAAACAAGGTCACCAATTTCGAATTCTCTCGGGTCTTACCTTTTTTTTATGATAATCGCACATAAATGGTTTTGATAGACTTGAAGATGATCGAGAGCATTAAGTCATTTTTCATCGAGAAGCTCAAGCCCGGGCCGTGACTGCCGTCAGTATTCATCCTCATTAATTACATCTTTAAGGGAGATCCTCAAGGATGGGAGTTCTATCTCAATAGGTAAAATGGCTTCACAACCATAAACAAGGGAAAATGGGGTGGCTCCAGTAGGTGTGCGGTAAGATGTACGGTAAGCCCAAAGAGCGGGGTAAATTTGAGTATGCCAATTTACGTCCATGGGTGTTGACAATCTTTTCCATGATGGATTTTAAGGTCTTATTGGTTGCTTCCGCTTGACCGTTGCCCTGAGGGTAGTATGGAGTAGACCATTTAAGTTTGATGTGAAAACGTTTGGCTAGGTCTTTTACATCCTGGTTTTTAAATGATTTGCCATTATCTGCAACCAGAGCGGATGGAATACCAAATCGACATATGAGATTATTGAAAATAAATTTCGATATTTGGCTACCGGTAACATAAGTGAGAGGCATAGCCTCTACCCATTTAGTGAAGTAATCGGTAGCGGTAATGATGAACTTATGTCCATCGAAGATGTTGGTCTGATTTTACCAATGAGGTCAAGTCCCCATTGAGAGAAGGGCCATGGTGTGGTTATCGATTGTAATGCCTGGGAAGGTGCGTGGATAAGATTTCCATGCTTTTGACATGCTTGACAATGTTTGACAAAATGACATGCGTCACTTTCCATGGTGGGCCAATAATATCCAACTCGCAGATTTTCTTGGCTAAGGCGATACCATTCATGTGTGCTCCACAGATACCAGAATGGATTTCAGCTAAGACACTCGAGGATTCTTCCTGATTAAGACATCGGAGCAGGGTGCCATCATATCCTCGTTTATAAAGAGTTTCTGCTAAAATGGTGTAACGAGAAGCACGTTATGCTAAAGCACGTTTATGCATTGGTTTCATGTCGGCAGGAAACGTTTTATCACGAATGAAGGTATAAAGATCGTGGTACCAAGGGTTATTCGGACCCACGATCTCACATACCATAGTGTTTTCAGGAAGATCATAGGCAGGCATTAAGAGATGTTCAACGAGAAAATGTGCCTGGGGTTGACTAGATGCGATTTCTAATAGGGATCCGATGGTTGCCATAGCATCGGCAGATTTATTACGAATTCTGGGAATTTGATCAAAGCTAATTAATCGAAAATAGCTTCGAAGACTATCCACCATGCGTTTATATGGGATAAGTTTTTCATCCTTGACCTGGTATTCATCAGTAACTTGCTTGATGATAAGTAAAGAATCACCAAATACAACTAATTCTGTAAGATTCCAAGATATAGCCAGTTTTAACCCTGCGATGAGAGCTTCATATTCTGCGATATTGTTGGTACATGGGAATGCTAAGCGAAATGATTTGGGGATAACATGTCCACTGGGTGTGATAAGCAAAATACCAGCCCCTGAGCCATGGAGATTACAAGATCCATCAAAAAATAGAGTCCAAGCTGGCGCGATGTCTATGTGTAGAATATCTTCATCAGGAAAAGAAAACTGAAGTGGTTCTGTGCCAGGAAGGGGTGCCTCGGCAAGTTGGTCGGCAAGGGCTTGTCCTTTAATTGCTTTTTGCATGGAACAAACTCGACATCGAATTCACTAAGTAATACAACCCAACTAGACATTCTTCCCGTGAGAATGGGTCTGGACAACAAATACTTGAGAGGATCAATTTTGGCAATCAACTTAGTTGTGTGATTGAGCAAGTAATGACGTAACTTATGGAATGCAAAGGCAACCGCTAAGCATACTTTTTCGATTTGGGAATAACGTATTTCGTGCTCAATAAGTGTTCGACTAAGGTAATATACAGCCTGTTCTTTTCCTTGATTGTTATGTTGTGCTAGTAGAGCTCCTATGGCATGTTCAGTGGCAGATGTATAAAGCAACATAGGTTTATCAACAACTGGTGACATAAGAACAGGTGGACTAGAGAGGTATTCTTTTAACTTAGCAAAAGAATCTTGGCAATCGTGGTTCCAGTGAAAGTGTGCATCTTTCTTGAGTAACTGATTAAAGTGATGGCACTTGTCAGCCAACTGTGATATGAAACGCCGAATAGATTGTATCTTTCCTTGAAGACTACGTAATTGTTTTAGGTTTTGAGGAGGAGGCATTTCCATAATGGCTTTGACTTTGGCAGGATCCACTTCTATGCCTCTTCGTGAGACAATAAACCCTAATAATTTACCAGAGGTTACTCCAAACACACATTTCTTTGGGTTAAGACGAACCTTATACTCACGTAATCTATCGAAAATGCATCTCAACACACTTGGATGCCCTATTCGTGTTTTAGATTTTGCTAATATATCATCAACATAATCTTCCATGATATCATGTAACATGTCATGGAAGATAACAGTCATTGCTCGTTGATAGGTAAAGCACCAAAGATTTTCAATCCAAAAGGCATGACCTTATAATGTAAGGTGCCCCATGGTGTAGTAAATGCCGTTTTATGTTGATCTCCTTCAAAGAATACGTATTTGATTATAACCAGAGAATCCATCCATTAAGGAGAGCATTTCATGGCCTGCCGTAGAATCAACAATCATGTCTATATTTGGCAAGGGAAAGTCATCTTTGGGACAAGCCTTGTTGATGTCACGGAAGTCTGTGCATATTCTGATGCCAGGAGTTTTCTTGGCAATGGGAACTATGTTAGATATCCATGCCGAATAATCAATAGGTTTAATGAAGTCAGCTTCCAAGAGTTTCTCGAGTTCGGCTTTAACAAGTAATGCAACTTGGGGATGCATTTTACGTAGTTTTTGCTTTACAGGTTTTGCATCCGGATGTACCACAAGATGGTGTACTACAAGAGATGGGTCCAGGCCTGGCATGTCCTTATACGTCCATGCAAATATATCTTGGAATTCAATAAGGAGTGTTGTGAATTCCATGCATTCTTGGTCAGATAGACTAATGCCAAGTTGTAAAATTTTTGGTTGTTCAGTGGTGCCAATGTTTATGTCTTTTGTTTCTTCTACAAGCATTTTAGATGTATCCTTTTCGGAGAACGATGCTAATGGTTGATGTAGGTCATCAGTGTCAAGTGTTTGTTGGAATTTTTTGACATGTTTATTGGATAAGGTGGTGGTGAGGTTTTGACTATGGGAAATCCTCTGTTTGCGCTTTTGATCCAAATTTTCGACTGGTGAAGGATCTGAATATTTTATCTCTTCGCCAAAATAGGCCGATGCATTTAGATTGATTTCAAATCCTTTTCTATGGTCTGAAGTAGGTATTTGGTCACGAGTTCCAAGGAATTCTTCGATGGCTTCATCATTTTGGAACATGTCCATGGCTGCATGATGTGGTTGGCCATGGTCTATGAGACTCGGATGTGTAGGCTCAAAATTGATGACATTAATAGAAAAATGTTCAAAGGCAAGATGTGTTTCAGCGAGGTCTTCAAAAAGACTACATGGAGATCTAATTTCATTATCGAACTGGTGTCATCATTGTCACTCGAAATTATTATGGGAGCGACATCAAACACCTTGAAACCTAGACCATGTTTACCGTGATGTTGTGTGCAATTTATAGGGTCTAAACGACCTTGTTCATTTGGACCGAGTCCTTTACCCTGCCATCGCATGTTTTTCATTATTCGGTGAGCTTTGGTAAATTGAGGGGACTCATAACATGGAGCAAAGTCGTCATTATATAACCAAGATCCTGAAGAACTTGGAATATGTTCGTTGTCAAGATGACCAAACTTTTTCCAAACTGACTGACCCATTTGGTAATTGGGATGGATTTTCAGATGTGGAGCGTTAGGTTTGCCATAGCTATGTGGGGATTTGGTGATATAAAAAGAGTCTGCCATCTTTTGAAATTGATATTCACCGCATCCCGTGTCAATGATTTTAAATGTGTGAGATGGGGGACCAATAGGTACCTCATGTGGTGGGGAAGTTAGTTTTGTAGTCTTAAAAGATGAAGAAAATGGGTTATAAGAAGAAGGGGGTGGATTGAAGGATGAAGGTTGGTTATTCACAGGAGGAGGTATCTTAATAGAGGAGGTGTGGTTGGATGAAGAAGATTGGCTAGGTGAAGAAGAAGGTGGTGTGGTGGAAGAATAATTGTTGCTGGAAGAAGAAGCTTGATTAGTGGAAGAAGATGATTGATTAGTGGGAGGAGGACTGGTGGAAGGTGGTTGACTAGCGGATGATAATGGATTGGAAAATGTGTTTTGGTTATGAGATGATGGTTTCGGATTATTGTTAGGGAGTGTATCAGGATCAATGCGTGTTTCATTAGGGATTATCCGAGGTGAAGCGTATTTATCTGTGGATGGACAATAGTGATCATGTCGATACCGTCCTTCGAGGAATCTACAATACTCAAAAGGTTGGGGATCTGCACGTAATGTAAATTCCTTGTCCAAATGAGGAAACTTAATGCATTGGTGGAATGTTGATGGGACGGCTTTCATGGCATGAATCCATGGTCGGCCGACAAGAATGTTATAGGCAACTTCTACATCTACCACATGACAAATCGTGTCTAAGGTGATGGGTCCAACTTGGAGAGGCAACGTGATTGTGCCTTCAGACTTTCTTTCGCTATTATCATACCCACGAATGGTTATGATATTGTTTTGCAAATCATTTTCAGTGTAACCTAGACAACGTAAAAGTTTCATAGAACAAATATTTAATGCTGATCCGTTGTCGATTAAGACGCGCTTGATTTTACGATGAGTTACATAACCCTCGACGTATAAAGAATGATTATTAGCGATATTGGGATTAAGCATGTCATCGGGACCAAAAGATAAAATAGGATTGGGGACTGTAAGATGTGCAATTAAAGCCTGGAATTGTTGTGAATTGATGTCCTCAGGGACACGAGCATTATTCAATGTTTGCATAAGGATGCGTTGTAGAAAAGGAGAAGAATTAAGTAGTTCCATGATTGAAATTTGTGTGCGGAGTCTTCTAATTGTTTGACAATATTAAATGACGGCGTAGGTCATGGGAGAGGAATGCATGGAATTAGATGGTGGATTAGGAGGTGATGCCGGGGACGAAGTGGCAGATTTTTTTGTTGTAGGGACCCATATTTTTTTCTGTCTAGTGGTGATCGCATGCAATAGGGCTTTGATCTTTATACGCTTGCCACTAAGTCTTGGTCATAATCTATGGTCGAGATGACTGAGTCATACTCGACATTGCTTGATGATTGACCCTTATCTTTTGAATTTTTATCATGGTTAGGGAATGGATTTGTGAACATGTGAAGTTTTTCATTAGGTGTTTTTGTCTCAGAAGTATTTTCGACTTCTATGTCTCCACGTTCAATCAGGTCTTGGACGTAATGGCGGAGTTGCATGCATCGATCTGTGGAGTGCCCTTTTATGCGATGGTAATCACAATATTCATTGTCTTTATACCAATTTGGTTTAGGTTGTCCTTCTTCGAAGGGTCTGACAATGGGATATGTAATCATATTAGCATTTGCCAAATGACGAAAGACACTAGATAGACTTTCTCCCAGAGGAGTGAACTCTCTTCGTCGATCCCGAGAAGGAACTTCCTTTCTAGGGATAATGATTGGTTGTTTAGATTTTAATGTGTTGGTGGGATGGTTTTGGACATTTCAGACATGGCGGGAATCAGTAATGCCATCGTTGATGATATTTCGATTCCGATTAAAGAATTTAGATTTGTCCTGGTTCTGAGGAGTGTCTCGATAAGGTTGGTCTCTAAAGGGTGCTTTAAGTAAGCCCTTAGAAATGAGGGCTTTTTCGATTTGTGTCCCCTTTTCGATGACTTCTTCAAAACTATTCAGACAATGCATTTGCATGTGGAATGATAATTCGGCATTGAGATTAGGGACAAAAATGCTAACTAGTTGTTTCTCGGGTACTGAGCAGGGAAATCGGCTTGCAATTCCGCGCCATCGTTGTAAAAAGGAAGCAAAATTTTCGTTTGGCCTTTGCCTAGTGTTGCAGAGATCAAGCATGGTTATCTCTGAGTCTAGGTTATAAGAAAAATGTTTGACAAATTTCTCCGATAAGTCTGCAAATGTCGTGACCGACCCTTTGGGTAGATGGAAAAACCAGTCTAAAGCTTGTCCTCCTAAACTTTGGGGGAATAATCGTAAAAGGTACGTGTCTCGATAGGCAACTTCCTGACATTGCATGTAAAATTCCTTGACATGTTCACGGGGGTCACCTTTGCTTTTGTATTTATCAAACTTAGGGATTTCAAAGGATGGCGGAAATGGTAATCGTGATATTTCTGTATCAAATGGATAAGGACACAATTCTTCAAAGTTGAATTGTTTCGATTGTTTTTGCAGTCCCTGAATGGTGTCTTTCATAAGTTTCCATTCTTGTGCAAATGGAGAAGCGGGGGACGGTTTATCAAACATGTCGCGAGTATTAGAATCTAGATTGAGGTCTTTTAATCTTTCAGCTCTAATCGTTGTTTCCTCAAGTTTCTTTGTTAAATCTTGGATTTTAGTGAATAATTCTTCGGCCGAAGAACCATTTGGATTGTTTGGTATTTCATTGTGATAACTAGATTCACCATTGTCGATGAGTTTGTTTAAATTTTCGGTCCCGAAGTCAGGGGGTAGTTTTGCCCCCATGGCTAGGATGCGTAACAGATATTCATTTTTGTTTTGTTCTATCACCCTATTGACTTGTTCTTGTTCTTCAGTGGTGAGTTCTGGTTGTGCGACTTCTTCGTCGTCATTTTCACGATTGTGACTGCGAGTGAATACCATTATGACTTTGATTACTTTGGATTTATCGTGAATAAGCTTGTGATGACTGATAAGGAGAGTAACTCAAACAAGTTATCTCAATATGATGATGATGTAACTCGAGACGAGTTATTAGACGATTTGTTGCACGTTGTGTAGATTTGACTTAAATAAGCTCTGGACTATTGACGGGGAGAGTAACCTGAATAGGTTAATCACGATATGGTTGTGAAAGGATTTGTGTTGGCTATGATTTGGATAAATGTGATGGTGGACAGAATAATGAGTGAACTCAAACAAGTTACCCAATATTAGTTTGATATAGCTGGAAACAAGCTATGGATGATGTTTTGACAATTGACAATATGGGGAGTGAATGCTAGTCACTCAATATCAGTTGGATATAGCCGATGCCAAGTTATGACAAATGTATTGTTGGATGAGGTAAGCTAATGAAATTGGTGTGATGGTTTGATCTGTGTTGTTGGATTGTTTGGATGTTTTCGCTTGGTATTGAATTGGTCGAGAACTGATTTTTTTGTGGAACACAACTAGGGTCTGAACTTTTACAATGAACACATTGATATCAGCCAAGTTTTATGATAAAAAAATGCTAAACTATTGTGTTTTCAAACAGCAAGCAGTCATGTGGATTCAATTGTTTTGGCTTATGAGGTAACTTCTTCAGGAATGATCATTGTTTCATGCAATCATACAAGTATGTTGTGAAATGGTGGATGCAGGCTCTTATTACTCCAAGAAGATGCGTCCTCCGATATACCCTAGTCCTGATATACCTAATTCTGTACGGGGACAGAATTGGTACGGGGAACCCTTAGAGCACTGGAGGAGACTCACCAATTCTTACTTGCCTGTTTCGGAGTGAATCACCACGCCCATAATGTGTGTTTTGTGAAAAGGTGGAAGGTGATGGAGGGATGAATGTGTATGGTGTCCTTATAACTCCCCGAAGATTTACAGGGACGATGCCCAGGCTTCGTTGTTACAGCTATTTAGGCGTGACTCGCATGCGCTGCACGACAGCATTACCTGTAAGTGAAGAGCAGCGGCGAGGTAAATACCGAACGCTGTGATGAGACTAGGTCTCAAAGTGCAATGCAGATGCAAATGCTGTTGGTGCGTGGTAGTCAAGTCCACGTCACCGATGTAGCTTTGGTGGTGATGAAATCCACCTGTCTACGTGCAAAAACAATATGATAAAGTGATTAAACGCAGGGTTCTTTCCAACTTGAAATAAATCACTAGCAGAAAATAATTGCGTACCTGAGCGTACTTTTTTTTTTTTTTTGTTTCAGCAATTGTCTTTAAATGGTGGTATTTTTGCGGGATTTTTGTTGTTTTTGTTTTTGTTTTTGTTTTTGACAATATTCCAGCAACGCGGTTCTACAGAAAACAAATTAGTAGTTATCCTGCAAATGAAATGTTAGAAAAGTGATCGTGGTTGTTTTTGATTTGCCAGATCGCTCAAAGGCGCAGGAAAAGAGCATACACAACCAACGACCAAAAAAATATTAAGAATATGACAAAGGAAAATAATTATTAAAATGATAGTTGAAAAACAAAGCTAGAGGATCCTGCAATGTTAGAACAAGAAACTAAAAAAAATGTGACCGTTTCTGATTTTCTAGATCGCTTGAAGGCGCAAGAAAAGAGCATACGCGGATACAATTGGAATAGTTTTTTTTTTTAAATATTAATAATTATTGCAATTAATCATGATTGTGAAATAGCGATAATGATTATTTTCACAAAAAAGAAAAATGATGAAAGAAGAGGGTGAAAACGTTACCTAGAAGTGTTTTCGTGGAAAATTTAAATGTAAGGCAAAAAATTAAAAATAAAAATTATTTTCTAAAGCTTGAGTGGCCTCACGTTTCTGATTTCCAAGATCACTTTTGAAGTGCGAGGAAAGAGCATACGTGTGAGGATGTTTCGTGAAATAAAAATTAAAAAATAAATAAATAAATAAAACTATAATTTTGTTGTTTTTTTGTTAAAAAGACAGGTGTTAGAAGAAATGAAACCAAATTTTTTTGTAAGTCTAAATCTAAAAATTATTTTTTCATTGCATAGATCTTTTCAATACCTTTCCGTTAAAAAAAAAATGAAGTCATTCCGAGTTCGGGAGCAAAAGTTATGGCTTCCGGAAGATGGGCTACGAGAACGCTCTGAATGAAAATTTTAAACGTGAGAAAAACGTCCCAGGAGCTGGTTTTTTTATTTTTTGACTTCTATACTTCACCTGAGAAGCTAAAATTTTGACAGCAAGGTTAAAAAATAAAAATAAACAGAAAGAAAGAGTTAGATCACAAAATGATTGACTAAAATAAAAGAAAGAAAAAAATAAATAAATGATTAACTTCCTACAAAGCAGTTATTTTAGCAAAAGGAAATAAATAAATATATTTTCCGGATTGGTTGTCCCATGACACTAAGATGATAAACTAATGATTAGTGCTTGTGTTTCTATATGATGAGTGAATGAAAATCAAAATCGTAACTACTAAACACCAAGCACCGAGGAGATCAAAGACAGGATGAGCTGCATAGTTTCATTGTTGCTATAACCTGCAGATACACCACAAGACACCACACAACAAAAACACTACCCAAAGCGTGAAGGTTAACCAAAGAAGACCATAAGGAATAGAAAAGGAAATAATAATAAACAATAATAAACAAAGAACAGATAAAACCACTAATTGGGAAATTAATGGTAACAGATCGAAAGTAACCGGGCGTGCCAGAATGTAAGCTATGAAAAATACACTACTAACAAGGAAGTAAAATACCAATAATCATACCTCCTCCTTCGCGTTCCGTAGAAAACCTCAGAATGGGCTAGGAAACTTGGATTGAGCCCTGATTTTGTGATATGTAGGTGCTTTTCTTCAAGACGGAGCAAGACCTTCCTGCAACAACGATCCTCTTACTTTGCACTGGATGGGAAAAAGGATTATGAGGCTATTTTGGCATTAGGACGAGGCAAAATGATGTTCTTTGCTCAAAGGATGCAAGAACTTAGATATGGCATGAAAGCTTATTCTCCGTGTGTTTAGAGGGGAGGGGTAAGGTTGTATTTATAGCCTGAGGGAGTGATTAGCTTAGATTAATTTAAGTAATCATGGTTTGAAAATGTGGGCAAGATTAAGTGGGTGGTTTGAAAATGTGGGCAAGATTAGGTGGATGGTTTGAAAATGTGGGCAAGATTAGGTGGATGGTTTGAAAATGTGGGCAATATTAGGTGAGTGGGGGCCACGAAGAATGGGTGAGGATTTGAATTATATTTTTAATTCATAAGTGGAGGATTTTAGGTGAGTGGGGACCATTAATGGTGGGTGAGGATTTGAATTTGAATTTTTAATTCAATAGTGGAAAAACATGGAGAATAATGACATGTGGTGAGGATTAGATTATTTTTAGATTTTGAATGGATAATTAATCAAATTATATTTGATTAATTCAAGTGTATTTTTGTGGGAAGCCCCGTGGAAGACGAGGAGCCATAGTATCATGTCATATCAACATTGGGAAAGTGCGGTAGAGAGAGACGCCATCATATTCTAATGAGATTATGTCGAGAGGAGAGAATGAGGAAAAAAAAGCGCATACAACCCAGTCTATTTACCTAGCTCTTGTGTAAGGTGTTCCAGATCCAAATTTTGTTTTTGAAGAGCATTGTAGTGAAGGTGAGAAAGCAACATCTCCACGTTGGGAAGGAGATACATGTAGGCACATTTTATTTTAAACACAAGAAGTACAACATATTAAGGACACACATATGACAACACAATACGTCTTTAGTGGTTAGGACAAGTACTTTTGGAGGTATTTTTACAAGTTTTTCATCAAGACAAATTATTGGTGCAAAAATCGTTGGAAGAAATCCTATAGGTGCTTTTCTGACATATACATTAGGTGTCTAGTTTGGTACAACAACTGGGACACAAATAAGTTCATCTACAGGACCATAGGTCATAACGGGAGGCTTAGGTCATCCACCACATGAATGAAATCCTAGTGGAAGTTTAGGTTCTAAATCTAGTCCTAACCTAGGGTAGGGGACACCACCACAACAAGCACCCCATAAACCTTTACAACAACAACAAACAAAACAAAAGATACCCCAATTTTTCTTTGAGATGTCTCTTCACTTTCTAGAATATAGAGGTGTGGAGGATGCTACTGAGAATGTGCACAAGTGTGAATTTCTATGGAGATCTAAGGGCATTACAACCCTTGATAGAAAGGAAAGTCAATTTACCACCACACTTCAAGGACACACACATAGTTGGTATAAAAGTATGATCCACACCAGACTGTAGTGGACTATGATGTATTATACATTGCATTTGTGGATGAATTCCACATTCTAGATTTTGAACAACAAAGTATTGGCACGCTCAAGGATATTAAACATGGCTTATTTGAAAGTGTAAGGGAGTATGATGTGTGGTTTAAAACTCTTTTTCCAAGCTATCTTATGATATTAATTAGAGCGAACATGCATAATGGTCCGTTAGAGGATTCTTTGACCTTGTTTAGGAGATATTTATCACATAAAAATATTCTAACCTGTGTGAGGCTTTGTAAGTAGCTCACGAGCACCGAAGAATTTGGGAGTACAGACACTAGAGTGAGCCATTTTCTTGAGGTACATGAGATAATGGCTATGGATAAGAAATTTGAGAATATTTTGGCCAATTCAACATAGGAGACAAAAAGTGGATTATGGTGCACCGATTGTGACGTGGAAGGGCATACTAAGGATAGTTGTATGTGCAGGAATGTGCATGCACTATTATAGTCTTATGACATTTTCCACAAGAATCATGATGTCTGGAATTTACCCTTCTTACAGTACGCAATGATAAATAATGTATCCATGTACTTCAAGATTTGTGATGCACATACCCATGCCATAAAGGATTTCCATTTGATATATCAAATTTATGAGGCATGAAAGATTGGATTGCAAAAAACCACGATGGGTAGTATCTCATAGACATATGAAGCCCATCCTAATGAAGGGTGCAAAAATGATGATGGTGGATTCAAAGGTGGGTATAGGAGCGAGTTCGTGGTGGTAGAGGAATATTTTTGCATGGAACTTGATATACTTTGGTCTCTAGATCATTACGAGCAAGTATTGGGCCCCTAAAATATTGGTGAGTACAAAAAGGTGTGTGGGTGCACAAGGCATATTTAAATAAGGGCACACAAGGTGAAAGTATGCGGGACATGGTTTTAGGAGGATTTATAAGAACTAGTGGCACACGCACAAGGTAGAGCAAGGGATTTAGGGACTTAGCCATATTTTGCATATCGGACGGGACATGAGGAAAACATGACCCGACGTGTGCATGCGGAGTGGATAAGGTGTTAGCTTGACAACTTAGTGCCCATGAGAGGAATATACCTTGCGATAGAAGATTACAAAAGCTCATCATGGCGAAGGATGGAGAGATTGCATATAAAGGAGCATGCTCCCATGGAGGACCACTTGGACACATGGCAAGCAATCTATAACTTCGTAGAAAGGCATGACAAAGTGTGCTTCTTTGAAGCTATATATACAAGCACCTGGTAGAAGAAAAGGGGGGATATATAGAGAGACCGAAAATTGAAGAGAGGAGATAAACCATGAAAAATACCGTGAGAGATCCATGGATTAAGTTTAGAGGATCCGTAAGAGTATGTTGTATCGAGGGGATGGGTTTGAATATTTTCTTTGTATTTATGAAGGGCTTAAGTCTAGTTCGGATGCATGAAATTCGTTTGCACTATTATATGAATCTGTGATTGCCTCAGTTAATGTAATGTGGTTATCAACATACTTAATATGAATATATGTGTGGTTCCATTTTTTCTTACATCTGTATGGATGGGTTTTATATATGTTTCACATGAGTGGGTGTAAACCCCTATGTATTTCCCTTATGTTATGATTAAGATATACATTCGTAATGCTTTTCTTATACGAATAAATACATTGGTCTAGAAGATGTTTTGAGCTCTAAGATGAATGTATGGTTCATTTCCAGTCTCTTCACTTAAGTTTCTGTCATAACTAATGCATTCTCACATAACTTACATAAAGGAGGGGCTCGACACCTACGTGTGCCTCGGGTGAGCATCCAACGCCCCTTTGGGTGATAGGCCAACGTGCATGGGATTTCCTTGTTCTTGAGAGGGATTAAAAATGAATACATCTTGGTTCCGTTGTCAGGACCTATTTTCAAAGTTGTTGTGAGAAATGACATGCATATTTGTCTTTGTGATGTGTAATGATAGAGCACCTGACTTTAGAAAGTGTTGAAACATGGTTCAAGAGCATGGAGGATGATTTTTCTCAAAGATTCAACACTGGACCTGAGTTCAATATGTGTAGATGGGTAGAAGAGAACCTATACCATGAGCTATATGAGACATTCTTCTACTGCTTCCCAGTATAGCTATATGAATGGCTTTCAACATACACATCCGATCAAGATGGTTCTACATATCACGTGTGTGGACCCAAGATGACTATTAGGGGCTGCAGGATGCAGATTTGACTTGGACGCGTGCCATTGATCACCGGTGGAAGGGAGTGATGGAAATTTACACTTTAGAATATGCCATTTTGATGTATTCTTGCCAATACATTTCTGAGTTTGAGTTTTGAGGGAGCTTAGAGTGTCATTTTTGAATGGTATTCCTCTGGCTATGAATATATTTGTTATTACTTTGAGTTTAGAAGCATTCCCCATGGCCGGCTAAGTTACTCTGAGTGATGGGAGATGAAGCTAGGGTGGAGGAAGATGGAAGACATTACGACTAAAAAGGAAAGGGAGGAGAGACAAATCAAGTATAGTGAAGCTCGTGAAAGGGAGATGACTAGACAACACGAGGTTACAAGTGTGATGGATCTATGGAGATGGATGTTGCAAGAGGGTGTTGAACTTCATGCGGAGGACATGGAGCCTAATAAGTCTCTACTACCCCATCTTGGAAAGTGCAGAAGAGAGGCTCCTTCAGATTCTGATGAGAGTTCATCGCATGGAGAAAGAAGAGCCATCGGCGCACATCTGAACCCACATGGCGACCAACTCTTGACGCTTGGTTTTCCAAATCAAAGGAGTATTGATAACTTAGTTGGTATCAGTAAGAGTGACCAATCGATGCCCAGGAGATATAATTTTTTGTTTGGAACATCTATGGATGCATATAAAATTCTGGTGTTTAGAGGAATTTTTGGGAAAAGTGCAAGTACAAAAGGTTTAGGAAACGCATTTGGGAGTGGTGTGAGATACACCTCTAGCAGTGGAGAAATCTCATAGATCATTGGTGTGTAGTTTAGTGGGACATTGGGGACACTAGGCATGAAAACTTTAGGCCCATTATCGATTCTAAAAGGATCTAGAGGTGGAACCGGTGGATCTCGGAGGTACAAGACTGGTGGATCGGTGGAGGGAATACTAGAGGAAACACTAGAGGGAACCAAGGATTTGGATCAAGGGACAAGGGCCTCAACCACCTCCTTAGGTGTTCTTTGAAATTTATTTACACTTGCCATATTACCAAGGTATAGAGGATGTTGTGGAACACATGCACAAGTGTGAATTACTATGGTGTGCGAAGGGGATCACTACCCTGGGAGCAGAAGGCAAGTTAGTTTGTAACAAAATTACAAGGGTGTGCACATAGTTGGTATAGGAAATATGACCCCTATCAGACGGTGGTAGACTACACCACATTGAAGAATGCATTCTTAGTAGAGTTCCATATACCGGAGTTCAAGTAGAAGAGCATCAAAATTTGAAAGAGATCATGTAGGGAATGAAAAAGAGTGTGCGGGAGTATGATGCACGGTTTAAAAAAACTCTCCTATTATTTGAGAGGGCATAAAAATGACTACACCGAGTGTCCCTAGAATTAGGTATGTGCGTATTGTGGAAAGTAACATAAGTTTGAGAAATGCCATGATGTTTATGAGCATATGTGTAAAAAAAAAATGAAAAAGTATGGGGATGATCACAATACAATGCATGAAGAATGAGAAATGGACACCAAAGAAGATTCCGATCCATAATTACATCCTATGTTTGTTACTACACATACAAAATTAGTACACGCGCACAAAAACCTTAAAGAAAAACCTCTCATTAAGAGAGAGGACATTATTTATGTCGAGTATTTGGATGCTTCTCATCAAAAGGAATTCTATCAAGAGACCATAGGGGTGATCATATATTTTCATTCCGAGATCTAGTGCTTGAAGAAGTAGGCACGTGAAAAGTAAAACACGAAGAATATTGAACTCTCGTAGAAGGATGTAGATGATTTGAAGGAGATATGCATGATGCTTTGAGATATGATGACATCATCCTTTTGCTAGGAGAATTACTACACAAAAGGTATTGTGTGCTAGAGTTGAGCACGAGCATTAGATATCGCATGTAAATTTACCACCACAAAACCATGAGTATGAAAAGGAAATCACATTGGATTTAGTGATTGATGAAGGTTGGTGAGTAATATTTTGATTGACATAGGTGTCAAGGTGAATGTGTTAAATTTGGATGCATGGAACCAAATGGGGAGACCACCATTTAAGCCATCTTCTAATGTGTTGTATATGGTGAACAAGAAAAGGGCCATGCCTATTGGGGTGTTGAAGGATGTTTCAATTACCATTCAAGGAGCTAAGTTTATAGGATATTTTGAAGTTTTGGACTTGGCTAAGGAAGATAACTTCCCAACATAGCTTGGGTGACCCTGGTGTTATGCGAACAATGCTAATTTTCATTTCAATAAATGATATATCAGTTTTGAGAACATGGATGAGCATGTGGTCATACCCATGGATGATGTAAAGGATGCATCTTACATTGAACCTATCAGTGAGGAAGAGCTTAATAGGATTTATGCACACACAATGCATGACCCTAAGAATGTGGAACTGATTAACTAAAATATGAAATTATTTCTTTCTATCTAAGTTAATCTAAGAAAGTAAAATAAATATAATAACTGATATGAACTAAAATACGAATTCTAAATAATATTGTTTAATATTTAAATGAAATAAAATAATTGAAATAGGAGGGATAAGGTACTAACTTGAAAATGACTTACCTCGTTATGATTATAGACTGAACAAGATGATGTGTGAACAAAGAAGAGTATGACAAGACAACCCAGGAAATTGCAGCAGATGAAGATTTGATCATCGGGGTGTCTACAGAAGAGGATCAGGGTGCCTGTGGGTGCCCTAGTTTGTAGTATGGGTGCTCTGGTCTATAGAACAACTTAGGACCTAAAGATGGAAGTGTCATTAGATATTTGTAATGTCTTGATCTTTGTCACATGATTATCATAGTAACTTCACTTATGTCACCGTAAATCTGTAATGAAGATCTACCTACAAAACCCCATACAAAGAATCAAATCCCTAAAAATAAAAGTGCATACTAAGGGGTTAGACTAACCTTAGCTGCCATAATGGTGGACTTACGACTAAACACTGCACCACATTCCAGACCTAATGTAGTTATGTTTGCTTGTGTGTGCAATTGTGTGCCTATGGTGCTTATACGCACCCAATTTCACACATGTTATATTTTCAGAAATAGTTCAAAGTCCCCAATGATGATTATTATCTTTTCCAATGATGTTTGAGTCCTATTTCCTATTTTTAGTGTATATTTGTGGCTTATTATGCTTTCCTTATTCATTTCCATGTTTTCCTGCCTTAGTTATGATTCTACAATGTTTTTCCTTAGCACTTGACATTAAATATGAAACCTCTGTGGTGGCTATGAAACTACCGATCTACTCTCACCGGTGGTTATACAACCATCGATCTGTGTAGACCAACGATCATGTGTATTTTGACCAAGAATTCCTAGACATGATTGAGACATCTCTGTTAATTTCTTCCAACTCACATTTTACACATGTTTCTAGGTCAAATTGTTTGTATGTAGGCTTGATAGATACGTACCAACTTCCTCTTCCTCTTCTATTTCTAATTGAGAGTTAATTGCCCCTCCTTTGAGTGAGGTGGCATTTCTTGGTTGCCAAATGGCTTAGACCATTTCCCAACCTATGTTCTATAAAATCCAAGCTTCTTCCCAAAGCATTGGCCGAAGATTTTTGTTGTGAATTACATCGTTATGTTGTCGTAATCTTGCTAGGAAATACACAATCAAGCCAATTCTCTTGCATTGTTATTATCCTACCCGCATTGGTACCAGACTATCTGTAAGCCACCACTACTCCAAAACTCCTTCATTTCCTCTTCGCATTACCCAACATGTATCCCCGTATTCACCTGAGCATTAAATTTCGGAAAGAAACTGAGGGGATATCAGAGTAAACCATCACTCAATTTTCCACAGTTCTACAAATTCCAAGTTGGGGAGGTACTTAGTTTTCCTTGAGATTTCTTGATTTATTTATTTCATTTGTATGCACAATTTGACTAAAGTAGTTAAATCAATTCAATTCAATAGTTAATAAATTGTTATAGATTTTATTTTGTTTGCACAAAACTTCTGGTGATAGATCACTTCTCTGCTTATCCCTGTGGGTTTGTAGGGGAAGTTTTTCTAGAGGAAATATCATGCATTAGTTTAAAGCAATTGTATTTCCATTTCAATTTGTAATCTCCATTAGATCTTCGTTTATTTCTATTGGGGAAGTTTCAGAGGAAGAAGTGCTTCTGAGAAGCTTTTACTTCTTCATGTGTCTCTGAGGTAGAACAAAAGATTTAAATCCAAAAATACAAATTGGAAAAGCTTTTGATTTATTAGAGTAGTTTAGATCCATGCTGCACAAATAAATAGTCACATCCGATTATTTATTTGTTTAGATATGTTAATAGTGTTGTAGAAGCAATTGTATTTCTTCTATCAATTTCCTCTGTTGTTTTCCAGAAAGTATAAAATCCAAAAATATTAGATTAATTTAATTAGATTGTTGTTTATTGTCATTTCCTTTATTTAATTAAAAATGAAAAAACATAGATTAGATTTCCTTTATTTAATTATTTTTATTTCTTGCATTAGATTAATTGAGTACACATTCGCATGACCATTTCGGTCCTAGAGAACCCAGGGATTATGTTTTTGAACCAATAGTGTCACAACCAAACCTATTGGTGGCCTTTTTAGATATCGACCAAGGCCTTCAAATTCACATCTTCCGAACCACCTCAGAACTACCTGCTATCATTGCACAGTTGAGGGATTTGAATGCCAAGGACAATAGAGCTTACGAGTTCTAGGAAAATCATCTGGCCACATATTGCTTTGATCACTTGTTGGTAATTTTCATCCATTTCCACGTATTTCACCCATTTTCCATAGTTATCCATCCCATATGACCATTCAAGGTCCTTAGCAAATGTTGTCCAAAATAAGTCCCCTAATTATTTTGGCAACCTACATCCCCATTCCGGCTTTGAAGTTCCTTGTTTTGGGTTGCATGCAATTTAGTTATCCTCTTGGAAAAATTACAGCTCAATTCCTCGCATGCTTATGCACACTCCTTCTTTCTACACCTTCCATATTCCCTTCCTTTTCTTCTATTTGTTCCATTTTCCCCTTACACTCATTTTCCATGCATTCACCTTCCTCCCAACAGCTCATACATCTTTTGTGTGTGCCTTGGAATTCCTTTCCAATATTTGGATAAGTACTTTGTACATTCCTGCGCCCCTTTTTTATTTCTTGCTGCCATACATCATTATTTTTATGCTTGCACCTCATTTGTATACTTATCTCCTACATGTATGTATCCATTTCTCGCCATGCAAATTACTTCTATGTGCCCTTCCTTTGCTTTCCTTCTGCGTGCGACTATGTGCCTTCTTCCATGCTGAGTTCTCGTGCCACATGGTATATGTTAGACATTGAGTGAACTACACAACCAATAAAAGTGAAACATATGGGAACCAAATCCCTGCAACAAACCGCTATGTGAAATGTGGCATAAATGACATACCACGTGTACAGTTTGCCTCCCTTTAGTCATTCTATGCGTGCGACATGTCATTCCGTGTTAGAGAGGAATGTAGACATTAGAACCTCATAACCTTTCTGCGGGGCTTGGATTAGGGTGTAATTTGTATTATTTGAAATTTTTTGATGTGGGCTATAAAAAAGAATATTTAAATTCAAAATATTGATGGAACCGAGATAGGTGAGAAGTAGGGAAACAATTTTCATCCATTAATACAAACTCAACCACCATATTTTTTGCAGATCTTGTCTCCTTCCTTCTTCCACAAGCTAGATCAGACATGGGGAGGCATATTTGTCAACTCTACAGGTGGATTTGTAGGCATTCAATGTTACTGTTGGTGGTTGAAATTCAAAATTTGAGTTCCCTCCTCTTTCTCTTTCTCTTCTCTCCTTCATTCTTCTATAAATGTAAGAGCATTTCTCATTGTAAATGGTGGGAATCTTTTAGTTTGCATAGGTGTTACCTTGCCTTTTGAGTTACATACCTTTAGATCTAGTCCTCACATGTGGATATTGGCCTCATACGCCATTGTAATATATCGTGCATTTTGGAAGTAATAAAAGCATCATTTTTTGGCTACCTTCTACTTTAACATGTTTTTATACTTGTTTCTTGCCTTTCCCTTACGTCGTGTGCTTGTTTTACCTTCTTACCTCCCTTGTGTTTTCTTTTCTAATTGTGTCCATTAATGCGGCTACATTTTGGTCTATGCTATGCGTGTTTAGCCTTCTTATACACATTCTCCTTTGTTTTCACTCAAAGCTAATCATCTTCACTCCCTTTTTTTGGTGCTATCATTTCCTTAGATTAGTTTTCCATTTTTGCATATCCTTATATCACTGGTCCCTTTGCATGTTTAGCTTAGAATTTCCATTTTAGCATTAAGAGTAACAATAACAATAGGAGTAGGTAGAGGCGGCCTTCTTTGGAGGTTTTTCTCAAGCATGCAAGTTCCCATAACTTGGAGATAGTCCTATTGTTGCCTCAATGATCCATTCAACCTAATATGGGATAGGTGCAAGTTTGAGCTCCAACGGTTTTTGACATGCTTGGTGGAAAACATTAAAATCTTAAATTTCATCATTGCTAAGTTTTGCTGTGTGAATTAGTGATTTCCAACCTTTTGAGGCTTGTTGTAACACATCGATGAATACCAACACTCGAGATCTATCATTTTAGCATCCACGCACATTTCATGAGAAGAGTGCATACAAGAAGAATTATCTCTAAAAAGAACACATAGCAAAACTATTACACGTGTATATCCATCTCCAATGTTACACACACTCTCCACTCCTCTCGATAGACCTCTATGGAACCTTTCATGGAAATCCCGACACCTCCAACAAAATTTTCTAACTTTACTAGCAGAAGTCCTCTTCTTCTCAATGTGCAACATGATCTCGCCATAGCTATTCTCAAAAGTATTCCATACTTCACCGGTGAGAATCAAGTCACCCCTATTGAGCACATCTAAATGTGTACTGCATCTCATCTATTTGGTCACACATGATGATGTAGTAGTTAGACTTCTTGTGGCCTCGATCAAGGGAAAAGTGCTTTAGTGGTACAAAATCCTGAGACCTGCATCTATTACCAGCTGGGATGAACTTGGAACATCTCTATGCAACTATTTTAAAGACAAGTTAGATCATTTGTCTTTGGTGGAGAAAATGATGACAACTAAAAGAGTGCCCAATGAGTAGATGACTGATTTTAATATCAGGTTTCAGAAGACTTGGGATAGAATCCCTCAAGTGGTAAGGCCTACAGCCCAACATGCTTTCTTGTATTATCTAAGGGATTTAAATAGTGATATCTCAATCATGATTCATTTTATGGGAAGGAGAACCTTACATGTTGCTTACAATATTACAATAAAGGTAGAAAATAGTCTCATTTAGGAAGGAAAGTTATCTCTAGGCCACCCATGCCCTTATTCCCATAAATGCCTCACATGCCCCAACCTTCTATTGCTCTCATTCCTGAGAAGAGCACTCAACCTATTGCATCTACATCCTATTATCACACAAAAAAAGGAAGAAGAAATGAAAGCCCTGATTAGAAACTTGTCCAATAAAGTTATATCTTTAGAGAATCAACAAGTGCAAGCCTTCAAAAATAATTCTAATCAGGGATATAACCAAAGCCATCACCCTTTAGAAATCAATATGCAAATAAGAGATATGGGCAGAACTAACAAAATGATAGATGACATGCTAATGCACACATTCCCTTGCAATTATTTCCTCATGCATAGCCTATTCCAAGGCCCAATGTAAGTCAAACACTAGTTCTAGTTCATAACAATATGGTGCAAGATTCAGAATGCTGCTTTCCTTACAATATGAATCATAGTCGAATCACTATGCTAATGCTGCCCATGCATAGGATTACATGATTCAAGCCACCTCTACATGTGAACCTTCCACAAGCACAAACGACCACGAGAATTAGGAAATTCTAGTGAGGTCAACCTTATGTTCTTTGGTGGTGAAGACTTTTGTGTAATCAATCAAGCTTCAAATAGTCTAACTAGATCATGTGCCCAGGTTGTCGATAAAACAAGGTACAACATAATAATGCTCAAGTCTGGGTACACAAACTTTAGTTCCTACAACATAGGACAATTTTCAAAAGAAAATAGATACATAAAATTCACCCAAGAATCATGGCTTGTAAGTCTTTACGCAAGGTTCCACGCAATGCTCCAACATAAGTTGTGCATGCCCCTCCTTTAGTAGGTCAATCCTCTATGCCAAGCTAAGGCCCCTACCTCTGCACCTAAAAAATCAAGAAAAGATGATGTTGTGCCTCAAATACACAAGTCAATGGGCCTTCCATTCAACATTATGGACCAAATGAAGAATACAAATGTAAATGTCACAATGTGGGATGCCCTAGCCATTCCATCGCAGTGCGACCTGTTGCATGAAGCTCTAGCATAACTTCCCTTACGCAAATCAATTGTTCAAAGACCTCATGTTGCTATCAATATCTATCAAGCAGAGGAGAAGCAAGTAAGTAAGGTTTTCAAAACCCCACCATTCTATATGTCCTTGATCATAGGAAAACACCTTGTCCATAATTGTATGATTGACTCAAGTGCTAGTACTTTTGTTATGCCTAAGAAAATTGCTGATGTCCTAGGTCTTAAGTACAACCCTTTGTCCAAAGGAGTCTTACAACTTGATGGCTCAACTGTTACCACTCTAGGAGTCATCAAGGATCTTGAGTTAACCCTCCATGCATGTCCAAGCCTCATAATAACTCAAGATGTGTCAATCATTGACCTACCTCCTTTGTTTGCCCTATGTCTATCAAGAGATTTCACTGCTAAAGTGGGTGGTTACTTGTCTTCTGATTGGTCCCATATGTTAGTAAAGAAAAGGTATGGTACCCAATTTACCATACAAGTTGAGCCAATATTTTATTATCATGTTGAGTCATATGACTCATCCTCTCTCCAAGATAATTTCCTAATCCAAGAAGTAAAAGTGTTAGTTTCAAAAGAATAGCCCACACCTCCTCCTTTACCTGATTTATTGCTAGATTCTTTGGGAAGAAAGGCATCATAAATTTTATCCATATCTTTGAAGAGATCAAATCCTTGAAACTAGACTTGGAACTTATTACATCCTTGAAGAAGAAGTTGTGGTGCCATGCACGCTCAAGAAGAATGATGAAAACAATGGTCTATGGAAGTTATACTTTATCGGCTCTAAAAGTAGGAATGACACAAGTGCGAGATGTGGTTATCATCTCTCCTAAGGATGAGAAATTATTATTCACACATAGGTTGTAATTTACATTCTCCAACATTGTATTAGAGTAAAAGCTGTTGGTGCATGGTCTTCTAATTGCTGAAAAGAGACAAATTAAGGTGCTACAGATATTTAGGGACACGAATTGGTCATCCATCAGGTCATAAATAGGTGTGTGACAAAGAATAATATTCTTAAATATTATAAGCATAGAGTTTGGGACCTCCTTGAGGGATTTGATGCTCTAAGTTTTTAGACGATGCCAAGGAAGATGAACAAGGAAGCATATTAGATGACCACGCTTGGTTCATAGTTTTCACTAGTTGAGGATTTTGTCAAAGGAAACACAAAAAATGTAAAAATGGTGATTAGGCCATCTATCCCAGAAAACAATACCAGTTGTTAGGTGTTTGATAGTGATGCAAAAATTATCCAATTCATTCAAGATGAAGTTGAGTTCTCTTTAAGCATGTAATCTAAATTACATGACAACTATGGTGAACAAGTGATTCAACCTAAGACAAATAATTTTCCTAAAGGGTTGGTCACCTTAGAAAAAATGTTTAGCCCAGATGATGATTTCAAGGGTGAATAAAATTATATGTGCACCGCACAAGAAAACTTATCCCAAGTCATTATTGTGTGTGGCAATGAGTTGCCACGGGTAAAGCTTATGCACATAGTGAAAAATAGGCCTTCATTTCTCTATGCCGAAATATAGTGATATTTTGTCATGGGAATATAAATACCTAAAAGGATTTGATCTAAGTTTTTGTCAACACTACATTGATCTTGATCCTAGCATTAGACCCATAAGACAAAAATAGAAGCTGGTTAATCCAAGGATAGAGCCCTCATGAGGAAAGAGTTGTCTAAACTCATCGAGGTAAAGATAATATTACCCCAAAAATACTCTACTTGGGTCGTGAATCTTGTTCCATTTTTCAAGAAGAATGGTGAAATAAGACTCTGCATCGATTTCAGATATTTGAATAAGGCATCCTTAAAGGAGCATTATCCTTTTCCTTCTATGGATCATATTTTGTAGAATGTGAATGGCGCACAAAGATTTTCCATGCCGGATGGGTATTTCGGATTCAATAAAATCATGTTCAAGGAAGAGGATCAATTCAAAAAGGAATTTGCAACCAAGAAGGGTACTTATGCATATTAGAAGATGCCCTTTGGTTTGTCAAATGTAGGTGCAACCTTTCAGCAAGACATGGACATTTCCTTTAAAGGATATATCAATGAGTTCATCTTAGTCTACTTGGATGACCTAACCATATTTTTAAAGCAAAGCACGGATCACATGGCACATTTGGAGAAAGTCTTTGAGAGATGTAGAGAATTTGGGGTGTACCTTAACCCCAAGAAGTACAACTTGGATGTGGCGCAGGGCAAGATTTTAGGCCATGTGGTCTCTAAGGGTGGTATTGTTATTGATCCTGAGCATGTCTTAGCCATCCTCTCTCTCTCTCTCCCTTCTAGCACACAAGAAAGCCTTACATTATTTCTTAGGAAAAAAGTAACTTTTTTAGGTGCTTCATCCCTAACTTTATAGGATTGGTAAATCCCATCATCCTCATGCTAAAAAAGGACACAACCTTCAGGTGGACAACAAAAGGAAAAGAGAGCTTTAACAAGATCAAGGAAGAAATTACTTATGTGTCAACACTTATCAATCTGGATTATTTCAAGGATTTCATCCTCTATGCTTATAGAGATGATGCGAGCATTATTACTATCTTGACACAAGAAAATGAACATGGAATGAAGCAACCCATGGATTTATTCAGTCAAACACTAATGGATTATGAATTAAAATATAGTCACATGGAAAAATAGGTCTATACCATCATGTGTGCCCTCAAAAATTTCAAAATTATGCTCACCACAAATCATGCTAAAGTACTAGTTTCACACTTATATGTGAGAGACTTCATCATGGAAAAATAAATAAGCAAGAAGAGAGAAAGATGGGTGGAAAAAATCATGGAATATTATGTGACAATCAAAGCCAAAAAGTTGGTAAGAGGTAGAACACTCTACAAACAACTTACTTCGAGGATGTGAAAAATGAACTTGAGACTTCATTATTTTTGGATGAAGGTCTCTCTCACACGTAACCCGAAAAGAATAGATATCTTGACACTCGTAGATGGATGCAAGAGATGGTAACATTCCTTTCTTTTGGCGCATACCCTCCTGGTCTGAACAAAACAAAGAGGTGACATCTGAGGTTGCAATCTGTTCCATATGTGCTTATTAATGGCATTCTCTTCAAAAGAAATCTGATGGCGGCGTCGCTAAGGTGTATTGATGGTGCGTAAATTGAAAAAGTGCTAGCATAATTTCACAATGGATTCTCTGGTGGTCATTTCTCTACTAAGGCGGCAACAATGAAGATCATCAAGGTAGGATAATTTTGTCCTACCTTATTCATGGACGTGCACAAGTGGGTCTTGAAATACAAAGAATGTGCTTTCTTTGTAGGAAAGAAGAAATTGGTAGCACTTCCCCTCCGATCAATCCAAGCAGATCAACATTTTATGCAATGGGGTCTCAACTTCATAGGCATGATCAATCCTCCTTCTAACATTGGGCATAAGTGGGTGATGATAGCTATAGATTACTTCACCAGATGGATGAAGAAATCAGGTTCAAGGAATCAATTGAGTTAGTCATCCTTGAATTTCTCAAGGGCATTATAACAAGGTTTGCATTCCTCAAACCATTATTTTAGATAATGCAAAATCCGTCCTTGGTTGGCCATCTTGTTTTATTTTTTTATTTCATCACTCCCAACCTCTTACATCCACATGTGTAGTCTTTTCAGTCATCTTCCATTATTTTAGCCTTTTTGGGGTGCACTAGCTAGTCTTGGGTGCCCATGGTGCCCTGGTCCCACCATGGCACCCCGATCCTTTTGAACTTTCCGCCACTTTTTGGGCTCTTTCTAGCCGTTTAGATCTTTATCTTTTTGGTGGTTAGCCATTTTAGGGTTAATTACAAAATTAGATCAAGAGAACCCTATAAATATAAAGTTATGAGACCATAATGAGGGACCAAGCACTAGTCACTACTATCATCCATCTAGAGTTGCATCCATCTATTGCATTGGAGATCACTTGCATCCACATAGCTCCATCACAAGGCACAAGGCTACATTTACATCACACACAACATAGGGGAGGATTCTATTCTATTCCATGCACACATTCTATTACATTTTCTACATCTAGTTATTGCTCGCTACTTCACAAAGTGTGACTAGAACAAGAGCACCTAGGGCACATTATGCACACACTCACCAGAACTACATTTGGGTCTAAAATGTAGTGCAACACTCAATTAGTAAGCCCACTATTGTGGTAAGTTGAGGTCAGTCTAACCCATTCATTTGCATTTTTTTTTTTAGGGTTTTGATACTCATTCTTGGTATTTTGCAGGTATTTTCATCATCTTGGAATATCAAGTGACATTAGAGAAGTACAACGAAGTTAATGTAACAGACAATGAGGGTTTCAGACCATCTTCCAAACCTGTGAAGATCAATTTTAGAGATTTTACATAGACCAGGCACCCATTTTATAGACCAGAGCACCTGTAGGTGCCCCAGTCCCTCTCAAGTGCTCAGTCCAACCAGATACTCTAGATCCATCCTTTTGGAGCTCCTACATAATCATTCCTACTTCCAGATTTTCAGTCATCTCTGTGACACAGATCCCATGAGCATCTTCTATTCAGTTGAGTTCTTTCCTCTTTCTCTCTTACACATTAGGTTTTTATTTCCTTTTCATAGTTTTTTGGTCATCTTTACATTTATTTACAACATCTATTTACTTTATTTACAAGTTGTTCATAGCTTAGATTAACTATCCCACATATACATATATTACATTTTTAGTTAATCATTTTGGTGAACCCGATGTTTCAACACTTCCTTCATTCACACTTTTAGTTTCTTCATTCATTCTTGTCATCCTAGGGTTTGGTCATCATGAGTATCTCAATCAATGATTATTTTCTTGCAAATCTTGATTTACTACATAGAGTCCAACACTTTCTTGCTACTACTCGCATTTGTGTTGACATGCATCCAAACTCGGTTTATCAAGCCTTTTCGATGATTTTTCTTCACATATAGTATTCAAGTCTAACCTTCCCACCGATGTTCACACTTTTGATAATGACCCACCACTACATATCATCTCTCGTATTCATAATGTCATTGTTAAGCATACTTTGATTGATAATGGATCTGAACTTAACTTGTGTCCTATGTCATTCCTTGAAGCTTTAGGTCTTTTCCACTGTGACGTTAGTCCATCTTCTATATCACTATGCATGCTTATGATGGTTTTTTCCACCCATGTCTCGGTCACGTTACATTACCTATTACTGTTGGTCCAAAAACTATCCACACTATTTTTTTTGTTGTTGATTTTCTAGTCTCCTACAATTGTCTACTTGGTAGGCCATGGCTTCATGCCATGCAAGTTGTCACTTCTACTATCCATAATTGTGTAAAATTATTACATGAGAGCATGGAGTATACTATTTTTCGTGACCATGACCCCTTTCAGTATTGTGATAGGGCTCCTAATACTAGCCTTCCTATTCCACACATAGATATTATAGATGAGCCTCAACCTCGAGAAGAACCACCTCACTTACCACCACTTGATGGTACCATTTGTGTGATAGATGCAATTTCTTTTGTGCCACCTGCTACTACTACTACTATGATTCCTTATTAGGGCATGTCCAGTCCATGGACATCACTCTATCACATACACCTTCACATGTACCATCTCCCTTAGCACACCCACCATTTACTTGCACACTCTTCATGAATAATTCATACTGGGAACATATTCCATTTGATCCTACATGTGATGACACTATATGTACACATGATGGGTTGGCTCACTTAGGATTTGATTTTGAGGACCTCTATCCTACACCATATGCTTCTCATCTTTATTATGGGTATGTCATCATCATCCGCTTATGGTCTTCGTATCTTTCACCTCATGATATTTCTCACACGCACTCCTTGATCTTCACCACTTACATTAGGAAAATCATGGCTTGATTATATTGGGGCACTCTAGATCCTGATCATATAGACATATCATTTCCTATGCCCTTTGGACATGTTTTCATTTGCAATAGCTCTTTCCTAGGATACACTCAAAATCTCACTCATTGGTATGCACACATGGTTGTCCACTTCCTCCATTCACCGATGAGGAATATGCTATGGGCATGTACAACTTATGCCTTAATGGCTCATTACGTGATCAACCAGACACTATTGCTTATCAAGTCACCAATGCTTATCCATTTGACTATGATGATCCGAGAGTGATGATCTCCTAGATGACATTACATGATAGCCTCTTTCATCACACATACATTGGGGGCATAGTATTTACATCCCCCTCTCTCATCATCATATCATCAGGCACATTTCTTATCTTTGCATTATCATTCATTCACATCCTTACATAGTGTTACATCACACTCTAGCATTTGCACATACCACATTTTCACATTGTTATACATACATCCCATAATCATACGCTTTCATCTGCATACATCGAATGACGGACCTTTTTTTCTTCATTATCATTGGTTAGTTCATCTCATTCATATATACTTGGGGGAATCACATCTCATACACCCCCACTCACTTTAACATCTATCATCTTTGACATTTTATAGGCATCTTCATCACACATTCTAGCATCATCATTACCCGATGACACACTCTTGTGCTTTGGTTCACACTTGATTGTTGAGGGATTACTACACATGAACCCACACACACACACTATACACTATAGGACTTACACACTACATCTACTCACATATTGCACACATCATACATCATACACATATATTTCATTACATACATTCATGACATATTATACTACATCTTACACATCTTACATCATACTATATCATCATACATACTCATACATTTACATTCCATACTACTCATCATACATACTACATTTAGTCTACATATACATTATACATTACATCTTATACATCATACATTACACATTCTACTCATCACATGGTCATATTTCATCATTACATATACTACATTGTCTTCTATGCACTGCACTCACTACCATATGATGCACTTTAGTTCCTCGGTCCATACTGATTACCGAGGGTTTAAAAATCAAATGGACCTTACACTCATCACATTTACTATTTGACCTTTCATCATGTGACATTTCTAGCCTAGTGACATACACTTTAGGCTAAATCGTCACCTATTCTATCATTTTGTAGTGGTATACACCTTAGGTTACATCACCACTCCCTCTTTTCATCTTGTAGTGATATACACTTAGGGATAAATCATCACTCATCCATTCATCTTATAGTGATATACACTTAGGATAAATCATCACTTATATGTTCATCTGGTCATGATATATGCTTTGGCTATAGGGTTCACACACACATCATTTCTAGGTCACATCTCATCACTACACTACACATTCATCACACAATGCATTAAACACAACACACACTTTGACCATTTCTCGATGATGACACACTCGTTTATGGTTCATTCTTGACTACTGAGGGGAAAAATAAATGAACCTCATTACATACATTTCCATTCACTTAGGGGGCACATGGCTCCTATCACTCCATTTTGCATTCCATTCCATCCATCCACAACATACTGCATATTATGGTTGCTTTTACTCTTGCTTACTTTTGCTTGTTCATGGTCACTTTATTACACATGTTAGTTAGCTTACTTGTATGTCATTTATCTATATCATCACACACATGCATGTGTTCACTTTTTCTAGTTGTGATCACATAGATATAGATCTCTTACACACAACATGGATGCTCACCTTCTACCCTTCCTACACTGGTCGTTGGGGCATCCACATTCATCTCTTCTAGTGTGTTATTGTTTCATTTTGTACTTAGCACTTTACATTACTTGGTTATACATGCTTTTGACATACTAGTTATCTTTCTAACATGCTAATGGGTGCTTCATGTGCAAACATTTTTATGCAGGGATATTTTCTTCCATACTTGTTTGTTACATTGTCTATCATTTTTTTTTTTGTATGTGGCCTTGCCCTATGTTTGGTGTGCACACTTGTTTTTGTTTGTGGCCATGATGGCCTTTGTGTCTTATGTGACATCATGAGTGATGTCCCATGTTTGTGACCCACTTTGTGTGGCTTACTTGTCTTCTTGCGTGTTGTTTACATTTTTCTTGGTAGCTTATACATTATTTGCATAGATTACACATTGTCTTTTACATGCATGCTTTTTCATACTAACACTTGTCTTTGGCTAGCCATCCTTGTTTGTGTGTGCCTTGGTTTCTACCAAGTGCATTCCCTTCCCCTACAGGGTAGAGTTTCAGAGTACATGTGGTTGGTCCTCTTTTGGGGCCACATTCTCCTATCAGCGACATCATGCATGTGCCCCCAAAGAGGGGGCATCATTTGGGGTTTTACATACTACACAATGCATGTTTACACCGGTTTAATTTAGTGCACTTTCCCCTTGGCATTGTGGGTTTACATACAATGAGTGAGTTCAAGACCAGTCTACGAACTCCATACACAATGGATTTTATAGGACATGGAGTCCTTAGCATTCTGGGAAGTAGTTACAAGCTTGGAGGTTACATGGGTGTGCCTCCCTACACTACTTGGCTAGTGGCGTTGGATCACCCAAAAAACTAGGACAATATCAGAGATCTCTTCACACACAGTTTAGGGAAGTAGTTAAAGGTTAGAGGACACAAGAGCAATTTCCTCCCTATACTTCTTTGGCCTATGGTGCATTGATCACCCAAAAAACCCCGACAGTACATAGGATATCCTTCTACACTCTTTCTCTCGACATGGATCAGTGCACATGTTCCATTTACACTTTTCATTTTGTATTTTACATTTTACATTTTTACATGCATCTTTTACATTGTGTTTTTACACACATATACATACATATTTGACTACTTGATCATTTTCTCCTTGCAGGTCCATACCGTATGAGAAAAAAAGTCAAATGGGGGTAATAACAACAACAACAAACATCAACAACAACACTTTGGACAACACACTTCACATACTAACCATGCAGTACACTACACACATCAACATCACACACGTTCCACCCTAGGTTCACTCTCATCACTTTTTGCATGCATTTTCATCTTTAGTTTCCACACTCCATCATCTTTTTGTCATTCCATGCTTTTCTAGTCCTTCGCACACGCCTTTTTTTTACTCTACATCATGGACATCGTACACATCTCTATCTACTTTATGTTACCAAGCTTTCGCTCACCAACATAAAGTGGGGGAAAATGTAGACACAAAATCATGCACTTTAGACATTATTTAGTCCGGTCTCATACTACTATTTAGAAGGTTTTGAGTGAAGAAAGTACTAATTAACCCCCATCTTTTGGCCATCTTATTTTATTTTATTTCATCATTCCCGACCTTTTACACCCACATGCCTAGTTTTTCATCATTTCATTATTTTAGCCTCGACTTAGGGCAGCCTAGGCTAGTAATGGGTGCCCATGGGCACCCTGGTCCCACCATGGGCGCCCCGATCCTTCTTGAACTTTCCCGCCACTTTTTGGGCTCTTTCTAGCCATTTTAGATCTTTTTTTGGTGGTCGGCCATTTCAAGGTTAATTACAAAATTAGATCAAGAGAACCCTATAAATATAAAGTTATGAGACCATAATGAGGGACCAAACACTAGTCACTACTATCATCCATCTAGAGTTGCATCCATCTATTGCATTGGAGATCACTTACATCCACATAGCTCCATCACAAGGCACAAGGCTAGGTCATCTACATCACACACAACATAGGGGGAGGATTCTATTCTATTCCATGCACACATTCTATTACATTTTCTACATCTAGTTATTATTTCGCTACTTCACAAAGTGTGACTAGCACAAGAGCACCTAGGGCACATTATGCACACACTAGTGTTGTGAAGTTAATGCGATAAACAATGAGGGTTTCAAACCATCTACCGAACCTATGAAGATTAGTTTCAGAGATTTTACACAGACCAGGGTGCCCATTTTAAAGACCAGCAGCCCATGAGTAGGCACCCAATCCCTCTCCAAGTGCTCCTGTCTAGTCATAGATACTTAGATCCATCCTTTTCGAGGCTCTTACATAGTCATTCCTACTTCCAAATTTTCCAACCATCTTTGTGACGACACAGTCCCTCATGCAGAGCATCTTCTATTAGTTGAGTTCTTTTTTCCTCTTCTCTCTTGCACATTAGGTTTTTATTTCCATTTTCATAGTTGTTTGGTTCATCTTTACATTTATTTACAACATCTATTTACTTTATTTACAGTTGTTCATAAAGAAAAATCAAAATGAATAAGGCAAAAGACACTTCACCATATAAGCTTGTCTATGGAAAGAAATCTAGTCTTCCTTTAACTCTTAAGTTGCCTTAATTAGAGCTTTCCCGATTCTTTGGAATCCGAGGGTGAAAACTAGAGAGAAATTAGAATGGAAGAACTGGTTGAACTTGAAGAATCAAGAAAATTTGCCATAATCAAGCTAGAACAACATCATCAATCAGAAAAGAAATGGTTTGATAGAAAGGCTAGGCCTCAAGATTTCAAATTTGGTGACTTAGTCTTAAAATGGGATGTTGAAAAAGTCAAACCAGGTGCCATTCAAAGTTTGATGCACTTTGGAGTGGCCCATACATCATCATTTTGTGTAAGGAGGATAAATATTTTGAGTTATCTCATCTTGATGGAGGCACACTATCAATCCTAGTCAATGGTATTTATCTCAAACCCTTCCATTAATTCTTCTACATCATTGTATATATTAGAATAGTTTCACTCCAAGTGTGATGTGCACACATTGTCTTGTTTTTACATATTTCTTTCTTCTCTCATGCTCCTTATGCACACTTTTTGTTGCTTCTAGGATGTTGATTATCTTCTAGCATTTTTAGCAGTTTTTCAGATTCAACAAAGCTCAGAAATTTCTTCAAGTGACTTCAAATGGTGGTTCTTCAAAGTTACATATCATAATTTCATGTTTCTAAGAAGACTCCATGGCCAATGGACACTCCAAGATATTGATATCCTTCATCTAGATGGGCCTAAAAGTCACCAAACCATTGTCCAAAATAACTCCCCTAGTTATTTTCACAACCTACATCCCTATTCTGGATATGAAGTTCCTTATTACGGGCTATGTGCACTTTAGTTGTCCTCTTTCCCAATTCCTTAGATGTAATTCCTCACGTACTTATGCGCGTTCCTTATTTCTATGCCTTCCATATTCCCTTCCTTTTCCTCTATTTGATCCATTTTCCCCTCGCGCCTATTATCCGCACATTATCCTTCCTCCCAAAGTAGCTCATGCACCCTTCACGTGCACCTTCGAATTGCTTTTCAATATTTGGATAAGTCTTTGAAAATTCCCCACACCCCTTTTCCTTTCTTGCTGCCACACATCATTCTTTCGATGCTCATGCCCCACTTGCATACTTGTCTCATACATTTATGTATCCATTTTTACCACACACATTAATTTTGCATGCCTTTCCTATGCTTTCCTTATGTGCCTCTCTCTTTTGCACCTAACTTTGTACCTTCTTCTTCGTGCTGAATTCTTATCGTGCCATGTGGCATATTTCATACAATGAGTGAACCAAACGTAAGAGTCAAAGCGCACCAAATCTCTCGTAATGAACCGCTATGTGACACATGGTAGAAATGATAAAAAATGTGTATAGTTAGCCGCTCTTCATCCATTCTTCTCACTCGCATGTCATTGCATGTTTGAGTAGCATGTAGACATCAGAATGTCATAAATTTTTCTATAGGGCTCGGATTATGTGTGGTTTATCTTATTCGAAAGTGCTAATGTGGGCTATAGTGTAAAACATTTATATTAAAATTTTTGGTGGAACTAGGTAGGTGAGAAGGAGGGAAACAATTTTCATGCATTAATGCAAAATCAACCACTATATGTTTTGAGATCTTGTCTCCTTCTTTCTTCCACAAGCTAGATCAAACATGAGGAGGCATATTTGTCAAATTTACAGGGGAAGATTTACAGGCATTCAATGCTGCTATTGGTGGTTGAAATTCAAAATCCAAGTTCCCTCTTGTTTTTATTTCCCTTCTATCCTTCATTCTTCTACAAACCTTTAGATATGGTCCTCGCATGTGGATACATCCTCATATTCCATTATAATAGAATGTGTATTTTTAGAAGTAATAAAATCATCATTTTGTGGTTACCTCTACCTTAACCTATTTTTATTCTTCTTTCTTGCCTTTCCTTTACATTGTGATTTCCATGCCTTCCTACTTCACTTGCATTTCCTTTTCTAATTGTGTCCATTGAAACGATCATTGCAATTGCATTCTCTATACTATGCGTGTCTAACCTTCATATGCACATTCTCCTTTGTTTTCACTCAAAGCTAATCATGTTCACCCCCTTTATTTCTGGTGCTATTGCCTCCCTTAGATTATTTTTCCATTTTCACATATCCTTTTATCCCTGGTCCCTTGGCATGTTTAGGTTAGGATTTCCATTTCAGCTTTAGGAGTAGTAGTAACAATAGGAGTAGGTAGAGGAATTGGCCTTCTCGGTGGTCTGTCTCAACTACACATGATCCCACAACTTGGATATAGTCTCGTTGTTTCCTCGATGACCCAGTTCAACCTAATCGAGATGGGTGCAAGTTTGAGCTCAACAATAACCAAGAAATGAAGTATATGATCCTTGAGTCTTGTAGCTGAATATATATTATCTAGAGACATACATTAAAAAAAGCCTTAAGATCTTGGTTTTTAGATCCTCACCGCTTCTACCTATTATCATCTCACAATTGACAATACTAAATGAAGAAGATGACAAGGTCTACGAATTTTGGTGGAACCATCTTAGACGAAACTAGTTCACATAATCCACTCACTTGTCATGTTCATATGTTTCTTCTAATGCTTCCATGACCTTGTTTGGAAATTTCTATGGGGTGAATGAGGAGAGATTCCCAAGAGTTCCATAACTAGTTGAGAGAGTCTTGCACACCGATATTGATAGAATATTACGTGTGTATCCTTCTTGACCATTCCACCACACCCATTTAGGTTAGAGAGGATCTTATTTCCCTAGATGAGCAGATCCCTTTAGTGCCTATAGAGGACATTATATTTCCTAAAACTTGTTGATAAAATTCACCCATCTTCAAGTATTTCATACATCCTCCCTATTTAGCTACATATATCCATTTATCCATTCCACAATGGCTGTCCCGACATGACCTCAGGAGGATGTGTGTGCCCAAAGGTCACATGTTGATTTTCAAGCATACAACACCCTAGCACCAATGACACAAAGATAAGGGGAAATAACTATATGTAAAATGAAAATGGGGATGGAATAGAATGAATACAACCCTTCCTATGCTATGTGTGTGATGTAATGATGCCCAAATGCAATCCCTTGCCTTAGTAGATAACTAGCCCTTGGTGGTAGATAATTTTCCCATAATATAGTAGGTATGTTATGTTTATATAGGGATCTCTTGCTCAAAATTTGACACTAATTACCCGACACACCGACTAGTACCTAGGGAATGAGATGGAAAATTATAAATACCGAATTCAAAACTCTAAATTAGAGACAAGTTCTACTAGGACTAGGGTGCCTAAAATAAGGACCGGGACACCCATGGGTGCCCCATTACTACCCTATGTGCCCTAGTAAAATATTAAAGACAAAAAATGGCCAAATAATGACACTTGATACTCCCGAGAGATGAGTAGAACTATGAAAACAATTGATGAGTGTGCAAGAAAAATGACGATGACAAACAACTAACTCGACATGTGGCTAGGGGATAGATCATTAGTGAATAATTTTCTTACGTGAGATACATATATAAAATAATATATTTGGCGGTATAAATGTAATAGTAAGTTCATGATTTTGTAACTAAATTTTCTCCCCACTTTATGTTGGTGAGTGAAATGCTTGATAACATAAAGTAGATAGAGATGCGTACCTAAGAGAAAATATGGAGAATCCCATGCTATAGTATAATGCACATATGTGGTAGTATAAGCATGACGAAAGAACATATAGTGTGTCGTACCATGTATCAACATGTTTATCCATGAAACGAAGTGAAAAGTGTAATATCGTGATGAAGTGAACTAAATGAGAATGATGTTAGAAATGGTAGATGATGATGATTTTGAACGGTGTATGATGATGATGATATGGGGTAGGGATTGATTAGTTCCCAACCTGAACACGTGTACAAGAATAATCAACCACAAGATTTGGGCATCCTATCGCTAGAGGAAGAGTGTAGGGATAAAAGTGTATTATTCTCCAATTTCTAACTACATCCTCAAGATCTAGCCACTGCATATGGACTCAGATCAAAGATTTGTTAGTTTTGGATCCAAATAATTTCACTCAAATAGTTGACCCATATAGGAGTGGTAAAAGAAAGGTACTCTTGCCCCCACTCAACAAGTTTCACCACAATGTGATGGCTTCCAAGTTAGGTCATCTTGGAAAGCAACGCACTCAGATCAAAGATTTGTAGTTTTTGGATCCATATAATTTCAGTCAAATAGTTGACCCATATAGGAGTGGTATAGGAAAGGAAAACTTTCCCCCACTCCATGGGTGTCACCAAAATGTGATAGATGTGGCCACAATGTGATGGCTTCCAAGTTAGGTCAACTAGAAACAAGCACAAAATGATGGATTCCAAGTTAGGTCATCCGGAAGTGAGCGTGAAGTGTAGAATAACTTCCCAAGTTAGGTCATATGGGAAAGAAATGCATGTAGCTCCCAATATAGGTCATGTGGGAGGCCAATTTTGTTTTATTATATTGTTTATATGATTTGATTTTTATTTTTAGAAATTTGAACGCATAAATTGATTGATTGATTCCGACTAGTTACTCATAGAGAGTTTTTGTGCTAGTTATCCTTAGGTTAGCTCATTAGGGGAATAAATAGAAATTAGTGAATAATAAATTGTTAGGTCACTAGGGGAAGTGATGAAATGTCACATCAAAAAATTGTATATTTTTTCCCAGATTAGGTTATTAGGCGGAATCAATAGTGAGATATTTCGCGGTGAATTAGTAAATGTTTGAAAATAATGAATCAAGTAGTGTTGATTGATGACATGGTAATATAAGGGGATTATAGGATGACCCCAATGATATTACCCTTTCGGTGAAAGGGGAAGTGATGAAAATAATGAACGCTAAGTCGAAAGTAAGCTCGAAATAGAGAGGAAGTGATAGAAATCACAAAAATGATTAAATTAGATGGAAGACAATGTCAAAGAGAGATACTTGTGTGTGTAATGTGTATGGTATGGTGGTAGGAATAATTATAAAAATAATTCCATAAACAGGGTGTAAATTAGAGTAGAAACATCAAGATATGACAAAAATGGTGTAGTGTGTATTAGTTGTGGTAATAAGCGCAAAATAATGACTATAGTAAAGTAGGTGATGAAAAAGTAACTATAAATAGTGAAGTGAAAAAGTTTTTAGTCACTTCATTTGTTGTTTATGTGATTTTGAGATTGAGCATGAAGTGAGTGAAAATTCCGCAAGTGAGAGCAACACATCCTAGTCAGTTTGAGAGGGTGGTAAATTTCGTAGAAGGCCATGCATGATTTCGAGTTTGTAAGTGCATTTTTTTAAAACCGTATTGTGTAGTAATAGTCATTTTTATTGAATTTTTACAAATTTGAGAATTTTAATTTTCTCATCATTTTATACCTAGACAATAGTGGTGAGGGTGCTAGTGACCCCTGGGACAGAGCACTAAGAACTCGAGCACCGTAGTGACCTACTCCTGGGCACCCCAGTCCTACATATGGGCGCTTTGGTCTAGAAAGTTTGTATGTGGCCTAGAATGCTAAAAATATGATTCGTAGTGTATAGTAATGTGATAAACGAGTGTGTTTGGATTTTTATAGTGTTCTAACGTTGTGCTTATTGTCATTTTGTGTTGTGCAGAGAGACATTCAATTGAGGGAGTTCGTGGTGGGCGTTGTTTGATTAATTTTCTTGGGATGGGCCTATCCAATGATGAGTGGGATGTCATGGACCATGCCGACATGTGGCACATAACATAGATGGGGGATGTGCCCCATAATATGCCTATGTTGACTACACTATGCAAGAGGTGGTGTGTAGATACATGCACATTTTGGTTTCCTATAGGGGAGATGACTGTTACTTTAGAGGATGTATATTGCATATTGTGATTGTTGTTGGAGAGAAAGTATAGTGATGCTATGGAGGATATGGAGAGACATATGTGAGCTACTAGATGGTATTTTACGGGGAATCGAGTACCTACCAAGGCCCATATTAGTCTAGATGTTATCTTATGGTCTAGGGTTCCTCACTTGTGGAATTTCATAGTAGTTATGATTGTTTAATCTATAGCAGTGGAGGGAGGAGGTGGAGGAATCTTATATAATATGCATGATATATGATGGTGGATAGAGGATGGTACTAGATAGGCATGGCACAAAGTGTGTGTTAGCCCACCTATACCAAGATCTATACTTATTTACTCACGATGAGTATGGCGGTGGGATAAGAGCCACTTCACTATTGCATATATGGGTTTATAAGAATATAGCTATGTTGAGACCACTGGAGGTCCATGGGGAGAGTGGGATAGGCAAGAGATATATACGAGGAGGTGGATTAGTATTCGTGGGAGTAGGATGGAAAAAACACCTATGGTGGCACCGATAGATGGGATGAGGCCCGAGGCAATTACATGGAGGCCATACCACAATTATGGAGGATGATCCGAGGATGCGGTAGAGGTGTAGTGTATTTCAGAGGACTATGTGGTTGGAGGATTGATTCCCGGAGTGACAAAACTATTTGAGGTAGAGAGAGTATCACGATAATTTAACATGTCTCAAGATGTGCCCCAGAGCCATAGATATGGTTGAGAGCTATTAGAGAACCTAAGAGGGTCTGGAGAGAGACCAAGGCCTAGAGAAGAGAAGCTAGTATCTCCTAGGCCGATGAGGTAGACACAAAGTGATAGAGTTGATAGATGCAGATGATGAAAGTTACACAGAGGATTACCGCGCATAGTGGGTGACACACCGTGAGTATTGTTGGTCCCATTATTTATATGTACAATGGGGTTACCACAGGGAGGAGTAGGAGAGGGGAAGCCCATGCCCCTGATAATGTAGTAGTAACTATAGCTGAGCGTGAGTATTTGTATAATTGTGTTATGTACTTTGTTGTTGGGCTATGTTTTAGTGATGATTATCTAACATGTGTTATTTGTTTTGTAGGTGATGCGTATTGGTCCCTAATAGTAGACACATCTATTCACACATTGATGCAAGATGTGCCAACCGATATACTTAGTGGAGGTATACTTGAGTGAGTGGATGATATAGTGGGTAGTCATACCACTTTATTTGAGCCATTGTCCATAATAGTGGTGACATATACCGTGTTACTTGGTAAGAGGGATAAGGCACGCAAGGAGACTCGATGAGCCTAAGAGGTGGTAGGTGGTGGTCCTTTGGCATAGGACATGTTTGCATGATACATGGATTTGCATCGTCAATTTTCATAGCAATCTATGGAGAACACCTATTTCATAGGCAAGTGGAAAGATATTGAGGTCATGAACAACAACGCATAGTTAGTGGTGAGGCATCTTGTTTTAGGCTCTCACAATACCCGAGAGTGATGATGATAATGAGGTGTAATTAGTATTATTGTATATGATTTAGGGTATTTTTCCCCAACTAATGATTGTATTCACTATATATGTATATACACATGTGATTTATATATGATAAGCTTATGTTTTGGTGTATTGATTTGTATGATTGGGTGATTAATGTTGGGATGTATGTGATGTTTTTGTATATTGTTAATGTTTATTAAATGGAATGTTGTAACACATAGTTAGTATAATGATGATAATAGAATGAATGTAAAAAGAGATGATGTATGATGATCAAACTAATGTGTTGTGATGAATGTGTGTCACAATAATGTAATGTAATCGTAATATGTTAGTGTGATAAATGGGGGAATTAGCAATTCCCCAAGCATATGGATGATTAGGTTCATTTTAATTAATACCCCTCAATAGTCAAGAATGAACTGTGGAAAGTAAGAGTGCATCATCGGGAAATGATTGAGTGTGCTAGATGAATGACAGAATGCATGATGAAAGGTTCTTAGATAAAAACCTCAACAATCATGTAAGAATCATAAGAACACAAGTGTGTCATCAAGAGGTAAGGTGATAATAATCACCTACCAAATACCAAGGTGGCACAAAGTAGTGGAAGCATGTGGGATGGAAGCAGCGTGTGAATATGTGCCAAACTAAATGTCATATGGAGTTGTGGTGGTATGTGCAAAGGCGGTAGGTCTGTGGAAGCCAATGTGAAGGAGAAATGTGATGTAGTGGATAACATGAATGTGATGGATGAAGTGAATGTGATGGATGTGATGATACAACAATGTATGGATGTGGTGGAGACTGCATGAGTAATGAACTTCAAGTGGTGGGCATACCATGGCCTGAGCACCAAGTGGAGGAGATGACTCAACTGTAGTAGAAAATATTTGATGAGGTAGAGGAGAGATGGATCACTCATGTGAGTGAGAGAAAAGGAGATGATGCCCTTATCTTCTAATTATTGCAATATATCACGAAGGAAAGACAATCAACGCCCCTATGGCCATTTATGCGATGATAATTACAATAAGGTTTTGTCACACGATGATGATGTAGCCTATGTTGTGGATAATGCTAGTTAGATGATTTGTAAACTTCAAACTTTGGAAATTTACAAGACCAAAACTTTTACTATGCTACTTTTGTTAGGAAATAAGGGATAAAATATGTGGAACAATCCCTCACTGAATCACAATAATATGAACTAATATGCAGAAAATATTATAGATATGAAATAAAAGTGTAGAATAAAAATAACACAACACAAAGAGACATTATTTAGCGTGGTTCACCCAATTTGGGCTACGTCCACTAAGAATCACTTGCTCAGATTTTATTACAAGCCATGGCTCTCTCAATACAATACCCTGATCTATTTAGAGCTATGCTCAACAAACTCTACAGAATTCACACCCAAATTCATACACATTTGCAATATTACATGATATACCTACCATATGCATAAAACCACATAAGTAGACAATTGCTTAAGCAGTTTTACAAAACCGTGGGTATTAAAACCATGGGCGAAAACCATCCCATAAACCTATGGGTCAAAAATTCTGCCCATATGAGAAAACTGTGGAAAGTGTACAGTAATCTTAGTGTACAATCTTTAACACTTTCATACATGAAAATAGGCTGCACAACCTAACAAATTTCAACTTAAAAAATTACAGTCCTTTAATTAATTATGAGGAAAAGTGAAACTTATAACTATTTTGCAATAAGGAAATCAACACAATTCAACACAATATTTATCTTGGAAACCCTCAAGTTGAGGGAAAAAAAGGTCGGGAAGGGAAATTACTTTTTCTTCCCAAATTTTATCGACCAATTGTAAATGAATATAGATTACAACAAGAGGAAAGGAAGTAAAACAATGTAAACATCTCCCTTCTTTACTTTGTTGGTCTTTTTATACCTTATCAGACAAAACAACTCTAGTTCCAATGGTTTCTCTCTCACACTCTTGCATTAAAACTTGATTGCCAATTCCTTGCCTATGCTCCTCTTTAAATAACATACTTCCCATGTTCTCCCATGCACTAGAGAATGAGAAACGTCCTCCAAGGAAGAGACACGAATGCGATGCTTGAATTTCGTGACCATTTGTGTCTTCATTTTTAATTTTGACTATAAGTGATAAGACCGCCAATGTCTGGCAGACCAGATTCTGTGAACCATCGGGCGGTTATGCAACCGCCTCTCTACGCAGAGAGGGTAGTTATGTAACTTTATAGCTTGCTCTTCATTTTGATCAATCTATTTTTCTGAAACTGGTTGCTATGATGAAATGGTGTTTATTTGGATCCCTAAGGATCACACCTCCCCTAATAAGGAGGATTTAGGTCCCACAAAAGCTCAGTAGGGGAGTAGATGAGGAAATAATTACCTCACTTTCTCCTTTGAGTACCATTGGGCCTTCTTTGGTGTCTTCCATTTGAGTCCAACCTACTAAGACTCCAGTGGACCTTTCCTTATCTCATTGATATTATGCTACAACACTACGTCCTCCTCCAATTTTCCACGTGAGTCGAAGATGTAATCTTCTATGGAAGGTATAAACTGACACTCTTGTTCTTTGCCAAGTATGGATAGCTCATATAGGTGCAAGATTTCATAATTTACTATTGAGTACATCTGCATGAATGGTGGAAGATCAATCTTGAATCTATTTTCTCCAACCCGCTCTAGTATGATGAAAGGTCCATACCATTGTGGCTTGAGTTTCCTTTCTTGGCCTTAGAGTCTCTCATTCCTCAAGTAAAGCCAAAATCTATCTCCAACATGAAGTTTGTGTTCCCTCCTATGCTGATCGTGTCAAGCCCTATAATTGGATTGAGATTTCTCTAATTTTTATTTCACCTTGAGATGTATTTTTGTATCCTCTCAATAAATTTCACTTCTCTAGTCACCTCTTAATCATGTATCTCCCTTTCTTCCTACTTCCCAATTCCTATGTCTAGTGGATTCGTAGGTAGATAATCAAAGCATGCTTCAAATGGTGACTTCATATTGGATGTGTATACTTCCGGTTGTAGGAATGCTAGATGTAGGCTAAGGACTCATCCCAAGTCCATGGATATTTGCTATTATATCCTCTAATTAGCTGCACCAAATTCCTATTCACCACCTCTATTTTCCCATCTATCTATGGATGGAAGGTTATGCTTCTCTGTAACTTGGTGTCCATCTTGTCCCAAATATTAGTCCAATACTTTCCCAAGAACCTAGAATCTTTGTCAGAAACAATAGAATTTGGCAAGCTAAAATACACCCATACATTAACAAAGAAAATTCCAGCTTCCTCATGTGCTTTGATTGCATTTTTACAGGCCATTAGAAGACACATTTTAATGAATTTATCTATAATGACATATAGATATTCATGGCCATGTTTAGACATAGGTATTCCTCCTACAAAATCCATAGAAATATCTTCTCAAGGATGAGTAGGGACTAGTAAAGGCATATACAAACCTTCCTTCCTGATTTTAGGTTTTCTTGTACAACAAATTTTACATCCTCTTATGAATTTAAAAACTTATTCTTGCATATTGGGCCAATACACATACCTTTGCAAGTGGGCTATGGTCTTTCCAACACCAAAATGTCTTGCTACTTTCAAGGTATGTGTTTCCCTCATCAATAGAAGTCTTTCTTATTTTGGCACACAAAGTTTCCCCATTGGTAGAGAAGCCCATCTTTGAGATAAAAATCTTCAATACCCATCCTTTCAACCCCTTGGGACTACAACTGCTGATATGTCACCCCAAAGTCTTTGTCTTGAGCATATGCCTCTCTGTAAGATTCCTTTGTGAAGGGATCAATATGAGAGATAGTGGCCAAATTGGATATTTTCTCCTGTATGGGAGGCCTACACAACATTTTTTCCACCAAGCTTATGCTATCTTTATTGTAATTTATCACCAAATGGAACTGTTGAAGGAATCCCATCTATTTGTAGTGCCTTCCTGTTGCAATTTAGACTATGCTTGTAAATACTAGAGAGGTTTTTGGTTAGTGTGCACAATAGTTTATTTACCAAAGAAATAATGATTCCATTTCTTAATGGCCTAAACTATTGCATACATTTATTTATCATATAGTGAATATCCTCAAAATGCTGAAGTGAAAGTTTAGAATGATAATATATTGGCTTACCTCCCTATAAAGAACATTGCCCCCATAACATAATCACTAATATCTATATCTACTTTAAAGGGATGTTACAAATGAGGAAGAGAAAGTATTGGAGCATGAATATTCTTGTATTTAAATAATTCAAAATCCTTATCTTGTTACTTACTCCAATCTAAACCCTTACTCTTTGCATCCGCCATGTGTAGAGGTGTTGCAATAATAGAGAAACATGGAATGAACTTCCTCATGTACTCGTAATGCTCCCACAAAAATTCTAGTCTCTATGGCTCCCATTGGTGTTGGCTAGTTGGTGATGGCTTCCACCTTCTTTAGATCCACTTGTAGCTCTCCTCCTCCAACCACATACCAAATATAGAAAAGTGAATGTTTAAGAAACTCACATTTATTCATATTGCATAGAAGTTGTTTCTCCTTGAGAACTTGAAATACTTGCTGAAAATGTGTTAGATGTTCCTCCCTGGAGGAAATGAAAATTAGAATATCATCTAGATAAATAATGACACATGAATCTATGAATTCCTGCAATACATCATTCATTATTCTCATAAATGTAGCGGGTGCATTACATAAACCAAATGGAAGTACTAACCACTCATACAAACATTGTTTTGTTTTGAAGGGAGTCTTCCACATATCCTCCTCCTTCATCTTGACCTAGTGATAAACCAACTTGAGATCCAACTTCATGAAAAACTTTGCATGCTAAAATGGTCCAGAAGGTCATCTATGCATGGGAGTGGATATATGTTCTTTATGGTAATCTTGTTTAAAGCTCAGATGAGTCGACGCACATCCTACAAGAACCATCCTTCTTCAACACCATCACAATAGGTGAACCACATGGTGAGGTGATTAGGTGTATTATCCCTTAGTCCAATAGCTTCTGGAGTTGTTTCTTCACCTCTGTACTCTCCAACAAGGATTTGTTATACAAATTGATTATGGTAGAGGGATTTCAAGATATGATTGAATCTCGTGCTATACCTACCATTTTTGTGGTAACTACTGGGAGTCTTAAATACTTCCTAAAAATACTGAATAATGCTATTCAAATCCTTCATCCCTTGGTTAGAATATTAGAAATTTATACCCCATCTTGTTTATCCATTAATAAAAGTAAACAAAACTGATTATGATTTTTGTGAATTAGTATTTTTTCCTAGTTATCACTTACCAAAGAAATATTTGACTTACGCTAGTGTTCCCGCATCTTGTAGTTGATCCCATCCTTGACCCATCTATATCGGTTATCCATTATCATGAATACAACATCCCGATGTACAAGCACTCCCAAAAATAACATCAAATGCATCAAGTGGAATTACATCAGCCTCTAATACATTTATATACCGAGAATTTATCCCAAACTTGAACCCACATCTTCTCTTTACCTCGAATATCTATACCCTTCTTCACCCATCCCAAAGGATATGGATGTGGATGCTCATAAGTTTCAAGACCAAGATTCTTTACAACCACATCAGAAATCAAATTAGATTGAGAACCAATATCATCCAAAGCATTTACCTTAGTTCTCTTGATTTGAATCTTGATATAGAATAGTCTACTCATCTCCTCTTCATGTTCTTGGTTGTCCATGTTGGAAGCCATGCATGTAACTAAACATCTTATCTATAATAGATTTATCCTCTATCTCCACCTCCCCATTTTTCTTCATCGCTGTCATGGATTTCTTTGAATCCTTCATCCGGTTCTTTCGATGTAACTTCCAACATGTAACATCAATATTCATATCAATGATATCGAAATTCTTATAAAAATTCTTGGGATCTTTACAAGTATTCAAATAAGTGGCAGCTTTTTTCCCTTTCCCTTCCATTTACCTTTGTTACTTGTTTGTCCATGCTCTTTCTTCAACTGATTTGTTGACTACTTTTTATTTGACTCGCCTCTCCTTGCTTCCTTTCATCATCTATGTAATATGCTTGCACGCAAGCTTCATTGAGATCCTTGAGCTTTGTGGAGATGACCTTCCTTCGAAGGTGAGTGTGAAGTCTTCTAAAATTCTTGGTTAGAATATCCTCATCCTCCAAGTCCATATTGAGAAACATGGCTTGTCTTCGAAAATCCATGGTATAGTCCTACACACTTTGACCACTGCCTTGTCTGATGTACTTCCATTTAATCATATGGTCAATATTATGGCCAATATGATAAAATTTACCTCTAAGAAATTCTTTAAAACCCTCCCAAGTATTGGAAATAGGAAGTTTCTTCTTCCCACAAGTGGAAACCGAGCATGACCTTCCGTTTTGAGACGTGCAAAGGTAATATTTTGTGCCTCTATGACATTATGCACACTAAAGTAAACTTCTAGTTGTTTTAACCATTTATCTAATAACTTTACATCTACTTGTCCTTCAAAGCTCTTAATTTCAACCTTAGTTTCAACTTTAAAAGGAGCATGATTAGATTTTACCTTCTCAACTGGAGTTTCTTCACACTCTTCCATATCTTCCTCCTCTTATTGGATCTTTCCTATGCCAAAATTTTTGGTCAAGGCTCGAGACCAATAAATCCATGGAATATTGCTTGTTTAAAGACGTATTTTTCACATTTGAGAGCTCTTGTTGGTATTTATACAAAATATCTATCATGGTCTATGACATCTCAATTCTACGGACCAAGTTCTCTTCCTAAATTTGATCTCGAATTATTTTTTTCCACTTCTTCATAGATATGTTTGGATCGGAAGGTAAAGATTCTTTTCATTTATACCTTTTCACCGTCATACAAATTAAAAAAATGAGTACCAAAATATTGGATAGTTATTAGCTCTCATACCAAAATGATCTACAAACTTCAAACTTTGGAAATTTACAAGACCAAAAATTTTACCTGTTCTACTTCAAATTTTAAAAATTGCGATCCTTTAATTAATTGTGAGAAAAACCGAAACTTATAACTTCTTCGCAGCAAGGAAATTAACACAATTTAACACAATATTTATCCTAGAAACCCTCAATTTAAGTGAAAAACCAGCCGGGAAGGGAAATTTCTCTTTCTTCCCAAATTTTATAGGCTGATTGCAAATGAATACAGATTACAATAAGAGGAAAGAAATTAAAACAATTTAAACACCTCCCTTTTTACGTGGCTGCTATGTTTCTACACATTGTTCTACAAAACAACTCTAGCTCCAACGGTTTCTCTCTCACACTCTTGCATTAAAAATTGATTTCCAATGCCTTGCATATGTTCATCCTTAAATAACACACTTTCCATGTTCTCCCATGCAATGGAGAGTGAGAAACATCCCCAAGGAAGAGACACAAACGAGATGCTTAAATTATGTGACCATTTTGGCTTCATTTTTTATTTTTAGACCATAAGTGATAGGACCACCAAGTGTCTACAGAATGGTGGTTACATAATCTCGGGGTAATTACGCAACCTCCGAGGTGGTTACGCAACCACCGGGAGGTTACCCAACCGCCTCTCTACATAAATGGGTGGTTCTATAAATTTACATCCTACTCTTCATTTTTCTCAATTTATTCTTCGACACTAGTTGTTGAGATGAAATGGTGTTTATTTAAATCCTTATGGATAATTGGATGGTAAGTGAAGTAGGAGATTTTAAAGTAAGGAAAACAACACATCATGAGGTCTAGCATGATGGGATAAATGCAATGGCTCACGCGACATAGATGGAGTGGAAGGAGAAGCAATGTGTCATGGAGGAGGATAAAAATTATGCTATGGTGGTGGAGTAGGTTGAGATTTCTTGCTAGGAAAGGGTGGAGATCATGTGTAGGATGCTCAACCGATGTCAATGGAGGAGAACTAGATGAGCCAACAATAGTAGAGACACGTGGAGGATCAGTGATATGTGTCAAAATAAGATCTTGTTCTAATTCAATAAATTTATAGCATAGAAGAATGAATGAATCACATGTATCATACTGTAATCTTTTCTTAAGCATGGGAATCAGACCATGATAGAAAATAAATTTATTTTCTAGATCAATAGGTTGGAATATTAGTTGATGTATATAAGCATTGAAGCGTGCAAGATATAATCCTTGATAGGTTCAGATGAGCCTTGATGTAAAGTATGTAAGTGGTCATAAGTAACCTTAGGGCCATTGTTGATGATAAAATGATAGAGGAAAGTGTCCTCCATGTCATAGTAAGTACTAATGGACCCAAAGGGAAGATGATTGTACCATTGCAATGCCTCATCAATAAGATTGTATTGAAAGACCTTAAGTAATAATCTATCATCAGAATAAGAGGTCATAAGCATGTGGTAATGTAGAATATGAGCACAAGGGTCACAAGTACCATCAAAACATGTGAATTTAGGTATGATAAAGTCCTTAGGGAATGCATAATTATGAATCTTCTTAGGGACATGGTTACCATGTAATGAGTGTTATCAATAGAAGCATAGTAAGCCCTACTTTCTAGAGTAAGAGACTGAACCTGATATTGTAATTGACCTACGACATGCATGAGAGAGATGATATCTTGTGAAGGAATAGTGGAAGATGGAAAAATGTATTAAGAGGTTGTAATTTTCCATTGTGAGTGATCATAGGAATATCAAGAGATGATAAAGGATATTCCGATGCTAAGGGCACACTAGGAGTAGGTGGTGAATAAGTTATAGTAGATGATATAGATAGAATATCCATAGAAGTGGTAGGACTAACAACAAAAGCATCCCTAATAGGTGAGGTGACCGATGGAGATAAATTTATATAAGAAGATGAATGAATGTGTGTAGATGATGTAATAAGAGGAGATGAAATGATAGGAGAAGAAGAAGTGATAGATGGAGGTGACTCATGCATAGTGCTAGAGGCAATATTAGGAGAAGGAAATGATGGAATAAGAGATTCATACTTGGTAGTATGAAAAGAAGGAGAACCATGGCTATCAACCACCTCATCAGTATCAGATAGAGACTCAAAAATGAGAATTTTGCTAAGGATGCTATCAATAGGATCATCAACATAATATGGAGTATGTAAGATAGTATGATATGTATCATGAGAAGCAATATCGACGTAGGAGAATCATGAGAAGGAACTTTAGCAAGAATCGACTAGGAGAATAATCAAGTATGTACATGTGAGTGATTATCAATACCAAACAAGTAACCAATAAGAGAATCATCTAAAATTTCCTTAGAAATCTCAAGAGGATCAAAAGTAGCCGTATAAAATGATGTAAAATGAGTGAAGGATATCAGATCCTCAACAATACTAACGCCAATGGGAGAATCTTTAAAATGGGTAGGCACATATTTTTGACCACCTAGAAGTTGGTGTTTGATATGATCTCGGCTAGGAGCAGGATTACCATAGAGAACCGTGAGCTCAAAGCGATAGGGTTAACACTAAAATGAGATATGATGGGCGAAGAAGATGAAATATCCTTAGTTATTAGGGTGTGAAATAGATCCTAGGAAAATATTCTAAAGTATGGGTTCACCAAAATGATTAACTAAAATATGAAATTATTTTTCTAAGTTAATCTAAGAAAGTACAATGATATAATAACTAATATGAACTGAAATATGAATCCTAAATAAATTTGTTTAATATTTAAATAAATTGAAATGGGAGGGATAAGATACTAACTTGAAAATGACTTACCTCACTGTGATTCTAGAATGAACAAGATGTGTGGATTAAGCAGAGTATGATGGTACAACCTATGAAATTCGCAATGAGATGAAGATTTTATCAAACTGGGGTTTCTAGAAGAGGATTAGGCACGTGTGGGTGCCTTAGTCTACAATATGGGTGCTCTAGCCTACAAAACAACTTAGGACCTAAAATTGGAAGTGTCGCTAGATCTTCGTAAATTCTCGATATGTTTCATGTGATTTTTTCGTCGAAACTTTTCTTATGTCACCTGTGTAAACCTATAATGAAGATCTACATGCAAAACCCCACACAAATCATCAAATCCCTAAAAATGAAAGATGCATCTAAAGGGGTTGGATTGACCTTAGTTACCACAATGGTGGACTTATGACTAAGTGCTTCACTACATTCCAGCACTCCAATGTAGTTCTGTGTTTGTGTGTGCAATTGTGTGCCTAGGGTGCCCTAGCACCAATGAAACATAGATATGGGAAATATATAGATGTAAAATGCAAATGGTGGATGGAATAGAATGAATACAAACCTTGCTATGCAATGTGTGTGATGAAATGATGCCTAAATGTAGTCCCTTTCCTTAATAGATAACTAACCCTTAGTGGTAGATAGTCCACCCATAAGATAGTAAGTATGTTATTTTTATATATGGATCTCTTACTCAAATTTTGACACTAATGAACCGACATGTCGACTAGTACCTAGGGGAATGAGAGGGAAAATTAAAAACACCGAATTCAAAACTCTAAATTAGACGTAAGTGTTGCTGAGACTAGGGTACCTAAAATAAGGTCCAGTGGAACACATGGGTGCCCCATTTCTACCCTAAGTTTCATAGTCATATATTAGAGATGACAAATGACTAAATAACGACACCCGATACTCCCTGAGAGATGACCAAAACTATGCAAACAACTAATGACTGTGCAAGATAAATGAAGATGAAAAATTACTAACCGACGACATGTGACTAGGGGATAGGTCACTAGTGAATACTTTTCTTACATGAGGTCCATATATAAAATAACATATTTGGTGGTAGAAATGTAATAGTAAGTGTGTGATTTTGTGATGACATGAACCATCTAAGGAAGGCATACTTTAGTGGGAATACGTGAAGTTTGTTAGTGACACTATTAGTGTTGCTTATGAAAATTAGGCCTGTGGTATGTATGAAATGGTTGGATGCGAGGTTAAGGGAAGAGTAACTCGGATGATCATGCCATGCATGATTAGGCACTTGGGAAAAATTAGTTACCTAGGCATACTAGAGAGGAGAAACCTAAACCTTTCTTGCGTGCCATGGAAAAATAGTGGAAGAATGAGGGAGATATAAGGAATATGTTAGTGTTTACTTTGTGTGGAATAATAGTGCACTGGTGGGAAACACATAAAGACAACCTGTTGGGTTGGAGAGAAGTGAGAATAACCTTTTGAATAAGGTTTACTAAAAATAATGTAATTGCACTTATACATGATTATGATGCCAAGACTCCTCCTTTGGTACATGTCCATAACTATGAGAGACAATGGGTGCAAGGCCATGAGGCTTCACCACCATATCTTTGGGTACATAAGTTCTAATCCTCTTTGTGTGGATGTACGCATGTGTGGTATGTGCATGCCGAGCTCATAAAAGTTAGTCAAGTCAAGTAGAAATAACTTAAGGTATGAATAACAATTTTGATTATTTTTCTAAAAAGCCACCAATATGTGAAGCCTCGCAGATCATGGAGCACATCACATTGGGGGTAATGCAAAAGATGAAGATCTTGTGCTTCATTACTTGGAGATATTAATCCCAAGGTGAGCGAGATACATCAAAAATAAAGGAGACACTTTTGGGGCATGCCTAGAAAGAAAACTAAAAGGGGAAAATGGTATACCTCATTGACAATGAGGAAGTGGAGAATCTGGATACTATCCATACTAAGGGTACATGTGAGGTAATGGAATCAGAAGTTGAAAAGGAATGCACATACTATTTTCCTATAAAGACTATGAAGGTTAATATTGGTGTGAAGATGATCCTAAGGAGGATATCATTGGGGATTACTAGTTAGAACAAGAGGTAGCAAAGATAATTAAGCTCTTGCACAACTTTCAAGATTTATTTCCAAGATGCTATCATGAGTTAAAGGGTGTGCATCCCTCATTGGGAGAGATGAAAATTAAGCTAAAATAAGGCATGTGTTTGGTTTGGAAGAGGCCTTATAGATGAACCCAAACCTACACATGAAGGTTAAAGAAGAAATTGACAAAATTATTAAATATGGAATCATTGAGCCAATTGAGGAATCTATGTGGGTTAGTCCCATGGTTATTAGCATCAAGAAGGATGGAAAAATTAGGATCTATGTTGATTATAGGGAACTTAACACCTCATGTGTCATATATCCTTTTCCTACACCCTTCATAGAGGAAATCCTAGAAGGAATTGCAGGGCATGAAATTTACTCATTTACTGATGAATTTTCAGGGTATCACCAGGTCTGCATTACGTACAAAGATCAGGAGAAGAATACCTTCACCATTGAATGGGGAATTTTTTCATATACTGTGATGCCTTTTGGATTGAAGAAAGCACCAACAATGTTCTTGTACATAATTATGTAGGTATTTCATGACTTCATCCATAAGTTTTTTTAGTTTTATCTAGATGATTGGATTGTTTATGGGTTACTAAAATATCACTGTGATAATTTAAGGCTCATGTTTGAAATATGCAGATAGCTAAGCATCTCCCCAAACATTAAGAAGTGTATATTTAATACACCCTTTGAACTTTTCTTAGGTATATTATTTGCAAGGATGGATTATTGGTAGATCCAACTAAGATTGCAGTGATCTTGGGATTGGAAGAACCTACCAACCAAATTGAAGTGCATGGTTTCTTGGGGCATACTAGTTATTATAGAAATTTTATCAAAGGATATAAAAAGATTCTTTCACCCTAAAGGAGGTGCTCAAAGCTAAAGGAAGTTTTATTGGGGTAACACGCAACAACAAGAATTTAAAACCTTGAAGGAGAAGCTTACCATTGCACCAATCTTACTTTTTCCCTCATGGAACAAACCTTTCCATGTACATGTTGATGCCTCTGACATGGAAATTGGCGTAGTCTTGGTGGAACTAGGAGAGGGTAACGTGGATCATCCTATATGCTTTGCAAGTAGGAATTTGACACCGACAGAGAAAACTATACAACACTAGAGTGCAAGAAATTGTACATGATCTACATGCTTCACAAATTTTGACAATATTTATTTGCCAAAATGTTCATCTATTATACAAATCATATGGCATTGAAGTACTTGGTTAACAAACCTATTTTTTTAGGGCACATCTTCTCGGTAGATAATCCTCTTTCAAGAATTTGATTTTACAGTTTTTAGTAAAGCCATGCAAGAGCAACCTAAGACCCGATAATTTATCAAGGATCAATTCTATAGAGGACACGTAAAGGATGGAGGATACTATACCGATGCACAACTATTTGAGTTGAATCGTGCACCAGATTGATTTAGAGAACATTGTAATTTTTTTCAGACGGGCTCTTGTAAGCGGGATGAATACATTCAAGAAGAAGCATCTTGCTATATGAGCTATGTCATATAATCTTATTGGTAGTCACTTGTATAAAATGGTAAGAGATGAGGTCTTATGTAGATGTGTTCGGGAGCATGAGCAAAAAGCCATTATGAAAGAGGCATATGGAAGAAACATAGGAGGAAATTATGTGGGAGATGTGATTGTGTGCAAGATCCTTTTAGTTGGCCTATGGTGGGAGACATTATATATAAGGACACTAGGTATTTTATTAAGGTATGTGATCTTTGTCAATGAATTGGAAAGCCTGTAAATAGAGATGAAATTCCCTTGAGACCTATAGCAAGTGAAAAACCTTTTGAGAAATGGGATGTTGATTTTGTAGGGTGTGTTACACCACCCACACATAGGACATGAGCACACTACATTATCATATGTATTGACTAATTGACGAGGTGGGAAGAAGTTGTGCCTAAAAAATATTACACAACATCTACAACAACAAGGTTCCTTTGGGAAAATATTATCAGCAGGTATGGATGCCCTTTGAGCTTGACAAGTGATAGAGGAACTCATTTCTTGAATGAGACAATCAAAATTTTTCTAGTAAATTTTATGGTGGCACACCATAATACTACTCCTTATCATCCTCAGAAAATGGAACCGCCAAAGATAACAAGATCTTGGGAAAAACATTAACAAAGATATGTGACATTGGAAGAAAGGATTGGGATGACAAGGTATCACCGTTCTTTGGGCATATATAAAAATCTATAAATGATTGAACAAGGCCACACCCTTTTAGTTGGTGTTTGGCATAAAGGTTTTCTCACCTACGGAATTTATGCTACCATCCTTGCATATTACATGCGCAGTGGATTTTTGATGAACATGATGTGGAAGAGTGCATTGAGAAATTTATGCAATTGGATGAGTGACGCCCATTGTGTGTTGGAGTCGAGAAGATAGAAAATGAACGACATAAGGCTTGGCATGACAAGAACATCAATAAAAATTATTTTATAGTTGGAAAGATGGTACTTTTGTATGACTCCAAGTTTACGCGCCACCTAGGGAAATTGAAATTCCATTGGTTGGGACCCTTTGTAGTGACCAAGATACTTGACTCAAGGTGCGTGTCAATTGCAAGTGCTTGATGGAACCATGTTTCGGTTACTTTAATGGGAGTAGGCTAAAGTCCTCTAATAAATAAGCTTCTTTTTGTTTGTAATAAGTCAAGTATTTCCATTTAGATTAGATTTCCTTTCATGTTTTATTTTTACTTTACTTGTTTTTTTGTAATAAGCGTGTTCACTGCAGGATATGATTATTACTTATTGAGTTAATGCATAGAGGACTACACATACTTTTAGTGTGGGATGGAATTAGGTATGATTATTGAACAAGAAATATTAGATGTTGGAATTATCTTGAAGTATGGTCGAGGTGCGCACAAAAACTTGAAAAGTGGTACTTTATGGATATGAGTTGGGTGTGCACAAGATTAAAAAGGAAGGTGTTGCGAAGTGCTTAGGATGATAGTGCTTACAAGGAATTTCTTGGATTAGAAACCACACAAGAAAGAGGCTATGTAGTGTAACATGAGGGAGGAAGTAACATGATGGACTATTTGGAATATGACATAGAGAAAGATGGGTTGCAGAGTAGAGGAGTGTGCGCAAGAATGAATGTAGCCTAGGAAGTAGTGGCACGATAGAAGGTTATGATTACTGAGTGGAAGAAAGAAGGAAAAATAAAAGAAAAATAAAAAAGTGTATTTAAAGAAACATTACAGTGGTAGGTGAGGAGAAATAAATGTGATAAAATATTAGAAATATATAAAAAGAACACGGGCGAGTTCATTCTTACGTTACCTTGTGAAGAGTTCAAGCATTTAAAGAGTGATAGAGTACAAATCTATGAAAAATTGTGAAGAGATAAGGAAAATTGAAGAAAACCGAATGATATATCACATAGTTTGATTTAGGAGCTCCTTCAAGTGGAAGTTAGAGTGTGGGGAAGGCATATATATTTACATTCATTGATTGTGGGTTTGCATCTATCAAGATAGGGTTTTGAATTGAAATTAGGGCACATAATCGCTAAGCAAGACTAAGTCTTAAATCAAGGAGGGTGGATGAGTTTTTTTTTGCAAATGGTTAAATAGAAGGTCATCTAGCACCTAGGGCAAGGAGTGTTAAAAATTTGAAAGTGCAAAGTTGAAAAAATGACAATAAAGAAGGAAACCACTATATCACCCAAGGGAAAGGGTAAAGGAAAAGGAAAGAACGTGAATCTTGAAGTGGAGGATGTGCTTGAGGAATTGTTCTTAGAAATGCAATACCCGGTGAGGTTATTGTTGGAAAACTATGGGAGTCACACTTGAAAAAGTGTAAAATAAGCGATTATAACCATTGCTTGAGCAACATGATGTAGACATTGAAAAATATCCCATCATTAAGACAAACCAAATAAATGATGAAGGGAAGTTAGTTTATGATGACAAGGTAAAAAAGGATTTGGAGAGTGCGAGAGTCCTCCAACATTATGAGTTTCATTTATTTAGAAATTATGATCGCTTGTATTAGTGGTTGATGGTGCAGTCAATAAGGATTATTTTTACTTTGTGGGAAGGAGGTTGTGCATCATCGTGTAACTAATTGACAGAGTTATAGGATTGCGTAGTTCGGGCTTGGAAATAGAATCGACTTAGAGGATGACACAATGGTACAGGACACCACCATTGATATCAAATATCAAAGGGGAGGCCACACGATGGATATCGAAAAAATTTGTGATCCAGGCACATGAGTCTCTATGCACCTTGTTAGCTGCAAGTTAGGTGTGTCAAAAAGATGGCGCAGTGAATAAAAAGTATCAGTACATAGTGGAGAAGATGATGCAAAAGTTTTCATATAATATCACATAGTTTATTGCTGAAGGTATCATTAAGGAAGCGTGCATGCAATTTTTGAAAGGAGAGAAGATAACTTGGGGTGCCATTCTTCTCCTTATTGTATTTTTGAGATAGAGGAACCTAATGGGTCAAGTGATAAAGATTGAAAATACCCAATGGAGAATAATTCTCCATTGCAGAGGCTCACAGAGTATACCTACAATTTTGGGATTAATAATGATTATAAGCTCCGAGTAGATAAATGGTATAGGTGGATGCACAAAGCTTTCAAGCATGAATGGTGAGTACCAAGGGAACTTCCTTTGGTCTTGTAAGGAAAGGAAGATTTTACTGAGTGTATAAACACTATTTACTAGGAGATTTTACATGAAGACTGGAGAAAGAGTCCATGGTGCAAGCTACCCTTCACATTCGCTGCCAAGTATTTCCAAGCATTAATAAATAGGATTTTTGATGTGTGGGCATTGAAATTTGATGCAGAAAAGGTAGATGCACACTATCATACACCGTGCACTATATATGTATATCATGACAAGTAAGCATATGTGGAGAAAATGGAGTCAGATAATATAAATATCACTTATGAGACTCTTGTGGTAGGAAAGGAGGCGGAAATAGTCTATATCTATTTAAGACCCAAAATAAAATATGGAAAACATATTGATGGCGCAGACATGAATCTACCAAGATCCACCATAGGAAAGTATATGGTGGGAACAAAAAGAGTGCGTGAGTAAACCCCTCCTCGTTAAGAATAATAATGAGAAGAAGAAGAACATGATGAAAAAGAGGTAGAGGAGGAAGAGGATCCTACCCTAGATCAAAGTGCAAGGAAAGAGAAAAAACAAGAGCGTATGGAGGTAGGTTAAGGTGTGGGAACTTCTAGAGTGACCAAGAAGTCACCCAAGAAATAAATTCCCTAAATAATACCCATTAAAGAAGAAACCCATAGTGGTTTTGAGTGAAGAAACAGAGGACATGAGGAAGTATGATAAAGAGGAGGTACCATAGAACCCCTTGATCATTCACACCTGTGAAAGAAATTGATGAAGAGGAGCATGATGCACATGAGGAGGAAGGTCCTAGAAAGGATCATGTAGATGAAGAAGGGCATAGTGAGCCTATTACAAAGAATGTAGGTGAAGACCAGGATCTGAAGAAGAGTATGAAGAAGAGGAATATAAAGATAAGGAAACCAATGTGGGAGAGGGTATAGGTATAGACATGGGAGAAGTGAGTGGCCCTATGCATGCTATTGCACATAAGCTACCTATAGTGAAAAGGGTGAAGGGAACAAGGAAACAAAGGTAGATCTCCTAAGGCCCTTTGATGTAATATAATGATGATCCTAAAAGATTCTTCGAGGGCACAATACCAAAGCTTGGTGGCCATAGAAGACTTTTTTAGTTGGCCATTATTTGATAAGAATGAATCCCTCCCACACACCAGAAATATTCTCTCTTAGGAATACCAGAGACATATGGAGGAACTAGAGTTCAAAATAAGCATAGAGTCATTATCTCGAGACTCAATTTAAATTTGCGCCAAGATAGGTCTTTCCAGTGGTTGACGCACAAATGCTCACTAACGAGAAAATGTGTAATGTGCTAAATAAATTAGTGTCAGAAGTTGGAGTGAGGATTTTTGACAAGGATTCTGCCATCAAAATAATGTGTAAAGAATATCAGAGAGATATCAAAATATTGAGGAAATCAAACAAGATTTAAGATAAGAAAAGGGCCAAACACATGCGGTGTATAAGAAAGCATAGTGCATTGTAAATGTTATCACTACCACATACCCAAGCCTTGTTGAACATACCAAAGATGAATATGAGACATTGCTACACTATTTGGAGAAATTGACATGGATGCTCGACATGAGAAGAGGAAGGGAACAAGGCCGAGAGCCGAGGAGATAGTGACGCACAAGAAGACCTGATAGGGAACAAATAGAGACACATCTTGCGTAGTATGAGCTGCTATGTGTAGAAGTTAAGGAGGATACGCGGAGGGAAAATTTTTCTTTAACAAATATAAATATTTTGAGCAGGTTGTGAATTCACATGCACTGCTAATGATAAGGTAGATTTGAAAGAGATTTAGGCCAAACTAAAGAATAGGGTTGAGTGGGATAAGGTGTTGGCTGAAGTGGAGAAGAAGAGAGATTTTATAACAGCTATAAAGGCCGCACTAAGAGATTAACTGAAATAACTCTTTCCCTTGGTTACGGTGTAGGATGATTGTGCCAAATGATGTGAATTCACAACTTGATAAAATGATCATGGAGCTTAAGTAAAAAAATGATGAGTTAAATCCCGTAAAGTACCGACATCATCGATGCCATGCCGGTCAAGGCAATAAATGAGGTGGAAGGTTGGAGGGAGTTAGAGAAAATTTTGGATAAGGAATTTCAAGGTCTCCTTCCACCCAAAAAGACATGAATAGAAGCTGGGTGAGATATCTGATTCTTTTGATTCTTGGGGCACAAGATCACATTCTCATTGTTTTATTCATTCATTGGGGCATTATTTGATTCAATATTACCAAGGACAAAAATTATCCTTAGTGTGGGGTATTGTTGGTTGAAAAGATTGTATATAAGTAGAGCACAAGGTTACACACAAGATTACATGCGCATAGGGGATCAAAGTAACACACAAGGGGTGCACATAGTGGGAAAATAGGTTAGTGTGGGGCTGTGTGCATGATTACAAAGGAACATGGACTTGGCTGATTTTCCGTAAATGGGATAAAAATAGAAAAGAAAAGAGAGACGACCAAGCAAGGATCCGGAAATAGAGAAAAACACGAAGAATTAGCATCCAAATAAGAGAAAATAAAGCACATGCAAAGCAGGATAAGGAGAGCACATGAGGATGTCTAATAATAGGATTAAAGCATGTGGTATATTTAGCTTTATCTATTATTAGCATAGAATGTAAAAAGCATGTAATCTTTTTTAAGAATGACTATTATTAGGAAATAAAACATGTAAGTGGTGAAGGTAAAGTCCCCACACTATAAATATTGATGATGTACTATTATTTTAACAAGTGAAAAAGAGTCTTTAGTGAGTTTCGGTTAAGGAGCTAGTGAGTTCTAGTATTGAGTATGGTCTCGAGTCTATATGGGTACGTGCATAGTCCAGCACATGGGTATATGGAGTATTCTTTAAATATATCTATGTTATGTAATCAATGGTGTTTTACAATGGATAATTAACTATGGTTTTTAGATGCATCTTAACATTCTAATAAACAAAGAAAAGGAGGGACCCGGTAGTTTTGCGTGCTTAGGGTGAGCTTCCAGATCCGACTAGATCAAGTGCCAAGCAGTGTGCCTAACTCTAGTTTAGGAAAACAAAAGACTACAAATACTTGGAAAATGTGAAGGATAATACTCAAATAATTATTATGTGAATGTCAAAATTTAAAGGTGAACAGATGATGATGAAAATCTCAAATCTCGACAAAGTGAATGTGAGAGACAAAGGAAAAATGATTGGTTAAAGATATCAAATTAGAGCAAAGTGAATGCTTTAAAAGAGATGAGTGAAGAAATATTGAAGATTTTGACAATTCAAAAAATTTAATGTGAAATGTGATGACGTGAGATGATGGAAGTCTTAAAGTTCAACAAAGTTAAATGTCAAACTTTAATACTTATGAAAAATGATAGATCAAGGTGATCACGATGGTGCTTGATCGTGATAAATGATGTGAGAGCATTCATGAAGTGACCTTTATAAGTAACATTAATACTTATTGGAGTCTATTTGGGCTATGAGAGATATTTATAGTTCTTAGTAGGTCATGTGAGGCTTTCTCAAGTGAATAAGGTGTAAGGTGAAATTCAAATTGTGTGTTTTCCCTCCATAAGGGGATATTTGAATATTCAAATGAATGCAATACTTTTAAGGAATTTAATGAGGTATAAAGTGTGAATAAAGTGATATTAATGTTATGTTAGCATAATTTTCATGAGTCTAGGTTATGTCTTGTGTGTAATGCATCATTTAGATGCTTAAAATAATGTATGAATAATTACAAGCCTTGTCATGAGAAGCTGAAGAGTCACAACTTGTAAGCCAGTCATGATTAGTTATAAGAGGAGTTACACTAGAATATTTGGTGCATGCATTAAGTGTAGAGCTTGAGTTAAGTAGTGTTGGTGATAAAAATTTTTGGGGCCAAATTGGTGGGTTTCTTGTCAACGCTATGGGAATATAAGTCCCTCTACTTAACAAGTGTATATGCCATATATGCATGTGTGAGTGAAGTGAGTTTCATCCTGTTGATCTTTTGGTTGGGGATCCAATAGGGGTACTCCACTAACCCCGTGGAAAAATCCTGCAGATACACTGTAAGGGAGGAATTTTCTAGGAGAGAGGGAAAGAGAGTGAGAATATTAGATAAAATTTAATGAATACAAATTTAATGAATACAAAGTATCAGTAAACCCCTTAGTAAAAAAAGGATAAAAAATCCTTCTTGCATTGATGCTCAAGCAAAAATTGTACATAATATGAGAATGGAAGACATTGATAATAACGGAAAATGGCTAACTCTTTTCACTCACAAGTAAGAAATATATCTCTCATGAACTTACAAGAATACAACTAGCTAGAATAATTTTAGAATTAGAACCCATTTGAATGAGGAGATCATTACAATTTACAGTAGAGGAACAACTCTTCATCTTCTTGATGACCCTCCATATTCCTTATTTATGACTTTAGACTATTCAAATTCCTACCAAATATTAAATCCCTTTTATAAAATCAAGGTGACTTAATTTACATTATGTGTCAACATTCACCTTTAGATGACTTGAAGGCATATCAAAAAGTGCAAAACCTAAAAAATAATTAGAAAATTTAAAGAGAGAGAAAGTTCGGGGGAAGAAAGAGAAGAGAGAGAAGGAGAGAGGATATCACTCCTGATGAATTCAGATGATCCTTGCTGATGGAAAGCTCTAATGTGATGAAATTATGAATCTTTGCAATCTTTACACTCTGCAAAACTCCTTCAAAATGGCACACAGATGCTTTGGAAAGAGTGTTTAAAGCATTGATGAATGGTTCTTCCGATGACCATGAACATGACTCATGAAGATTCCCTTAGAAGAGATAGGAGCTCAAAATTGCGCCGCCAAGTTGAATGAACTGTTTCCACCAATGATCGTAACTTCTAACTTATGACCCAAACCATGTAGTGAGTGTCGAAAGACACTGTCAGGGTCTCCGAGATGAGTTTTGAAAGATCCATGAGAGATGCTAAAGATGCTTCTTGCAACAATATTATGACTCACCTTGGTGAGGATAACATACTGTGGAGATGGGAATTGAATCTCAGTGGAGGAAATATTCAGTAACAATGCCCATTCTATAAAATTGAGTGATGTCGTCTCTTAACACCTTCTATTTCTAGAAAAAACAACTAACTATTTTTAATAAGTGTGAACATTATTCTCTAAACTCCAAATATAGCCAGTAATTCTAGATGTTCAACTCTCAGAATGCTCCTCTTATGAAAATCACCCTCTGGAGTGACTTACTATTTTTAATAAGTGTCAGTGAGATGACTTACTATTTTTAGTAAGCATGAAAAATCAGCTCCTCCGATCCTCAATTGGATGTTACAACTCAAATTTCTCATTCTCCCGTATTTCCCTCACCTTCGGACCAATTTAATTTTTTTATCGTGTGCTTGTGATACCACTTACTATTTTTAATAAGTGTCAATTCTAGACCAAGATTACCATTTCGATGAATTTTTCTAGTGACACCTCTTTTGTGTTCACCACCTCCTTCACATTTTCCTCGGTTGCAACTTTCTGAAATAGCAAATTCCCCATATAGAAGACCTATTATTTTGAGAAATCAAGTTTTTGGTGGTCGGATCACTACAGAACAAATTTTTCCAACATGGGGTTTTTACCAATAATGCCCCTTTGAAATATTGGACTTACTCGATCGATGGTTTGGGAGATTTTAAACTTTCAAAAATTTCGACCTAGTGGCACCTCAACACGATAACCATTAATGGACCTTGAAATTTGCAGGTCTGGTTTTCCTATCTATTTGTGATAAAAATTATACGTTTATTGTGGGTTTTTTCTTCTTATTCCGATGGTGAAATTTCTCTTCTAACCGAGTGCCGGTTTGACAAGAAATCATATTTTGTCTTCATAGGGCCAGAAGGAAGATTTCTTCATTGTGAGTGATTCATGCTGCAGAAGGAGGATTTTAAGGTGAGGTTTTAGTGTAATTTGAGAGTGAAGAACACAACAATAAATGGTTTTTGTTTCATGTACCGGTTAGCAAGATACGTCTAGATCTTTGTTCTACAACAATGGAGTCTTTTGAAGAATTTCTCTGTTCTTCCTTCTATTCTTCAATCCTTCGAGTTTTTTGATCAAACTTCTCTTTGAAACCTATGTGTTCTCATGGATTTGAGGTTTTTTGTGGTGGATCTAGTTTGGAGAAACAATGGTGATCAGTGTAGGTATGAGCAAGTTGCAGATATAGCAATGACAAAGATTAAGTTGTGGAAAGTAAGAAGCGGGAAAAGTTAGCTTTTAAAATAATTCAAAAATCTCATCGGGGATGAGGTGAAATTTCATGTCCATGATTCCCCTTAAGCATTAAGGGATGAGCGAGACATCAATTTTTATGTCCCGCCTCATCGCAACACTTGGTGGAGATCCAACGGTGGAGTGTTATGGCCGAAAAGCTTCTTTGGAAGCCCCTGGGGACGAAAAATGGTCGCATGAGGGACTAGGAAACAATCCTTGGGATGGGTGCATTTTTTATGTCCCTCGTGTCCCTCAACAAAAAGGGAAATTAGGGTCATAAATTTTACGCGGCTTCTGGTGATGACACTTGGCAAAGATCTAACGACCGAGGGTTTACCTACACTAGCTCCTAGGGGTTGAGAAAATGCACTAAAGGAGGTCACATGGATGACCTAAAGTATTATTGGGGTTGGGTGAATTTTCATGTCCCTCATCAAAAAGGGACATGAGGGTCATAAATTTTCATGGCGCACTGCACTCCGCTACTTTTCACAACCTTGAAAATTGAGGAAATGAGCTCCTGCAAGCACTTCAAATGAACTAGTGATCCGAGAGGTTATATGAGTAACCAGAGGGATTATTGGGGCTGGGAACATTTTATTTTCCCTCACTTCCCTTATCTTGAGGGACTAAAGGGACAAAAAAATTTCCTGGCTCTTGGAGCTGACACTTGTCTTTATTGAAAATTGACTAACTCTCAAACTCATTCCTTGAGGGTAACTTCAAACGGTGATATCTCGAGCTCTTGATGGAATGGTTTGGAAAAACATTATGTGAAATTGACTAAAGAAGTCCTTATGAATCCAATTTTTTGGGTATTAGATCTTAATTCCTCCATTTAAGCCTTGAAAAATTAGATTTTTGATCCGGCTCCCCTAGTTGTGTATGGAAAAAACCAATTATAAATTAATCGCATACAAAGTGTTGTGGAAAAAATGATTTCACCATATTGTAGATATTGGAATTCAGTTTTTGATGATGTATTTTTGGATCTTAACTCCATCCAAAGTTCTGGAATCACCTCTCGAAGCTTAGTAGCTCTTTTGATCCTGTGCATTGCCTAGGCCTGTGAACCCTATTTTTGTGAAACTATCCCAATTCCTCCAAATCTTTCTTGAATCTTCAAAATTCACTTCCATGATGTTTTTTATACCTTTAATCCACCTCCAAATTGGATTTTTTTCCTCCATTCTACTCCAGGGGGTGCATTAGTCTTGGGAAGGCCAGTGGTAGACATTTCCGACATTACCCAAAAATAGTAGTTCTCAAGAACTCCTAAAATCACATAGGGTGGTTGAATTGACTTTCCTAAATCACCTAGTAGATTGAGTTAACATCATATAGGAGTTCATTGGACTGAATGAGTAGATATAGGGTTCCTGGGAAGGGTAGGACTTAAATTTTTTGACATAGGGGTATCATTGTCATGCTGGAAAATTTTCAATTTCCTTGTTGCACATTTGCATGACAACTGGCTCTAGCTTAGGTACATGGTATGGAATGAGCACGGTGAAGACATGAAGAATCCTAGAATCTCAACTTTACAATAAAAAGAGTAGTGCCTTATCCATTGGGCCCTGTGGAGTCATGTAGAACTTACAAGAAGAGAGAGAGAGTGAAGAAGGAAACACACAACATAAACAGGAAGGAAAATACACACACAACAGAAAGAGAAATACACCTAACAATCACCTATGGTACAAGGTGGGTGTTAGGTTGTGGATCCCATTTTCATGTGTGAAAGTGTTGAAGACTATACAATAAGAGTCTTGTACACTTTCCACAGCTTGTCTTGCCAGAATTTTTTTGCCTTAAAACATCCCTGATACACCAGGAAACGTGCTTTTCTCATATGGGTGGGAATTTTGACCTATAGGTTTATGGGACAGTTTTGGCCCATGGTTTTAATACCCACGGTTTTATAAAACTACTTAAGTATTTGTTTACTTATGTGGTTTTATGCATATGGTAGATATATGATGTAACATAGCAGATGTGTTTTGAATTCGGGTGTGAATTCTATAGAATTTGTTGAGCATAGCTCCAAACAGATCTGGGTATTGTATTGAGAGAGTGCTTTGGCTTGTAATAAAATTTGAGCAAGTGATTCTTGGTGGACATAGCCCAAATTGGGTGAACCATGTTAAATACTATCTCTTTGTGTTGTGTTATTTCATTATGCACTTTTATTGGGGATCTATAATATTTTCTCGCATATTAGTTTCTACTATTGCGATTATGTGAGGGAATATTCTACATATTTTATCTCTTATTTCCTAACAAAGGTGGGGACAACCCTCTTTCAATGAAAAAAATCTTCATTTCTCAAAAATTACCCCTGAGTGGGCAACACTGAGTGGTGTTTTTTTGGAAGCCATTGAATGGTTCTAGAAAGTAGCCTCCTTTCCTCAAATGCTTATGAAAGCCGGGTGATTTCATGATTTTCTGTGTACCTCGTAGGAATGAGCCTATATGAGATTTTTGTTTTTTAGGTCTTTGCCTAGAAATTCCCTTTCCTTTATGTCTTTTGAGATCCTTTTTGGAATGTTGACTACCTTTCGTGCTCATCCATAACACCGATTCATCATTCCAGAGCTGATCTTTGTTCAACTTGTTTAAATCTTCTGATCTCTTCTCATCACCATATTCATTCTCTATATTTGCATAAAGTTCCAAAGTGATGTGATCAAGTTGATTTTGAACATATTCCCAATGCTCTTGTTGTGGGTAACTCTCTTTCATGTGAGTCAACTCAATATTTTCCTTATCATCTCTCACCATGACAAAAGTACTGCCTTCGAATTGACGATGTCCAAAGGAGTTCCATGGAATTTTATTATTTTACATTCACAAACTTCCTCTTGTATTATGAAATGAGGGGGATGTTTTCACTTTCACACTCGTCACTAAGGAAGTCATCCAGTCTATCAAGTTGTACCATATCCACATCAAACATTAGTGTATCAAAACAAAGATCCCTCATTGATTCAACCATGTCTTGTATCTCCATGGCTCGAGTCAAGAGTTCAAGGCTAAGCTAAGGATATTCAACTTATTCTACAACTTTCAAAATATCTTGCATAGATGGCTCTTCCAAATTCATCTTTGTTTTCAAGAGAGTTTATGTATTGTGGATCAAAGGGATGGCAACATTTTAATCTATAATTTTCCATGATTTATTTGAGGTAACTCCGTTTGCTTCTTCTATGATTTGTATTCCCCAAGGCTCTCCTTCATACAAGACACGAACAATTTTGACTTATGAATCCTTCCGACAAGGAGAAGAGGTCCATGCTTTGTGGAAATGGCACACCTTTGAGTTCAAAATCCATATATTCCTTGTGATAACCATCCTACTCCTTGGTTTCAAGAATGAAATTGGCCTCTTCCATATGTTCATCCATGATTGAATCATGAAGAGAATTTGATTCTTCAATCATCTCTTCTTCTTCACATATCTCCATCCCATCATAAATTGAAAAATCAAATTCTGAAAAGAGATTACTCATGAACACCCCAAAATCATCATTTTGTATTCCTTCGTCATCAGTGGAGTCTTTAGAGAGCATCAAATCATCCATTATGTAACTAGGATCTTCCTCTATTGAATATGTCATTCCTCTAATGAGCTGTAAATATTGCATCTCATCTTCCATAAGACACATTTCTTCTTCTTCCTCTATAGTGAGGAAAGGTATATTTTCATCTCTCACCAATGTGAGAAAATAGTTTCCTATCCCGCCACCTTGGAACAAAATGTTCTCCCTTGGATCATCTACTTTTTGACTGTATTTCAACTTACTCACCAACATTGGCTTCTTCATCTCCCCTTTTATAGGTATGGTTGCATAGGACCAATCCATTTTGATTTCACGACCTAAATTTCTAGATAAGCTCCGCTTAAAAACATGTCGAATGATGTAAGAGTTTAAGATACTAAGATGGTGAGTAGTACTTGTTATCCAAAATGTGCCCCAGCTCATTTTTGTGGCTAACTCCTTGTGTTCTTACCTCTCTTGTGCCTCAGTCCACATTTTTTGATTTTAAGGCACTCAAGGATTTCTAGAAATGGCACCATCAGATAGAGCTCTCTCTCAGCTTTCCAGAAAGGTAAAGTTTTCCTCCTAACTCCTTATATTTTTCAAGTTATGGCTCGGCAGAGTTTTTGTGGAAAATTTTCCCATTTGAGGCCCGCAGCCAATAGGAAGCTGCCACATGGCAGAGGAGTTCGGGGGTCGGAGGAAAATTTGAAATTTTTCCAAGTATTTTGGTCGAAGGTTCAAATGGAAATTTTTCCCACGGGGCCCGCGGACCAATCACAGTGTGACACGTGTCCTAAGGGCGTGGGGGTTCAGAGCTCAGGGAGAGCTTTGGAAACTTAGCAAAGGCTTCACCAAAAAATTAAAAGCCAAAGGATGACCCCGCGCCCCTGTCAACGAACCAAATGATGCCACGTGTCCCAAGTGGCGGGGCGCGGGGGGAAAATGAATTTTTTTCCAAAAGAGTATAAAAAGGTCGATTTTCAAAGGAAAACCCACGGAAAAGAGAAGGAGAGAGAATTCTAGAGCGAATCAGAGCTTGCCATGTGGCATCCGACCAGCGGAGTGTGGAGATTTTTGAAAATTTTTCCAAAGACAAAAAAGAGGTAAAATTTGAAATTTTTTTCTCGCCGATCCGTTTTTGCCCTAAATCTTCAAACGATCATATCTTTTGATCCAGAGCTTAGATTTTTACGTTCTTTATATCATTGGAAAGATGTTAAAATTCTCTACATGATTCCATGGTCAATTTCTAATTTTGGTTCAGTTTGGAGAGATAAAATTCAAAAATGGTTCTGGTACGTGTCCATGGCCAGAAATGACATTTCAACAACCAAATTTAATACAGAATGGGTCGCATTCTTCTCCAATATGGTCAAAAATGATAGGGTATGGGTTTGTAAGGTCCTCCATGCTGTTTTAATGCATTTTCCATCAATGAGGAATGGGCTCCCATGTTTTTACATTTTCTCTCCGGGCTTGACCATGCACCTTGTAAAAGCCATATTTGGCTCATTTCTTCAGTGGGAACATTTTTTTGCACAGCAAGCTTCTATTTTCATCTTCAGCAAGTGATTTTAGAAGTACCTGCACTTCTAGGGATCAGAACAGCCTTTTTGCCTCTTTGGTGTTGGAATGCAAGGATTTTGATGTTGAAAATCACAATGCAGGCTCTGTGAATGCTTTCAGTCCTTTGCATGTGTTGTTTGTTTCATTTCAAACCTTTGATTACAGCTTATCAACCTGTGCATGATGTTTTATGCTACAATTTTTGATTTTTGTCTATTTGCATGAGTAAAAATGTTCACCACTCCTTTGGTGCATCACCATAATTAGTTTAGTTTCATTTTTGCATTTTTATCCCTCTCCTTGCAATCTAGGGTAGAATTAGGATTAGAACCTCGTAGTTGTGCAAAATATAGATCTAAATCGAGGAGTTTGAGGAACAGCCTCTATTCTCGGAGATTCCTCTCTCATTTTCACAAGTCCCACACTGGAGAGAGGTTTCCATGTTGTGCAATCACACTGGATTCTCTAAACATCATTTAGAACCTTGATTTGCATCTAGGGTTGCCATTATTGATGGAGTTTTGTTCAAGAAAGATGTGAATGGAGTCGCCTTGAGATGTATTTGCACAAATTAGATTCATAGGGTGTTGGAAGAGTTCCATGGTGGACCAGTGGTGGTCATTTTGCACTAAGAGTGACAAACTCTAAAAATCATGAAGGCTGGTTATTATTGGCCTAAAATTTCAAAGTGATTGCTATGCATGGATTAAGAGGTGTAAGAATTGTGCATTCTTCACAGGAAAAGAGAGACTTGTTGCCCTTCCATTGCATCCAATCTCAGTTGACCAGCCATTCATGCAATGGGGTTTGGACTTCATTGGAGTCATTAATCCCAATTCAAGTCAAGGGCACAAATGGATTTTGATAGCCACGGACTACTTCACCAAATGGACTGAAGCAGTAGCACTCAAAGAAGCAAATGAGTCCAGCATCTTAGACTTTTATGAGGGGATAGCGACCAGATTTGGTATACCTGCTACAATAATCTCAGATAATGCATTGGCATTCATTGGATCCAAGGTGACTGAGTGGGCTGTCAAGAACGGGATCTACCTAAGCACTTCATCAAACTATTACCCTCAAGGTAATGGCAGTGAGTCTACAAACAAGAACTTGTTGAGGATCATTAGGAGGACTCTTGATGAGAATCAGAGGTCTTGGCATACCAAACTGAAATCAGCCTTATGGGCTGATAGGATAACTCCCAAGAGATCCACAGGTAACTCTCCATTTAAACTTGTCTATGGAAGAGAGGCAATCTTGCCCATGTCACTTGAGTTGCCAACATTAGAACTCATGAAGCAATTAGAGTTACTAGAGTTTGAGCCCATGGAGGTGAGATATGCAGAGTTGATGGAGCTGCAGGAGGTCAGAAATCAGGCATCCCAAGCAATGGAAAAGGATCAAGCTTTGATCAAAAAGACCTTTGATAGGAAGGCCAAGGATAGATCTTTTCAGGTTGGAGATCTAGTGTTGAAATGGGATGTGGATAGAGCAAAACCGGGAAGGCATTCAAAATTTGATGCCATTTGGAGTGGCCCATACATGGTCATGAAGTGCAAGAACAACAATGCTTTCCAATTGGCCTCATTGGATGGTGAAGAACTGTAGATTCCAGTCAATGGAATCTATCTCAAGCGTTGCTTCTAGAGGGAAATTTACCACCTTGTAAATATTAGATTAGATTTTCATTCCTCCAAGTGCTTGTGCACATTGTTTTGTTGTAGGTTAGTTTTGTTTTCCCTAAGTGCTTTGGCACAACTTGCTGTCCATGGAGATGTTTTGCAGTCCTTGCTTCCATCAGGTGATATTCCATCTTCCTCCTTGCACATTCTAAGTCAGTTGAGGTTCTAAACAAAATATTTGATGACTCCATGCCCAATGGACTGCTTCAGGCAACTGGTATTTTCATCTAGCAGGCAGATGACCCCTCTGAGTCACCAAAATTGTTATCCAAAATGTGCCCCAGCTCATTTTTTGTGGCTAACTCCTTGTGTTCTTGCCTCTCTTGTGCCTCAGTCCACATTTTTTTATTTTAAGGCACTCAAGGATTTCTATAAATGGCACCATCAGATAGAGCTCTCTCTCAGCTTTCCAGAAAGGTAAAGTTTGCCTCCTAACTCCTTATATTTTTCAAGTTATGGCTCGGCGGAGTTTTTGTGGAAAATTTTCCCATTTGAGGCCCGCAGCCAATAGGAAGCTGCCACGTGGTAGAGGAGTTCGGGGGTCGGAGGAAAATTTGAAAATTTTCCAAGTATTTTGGTCGAAGGTTCAAATGGAAATTTTTGCCCGTGGGGCCCATGACCAATCATAGTGTGACACGTGTCCTAAGGGGGGGGGTTCGGAGCTCGGGGAGAGCTTTGGAAACTTAGCAAAGGCTTCGCCCAAAAACTAAAAAAGGTAAAGGTTTTCCCCATGCCCCTGTCGATGAACCAAATGATGCCACGTGTCCCAAGTGGCGGGCGCAGGGGAAAATGAATTTTTTTCCAAAAGAGTATAAAAAGGTCGATTTTCAAAGGAAAACCCGCAGAAAAGAGAAGGAGAGAGAATTCTAGAGCAAATCAGAGCTTGCCACATGGCATCCGACCAGCGGAGTGTGGGGAATTTTTGAAAATTTTTCCAAAGACAAAAAAGAGGTAAAATTTGAAATTTTTTCCCGCCGATCCGTTTTTGGGCCGTTTTTGCCCTAAATCTTCAAACGATCATATCTTTTGATCCAGAGCTCGGATTTTCACGTTCTTTATATCATTGGAAAGATGTTAAAATTATCTACATGATTCCATGGTAAATTTCTAATTTTGGTTCAGTTTGGAGAGATAAAATTCAAAAACGGTTCTGGTACGTGTCCATGGCCAGAAATGACATTTCAACAACCAAATTTAATACAGAATGGGTCGCATTCTTCTCCAATATGGTCAAAAATGATAGGGTATGGGTTTGTAAGGTCGCCCATTCTATTTTAATGCATTTTCCATCAATGAGGAATGGGCTCCCATGTTTTTTATGTTTTCTCTCTCCTGGGCTCGACCCATGCACTGTAAAAGCAGATTTGGCTCATTTCTTCAGTGGTTGAACACTTTTTGGCATTGCAAACTTCTTCTTTCACCTCCAGCAAGTGATAGTTGTAAGAATCAGACCTTTTTCATAGTTTTTAATAGGTTTATACCTCTTTGATGGTGGAATGCAAGAGATTTTTACATGGAATTGATAGTGCAAACTCTGTGAATGCTTTCAGTCCTCTGTTTGTATTGTTTTACTTCATTTTAAGACCTCTAATTACATCTATCAGCTTGTGTATGTTTTCCCTTGTTGCATTTCATGAATTTGTGTCTATTTACATGGCAAAAAATGTTTCACCACTCCTTTTGGTGCATCACCATCTTTAGTTTAGTTTCATTTTTGCATTTTTATCCCTGTCTCCTTGCAATCTAGGGTAGAATTAGGATTAGAACCTCTGTAGTTGTGCAAAATATAGATCTAAATTAGAGGAGTTTGAGGAACCAACCTCTATTCTAGAGATTCCTCTCTCATTTTCACAAGTCCCACACTTGGAGAGAGGTTTCCATGTTGTGCAATCACACTGGATGCTCTAAACATCATTTAGAACCTTGATTTGCATCCAGGGGTGCTGCTGATTTGCAACAATAGTACTTTCTTCTCTGGAAAGTGGACTAAAAAATTTGAGCATCCTTTATCCTACCCACCAATGGAACTTATTTGGATTCCATGGAATAGAAAGAGCCATTTACACATGTCAAGGTGATTCCTAAGGCATTTACAAATTTTATGGGCATCACATTATCGGAGGCTCCAGAATCTATAATGCAATTATTGAGTTGGTAGCCTTTGATCAAGAGGGATAAGTAGAAGGGTTCTACCTTATTAGTTTTGGAGGCACTAAGGGCTAGCATGTTTTGTGAAAGTGGCATGGATGATGCTGGGAGTAGGCCTTTAGAATTTGAACTTGACACTTTAGCACTACCACCATGGACTACATTAACCAACCTATCAAATTGAGTAGGGTGTGTTTTCAAATATTCAAGCTTTGTGATCTAGACTTTGGTCTTTCTTGTGTGTTCCATGCATTCAAATGGGGTCATAGAGAATGAATTTGAGGTCCTAGGGGTGATGGAAGATTTACATGGCAAAGGTGTGGTTACCTTGGGAGTTGTATTTTCTTTAGTAGGCGTGGTAACTGGCTTAGAAGGGGATGGGGAAGTAGAATTTGGTGCTACTTTAGATGATTTTGTAGGAGTAACATTTGAAGAAGGATTATTCTTAGAAGTAGCTTTTGAATTGGAGGGAGTACTAGAGGACTTACTTGGTATGGTAAATGGATTCTTTCTTCTTTGGCGGTTTGGTTTTTCCTTAGCTGATTCCATTGATGGTGGTAGCGGTGACCCTTTGTTGATGATCTTATTTTGCAGAATTTCAATAGAAGGATATTATTTCTTCTTCTCTATTGCAGTTGTTGAAGATGAAGCTACTTTCTTTGATTGAGCCCACGTGAACACCGCACATGAGAAGCTTAGAGATTCTTCATCATCATCATCTTCATCTCCTTCAACATACTCAATAAGGCCATTTTGAGTCTCGCCATTAACTTCTTCAACCTCAAGGTAGTCCCCATCATCATCACCTCCTCCTCCTTCTTCTAGTTCATCAGCGTCACACGTAGCATTGACCTATGGTGCTTCAAGAGCAAGCCTATGAGGAGGCATGGTGATTCTTAGTCGGTTTGGAGGATTCAGCTCCCTGGGGAATTCCACATGGAGATTTGAGATAGTTGTTTCTTCATGGAAACCAAGTCATTTTCCATTTTTAAAACATTAGGTTCGTGGTAATTGAACTTGAAATTTGAATTTTTACTTTCCATTGGGGCCTTTCACTTTTCCAGATAGTATCAAATCATCTTTAGTCTTGGTTACAAATTATTGTGCTTCCTTTAAATCCCTGGGTTGGGATCTCTTGAGGAAAAATCCAACTTCCGGTGGTAGAGCACTGATGAAGAACCTTTTTAGATTGTTGTCAGGAGGCACAACATCTTTGGGATCCTCCTAATTATTCAGTTATATTTGGAAATAAAATCTCTCATCGACTCAAAAGCATATTTCTTCATTTATACTAGCTGGACCAAGAGATCTTGGAAATATTCTATGGTCTTGAATCTATGCTTGAATATACCTCTTATGTCTTCCCAGCATGTGATAGATCTTGGAGGTAGCATGTAAAACCATTCAGGAGCTTTCTCCTGAAGAGATTCTACAAAGATTCAAATAGACACATCCTCGTGTTCCACTCCCAATACACCGCAAGCAGTGATGAATGTTGCTATGTGTTCTTCAGGAGTTGTGAACCATCTCCTCTAAACTTTGGGAAGTTCTTCCTTGATCCTTTTGGTAATTCATGGAGAGGTTGTTGAAGTGCAAGTGGGCCAGTGTTTCTACCCCATGGTACATTTGGTACATACTCTTAGATATTACAATCCACCATTCCATTTCAAATTCTAGCTTCTAGCTTTGATAATGGTCGGTTGTGGCTTCATTCCACGCTTCTTGATCTCGCTTCACTTGTGCTATTTCAATATCTTCAATTTGAGCTCTTATTTCTACTTCATCTCTTGCTTCTCTTTCTCTAGCTTCTTCTTCAGTCTCTACGTCAGTGAAGTCTTCAATATTCTTGTTGATGTATGGAAACTCAATGTCCAATGGATTAACAATGCTTGGAATCCCAATGTGACCGGTTACTTGATGAAGGGAGATCTCCGATTCTCGAGTAGTTCTTATCTCCTTTGAAGTTCTTCAAAAATAGGATTGGTTTGACCTAGTTGTCTTTATTGTCGGGTGTACCTTCTATCCACCAGCTTGGAAATTTATACTCTTCTTTGTGGTGCTTGAATTTATCTTCACCTTTCCAATTCAAAAGAGTGTGTTCTTCTTCAAGGTCGAGCACTCTTGTGGCAATGAAGTATTGATTGAAACTTTTCTTGTTATGCTAGATAGCCTCTCACAAATATGAAGCAATATCCTCTTAAATGTGGAAGAGTATCTCAGGTCTTTTAACAGGAGGATTGCTCGGAATAGCCATGGTTTGAAGACATAAGGCTTGGGTGACTATTCAAATTTCAAAAATTTTCTTTTTGAATTTTTGAATTTTTGAATTTTTTTCGATCTTCCGGTCGTATTTGGGTGCAGATGCTACTAAACCTACCCCATAGTGGGCACCAAAAAATGTTGGCGAGAAAATTTTTGGGGACAAATTGGTGGGTTTCTTGTCAATGCTTTGGGAATCTAAGTCCCTCTACTTAAACAGGGTAATCATGTTATGTATGCATGCACGAGTGAAGTGAGTTTCATCCTGGTTGACCTTTCAATCGGGGGTCCAATAAGGGTACTCCATGACCCCATGGAAAAATCCTATAGATACCTACAAGGGAGGAATTTTCCAAGAGAGAGGGAAAGGGAGTGAGAATATTATGTAAGAGGAACTCATGTTGCAAGTAGAAAATCAAAGTCTTGCATACATTAGTTAGAAATTTCATCACATACACTAAAATTAGGAAGAAACAATACTACAAACAACAACAAGACTAATTAGAATTTAATGAACACAAAGTATCAATAAACCCCTTAGTAAAAAAGGATAAAAACTCCTTCTTCTTATTGATGCTCAAGCAGAAATTGTACATAGTATGAGAATGGAAGACATTGAGAATAAGGGGAAAATGGCTAACTCTTTTCACTCACAAGTAAGCAAAATATCTCTCATGAACTTACAAGAATACAACTAGCTAGAAGAATTTCAGAATTAGAACCCCTTTGAATGAGGATCTCATTACAATTTATAGCAGAGGAACAACTCTTCATCTTCCGATGACCCTCCATATGCCTTATTTCTGACTTTAGACTATTCGTATTCCTACCAAATATTAAATCCCTTTTATAAAATCAAGGTGACTTAATTTACATTATGTGTCAAAAGTCACCTTTAGATGACTTAAAGGCATATCAAAAAGTGCAAACCCCAAAGAATAATTAGAACATTTGAAGAAAGAGAAAGTTGGGGGGAAGAAAGAGAAGAGAGAGGATCCAACAGGGGGCACTCCACTCACCTTGTAGAAAAAATATTGTAGATACCTTCAAGGGAGGAATTTTATAGGAGAGAGGGAAAGGGATTGAGAATACTAGATAAGAGGAATTGATGTTGTAAGTAGAAAATCAAATATTGCATACATCAGTTAGAAATTTCATCACATGCACTAAAATTAGGAAGAAACAATACTGCAAACAACAACAATACTAATTAGAATTTAATGAACACAAAGTATCAGTAAACCCCTTAGTCAAAAAGGCTAGAAACTCCTTCTTGTATTGATTCTCAAACAGAAATTATACATAGTATGAGAATTGAAGACATTGAGAATAATGGGGAAATGGTGACTCTTTTCACTCGCAAGTAAGAAATGTATCTCTCACAAACTTACAAGAATACAACCAGCTATAAGAATTTCAGAATTAGAACCTCTTTGAATGAGGAGCTCATTACAATTTATAGCAGAGGAACAACTCTTCATCTTCTCGATGACCCTCCATATGCCTTATTTATGACTTTAGACTATTCACATTCCTACCAAATATTAAATCCCTTTTATAAAATCAAGGTGACTTAATTTACATTATGTGTCAAAAGTCACCTTTAGATGACTTAAAGGCATATCAAAAAGTACAAACCCTAACGAAGAATTAGAACACTTGAAGAGAGAGAAATTTGAGGGGAAGAAAGAGAAGAGAGAGGATATCACTCTTGATGAATTCAGATGATCCTTGCTGATGGAAATCTCTAATGTGATGAAATTATGAATCTTCGCAATCTTTGCACTCTGTGAAAATCCTTCAAAATAGCTCACGAGATGCTTTGGAAAGAGTGTTTAAAAACACTACTTGAATGGTTTTGCCGATGACCATGAATGAGACTCATGAAAATTATCTTAGAAGAGATAGGAGATCAAAACTGGCCCTACTAAGTCGAATGAATTATTTCCATTGATGACCGTAACTTCCAACTTATGACCCGAACCATATAGTGAGTGTCGAAAGACAATGTCACATTCTCCCGATATGAGTTCTGAAAGATCCATGAGAGACGCCAAAGATGCTTCTTACGAAAATATTATGACCCACTGACGAGGATAACATACTGCGGAGAAGGGAATTAAATCTCAACGGAGGCAATATTCAATGACAATGCCTATTCTATAAACTTGAGTCCCTCAGTCTCTTGACACCTACTATTTTTAGTAAGCATGAAAAATCAGCTCCTCCAATCCTCAATTATATGTTGTAACTAAAATTCCTCCTTCTCCCTATGTTTCCCTCACCGTATGGACCAATTTACTATTTTTAGCAGGTTCTCGTGAGACCACTTACTATTTTTGTAAGTGTCAATTTTGGACCAATATGACCATTTCAATGAATTTTTCCTGCGACACCTTTTTTATGTTCACTACCTCTTTCACAGTTTCCTTAGTTGGTGACTTTCCTGAAATAGCAGTTCCCTATGTAGAAGACCTGCTATTTTTATAAAATGATATTTTTATGGTTGGATTGCTGCATAATGAATTTTTCAGACATGGTATTTTTCCCAATATCACCCCTATGAAATCTTGGACTTACCCGATTAACGGTTTGGGAGATTTTAAACTTTCAAAACACGATCGACAACACCTCTGAACATGATAGCCATTAATGGACCTTGAAAGTTGTAGGTATTTTTTTCTTCTCCATTTGTGATAAAAATATATTTTTATTGTGGGTTTTTTCTTCTTATTCCGCTGGTGAAATTTCTCTTCAAACCGATTTCGCTTTGATGGGAAATCAGATTTTTGTCTTCGTAGAGCCGGAAGGAAGATTTATTCACTGTGAGTGATTCATGCTGCAGAAGGAGGATTTAAAGGTGAGGTTTTAGTGGATTTTTAGAGTGAAGAACACAACAGAAAATGGTTCTTTGTTTTGTGCACTGGTTAGCAAGATACATCCAACTCTTCATTTTACGACAATGGAGTCTTTTGAAGAATTTCTGGTTCTTCCTTCTAATCTTCAATCCTTCAAGTTTTTGATCAAACTTATCTCTAAAACCTATGTGTTCTCAAGGATTTGATGTTTTTTTTTCTTTGGTGAAGCTTTTGGAGTATAGCAATGGTGATAAGTGTAGGTATGAGCAAGTTGCAGAGCAATGGAAATGATGAAGTTGTGGAAAGTAAGAAGTGGGAAATGTTAGCTTTTAAAATAATTCAAAAAAAGATAATTAGGGGTGAGGTGAAATTTCATGTCCTTGATGTCCCTTAAGAATTAAGGGAAAAAAGTGACATCAATTTTTATGTCGCGCCTCATCGCAACACTTGGTGGAGATCCAACGGTGGAGTGCTTTGGCCAAAGAGCTTGTTAAAAGCACCTGGGGGTTGGAAAATGGTCACATGAAGAACTAGGAGACATTCCTTAGGTTAGGTGCATTGTTATGTTCCTTATGTACCTCAACACAAAGTGAAATTAGGGTCATCAATTTGCACATGGCACTCCGGCGATGACACTTGGCGAGTTCCAACGGATGAGGGGTTAGCTCCACTAGCTCCTGGGGGCTGAGAAAATACACTGAAGGGGGTCACATTAATGACCTAAAGTATTCTTGGGACTGGGTGCATTTTCATGTCCCTCATTTCCCTCAGCACAAAGGGATATGAGGGTCATCAATTTTCACAGAGTGCCAGGAGCCGCCACTTGTCACGATCCGGGACGATTCAAGGAATGAGATCCCGCAAGCACCCGGGGTTGAATTGGCGATCCGAGAGGTTGTGTGAGTGACTAGAGGGAATATTGGGGCTAGGGAATTTTCATGTCCCTCATTCCCTTAGCTTGAGGGATGAAAGGGTTACAAAATTACACTGTAATCCTAGAGATGACATGTGTCCTTACTGAAAATTGACTAACTCCCGAACTCATTCCTTGAGGGAAACTTCAAATGGAAATATCTTGAGCTTTGATGAAATTGAATAAAAATATCCTTATAAATCCAATGGTAGGGGTTACAGATCTTGATTCCTCCATTTAATCCCTGAAAAAGTGGATTTTGATCGGTTCCCTAGTTATGTATGGAAAAAACCGCTTATAAACCTATTACACCAAATTTTTTTGCAAAAAATATTTCACCATCTTGTAGAGATTGAAATTCCATTTTTAATATTTCTTGTTTGTCTCTTAACTCCATCTAGAACTCCCAGAATCACCTCCCGAAGCTTAGTAGCTCTTTTGATCTTGTGCACTGCCTAGGCCTGTGAACCATGTTTTTGGTGAAACTATCCCAACTCCTCCAAATATTTCCTGAATCTTCCAAATTAACTTCCATGATGTTTCTATACCTTTAATCCACCTATACATTGGATTTGGTTCCTTTATTTCACTCCACGGGGGTGCATCAATCTTAGGAAGGCCAGTGGTAGCCCTTCCCGACACTGCCCAAAAATAGTAGTTTTCAAGAACTCCTAAAATCGCCTAGGGGGTTGAATTGAATTTCCTAAATCACCTAGGAGATTGATTTAACATCATCTATGAGGTCATTGGACTCGACCGAGTATACAGGGTGCCCGGGAAGGGTAGAACTTAAATGTTTTGGCACAGGGGTATCGTTGTCATGCTGGAAAATTGTCAATTTCCTTGTTACATATTTGCATGAAAAAGGAGTTTTGAATGCAATCCTCATGCAAAGAAAGAAATAATTTTATTCAAAGGATGGAAGATGATTTATATATGGAAAAACATAATGATAAAGGAATAGGTGTTTCAGTTTTGGCATGCATCTTTGTGAGTTCAAAATAGTTTTGGACTGTAATGAGTTTGAATGTTTTCATTTTATGTTGCATGAGGTTTTCAAATGGAATATTATATAAGGATATAACTCTATTTTTTGTGTTAATAATTGTTAAATATCCTTGTGTTGAGTTGAAGACATCAAACTTCTATGCATTGTAAAGTACAATTGTGAAATCTAGAATATTAGAAACCAGCTCCGGTATAGAGTTGATAACGTTTTCTTATGACCTCAAAACATTTTGAAATTGTTCCCATATGGGTATAGGGTAAGTTTTCATATGGGTTTTTAAGGTTTTGTCTTGATGATTTTTATTGTTTGAGATATGACATGTTTTATCAGGTGGGTTAAGGATGCACACTACTTGTTTGAAAAAATGTTTGTCATGTTCAAAAGATTATATCTTCCATTTTTTAGGAGTTAAGATCTCAAATTTGGTATTTATAATGTTGATAATATTTATCAGGTAGGATTTCAATGGATTATTTTTTTGATCACTTTAAAATAAGATGTGAATATCAGAAGTTTACTGCAGGTTGTTGGCACAAGGAAATGACAGTTTTGTGAAAAGGAGAACACTATGGAGTTTTAAAGATTTGAATTTTTTTCTTCATTAAATTTAATAATGTTGTGATTGGTGTAACAAGGTAACATGATGTACAAGCCTTGGTGGATGCATGAAGCTACAATCACTTAATGTTGTAAGAGCTAGTGAGTGAAGAGGAAGAACAAGTAAGGTAAGTGAGTGTGAATCTAGTTTGGTAGATGAATGAGCTATTTCATGAGTGAAACAATGTTGTGAGGAAGCCTATGGAACAATGTAAATCATCACATTGAAGTGATAAGGCTGTTGTGAGTAAGAGTAACTCAGTTTTTAACTAGTTGTAGCCATTATAGGCTTATAGATGATCCTCCTATACGAGAGATCATGGATGGGTTCATTGTTTTCACACCTCTTGTAATCAATCATATGAATTTTTATAATTTCTTCTTTGTATAATTTCTTCTTTGTATCACGATGTCAAGACTTAGATGAAAAGGATGAAAGTTCTTGGGTGCGGATACATATGTCCATAACTCAAGACTTAGAATTGTTTTTAAAGAGGTGAAAATCAGCCCAAATAAGGAGTATTTGGGAAATTAGCAAAGATGAGAGAATGAAAAAAATAAGGAGTATTTAGGAAATATTAAAAATAATTAAAAAGTGAGCCCAAATAAGGAGTATTTGGGAAAGATTTAAAAATGAGATGAAAGTGAGAATGCAAGATACGAGTGTAGAACACAACTCACTAAAATGAAAAGAGAGAAAAGAAAAAGTGAAAACAAAAGTTTTATTTATGGAGATGTTTTGGCCTCTACCTTAGATTGGCTTAGACATTGTGTGGCTTCCTATGTGGTTCTCTCAACTAGGTGTCGCAGATACCTAAGTGAGCATAGTGCTATGCTATCTTCCAACTTTACTTTCCCCATTTAAAATAATGAGAAAATATCTTTCTCAAAATTAATCACACTGGGGTCGTCACTAGTGGATATCCGTGACTCTAACTCACAAAGTAATACTAGTCAGGTAGGATGGGATACCCATTTTGTTAGCCAGTTACCTCAATGTACCGAATACTTTGGGATTCATGTGGTACTCCTCACAATGAGTTTTATGGCTTAAGCCAAAGCACTTACCATAATTATCGTGGTTGGAAAATATCCTTGTCAACCGCATGTGCAAATACAATGTGAATTATTCATTTTATCTTGATTAAAGATGAGATTGTATTAACCATCGTTCTTTGACCAAGGAAACCTGTAGTTAGTAAGTTGTTTTAAAGCATTACTCAAGGCAACTTGTAGTTAGTAGTTTAAGATTAACCTCTTGTAGAGCTAGTCATGCAAATAAGGATTAACACCACAAGAGATTTGGTAGATCTCAAGAAATTAACACACAATAATCTCCACAATTTTTTATTCATCCGAGATTCATTATAAATATATAGAGAATATTACTCCTATGGATAAGGAGTTTGTTTGACTACCAATCCCCTCGAATATCTAATTCTAGGGTGATTATTACTCATGTAACAACACAATCCTAAATAATAACATTTTATAACAAACCTAAAACTTACATATTATATTACATTATTTATATGTGAAGTACTAATAATATGAATTCCTAACATTCCCCCTTAGTGCGAACATGGAAGAAAAAAATCACACTTTTTCTCGCAGATTCTTTGAATGGTTTTTCAGACAACCAACAAACTCAACAAGGATGGTTTTTAAGGACAACTAATGACATGTAATGTTAATTTCTTAAGCTCGATATAAAATGAAAGAGATTTGGCAGAGATCAAGAAATTAACACACAATAATCTCCACAATTTCTTATTCATCCGGAAGTCATTACAAATATATAGAGAATATTACTCTTATGAATAAGGAGTTTGTTTAACTACCAATCCCCCTGAATATCTAATTCTAGTGTGATTGTTACTCACGTAATAACACAATCTTAAATAATAAAATTTTATAACAACCCAACAACTTACCTAATATATTACATTATTTATATGTGAAGCACTAATAATATGACTTCGTAAAAAGCACATTTTCCTAAGGTGGAGAGGACAAGATGAAAGAAGTAATCCCATGTTTCCGATTTCGATATCACTTAAAAAGTGAAAGGAAAGAGTATACACATGAGGTTATTTTGATTAATAAAGAAAGAGTTAATTCCTAAAAACATAAGAAACGATCACATTTCTAATTTCCAAGATCATTCTAAAAGTGCAAGGAAAGAGCATACTTGTGATCGTTTCATGACTAGCCTCACAAAAACAAAAAATGACAAAAAAATGTTAGCAAAAGCCACCAAAAACATTAGAGACTATGCAAAATGATGAAATGTTTACAAAAATGCCAAAAAAACAATAATTGGATGAAAACTTCCAATAACTCGCACAAGTGAGTTGTACAATTAGTCTAATTGAAGAACATTGACGAAAATTTAATAAAAGGCCCTAATTATGTAAAAAGGCCTAATTTAGTTAAACAAACTAATTTATTACAACTAACTAATTAGGATTAAAAGGGTCCTAACTAAATTAAAAGACCTAATAAAATTAATTAGTTTATAAAAACTAATGAATTAAGTAAAAGAAACTAACGAGACCTTTTAATGAAAAAAACATCCAATTAAATTAATAAAAAATACATGAAACTAAGGTTAAAACTGAAGTATAAATAAATGTGACCTAATTTAAATATAAATAGAAACCCTAAGTTGAATGTCGTTAAAAATAGTCAAATCCCTAAAAATCCAAAAGTGGTTTTGGTAAGGGTGAAATGCTTAGGGTCTTTGTCTATTGTTTTGGCTCGACTTTGTGTTTTACTGGTGGTTTGATAGGGATGTTCGGGGTGTTCGAGGATCTCGATGGGATTGGATATGGAGAGCAATGTTTGGCATACATGATGCTCGGCATGGGGTCGATGGGGACATGGAGGCAACACGGTGGTGGCTAGGCATGGTTCGGTAGCATAGATGATGCACGAGGTGAAGCAGGTCGGTGAGGTGTGAGGATATCGGTAGCTCATTGGTGTGCTTTAGTGGGTTAGGTGGTTAGATGATGGTGGCTCAAGGGTGTGTCGGTGGGTGATAATGGAAAAGGTGGGTAGGGTGGATCTAGGTCGTGGCCGGGGAGGGAGCAAAATGAGGGAGGGAGTTATTCAGGCTTGTCTCGACCGAGTCGATTGGCGGGTCATGGGATAACTAGGGCACAAGGTGAGTTATCTAGGTAGCTCGGTCGGGGTAGGTAGGGGGTGAGTAGGAGTCGAGATGAAGATCCGGTGGTGGTAGGGACCGAGATCGGGGGAGGGAGTTGGCTTGGTAAGCCACCACCGATCCTGGGTGGGAAAAGTTAGGAGGGAAGTTGGGGAGATGGTTAGGTAGGTCGGTGAGCTATGGGGGAGGAGTTGGGGGTAGAGGTGGTAGGGTATGTGGCGATCTAGAGCTCATCTTGGTCAAGTTGGGGTTGAGATTAGAATGGTAGAGGGGTAGGAAAGTAGGGTAGAGGGTGTGATGGTTTTAGTAGGGGTCTTTCTTTTTTTTTTTTTTTAATCAAAAATCTTCCAACTTATAAACACACTATAAAAAATTCTCCAACCTTCAAACACATGTAAGAATGTCACAAAATTATAAAATTTTTTTAGAAAGATAATAGTTTTTTATTTATGGTATTAATTTTACAAATCTGATTGCTAATTTCAAATGTTTTCCACCTATAATAAGTACCTCTAAATATTCCACAAAAATAGTAACAAATCAACAAGAAACAACTTTAATTTTGTGACTTTTTAATTTTTTTCTTAGCAAATCCTCCTAGAATGTATCCTAAAAACACAACAATACACAAACAACAAAAATACACCAAAACAAAAATTAAGCAATTAAAACCACATTCACAAGATGTTAGTATGGATATAAACTACATTTAAAAGGTGAATACAAAATGAAACAAAAATGAATGAAAAACATGGGCAAGTCCCACTAGGCATGCCAGAATGTGAGCAATGAAAATTGACAGACAAATGAAAATAAAGGAAATAAAAAAAAAAGACAATACCTTCTCTATAGCTCTCTTACAAACCTCAAGTAAGATAGTAGAATCTCTTAGAATTGTTTAATCTTATTGATATTTGAATGTGGATGCTCTTGGTATGATCTCCAAATGGATTTGTAAATGCTATGAGTAGATATCAAAAGAATACTAATAATCAAATTGGTATAAGTTGGATACAATTTTCTCAAATCTCCAAGGATGGGTTTACAAAGGAAATGACATGCTTTTATAGTTGAGGGTAAGACCATGAACGGTGAATACAAGTTTGAATAAGCTCCAGGTTAATGATTGAATCACTTGGGTTAGCAAGTAGACTTGGCAATGGTAGTTACAGATTTACATGGGTAGTAGACATTTGGAATGGAAGAATTTACATATGGAAAGTTGGTTTCACGTACAACTCAATAGCCCCTCCTTTTTAGGAATCTATAAGTGGAGTTCAAGTTGAGTTGACTAAGTAAAATAATTGATTAAATAACTAATTTAATTAGTATTTAATTGTGAGGAAATAATTAACCATTTATTTAATTAAATGTTTAATTATATTAGCTAGGAGGGTGTATGAATTAATTTAATTAATTCCAAGAGCATAATAGAATTAAATTATTTAATTCTATAGGGTAGGAATATGAATTAAGAAATCAAATTAATTTAATTAATTCTAAGAGGGTGTAATGTCCATCATTAATTAATTTGATTAATAAATTGTAAGGGGAGTATGAACTATGATGTGAATCTGGGGATCATGTATGCAATTTTGGGGTGTCTATAGAAGGTCCGTATTGTTTTTGCAGTAGTCATGAAAAGAATGTCCAAAATAGAGAAAACTGTTGTTTGTGAAGATCCTGTCATCAAGTTCTGGTGGTTCGAATTCAAGCGGATCAAGCACTACTAGGAAAGAAACTAGAAACTTCACCCGTCGATGATCAAGAATATAAGAACTTGATGAGGAAGATTCATAAGAGATATGAAATGTTGTATGAAGGGCATGCGGGTGAAGAATCTAATGAAGGTAATATTTTCAACTTCACACAATTGAACAAGAAACTGAAATCCTCGTCTTTTATCTCTCTTCCTTTGGAGGATTTTCTTGCATATGGAGATGAAGAAATGGAAGCCTTGAAAAGAGAGTTTGTGAAAAGAATTTTGAGTGTGGAAGGAAATTATGATCCCAAAACCTACCATGAAATTTATGAATTATGCATTGGCCTTGCAAAAAGGTATGAGCATCTTGAAGCACTTCATAATGTTAAGGAAGAAGAAACTCATATTTCAAAAGAAGATCCTGATGATTGTTTATATTATGAGGTGTTTATTCCTAAAATATTCTTGTGCACTTCTCATGAATTCTCTATCCTTGAACCTTTCGATGAGAGTCAAATCAGCACCTTGGAAGATGATGAAGAAAAAACAATAGTTGAACCTCCATTCATCAATTCATTTTGTCTCAAGGCACAACCCATTGGAGAAACAATGGATATAAGAGAGGAAGATTCTTGTTCTATGAAAGATGATCTAGTACTTTGCTAAGGACTCCACCAACCATGAGGATGTTCAAGAAACCAATCCTCCATCCCAAAATCAGATTCTTTAGGAGGATGAATTTGAGGTAATCATGGATAGTTTCCTTTCCAATTTTGAATCTTCACTTGATGCAAAAATTCACAATGATGAAATGGAGAAAAGGGAAGAATCCAATTTTCCTCTTGAAACAATTGTGGATGAAAAATGGAGCATGATCTCTCCAAGGAGCTGATTTCCTTGAAGGATTATAATGTTGATCACCATAGAAAATATGGATTTTTCCCACTCCTTTGCAAATAAGAAGACTCTATAGAATGTGTTCAAGGTGGAAAAGATAATTTTCCTCATGTTGCAACATTGTATTCTTCCTCATATCATGAATATGATTCAATGCATCTTGAATTGAAAGGTGTACCCTTCCCGAGTAGTTTGGATCTCTTCTCCTTGTCTAAAAATGATAAAGACCAGGTATTCCCAAACTTGCAAGAAGGTAACTCATGGATAGAAATAAGTATGTATCATAAAGAGGAGAATTTTTCAGATGAATTTTGGCCATGTGTAGATCATATTTCCAACCATCTCCTTGAGGATCAATATGAAGAGTTTTCAAATGAATATGATAACATGTATATGGAAGCTTTGAAAGCTCAATCAATGCAAGAAATATTGAAGATTGTAGAATAAATTAAAGACCCACTACTCAGTCTTGAGGTCATAACCCAAGCCATGGAATTGCAAGATAAGTACTATTTCAGTTGTGTTTCTCCTTTGATGCACAAATATCTCATAATAGAGTAGAAAAAACAAGTAAGATCAATGTTGTCTTGAAACCTTGGAGGATGAGTATGAATGTGAAGGCAAGTCTTCCCCTTCCCCATTTTGTGAAGAAGACTATGAATGGAAAGGAAAGGAGATTATAAAATCCCCTTTGGATGTTCTCGGTCATGAAGACAAAACCTTCGCAATTTAAAATAATATCAAGGTCAATGTTGAGCCGGTTTTTGTAGAAGATAATTGTTCAAGAAGAAAAAGTGAGAATGTGCAGGTGCTTTATGAGAGCCAACTTGTTCTCATCACCTCCGACACCCCAGTGATTTTGGAGATGATACCATGTTGTAACATTAACCTATTGATGGTGAATTCGTCAATACATAAGTAGAGACTATACCTCTTAGAACATGGAGGAATGAGTTCTCATATTAATAAAAAATCAAGTCGAGGATAAAAAAACAATAATTTTCAATATGTTACAAAGTGGTCATTGGATGCAAGAGTGTTTTCCATGTAATATCAATATAAGTATGGAATATTGGTATTTATCCTTCTTCTCAAACCATGAAAATCCATCACAAGAGCATGGTATGATCGGATAATGATCTTCAAGCTTTGGAGGTTTGAATTCATCCCATTGTTCTATGATGGTACGTACTTCTCCAAACCATTTTCCAGGTATGCGTACATTCTTTCCCTACATTTGTAAATTTACCTCCTCTGTAATAAAGATTCCCTTTTGATTGTTTGTTTGGTTTCCATTTTAGTGTGTTTCCTTTTTGACGGTGTGTTTATTTGGTTGTGTTTGTGGTGAATAAACTACTCTCTGAAAGCCCAATGGATAAGGCATTGGTCCTCATAGTGTCTTGAGATTCTAGAGTTACTGCTTGTCATGCCCTCATTGTTTTCAATCTAGAACAATTCCCCAAGCTTGAGCCAATTTTTTTCATGAAAAATGTGTAATATACAAAACTAACAAAAATCCATGACAACCTAAGCCACATTTGAAATCCTTCTCTCGATCAATGTAAACTTGTCCTCTTACTAACTCACCAATGTGTTACCATCTTAATGGCTAGGATGAATGTGTTAATGTTATTTTTAAGTGTGTTTCATGTGTAAGGGATGTTATTTAAATTTATTCATGAAGATTTGCATATCCATGAGAAGATAAGTGCTTTGGAAGTTCCAAAAGAGCTATTTTTGTCCTTTTACACCCTGGTGAGCACCCCCAAGAATGCAAAGGGAAAAGATAAATCATCCAAGAGGTGTGTAACAAAGTTATGTAATCATCTGAGATATTTTAGGACATTTTTGCAAGAAAAAGCAGGTTTAGGAATAAGTTATGTAACATCGGGCTAGTTCTAGCATGGTGTAAGGAAATGAAAGCAAATGAAAAGCTAGTTGGATTATTTCAAATGTATCAAAATCCTTGTGATGATTTGGAAAGATATTATTTACTTATAATAAATATAAAAATTCCTAATTCACATTACAAAATGTTTTAGGATATTCCAAGGATCATATTTTCAAATTTAGGCCCAACAGTGCGAGATGAAGATATCTCGATCCCAATGATGAATCAAGCGAAGATTCTAGGAGTTCCAAGGAGATCGGTAACCTGATCCCCATGTAAAATCATATAAAATTAAACCATGCACATCACCCATAGGATAATTTGGAAAAAGTTTCATATTTCTCTCCGGTGGCATTTTGACCTTCCAGGAACCGCTCATGACCAAAATTTAAAAGGGGATTGAATTTAAACAAGGAGGTAGAATCAAGGTCTTAAAATGGTGTAAATTTATTCTTTGATTTTTTCCACTTAAAATTATATAAATTTTTCCATAAAACACTAAAATAAGCTCTTGGGGCAAGAAGACACTCCGACAGGCTATTTTTAGCAATGCAATGGTGAAGGTGAATTCCAAAAGTGGTACTTTCACACTGAGACCCCCGATGGCACTTTTTATATCTTAACAAATATAAAGGGGACATGGGAGACATGATAATGCACCACCATGGTGATAGGTTTATGTTTTCAAGTTATGTCACTCAAGGTATCCCTTGGTGTTAGAAATGTGTTATCTAATCGAACTTGAGTTGGCCCCTTCCTCATGATAAGGCTATCCATGGTGCATTTTTAACCCCCAATATACCTTTTTCCCCCTTTCCCCTACTAAATGTGTTAAGGTATTTGAATATTCTAGAAAAAAATTGCCTTTTCATATCCCAAGAGTTTCATTCATTGAAAACACTTAAAATTGGAGCATTTAATCACATTGAAAAACCTAATCCAAAAAAAAAATTTCAGCTCAATCCGACATCCAAAAGGAAAAATTATATTTTTAGTAAGTTGGAACCAGAGACATACTAAAAATTGTAAGTGTTGAATACAAAGAAACAATAAGTTTGAAACCTCAACAATTTCCTAAGTTCGAACTAAGAAATTTACTACAAAACTTGAAAATTGGCTAAAAATAAAAACTGAGGGTGAGGTGTGACTTACTAGTAGTAAGTATCTAGATTAAGTTGAAATTTCACAAAAACATCCATCTCACCATCCTCTCAATGTCTTCAGACATCATGAAGATCAAGTACACATGATTCAAGCTAATTTCCACTATGGCCACCGAGCATCCGAATGTGGGATATAATGATGTGGTACAAGGTTTTGAAAGAACCATTAATGTAATTCGTGAGTTCCAAGGTTAGAGAACATCCTTAGGAGAACCTTGAACTAGGTGATATTGATCCTTTTCAGTCTCCTAATCATCCAATAGATCCAAGAGTTCCTATTAAAGAACTTGAATCATCTAATGTCATTCATGCTTTGGTCTCTCACCAAGCACCCGAGATGCCTAATTTCACTTCCACACATGTTGAGTATTTTCCATGGGTAAATGTATTATGTGTAGAAGAATCAAGGATGGTACAACAAGTAATAAAACATAACCTTAAGGCCATCTTAAAATACATAAGGACCAAGAAGGGTAAGAAAACAAAAAAATTCCAATTTCTACACCGAGGCTTCTAGAGCTCAATATGTGGAGGTGGCACATTCGAAGGGAAATAATCACATGAAATAGATGAAACCTTATGATTATGTAATGATGAAGGTATATTTGGTTCAATATACCCACGAGGGTGATGCTCACTTGTTCAAGGAGTCTTCAACTCGAATCCTTGCATGGAATGAGGAATACAAGCAAACCATTGATCAATTGGAGGAACATGTTAGGAATTTTTCTTCATATGTACAATCATTTCTTGAACAGGCTCATCATCCTTTCCTCTGATCAAATCAATATCTTCCATTTTTAGCTTCAATTCCTAGATAATCAAGAGAGCTCAAGTGTTCACCATGCAGGGAAGATCCAATGATAAATGGGTGGACATGATTATTGAAAAGGGGAAGACTTTTCTTCCTAAGGTGCTTACACTATTTCAATATGTCTCAGCTACTATGTCAAAGATAAAAGATACTAGGAGAAATATTAAGAAGGAAGATGTCATTTGGGAAATTCTTCTCCCATTGGTATCTAAAATGTCCTTTCTTTACTCATACTTCTTGGTAAATCATAATGTGTTTTCATCCATTGCTAATAACTTTATCCCCATTTGGTCCCATCAAGTGTGATGTGTGGAATGATGCCATTTCCAAGCTTGATGCATGTGAAGAGAATGTATTTGGGATATCAAATGATATTTTCAAAAGTTTGTAAGGTTTTGGAACACCTAGACTCATTAAAAACACATCCTCATAAAGACTCTTGATTTATTTTCAAGAGCTGGTCCAGAGATAGCTGCAAAAGAACCCTCTTCGTTTAATGAAAATATATTGGAATCTCTTAGAGAGGTTATAGGATCTCTTTATAATACTGCAAGAGATCATGAGAATTTGTTCACATGGTATAGAATTCTTGGTAGCATTCCCGAGACTTGAATCCGTAATTTGGAACATGTGCGCATCCCACATTTTGAGAAGGTAGTGTCAGTGGCTTGATTCAGTAAGGAGGTCAAGGGAACAAAGTTCATCATTGAGGAGCCTCTACAAAATCTTTGCTGGATAATTCTTCATTAGATAGTTGATCAAATCCCTTCTTCTCCCTCTTTCTCCCTCTTTCTTCTCTCCCCCTTTCTAATCCTTCATTGTGTATGATCATGGTATTTTGTCTTATTCACTTAAGTGACTCTCTAATGTTGCATTATAAAAGTCCCTTTTGATTTATAAAAAGGGGACTTATTTCCTCACTTCCTAGGAAGATGTAAAGTCACAAGTGGAATAAGAACTTGAAAGGTCATGTGGGAGGTAGATGAGAAGACAATTTGTAATGTTATAAATTGGAATGGATTCTCCATTCCAAAGGATCTTGAAAGTTAGTTTTTTATAGCAATTGTGGATTGTTATAGGTTATTGAGATTTGTATCACCACTATACAAGAAATAAAATCTGCATTTATTCCATTTTCTTTGCTTATGATTTCCTTTATTATCTCCCTATTATGCAAATTCACAAGCATAGTGATCAAGAAGGAACTTTGTGTCCTTGATTAATGAATCTAAAGAATTGTGTGTCTCTAGTTTGTTAGTCTTGCTAATTTTTTACATTTTTTTTTTCTTCTAATTGAATGTGGACCTACTCTTTTTATTGTGTGTGAACTCTAATAGTTCCTACTCACAACAATAACCCTCTCTTTCCTAATTTCCCCAACTCTCCTTTATCCCTCATCGCTGCAAATTCCTCCCTTGTACTCCATAAAAGCACTTTGCCACAGGATCAGTGAAGTGTTCCTATTTGATCCCTGACCTATTGGCCACCCCACATAATTAGGATAGTTTATATTAAATAATGGGATCCTCCCCATACCTAAGAAGGAGGGGCTTATCCCTATGACCATTGGTAGAAACACATAATTTGCAACATGAAAAATTATTTCACCAACAATTCCCTAATTCTAAATTTTTGTAAACTCTTCATAGTCCTAGACCCTTGTTTATTCACTCTAGGTCGGTTAAGGACCCAAAAAAACCTCATCTTATTGGAAGAATTGAAACCCCACATTATTGGTGGTTGATGATGGTAAATGATGTATCTATAACCTATAACATGCACCTTTGTCAACTGATTTATCATTTACTTTCATTTCATTTGTATGTTTACGAGCTCATGGCTTTCAAATAATAATGGAATTCATCTAGTTTGCGTGATCTAAACTCATCTCTGCAAGTATGGATATTCTTTTAGTTGGATCTCTAAAATTACAAAAACGTATTTTTTGTGAGTGAGTCCCTTCATTCTCTTTATACCTCTTTAAAAATGGTATGTACTATCACAATTAATATTGTTCTCATTTCACATGAGTGAACACTCACTTCACCACCATTTGCATTCATTGTTAAGTGGTTGTTAGTTGTTTCCCACTTTAGGTTCCTAATACTTTTTTATTTTGAACTTTCCCTTAAATGGGTGATGACATCATCAATGTGTGATTCATGATTCATGTGGAATTTGTGTTACTTTTCCCTCACACTTCTAGCCACATTATTCACTTATGTTCATGTGTTACGCCACATTCCTTGTGCACGTAGAACATTTTCTCTTTACACATGCCTTTTATCCCTAGCCTTCAAGCACACAGTTATTTTCACTTCCTTCTCTTTCATGATCCAACCATCCCTTTCTCTATGCCTCTTATAATCAATCCATTTTGTTCCTTATTAATTTTAAGAACAAGTTCTTTAAAATCGTATCTTGTGAACACTTCCCTCATTTCTACCATGCATCGATCGCAATACACATTAACGAAAAATCATAACACCCCTTATTGCTTGTGATTTTTGTGTGAGGAAATCAATGTAACTTTCATAACATGGGATTATCTTGCAATGTGGGACATTGCTAGTAGGATAATCCTCTAGAGAAAGATAAATTTTTATCTTAACCTAGTCCCAACTTTTCCAAAGTATAGAGAATGGTTGGCTAAAATAATCCTACCCTAATGATTTCCAAGGAGACATGGATAGAAAAATACATAAAATAGAACTAATCTAAGTGAAGGTGATGTACCATGAAAGGGTGATACAATCCAAGTGAGTGAAAAATAGAGAAAAAAAAGTAGGAGAGGGCAGGTAGAGGTGCCACGGTCCAAGACAATATTTTATTCTGTATATCCTTAAAGCATAACAAATTAGGGACCCTATAAATAGATAGTACATACACAATATACACAAAAATTAAATGAGATGCAAAAGATGCAATATAATTCGCACTAGGGCAAGAAAAGACACAAATTACTAATTTTATTGCTCAAAAGTATGCACAATGTATTATAATATAAGAACAAGGTAAAATCATTTATAATAATCCCATATTTGAGGCCTTCAACTCAAAATAGATCTGGAACAATTTTGACATAGTTCCTTTGCTTTTCAAAAAATCTCCCCTTAAAATGAGGTGGATTTTATAATATATGGGCAATTTGGGTCACCAACTCGGCAAGATGCATTAAATAAGTATGGGGAGCCATATGATTTGGTACTTTGCTTACATGGGAAGTCATGGGCATCATGCCTCATTAAATCTAGTTGTTGAGTTGACGTTCATCCACCTACCTTCACCTAGCCTACTACTCATCCATCCATGTAGGTCGTCCAACCATGTGGGGTTGGGTGACATCTAACCATATGGGTTGTACAAAATATGAGTGGGACATCCAACCTCCTTTGAGAAAATTGGTTGGACCATGAGCTCTTCAATATATCTGGGTTGGATGACCTGCCAACCATGATCAATACCATTTATGAGTAGGTCATCTAAGAAATTTGCTGTCCAACTTCATGGTTTGCTACGAAATCTAAGTCCATGGCCATACATGCTCATGGTTGCTAACCATCCTGCAGTTGATGAATTAATGAGCCAACCAACGGGGTGACCCGACCAACCATGCCATACAACTGCGAGTTGTCCATCCTAGTGACCTTTTAATCCTTTCATCGTTAACCTCAATCATCCAACATTAGGTGGGTTAGACATCATGCAATTGTACGGTCGACCAATGCGGTTGAATATTTTGTGTCATCCAACCTAAGGGTTGGGACGTTGTCGATCCTTTTCATACATCGTGCCACCGACTAACCATAGGGTCATTCAACCTCCTTTGGGTTAGACGTCATCCATCTTGTCGACTAACCTACTAGGTGTCCAACCCGCCAAGTGTCCAACCTACACTTCCAACCCACACATCCAACCCGACCGACCAACTTGGTGACTCGAACAACACAACTCAACCAATTTTTCAATAAGCTTGGTTTTCAAATCTTTGATTCACAAAGAACTCTTCGTGAGTTAAGACCAACTTGGATGAGCCAGCTACACCGATGACTGCAGAAAACATTTCCCCTTTTTCATCAATCGCTAATGCTCTAACGTGCTAATTTTTCCATTTTGTAGGGGGTGAAAAAAATGGATAACAATACCTTCTTAGGTACCTTATGTTTCCATATTGATTTCAACCCACACTAATCTCACACATAGTCCTTTGTGCAAATAAAATCTATGTGTTATTTAGAACTCTTGAAGTAAAAAGTATATGAAGTTGAACTATTTAATAGAGAAATTAAATAATATTCAAAACATTTAAAACACATTGTTATCAAAATATAAAATTTTACCAATGGACGAGAAAAATTCCCTTATTTCAAATAAAATGAAATGTCAAAATTCAAACTACATAAAAGAGAGAATTATCTAACCTATTTTCCTATGCCTTATTTAATTACAAAAGGACTGCATGAGTGGTAAGGTTTTATCCTACACTAATTGAATTTACCTAATAACAAATCTCCATTGATATTTTTAGTTTACATTCCTCCATGGGAAAGATCCCATGTATTTAATAAGATCCTAAATCATGTGTTTGTACCTTTCTTGGGTTATGTGTGAACTTTGAGTCATAGATTAGAACCAATACACTCCATGTGAGAGTTTTGTTCTTTATGTTTCAATCATGTTATTCCTTTCATCATGGTTTTTATATACCTTAAATCTAATGTGTGTGAACTCATCGTTCTTCTAGCTTGAGAAGTATTGTACATGTTCTTCTAGATCAATGTAAATTTTAGTGGCTAATCTTCATTAATTCACGAATATTTGGGGTTTTTCAAATTTGGAATTGGATAATTTTTAGGGTTTATGTTGCTTGCTATTTCACCTAAATTTTATGGGTACAAGTTAATTTTTGGGTTGATTCACCTAGATTTTACTGTAATAGCTAAATTTTTGTATTCATATTGTTGCTACCATGTGGTCAAAGGATAAATTTACTATCGGTTGATAGCCTAATGTTGTTAGCTGATAGTTCTTACCGGATGACACCATTTCCTTTACATTTGTGGCATTCACTAAGATTTCAAAAGTCATTTATAGAAATTTGCCAAGTAATATTTATGGTTATTTTTAAGGGGGTCTTAAAATTTACCCTGGTCTAGATTTACAACATGCATAATAATGAGGGATGGGACAATGAAATCAATGGGAAGGATTTTCTCTATGTCAAACACTAACTAAAATGGTATCACCTTGTTCAACCTTTTGTATGTTATTTTATATTCCCATATAATTTCAAAAATCCTCCACCATTCTATTTTCTTAGGGATGGTAAGGAGTATAATTATGGTGCATAATAAATTTTTTTGATACTAATATGTGCACCATGTCATTCCATAAGTGATTACCGTATCACTAGTTAAACTCAATGAGAATCCATATCTACTTATGATATTTTCCTACATGAATCTAGTGGTTTTCTTTGGAATGAAATCCTTGGTTGGTGTGACCCCTTCCCAACAGGTGAGATAAACTATAGTTGTGATTATATAACTTGTGCCTATCCATCATGTAATTGTGTTTACGGGGCTGATGAATTAAATCACCCATTTTCAAAGGTATCCTATGTAAGGACTAGGTGAAGAGGCATTTCATCCGCTTGATGGGTTTCTCAACATGCTAATAGTGACAACAATTTTACACATATATCTTGGCATCTCAAAGTAGGTTTTTCCACCATAGAATCATTATCAATATCTATCATGGGGTTATTTCACCTACATAATGTCCACTTGTAATTCATTCGTGTGCTTCTCATATAATGCATTGTTTCTCACGGTCCATCATACACCTACACAACACTTCTTCCTTCCAAATTTTGTATTACTCTTTGCTTATGAGATGATATGGTACAACTTTCACTATCAATTTATTATTTTGTTGTGTTTCAATTTTTTTGGGGCAAGGCCAAATTGGAGAAAAATTATGATGTTTCTCAATTCATCGCACACTCTCAATTTATAGAATTTGGGCATGTTGTGTGCCATCTTCAATATCATTCACCTCCTCACTCACCGGTTGTGATGCATGAAAGGTGAGCATGCCCTATATTGTTATTTCTTGGCTTAGCCACCATGGAGAATTATAACTCTTGGAAAAATATGATCCATTAGCATATGCTTCCATATAAAACCTCCTTGTTTACTAGATACTTGAATGTCATATGTGTATGCATGAAAAGGTTAGCTATGAAAATAAAATGAAACTAACACCTAGTAGTTCCACAATATAACTAAATCTATCAAGAACATCATGATAAGAGCTTATAAAAATAACTTCTTTAAATATGAATGAAAATTTGAATAAACCAAACTAACATCCTAAGCTATGTTTTACTCTTTAGATTTCTAACTTTAAATGAACCTAGTTAGATCCTAAGAAATCATGCTTGTGTTGTTTTCGAAACAAGGTGAAGAGATTTCTCTAAAATGGCTACAAGACCATGTTAAGATATTCTCCTACTAAGCAATCTTGGAGTGATGGATGAAAGATGAAGAAGCCACTATAATGGAGGAGGGCTCAAAATCAAATGTCTTATATATTTAGCTAATACAAATGAGATCTCATGCATTTCCAAGGAGTCAAGGTGTAAAATTGAAAGGGGTGCACTAGGCTTGTATTTATAGATTTCCTTTTGGGAAAGTTTAGAATCCTAGTGCATGTGGGACAAAAGGTGAGTCAAAAAGCACTTTTTGATTAGAAGTGGATAAACATGCTTTAGGCTAGTTAATCTTGGTTTAGGCTAGTTAAGATTGATTAGTAAGTGATTAGCAACCTATGAGAGTTGGGAGGGGTCTGATTAATCACATGTGTTTGATAGATAGCCTAAGAAGCTTGTAGAAGTGACTTAGAGGGAAATAGGGAGATTTTGAATGGTTAAAAGAGGGATGTTTAGCTAATAAAAGGGTTTATTAGCCAGATTAGTTGATTATAGAGGGATTATGACCAAAATAATGTCATGAATGGGCATCCAAGAATGGAGAAAAGAATAGTTAATTAATGAAGTGTCGTTAATCAACTGAATTGGAGGAAACGTTAGCTAATTAGTGAGAAATCACCAATTACGATGGGAAGTTAGTATAATTTTATCTATAAAACTATGTAAGAAAAATTTAGTTGTCTATATTTTCCCCTCTTTGGGGTGGCGTAAGTGACGCCACTTCAAAGATAGTAGACAAGCATAAATAAGTAAATTTTTTGAAGGGATAGAAGAAAAATTAGTAGAATGAAGGATGCCCCCTCGAGTGTTGATGGGGTGATGAAAGAGGTCGATCGACAATAAAAAATATGAAGAGGAAAGGCCAAAGTGGGGGAAAATCCCATTGTAATGGGAGACAACCAATGGTATATTGAATGTCAATCCCCACTCAATACCAAAGTATAAACTCCATTATTGAAAACATCATGGGGGTATTGTTGTGAAGCACAAGATATGTGTTTCTTAACAAATCTTGTAGAAATGTTTAGTAGTATGGGATCCCTATTTCCCCAAGTTAGTTGGAATAATAGCGAAGAAGAGAATAAAATGATATGGGAGGAAAATGAAGATGAAGAAAATGGAAATAACATGCATCCAAATAATGTAAACACCTTTATTTCATCATATTTCTTAGGATATACATCATCTATCCTTTATTATATATAAGCATACAAAAAACGTGCAAAATAACATGAAAATCCATAATACAAACATTTTGTCATTTCCAAAAATTCTTAACTCAATGCAACATACATAATACAATGCAATACGAGAAAGTAAACTAGATAAACTAGTGAAACAAGTATAAACACACATACTCAAACAAGAAAGCATTAAGGAAAGGTGCACCAATGTTTTTGTTATCAAGCTACGATTTCAACTTGTTTGAATTAACAAAAAGGGTTAATGATGGTGCCCCAAGAAAGGATACATGTGATGGGAATATATGGAGGATGTAAGGGTCCGATGGAAAAGAAATCATGTACTATGATAATCGCCCCCAATCAACGTGTTCATGCGAGGGAGATAAACATAGTAAGAAAACCAACTTTGTTAATGAAGGTAGATCTAAATGATCTGCAAGTTGTGCACATGAACATGTGAGGACCAAAGAGATATGTTTTTAGGATGATTTTTAATGTTTGAGCATGATGCATGTGATATAGGATTCAACTACATGCATGCTTGTGACCGATTTTTTGATGTTTTTAAATTTTTAGGATTTTTGTGAAAGTTTTATATTGTTTTTGGGTTTTTGATGGAAACATATTTGAATGTTTTTATAATTTTTGAAAGTTTTCTGAAACTATGTACATGAAAACAAAGAAACGTGGATGCCCCCTTAGTGTTAGATGGTATATACGTGAATGGGTAGAATGCCACACATATATACAAGAGGATAGGTTGGAACAAGGCCAAAATAGATATGTTCAACTTGATGATGAACACAAATCAATGAAGTGACAAGAAGGAACAAGGATGCTCCCAATGTAATTTGGCCAAGAAGTCGCTAATAGATATGAGTATAAGATTGTTTATTACAAGAAGGAAATAATTTTCCCTTAAACATAGTAAAAAGGCAATCTTATACACATGGATGTTATGAACGAAGTAGAATAAAAGTGTGAATGCTATGGAAGGATATGGAAAACATATCTAGAAGCCTTGCAATGAAAAGGTGATTAGCCCAAGGAACAAATAATGAGACAAGATAATGACTAAAGTAAGATTCGAACAAGGTCCAAAAAAAGACACTTGGTAACATACTAATGCTGCTTGTTCATAGAGATCCTAGTGTGTGCATGTAGAATTTAATTACTTCTTGGAGGGAATCATTGATAAACAACAGGTGAAGAAACACTAGCCAATGTGTAGGAATGATTTATTTTGATAAGTGATTTATGAATGGAGGGTGGAAGGAGAGATGTACATTGCTCCACTTGCCGGCCCAGGTGTCCATAGCCCCGAAAAAGATGTATTTGATTCTAGTCATAACATTTATCTACTCCCATAGACAAGTATCCATATCCCAAGAGATAGAGATTATGGGAAATTTTGATTTGATTCTTTTGCTTTTCGAAAACTTATTTCATCTCTCTTGATTGTTTTGACAAGGGTAAGAACCACAAATGGCTTGATTGAAGGATGTGGAAGTGATTGTGATGATGACATTAGCTAATGTCAACAAATATGTCCAAAATTTTCTTCGCAACAAGTTTATTAGATGTATATAGTGATAGGATCTCTACGAGGTCAGTTGTTCTTTTATTTACCAAGGTGATGAAAGACCAAGGTCAAACAAATACCATAGAGATAAATGTTGCAAAATGCGTGTGAAGAGACTAACCAAAATATCATCGAAGGGATGAATATGGTGGGTGACTTGTAAAGGAACAAAAGAAAGGGAAGAAAGAACATCCATGCATATGCAATACCTAATTGCAATGTTTGATCTTTATACCTTTGATTTTTAATGTTTTCTCATTTTTTTAATTTTTTATGATTTTTAGTTTTTTGAAGGTTTTGGAAGTTGGGACCAACAATATCTCTCATCGTGATAATATTCAACAACAATGTTCATGATTTCCTTGATAAGGGAGACTAGGCGTGTTTGTTTATCAAGGGTCATATTCTCTCTGATCTCAATGATCGTGGTGAGATCATACTCAATAAATGACTATGAATTATCTTGAAACACATATTTTGCATGCGGGAGCTTGAGTTCCTTATCCATAGGTTTATGCACTTTGTGGCATACTTGATGGTTGCATTGGGTTGCATTCTTAAATCACGTTTAATTTTTAACTTTATGGTTATTTGATTTTTGGGAGCTTTGGAGCTCTTTAAACCTTTGATCTTAGCTTGATAAAGAAACTGTTTGGGTTTCATATAAGCTAAGGCATGACTCTTCTGATCCCGAGAAGTAGGATAAGAAATTGGATGTTTAGGATTGATGTGAGAAATGAAAGTGAGCTTGCCATAGTCATTGATAGGAGGATGATATAATGGATGAAGAGAATATGATATAAGGGTTGAAGTAGATGGCTACCAGGAGGTGAGCCATAGACAGATGAAGGAGGACTACTAGGATGTGGCCCCAAGATGGAAGAAAATGGGGTACTAGGAGGTGTCCCATAGATAGAAGACAAAGAACTACTAGGTTTTGGCCCAAGTATAGAAGATGAGGAACTACTTGGAGGTGTCCTATAGATAGAAGAGGATGAAGGGATACTAGGACGCAGCCCAAGAATTGAAGATAATGGGTTACCCTAAGGTGACTCATAAATAGAAAATAATGGAGGGATACTAGGATGCAACCTAAGAAAAGAATATAAGATAATGGGCTACCTGGAGGTGACCCACAAGTAAAAACTGGAAGACTACTATGATGTGGTATGAGAATAGAAGATAATGGGCTACCCAGAGGTGACCCAAAGTAGAAAATGGATGGATACCAAGTGGTGTCCCACACATAGGAGAAGATTATGGGCTACTAGGAGGTGACCCAAGGTGAGATTGTGATTGAGGAATTATGATATATAAAGAATGATAAGGCGATGAGAAGATAAGCCATGGATCAATGCTAGACCTAGACATCTCATCATAAATAGAGGAAGGTGAAGATGAAAGAATAAGAGGAGGATCATGTTTTTTGATCTTAGGGTCTTCATCTATTTCCTAACTAAAGGAATAAACCTCTTACCCACAATACATGAATGTATCGAGGTCTAAAGATATTTATTGCTTGCAACATTCTAGAGGAATATCTTCATGTACCCCCATAAATTTCTCGACTGCTTCTTCATTCGAAATGAATCAATTGGTATGGGTGGTTGTTCTTTGGCGAGTAGGTTGATTGGAAGAAATAGTTCCAACAGGTGTGGAAGATCTATAATATGTTTAATGAGGGGAAGATTTGACCTTATTATCTCCACAAAGGAATTGGATAGTGCATCGAAAAGATATCTTAGCACATCATTTCTTATGAATGGTTCGACATGGATGCAAACATCGATCTTTAGAAGATTGATGAATATGGAAAAAGGTATGATCAACATGACCTAGGGGATAAAGAGGTATTGGATTCGATATTAGAAGGATATGACTCGAGAGATGAAGTATATTTGTATTGAGATGTTTCGTAAGTGGAAGAAGATGATTTGAGAGGCGAAGTAGACTTGGTGATATGTTTCGTGAGTAGAAGAAGATGACTCGAGAGATAAATTATACTTGGTGAGATGTCTTGGGAGTGGAATAAGATGGCATAGGTTTACCTCTAAGATGATAAAGTTACAGTAAACAAATAGGATTATTCATCCGGATAGTATATTGCGATGTATGGGTCGACTTGGATGATTGATTAGAGGAACTTTGAGTCGAGAGATATTTGATGGAGGAAGAGGTCATTGAGGTGATTGATAAAAGGGGTTTTAAAGGGAAACGGAGGACCGCGACTCAAAGGTCAAATTAGGTGTTTGATTGGATGGACATGGAGTTGTACAAATCTTCAAAGGAAGATGACGTTGTTCAAGTGATTGATAAAGGGGTCCTGTAAAGAAAGGGAGGACCATGAATTAGGAGTTGAATTATAGGAATATGAATAATAATTTAGATCGGTATAATCAAGGGACCGAGGAGAATTAGAATACTATTTTGGATCGAGAAGAATGAAGAGATCACGGGAATCAAAAGAATAATTTGTATTATGATCACACCATTGGTTATGAGAAGTTTGAGGAACAATGCGATAGTTAGTCATTGTTGGCATTATTGGGTCGCGAATGATAAGACCTAGAGAGTGTGATTCAACTCCTTGAATGGAAGGAATTTCAAAGTTGATTCAGAAGCATAACATCAACAAAATAGACATTTTGTAAATATGGGGATGTGTCTACAAAGGTTTTGTCAAGTGTGATCAAGGATACCACTATAAGTTTTGGATCGAGACTTGCACGGGAAAAATGCACGGAATAATTATATTATTTCTTCATATATTCAATCTAACACCATTACATATAAATAGGAGAGGACTTCCTATTATTAAGGAATCTCCTGAAACCACTCAATCCTACAATATCTCCTAAAATCCTATATTCGTGAGTTAGTTCAACAACTAAACTCATGTACAATATAATAATAAACTATAAGAGATATTATATTGTTATTTATAACAATATAATATTAACAATATTTACCGTAATAACCATACAGTTAACAACTAACATTATTATTTACCTTTTGGTAAATACCAAATTATAATGTAAACATTAATATTAATTTCCTAACATTCCCCCCCTTAATGTTTACATGGTAAAAAAAGAAATTTCACACTTCCTCTCTGACCTCTACCGCCTCTTCGCACTCATGATCTTGGCACACACTTGAACTGAAGGTAGAAGAAGGAACACATCAACTTCTTATAGACCATGCACATCGGAAACACATCGACCAACTAGGATGGGAACATGCTCGGTAATCATCTCGCTTATCAACCAGTCACTCTAGGGAACACATCTGACCTAATAGTGTGGGAACTCAAGAAAGAACACATCTAAATAGCCTTCAATGGTTTTCAGGAGGTAAACCAAAAACCTAGGTATGAACAGGAACACATCCGACGTTTACCTCAACAAGACTCATGATGCTAAATTTTACTATGTTATCTGTTCTTCACTATGTTTTTGCATTGGGGAAATAGAAATAATCACATACACAATTGAAAAAATAGAAATGGAACATTGGATCATGTTGATCATGTTCCCCCCTCAATGTGAAATTTCCACTTATTGAAAACTGCAAACTGTAAAAATGAAGTAGGACCACACTACACACAACTGAAATCAACTACAACGTTGAAATAAAACTCACACACACATTGTCACCACAACTTTATGCGGCCTCGTCGTTGGTGACTGATGAGAGGTCATTGTCTGACCTCCAGCCTTCGATGCCTCCATCCTCCAGTGTCATGTTGCTTAGCTCAGCCAAATTTGGATATGAATCTCAACTGTTTCCATATTGTTTATTATATCTTCCCTCCCACAATGTGAAACACTTTATTTCTCCGGACGAAAATGGGTAACACCAAAAAAATGCGTCTGTGAAGCATTTATTTATTTATTTTAGGACTTTGACAAAATATGACACACGACTAACGACTCAATTTAACATTAACTAAACAAAAATTGACTTGACAATCTTGACAAATTGACAAATGATTTGATGATTTTTAACTCTAATGGCATTTTTGGACTTTTTACAATTGTCCTTACAACAATAACTTACAATGACATATTTACACAAAATGATGACTTAGATTTTTCAGTCCAAGACAATAGACTAGTTGAAAACTCAACAAACAATACTTTTTTACTACTGACAACAATAATAAATAACTATACCCTTATACTTGACATATAATAATTATATGTATATTATTTTTGTGAACAAATAATGGTCGACAATTACTACAAATTAATAAAAAATAAAAAAATAAAATCCAATAGCCATATGGGCGAAACACACTAAAGAAGACCGACCTATTTGCTTTGAATCCTGAGGAAAATGAATGGATTAAACAAATAAAATTCCAACCTCATAGGTATCTCCATAACACCAAACGTTGATCGGAAGACGTGGTCAATGGAGGTTCCGAGCCAAAGGATCTTCATGCAATGTCGACTCAAAATAGCCAAATCCAAGTCGATAAACCCAAAATATACACCAAACATGAATGGAGGATATACACAGCCCCCAAAGACAGGCACAGATCTCAACGAAATGCTTGCAAGAACTAATGTCATCGCTCCAATGAAGCTGCTTGAATACTTTAAACACATGCGAATCAAATCTCAACTGCCAATGTTACAAGGTAGTATTTCACGAGACTGTGAACAAAGATGTATGAGCTTCAACTGGCAAGATGATTAGAATTGGATGTTGAATGGCAGGAGTGGACTGGTCGAACAACTATACAGGAGTGGAGTGGACTGAATTAGACAAAAAGATGCATGGGCGTTTGGGTCTAAACATCTAAATACTCCCGAGTCCTCGTAATAGATGAAGGCGTGAATGCATGAGATGTCCAGGTTGCCGCATGGAGATCCAAATGGGGGGTGTTATGTGGCTATATTGTTGATCACGTTTTTCAGATACATGCAGACCTCGATGCAAAATGGATTGCAAAGTATAAACCAAAATCTTTCCAAATCAAATGACGAGATAAATCCAAAAATATCCACGCCGTGTATAAAGCTAATATACCTTCCACTCAGATGCTCCGTGAAGTTCTGCTGTGAGTTGATTCTGTTGTAGAGTACACAACCTGAATAATTCTTTTCAAATTCTCCTTGGTTTGAACGCCTCAATTAGATTTTCACGCAGGTAAAAATCAAGCGATAAGGAGGGAATTTGGAGCTCCCGAACCCGAAAACAAGAATGACAAGCCACTAGAATTTTAATCCTTCATCAATAACTACTGCTGAGATGCAACCAGCAACTACAAATCTGTGAGCATGCCTTTCATTTTTTGACAAACCATATTCTTCAATACAAAACGTCAATAGCTACAAATAACTCATTGATTTCTACGTAATTTTTTTTTTTCTCATCGCTTGGGCAAAACACAGTATGGCACTACCCCTAATTTTTTTAATCTTCCATCAGAGAGAGAGTGAACATCACTCTGATACCAAATATAAGTTTTGGATCAGACTTGCACAAGAAAATGCACAGAATAATTATATTATTTCTTCATATATTCAATCTAACACCATTACATATAAATAGGAGAGGACTTCCTATTATTAAGGAATCCCCTGAAACCACTCAATCCTACAATATCTCCTAAACTCCTATATTCATGAGTTAGTTCAACAACTAAACTCACGTACAATATAATAGTAAACTATAAGAGATATTATATTTTTATTTCTAACAAAGTATAATATTAACAATATTTACCGTAATAACCATACGGTTAACAACTATCATCATTATTTATCTTTCATAAATACCAAATTATAATATAAACATTAATATTAATTTCCTAACAACCACAAACCTAAGTGACAACCTATAACGCGATTTTTGTAATGATTGCTAATGAATGCTTGACAATGGTCCAAGAATGTTGAATGTTAAAGAATAAATAATCCAAGGATCTAACAAGTATTACCCTAGAAAAATAGATCAATATGATGAACAAACACAAGGCACAATCATGCAAGTTTGGTAAACCAATCAATCAACAAGGAACTACTCCCTATGCAAAAGGCACTATCAAATGGTAGGTTAGGTACAAATAGTGACAACACGATATCACCACTTAGGTCAAGTTTTATATAAACAAGGCCTAAGTACTAAGAAGGTGTTGATGCGATCCCCCAACAAGGTATACTAAAACAAGTTTCTAGAAACAAACAAAGTCTAAGTTATGAAAAAGGAGGCTACCAATGCGAGCAGTGCAACAACACTATTTGGATATGTAAATCAAGCTTCATAGAAAAAGGAAATATTTTTAGTATCAAAATTATGTCACCACAATGCTAACAACGTAACAACATTTTCCAAGACCCAAGACAATGTTGGAATAAAAACTAAGTCAAGTATATCAAGAAGTTTCTATGTATGCAAGTGGCGTAACAATACAACTTAGAGACTTAGATCAAGTTTCCCAAAGGAAACAAGATGTAAGCATCAAAATTGTATCGATATAACATGAGTAACATAAAACTCAAAGGAAGTCAATGATGATACAATCCTAACTATGATGATAATATGTCTCAATATGGGTGTGAGACAAAGGGCCTACTAGAACATGAAGACATATCATTCACACTTTCAACACTTGCATTCCGGAATTGCAACCTAGTCATGCAAGTAGATTACAAAAGTGGTGGACATGATTATTTCTAGTGGTATCCACGTATGTCATTCTATTTTGTCCCAAAATGGGCAACAAGATAACAAAGGTGTAGATCAAGTGAGATTGAAATATACTTGGTGTCACTTTGGTAGAGTTTCACCTTACCTTAGGGTGAGTGAGAAACTAAGAAAAAGTAATGGTTTTGTAAATCTCATGATGAATGATGCTTAGTGCAAACTTGGATGGACTCTCTCCTTGTTTGATAAACAAGGTTTTGACTCCGAACAAGTTCTTACTTTGCTGAAATCTCTATGAAACACGATTGGTTTGATATGGTAAAGTTGGCTTCAAGATGATATAACTTCCTATTTAGCTCTCTCAACTAGGTGTCACAAAATACCTCTGTGAGCACGGTTTTCCAAGAAATTCACACTGACTAATCTTGGATTATCCTAGCTTTACTTTAACCCCTTTGATACAATGAGAAATACATGCGTTTGAGTTGTATTTTCCTTTGGGGTCGTAATGGAGATATTTTCAACTCTAAGCTCACAAGTGTAAACTAGTCAAGCAAGTGTAAGCGAAGTGTTTCCCATTTTGTCCGTAAGGTTCCCTCTTGCGTGGACTATTTTGGGGTTCCTAAGATTATCCATCTTATTATCTTAAGGCTTATTCCAAAGGGTAATTCTCCTAGTTCAAAGCGTACGGGTTTACCCTTATCTAAACTTGCATATCAAGTGTTTTGAATATGGTGTGTTTTCTTATCTTTTGGTTTATGAAATGAGGTTTAAACCACCATTGGCAACCTGAAAACACATGTGTTAGCATTTTTTAGATCCCAATTCTTTTACAAGTGATATGGTCCTTCATGCAAATATTAGTAGTTATCCAAAAGATCAAGGCATCATAGAAAGAGGATCAAACGTTGTTTCGATTCCTAAGATCATCCTAAGATGCAAAGGAAGAGCATACGCAACAAGAAACCCAACTAGTTAGCAAATAATGAAGAAAACCTACAAATCAAATACACAACTCATTCATTTAACCCAAATTTGAAGTTCATTCCCTTTGAAAACTTTGATGAAGTGTTTTCAAAAGCATGAAAGAGGTGTTGAATCATTTCTGATTCCCAATATCACCTAGAAGGTGCAATGGAAGAGCATATGTAATATTAGCCTCATAAATGAAAATACAACATTCATCAACTTATCAAAAAAGTTAGCACAAATCATGACTCAATATATATCCTACAAACAATTATTAGCTTCAAGAAACCTTGCAAGATGTTAACAATTCAAAGAAATCAAGTCTTTGCAAAGAATTTAAACATGTTAGAAATGACTAGTTTTCTAATAAAGGAAACCATACATTTTTTGTTAGTAAAAATCCTAATCTTATGTTTCCATTATGTAGTTTTCTTTCATACCTTTCCAATGCAAAAATGGAGTCATTTCAAGTTTTGGAGAAAATTTTATGGCATCCAGAAGATAGGTTACGCATGCGGTTCAACGTATGCGTGTGCACGACAACATAAGCACACCCCTTTATAACATATGCAAACGATAGTGTATGTTTTCCCCGACATTGTATGCACACCCCCGACAATGTATGTGTGCCCTATGTAAAAAAACATAACAAGATTAACGCATGTGCACCCTTTCTAATGTAGGTGACTAAAAACATGGGATTTTTGCAAACAATTTTAAAAATCACCAAAATTGGTATTTTTAGTCCAAATATGAAAAATTCTACCTCCTTTGATCCTGTAAAGAGCATAAAACCCACACAATCCTAAATAAATAAGTTAAGAAACTCTACGTTTAACCAAACATGCAAAAGAGGGTTAGTTTAAACAACTTTGAAACAAATCTTGAACTAAAAGACAAAGGACTAGGGATCCATCCCACCGGGTGTGCCAAATGTATGTATGAAAAGATTAGCTATGACAATAAAATGAAAATAACACATAGTAGTTCCACAATATAACTAAATCCATCAATAGCATCACGATAAGAGATTATAAAACTAATGTCTTGAAAAATGAATGAAACTTTGAATAAAGCAAACTAACATCCTAAGCTATGTTTTACTCTTTAGATTGATATCTTTAAATGAACCTAGTTAGATCCTAAGTAATCAAATTTGTGTTGTTTTCTCCAAACAAGGTGAAGATATCTTTCTAAAATGGCTACAAGACCATGTTTAGATATTCTCCTACTAACCAATCTTGGAGTGATGGATGCAAGATGAAGAAGCCACTACAATGGAGGAGGGCTCAAGATCAAATGTCTTATAGCTTTAGCTAATACAAATGAGATATCATGCATTTCCAAGGAGTCAAGGTGTAAAATTAAAAGGGGTGTACTAGGCTTGTATTTATAGATTTCCTTTTGGGAAATTTTAAAATCCTAGTGCATGTGGGACAAAAGGTGAGTCAAAAAGCACTTTTTTATTAGAAATGGATAAACATTCTTTAGGCTAGTTAAGCTTGGTTTAGGCTATTTAAGCTTGATTAGTAAGTGATTAGCAACCTATGAGAGTTGGGAGGGGTCTAATTAATCACATGTGTTTGATAGATAGCCTAGGAAGCTTGTATAAGTGACTTAGAGGGAAATAGGTATATTTTGAATGGTTAAAAGAGGGTATGATAATATGACTCAGCCATATTAGTTTATTATAGAGCGATTATGACCAAAAGAATGTCGTGAATGGGAATATGAGAATGGAGAAAATAATAGTTAATTAACGAAGTGTCATTAATCGACTGAATTGGAGGAAACGTTAGCTAATTAGTGAGAAATCACCAATTACGATGGGAAGTTAGTACAATTTTAGCTATAAAACTGCGTAAGTAGATTTTAGGTGGCTACTGATATGATATGTGTAGAATACAAAGGGGGTTTAAAAAATATATTTCCTAAAATTTTGAAGCACATAAACCATGGATATAATTTCATGCTCTACGGTGGTCTAATTTAATTCTATGGGGTGATCTTTCTAATAGAAAATAAAACTAGATGATTGATGTTATCTTGACTGGTTCCATGATAATTTCACCAAATTTTGTTCCAGATGCATCAGCGTGCACATGGAATGGGGTTTTCTCGTATATAAATTTTAGATTGGGAGCACTGAATGTTTTTTCCATCAAATCCTCAAAGGTATTTTTTTGTCTTCTTTCCACTCAAATTGCCCTTGTTTCTTGAGAAATTACTCTAATGGTGCATCTATTTTATCATATCCCTTGATGAATTAATGATAATAACCACAATTTCCAAGGAATTTGTATGCATCACATTGCGTTTCTAACACCACAAGTTGGACAATAACAACTATTTTTCTAGATCAACTAACATTAATTCCTTGCAAATAGTGGGTCTAAGAAACATCCCAAAGGGGGTTGTAACAATATACTTATTGAGTTTAATGATATCTATAGTTGACAACATCACTCAAACATTAGGAAAAAATATTCGAATGATCCTTGAATAGGAACACAACATCCAATCATACAAGTATGCTTTCAAAATTTTTGGGATGAAGTCTTCGAATATAGTTATTGTGATGCACAAAAAAAAATGTAGGTGCATTTTCTTATCCCAAAGGTCATCACTATGTTGGAAAAATAACCCCACTTTGTTGCAAACATTTTATTTTAGTGATCTTCTGTAGCTATCTACACTTGATGGTATCCTAATAACCCATCTATAAATATGTATATATCCTACCCTATTACTCCTTCCAACATTTCTTCTATAAAGTGTGTGGAAAATTGATTGAAACACATACCATGTTTAGCTATCAGTAATCTACACATATTTTGATGTAACCATCCTTCTTAATGTTGATCACCATGGGTATTATCCATTTATATTCCTCCATTGGAACTACCACTCATGTTGCCAACATGATTTTGATTTCTTCTTTGACCTTTGTGTGTAGATTGAGATTCATTTGGTATGGTATCTTATGAATTAGATTATTACCTTCTAGCAAATTTATGTCCATATTTCCAAAATAGGAATAGAAAAACTTCATATCCGAGTAGTTGGATGAGAAGAGGTATTCATACTAGTGTATAAATTATGTTATTTTTGCTACTTCCACCTCAAACCAATAATTTCCAATTATTGTGACCTTTAAGCACTTCCTCCGTGCCGCATTATTAGCCTTATTGATTTCAAGGGCTAATTATATGATTCATTTCTAGACCATATTCTATACATTGCCTCACATGAGCCAATAGAGGTCTCAATATTGATGTGGTTGGCACTTTTATCTTCATATATTTGACGAACCATTTTAACCTTACCTTTGCTTTTCTAATTATGCATATCTATACAACCTTATCCTATTCACTGGAGTCATTGTTAGTATTACACTCCTTTGAGGTTTTTGGAAAATCCATTCCCTTTTCCTTGCATAAATTTAACATGTCCTCATCTTTAAAAATGTTATCTCTTAGTATGACATTTTGAATCAACTAGAGTGACTTGCATAAATTTTTTTGTTAGAAGTGAAGGTGAAGGTGTTGTAGACACAAAATCTATGCATTTGGGTACATTTATATGTCCTAAAGCATACTAATATATACATGATTCCTAAGCAAGAAAATTAGTGGTTGAAAACTTATTTTGGGCATTTTTATTTATATTTTCCACTTTTATTAGCCTTACATACCTTAAAGCCTTGTTAGAAATTTCTTGATTTATCTTTTATGGCTTTGAACACTAGCACCAGATTAGGAAATAAGTTCCCAAGCACTCCTATCCCTCTTGGGTGCTCTTTACCTTCTTTATCTTATTCTTATTCTTATTCTTTTGGGTATATTTTACCTCTTGGTAACATTTTAAAACTTTGGGTTTAACTTTCATTTGTCAATTATGAAATTCAAACAAGGGAATCATATATATACTTAGTTATTTCTCTCAAATAAGGGTACAAACCCTATGAGAATTATCTATCATCACCTAAGCTTTCATAAAGGAAAAAGAACACTATGAGGAATACAGCTAGCACACCCGCACAAGGAAAATGGTTGCATCAATTTGCATACAAAACATAAGAGGGGAGTTCATTATATTCCATCACACACATTCTACATACTTGGTACATTATATATCTATCTCATTATCATCATGCAACTTACACAAACAAATCCTAGGGAATCATTACACACATAAGAAAACATAACTAGATTAGTCTGAATCCATATTCTACATCTATTTTATTATATTTGATGTGGTTTGTGGACATGTGTAGGTGGCTATATGTTTTACAAGTTACATGTAGGTCTGATGATCTAACTTTCAAACTAGAGTGACAAAGAGCGAGTAGAAGCGAAGCTCCTCTAACCTAGAAAGGATCAAAACCTAAGCATATAAGTAGTCACTAGCACCCAATCTAGTCATTAGCACTTAGGAGTCCTTATCCTCTTATGGGAACTTATGTATGAAATATTTCTAAGTTCCAAAACCATCATCGAGACTTGAAATTTTTTTCCTAGCCGGATCCAATAATTAATCAATCTAGATCACTCCTACTTTACATGGAAATCAGCTAAGTCAATTTTGGCGAGAAATTTTTTTGGGGACAAATTGGTGGATTTCTTATCAACACTCTGGAAGTCTAAGTCCCTATAATTAACCAAAGTGCATCTAACGTATATGAATGAGTACGTATAAAGTGAGTTTTATCTGGTGGCCTTTTTTGAGGATATATCGGGGAACTCTAGTAACCACTGTGGAAAAATCTTACAACTATTTAGAATTTTGATCACCAAGTATCAAGAAATCCCTTAGTCAAAGAAAGCTAGAAAATCCTTCTTGTATTAATTGCTCAAAAAAAAGTTGTACATAGTGGAGAAATGGAGGAAATTGAGAATGGGGGAATGGAAGAATTTGGCTATCTCCTTTGTTTCTCTCAATGCACTCTTGAGTATACAAAATCAATCACCAACCCTTTGAAATGGGAATGGCTTTACAATTTATAGGAAGAGAAAATACTTTTCAAATAACCCCCAATGACACTTCGTATGCCTTGAAACTTTTCACATTCCTAGGAAAACATTAAGTCCCCTTTTATAACTGAAGGGTGACTTATTACATTAAAAAACATTAAGGTATGTGAAAAAGTGCAACCCCAACACAAGATTAGAATATTGAGGAGAGAGAAATTTAGAGAGAGAGAGAGAGAGAGAGAGAGAGAGAGAGAGAAAGAAGAAGGAAGAATGATGTTGATGATGATAGATTCCACCTCTGATAAAGCCCATTGATCCTTCTAGATGACTGATGAAATGCTCCAATGTGATGAACTTTGAATCTCAAACTCTTGTGCACACTGAGAAACTTCCTTTGGATGACATGTGAACACCATGAACTAAGTGTTTAAAAACACTTATCGAATGACTCATTCGGTGGCCATGAGTATCACTCATGAAGATCCTCCTTTGAAGGGACTAGAGCCTTGGAAAAATCTTTCCTCGACTCCCTACAACACTGCCACACTACTCGGTTGATTTGGACATGATCTTGATGAAGCATCTTATGAATGATCTGATGATGGTGTGATGAATTCCACCTCCCACATACCAATTGAAGATATAAAATGAGTGTGAAAGACATTATTGACATCCTCACTACTCACCTACTATACATAGTATGATGATAGAGACCGCACTTTTTTTCTATCTCTTACTGGAAGAGAAAGGTTATTTTGCTACGCCGATTTTTCCTGTCCATTTATGCTTCATGATTTCTTCAGAAAAAAAACTTACTATTTTTAGTAAGTATGAAAAATCAGTTGCCTCGAACCTCAACTGGATGTTGCAACTCAAATTTCCCTTTCTCCCTGCATTCCTCTCACCTTTGGATCAATTTCTATTTTTGGTAGGTGCTTGTGAGACCACTTACTATTTTTAGTAAGTTTCAAATTTGGACCGAGGTGAACATTTTGATGGTTTCTCCTGTAATACAACTCTGGTGCTCACTTGCCTCCTTCACAGCTGCTTCAGTTGGTGACTTTCCCAAAATAACAGTCCTTTGTGTAGAAGAACTACTATTTTTAGAAAGTGAGCCTCGATGGTTGGGTCACCATGGAATGAAGTTTTTTGATATGGGTTTTTTCCCAATATCACCCTCTCGAAATCTTGGACTACCCGATCAATAGTTTGGGAGATTTTAAAGTTTTAAAATTTTGACTGACAAACTCTTGAACATGGCAACCATTAATGGACCTCAAAAATTGTAGGTCTAGTTTTCTCCTTTGTTTGCAATGAAAATCACATTTTTGATATGGGTTTTTTATTCTTACTCCGTCGGTGAAATTTCTCTTTGATTCAATTGCCGGTTAGATGGGAAATCAAGCTTTTTTCTTCATTGGGACGGAAAGAGAAATTTCTTCATATGAGTGTTCTATTAGTGTAGAAGGAGGATTTGAATGTGAGGTTTTTGATGTTTTTGAGAGAGGAATGAAAAAAAAAATGGTTTGTTGTTTCATGTACTAGTTTGCAATATTTCTTGAATCTTTGTTTCATGGCAATGGAGATTTTCATTATTTTTCTTCTCTTTTTCTTCACTTCTTCTTCCTCGTTTGATCAACCTTCTTCTAAGACCTATATATTATCATGGAGTGGAGGATTTTTTTTGTGTGGGATCTATTTTGAGTTTCAGCAATGGTGGAGTGGTGGTGAGAAGTTACAAAGTAAGTTACAAAGTGAAGTTGTGCATGAGAGAGTAAGAAGTTAAGAAGTTAGAAGCAGGAAGAAGGAAGAAATTTCAAAAATTTCAAATAGGGAGTGAGGTGAATTTTCATGTCCCTCATGTCCCTTAAGCATTAAGGGATGATAGGACATCAAATTTCACATGCAGCACCTGGATGACAAGTGGCGGAGATCCAACGGCTGGGGTTCAAGCAAAAAAAAGCTTTAAAGCACTGAGGGGTTGAGAAACTGGTCACGTGAGAACCATGAGGCTTCTGGGGATATGGGAACATTTTTTTGTCCTGATTTATTTCCCTCAACATAAAGGGAAATGAGGGACATAAAATTACACATATGTGCTGGGTGATGACATGTGGCAGATCCGACGGTAGGGGATGAAGGCTCCACTAGCTCCCGGGGCTGAGAAATTTGCTCTTGAAGGGGTCACATGGGTGACCAAGAGTCTCCTTGGGGGATGGGCACATTTTCTTGTCCTTGATGTCCCCCAGAACAAAGGTACATGAGGGACATCAAATTTCATACGGTGTGCCTAGAAGTGTGCCACTTGTCACGATCTGTGAGTGAGGAATGAGCTTCGAAAGCACTTGGAGAGCTGAACTGGGTGGTCAAGAGGTCATATGAGGATCCAGAGGGATTTATAGGGCTGGGAACATTTTATGTCCCTCATGTCCCTTTTCTTGAGGGATGTAAGGGACATGAAATTGTGCCAGGCTCCTGGAGCTGACACATGTCCTATTCAAAATTTGGCTAACTCCCGAACTCGCTCCTAGAGGGCAACTTGAAATGATGATAACTTGAGCTCCCGATGGAATTTTTTGATGAAATTTTATATGATATTGACTAAAAATGGCCTTTTGAATCCAATGGTGGGATATCATGTCTTGATTCATCCATTTTATCCCTGAAAAATGGATTTTGATTTGGTACTCTCACTATGCATGAAAAAAAACTTTATAAACCTATTACGCCAAAGTGTTGTGAAAAAATAATTTCACCATTGTAGGGATTGGAATTCCTTTTGAAGATGTTTTTTTTTCTCCTAACTCCATTTAGAGCTCTAGAATCACCTTCGAAGCTTCAACAACTCTTTTTTTTGTGCATTACCTAGGCCTAGGCTGTGAACCCTAATTTTGGTGAAACTACCCCAACTTCTCCAAATCCTTCCTGAATCTTCCTAAATCACTTCCATGATGTTCCAAGGCCTTTGATTCACCTTCATGTCTAGTTTGGCTTTCTCTTTCCACTCCATGGGGTTTCTCAGTCTAGGAAGGCCTAGTGATAGCCCTTCCCACAACTACCTAAAGTTTGCATTTTTCAATGAACTCCTAAAATCACCTAGGGGGTTGAATTGAATTTCCTAAATCACCTAGGGGAATGAGTTAAATTGGGAGGTCATTGGACTGACTGGGTAGACCGGGGTGTCTTGGAAGGGTAAAACTTGTAATTTTTTGACACAGGGGTATAGTTTTCATGCTTGGAAATTGTCAATTTCCTTGTTACACATTTACATGACAACAACTGGCTCTAGCTTGGGGACATGACATGGACTGAGCAATGAATACATGACATGGAGAATCTAGAATCTCAACTTTAGACCATATAATCCATTGACAGTGCCTTATCCATTGGGCCTTGCAGAGTCATGTACAACTTACAACAAGAGAGAGAGAGAGAGAGAGAAGAAGGAAACACACACACACACCAAAAAACAATGAAAGGAAACACACACACACACAAAGAAACAAAAAGGAAAAACACACCTAAAAAAATCACCATATGGTAAGGTGGGGACAACCCACTTTCACTGAAGCACTTTTCATTTCTCAAAAGTTACCCCTGAGTGGGAAACACTTGAGTGATGTTTCTATGAAGCCATTGACTGTTCAAAAAGTAGCCTCCTTTCCTTAACTGTTTATGAAATCTAGGTGCTTCCATGATTGTCTGTGTACTTGGTAGGAGTGAGTCTACATGAGCTTCTTGATGCTCAGGCCTTCACTTAGAAATTCCATTGCCTTCACGCTCTTTGAAATTGGTTTCATAGTGCCAGTTGCCTTCCGTGTTTATCCACATAGTTGATTCTTCATTGAGCATCTCATCGCTGCCCCGAAGCTGATTTTCATTCAAATTTCTTGAATATTTGAGTTACTTTCTTTCCAAATCTATGCTCATTGACATATTCTCCATGAGAAACCTTAGATTCATCTTTTATCTCTACTCCATTATGAGGTGCTTGAAGATTGAATGGAGGATCAGAAGTAACCTCATACTTGTCTGTATGGCCATGGACATGAGCTAAGAGATCAAGAATTAGCTAGGGTCCTTCCACACTTTCTACTACATCCAAGATTTCTTGTGGAGTTCTCTTTGTTACTCCTGGTTCACTCATCTTTGTATGCCTTTGAAGAATCTTTATTTTGAAGCTCAAGGAAACTATCTGGATGGATTAATTCATCATCCTTAAACTTATTACATTCTACTACTTCCTTCATCAAGGGATATTCAGCTTCAAAAGGCCTCAAAAATCCTTGCTTCAATTTTTTCATCATGGAAAGAGTCTTCTTCTTCAAATGGGAAAGAAAATACCTCCATTTCATCATTGTATCCATCAACTATTGGCTTGGGAGAGACATGGATTTCTCATCTTGATTTATTTCAACATGGCCAATCTTCACACTGGTTGAGGCTTCCAAATCAGATTCACACTTGTCTTGTAGATTCATGGCTTGCATCAGGAGTTTGAGACTGAGCTCAGGGTCTTTTGTTTCTTTCCGTGGCTCTTAGTAGTTCTTGTATAGAGATGGTTCTTTCAAACCTTTTTCAGGGCTCATCACAAGCTGGTCTTGTCCCTCCATGGATGGCATGGCTGAGATCATCTTCATCTCCAAATGGGAATGAGAACATATCCTCTTCATGGGTAAGCATATAAGCTGGTTTCTCCATTTGAGATTCATCAAGAACCATTTCCTCTTCTTCATGGTTTGTCATCATCAAAAATTCGGGGCTGCCCTCTTGTAACTCAAATCTCCTCAATGCTTCTTCAAGGTCCATACCTCTCTAGGAAGGCATGTCTGGCCCTATCAAGATGGGAATATATCCTCTTCTTCCTCGGTTATCACAAAGTGATTCATCCTTCTTACTATCTTGATACAAGATGTTGGTTCTAGACTTCTAGAATTTCACACTATGTACCTCATCTTCTTCTCTGGAAATAATTTCTCCATGTCTCCCTTCACTGGTATGGTTGTGGAAGACCAATTCATCTAAATTTTCCCCCCAAGTCTGATGAAAAACATTTCTACTTAGCAACATTCCAAATGAATTGGAATGTCTGCTACCAAAATCATCATTGAAACCTTCTTGTCTAGAAATTTGGCAAGAGCCACTTGTGCATCTATGACCTTCCCTACAAGTGGGACCTCTTTTGACTCTAGGGAGTAACAAGAGCCACCGGGTGGAGTCATGGTGAGTTTGAGAGCCTTGGTGACCTTTATAGGCATTACATTATTGGAGGCACAAAATCTATTATGTATTTGTTCAATACATAATCTCCAACAAGAAGAGAGACATAGAAAGGTTCAACCTTATCAGTCTTGGATGCACTCAATGAAAGCATGTTTTGTGATGGAGGTGTAGGTGGGTTTGGTAGTATTCCTTTAGAACTAGGAGCTACAACATTGGGTGTTAAACTACCACTCTGATGTATTGAAAAATCTCTCTTGAATTTTTTGGGGTGAGTCCATAAATATTTAGTTTTAGTAATCTACACCTTGGCTCTATTTCACATATTCTATGAAGTCAAAGGGAGTAGATGTGGACAAGGGGAATGAAGGGACTGATTTTGGAGTTGGGGTAGGTTTGGAAGCAAGGTTTGATTTTGGGGAATGGAGGGTATTTTGAAAGGTACACTAGGAACTTTTCAAAGTACTAGATTTTAGGAGTAGATTTAGATTTAGAATTGGAAGAGGCATTGGAAGACTTACTTGGAATTGTAGGAGCCTTCTTACTTACTACAGGATCAAGTTTTCAACAATGTGGACTCCATGGAGGGTGGGAAGAGATCCTTGACTGATTATTTTTTTTGTGGAGTCACCACAGGAGGATCATTAGTCTTCTTTTTTTAGTAACAGTGGAGGAAGAGGCTCCTTTCTCAGATTGAGAATGAGTGAATACCACACATGAGAAATGGGTGCATCTTCTTCATCATCTTCATCACCTCCAGAATACTCATAGAATCTGATTTTGTATCATTCTCAAGTTCATCAACTTCTAGGAGATCATCACCTTCACTTTCTTGTTCAAGCTCTTCTTCACTTTTCTTGAATCCTGTAACTTCTTACGTTGATGGGTGGGGCCTCAAGGAAAGCCTTTGGGGTGCTCCTGTAATTGATTTGTGTTGTTTCTTTGAGAAGATACTCATTCAAAAATTCCCTCTTCAAAAATGCCATCTCATTCACCAATTTTTGTAGTAATGGATTGGTTCTCTCATCTCCAAGGATGTTGGGCCTTTCCCTTTGATGGATTCTTGATCTTTCTAGAGAGGATGAGATCATCATCAAGTTCAATGGCCATCCTTTTGTGCTTTCTACAATGTTCCTTGGTTGAACTCTTCATAGGAAAAATCCTACCTTTGGTGATTGAGCATTGATGAAGAATCTCTGATATTGTTTTCAGATGGATGGTGAATCTTCTTCTAGTATCTGTGAAGCAACCATTCAAAATGAGCCACAAAGTCTCTCATAGTTTCACTTTCTCCTTTCTTCATTTGAGCCAACTACACCAAGAGGTCTTGATAGTCTTTAGTTGATTTAAATATTTCCTCGAAGGTAGTCTTGATGTCATTCCAACCAAGTGATGGATCGGGAAGGTAGGAGGTAGAACCATTCTGCTACTTTTTCTTGGAGAGATTCCATGAACAATCTTATGGAAACATCTTCATGTTCAACTCCAAGAATCCCACATGATGTGGTGAAAGTGGTGATGTGTTCTTTAGGTATTTGTGTGCCATCACCTTTGAAATTTGGAAATTTCTTTGGGAACTTGTTGGTAGATCATGAAGAGGTGGTTCGAGAGTGAGTGGGCTGTATTTCTTCCCCATGGAACAATGGGTTGAGGTATTTTTCTTCATCCACCATTGTTGTTTTTGTTTCTTCTCTCTTCTACAAATTCTTCTTCAAATTCTTCTTCCTCGGGAACTCAATGCTCAATGGTGGTGAAAAATGGGAGAATTTGAAGGGGAGTATCAACAGGAGTTTGGATGGGATTTCTAGGTGAACTACTTGATGACCCGGATGGGATGAGGCTTGAGAAAAGTAGTAGGGATTGTCTCTAACTCATTCTTGCTGATTTTGCAAAGCCTCAAAAGTGGGGTTGACAATTCCTCTCGATCTATTCAACCTAGTGTATCTCCTTTCAACCTAGCTTTTGGAAATTCTTGTAGTGGGAATACAAAAGGACACTATGGAATATGAAAGGTCACATGCAAGGAATTGATAGTGTATCTTTCAAGTAATGGATTTCATGAACTTTTTTTTTTTTTTTTCAATATTTGATTTTTTTGAATTTTTGGACCTTGTGGTCATATTTTGGGTGTAGATGCTACTAAATCTGCCCCATGGTGGGTGCAAAAACTATTGGTGAGAAAATTTTTTGGGGAAAAATTGTGGATTTCTTACCAATGCTGGGAATCTAAGTCCCTCTACTTAACTAGTGTAACTGCCATATATGCATGCACGAGTAAAAGGTGGATTTTTTCTTGGTGGCCTTCAACCGAGGATCCAACAGGGGCACTCCACTGACCCTGTGGAAAAAGCTAGCAATATCTTGCTAGGGAAGAATTTTTTCTGAAGAGTGGGAAAGGGAGTGAGAAAAGATGTAGGAGAACTAATGTTATAAGTAGAAAATCATATTCCTACACACACTAGTTAGAAGTTTCATCACATGCACTAAAATTAAGAGGAAACAACTTTACAAGTAGTAATAAGACCAAATAGAATTTGTGATCACCAAGTATCAAGAAATCCCTTAGTCAAAGAAAGCTAGAAACTCTTCTTCTTGTATTAATTGCTCAAAAAAAAGTTGTACATAGTGGAGAAATGGAGGAAATTGAGAATGGGGGAATGGAAGAATTTGGCTATCTCCTTTGTTCTCTCAATGCACTCTTGAGTATACAAAATCAATCACCAACCCTTTGAAATGGGAATGGATTTACAATTTATAGGAAGAGAAAAGACTTTTCAAATAACCCCCAATGATGCTTCGTATGCCTTGAAACTTTTCACATTCCTAGGAAAACATTAAGTCCCCTTTTATAACTGAAGGGTGACTTATTACATTAGAAAACATTAAGGTATATGAAAAAGTGCAACCCCAACACAAGATTAGAATATTGAGGAGAGAGAATTTGGGGGGAGAGAGAGAGAGAGAGAGAGAGAGAGAGAGAGAAGAAGAAGGAAGAATGATGTCGATGATGACAGATTTCACCTCTGATAAAGCCCATTGATCCTTCTAGATGACTCGATGAAATGCTCCAATGTGATGAACTCTGAATCTCTGAACTCTTGCACACACACATTGAGAAACTTCCTTTGGATGACATGTGAACACCATGAACTAAGTGTTTAAAAACACTGTCGAATGACTCATTGGTGGCCATGAGTATCACTCATGAAGATCCTCCTCTGAAGGGACTAGAGCCTTGGAACAAATCTTTCCCTGACTCCCTACAATGTTACCACACTACTGGATGATTTGGACATGATCTTGATGAAGCATCTTATGAATGGTTTGATGGTGTCGACTATGAATTCCACCTCCCACATACCAATTGAAGCATGAAATGAGTGTCGAAAGACATTGTTGACATCCTCACTATCACCTACTCTATATAGTATGATGATAGAGACTACACTATTTTCTATCTCTTACTTAGAAGTGAAAGGATGCACCAGCTTCTACCCTGTCCATTTATGCTTCATGATTTCTTAAAAAAACAACTTACTATTTTTAGTAAGTATGAAAAATCAGCTTCCTCGAACCTCAACTGGATGTTGCAACTCAGATTTCCCTTTCTCCCTATGTTCCTCTCACCTTCTAGATCAATTTTCTATTTTTGGTAGGTGTGCTTGTGAGACCACTTACTATTTTTAGTAAGTGTCAAATTTGGACCGAGGTGAACATTTCGATGGTTTCTCCTCTGATACAACTCTTTGTGTTCACTTCCTCCTCTTCACAAGTTTCTTTAATTGATGACTTTCCCAAAATAATAGTCCTCTATGTAGAAGAACTGCTATTTTTAGAAAGTGAGCCTCTAGTGGTCGTAGGTCACCATGGAATGAAGTTTTTTGATATGGGTTTTTTCCCAATATCACCCCTCTAAAATTTTGGACCTACCCGATCAACGGTTTGGGAGATTTTAAAGTTTTAAAATTTTGACTTGACAACTCTTTTGAACATGACAACCATTAATGGACCTCAAAAATTGTAGGTCTAGTTTTCTCCTCCGTTTATGATGAAAATCAATTTTTGATATGGGTTTTTTATTCTTACTCTTCTGGTGAAATTTCTCTTTGATTCAACTTTCGGTTTGATGGGAAATCGATATTTTTTTCTTTGTTGGGAAAAGAAAAGAAATTTATTCACTTATGAGTTTATTTTATAGAAGGAGGATTTGAATGTGAGGTTTTGATGGTTTTTGAGAGAGGAATGAAATAAAAAAAAATTTTTTTTTTTGTGCACTAGTTTGTAATATTTCTTGAATCTTTGTTTCACGACAATGGAGATTTTCATTGTTTCTTCTCTTTGTTCTTCACTTCTTCTTCCTCGTTTGATCAAACCTTCTTTTGAGACCTGTATGTTATCATGGAGTGGAGGAAAAAATTTTAGTGTGGATCTGGTTTGAATTTTCAGCAATGGTGGAGTGGTGGTGAGAAGTTACAGAGAAAGTTATAAAGTGAAGTTGTGCACGAGAGAGTAAGAAGTTAGAAGTTAGAAGTGGGAAGCATGAAGAAATTTAAAAAATTTCAAATCAAGGAGTGAGGAAATTTTCATGTCCCTCATGTCCCTTAAGCATTAAGGGATGAGAGGGACATAAATTTTCATGTGGTGCCTCACGATGAAAAGTGGCGAGAGATCCAACGACTAGGGATTTGAGCAAAAAAGTAGCTTTAAAGCAGCCGAGGGTTGAAAAGTCACATGAAGAACCATGAGGCTTCATGGGGATGGGAACATTTTTATCCCTAATTTCCCCCATCACAAAGGGACATGAGGGACATCAAATTTACACAACATGCCTAGTGATGACATGTGGCACTTGATCCGACGGCGAGGATGAAGGCTCCACTAGCTCCCGGGGGCTGGAAAACTGCTCTTGAAGGGGTCACATGGGTGACTAGGAGTCTCCTTGGGGCTGGAATTTTTTTTCCCTGATTTCCCCCAACAAAAAGGGACATGAGGGACATCAAATTTCATGGTGCATCAAAATCCACCACTTGTCATGATTTGAGCGAGTGAGGGAATGAGCTTGACAAGCACCTAGAGAGATGAAACTGGCGGTCCGAGAGGTCATATGAGGATCCAGAGGGATTATAGGGGCTGGGAGAATTTTTTTATTACCTCATGTCCCTTTTCTTGAGGGACTTAAGGGACATGAAATTGTGCCAGAGCTCTGGAGCTAACATGTGTCCTGTTAAAAATTTGGCTAACTCCCGAACTCGCTCTAGAGGGCAACTTGAAACGGTGATAACTTGAGCTCCCGATGGCATTTTTGATGAAATTTTATATGATATTGACTGAAAATGGCCTTATAAATCCAATGGTGGGGTATCATGTCTTTATTCCTCCATTTGATCCCTAAAAAATTGGATTTTTGATCTATGGTACTCCACCTGTGCATGAAAAAATGTTATAAACCCATGCACCAAAGTGTTGTGAAAAAATAATTTCACCATATTTTAGGCCTTGGAATTCCTTTCAGAAATGTTTTTTTTCTCCTAACTCCATCTGGAGCTCCCAAAATCACCTTTGAAGCTCAACAATTTTTTGGCATGTGCACTGCTTAGGCCTGTGAACCCTAATTTTGGTGAAAATGCCCCAACTTCTCCGAATCCTTCTGAATCTTCCTAAATCACTTCCATGATGTTTCAAGGCCTTTGATTCAATTATGTGTTTGGCTTGGCTTCTTTTCCACTCCATGGGGTTGCTCCAGTCCTAGGAAGGCTAGTGATAGCCCTTCCCACAATTTCAGAAGTTTGCATTTTTCAATGAACTCCTAAAATCACCTAGGGGTTGAATTGAATTTCCTAAATCACCTAGGGGATGAGTTAACATCAATTGGGAGGTCACTAGATTGACATGGTAGACCTGGGGTGTCTTGGAAGGTTAAAACTTGTAATTTTTGATACAGGGGTATAATTTTCATGCTTGGAAATTGTCAAATTCCTTGTTACACATTTGCATGACAACAATCATCTTATTATTTTATTTTCTTAGGGTTTTGTATCTTTGAATGCTTTTTCCTTGTCCAATATTGTATATTATCATTTGTATACCATTAGTTACAATAGAGCTACTCTAAAACTAATATTTAATTCAATTTAAATTAAATCAGGTGTGTACAAAGTGAACCTTCAATTCTTCTCATGTTTTTGTTTCCCTTGACACCTTATTGTACACATACAAAATGCATGCACAAATTCACAAGGTATTATAAAAATCATGATTCTATAAGGAAGGTTTGAATAAGAAGGTACCCTCCTTCCAACAATCTTCACATTTCACCAAATGCTCCTTCATCTTTTTCACTTCACTATCTTGGTAGCTTGCACATGTGGTTTGTATGGTAAAAACTTGCATGCATAGCCCCATGAACATGGTACCATGATTTAAGAAATGGATGATGTTTTCACACCACCTTTCTATAGATCCCATTACTTTGTAAACCATATTATTCATGCACACATTTTCTTGTGGCTTATAGTCCTTCATATTTTACAAGAAATAATGGATTTCTCCCAACCATGGTATTGAGGCATATGTGTATTATTTTCCTTTCTAGGTCATGAAAAGGATTATATTTTTCCTTAGGTTTTGGTTGTGTTCTCAACAACTCTCACTTGTTTGAATGAAATTCTCTATAATCACATCCAATAATTTTCGATAATGAACCGCATTCTAATTTTCACAAGTCGTGTTGGTTATGTATGAGACTAAATATGTGTCATCCCATTTAAGTACACCTTCTTTACTTGGATTAAAATTTCCCATAAATTCATAGTTTATGTTGTATATGTGATGTAAATCTATTTACCTTTAAAATTATAAATGTATGTGGCCCTCTAAGCTTATATCCATTGGAATAATCATGCTCTAGGATTTATTCTCAAAGTATATATATTATTTTCTAAAGCATAGATATGTATTGTTGGCATAAAACCAATTCATTCCAAAAAGTGACGGGAAATTATCTACTTCAGCCAATAAAATCACCTCGAAGTTACCTCTAAATATAATTCCCATGATTCTCATAATGGCATTTTTTAGGATCCCTATTAGTAGTTTGTAGGTTTGGTTACCCATAAACATGACATGTGGATAATGATGAAGTGTAGGGCACCCCATCTTATTCCATGCATAAAATTTAATTATCTTAACTTCTACACTTGTTTCTACCAATATGTCATTTATATCTCATGTTATGTACCTTGGGATATGATAATATAATGTATATGGGTTGATGGAGATGCCAACATGTGGCACACATCCCCTTAGTTAGTTATATGGGGTCACATAGGAATTAGTTATATTGGGTAATGAGTCGACCTACATTGGGATTAGGAATTACCCATCTATTAAGAGTAATGTATGTCTATATAAGGGATGTAAGTATTAAGGTCATGTATATATGAGTTGAGTATTCTAAATGTTAGAGGTGTATTGGAGGTGTCCCCCTTGAAGTGGATTCCCATCTTGGGAGATTGTGGAGTTGTTCCTTCCTTAAGGAGCATTGTATGGTGTTGCCCTACCTTAAGGGTATTATTATGAATATATTACATATTAGGGAATCTTGGCCCCCATATATCTTGTTTTGTGTTATCTTCTGCAATTTATTGATTTATTATATGCAAGGTTCTTATCAAGTGGTATCAGAGCATCGATTTTGGCAAAAAACAAAAATTGGGTTCAAACCCTAATTTTAGTGATTCAGATATATTTTGGAAACGGATATGAATATTTTCTCAATTTTTTTACCACAGTTGTGAAAGGGTTTCATAAAGCTACAGTCCAAATTTTAGAAATGTTTGAGGTGTTTTGTGGAAGTTATTGTTTTTTAGGGTTTCACCTAAATTTGCTTCACAGCTGTATTTTTGGAATTAATTTTCTAATTTTTTTCCAGAATTTCGAATTCACTTCTTAAATCTATGGTAAAAATTTCATATTTTTGGATCTATTTTTTCATATTTATTGCAGGTTTATTGTTTTTCACTATTTTGCTCCATAGGCTGCAATTTGAGGAATTTTCTGAATTTCTTACATTTTCGGACACCTCACAAAAATTCAATAAGGGTTTTTGTTCTATGATTTCTGATTTTTGGCCTAAATTTATCTGAAAGGGTTAGAATAATTTTTGATCAAAAGTGTCTATTCCTAAAACCCTAGTTTGGTGGATCATGGGGATGGTAACTTTTTTTTGGAGGTGGCATGATTGATGCTTTAGAGAATGGTGTAAAAATTTAGGGATAAATTCTCTCAACCATCAGACATTTGGCTCTTCAATTTATGGATTAGTGGCCCTACACATATTTGGTTTTACGAGTTAGAAAAGGAAAAGTCTAATTGGTCTTTGGATGAGCTGGAACAAGTTTTCATGAGCAGATGGGAAACAAAAAAGAAGAAGAAGAAGAAGAAGAAGAAGAAGAAGAAGAAGAAGAAGAAGAAGAAGAAGAAGAAGAAGAAGAAGAAGAAGAAGAAAATGTTGATGATGAAGCTGCGACACAAGATAATGCATCTCAAGGAAGGAAGATTCAATTTTTCAATTTGAAGGCAATATTTGCATTCAAAGAAAAAAGGTAATTGTTTCCATAAACCCTAGCAACAAATATAACTTCATCAATATGGATGTAGCTCACAATCTACATGTGAAAACTAAGCATATTCAAGTTTTTGAAGATTTAAAGATTTATATGGATAAATATGTTTTAAATTAAGATTTTTATGCTTTAGATATGGATGGTATGGATATCATTCTTGGATATCCTTGGTTAGAGACATTGGGAACAATTAATATTAATGTGCAAAGAAATTCATGAAATTATGGTACAAGAGAAAGAAAATTACATTGCAAGATATCACACTTAGCAAGGAAAAAAGTAATGTAAAATTAGATCATGAAGATGAATTTGAAGATGGTGAAGAAGGGAATAAGGATGAATCAGAAGGAGAGGATGATGAAAAAGAAAAAAATAATTTCTCTACTCAAGAGAAAAAATAAATAACAAACAAGTTCGAAGAGGAAAAGATTGATAAGGTTGCGCATACTAAGGTTGCACCATATAGACACCCATATCATCATGAGAGGAAAAAATCATGGAGACATGTTTGGACACATGAGGTCAGTAATCTATATGGATATACAGGGAATTGGAGGAGTAATAATTTTGGTTATACATGGAATCAATGGAACAATAATTGTATGACATAGAATCACATGAATAATCATTATGGATATGCATGGATGTTGAGGAGGAACACATATGGACCAGGATGGAATCATACGAGCACAATGGAATATGGAATTAGGTTTGGAGCAACATCACCCACTAGGATTTCATATGGGTGGTTGGATGATCGAGCATGGCGACAAGTGTGTAATAATTTAAAGCACACTCATTATATGGCTTCTTCTTATGTTTCGGGGATGAAACATGTCAAAGAGGGAGGAAATGCTATGTACCTTGGGATATGATAATATAATGTATATGGGTTGATGGAGATGCTGACATGTGGCACACATCCCCTTAGTTAGTTATATGGGGTCACATAGGAATTAGTTATATTGGGTAATGAGTCGGCCTACATTGGGATTAGGTATTACCCATCTATTAAGAGTAATGTATGTATATATAAGGGATGTAAGTATTAAGGTCATGTATGTATGAGTTGAGTCTTCTATTTGGTAGAGGTATATTAGAGGTGTCCCCCTCAAAGTGGATTCCCATCTTGGGAGATTGTGGAGTTACTCCTTTCTTAAGGAGCATTGTATGGTGTTGCCCTACCTTAAGGGTATTATTCTGAATATATTGCATATTAGGGCATCTTGGCCCCCCATATATCTTGTGTTGTGTTATCTTCTACAATCAATTTATTTATTATATGCAATTTATCTTTTGGTACCAAATATAACGAATTGTTACACCAAAACCTCGAGGTGTTAGTGAAATTCACACATGAGGATGATAACATCCCACCATGTTTCAAAGAGCTGGATCTGAGCTATATTTTCACCCATATAGTGGGACCACACCCTACCCTATACAATCCCCAAGAAAACACTACAATTCCAGCATAGCTACCCATGTCGGGACTCAAACACAGGTGGTCACTCTGATACCACTTGATAAGAACTTTGCAGATAATAAATGAGGAATTTGTAGAATATAACACACCACAAGATATATGGGGGCCAAGATTCCCTAATATGCAATATATTCAGAATAATACCCTTAAGGTAGGGCAACACCATACAATGCTCCTTAAGGAAGAAGTAACTCCACAATCTCCCAAGATGGGAATCCACTTCGAGGGGGACACCTCCAATATACCTCTACCAAGTAGAAGACTCAACTCATACATACATGACCTTGATACTTACATCCCTTATATAGACATACATTACTCTTAATAGATGGGTAATACCTAATCCCAATGTAGGCCGACTCATTACCCAATATAACTAATTCCTATGTGAACCCATATAACTAACTAAGGGGATGTGTGCCACATGTCGACATCTCCATCAACCCATATACATTATATTATCATATCCCAAGGTACATAGCATCTCATCCATCTATACATGCATCAACCATGATTTATCAATCATATTATTTTCCCCATGTGGATTTGATATCCCTTTTTACAATTGACCAAGGTGTTTTTAAGTGTCAAGTATTTGAAATATGAAGAGATTCATTATCCAAGTAGTGGTATGAAAGCTTATGTGTGCAAGAGTATCCTAACCACTCTAACTTGATCTCTTTTTCACTCTTCAAATTTTTGGGTTCCCCTTATCTCATCACTTGGCATGGATATCCTCTCAAAGAAACTCAATCTCTCCCTAGAGAACTTGGACTAGCCCCTTTGTCTTCTATAGGAATTTAAATTAATATGATTTTTTTCTTAATTTTTATATATTAAATGAAAACCTCTTTTTATTTGGCATAATTTTTAGCATTTTTTTGGAAATTCCAAATTATAATTTTTGGGTGATTCGGGCATAAACAAAAATATAAAGTTTTTTGAAATTCCTTGGAGGTTTTATTCCATATAATCACATTGAAAAATACCTATTTTGTTTTGATAATTTCAATGTATATTTTCATAAATGGTCATTTTTGATTTGATGACTATCATTTTTTGTTTAAACGTCACTTTCAGGCCTACCTTCATTTCTAAATTTGGGGTTACTATTATCCATCCCTAACAATAAAAATTTTAGGATATAGTTTCTGTGATTTCATTATTTATTTTATGTCGACCTTTCCTTATTATTTATTATCATCTCACATGTACATCACTCTTCTAAGGATCATATCTCAAAACACCCTTGTCATATCATATGGATTTTTCGTCACTAGATCGTTATAGCATTGAAAACATTTAAAAGGATATCTTATAATATATTAAATAATTAAAATGTCATTTTCAAGTACAACTTTAAGCTATAAATATTAAGATCAGTTATCTTAAGGACAATATAACACATCTAAAGTATCTTTAAATGGATCATGTTAATTATGTCTTTATGTATCATGCTCAATCAAGTTCTAAGTATCACAAAAGTAATGTTATGCAAATTATATTCATAATGCATGTGTTTATTCAAGTGAATTGAAATTCCTACATAGATGTATCGATGTGTACGTTCCAAAATATCAATCTCAAATACTACAACAACCATAATGGAGAGCACATATTTGGTTTGACAAGAATGCTAGATAACATATGAGCTACTTGATAAAAAAATAACCACTTTTATTCCTAGTCATTATTATCCCTTTTATATTTTGAAAAATAAAAGGCCAACCATTTTTAATTATCATGGAAAATAATTTCTATGATTTACAATGAAGAATCCAAAAATAGAACGTAAGTTCTTTATTTCCTTTGATACATGACATTCTATAATACATGAATTTCAATTCCCTAAGACTATATGGATATCTAAAGCTATATTAATTATATCATATGAGAATTGTATGATATTGAATGATATAAATTTCACTATAATATGAGAGTTATCTCTTCATAAGGAGGATAAGAATAAATATCTTCCTTTATAAGAATTCATATCAATAAAATCATTACATAATACTATTATGAAAACAAAAAGGAAATAATATAAATGGAGCACGAATATTTGTACATTGTTACAAAGCAATTAGAATATACATAAGTTCTGTTGTAAATATCTCCCCAGGGTAGATATAGACAAGCACAGAGTGTCGACAAGGGAAAATTCGCGCCCAAGGCGCAAGTAAAGGGCGCATAACACGGAGTGTCGACAAGGGAAAATTCGCGCCCAAGGCGCAGGTAAAAGGTGCACAGCAAAGGATGTCGACACGAAAAAGGACGCATCAAGGCGCAGGTAAAGGGCGCACAACACAGAGTGTCGATAAGGGAAAATTCGTACAAGGCGCAAGTAAAGGTGCACAACAAAGGATGTGCCAAGGCGCAGGTAAAGGGCGCACAACACGGAGTGTCGACAAGGGAAAATTTACACCCAAGGCACAGGTAAAAGGTGCACAGCAAAGGATGTTGACACAAAAAAGGACGTGCAAGGCACGGGTAAAGGGCACACAACACGGAGTGTCGACGAGGAAAATTCGTGCCCCAAGGCGCAGGTAAAGGCGCATGACAACAAAGGATGTTGACACGAAAAAGGATGCACCAAGGCGTAGGTAAAACGATGTCGACACGGCATTTTCAGTGCCTATGGTGCATTTAAGGGTATGTCAACATGAAGATGATGCACCAAGGTGCACCTTCAGGAGGTGCAACATTTTGAGTCCGACAGAAGTAAACCACAGCGCAGAGATATTCAGATGGCCATAACTTTTCACAGGGAGCTCGGATTCATGCAAGGTTGGAATTTTCGAGAAAGCTTACGAGGTCCTATGTCTAACTATGACTAGATATCTTTAATTGGGTGGGAAAAAGTTCTTAAAAATGCAAAATATAGTTCGCCACTTTTTGGGTTTGCTAGGGTTCTCACCTACCACCATAATGAGATGAATTAAATGCAACCTAGAGGTGGTTGGGGTAGATTTGATTTCCTCTCTTTTCCTTCTCTCATTATTCCTATAAATTGAAAGGAGGGGCTTCTTTCTAAAGGTTGTATATTCTTGTTTTGCCCCTCCCTTCTTCTCTTTGGCAGGTGAATTTGTGGAGTTCAAACCTCCCATTTAAAACTATAATGCAACTTTGCCTCTTGGCATTTTGTAGTGTATTGTATCAATCTTTGGAGCAAATAATGCATGTCTATGGATGATTCTCAACCCTCTTTGTGTTCATTTGCATCCTTCTGATCTTTCACTACAAATTTGGTTATCTGTGCATGATCTTGCATTGCATTTAAATGGTTTGTGTTTATTGGCAAGAGGTGTTCTTCATTCCTGGTGCATCACTTTGTTAGTTTAGAATTTGTTTTTACGCATCTCCTTACCCTATCTCCTTGGAAAGTTAGTTTAGGTTTTTTAGGAAACCCTCTACAAATTTTACGTGTGCATCTAAACAGAGGAATAGGAACCGACCTTCATCTAGAGAGCTTTTCTCGAATTCACAAGGTCTCACACTTGGGAAAAGCTCCATGTTATGCAATCAGACTGAGAGTCTCAACCCATCGAGTTGCAGACATTTAGGGGTGTTGTGATTCACCATCAACATTTCCCAATGGGGAAAATAGATTAAAAATCACATATAATATTGATTTACCATTACTAATATATTTTGATGACAAAGTGATCCATAAGAAATTTCAGAAAACAAAAGTTTCCTTAATCTCCCAAGATCATGACCATTCAAAATTCAATGCCAAGAAATTTTTGACAACTACAAGAGCATGGAAAATGGATCTCGTACATGAATTTTGTGGTTGGTCAAAGTTGAGTCAACTCTAGATGAGACAGGGTCAACTGGAAAGTCACAACACAACAAGTGGAAAACATTTGAATCGGGCGTAGGTGATAAGTTAATGTGGACCTCCGGTCTTCGACACTCGATATCGACATCTTTCGCCGATCAATTTTTTTCTTTCTATGTGGTGGGTCCTCAAGCCACCACATGGTCTGTCATCTCATTGCCCTTATATCTCTAACTCAAAGCATGGAAAGTTATACCAACTTGGCAAGCTATTTCATTCCATTAGGAAAGCCGAGAAATAGAGCCTACTCGAGAAAGTTATGGGGTGAGCTTTTCTATATGCATTGGTTGGAAAAGTGTTCAAACGTGGCTAAAGCCACACATTGGATGGAGCAGATAAGCCTTATAAAGGCTTAGCTTATCTATGTCCCACTCAACATGGGATAATCCACATAGATGTGGATAAGGCCGGCGGGAAAAACAAACCCCTAACCAATGAAAAACCCACTTGGAGGGAACTAAGCGGATCAAAGTGGATGTCGGATCAACACATCGGAAAAAGAGGGCACATAGCAAAGAATCGAAGGGGTCGCAGAAGATGTGGCGGCCGGTAGTACCATGTGGCGATGACAGAAGTGGTTGATAAAACCAACAATGCAGAAGCGTGGGAAGGGAAGTCAACCCTGTGACCTCCCCCTACATTTGCACCAGCCAAACCAACTCACGAAAGTGAGTTGGTTGAGGTGAAAGTGCGAGATGAGGTTAATAACTAGATAATTTGGCCCGCATCAGCCTATATAAAGGTCCTCTCCACTCAATTCATGAAATAAGCCTCCATCTATCAAATGCAAGCTTGAGGTCGAAGGAGTAATATGAAGGCTTTAGGAGGAGTATTGCAAAATATGCCTTAGGAGATATAAGGCCCTATTTTGCAAGAAAAATAAAAAATTCCTATTATATTATTTAATAGGCGTGGAGGGATAAGAAAGCTTATATTGTATTAGTATAAGTAAGATGGCCTATATTGTATTAGTATGGGAACGATGATTATATGACCTATATTGTAATAGTATAGGCATATTGAGATAATGTCCTATATCGTACTAATATAGGCATCATCATCATTATTCATTGAGGACTGATTATTATCGAAAGATGAAAAAAAAGTCCTATTATTTAATAGGCACATGTAAAAATTGCGGGAGTTATTATTTACTCACCGAACAGTGCAAAGGCTAAATTGAAGCGTTTATTCTTATGCTGGAGCCCGAGAGATACCATGGAGCCGAGGGACGTGACAAAGCAATAGAAAAGCACTAAATCTCATAGCCTTAGTACATTGGATGTATCATCAGATTGTCTTCTTCAAAGGAGGTTCATTATATCTATTGAGCTCATTGGCGACACTGGATCAACTTAGCATCGTGCAGAGGATATCTTACCGTGTAATAGAGTGGAAGGAGATCATCATCCACAATAGACATCAAATCAGTCATAGCTCTGTATAGTAGAGTGAAGGAGTGTTCTTGTTATCTGATCATATCTAGAGACTTGTCACCATACAACAGAGGAGTTGGGGTCTTCATATTATGAGAGTTATTATCAACTCACTAAAAATATTGAGAGCCTGGATTTTGACTTTGGAGCCAAAGGGTATTTTGCACTAAAGATCAAATCTATTGAATAAGATGGGGAATTGTCACTTGATGGTCATGTAAAATGATCTTATTATTTAGACACCATTGGAGATTGAATCTACTGCATAAGTTGGGGTATTATCACTTGGTGGTTATGGAGGATTTTTTTGATCTTCTAGTAAAAAAATTATTATAGATTCAATTGTTATTTTGTACTAGAGTTACAATTTAGAAGTGTGTAGTAAATTATTTTAATTAACGAACTTGAAGATGTAGGTATTCTTCCGAACTCCGTTATCAACCTATGTGCACTGTGATTCTTATTTTGCATTGCATTCTTTTAAAGTTGATTTACTTAAACGGGGTGAATTCAATAAAACTAATTAATTGCCTATAATGGTCTCTGTGGGTCAAGAATTTTTTTAGCCAAATTTCAGATCAAGTTTGGTATTAGATTAGGTTATTGCTCTTGCAAACTTTCTCATCTCTAAGCAAGTTTATATCAAGAACTGGGTAGTCATCTATGGTAGAAATGAGATGGACATGCACTAGGTCACACTATATCCCAGAGAAGGATTCTCAATTAAGGAAATGTCTATAGCTTTTGGAAGATGAAAATAATAAACAAGAGATGCAAAACAGGTTTGAGTCTTCTATAGAATTTTGGTATTATTGTATTGATATACTTATAAGTGTAAGACCCTCTTGCAAGGGAAAAAAATAAAAATTGTTGCATTATATCAAATTTTATTATTGATTAAGTTGTCTAGGCATAACAAGAAACCAATGTCATAATTTATAGAGATATTTATCATATAGAGAAGATAACGGGGACCGAGCCACCAAGTAAGTAGTCACTATGTGACGGTATTTTCATGCTTAGTGTGTGCTTACATCATTAGTAATCAAAGATCTATACGAAGTCCTCAAAGACCAAATGAAGATATTCATCCCGATGTGGCATTAGAGTGGCGCAATAGAATGAGGTAAACTCAAGTGTCATAGGTCCCAGAGATCAAACCAAGTGTTGTAATAGAGAAGGATTAGTTCAAAGGCTAGTGAGTCACCGCAAAGATATCTTCATAGATAGTGATAGGTGATGCAACCTAGAATTCAACAATAAAATCCCAGGTATGTTGGCACATCACTCATCCTAGACTGAGCACTCACCCAAAGTGTGAAAAGGTACCAAGACTCTTTAGGGTTGTTGTTGTAGGATGTTAGCATGATGAAGACTTAAAGCATTCAGATCCATGACTAATATATCATTCTACAGTGCATGTTCATATCTAGATCTAGAGAATAACAAACTTAAATGATAACCATGATGAAATCAAGCATGCAAGAACTAATTATACTCAATATTTGATAAATTTTTTCATAAAATACACTCCATTTCATTTAAACATGATAAATACAAAAGCTTATTACAATAGATAATACCATAGTTTATGTGCACAATGATTTGGCAGCATAACCTCACAATAACTTAGTTCTTACATACTATTATATGCTACATAATTTACTACATATTTATAAGGGTGGGGAATTTCCCTTCACCACTTATCTATTCCTAAAATAGGTCACATGCTATTATTAGCCACACACCATTACAATAATAGCCTCACATGCAAGTGCGCTAATAATAGACTTCTTCTAGTTAACTGTCAAGTAGTAAATCTATTCTCATCCTGTACCCATGCAAAGTGCTTCGTATTTGATCCTCCAAAATAGCCAATGTGTGTCATGCAAGTCTTTAACTAGTTTGTGTGTTCAACACGCTATCTCCAAAAATAGCTCATCATCACGAAAATAGATAAGTCCCGAATCTATCTTTGTCCTCAGTGCGTGATTCCTTCTCAATCCTCCGTGCCTTCAAACGCACTTTTTCTCCCACGCAAACCTTATGTATGTTTTTTACTAAGTTCCATATTTTGAGTGACCAACATTACCCCACACTAATTGCATTACCACCTTGACAATGGTTGTCTCCAAAATGAATCAAATAATATGAATAAAAGAATAGAAAGAATTTTTATGAATAAAAGAATGACCTTACCCTATAACATCTTCTGCTTCAACCGGAAGAATAAATCTTGGATATTATTCTTTTATTTCTACCTATAAATTTTACCAATCATTGAGTGTGGCCTTTGTCATTGTTGGGATATCTACTGCAATTGACTCTAGCTCATCTTGTGTAATTTCTCCTTTCTCATTTTGCAAGACCAAAACAATGTTGGACATTGCAATCATTCTTCCTTCTAATAAGTCCATCTTTTGCGTGATGAGTTTCCCAAGCTCATCTAGCCTTTCCTTGTGTGGTTCTTATGCTATTGTAAGGGCCTTGTGCTTCTACTTGATAAGTACTAATCATTCTGTGTGGCCCAAGGTCTCATATTTCATGGCTTTCAGGACTTCATTGTCCTCTATAATGGTCTTGGTTCTTATAATGGCTTCTGGGGCTGTACAAATATTCAAAGCACTTGATCTGATTTCTTCAGCTCCTCCTACAAGCTCTAGAGAAATGCCTCATATGATGCAATCTTCCTCATCACCAAAGCCTTTTCCCTCTCCACTTCTTGTGCTAGATCCTTTGGTGTTGGCATGCACAGAGGTTCATCTTTAAGTACCAAGTCCACCAAGGTTTTTACATAATGCATTGCTAAAGGAAACATTTTGGGTACCTTAGGCTCTAAGTGTGGTTTTGATTTCATGATATTATCCCCAATTTCCTCTACCATGCTGATGAAAATAGTGTTCTTATTCTGTACCAAGTACTTTTCTTTCTTTAGGCGTGTTATTTATACATCCTTAGTTTTAATTTCTTCTCTTAGCAGCCTAATTGTTACACCCTTATCCATATTTCATTATGCCACCTCTATCGAGACTTTCACTAAGGAATTACTCACTTGTTCATCTGACATAACAATAGGCTTTATTGTTATGTGTCTAGCCTCAGGTGTCTTCTTCAACCTCCTTGATACACATGAATCTTCACATACATCAAAGTCTAGTTCATCCATGTGCGTGTGCATAGACCATGACATCCACTTCCTTGTGCACATGGTTGTTATATATTCATCCATAAAATCCCACCCATACAACTCCTTTGGTGTCATTGAGATTTGAACAAAGGTGCAATTTTTTTTACATGTGTCCTTAATATAGCCCACGACCGATGCAACATATCCTCCACTTGTTCTTCTCGATCTTGGCCCTTTAGGAACTTGAGAATCAAGATTTAGAGCTTGTTCTGTTGTGCCTTAAGCAGTATCATGCACTATCTCATCTACCTCATTTTCTCCTTGTTCTCCATCCTTCATTTCTTCATCCTTTGGCTCTTCCACATTCTCTAGAGGTGTAGGAGATTCAGGCGCGCTTTCCTCAGACTCTTCCGTCTCCACGTCTAGCTTCAAATTTCTCCTTCTCTTCTCAACTATATCCTTTTGTGGAGAGAGTTGAGGTGATCTGTGCACTGATTGTGGAGGAGCACCTTGGGTCTTGGTTCTCCTAAAAACCCTTTTGAAATGGCTCTCTCCTTGCACTGCATCGAAGTCCTCATCATCTCCCTCTTGTGGCTGGGTTGGGGTAGTCACCCACTTCGCTTCTACCCTATCTATAGTATGCCTCCTACCTTTGTGCTCCAAACCAACACTTTATTCATGATCCTCCTCTTCATCATCTACTTCTATTGTCTTTGTGGGCTTAGGTGTTGGAACATTTTCCATTGTATTCTTACCTTTTGGCGGCCCTGGGAAAGTGAACTCATTCTCCACATACTTATTATTCTCTAGCTTTGGCTTGAGTTGAAGGTACACAAGTGCTGCTCTAACATCTCCAACAACCAATCTTACTAGCTTCATGCTTATAATATCTAAGATAATCCTCTCAATGTAGGCAGTCCATCCTGGATATACATATGTCTTTCTCAGAGTGTGGTAGTCATAATCTACCTTGTCTGCATTAAAGCTTAGGCGACACGCATCCAAAAATTGGTGAATTGATGCCTGGAAATATCATATTGTGAAGGAATATGGTAATTTTTACCATGGGATCCAAGCCCCATATTTCATGGTGAACCCGCATGATGTAAAAGTGTTGGTATACCGTGAATTGCACTACCTTTTCTAATATTGAAGGTAACTCCTTGGGTATGTGCCATTCTTCTTTGAATGTTGTGCGGAGCCTATCATACCACTTCTCGCCCTCTCCTTGAATGGTCCACTCATTGATCCTTCACACAAGTATTTATTAAATATTTCCGCTAGAGATTTATGTTCCATGGGGTACTCACTAATCTTCTCTTTTGGCCCATCGGGCACTCCAATCTCCATAAACACCAAAGACAATAAAATAGTGCCAAAACTATTTTTTTCACCGTATATGATTCTTCGATGATTGTCTTTCCTATGTGATCTGCAATATTGTAGGTCACTCCTTGAGACATCTTCCTTGCAACGTGCATCCACATTGTATTCACTTGGAACCACCTTTCTTGGTCATTCAACTTTGTTACAAGATGTGTAGCTGCTTGCACTATTGGGTACTTCTTCAATTTGTCAATGTCCATGCCATGCTGACCCTTGGTATACCCCAGCTCCTTCCTTGTCTCTAGGATCACTACTTTATCTGTTAAGTTTCTCTCCAGATCTGCTCCTGAGGCCCTTAGTCCGCCATGGTGAAATCAAGTCATTTGTGATTCTAACCCTTTAATGGAAAAGTATAAGAAGTCCTCGTGGAATCTACTCATCAACCATCGATACAATGGTTCATACTTTCTAAATTATGGCATCTCGCTCATAACCATTGGTAGACTCTAGTTTGCTTTAGTAACTTCTCACCAACATCATTGTACACTGGCATATCTTCTTCTATGCGCTTGTTCATTTTTATGCTCAATAATGCATCTAGTTCCTTCTTATTATCTTATGTACAATGGTTGTAATCATTGATTTTACATTTACGGATGTGGGAATCCCATTCTTATCCCATGATCATGCCCTTTGGATACTACATTTATGAGAAATTACTCTCGGGAGCAATTTCTTCTTCCACTTCAACCTTCTTTTTCCCTTTTCTCTTGCTGTGGGTGCTTTCTTTGGTGTCATTTGAAAAATATCTCTTTTCTACCCTCTGTAATTGAGAAATTTGAAACCCTAGTTCAAATCTTCATGCCCTAGTGGAAATCATGTGACCTATCTCTTTTGTAATGCGTCTTCTTCACTCAAACCCTTCACCTATGGGAACACAAGCTTCTCATGTGCACAAATTTTCTCTCCATGTCTAGTTTCACACTCTTCGCACCTCAACACAATTTATCACTTGTTTGTACTTATCTCTTTTTGAATTCTCTCAATTTTAATGGTAAACATGAACTCGCATCCCATCCTTATATAGATTTTCAAAAAGTTAGTGCATTTATTGCTCCTTCACCTACCAACAATCCTCATTAATTGATCTTTTTTTCCATTTTCCATGCGGTACATCTTCGCACCCCATTCATAACCTTCTAGCGTTCCCTCCTACCTTCTAGATGCGAGACTTCTCTTCATCATACTTTCATGCACCTGAGTACCTTATCACTACACCTTCCACTGGTAGTCTTCACAGCCTCTACTTACCTTGTGTTATATTGTTCCTTCATTTATCTCCATTTATGTGCAGTCCTATGTGCATAAAAATTATTCAAATAGTAATTAGCTTAAGTGCGTAAACATGCTTATTACACAAAAACACCAACTAAATTTACAAAGCATAGTGACAAAAATGAAATACATTAAGGAAATGTAAAATTGGAAACCTAATCTAAATGGCAATAATACCTTATTACAAACACCAAGAAGACTTATTTATAGTAGGGCTTCAACCTACTCCCGTTGAAGTAACCAGTAACAATGTTCCATCAAGCACCTCTAATTGGCAAGCACTGTTGTAAGTATGTGAGTGATAACATACGGCCCCAACCAATGTACTTTGAGTTTTCCTGCAAAACTTAGAATCATAAATGAGTGATAACCATCCTGTCCAATTGTGAACTTTTTACGATGTGCCTATCATGCCATGCTTTCGCCTATCCTTTTCTTGTTTTTAAATAAAACATGTTATTGCTCATTGAGCTTAATTAACTTTTCAATCCATTATTCTAATGGCTTAAATCTTAGAATCATAAAGCAAAGATGGTAGCTTGAATTCCATAGGAAGAACTACTTCCACTACAAACACTAATGAAATGGTGTGGCTTTGTTTAACTTTTATATGTTGTTATATGCCCAAAGATGTACTTTATTATCCCAATATTTTCATCCAACATCATATTTTTGTCGGTTTGTGGCTCAAATTTTGTTGAAAGCCTTAGTATCCCATTTTCGAGGATGATATTTTAAATTCATCCAATAAAAAACATTCAAAAATGTTATTGCTCATTACCCACTTGGCTTGTATAGATAATCTATGCAAGTTATAGATAATAATGATGATATCTAGTCCTACGTGTGACTGGTGAAATAGGACCCAAAAAATCTATGGCCCATTTCTCAAACAATTCTGCACTATTAATAGGTCTTAGAGGCATTTAATCTTGTTGACCTGGTTTCCCAAGATGCTAACAATGATCACAAGCCTTGTAATAATCCTTACAATATTTATACAGGGTCTCCCACCATAATCTAGTGAGTAAAATCTTGTGCGCAGTGGCATCATCTACATAATGGCCACCTACAATACCACCATGAGCATCTTCCATAATATTTTTACACTCATGCTCCAGTACACAATGGTGCAATACTTCATCCCAACCTAATTTGTACAGGTCACCGCTAATTAACATATAGGGTACCACACGTATAGCAAGTTGTTTCTTCTCTAAGGATTTCATTCCTTCTGGTGCCATGCCTATTCGTAGAAAGACAAAAATGTCCTCTAATTATGATGGCGTGCATTGTAACTTGTATAACTGTGCATCGGGCATGGTATCTTCAATTACTTGTGCTTCTTCTCCTAACTATATTATGGACAAATGGTCTGGTCCAGAATTACTTTTCCCTAGTTTAACCAAAACTGTGAAATCAAATTCTTGAAATAAGAGTACCCATCTACATATACACCCCTGAAAAATGGGATTATTTACCAAATACTTTAATGCCATGTGATTTATATAAAATAAAAATGGTGTAGCTAGTAGGTATTATCAGAATTTATGTAGCACATAGATCATTGACAAAGCTTCGTGCTTTGTAGTTGTGTAATTTTGTTATGTAGGAGTCAGCTTTCTACTAGAAAAATAGATAGGATGATCTATAATACCTTCTCCATGATAAGCCAATACTGTGCCAATGGCCATGCCAGAGGCGTCCACATGTACATGAAATGGTTGGTCCCATGAAGGAAAACATAGAATAGGCATGGTAGTAAGTTTCTCCTTTAATGTCTCAAATGTGCATTGTTGTGGTTCTCCCTAGTAGAACATACCTTTTCCTTTCAGTAAATCCTCCAAAGGTGTGGCAACCTTGGCATATCCTTTAATAAACTTCATGTAATATCCTATATGACCCAAAAATTTGCACACCTCACTTTGAATGGTAGGCTCTTTTAGGCCGATAATGACTGCAACCTTAGCTCGATCGACCAAAAACCTTCCTTGCATATTATGTGTCCTAACAGTATTCCAAATGGTGTAGGAAGTATGCACTTTTTGATGTTCAAAGAGATACTCAACTATCTACATCTTTCAAACATTAGGCACAAATTGTCGCAATGATCTTTGACCAGTCCATACATCGTCCAATCATCTAAATAAACCTATAAGAAGTTATAAATAACTCAATAAACACTTGAACAACTATGCACGAAAATACAATAGGTGCATTTTTCATACCAAAAGGCATCACAATATAGGTGAAACTACCCCATTCAATAGTAAAATTAGTTTTTCCTAATCCTCTTGGGCAATCCTAACCTGATGATACCCAGAGAATCCATCTGTAAGCGAATAGATTTCGTGCCCTTCAACACCTTTTTTGTATTTCCTCGGTGAATGGCATAGGAAAGGGATCAGTCACACATGCAACATCAGATCCCTATAGTCCACACAAATCTTAATCTAACCATCCTTCTTGATACTGATCACCATTGGACTAACCCATTCTGACTCATCCAAGGGCTTGATGATTCTAGAATTCAACATTTTGTCAATCTCTTCTTTGACCTTTTCACGTAAGTTGGGGTTCATCCTATAGGGTCTCTTTCTAACTAGGTGTGCACCCTCTTTAAGCTTTATCCTCATCTCCCCTAATGATTCATGCATGCCTTTAAGCTCATGGTACCCCCGAGGAAATAAATCCTGATAATCCTATAGTAACTCTATGATTTTTTCCACTTCAGAGTCTGACCAATAGTCCCCAATTATGGCCTCCTTAGGCTCAACATCTGATCCAATATTCACTTTCTTTGTCTTCATAGGTTCATGATATGTGCACATGGTCTTATCTGCACTTTCCAACACCTCATGCCTACCTGTTGAATGGTTTACATCCAAATTTTCTACTTCTTCATCATCCACTAAGTAGACCATTTTCCTTTTTCTTTCTCAAGGAAAGTGCACTAAAGTAGTGTGGAATCAAACTCTGTCTCTTCAATGATATGTGCTCCTAAGTATCCTTCATCCAATAAATCTTGAAGGAGTTCTTTAGCCTTGACACTATCTCCCATGGTTAAGTGCTTTATGAATTTTAATGCTTCTTTCACCGAGGGCTTGGTAGAGAAGAAGTCAAACGTCTGAGTCATTCATGTAATTAAATCTTGCCAATTTCCAGTTTCTCTATAGAGTTACGCATATACATACCAAGCACGAGTGTAACCATGTAAAGTGGAATAAAACTTGTGCATCTAGAGTAAAGGTGGTAAAGCTTCTCGCCACTCTATCTAGAATCTCTCATAGTGCTGAATGTGGTGCTAAATAAGTTTATTACCATGATAAGTGAAGATTTTAGTAGGTGCATTTCTCTTGGATAACCCAGTGGCAATAGCAATACTAATTTCATTCCATCCTATAAGGTTATCCTTGTGGACCACCCACCAGCGTGCTACTATCCCGCGTAGTGTATATGCTAGCATATTTCTTCTTTCCAAATGTGGTCTATCCACTATTCTTACATGGCACGTAGGAACACCGTAGGGTATCCTTCTCTGGTGCAACAAGGTATTGAGTTGTTACCTATTCTCCTAATATAACGCGGTTTGTTGACCCTAGGAAATATGATCTTTACTTCATGCCCTACCAACTCATAAGTGTTATGAGCCCAATTATCACAAGCAACACTTGTAGTATCAGTAATAGACTGTGCATCCTCCCACTAAAGGATTTATTCTTTACATGGCTCAAGCACATTTGGATCCCGGATGGTGCATACATAAATCCTATTCAGGTCTTCTTCACTCAAGGGCTCAACATAGGGTGCAGATTTTCCATCTGTTAAAGGGATAATAACTCTTTCCTCCTTGTTTTCAAAACTGATATAACCCTTGTTGAACCAAAGATCGGAATTATTTGCATAGTACCAAGGACTCCCCAATAGATCTAGGAAGCTATTTGACTCTTCCAGTGCTAAAACCTCAAAATCTCTAGTGAACTTGGCTCCTTGTATGGTAATGGATGCATCTTTTAAAACTCCGATGGGAGTGGCCTTAGTCAGTTAGCCATGAACAATACATTAGAGGATGGATGCAATGGAGGTCTCCCCATCTGTACCCATGCATCTAAGGTAAGAACATTGACTTCTGCACCTATATTAATCAGTATATTACTCAATAGCCACCCATCCACAACAACATTTAGAGTTATTTCCTTGTCATAATCTAGGCTATGAGGGGGAAGATTTGCATGTAGGATCTTCCTTCTAGTATCAATACTTGTACATGGAGTGTTTCCTTTTAACCAATTCCCTAATAGTGGAATGATATTCTCCTAGCGAAAAAATTTGCACACTTCTCTCAAGTCATCCATATTAGTTTGGATTGTTTCTGATGATTTCTTTTGCTCCATCTTCCATGATTTCTCCTTTAAATACTATATTTCACCCTGAAGATTCCTGAGTACCTCCATGGTTTCCTAGTAAACCTCCTTCTAATGGGCAAGATCTAGGTATCATGCATGTAGAACCTCCTCCTTAGTGATGGTAGGCCTCTGTTGCAATGCTTCTTTGGCGTGCACCGCTTTAGCGTGGGTCATGATCTTTAGCCGCAATGCCCTCGATTACCCGCTTCCAACTTAGGTATCCACTAATTTTCCACAACGTGTTGTATCCTAACTATCCATGCACATTTTTTTCCTATTTATGTTGCTTGCTAATATTCTCATACAATTCTAGGCACTACTCATAACTATGTTTTTTTCCATAGAAAAAACATGTAATATTCTAAGGACATTTATGCCTATAGTGGTCAAGAGAACGGCATGTATAACAAGTTCCATGAGGGATCTCACCTCTTCCTCCACCACGTCCTCATCCTCTAAATCCACCATGGTATCCTTGACCTCTGTCACGATCACCTTCAAAATGCCCTTCATTCTAATCATAGCGCACTTGATTGTGTTCCCGATCTTGATGCTCATTCTTGCCTTTATAGTTATCTAAAACTCTCGTCATCATCATACACCAATATCAATGGCATCCTAGATCTGACCAATCAGCCAACAGTCTTCCATGTCATGAGTCATGGACTTGTAGATTTTACAGTAACAAGAGTTGTTCTTCCTTATCATGCATTGTAATAATGGGAAATGGCTAGCATAATGGATTAAATGAAATTTCTCATAGTCAAACAACAATGAGTGCACTGATCTGTGGGGAAAACTATCCTTTGTGTAACCTTCCACTTCACAATATGTGCACCAAACCCCGTGTGCATCTCATGTGCTGAATTTTACGATAGTTTCTCCAACTATTTTTCCATAGGTGCGATCTCGTGCTTCTAAAAATGGGCTCACCCCAATGTCTATACTTCCAACTACCTCAACATGTAAAGCTGCTTCGAGTGCTTCACATGGATCGATGTATGTATTATGTGATAGTGCCCTTCTAAAAGGTGTTATTAGGCCCCCAAAAAACCATTGTGCATGCTGACTTGCATGAATATCATAAGAAATCTTGGATAATAGTGTTTTGAAATGAGCATCATACTCTCTGACACTTTCAGTAGTGCCTTGCTTAATATCCTTGAGCGCACTTATACTCTTCTGCTCAAACTCAGGGATGTGAAACTCTTTAAGGAAAGCATCTTTTAAGGTTGCATAGTCTACGCAAGTCTGATCAGGGTCAAAATTTCTCGTACCAATTGTGTGAGCTCCCATATAATGTAGTAGAAAATTGATTTACCCTACATTTAGAAGTTGTGATTAATTTTTTGCCACATTATTTCACACATGTGCACGTGTTAAACAACATATTCTATGTGCCTATACTCTAGGAGATGAAGGAAATCTCCATGTAAATATTCTAGGGTTGGTTTAGACCTTGCCCACCTGATCCAGAACCTCTTGTGTTTCCTCTACCTCTAGAACCACCAGATCCACCAAAACTAGAGCCACCTACACCCCCGATCTTGACCTTGTAGCTAGAGTCGGACCGAGAAGATGTAATTCCTTTAGTAGTACTTGAACTACACCTCGACAGTCTGTGAAGTGTTACTACTCCCAAAAGATAGTCCAAAAATATGTGTGCCTAAATTCTGTGTGGATGATACACCAAAAAGTTACTCCCATATAACAATGAATCCATTTGCGTTGCCATAGTTGTGAGTTTTATATGACTCACTCTTTCTCTCCCATTGCCTAAACTATCTTGTTTACTATTTTTTGTACTAGATATCTGGAAAACTAAGCGTAAGAGAAAGGTTTCTAGGTGGATTTAGATGTGTACATGTGGCCCAGGTTATCTCTACTGGCACACTTCTACATGAGGCCGAGGAGGGTTCTCTGTCATGCTTTCCCAAATGGGGAGTTCCTGATGCTTGGGTTCCATGTCTTCTACGTGAACTTCAAACCCTTCCCGAACTATCTCTCTCCACAACGCCATTCACTCTACAACATCTCGTTGCTTCTCTATCTCCCTCTCATGTACCTCATTATACTTAAGCCATCTTTCCTCTCTTTTCCTTTCTGTCACTAGATTTGCCATCTTTCACCAAACCTGCTCCTACCCCCACGCATGGTGGGGTTTAGTTTGCCATTGGTTTATTCTCCAAGTTCAAGGTTACCATTAGAATTTTGATCACCAGTGGAATGCCTTGAAGGTAATTTCCTCATGGGATATCATAAAAATTGGAATTCAGCTATCTCTGGGCACAAACAAGTGGAAATTGAGTACTCCAAGATATAGTTGTTCAAAACACCATAGAACCACGTATCCACAATGCGATACCAAATTATATTAGCATCATAAAGGGTTTGAAATTCTTCTTGCATCAAAAAAGTGTGTGATACCTCCAATTCCATTTAGAAACATAAGCAACTAACCACTCGTATAGTTCTACCGGAAAAATAGTGAAGAAGCTTTTATACAAATAGTCATACATATTCTTCTCCACCCAAGTGTGTGCGTCAAACTCATATCTAGTGTTGAACCTCCTTGCATATTATTCTTATAGGTCATGTATCCACTCCTCAACACTTGCTAGGGTCAACAGCCAGCACGTCTTCATCATGAACCATCCCGAAAACAATCGAAAAGAGGTCCCGGAAATGAAACCAATTATGTAGCCTAGAATTTACCAGTAAAATCCCAGGCCCATTGGCACATCACTCAGCCTATACTAAGTACTCACATGAAGCACAAAAAGGTACCTGTACCTCTTTAGGGTTATTATTACAAGATGTTAGCATGATGAGGACTTAAAGCATTTAGATCCATGACTAATATATCATTCTACAGTGCATGTTCAGATCTAGATCTAGAGAATAATATACTTAAATGATAACCATGATGAAATCAAGCATGAAAGAACCAATTATACTTAGGATTTGATACTCTTTTTCAGCCAATACACTCCATTGCATTTAAAAATGATAAATACACATAAGCTGATTACAATAGATAATACCATAGTTTATGCACGTAATAGATTTAGAAAGCATAACCTCACAATGAATCAATTCTTACATACTATTATATGCTACACAGTTCACTACATATTTATAAGGGTGGGTACTTTCCCTTTACCACTTATCTATTCCCAAAATAGGTCACATGCTATTATTAGCCACGTGCCATTACAATAATAGCCTTACATGCAAGTGCTCTAACAATAGACTTATTCTAGTTAACTGTCAGTAGTAAATCTATTCTCACTATACCCATGCAAAGTGCTTCTTATCTGATCCTCCAAAAATAGCCAATGCGTGTTGTAAAATTCTTTAACCGGTTTGCATGTTCAAGACGCTATCTCAAAAATAGCTCATCATCATGAAAATGGCTAAGTCCTAAATCTATCTTTGTCCTCAACATGTGATTCCTTCTCAATCCTCCCACGCCTTTAAACGTGCTCTATTCTCCCGTGTGAACCTTCTGTATGTTTTTCACTAAGTTCCATATTTTGACTGACCAACAACATGGTTCATGATCCAAAAGTGGAAAATAATAGCTTTTTGGGACAAAAATCCTTCCTAGTGGGGAGGTGTGATATGGAGGATAGAAGTTTCCTAAATCTCCCAAGATCATGACCATGTAGAATTCAACTCCAATAAATTTTTGATGACTACAAGAGCACAAAAAACAAATCTCATACATGATAGTTGTGGTTGGTCAAATTTGAGTCAACTCCCAAATGAGACAGGTCAATCTGGCAAGTCACAACACGAAAAGTGGATAAACTTTGAATCGGGTATAGGCGACAAGTTTAGGTGGACCTCTAGTCTTCAAAACTTGATATCAACATCTTCTTTAGTGATAAAACAAATTGCCATGTGGTGGGTCCTTAGGCCACTATGTGGCCTACCACCTCATTGCCCTTATATATCCAACTTGTTATGGCAAGTTATACCAACTCGATGAGCTATTTCATTGCATTAGGTAAGATAAGAAACCAATCCAACTCGATGAGTTATGGGGTGAGATGGTCTATATGCATTGGCCAATAAAAGCATTCAAACATGGCCAAAGATACACATTGGTTAGAGTGGATAAGCCTTATAAAGGATTAGATTATCTATATCCCACTCAATGTGGGATAATCCACATAGATGTGGATAAGATCGGCGGGAAAAATAAACCCCATAACCACCGAATAGCCCACATGGAGGGCACTAAGTGGGTTGAAGTGGATGGCAAGATCAACATAGCGGCAACAAAGGGCACGTGGCAGTAGATGAAGTAGATGAAGGGGTCACAATAGACATGGCAGTTGGTAGGACCATGCTACAATGGTAGTGAGGGAGTTGACCCCGTGACCTCCCCCTATGTTCGCAGCGGCCCAACCAACTTAGCCACCGATTTGGTTAAGATGAAAGTTGGCGGAGTTGGTTAATAACCACATAATTCGGCCCACCTTGGCCTATATAAATTCCATCTCCACTCTATTCACAAAACAAGCCCCCACTCTAAAATGAAAGCTCAAGGCTAACGGAATAATATGAAGGCTTTAGGAGGATTATTGCAAAATATTCCTTAGGATATATAAGGCCATAGTTTGGGAGAAAAATAGTAAATTCCTATTAAATTATTTAATAGGCATGGAGGGATAAAAAAATCTTCTATTGTATTAGTATGAGTAAGGTTTCCCAAATTGTATTAGTATGGGCACGATGACTAGATGACCCATATTGTAATAGTATAGGCATATCAAGATAATGTTTTATATCATACTAATATAGGAATCATCATCATTATTCATTGAGGATTGATTATTATCAACAAAATGAAAAAATAAGTCCTATTATCTAATAGACACATGTAAAAAATTACGGGAGTGATTATTTACTCACCGAACAATGCAAAGGCTAAATTGACACATTTATTCTCATGCTAGATCCTAGGGATGTCATGGAGCTGAGGGATGTGACGAAGAAGAAGAAACACACTAGATCTTAGAGCCTTATTACATTGGATGTATCATCATATCTTATTCTTCCGAGGAGGTTCATTATATCTATTGAGCTTGTTGGTGACACTAAAAACTTAACACCATGCAAAGGATATCTTACCATGTAACGAAGTGGAAGGAGATCATTGTCAACAACATACATCAGATCAGTCATAGCTCTGCATAGTAGAGTGAAGGAACATCCTTGTTATTTGGTCACATCTGGAGACTTGGCACCATACAATGGAGGTGTTGGGGTCATTTAGAAGGATACTTGACACCATCATGAGAGGAGGTGTTGGGGTCTTCATTATTACGGGACTTATCATCAACTCATTGAAAATATTGTAGAGCCACGGATTTCAAATTTAGAGCCAAAAGGTATTTCACATGAAGATCAAATCTAATGCTTAAGCCAGGGAATTATCACTTGGTGGTTGTGTATAAGGTTCTTGTTCTTTAGACACCATTGGAGATCAAATCTGCTGCATAAGTTGGGGTATTATCACTCGGTGGTCATGGAGGAGATTCTTGTTCTTCTGGTAATAGGTTTATTATAGCTTCAATTGTGATTTTGTACTAGAGTTACAATTTAGAAGTGGATAATAAATCAGTTCAATTAATGAACCCAAAGACGCAGCATTTCGCCAAATTCTATTATCAACCTATGTGCCTTTGTGATTATGGTTTTCCAATGCATTCTTTTAAATTTGATTTACTTAAATGAGGTGAATTCGATAAAAGAATTAATTACCTATAAGGGTCCATGGTTGAATAATTGTTTTTGGCCAATTTTGGATTAGAAAAAGATGAATTTAATCTTGATTATCGTGTGACAATTAAAATGAATAGTTTGATATGAATGATTTGTATTTATGAAAATCAAATTTAGATCCTATTGATGAAGACAACGCTACCATTTCAACAAGTTTTATGTATCTCTTAAAAACTTTTAGTTAAGCATATAACTACACAAAAATGATATCGTATACGCAACCAAATACTACACTTCATTTTCAAAAATCATTAACAAGAGTGTATCTCTAGGATCTATACTGGTCATACATCCTTTATTTTCTTAACTTACCTATAATGACACATAATTGGACTACTTTATCAATTTTGACCTGTTATTCAATCCTTTGCTACACTCACTCGTGGATACTCCATTCTTGAATACTTTATGGCATATGTAGATCACCCTTCTTTTTAATAATAGGTTTCTTTACAATATATATGCCTTTACGTATTTTGGTAAGGATGATTCTTCCAATATGTTTTACTTTTGATACTATCCCTAATCATCACATTCTATATGTAGCTAATCCAATCATAGAAGGTATCATGAGAAACTCGAAAATCACTATCAATAAAATTTAATCTCATACAACATCAAGTCTTAATCACAAATATACATCTATGATCTTATACTAATGCTATTTCTAATGGGTCTATCCCTATTTTTTTTTCTATAATACTACGACTTCTCTATAGTTTATACATGATTATACTTATTATATATGACATATTTGAGGTGTACACTCATTCACCATTTGTGGTTCATCTTGTACCTTGATTATCCTCTTATCAAATGGATCTTGTGTTACCCACTTTATTTTACATATCTAGTTTTCAAAACAACTCACAAATATTCAACTAATCACATAATATAAAAACATGCAAATATGTGCAAAAATATAAAATCAAGACTTGTTTATGGTTTATTTGGATAGATTTTTACTTTATACATGTTCTATATCATATTGATTTGATATATAGCCTATTTTAATCTTAACATACTTTTATTCATAAGGTATATTGAGCTTGATGCAAGGCACACACATGTTGATACATAATGATAGGATCCAACTTGATTCTTTACACTACTCTTTGGAGGCATCTCCCCAAGCTATACAAGTTATTTTGTTTCATTCTATGTTACTTTACACCTTCCTCATCATGTTTGGTTCCATATATAGTGCTAATTAATATCATTTGAGCTAAAAATACTAACACATGTATCTTTTACATTGTTAACCTATCTTATTATCTATATTTTTACTATTATTGTTGTCTATATTTGCTTCATATACCATTTTCACTACCTTTTTATACATATTACTTCCTTGATTGATGACTTTGCATGATATGACTCAATTATATTGTTTTATACAATATTATGATCATTTTCTTTATATGTCCCGAGTGTCTTGATTATCTTGTGACACCGTGGATGTCCCATTTTTGTGGCTCCATACATATCTTGCATTTATACACATATATAATTTTGGCACATTGTACATTCTAAGGTGATTATTTTATGACAATGTGGGTGTCTCATGTTTTTGGATCCATGCCTACATAAAATTATGATGCATAGTTATATCAATTTTGAATGCACTCAACTTGTTAAGAAAGACTCATAAAATAATTTTACCCAAAATCTCTAGAATGAGGATCTTAACAAAAAGCCCAAAATGGCTTAAAATTTCCCTCTAACCTACTCATATATCTCATTCAATGGAAAATCAATCAGCAAGATTATCAAATAGCATGAAAACATCAATTACCATTATCTTCCTTCACTTATCTTCACCAGTCTCTTTGCCCAAATCAAGAAAATTTTGGATTTTTATCCTTCACTAACACTTTCCACTCCTTGTACCCTATTATACACTTTCAAATAATTTTAAATCACTCACTAACTTGATTCAAAAATATCAACACATAATTTTTCACCTATCTTGTAGAAACTACCTTCTAGTGTTCTTAAGAACAATCAATCTACATGGTTCATGATTGGGGAATTTTTTGTATACCCAGAACAATCTATAAACTTCCTCAAGGACCCTTTACATTCAATATGGTGTGTGTCAAGTTTTATGGTCCAACTCAAAATCCTCTTCTCTCTATCACCTTTTCTCTCTTCTTGTTAACAAACCTCCTTCTAGCCCTGTCTAGGTCCATTTTCCCACTTATCTTTGCATGCATGAGGTTTCAAGACACAAAAAAATATTTAGACACCCATTTTCATGTTTCACCTGTCTAAATTTTTTTAGGGTTGAATTAAAATTCTAAACCACCTTTCCTTAGTAACTTGACCTTTCTAATTAGGTATATGATTGTGACAAATCTCCTTTAGGAAATATGGTATAGTTTTTAGGGTTTCAATGACCTATCAACTCTTAAAACCACAAAAATAGATCTATCCCCAATCAATAGATGTTATTTAAAATGTATCAAGTCTTGGGTTTGGGAGTAAGGGCTTCAAATCCAAATTTTTCTTCAAACCCTAACCGAGGCTCGAGAGAGTATGAGAAGACAAAAGGACTTACCAAATGCTCCATTATTTATTTCAAATCCTGAAATTTGGTCTTAAGGTATATTTAAACCTCTTCTATAGTCGTGTTCTGAGAATGGATTTTTATTATGAGTATAATGTTACAAGACACAAGAAACTAACTTGCATGCACATTGGGGCAGGGTATATGAAACCCTCTCTCTCAAGGTTAGAAATTTTGAGTCCTTGTTCAAATAAGTGGTTATTCCTTTGTCTAACTAAATTCATCAAATTACTCTCCTGGTGGCATCATTCATCTCCTGCACTCATCATTAATCTCCAACAAGCCAATAATTGATCAAACTAAATCATTCACAATCAAAGTCTCGTTCCTTGTGATTAATCCAACATGTAAAAATGAAACAATGAAGGATTCAACCTCTAGACCATTCATGATCCTGTAATATCATTTAATCCAATCTTCATCACATTTCACCCTTAAGTAAATTCATAATTAAGATCACGGATCAAGTAACTCAAAAATCCTTACAAATCACGAGACTTACTATTTTTCATAGTCCTATGCATACATTTTCATAATCAATATTTATTTATCTTACTTGAATGGGTTCTAAGAAATTATTCACATACAAACAATAAAATCACCTCAAGTTCTTAAACCACACTCAAAATCATCCATGACCAAGACAAAAGATTCATCTCAAATCATATTTATTATATATTTTGCTTACAAAATGCATTACTTCTCTCGATCCTCAAGGAGTTCCTCTCCCTCTCTTCCTTACCTCCTCTAGGAGGGTAACCGATTCTTTCATTCGAATTGATCTTCCTTTTATCTCATTACCCCTTGCTTTATTCAACCCTAACTACCTTTTACATGACTCACATTGCCATACATAGGAATATTACACCAATTTGAACATTTACTAACTCACACCTTATTCTAAGACCAATGAAAACATATTTAACTCCTTGTACACACTTTTAACCATCAACACATTCTCTTTACTCTTTGAAAAACCACACTTTCACACTTACAACCTTAGAAGTTTTAAATTACAAAAGTGGAGGGAAATTACATATTTTGAAAATTTTGATTGCTCAACCATCCAAGTTGACCCTAAAATACCTAATTTGTCCTCCATAACCTTTTATGAATAATAATGTTTCATTTTTTATGTCCTTTGATGATGCTCTTACATCATACTCCCAAGGTGGAGAAAATAACCCATGTTATTTGTTTGGATAGCCATGTCTCTACTTGAATCTTCATCACTTGTGCATGATCTTGGTCTTCTTTCTACTCTCCTATTGTCCTTTCTAATGGTGTGAGACCAAATTTCTGAATAAAATTCACGGAATATTGATATATCATTCAATTTATTTCAGATAATTATACAACATATATGTCACTCCATATAAATAGGTATTTACATCCCTATTTTTTAGGAAACTACTTTCCTAACAATATCTCCAAAATCCTATTTAGTTGTGATTGTTACTCACGTAACAATACACAACTCAAATCATACAAGTTGTTAAAACAACTCCAACTAATATATTATTGTTTATATAACAATAATATAACTAACTAATTATTATTTACCTTTCGGTAAATATCCCACTATAATGTAAACATTATATTTCCTAACATTCCCCCTTAATGTTTACATGGTAGTAAAAGAATTTTCACACTTCCTCTGCAACCTGCGTGCTCATGATCTTGGCACACACTCAAACTAAAGGTAGAAGAAGGAACACATCAACTTCTTATCGACCATGCATTGTCAGAACACATCTGACCGACGAGGATGGGAACATGCTTAAGAATCATCTACTTATCAACCAGTCACTCTAGGGAACACATCTGACCTAGTAGTGTGGGAACTCAAGAAGGAACACATTTGAACAAGCTCCAATGGTTTTCCAGAGGCTTACCAAAAACCTAGGTATGAACATGAACACATCTGACTGTTTAACTTCATCAAGACTCATGATGCTACATTTCACCATGTTATCTATTCTTCACTATGTTTTTGCATTGGGGAATTTATGTAGGAATAATCACATACACAACTGAAAAATTGGAAATGAGACATTGAGACCATGTGTAGACACTAAAATTAGGTAATATTCCCCTTGGTCCCCCGTAAAATAAACACCTTGAACACATTCACCTAGCCATGGCCCCTTTCATCCCACTCTAATATTGATTTAATTAATTTAATTTAATTAATTCATTATCCTCATAATATTTATTATTTAAATATCCTAATTGGGATAATGCCCACATATCCACCTCATCTAGCCACCTCACCCTAAGACCTATTCTTAGTAAGTTTCCATAACTAACTAAGACCTACCCAAACCCTAAAAATCAATGCCTACATTCCCTCTAACCACATTCCCGCCTGTTAGAAAGGAAGCTTCCATGCTAATCCGTGGAGTAAATGAAACGAGATCCTAGAAAATCAAGGGATCTGCCTAGTTTAGTAAACCTAGGAAATCCCACCCTAATCGACGCCGGTTATCCTAAATCGCCATTAGTTAATCCAGAATCGCCGCTTGTTACCATTTAACCCCCAAAATAACCTTATTTCGAGGTTGACACATTTCTAAGAGATAATCACATCTTTTGAGAACAAGTGAGAAAACCAAAGTTGCATGCAAGCAAAACCAACATTAGTACACACATTAGAGCATCCATAGCCAGCACCTAAAGCAATCACACATCCATTTTCCTTCACGGGAGCATTCGGGAAAGTGCCAACACCACACCAAGCTCTTTTCATTTGATTACCCACCATTGCCAACCTGACATCAAGCTCGTATAACAAAGATGTGTTTTGTTAACTAAAGCACTTGTCCATTGTCATTGTAGTAGACTCTTTTACTACTTTTATTAGTTTTTACTCCCATTCCCATTCCCCACCATTTACCTCCATGAAAACTTGACCATTCCTTCACCCACACCATTGAACTACCCATACCCAGATTTTAATCACCTCTGAGTGTCCCTAAGACCTATAAATACCTTGTCATAACCCTTTATATTTCCATTTAGCTTTGGATCTGCCCTCACATCAAGTTTTATTGAATTTCTGTACTCCCAACCATACCTGAGTCTCTGGTTACCCACAACCACCACCAGTTAGCCTAAAACGACATGGTCATACTAAACTAATGTTAGTCTCGTGTTTTTATTAGAAACCAGAACATAGCTTAAAACCTCTACCAAATACCCAAAACAGCCTAACCCGACCCGACCAAGTACTAATACACACCGATAGTGACCTTGACCTTCAATTTCAATAATAGCCTAGCCTGTTGTGAACAAATTTTCTTATTGTAGATGAATGAGATACCTAAATCATTTTAACTATAGTAGGATTTCCTTTATTATCAGCATTAAGTTGTTTTAAACAGTGGATTGACAACCGTCTAGGAAGTATCACACTTCTTAGATCTAGCACACACTAGGCAGTCCACTGCATATATTGTTTAACTTTTATTTGGTGGTATTGTTTTCCATTTCAGGTAGTTCCTCCAAGCAAAAAGGAATATCTCATGATCATTGTGGATTCAGAAGTCATATGCGTGTAACAACCTACAACCAACATTTCAACAGGTATTCCTCCTAGCCCTTTACCCTTATTTGTTTCATCAACATTCAAAGAAATGCATCTAGAATCAGGTGAAACATTTTGGCATGCCGGTGGGACCCATTCAGGTTCTTTGCATTCTTTCATTTCTAGGTGAAAATGTTGTATGTTTGTTTCTTTTCTAAAAAGTTATTACATTAAACTTTCTCCCTTGGAACCTTCTTCTCTTCTATTGTCTAAAAACAATATTATTTTGGTGCTTAAAATGAACATTTCTTCCCTTTCATTAGTATCGCATTAGTGAAAGAGCATCTTTTCTCCTATTCATCTATTTGTGGCATCGAATTCTACATTTCGATTTGGGTTTAAAATTTATTTCATTTCATTTTACTTTTTTGCATTAGCTCACATTAATTGAGGGCAACCTATATGTTGGAAGTCATTCCCAGCTGATGGTTGACAAATGAATCATAGAAAAGCACTTCCTTTATTTTTCTCTCTCTAAGTCTTACCCAAACATCAAAAATTTAAAATATATACACATTCTTAAACAACATCTCACCTAGAAGAAGTTGTAGGTGATCACACGATCATGACATAGTGGGCACCCCTGCTGGTTATCTCTATCCAGTACCCCATCAGAGGATGGCCCACCATAACATACTTGAAACCTCTCCTTGTAGATCTCCTTCTTCGTAGGAAGCCATCCTCACCAAAAAACTCTATTTTATAGTTCATGAGTCAATCCTTAAATAGCATAAGCTAAACAAACATAATAGAAAAAGAACTCTTAGGATCGTATTTTTCTTAGTGTTTCTGCTTGGCTTGCGTTTTGAGGTGAGAGGTCATGTTCTTCATTTTTCTTATTTCCCCTTGCACACTCCTCATCACATTTGGTGTATTCTAGCTTCATCTGAGTGTTCTTGGACCTTATTCTCATCATTCTCAGAATTCTGGGTTTGATACCACATTTTCTTCATCATTGTTTTAATTTCATAGTAACCGGTGTCGGTCCAATGACCATCATCGATTACCCTATGACCATCATCGGTTTTACCCAATTGGTGTCGGTTCACTATTCTTTTGGTTAACCTACCCAAAAGGAAACCTATTCCACTTCTTTAGTTGTTTAGAGTCTCTTTCACTCTTATCATATCCATTGACCTGGTAAGTCCCATCAGCATTTTGCATACCTGGAAAATTTGGCCTTATACCTTGTTTTTGACCAACTGTCCACTTTCCACAGTGACCGAAAGCGGTTACCTGTGACCAGTGTCGGTTTAACCTAACCAACATTGGTTAGCCTGTGTCATTTTCCAGCTGACATTTTAACCCCAATTCACCTACCACCACCTATTTATCCTACCTGTGTTATATTTCTGTGTCATTTATAGAAATCAGTCTTACCACGTTAGTACCTATTCACATGGTACTGATGCGTTGACAAGCAAGTGCCCTTGTATTCCATGCCAGTTGTTAACCACTCCCACCTAGCCCTTCACCACCTTCCATTTTATCACCAGCCATGGAACCTATCCAACCTATCTCTATCACTACTAGAGATGAGGAGTTCACACGACTCCTTGACCAAAATCCCGCGCCTTGCAGTTTTACCTTTCCCACTTGTCCACTCAAGATGTATCGGGTCAGTTGATATATGGCATGCCTATATCTATCCCCCGACTCTCGTTCCCACTCCTGTGTCAGCCCCATCTGGCTCCACGCTACCCGAATCTACCTTACCCCCAGTTGTTTCATAGCTAGGCCCTATACCCACTATGACTGCCACGTCTACTACATTTGTTACACCCGCCACATCCATTATACCTTCTCCAATCACCCAGAACACAACCTCATCTATGCCTATTATCTCACATATACCGTAGCTACACTACCACCCGGGCATTGGTGAACCCTACCCCTTTTCAACACATCATCATTTCTATTCGTAATCTTTAGCCCCCATTGCCACTAGGGTCACCATGACCCTTCCACCTCCATATACGTACTATCAAAGCAACCTCCTATTTCATCTATTATTCACTCTGGGTATGTACCCCCTATTTCACTACCTTCTTCTCAATCTACCTATATGGTAGCACCATATATTGGAATGCCACCCCGTTATATGCCCAACACCAACCCTCTTACACTACAGGAGTCACCCATCCATCACAACCTACCAACGACCTAATCAAGTTAATGATGGACAAGATGCAGACATTGGAGGCATCGGTTTCTGGCTCCCACAACACTCTCACCTACGATGAGATTTTTAATGAGCCTATACACCCATCCATTCCTATCTATCCATATCCCTTACATTGGGAAATTCCTAAATTCAACCGTTTCAATAGCAAAGAAGACCCGCAACAACATTTGTGGTCTTTCAAACACGGGTGTTATCTGATCGCCCATGATGATGCTTTGCTCCTGAGGACCTTTCCCATGTCTCTGACTAGACCCGCATTAGATTGGTATAGTGGGTTACCTAGACACTCTATATTCTCATTTAATCAGGTAGCCCAAGCCTTCTTGGATCACTTCTCCATTAATATCATTAAGAAGGTTACCATGACTGACCTCTACTCTACACATCAGTATGATGATGAATCCATCATAGATTTTGTTGCTCATTGGTGTAGCCTGATCAATCAACTCACATTCCAACTACCACAAACCAAACTCATCAAACTCTTCACATGGGCTTGTGCTAGGCATATCTCACCGACTCTACAGGTCCAAACCTTCTGAACCTTCGACGAAGCATTCACCATGGCATGAAAGCTTGAGATTTGGGCCATTGAAGAGAAGAAAATCCAATTACGTAATAAGAACTCAACATTCAAGTCAAATGATACCTCTTCTTCTTCAAAACCACAAAACAATTATTCAAAGGCCAAGGGGACCACTAATGTAGTGGTACTCAAAGCCATCCCAGCTCATCTGTCAAATCAGGCTAGCCCCTCATCTAATCTCTCACCCATTCAGAATTTTCAATTCAGACGGGAACAATGAAATATACCCCAATTAGGGAACCTTATTCTTCTGTCTTAGAGAAGCTCATCAAAGCTGGGGCCATCACCCTTCCTCCCGTGAAACCACACACCGGTTTTGACCTTGCTCGCCCCACACCCGCATGGTATAAAGAGCACGATTTCTGCAATTATCATCGAGTAAAGGGTCATAGTGACGGAAATTACATCACTTTCAAAAACATTATCCAAGAAATGCTCGAGAAAGGTGAGCTAACCTTGGATAATCCTAACGCACCTACCAATCAAAACCTACATATCTTCAAGAAACCTTTTCCTAATCATGCCCCTTCTTCTGATCAAACGAGAGAGACCTCAACTCATGATAGTCATACCCACGAGGTCCATGCTATTTTTAGTGATACACCCACTACTGCCCAATTACCTCATATTCCTTCCATCGAGGAAATCCTAGCCCAAAGTCCTCCGCCTACACTTGAATCCACCTCACCTATTCCTCCACCCATAGAGGAACACCTTTCACCTCCTTCCTCACCCGTGGAGGAGCCTTCCATTAATATCAAAACTATTTCACCTTTGGCTTCTCCACCTAGGGAACTGTCACCCACAGTACTTCTTTAGGCCATAAAGGATACTTGTTTATCTCCTCCACCCACAAAGAAGCACCCATCATCTCCTCCACCTATAGAGGAGCACCCATTTTCTCCTCCACCTATCAAGGATCCAGTAGAGATACCTTTTCCTCTAGGTGATCATTCTCCATCAGCTACCCAAGATCTAGGGAAAATTTTAGTGGCGAATATTCCATTTTTGAAAATTTTGAAAGGGTAAATTTTTTGGCGCGGGTCAGTGACCTGTTCATCTAAAAATTAAACTTTAATTTTTTTAGGGGTAAGCTTCACCTACCCTTGAAAAATATCCCCTATATAATCCTAGATTATTCACCAGGTAGAACACTTCTACTTCACATTTTGTCAACAATATGATATATCCCGTATTACAGACACACGATAAGGGGGTAAGTTATTGACACATGACAAGGAGGGTTTGCAGATGCGCAACAATGCGATTATTTGTTGATGCGTGACACCGATGATAGTTGATGCATGATAAGGAGGCATCAAGATATTGATGAATAGCAGACACACAATAAAGAGTTTGTTGACATGTGACACGGGGTAAGTTATTGACGCGTGACAAGGAGGGTTTGTAGACGTGTGACAATGGGGTTATTTGTTGACGTGTGACACTGATAGATAGTTGACACACGACAAGGAGGTACTGTAGATATTGACACATAGCAGACGCATGACAAAGAGTTTGTTGACATGTGACATGGATATTTTTTATCGCACGTAAAAATGCATTGATGCACATTTGGACAGCACCCTCATTAAAGCGCGTCATGACCTCTTTGACGCATGTCAACAAGGTTGTTGACACACATCAATGAGGTCTGTTGACACGCGTTAATGCATTTTTGACGCATGACAAAGCAAATCTCTTGTCACGTGTCTACAACCTTCTGTCACACCACTTGAAAATCAGGTGAAATTTTTTCATACAACCCCCAAAAATTCACCTTCTCACAAAACCAGTTCTAGGGATATTCGCCAGGTATTTTCCACCTCCGATTTCCAAGAGGTCTCTTAAAATTAACCCTACAAAGATCCTACACACTTACTTTTGGCTCTCTTACCCACGGAAGTCGAAGCTATCAAATTCCCCGTCTCAAAGAAAATTTCACGGGAATTACCATTAGGTCCTCATCAACCTCGCCTACAGACGTGTCATTCTCGTGCTTATCCAATCACTTAGATTATGTGGATAGAGCTTTACTTTGGGGGTGTCTTCTACTTGTTGTCTCAATGCAAATGTAGATTTCACTTACTGACACTTCCACTATCTACCCAAAAATATTTCAGCCAATTGAACCAAGCACAACCACCTCTATCGTAACTTCTTCCACGATACCCCTCATGGCTCAAACCACACCCCTACACATAACCCAACATGCATCTACACCCAAGCCTACACTTACATCATCTTCTTTTCCTAAACCCAACACTACCTTAGGGGTCATCCCAACCACCAGCCTTACTCATCCACCCATCAAATTAGATTTAGCTACATCCTCCAAGGCCAATACCAAACCTACTCGACACCCAAATAGAAGAACCAACCCCATAAATCTCATACTCCAACCTCACCGATCACACCTTCATCACCTTCACCCTCTTCGTCTATCTTAGGACCTCACCCTTCTAACACGGTTAAGAAACCTCCACCCATTGGTAAACTAAAAACACAACAGCCCATTCCACCATTGCAAACCTCAAACATATCCAAGCATCTGTCATGACTTCCACCCACATCTACAACATCTTTACCACCTATTGTTGCAAACTCACAAAGCACCCCTGGATGCAGATCAGGCTTCTAGGTTGATCACTCTAGCATCCAGTGTGATTGCACAACATGGAAACCTCTCTCCAAGTGTGGGAACTTATGAAACTGAGAGAGGAATCTCCAGATTAGAGGCTAGTTCCTCAAACTCCTCTGATTTAGATCTATATTTTGAAAAACTACAGAGGTTCAAATCCTAATCCTACTCTAAATTGCAAGAGGGCAGGGATAGAAATGCAAAAATTGAAACTAACTGAAGATGGTGATGCACCAAAAGGAGTGGTGAAACATTTCTGTCAAGCAAATAGACACAAACCAGAGATTTGTAACATGAAACATACACAGACTGATAAGATATAACTTAGGATCTGAAATGAAGCAAATAATACAAACAAAGGACTGAAAACCATTCACAAAGCTTGCATTATCATTTCCAGTACCCAAATCACTGCATTACAACCTCAGAGAGGTAAAAACTATTACAATCTTTTGGAGAGGTCTGATTCTTGCATCAACCACCTGCTGGAGGTGAAAGAAGAAGTTGCTATGTCAAAAATTGTTCCTCCTTTTAGAAATGAGCCAAATCTGGCTTTTACAGTGCAAGGGTCGAGCCCAGGGGACAGAAAACGTACAAAAACATGAGAGCCCATCCCTCCTCAACTACAGATGCATTAAAATGGCATGGGGGACCTTACAAACCCATACCCTATCACTTTGACCGAATTACAGGAGAATGCGACCCATTCTGCATTAAATCTGGTCGCTGAAATGTCACTTTTGGCCATGAACACACGTCAGATCCGTTTCTCAATTTTCTCTCTCCAAACTGCACCAAAATTCAAGATTAACCCTAGAATCATGTAGAGAATTTCATAAGATTTTCGTTGATATAAAGAACATGCAAATCTGAGCTCTGAATCAAAAGATATGTTGATCTGAAGATTTAGGGCACAAAACAGGTGAAAACATGTTTTGAAAATCTTTCCCGTGCTCTGCCACCTGGATGACATGTGTCAAGCACTGATTGGATGCGTAATTCTCTCTCCTTCCCTACTTCATTGGACATGTGTCCTCTTTTTATTGGCTTAGGTCAGTGCTTGAAACCTCGCCCTTTGACTTTTGGACTTTCTCCCTTGTGACACGTGTCGTGATTTGATTGGTCCGCGGGTCTGTGGCTTTTCACGCCCTTCGTCCTCCTCTCGTCCCGAGATGTCCCAAACTGTTTGGGACAAAAATCTTGATCCACCTAAAATGGGCTTCCTTGTCCCTCATTCGGCCGATGACACGTGGCATTGCTTGATTGGCTTTCGGCTCCTTCGGCTATCCGTGTCCCACGCGTCCCTTTGTCCCGAATCTTGAAGTTCCCCTTTTCGGCGAGCCCGGGCGGTTCGTTCGTCGCCCTTCGCGTCTTCATTTCCCAACTGCTTAGTGCGAAATTTCTCCTTTTCAGCCAAACCAGGTGGTTAGTGCCCTTCGTGTCTTCATGTCCCAAATGTCCCAGAGCAGTTAGTCGATTTTCTTCTCCTTTGGCCGAACCAGATTTCCGCGTCCCCGCATGTCCCGATGTCCTGATGTCCCGTGCTTCGCGGCCGCCCTGGAGGCTTTTCGGCCGATCTCGCGCCTGACGTCCCTCATGTCCCGATCACTGCGAGGACTAGGACTTAGCCAATTTTCACAATTTTTTCTGGCCCAAGCTTGTTTTTTTGTAGCCTTTTCACCTTTTCTCAAAACTTGCTCTTTTCAACCTGGACAAGAGAGTTAGAAAAATTCTGAGGGGACCCTAGAAACATGATTTTTCCCTGAATCCATCCATTTTCCTGGGACTTGAGAATTCTGATGTATGTTATCAAATCAACCCTGGGGGTGAATTTGGATAACAATTTGGTGACTCAATGGGATACCTACCTGCTAGGTAGAAGATACCAGTTTCCTGAAGTAGTCCATTGGGCATGGAGTCATCAAATATTCTGTTTAACCCTAACTGACTCAGAATGTGCAAGGAGGAAGATGGAATGTCACCTGATGAAAGCAAGGACTGCTTAACATCTTCATGGACAAGCAAGCTGTGCCAAAGCACTTAGGGAAAACAAAACTAACCTACAACAAAACAATGTGCACAAGCACTTGGAGGAAAGAAAATCTAATCTAATATTTACAGAGGTAGTGAACTTCCCTCTAGAAGCAACGCTTGAGATAGATTCCATTGACTGGAATCTGCAGTTCTTCACCCTCCAGTGAGGCTAATTGGAAAGCATTGTTGTTCTTGCACTTTGTGACCACGTATGGGCCACTCCAAATGGCATCAAATTTTGAATGCCTTCCCGGTTTTGCTCTGTCCACATCCCATTTCAACACTAGATCTCCAACTTGAAAAGATCTATCCTTGGCCTTTCTATCAAAGGTCTTCTTGATCAAAGCTTGATCCTTTTCCATTGCTTGGGATGCCTAATTTCTGATCTCTTGTAGCTCCATCAACTCTGCATACCTCACCTCCATGGGCTCAAATTCAAGCAACTCCAGCTGCTTCATGAGTTCCAATGTTGGCAACTCAAGTGACATGGGCAAGATTGCCTCTCTTCCATAGACAAGCCTAAATGGAGAGTTACCTGTGGATCTTTTGGGAGTTATCCTATCAGCCCATAAGGCTGATTTCAGCTTGGTATGCCAAGACCTCTGATTCTCATCAAGAGTCCTCCTAATGATCCTCAACAAGTTCTTGTTTGTAGACTCGGCCTGGCCATTACCCTGAGGGTAATAGTTCGATGAAGTGCTTAGGTAAATACTATTCTTGACAGCCCACTCAGTCACCTTAGATCCAATGAATGCCAATGCATTATCAGAGATTATTGTGGTAGGTACACCAAATCTGGTTGTTATCCCCTCATAAAAGTCTAAGATGCTAGACTCATTCACCTCTTTGAGTGCTACTGCTTCTGTCCATTTGGTGAAGTAGTCTGTGGCTGTCAAAATCCATTTGTGCCCTTGGCTTGAAATGGGATTAATGACTCCGATGAAGTCCAAACCCCATTGCATGAATGGTTGGTCAACTGAGATTGGATGCAATGGGAGGGCAGAAAGTCTCTCTTTTCCTGTGAAGAATGCACAATTCTTACACCTCTTGATCCATGCATAGCAATCACTGAAGATTTTAGGCCAATAATAACCAGCCTTCATGATTTTTAGAGCTGTCACTCTTGGTGCAAAATGGCCACCAGCTGGTCCACCATGAAACTCTTCCAACACCCTTTGAATCTGATTTGTGCTAATGCATCTCAGCAACACTCCATTTACATCTTTCTTGAACAAAACTCCATCAACAATGGCATACGAGACAACCTGCAATCAAGTGTCTCCTTTGGGTCTTGTTCATCTCTGGAGGGCATAGGCCTGTGCCTAGGAAGTGCATAATACCTTGGGTCCAGCAAGGAGTGGGGGAAGCATTGTCTTCTTCATGATTGCCACTTGGCTCATGGCTGTCCTGGACTGTCAAAACAGTTTCTTCTTTGTTGCATACTTCTTTTTGCTTCCCCAAAACCAGCTGCTCACACAATCCTTTCCCTCTTACCAACTTGGTGATCTTGATCTCAATGTCATATTCCATGACATGGGTGATCCAACCTGCCCTTTTCTCATTCAAATCCTTGTTGAGGAGGAAGTCCTTAACTCCAGCATGTGAGACCAAAGCAACTGGACCTTGTTGTTTGAGATTAAATGCTTGAATTTCTTCAAGCTTCTGATTACTGCAAGCACATGCTTCTCAATAAAAGAGTACCTCACCTCATAGTCATCTAGGCTCTGGCTGAAGAAGGCAATCGACTACTCATCATTATCTTTGTTCTGCTATACTAGAATGGCAGAAATAGTGTCATCACCTCCAAATGCATAGAGGATGAAATCCTTGGAGAAGTCTGGGTTGATGAGAGTTGGTGCTTGAGAGATAGCTTCTTTGATTGCTTCAAAACTCTCCTTTCCTTCTGCTGTCCACTTAAAAGCCATGCTCTTCTTTAACATTTTGGTGATGGGCTTGACAAGGGCTGCAAAATCTGGGACAAACCTGCAGACAAAATTGATCCTTCCCAAGAAGCTTTGAAGAGCCTTCTTGTGACTTGGCAATGGTAGTGCTCTTATGGCTTCAACTCTCTCTGGATCAATTGCCAGTCCCTCTTTCGAGACAATATGGCCTAGAAGTTTCCCCTCATGAGCCAGGAATATGCATTTTTTGGGATTCAATGATACCCCAAATCTTCTACACCTCTGAAATACCTGCCTCAGATGAAAAAGGTGATCCACTGCATTTTTGGAGAATACAGTGATGTCATCAAGATATATCAAAACTATTTTATTGATCAACCCCTTGAATGCCATATCCATTGCCCTTTGGAAAGTGGCTCCAGCATTTGATAGGCCAAATGGCATCTTCTTGTAGGCATATGTTCCCCATTTGGTTGTGAAGGCTGTCTTGAACTGATCTTCCTCCCTCACCATAATCTGATTGTAGCCTGAGTAGCCATCAAGTAGTGAAAACCTTTCTGAACCAGCTACAACCTGCAATATTTGCTCCATGGAAGGGAGTGGATAATGATCCTTGAGAGAGGCTCTATTCAAATCTCTGAAGTCGACACACAACCTGATCTCTCCATTCTTCTTTCTGACTGGGACTAAGTTGGCGACCCAACTTGAGTGTTTGATGGGGAAGATGATACTGGCCTCAATAAGCTTGCTTAACTCTTTTCTCATGAGAGGTTCAATATGGGGATTCACTGGCCTTTGCTTTTGCCTGACAGGCTTGGATTCCGGATCCAGCTCAATAGTATGTTGTGCCAACTTTGGGTTGAAACCTCTTAGATCTTTGTAAGTCCAAGCAAAGACATCTGGGAACTCTTGACAAAGCTGAACAAAATCAGATTTCTCTTGTGGAGTACTTACTTTGCCAATTTGCAATGTCTTGCCTTCTTCCACTAAAATAGGCTCTGAATCTTCACCCTTTACTTGAATGTTCACTTTCTCCTTCCGGAACTGATCATTCGGGTTGAAGATTGACTCCAAGGTTATGAGGCCTTTTGGTAACTTGTTAGTTCTCAGCTGCACCACTTGGTCACCATACTGCTGATGCAGCTTGTCTTGATTCTTGGCGGAGAACTCAGCTTCTTCTTGTAGGAAATTAACAATTTGCTGATCATTCTCGAAGACTTGCCAACTTGTATTGTTATCCGGAACAGCTGGTCTCACAACCAATTTGATATGAGGCTGAGATTTTTCACTTTTGATACTTTCCACAACATCAAATGCAGCCCCAATTGCTGCTAGCCTGTCAGCGGCTTCATTCTTTTTTCTTGGGATGGAATTGATGCTAAAAGCTTCAAAATCTTCAATAAGATCCCATACCCGATTTTTGTAGTTCTTCAACAGATCATTTTTGGCAGCATTTTTTCCTTTGACTTGGTTTACGATCAGCTCACTATCACCAAATACTTGTAAATTCTTGATGCCTTTCTTCATTGCCCAGTGCAGTCCATGAATTAAGGCTTCATACTCAGCCGTGTTGTTTGAACAGGAAAACTGGAAACGGAAGGCTGAGTAATACCTTATACCTTGCGGTGAGATGAGCATAGCTCCTCCTCCTGCACCTTGTCTACTCCTTGACCCATCAAAGAACAATTGCCATACTTCATTCTTGTCTTTATGATCCGGCTTGGTGATGCTGGGGAGAGGTTGATTCCCTTCATGTAAACAATAAACTCCTAGCGCAGATTCTTCTACTTCTTGATAAGGATCAAAAGCATGTATCTTGTTTGCCCATTCATCAAGAGTTAGATCCGGGATGCTTCCAATCTTGGTGTCAGCCTCATCAGTGCTAGGGTGATCTTCTTGATCAAATGCTGAGCAATTGGCATTAATCTGACTTGGAGTGTAAGGCTCAATATGGAAGTTTGTAATAGGTTCGGATCTAATTGTGGCCTTAGTTCCATATCTTGTTCTGAATAGCATGTGTGACCAATCAGTAGACAAATACCCCCAATATTGGCTGTGAAGTCCCTTGACAAACATAGGGCAAAGAGTGGTGGAAGGTCTATGATTGATACATCTTGTAAGACAACAACATTTGGACATGCATGCAAGGTAAGACTCAAGTTTTTAATCACTCCAACTGTTGCTATTGCTGTCCCATCTAACTGCACTACCCCTTTGGATGTTATTTCATACTGGAGCCCTAGCTGATCAGCTATTTGTTTGGGCATGACAGAACTACTTGCCCCGGAATCAATCATGCAATTGTGTACTAGCTGATTTCCAATGATCAACGAAACATAGAAAGGAGGGGGCTTCAACATCTTACCTTGCTGTCCTCCATGATTTCCCCCAGGCTGGGCAGCATTTGTAAGCACTTTGTCTTGCATCTGAACCCACTGATTTGAAATTGGCCAGTCCTTCATGGCAGCTTGCAGCAGATCTCTTTGTCCTGGGATGGATAGGGATTCCCACATTGATATATTGACGTTAGTCTTCTTCATCTGTTCAATGATACTGAATGGGGATGAAGTATCCTTTTGTTGTCCCTTGGTTTGCACATTCACCCCTTGCACGTGGGCAGCAACAGCTGGCATTTGAGTTGGCCTAGGGGCTGTTCTTGGCTGCCCTTGTGCATTTGAAATGGGACTTTGCTTGCCAATCATTTCTGGAGTCATGGAAGGTTGTGGATTGGCTGGGGCTAATGGTTGTTCTTCACCCAAATTTCTCCTTTTTGACCTTGTGTTGGCTGCAACACCTTGAGAAACTGCTTGATTCATGCCACAGAAATCTTCTGCTTGCCAGTTCACCAATGTGGTGTCATTTGGGGCTGATTGCGTTGTTGGAATGTTTCTTGTTGTTGGTTGTTTCCTTGACTGCCCTCACCCTCCACACCAGTAGTTGTCACCATCAATGCTTGATTGAGAGCACCATTGAAACACATGGATTGGTTATGAGGCTCGTTGCATGGAAAGCACCAATCATATTCTTGGGCCATGTTATTTTGGACTGGCACTAATGCTTTAGAAGCAGATACGACATTGGGGTTATAGGGCTGAAATGGTCTATTAGCGGGAGGCCTTACTTGGCTTTGATTTTGATTTGCAGCCTGATTTGGTGACCTATTTTGTTGGTATGGGGGCCTAGCCTGGTATTGCGCTTGAGGCTGATACGGTCTAGCACTTTGAGCTTGCTGTCTTTTGATAGTAACCAGCTCATTTCCCAAATTTTGCAACTGTTTCATGACCTCTTGGAGTTCATTTGAAGCACTAGAGGATGAAGTAGAAGTTTCACTTGAACTTTGATTTCTAGGGGTGGGAACAGGAGCCAAAGTGGGTGCTTGACTAGTGCTTGGATTTTCTAAGTTTGGATACAAGGGCATGGGAGGCCTAGGAGCTAGTTTACCAGCTTGAATAAGACAGTTTTCAGCTCTAATGGCAATGCTATAAGCAGCAGGTAAGGTTGTGCCTCCCATAGATTGAATTAACATAGAAATATCAGAATTCAAAGCTTTAAGGTAATATAGAAAAGCACCTTCTGCTGTTGGCCTGACTGCCACTGGAATCCTATCCCAAGACCTTTGAAATCTGAAGTTGAAGTCAGTCAGCTACTCGTTGGGGGCTCTCTTGATAGTTGTCAGCTGCTCCAAAAGAGACAAGTTGTCTCCCTTCTCTCCAAATTGCTCGTGAAGTGCAATACACAGCTGATTCCAGTTTGTGATAGAACCAACTCCAAGGCTCCTAAACCATTGCAATGCTTTACCCTTGAATGAAGATGCCAGTAACTTGATAGCCATTTGCATTTCATTGATTTCATGGATTGCACAAAGGTTAGCAATATCTTTAACATGATCACCTGGAGTAGTCTGATTTTCTCTGGTGAAGTAGGGAATGTTCTTCAAGGCTGCAATAGGAACTGGATGTTGTGCATTGAGAGAAAGTGGGCTGCTGCTTGTGAAGTTGACGTAGGGGTTGTTCTGAGCCATTCTAATTGGTCTTAAAACCCTTGTTGACTGAATGAAAGGCCTATCAGGTGGAGGAGTTGAGAGAGTTCTGTTTGGTGGAGATGGAGACCTTTGAATCCTTCTTCCTCTTTACCTTCTTCTTGGAGATAATTACAGGTATTCAAACAACACTTCCTCTTCTCCAACTCTTGACCTTGTGGTGATTCTTCTCATGAGTTTTCAGGCCTGCACTTGGAACCAGTTGGTTCTTCCCCTTGGAGTCACCAGATATGCAAATAATAGCTCTTTTAAGCAAGAAAATTGCAGCAGATGCACATCAATTTGCTGCAAATAAAAATGAGACCTCCAGTCCCACCGGGTGTGCCAAAACTGTTGTTGCAGACTCACAGCACCCCTGGATGCAGATCAGGCTTCTAGGTTGATCACTCTAGCATCCAGTGTGATTGCACAACATGGAAACCTCTCTCCAAGTGTGGGGACTTGTGAAACTGAGAGAGGAATCTCCAGATTAGAGGCTGGTTCCTCAAACTCCTCTGATTTAGATCTATATTTTGCAAAACTACAGAGGTTCAGATCCTAATCCTACTCTAAATTGCAAGAGGCAGGGATAGAAATGTAAAAATTGAAACTAACTGAAGATGGTGATGCACCAAAAGGAGTGGTGAAACATTTCTGTCAAGCAAATAGACACAAACCAGAGATTTGCAACATGAAACATACACAGACTGATAAGATATAACTTAGGATCTGAAATGAAGCAAATAATACAAACAAAGGACTGAAAACCATTCACAAAGCTTGCATTATCATTTCCAGTACCCAAATCACTGCATTACAATCTCAGAGAGGTAAAAACTATTACAATCTTTTGGAGAGGTTTGATTCTTGCATCAACCACCTACTGGAGGTGAAAGAAGAAGTTGCTATGTCAAAAATTGTTCCTCCTTTTAGAAATGAGCCAAATCTGGCTTTTACATTGCATGGGTCGAGCCCAGGGGACGAGAAAACATACAAAAACATGAGAGCCCATCCCTCCTCGACTACAGATGCATTAAAATGGCATGGGGGACCTTACAAACCCATACCCTATCACTTTGACTGAATTACAGGAGAATGCGACCCATTCTGCATTAAAACTGGTCGCTGAAATGTCACTTCTGGCCATGAACATGTGTCAGAGCCGTTTCTCAATTTTCTCTCTCTAGACTACACCAAAATTCAAGATTAACCCTAGAATCACATAGAGAATTTCATAAGATTTCCGTTGATATAAATAACGTGCAAATCCGAGCTCTGAATCGAAAGATATGTCGATCTGAAGATTTAGGGCACAAAACAGGTGAAAACGTGTTTTGAAAATCTTTCCCGCGCTCTGCCACCTGGATGACACGTGTCAAGCGCTGATTGGATGCGTAATTCTCTCTCCTTCCCTACTTCATTGGACACGTGTCCTCTTTTTATTGGCTCGGGTCAGTGCTTGAAACCTCACCCTTTGACTTTTGGACTTTCTCCCTTGTGACACGTGTCATGATTTGATTGGTCCGCGGGTCTGCCGGCTTTTCGTGCCCTTCGCATCCCTCTGTCCTGGATGTCCCAAACTGTTTGGGACAAAAACTCCCAATCCGCCCGAAATGGGCTTCCTTGTCCCTCATTCGGCCGATGACACGTGGCGTTGCTTGATTGGCTTTCAGCTCCTTCGGCTATCCGCGTCCCACGCGTCCCTTTGTCCCTGATCTTTGAAGTTCCCCTTTTCACCGAACCGAGTGGTTCACGCCCTTCGCGTCCATTTCTTCAATGTCCCATCGTTGCGCTCCCGAACCACGAAAGTTCTCCTTTTCAGCCGAACCGGGTGGTTCGTGCCCTTCGCGTCTTCATGTCCCAAATGTCCTAGAGCAGTTAGTCGATTTTCTTCTCCTTCGGCCGAACCGACTTTCAATTTTCGCGCTTCTGCGCTTCCCGATGTCCCGGATGTCCCTTTGCTTCGCGGGCCGCTGGAGGATTTTTTGGCCGATCCACGCCAAGACGTCCCTCATGTCCCGACTGTTGCTGAGGACTAGGACTTAGCCAATTTTCACAATTTTTTCTGGCCCAAGCTTGTTTTTTGCAGCCTTTTCACCTTTTCTCAGAACTTGCTCTTTTCAACCTAGACAGGAGAGTTAGAAAATTTTTTGAGGGGACCCTAGAAACATGATTTTTGCCCCGAATCCATCCATTTTCTGGGACTTGAGAATTCTGATGTATGTTATCAAATCAACCCTGGGGGTGAATTTGGATAATACCACCCATACCTCTAATACCATCAATCAATACTTCACTACCCACGACACTTCGAGTCTCTTTCCCTCACACCTCAAAGACGACCTACACCATCTTCCTTCACAGAACCTCTATTATCCCCATGGGTAACGTGCCCTATTCCACCATCTACCTTTCCTATAGATCTCATGTGCTCGTATCCCTTTACCCAAGAAGGTGCAACCTAAAGACAAAAGTTTGCTACCCTCCCATAAGGTAGTCAAAACAACCACACACTCTCTTGCCAATTCGTCTGTCTACCATACCCCTACCCAAACAAACATGACCAGCACCTAAGATCACACCAAAACCTAAAATGTAGCTCTACCTACTTCCCCTCATGAAAAGACATTTCCTCTATAGTCCTTCATTCCTACACCCAAACCCACCTTCACTTCCCATTACGATCCACTAATAGGGTCCTATGCTAAAATTTTAACTAACCTCCTTGAAACTTCGTCGTCATATTACCACCTCTCGGACTTTATGACCCTCTCAAACCCAAACCAAAAGGGTTCGACGACACCAAAATTTATGCCTACCATTGTGTGTCGGGCACGATGTAAAGAACTCGCAAAGCTTTAAAATTTGTTCTTTTCTAGTTGTGTCCTCCCAAAGAAAAATATGATGATGATGACCTTCTTGATGAGGACTGCATTTCACCAACACCCATTCCCACAAATATTCCCTCACTACCTACTCAATGACCCGGACCTTTACCCCCATAGCTCCTAGAACCACCTCCAAGATTTGAAATTAACATGGTTTGTATCAACGACCACACCAAACTTCCACCCAAATGTCGATGTGCCCAGCTCATCCCAAAAAGTTCCTTTCCGCCACTAGGCTTTTTCCCTTCATGTCACTATACCTTTCATGACTCACCTACCTCGTCTACCTCCCACTTCAGATCAACATGATCCACATTGCTACCCATGCTCAGAAGGACAAAGGAAAGGAAAAGGCAACTAACTCACCAACCAATCCTATACCCAACATATCATCTACACCCACACCTAAAATCACTATCCACGGCCCCACATATCCTATTTCTAATGGGGTCACACACCACACGATGCTAAAAAAACTACACCAATCCCCCCTCAAAATGTCCTTATATGACCTCATCCAAACCTTAGAATCCCATCGTTAAGATCTCATGGAGGTCTTGCAATCTATTGAGGTTTTACCTAATGACCCTACACCCATAGCCTCCATTATCACACCCCATCATGTAGCCTCTCTCACCAAATTGCCACCTTTATCCACACCTCAACCTACTCACCAAGTAGCCTCCCTTAGCTTCTCAGAGGAAGAGATCACACCGCACCAAACAAATGACCTAGACCCAGCTCTCTTCATCTCTATCCACATCGATGATATACATGTATAACATGTTATGATCGATGGGGCACTAACATTAATATCATTTCATCCCATACATTCGCTCAAATGTGCATACCTGAAAATTACATGCATAAACATCCTATCATGTTGTGTTCATTTAATGATGCTATCACCTCTACACTAGGCATTGTCATCCTCCACGTTTGTGTGGGCCCCACACTATTCTAGAGTTATTTTACATCTTGGAGGGGGAATTTCAATATAACTGTTCTTGGTAGACCCTAGATTCATGTCATGGGTTGTGTCCCTTCCACTTTGCATTGTTGTGTGAAATTCAAGCATGAAGGACACACCTATACCATTCCAAAGCTGACCCATCACCTTTCAAAACTTGCAACATGCTTTACCGACCCAATGACATGCTCATACCCATCAAAGCATCTACCTCCACAACCACTGCCACGTCACTTACACCTCCCCTCACCAGTCCAGCTGCTACCTTAACCACACCTACATCCTCCATTCCTACCACTGCCACAACCTCCACAGCCGAACCATCGGCCTCCCAATTCATTAGCTCCACCTCTAATTCAACCTCTGACACATCATCTATTCTAGCTACCCACATACCAACCACCGATCCCTTGGAGGGCATTTTTCAATGCCTCACTCTGGGGGAGTATCACCTATATAGTGTCAACACATTCCTTACTTCGGAAGAGTATGGAAGTCTTCAACAACACCCTTGTTATGATCACAATATAGGAGAATGCCTCATTTATGGTCCTCCCTACCTTCATACCAATCTCACCTATGGGGACTTGATATTACAACTTACATACCTAAACCACCATCACAAGCCCGCCCATTTTCTCGCCGACCTCCAGGTCACTCACCAATCAACTTGTTTCACCCACACCTTCCTACATTGATGTTTTACGAGTAAGGCTGCCATACTATTATTCTATTTACTACCACAAGCATAACAACCATAGTGGTATCGGCTTTGTTGAACCACCTACCAAGAAGGCCCACATTGAGCTCATTAAAGACATCAGCCCTTTTTCACCTTTGTCACCCCCATCACCATCTTCACTGATGGATTCGATGGATCCGAATCCATCCCTCCTAACTATTTTTTTCATAAACACCATCTCCTTGGGGCCTCTGACTTATCAATGCGAGAGTGAGGCTCCCTTCTCTCTTCCCTTTATGTACCACTGAATTGATCGATGATGATACACCGATTAACGTTGTTCAATGTCAGGATGATGAATGTATACTAACCTATCTTGGTGTAGAAAACTCATATATTCATCAGTCGTTACCATCTGAGATGCAAACCATGTTGAATGAATCAACTATCAAGATCAACATTCATACTGAGGATGACCTACACATCCTAAAGATCAACCAATCTTTAGATGTTGCTGAACAGGAAGCCATCACTTCTTTTCTCAAAGATCATAACCATGTTTTTCTTGGTATTACATAGATATTCCCAGTATTGAACCCACCATAGTGGTCCACAATATCATAACCATTCTTGATGCTAATCCCATAAAACAAAAGCTGTGGAAAATACACCCTCGCATTGCCCTTCTCATCAAAGAAGAACTTCAACAAATTCTTTTTGTTTCCTTCATCTTACCCATTGATTATCCTTTTTGGATTTCTAACATTTTCCCTGTCACTAAGGTGACAGGGGACTCCACATTTGCATGGATTTCTGTGACCTCAATCTAGCTTGTCCCAAAGATGAATTTCCTTTACCTGGTATTGACCAACTAGTTGACCTTACCACTGGTCATGAGATGTTGTCACTCATGGATGGCTTCTCGGGTTATAACCAAATCTTGCTTGCCCCAGAGGATCAACACAAAGCGTATTCATTATCCCTTGGGGACCTTCTCGCGATCGATTTATGCGTTTTGGCCTTAAAAATGCTTGTGCCACATATCGTGGGCTATGCATTACATCTTCCATAACATCATACATTGTATATTGGAAGATTATGTGGACAACCTCCTTTCCAAATCTAAATGCAACTCCGAGCACCTTTCCATCCTAAATACATGTTAGTGCAAATCAGTAGCACCCTCTAGATGTTCTATCATATTTCTAGTTGACATTTTAGCATCCAGTGTGATTGCACAACATTGGATCTTTTCACACAAGTGTGGGAATTGCAGGGACTGGAAAAGATCCTCCAAATTAGAGGCTGGTTCCTCAACTCCTCTGTTCAAGTGTGCATAACATTCTGCAGAGGGTTTACCTATATTTTAATCAAACTTTGCCAAGGAGACAGGGTTGAGAAGATACAAAGAATAAACCTAGTCTAATTAAGGTGATGCACCAAAGGAGTAGTAGACACTGATACTACAAAACATACACAATCCACAAGAAAATACAACACAAAACATGCACAAATTTCCAAAATGTAATGAAAGATCAGGAAACAATGATAAACATATGAAAGGATTGAGAAATTTTAATCACAGAGCATACATTATCATTCCAGGTCCAATACAGTGCATTACAATGACCAAGAGGCAAAAAGAGATGTTGTATTTGCATGAAAAGGTAAAAATTTCACAAATCTTCCTGATGAGGAAGAAAAGAGAAGTTGCAGAGCAAGAAAAAATGTCTAACCTTTTTTAAAATGAGCCCATTCTGGCTTTTACAATGCCCATTCGAACTCAGGAGAGAGAAACGTGGGAAAACATGAAAGATGCTTCAACCACCAACCAAATGGTATTAAAACAACATGGGCACCCTCAAAATTCCATTCCCTGATGTTTTTAACCATGTTGGGAGAGAATGCGTGCCATACTTCATTAAAAATGGTGGTTGAAATGTCAGTTTTGTTGATTTCCACGTGCTAGAGGTGTTTTCCAATTTTCTCCCTCCAAAATCCACCAAAACACAAAATTGAGCCTAGAATCATGTAGATAATTTCACCAGCTTTCCATTGATATAAAGAACACAAGAAACCGAGCTCTGGATCGAAAGTTATGCCCTCTTTGAAAATTTAGGGCAAAACAGGCCAAAATGGGTTGGAGGGCCAAAATTTGAAATTTTCCCACTTTTTGCATTTGGGAAAATTTCCCCAAAATCTCTGCGCCCCACTACTCTGGTGCCATGTGGCATGATTTGATTGGTTGCGGGCCCTTCCTACTTCATTTCCCATTGTTTCGGCCTTTGGAAAATTTTCCAAAATTCTTTTAGGTTGGATGACCCGAGGACACGTGTCGTCTTTGTGATTCAACGTAGGCATATTCTCTCAACTTTTCTGTCATTGTTGACCATCTTCCTTGGGCTGCACACATGGTAGAATTCTATTGGACATGGGCCTTTCATATTCATTTTCCCTACGGGCTTGCCTTGTGTTTTTGCCGCCACATGGACACGTGGCATGATCCTATTGGCTCGGGTTTGGGGGCGGGCTTTCCCTTTCAATATTTCCTTACTTGGGTGAAAAGAAAAATTCCTCTCACACATCCGACCCCGATGCCCCGGTGACACATGGTGCCATACTATTGGATGCGAGGCCTTGGGGCGAAAAATTTACTTATGCCAACCCTTGGGAAATTTTCCCAACTTCTCCTCACCTAGACACATGGCCGCATTTTATTCACCGGCAGGCCATCAGGCCAAAAATTTCCCCTTTGAACCCCACCAAACACTTGGTAAAAATTTCAAGTTTACCTCCACCTCCGCCCTTCCGAGGACACGTGGCCTCCTCCCATTGGCTCAAGTTTTCCATGGGAAAATTTCCCATTGTGCCAACACTTGGTAAAAAAACCAAAAAAAATATCCCGCCTCCCAATTGCTTTAATGCCGATAAGGTGGCTTCGATTGGCCAACAAGATTGTCTAGGGAAAATTTTCCACAAAAACTCCGCCGAGCCATAACTTCAAAAATACATGGAGTTAGGAAGAAAACTTTACCTTTCTGGAAAGCTGAGAAAGAGCTCTATCCAATGGTGCCATTTCTAGAACATTTTGAGAGCCTAAAAGTGAAAAATTCATGACTGAGGCACACAGGAGGGAGGAATGAAGGGAGTTAGCCAAATAAATAAGCAAGGGGCTTATTTTGGATAACAATACCATCTTTGATTGTCTCATTAAATATTACATTTGCCTTCATCCTAAGAAATGTGTCTTCATGTTTCTCTCAGAAAAGCTCCTGGGATTTATCATTTCCCTACGTGGTATAGAAGTAGACCTTGCTAAATTCAAGGCCATTCTTGAGATGCCTCCACCCACTAATCTTAGGAAACTCTACAGCCTGCAAGGTAAGTTGTAGTCTATTCGCATTTCATTTCACAATTGTCTGAGCGGTGTCAACCATTTCATCACCTTCTTAAAGGATGTCTCCTTTAAATGGGATGACGATTGCCACAAAGCTTTTGAGGCCTTAAAACAATACCTTCTTCAACCACCCATACTCATTCCACCTAAAGACAATCAACCCTTCTACCTATACATCTCAGCTACCGATCACTCCTTGGGGGCCATGCTCGCTCATCGTGATGAAAAACAGGGAGCAGGTGGTTTACTACATAAGCCATACTCTTTTGGACTATGAAAGCTGATACACCCATCCTGAAATTTTTTTCTTAGCCTTAGTTTTTGTTGCCACAAAACTCCGCCATTACCTACTCAACCAAAAAACCTATGTTGTGACCAACACCAATCCCTTACACTTCATGTATGCCAAACCTTACCAAAATCAACATGTTGCACGCTGGCTTATGCTTTTTACCAACCTCGACCTCAAATTCATTCATCAAAAGTCCATCAAAGGGCCAAGCTATCACCGATCAATTGGCCAATGTACCTATTTACGGGATTAACCCTCTATTTTTGACTTTTCAGATGAGTCAATTGCCACCCTTTCCCTAGACAAGCCCGCATACCAAATGACACTCTTCTTTGACGGCTCCAAGTGTCGGTGTGGGGGTGGGGTAGGAGTTATCCTCATTCCCTTGATGGTGAACCCATTCTTTTTTCATACTATATTTTGATTGTATAAATAATATTTTCGAATACGAAGCACTCGTTTTAGGTCTCCAAGCTGCATATGCCTTGGATGTCAAATCCATCGACATCTTTGGTGATTCCTAATTGGTCGTAAACTAGGTCAATGGTATATGCCAATGTCATAATGAGACACTGCAAAAATATAAATATCACGTAGACATACTTTTGACCACCTTCAATCACATTACGCCCTATAAAGCATTCCCTGTTCAACCAACAAATTTGTAGAGACCATGGCCTACTTGGCTTCTCAAATACCCACTTCGCTTGTCGATTCTAAAATATTTGTCACCGTACAATGACTCTAATCACCCTCTTATTTACCTTGTGATGTTTACTCTATCAGAACCGTTTCCTCCAACCCGAGTGACCTTTGGTATAAAAATACTCAGACTATCTTTCTCTCTCCATCTTACCTCCCGACCTCGCTTGTAATGGACAATGTGTCTTTCTTAAAAAGGTCTCTCGTTAGGTCATTATGGGTGGCCTCCTTTATAAGCATGGATTTGATGGTATTCTCTTGTGATGCCTTATGAGTTTTGAAATTCCTTATACCATCAAGGAAGTTCATGATGGCATATGTGGAGGTCACTTCAGTGGCCTCACTATTGTTAAGCGTATTCTTTGCCTTGGCTATTACTGGCTGACCCTTAACCATGATTGTTGCATCAAATGCCAATAACATGCCAATCTTCATCATACACCCAATCATGCCTTACAGGTCACCCGTGACCTTTGGCCCTTCTCTCAATGGGGTTTGGATCTTGTTGGAGAGATCAATCCCCATTCTTCCCAACGTCATCCATGGATCATCACCACTACCGAATACTAGAAAAAATAGGTTGAATCCATGCCACTCTTCTCCACAAAAGCCAAGAAAATATGTGAGTTCATCAATCATCACATTATTTGTCACTTTGGTGTTCCTCATCGCCTCATCACTTATAACAGAAAATAATTTAAAAATAAAACATTGCAAAAAATTTGTAACACCTTTGCATTCACTAAGTTTCTCATCACCTTATTACCCATAGACTAATGGCCAAGATGAATCCACCAAAAAATCCTGAACAAAATTCTCATGAAAGTGGTTAACGATACTGGGAAGGACTGACATACACACATTCCTTTTTCCTTGTGGGCATACCGCACTAGTGTTCACACTTCCACTTTGTCACCACACCTTTTCTCTACGGTTTAGTACATGTGAAGTTGTTTTGCCTCTCGAAGTCCAGATTCCTTCACTCCACATTTCTATCCATGACATGCTCAATGATGATGACTTTCGTCAGGACCATTTAGCACAACTTGAGTTATTAGACGAATGTCGTCTTAACGCTCTTGACCACCTTCAAGTTTACTAAAAACGTATCAAACATGCCTATGATAAACATGTCCATGAACGAACCTTTCACGTTGGTGATCTCGTCCTAAAAGAAAATCAACATGTAACTAAAGCAGAAAAAAGTAAACGGGGCAAATTTTCTCCTAATTGGCTTGGACCATACATCATGACCCATACTTATGGATCAGGTGCTTATCATTTATCTTCACTCGATGGTAAACCCGAATCTGAGCCCCTTAATGCCTTGCATCTTAGACCATTCTACTATTGAATTTTAGTCCTACCTCACTTTTTTCCTCTTTCCATGCTCATCCCTTGAGCACTATCCACTTCCTATGCCATCACCAATGATTAAACAAGAATCATGTGTGTACCCATCACTTTTTATCTTCTCTTAAATATGTGTACCACGGCACTACACATAGCATGATTCTCATGGATACTTTTTATCTACCTTTAGATGAGATCCCATGGTCGTTTCACCCTACTTTCTGAACAAGAATCCTATTCTTCACCTTGGTCTTGTCCATGAATTTAAAGCCCTCACATGGGATCCAACTCCTTGAGTCAAACTTCCAATAAAAAGATGACTCCCTCAAAAGGACATCTTCCTCTCTACAATCGCTGCTATAAATAGATTACTCCCTTGAAGGACAGCTATGTAAAGCTCTTTCAAACAAAAAGAAGAAGAAGAAGAGAGAGAATCTGAAGCTTCCCGCATCAATCAGCTTCACAAAGATCTCAAGGAGTTAATTTCCTCATCCCATATAGACTTCCTGCATCGATCAATCTATCTCAAACATCAGTTAAAACAAACAACCTTTTAGTCATGGACTTGCCCATTGTGACCTTGGATCTCTTGCCACAAAGGCATGCTACCTAGTACCATATAAAAACTAACCACTTTTCACCCTCTCACCATTCACATCTTCATTTCCTACCACCTCAAGGGACCACTTACAACCATGAAATTTGGTGATCATGTGACTAACTTTCACCCTTAGAAAAATCAATCATGCAATGTCTTTAGGGTCTTATGTTCATCAGCTTCTCCAGCGTATGACCTACTCATTATGATCCTAACCAATCAGGTGGCTTTCTTGCCTCTAATTTTTTAACCTTCCTTATTATGTATTGATTACCTTATACAAGACTTGGTCCTCAACGCTTACCTTTGGGTAATATTCTTCTTCTACCACAATCGAAATCACCTATACCAAGTTGCCCACAACTCACCCACACCTAAGACCTAAATCCAAATCATGCCTAAAACCTACCTACTCATTCTCATACCTCCTCATATTCTTCCCTAGCTTATGGGAGAACTACATTGGCCTAAGATCCCTTTTCGTTGGGACTATGTAGGTAGCACTCCGTGGGCATGGGGCCCTTGGAGGTTAGCTGGCCACTCTCTACCCTAACTAGTTCATCTTATATTTTCCTAAACCACATTCTACCCTACTTCATACCAAACAAACAAAAATTGCTTCATATTTTTCTCATCATCAAAACATACATTTCTTTTTATTACCATTTCTTTACCAAAGCATCATGCATGTATTATAAAACATCTTAAACATGACCCATATCATCATTCATTACACAAATTAATGAATTACAACCTCCAAAACCTAATTCAACCATGCCTACAACCTAACTCAATCCATGCCTAAAACCACAACATGACTCAACCATGCCTATAACCGACTCAACCATGCCTATAACCTAACTCAATCCATGCTCGAAACCACAACCTAACTCAACCATGCATATAACCTAACTCAATACATGCCTAAAACCATGACTCGACTCAACTATGCCTGCAACTTGACTCAACCATGCCTACAACCTAACTCAATCCATGCCTAAAACCACAACCTGACTCAACCATGCCTACAACCTAATTCAATCCATGCCTAAAACCACGACTCCGGCTCAACCATGCCTCTACAACCCGACTCAACCATGCCTATAACTCGACTCAATCCATGCCTAAAACTATGACCTGACTCAACCATGCCTACAACCTGACTCAACCATGCCTACAACCTAACTCAATCCATGCCTAAAACCATGACATGACTCCACCATGCCTACAACCTAACTCAATCCATGCTTAAAACCACGACCTGACTCAACCATGCCTACAACCTGACTCAACCATTAATATAACCTAACTCAATCCATGCCTAAAACCACAACCTAACTCAACCATGCCTATAACCTAACTCAATCCATGCCTAAAACCATGACCTCACTCAACCATGCCTACAACCCGACTCAACCATGCCTAAGACCTAACCCAATCCATACCTAAAACCACGACTGACTCAACCATGCCTACAACCTAAATCAATCCATGCCTAAAACCATGAAATGACTCCACCATGCCTACAACCTAACTCAATCCATGCCTAAAACCATGACCGACTCCATCATGCATAAAGCCATGACCTAACTCGATCCATGCCTAACACACCTACCATAAGTCCATTTATGCATAATAATAAAATGTTATCAACACAAACACATAATGCCCATAATCATCATCATCTATATAAATACAATATCCAAACATGTGTATCCATATACGAGCAGTCAAATGTCTTGGTGTGCGAGGCAGAGTGTATATAATCCCATCTCGAAAAATCTCATATACAACCTCACCATCTTTGGCGCACAGGATGGAATATGATCAAAATATACAAAAATCTAGTACATCATCACCATCTTGGCACACAGGCCGGTATATATCAAAAATGACTACAATACATAAAAATATAGGAATGGGCATCAAGCCTCATCCTGTTGAACATCCTCCATATCAGTCTCTCTAGTCTCCTCATTGGCTCTCTCGCTAGCTGGTATCATCTCACCGCCCCTTGCTAGAACATCACTGGAGCTAGTCTCCATGAGTTGGTGGCCTCTTCTTAATCCTATCTCGTGAGCTCAATGGCCCCTCGTGCTCTCTACATTATGATTATGGGATCTAGTCCTCTCACACTCAAGCCCCTGTTATGCCCTCTACTCTCCATAGGATAGAAAATATATCCCATCCACCATCAATTGATCCTGGTAGTATCTAACCTCACCTAGGGCATCCCGTAACCTAGATATGGGAATGGTTTGTGGTGGCCCCATAGGCCTCCCCTATACTTGTCTCGCCCCGCCTATCAATTGGGCCCCTATCCTAGTGCTTGTACTCGCACTTGTAATGCCTAAATCTGTGCCTGTGTCGTGGCCAACTGACTCTGCATCCCTGTAACCTATGCTTGTAGGGTGGCCACCTGACCATCATAACCATCCCCATCTCCACCCTAGGTCATTCGGGCTAAAGGTGGCCACCTATGCATGCAACTCGGCCAACTCCACCTTTAAACTAGCTAACTACCCCTACACCATCCCTAACTAGGTAATTAGGGTCACCACTTGCCCTTGTAGGGTGTCTCTCTGTAGCATGATAGTGGTTAAATCTGATTGCCTAAGTCTGGGTGGTACTACTTGTAAATAAGCCACCCACCATTTTCTATATCTATCTATCACTCCGGCATCATCGATCCGCCGGTCTACCACCTGCTCCTCCTCCCGCCCTATTGCACTGTTACTGTGGTAGAGGTAATGGCCTCTCCATGTCATCTCCCCTGTACATTGTGGGGAGGGTGGAGGTATGTCTTGTAGTAGCCCAAACTACCACCTAACCCTATCAACTAGGATCATCTCGTGCTCCCCAACACGATGCCCCTCTATCCATCTCAAACTGAAGGCCATCTAGCTCATCATGCATCCATCTATATGAGGGATAACCCACATATGGTCTCCATATGATGTCCACCCCAGAAAACCCCTCTAATAAACGCCTGTAATATGCTACATCATGTGTAGCCTTGTCTGATCGATGCTCTCCAATCATGGGTACCCATCGCCTGTACCCCACCCGAACCAATCTTGATGGAAATGCATCTTCTCGGGGCATACCCACTGGCCGCACACAAACTATGTGCTCATAGGCCTAGTAGTGTAGAACAAACATGCAACATAAGCTGAACCTACGTAGACGCCCATACACCCACAACTCTCTGTATAACTACACCAGGAATGTTGGCACCCAGGAAAAGTAGGTCCGATCCATCACCATGTCCTATAAAACCCCCATCAGGGAGTGGGGAAATCTCCCACCGTCTACATCCAATAGTGTGAAACAACGCACTTCCTCCATCAATAAAATAACTAGCCTCGTCTCCTTTGGACGGGATAGGTACATCCCTCGTAACTCAAGTTGGCACTATGGAGTGTCATGTCTACCACTTCCTCCCGAAAAAATGTCAGCATCAACTCCTCTAAGGCCTCGGAGGAGATTGAGTACACATGTGTCCTCAATATCGAATAACAGCAAGATCCTAAAACATCCTCCAGGGTGACTATCATGTCACCCATCGGTAGGTGGAATGTGTTGGTCGTTGAATCCCATCTATCGATGAGGGCAACCATCGACTTGGTTCTTTAGCGCATGTGGATAGTGTTGGACCCCAATCAGGCCCACCTCCTCCACGTGCCACCACTCCTCAATTGTCATTGTGCCTTGTACTCTCAAGATCGGGGTGACAATCTATCTCTCATCCATAGTTGATCTCTTCCCTGCATCCAACACAAACATCATATTAATCTACCTTCATCATACCCACACTCATCACCTCACCTATACCTACTGCCCCATCTTTTTATTTCTTCCCCAACCTACGTTCGTATCACATTTCTCTTTACCCACCCCCACTCCCACCCACTATTATCTACCCATTCCCATTTCACCCCCGCCTATGCGATATTTTACACCAAAACACCTTATTTTCCCCTACCTCTCTCACCCACTTGAACCAGGGCCCTTTTGGCCCCTTTTTCTCAAAAACCCAACTGGTTCCGGTTATCTCTAACCGACATGGGTCACCCCTAAACTAACATGGGTCACATATTTCATGACCAATACCGGTTTGACCCTACCAATGCTGGCTAACCCTCACTAATGTCGGTCATTGTCGCGGTGAAACCCGTGACCCCCAAACCCTCCCCTCTCAAAACTCCTCTCTTGACCCTTCTACCCACCCATTCTCCCCTACACTTCCCCTCAACCCCATCCCACCCCTCATTCACCCACTTACCTCTCTCCCCGTTCTTATTCTACCCAATTTACCCTCCCACATTTCAAATTTCATTTTCCCCCCACACACCCAATATTTCAAAACCCGACCTATCACCTAATCTATCTCACAAAACATGGAAAGGGTTTGACACTTACCTCATCACACTGTCATTTTCATGGTGGCACATGTAGTTGCTGCACTAGTGGCCCACCTGATACCTCTCCGGCCTTTGCCATCACCAATCGGTCACCTCACCTCTAACCACCTGAATCCAACAATCTAATCTTATGGACCTACTCTCAACTAATAATCACCTTTCGTTCAGCTCACCAACTTAGCTTTCCATTTCATCCAGACTCTTCCGACTTTCCCTCTCTCTCGTGTCATTTTCCTCTATTTCACATGGGACAAATGATTCCGAAAAATGTGAAATTTTTCTTTTTTATAACATCCCCAACCTAACCAACACCAGTTTTACCTTCACCAAAGCATTGATCATGTGCCCTACCTTATCGTGGTTGGTTACCCTATACCGGCATCACTTACCCTTGACGGCATCGGTCACCCTCTCTTCCACATTGCCCACAATTTCACCCTATTACCCTACCCGTCACTCTTTTTTCCCTGCTTAACCTTTTACCCTACCCCCTACCCCAAATTTTTCCCTAAATCCCTTTTTATCCTACACTCACCTCACTTGGCCACACCACTTGACCTTCTTGACCTTACCCTTTATCCCCTCACCTCGTCCTCATTCGGGGACTCATTATTTTTCCCATACCTTGGCCCTACCCGTGCCATGACCTAGATATTTGGACCTGGAACATTGCTAGTGACCTTTGACCCCATGTGTTCGCTATACCTTGTGGAATTGTTACCTGTGTTGGCTTTCATCCTGACCTTACCTTGCCTCTTGTTGTGACCATTTATCGACCCAATCTTTAGTGTCTTTGGAACACACATAAATGTTCCCGCACTTTGACCTCGCATCATGTTTCCTGACCATATCCTATACCTTGGATACCGGAATCACTTCACCCTTGTTTGGATAAATCTATCAACCTTAGACAATGTAGAGTTTTCCTGCTCTTCAACCTGGTATTGTGTTGTAGTTCATACCTTCACACCGGTATTGTGTTGTAGTTCATACGTATGCATGCATTTATTTGTTGCTGCCTTTGACCTTGACCCATTACCTAGATTACTTGAGTGGACATTTTTCCTTTCTTTAACCCCGTTACCCACCTTATTCTTCATCAAATTCACCTTTTATCAAACCACTCACCGATTCTTCCTTCGCCTCATCACGTTTCTTGTTTGAGGGGATCACCTTCACCCACACATGGGCAACCAAATCTTATTTTTTTCAAAGTGTCACTTACAAATACAAGCTACGCAACAAAAGGGGAAAAATGTAGACACTAAAATTAGGTCATATTCTCCTTGGTGCCCTATTAAATAAACACCTTGAACACATTCACCTAACAATGGCCCCTTTCATCCCACTCTAATATTGATTTAATTAATTTAACTAAATTAATTCATTATCCTCACAATATTTATTATTTAAATATCCTAATTAGGACAATGCCCACATATCCACTTCATCTAGCCACCTCACCCTAAGATCTAATCTTAGTAAGTTGTCATAACTAACTAAGACCTACCCAAACCCTAAAAATCAATGCCGCATTCCCTCTAACTACATTCCCACCGTTATAAGGAAGCTTCCATGCTAATCATGCGGAGTAAACGAAATGAGATCCCAGAAAATCAAGGGGATCTGCCTAGTTTAGTAAACCTAGGAAATCCCTCCTAACCGATGCCGGTTACCCTAAACCGCCACCGATTAAGTTGGAACCACCGTTGGTTACCATTTAACCCCCAAAACAACCTTATTTTAAGGTTGGCACATTTCTGAGAGATAATCACATCTTTTGAGAACAAGGGAAAAACCAGAGAATCTGTATGCAAAGAACCAACATTAGTACACACATCAAAGCATCCATAGCTAGCACCGAAAGAAATCACACAACCATTTTCCTTCACGGGAGCATCCAGGGAAGCACCAACACCACACCAAGTTCTTTCCATTTGATCACCCACCATTTCCAACCAGACATCAAGCTCGTACAACAGTAAGTGTTTTGTTAACCAACACTTGTCCATTGTCATTTTAGTAGACTATTTTACTTCTATTATTAGTTTTTACTCCCATTCCCATTCCCCCACCATTTACCTCCATGAAAACTTGACCATTCCTTCACCCACACCATTGAACTTCCCATACCCATATTTTAATCACCTCTGAGTGTCCCTACGACTTATACAAACCTTCCCATAACCCTTTCTATTTCCATTTAGCTTTAGATTTGCCCTCACATCAAGTTTTATTGAATTTCTGTACCATTTCGACCATACTGTCACCGATTACTCACAACCGCGCTAATTAGCCTAAAATGACACCGATCATACTAAATCGATGTCGGTCTCTTTTTTGACTAGAAACCAAGAATGAGCTTAAAACCTCTACCAAATACCCAAAATAGCCCGTAACCCGACTCCCCGACCCGTGCATCAACACCCGACAAAGTGACCTTGATCTTTGATTCAATCATAGCCTAGCTTGTTGTGAATGAATTTGCTTATTGTAGATGAATGAGATACCTAAATCATTTTAACTATAGTAGGATTTTTGTTATTTATCAGCATTAAGTTGTTTTAAATAGTGGATTGACAGTTGTCTAGGAAGTATCACACTTCCCGGATCTAGCACATGCTAGGCAGTCCACTACATATATTGTTTAAATTTTATTTGGTGGTATTGTTTTCCATTTCAGGTAGTTCCTCCAAGCAAAAAGGAAGCTCTCACAATCATTTGTGGATTCAGAAGTCATACGCGTGCAACAACCTACAACCAACATTTCAACAGGTATTCCTCCTAGCCCTTTACCCTTATTTGTTTTGTCAACATTCAAAGAAATGCATCTAGAATCAGGTGAAACACCATGTTGCCCCCTCAATGTGAAATTTCCACTTATTGAAAACTACAAACTGTAAAACTGAAGTGCACAAAACCACATTGAAAAGCATATACTCACACTATATATATAACCATAGCTTTGTACACCCTATCGTTGGTGATTGACAAGAGGTTGTTGTCTAACCTCCAACCTCCGTTGCCTCCATCCTCTAATGATATGATGCTTCTTACTCGAAAATATGATCATGTCACTCAACTATTTCTACATTGTGATTATTCTTTTCTTCCCTACCTCAATGTGAAACACTTTATTTTCTCGGACGTCGGATAACACCGAAAATGCGTCTGTAAGGAATTTTTTTAATTTTTCCAATTTTTAAAGTAAATTTTACAAAAAATATTGACGATACGACTTTTGAAGAAAAATCATAAATTCTACAATGAAACTTTTGACTCGAGAGAAGAGGACTCAATGGAAATTTAAAAAGTAATAAAATAAGATTACTTTTTAAATTAAAATGATTCTTTTACCATAAAACTTTGAGCCTACGATTTGACTAATCATATGCAAAATGAAAAGACAATAAACAAGACTTTAATGATGTTTAGACTATAATAGTGGACTTTGACATTTGACTTACACTTTAATTTGACACCATATATAAATTTCACATAGACACAAGTTTTTGTGAAACTTTTAGGCTTCAATACAACTTTAGATGTATTGACAAAACAACATGTACATATTGACAAAAAAATCCACGAAAATTTAAAAAAAAAGACTTAAAAACAAACCATTAACACATACCATGGAAGGTGAGATAAAAGCTTGGTGGAAGATGTGCATGGAGAGGTTGTTGGTAGATATTAGAGAGGCTATGCATATGAGGATTTAATGCTTCGACATGCCACAAGTGCATGTGACTCGGATCTGTAAAAATTGATAGGAGATTTATTGATGGTTGATGCTCACGAATAACAGAGATCACAAAAGAGTTAATGCAACCAAATTTGTATGTGGTTTCTAACTATCAATGCATGGACATTGGGTGGCAAACAAAAATTAATAGACATATGGCCAATCGAAAAATTGTCGAGCTTCCAATATGGCATAAAAATCTATGGAGAGTGATTCGAGAGTAAACCAAATTTTTGAGTAGTTTCGTGATCAATCGAATGAGGTATGTCGATTACATGTACAAAATCTTTGCTTAATTCCTCAATGTTTGGATAGAGAACCAATTTTTCTTTCTTTTTGAACCCGATGCCAACCTGAAAATGGGTGGTCTAGTGGGGATTTCTATGAATATAAATCCTTGTGTGTAGGAATATTATCCAGTAAAGCTTTCAATGTGTAAAATCTGCTCCTTCACTTTCACCAGATATCTCCAGCAATATATAGTCCAACCTTCCAAACAATTATTTTGTATTTAATAGGAACATCCAAAGAAATATAGCTAAAAACTATAGCTCAAGCATGTTTCTATCTATGTATTAAATAGTTGCATCCAATGAATCAAAAACACAAAACACCTCAGTGAAAACATCCACAACAATGAGCAAACGAATGAATTCCCTCCAAATCAAAGAATGTAAAGGCGTCCATAGAAGATGAGTTGTGGTGTAAAAATGCTCATAATTCACACTAGGAAGGACAAAATACAAGCAATGCTAATACTATGACCAAATCTATAAATGAGTTTTTTTAACAGGAATATAATACAAAAACTTTTCCACTTCAACACTATTAAAAACTCATAATAATCTATAGTTTATCTTGCTCGATACCAAATAATGGTGCGAGACTAGATTTGTTGAATACAATTCACGGAATTTTGATATATCATTCAATTCATTCCGGATAATTATACAACATATGCCACTCCATATAAATAGGTATTTACATCCCTATTTTTAGGAAACTACTTTCCCAACAATATCCCTAAAATCCTATTTAGTTGTGATTGTTACTCATGTAGCAATACACAACTCAAATCAAATGAGTTAAAACAACTCCAACGAATATATTATTATTTATATAACATTAATATAACTAACTAATTATTATTTACCTTTCGGTAAATATCCCATTATAATGTAAACATTATATTTCCTAACACTTTCTTACCTCATAACCACACTGGATCCCATAATTTTATTTTTATCCTTGCATTTGCCTTGACATTTCTTCTTTGTTTCTTGAGTTCCATATTTTTCTTCATCATCTTCAAGCTTCCATCCTTTGTACCTACAAAAACAAATATAATAGCACAAAAGACATGCTCTTCTCCATGTTTTATGATGCTCCGCATCTCTATGCAAATCTTTCTCAACATGTCTTCAATGTTTTCTTTATTATGATGGATTGAAACCTGTCGTAGTATTATTCACTTTCTTGCTTGAATGCTTTATCATTCATGTTCTTCATGTTAGGATTTAATATCATAGTGCTCTCATTATTATTGTAATATTATTAATATGAGTTATATTATAACTCATTATTAATAATACAAGTTTGTTATATTGTTTCAACAATATAATTTTGTTATACCCGTAATGATTTGTTGTGTGACTTCCTGGTTTGTAGGAAGTCAGTTTTCTATTTCCATGGCTATTTATTAGCCTCAGTATTATTTGTAATCTGTGTGTTGAATAGAATATCTTTCTTTTGTGTATTGAATATCATTTGTAAAATACTTGCAGTCTGATCCAAATCAATATTTGGTATCAGAGCGAAACTGGTTTGTCCTCAGATGGAAAATTGATTTGTTTATTTTTTCCCCGTATATGGAAATCTGTGATGAGATTTTTTTAATTTCTGTTCTTGCATCAATTTTATTTCTGTCATGGCGGCTCATTCATTCCAGCTGAAAATCAAGGTCATAGACCCTTCAAAGCAAGAGGCGATGCAATGACTTTGTATACAGAAATCTGAACACAATCTTTGGGTAGCGTCAAATCTGAAAACTACATGCAAGGTATGATCTGGATTATAACACGGTTTGCTATAGAATATATCCAATTATATTGGTTGACATCAAATGGAGAATTCTTTTGTCGAGCTTGGTGGCACTTGATCAGGCCGTATAGAATTCTTTTATCAAATTTGATTGCATTCCATTTTTGCACGCATTGAATACTCCCAATCTTTACAGATTTATGGCGTGGGATTCTCAGATTTACAGTTTTATACGCATTGAATACAGTTGATATAGAGATTCTAATATACGCATTGAATACAGTTAATTTCAATATTTTTCAGCATTGAAATGTGTGGTCAGTATTAACAGAGGCGTGAATAAAGAAATGGGTATTTTGGTTTGGCCATCATTCTAAAATTTGTCAAGTTCTAATATATTTTATTTATTAAAGTCAAGTATCTCTACCAGTATAAAGAAGTCTATTATTATTTGGTTCAAGTTTCTTGATTTAGTGGAGTTTCAAAATGGAAAAGATAAATTTAATTGAAAGATTTGATGGTAAAGACTTCCATACGTGGCAAGTACAAACCCAACTACAGTTGATTGACAAAGACTTATGGGACATTGTCGATGGAAAATTTAAAAACCGAATGATGCGAGCGAAGCAATGAAATGGGAAAGTAAGGATCGGAAAGCAATAGAAATTATCGGTCTTGGTCTATCTGATGCATATTTGCATCATATTGATCTAACCAAGTCATCTAATAATATTTGGGTGACATTGAACAAGTTATTTGGATCTCAAGCGGGCGGTGCAGCAAGAATGGCGCAAGCAAAACTTTTGGGCTAAAGATGGGAGAAAATGACAATATGGTTCAACATATCAGTAAGTTTCGATCCATTTTAAATCAATTAGCTGGAATAAAAGTAGAGGTAGATGGAGAAGATGCTAAAGCAATCTTACTAAATAGTTTGCCAAAAGAATATTCGAGTATTGTTTTTACTCTTAGTAAGATCAATCCCAGTTTGGAAAATTTAATTTCCTCGTTGCTTGATGAGGAAGAAAAAATCAAAAGGTGTGTACCAGAACAAGAAACTGTCATGGTTGCAAACAATAAATCATCATTCCAGAAAGGTAAAAAAAAGTTTGTATCGTCAAAGAAACATCTTTTGTGTCATTACTGTAAACAACTAGGACATGGTTTTGTGAATTGTAAGAAAAGAGCTCAAGATCTCTTAGATGATAAGTTGGAACAAAAGGCTTTAGCTGCTGAAGAAGATTGGGATGATTATTCTAATCCTGCAAGTGACAATGAACCTATTAATTATTCAAGTGATGAAGATTATCTGTTTTGAGCATCTATCCTCATTTTGGAGGATGGAGGCAACGAGGCAGGAGGACAATCAGCGTCCTTGAGTTCGTCACTACCTCAGAGGCCGCAAACTACTTTAGTGACATCTTTGTGTCTTGTGTGATGAATAAGAATAGATGAGCATCCTTGTTCTGTGTGTAGTGCAGTGCTTGTGTGTCCCCCGTGATGATAAATTGTACCATTGATACTATTACAGGAAGTGTTCTTGATCAGACTGATTTGATGGTTGATGTGAATTGGTTGAACGGTCCCAATTCATGTATTCATCTAATAGGTTGAACGGTCCCTGGATGATGTAGTTCCCACAGTCAATGTTGAGGATCGAGACCATGTGCAAAGGCTACGGAGCGGCATGCTGCTTGGTTGAAGATGGTGTTTTCCCCATGTTCGCACTAAGGGGGGGAATGTTAGGATTTAATATCATAGTGCTCTCATTATTATTGTAATATTATTAATATGAGTTATATTATAACTCATTATTAATAATACAGGTTTGTTATATTGTTTCAACAATATAATTTTGTTATACCCGTAATGATATTAACGGGTGTTTTGTTGTGTGACTTCCTGGTTTGTAGGAAGTCAGTTTTCTATTTCCATGGCTATTTATTAGCCTCAGTATTATTTGTAATCTGTATGTTGAATAGAATATCTTTCTTTGTGTATTGAATATCATTTGTAAAATGCTTGCAGTCTGATCCAAATCAATACTTCACCATATCATCTTGCTCTAAGTCTCGAACCTATGTCTTCCTTTCCCTCATTCAGTTCACTATTTTACCAAGAAACCCTTACTCTCTTAGTTGTACCTTCACTTTTCTCTTCTTAATCCAGCAAACACATAGCAAATCTTACAATAGTTCATATACTTAACCTATGCAAAGTTGATCAACATGCCTCTTATGTTCATCATACTCATCATTCCATTGACCCGTGTTTATCTCATGCTTCTCAAATGCAAAATTGGAGTCATATTGTATAATTTCAAGGAATTCACTCAAAGAAACATCAATATCAACCAACAAACAATCAAGTTTTCTTACCTTACCATCATCATATGTATGATTTACTTATTCATTCTTGTACCTACCTATCTTCTATGAGTTCTTCATCCTATTTCCTCATTTCATTCTCTTTTTCTTGTACCTTACATGTTTCGTTTCTTTTCCATGCCATTCTTGGTTCCTTGTGAATTTCTCCTGTCTTTAAAAGACTTGATTTCTCTTACTTACCTTGTCCTTGTTCACTTATATTTTCATTCACTTGCTTTAGCTTGACATATTATCTCTATCTTTGTTGGTTTTGCATCCACTTATGCATCACATACCCATGATATTGAATGGTTGTAAGAGATTAACATGGCTCTTTTCTTCAATCATCTTTTTAAAAACCTCTTTATCTTGCTTTTCCACTTGCCTCAACCTATTTTCCTATTTTTTGATTGCTTATATTAGCTACAACCTTTGTCTATTCTTCACAAGTAATTTTATAGGCCACTTGACTTTATTCCTCATCACATATCCAATCTCTTCTTTCATCCGACTCTCATCTCTCATCAATTATCCAAGCTTCTCCATATCCTTTCTCAATTCTCTTAACTCTTTCTCCATCCACTCTTCTTGTCTTCTTACCTCTTATCTCTTCTTCTTGGCTTCTTCTTTCTTCTTTATTTCTATCTCTTCTTACTTATTCTTGTGGCTAATCATCTTCATCAACTCTTTCACTAACTATTCTCTATACATCTTTCCTCTTTTCTTATACTCTCAAGAAATTTCTCTTCACCTTGTTTCTTCTCTTCCACACCTCACCTAGGATTCTAACCTGGTCTTTTGGTGTCTTTCCACTCTCTTCTTTCACTCTTCTCAATCATTATTCACTTCTTCTTACTCTTCACCCGCATCCGTGAATCTCATTCACATACTCATATAATTCACTGTTAGACACAAGCAATATTTAATTATCAATAAGAATCCTTTTCTCTAATACCAAAATGTTGTAGAGATATATCAATTTTTAATGTAATCAACTTGTTAATAACAACTCAACAACTTTACCCAAAAGATCTGTAGTGAGGATCTTTTATAAAAATCCCGAATGGTTTAAAATTGCAATATTACACATGTATCAGTTTAGAGAGCTTCAACATGCCCTATACCCTACTCATATATCTCATCCAATGGAAAATTAGTCAGAAAAATGATCAAATAACATGAAAACCTCAATTACCATTACCTTCTTTCACTTATCTTCACTAGATTCTTCACTCAAATCAAATAACTTTTGTATTTTTAGCCTTCACCGACACTTTCCACTCCATGTACCCTATTCTAAAACTTCAAACAATGTTAAATCACACACTAACTTGATTCAAAAATATCAACAAATAAATTTTTCCATATCTTTCCAAAACTACCCTATAGTGTTCTTAAGAAAAATCACTTTGCATGGTTCATGGTTGGGGACTTCAGTGCATACCGTAACAATCTATAAACTTCCTTAATGAATCTTGAACTTTAATATGGTGTGTGTCAAGTTTTATGTTCTAACTCAAAATCCTTTTCTCCTATCACCTTTTCTCTCTTCTAGTTCACAAACCTCCTTTTAGCCATGTCTAGGTCCATTTTCCTACTTATATTTCTATGCATGAGGTTTCAAGACACAAAAAAAAAAATTAGATACCCATTTTCATGTTTCACCTATCTATAAAGTTTCGGGGTTGGATTCATATTTTAAACCCCCTTCCATAGTAACACAACCTTTCTAATTAGGTCTATGACTTTGACAAATCTCCTTTAGGGAACCTGGTAGATTTTTTAGGGTTTCAATGACCTCTTAACTCTTAAAACAAATAAAATAATCGGGTTAGTGTAGACGTTGGGGACAAAAAAGGGGTCATAAGTGGACATCATATTGCAAATAACAACATAATATCAACTTGTAGGGATTATTAACAATGCATACACTCAAAATTAGAAAAAATATATACCAATATGAATCGCAGACATCGGAATCTAGTTTCTAAACTACTAATTTTTTTAAAAATGGACAAGTTTAGCTATATTAAACACTCAAAATTCAATGACTTGGTATTTTTTTAAAATGCCTATAAGATTGTAGTCCGTTTTCCCATGATTTGGATGACCAAAAATTGATATATATATTTTTTTCTTTAGTGAGAAGTTATATGCCACTATCTATCTTGGGATAGATTTTATTTTGTATTTTTTGAGAAATATTTTATTTTTATGATTTTTTCCGTGAAAGTGGTCTGAAAACATAAAGAAAATAGAGCACTTTCTGTTTTCCTGCCATAACTTCATAAAAAATATTGAAATCAAATAATTTTTTTTTAACATGTATATAATTTCACCACGGTTGGGATGGTATAATTTTTATCACATTATGACAAGTGAAACAAAATTTGCAGTCTTAAATGTAGACATAAACATTCATGGGAAAAAGTGTCTTAAAGACCTACTATTAGTAAAAAATTATAAAATGATATTTATCCTATTCTATTCACTTTAAAATAAATATTTATACAAATCTAACAGTCTCCCCTACATGATGGTATCATTTTTATGACATATTTTTGACTTTTCGGCATGGTTCAAATCTGCGTAAGACTAAATTTGATGTTTTGTTGTTTTTCATGTAAAATTAAATATTTGATGTCCACTTAAAAGTCCCTCAACTTGCTGCACTTACCTAAATCTCTCCTAAATCAATAGATGCTATGTAAAAGGACTCAAGTCCTGGGTTTGGGAGTAAGGAATTCAAATCCAAATTTTTCTTTAAACCCTAACTATGGCTCTAAGATAGCCCGAGAAGACAAAATACTTACCAAATGCTCCATTATTCCTTTCAAAGCCTAAAATTTGGTGTTAAGGTCTATGTCAACCTCTTCTGGTCTTGTTCTAACAATGGCATTTGATTATGAGTACAATGTTACAAGCCACAATAAACTAACTTTGTGTGCACGTCGGGGAAGGATATATGAAACCCTCTCTCTCAAGGTTAAAAATTTTGAGTCCTTGAAGTGGATATTCCTTTGTATAACTAACTTCATCAACATAATCTCCCTGGTGGAATCATTCATCTCCAACAAGAAAATAATTGATCAAACTAAATTATGCACATTCGCAGTTTTTTTCCTTGTGATTACTTTAACATGCAAAAAGGAAACAATGAAGGATTCAACCTCTAGACCATTCAAGATCATGTAATATAATTTCATCCACTCTTCATCATGTGTTCATCCTTAAGGAACTTCATAATTAAGATCATATATAAAATGCCTCGAAAAAAACTTACAAATCTCATACTTACTATTTTTGCACTGATCCTATGCATATGTTTTCATGTAAGTAACATGGTAATTCACAACTTAATCTTTATTTATCTTCCTTGAATGGGTTATAAGAAATTCTTCACATACAAAAATAAAATCACCTCAATTTCTTAAACCACACTCAGAATCATCCATGACCAAGACAAGAGATTCATCTCAAAACAGAGTAATTATATATTTAACTATTTTTTTCTTACAAAATGCTTCACTTCTCCTCTCGATCCTTGAGGAGTTCCTCTCCATTTCTTCCTTACCTCCTCTAGGAGGGTAACTGATTCTTTCATTCAATTCAATATTCCTTTTATCTCATTACCCCTTTTTATTCAACACTAACTACCTTTTACATGACTCACATTGCCATACATAGGAATATTACTCCATTTTGAATATTTACTAACTCACACCTCATTCTAAGACCAATGAAAACATATTTAACTCCTCACACACACTTTGAACCATCCACACATTCTCTTTATTATTTTATCTACCATACTTTCACACTTACAACCTTAGAAGGTTTAAATTACAAAAGTGGAGGGAAATAAAATATTTTGAAACCTTTGATTGCTCAACCATCCAAGATTACCCTAACATACCGAGCATGTCCTCCATAACCATATATGAAGAATGGTTCACTTTAAGAACCCTCGAAAAAAGGAGGTGGAAAATCCCCAACAAATATTGCTTTGGCCACATTCACCACAAAGTCAAATTTTTGTAGGTTTCTGCATGAAATATTCACCTAGAAGTTTTAAGAGAGCAAGCAAGCAAGTCCCGTGGTGGTAAGGTGTTGTTTATGTGTGTCAAAAACACCTTACTTGTTGTGTGACAAATTTTTTTTGTTGAAACTTGTCAACAACATTTTTCATCACGCAACAATGAAGGCATTGTTGATGTGCATCAACAACATTTTGTTGTTGTGCATCGCAAGGTGTTGTTGACATCCATCAATAACATTTTTTTGTCATGTGAAAGTAAAAAGTTGATGCCCATCAAGCAAAACATTGTTGACGCAAGCGCCAAAAACTTTTTTGTCGCGCGATAGCAAAATTTTGTTGACACACGTAATAGAAACTTGTTGTTGTACGATAACAAAATTCTATTGACGCACATCAAAAATTCCTTGTTGTCACGTGACAAAAAAATGTTATTGATGGGCATCAACAAATTTTTACTATTGTGGGATAGCAAGGTGTTGTTGATGCACGTCAACAATAAGAAGCCCTAATTTTCCCTATAAATACCAACACAACCCCTCATTTTCACATTCTCATTTTCCGGATACCATATTTTTTCCTTCTCCGAGCACTTCTTGCTACAGGTACCATACGTCGACATCAATTGAAGTCTTCACGTCACCACAATCAAAGTCATGGCTTCTTCTACCCAAGGTGAACCTCAGGATCCAACACTCGGAGCCTCCAAGGGAAAGATTCAATACAGAAGTGCTATGTGCCCCCACATAAATGTAGTTATGGAAATGAATGCAAAATACAGGGATTTAATAGTAGCATCTGAATTCCAAGGGATTGTTAGCATGCCCAGTTTGAGGTTAACCATCAGATTCTTAACTTCCTTCTTTCATCCTACAATACGTGAGAAAACAATACTTTTCTTTGTTACATTGGAAGATCGGCGTACATTCTCCTCGGTGTCGAGCCTATTTATATCCATTGATTGACAGTGCCTCCTTTTAAAAATGTGTCAATAGTAAACACAAAAAAACCCTCACTGAAAATGATAAGATTTTCCTTGAATCTAGTTATGGTTTCAATGTTGATTGTAAGTGTAATTTTCTCTCATTTGAATGTTTTTTATATTAATTCAAATTGATATTAATTTCGATGAATTTTGTAGCTCATGTCAAAGCAAATCAAGACAAGGAGTGGATACACAAGATGTTACACACCACTTTCTTGTTGCCTTGATTTCTTTGTTTCAAGCTAGAAATATTATGCAGGGTTGACAAACTGACATTCCAAATTGGGTTGTTGCATACATTCTTGCAACAATCGAAAAAAAAATTTGACTGGTGCACATTTCTATCTAACAAGATAAATGCTGACATTACCAATGCATCAATTTCATAAAAACCAATTATTCATTCAACAAACTATATCCTAGCTCTTTATTATGAGGCTTATTATAATTTAAAAGATGAACCAACTCCAACTTGCACAAACGAGACAATGAAGAATTTGTCAATTCCACTTGAAGAGCAAGAGTAAATAGTTCATATTCCATCTTTACAAAGGGTAGTTTTTTTATGTTTTTCTCATTCTGATCGAATCTTTGTGCACTAATATAATGTAATTATGATTGAATCTTTTCGTATGCATAAAAGATTTCGGAGTCACTTCCACGAAAAAAATGCATCGAGAGGAAGAGGCCAACAACATGTTGAGGCCTCGGGAGAATCACAATCTGAAATCAAATTTCACTCATCAACTGATGCCCAAGTATTTGCATTAACGAAATGACAGAGACATAATACCCTTAACATTCAAAGTAGGGTTGTTTACATTTTTATTTTACCATTTAATGATTTACCATATTGAATTGACATGTAGTTCCTACACTTGCAGGGACTTTGGACTACATGTGTGCTTCAAAGAAAGCATCACCAACTCACTCGGTATAATCTCATGTAATTTTCGAATCTCAACAACAATTACCACCATCGATCCAACCAAAACAATTCAAACTCTGTCATAGCCCCCCATGTTACACAATCAATTCATACCGCAACAAAATCCCGCTCAACAAGGTATGAATTCATTTATTTTGTGATTTTTTAATACTTTTACATATTATTTAGTAATTACTAATGATTTTGTTCTTTCTATTCAAATTTGATAGCAATCCTTTGTCTTCTACTCAAAATCTGTAAACCCTAGCTACTTAATTAACCCCGCAATTACGATTCAAAATGACGACCAAAGGTTCAATAAAAAGACCATTGGTAAACACATGCCGATGATTTTGGTCCCTAGTAGGACACTAAACATTCTCTCATCATTTACTATTCTGACCCTCTCTTTTGCATTGTCTGTCCCACTGCAACATGGCAATCAGTTTGAATCAAATAACATTAGAAGAAGATTATTTGGGTATTGATAGCATAGTGACCCAAATATTTTTGCAACACACGTGATATGATTTAGGGCCAGCAGGTATATTTCCATCTCAATGTACTTTTAAATTTATTTGATTTTTCAACATTTTAATTTCAATTTAAATATTAATTTCTATTATTTCTATTAGGATCGAGTGCTCTCAAAAGCAAAAAGAAGCAAAGCAGACGTTTCTCAACTCGAAAGCTATCATGTTTCTCCTTCAAAATCATCCTCTTCTGATACAGATAGTGATGAATTACCAACATTTCCTCTAGATAACTTGATTGTATATGATTTTCAATCCCACATGAATGAATTTATCATGCCTCAAATCAGTGAGCTCATTCAATGGGAGAGAAGGGAAAAAGTATTAATATCTGAGATAGTAAGTCGTTATGATAACCATTGGCAAAGAGAGATCTTATTTGCAACAGTCAAAAATCAACCTGCGAAGATGGATGCATTATTCATCAGAGCTAAAAGTGGGACTGTCACATATAACAACACCTATAATGACAATATTTTAGATAAAGTATTAAATAGATTGGAAAATATCAGTGTTGAGGCCCATGCCTATTTCAATAAATGGTCTAAGGACAAGGAAATGGTGGTGATTGCAAACGCCGAAAGAGATAGAGATGTCGTAAGTATAATTTGTTTCAAAAAGATTTTTTATTAATTTTAATAAAAAAATTAATATGTTTAATTGACTTCACTCTTTTTGTTGCAGCTGAAATATGAAAATTTAAAGATTCAAGCTAAGGTGTTCCAAGTTCACTTGGAAAGAACAAAAAAAGTTTATCCACATCAATTAAGATGAAATAAAATATTGTTTTGGTCAAAAACAAAACAATACACTTAAACAGAGATAATTAAAGAGAATGGCTACAACCACGATATTTTATTTAAAGCAAAGCAAGTGGTAGATCCTTATTTGACATCCCATGGAGATGCTACAAAGGAAGAAGAAGCAATCGTTAAGAACCTAGACATGACTGTTGAGGATTTGATTAGTTTAGGGATAATTGAGGCAAGGAATATAGTAGGGTCTGGTGAAAATGTTAATGATTGAGGCTTGAGGATTGGGGAACCTCAAAATTGAAACTTTAAATATTTTATATATAGAAGAATGAAAGTTGATACTTGAATATTTGTTTAATTTGAAGTTTGGATTTAAAATTTATGCAATATTATCTTTGCTTGCAATGATGGTGATAGTTACATTTATCATTAGATGTGGATGTTTGGATAATGAAATTAGAGTAGATGTGGTTATAGTTATTATCCATTTATTCATTTAGAATGTGGTTTTATGTGGACATTAGGTGTGGATGTCTAGATAATGAAATTAGAGTAGATATGGATGATGATGAATTGTACGTGACTAGATGAATTATATGTTGTTATATTTTTATATAGAATTTCTATATTGTATATGGTGTGTATGTTTGATGGATAATCATGATTCATGGATTTAAACTTTATGTAATATTATCTCTACTTGCAATGATGGTCATGATTACATTTTTCATTACATGTGGATGATGACATCTAATATGTTTGATGACATTAGAATAGACATTAGAATGGATCATCCATTTATTCATTTAGAATGTGGTGTTATGTGGATAATGAAATTAGAGTAGATATAGATGATGATGAACTTTATGTGACCAAATGATGATAATGGATAATTGTTTTAAGAAAATTAAGAATGTGGTGTGACAAATACATCTTAATACAGTAAAATCTTCTTCTCTCTATTTTAAATTTTGAACTCTTTAATATGTATATCGTTTCTTCACATTTATTTTCAAACCTTTATATTGAATTGAAACGACAAAGCTCAAAGGAAAAAAAGAATGTGGTATGACACATATATCTTAATATAGTAAAATCTTCTTCACATTTAAAACTATGGCTAAGATAGGGTTTAAGGTACCTCTTATCTTCTTGAGCAAGCTAGATGACCTTCGATTCTTGAGAATTCAACACGAAAAATGGATAAGGATTAGAATAAAAATGGGTGAGTTTCTGATAATCTCAGTCCCAAGAAGTGAGAGCTTCCTTGGATGGATGTCAACCCACATTTTTCATAAACATCAATGAAATGAAGAGAAATTAAAATGTAGAATCCAGATCTAACCTAAGCAAATTAAAGCAAACCAGAACTTGTTCATATCGAAGGTGACACAAATATCAAGAATGCACTACATAGTGGATGACAACTGTACCAGACACTAAGCATGGAAGAATATGTAGAATCCATATATGAGATTTGAAGACCTTGTAAAATACAATATCAAAGTGGTTTGAAAATTAAAAATACCAATGAAATAAATCTGATTTTAATAAATAATAGTATTTGAATAAATGTAGATATACATACCTGTAAAATAGCCTCCTCACTTTGTCAATATTTACATCTCGTAATTACAATTTTATTTATGTAAAACTATAAACAATTAAATTAGAATCTATTAATATGAAATTGAATAAATAAGAACAGTTAAAGTGTAATGTCAAGGTGATACCTATTTAAATCTGAAATAATCCATTTTCAATAGCTTCTTCATATTCAATATTTGCATCCACAGAGTTTGAAGATGCACCACTTCTAGTCTCATCGTTGAGATTACTTGGACTCGTAACAATATTATTTACACCTCTTCTTTCAGCAAGGGAATTCTAATGCACAATAGCTTTGTCAAAAGGAAAGGTTTCCAAAGAATAGTGAGAAACATAACACCTTATGCAACTTTGGATATTTTTATCCAACATGTTTCTCAATTTTGATTTAATAAAAGATAAAGCACTGAAAAATCTTTCATCCTCCACAAATCCTAAAATCATTTTTGGCATAACTCATACAACCGAAAATATTCACTAATGTCTTCCTGTAGCACACTACTTTGGTAGATTGTTTGATAGAGCCTTGTAATAACACCACTCTCTGAAGGTTCGTCTAATATTTTATCTTTGTCACCTCATTGTCATCGCAAAATTAGTTGATTGAGTCTTTATTAAATCAACATTCAGTATACCTTTTATTTCAATACCCTCAACCTCTGATGTCTTGCTGAAATGATCCAATATTGTACCCATGTATTTATGGAAAAGCTTACTTATAAAATCAACACGACCACCTTCTATATTCAAAAAATTTGGATTCATCACACCCATGGCTTCAAGAATTTTGTCTTGATGAAACGTTCTCTAATTTCTGATGCTAAGGATTATGTAATTTTTCTAAGTTTTATTCTTGTTTCAATTACTACATAATCAAACAAATTTCGTGTCACAAGAACTTCTTCTTTTTCCGTTGATGTAACATCTTTACTTTTTTGTAGAATGTGCAGTGGTATCTCTTTCCCGCTAACATGGATACAGAGGTGATCATGGATATTAAATCTCAAAAATTTATTGGGATGGTTAAGATCCAATAAAACTTTCCAGTTATCAAAAACAGGTGTATCAAAACTATCCAGGGAAGTGTATAGGGCATCAAGACTCATACATACCATTTTTCTCATCCGTATAAAATCAAAAATATAGGTTAATCTCCCCTATGCATGCTTCATCAATGTATTGATCTCCTAAAACATTGGAAGAATGCCTACCAATGTAAGCAATGTCTCTAAATCAGTTAGATGGAACAACAAGTCCCTCGCCATGTCAATTTTATGATGATATTTGTTCATGAAACCAACCAACGAATGATACTCCTCACGCACTATGCATGTAGGCTAATACAAAGAAATCCACCTTGTCTCAACATCCTTGAAGTTTTTGCCATTTTTTTATTAAGGGCAAATAGTTTTGAAGGGACTATACCCTGTATACAAAAGGGCTCAAAAGCCAGATAGCAAAGGTGAGAGAAACAACCCAGAGAAGGGCAAAACGGCCAACCTAAGAGGGCTCAACAGCCAAATATGACAATACATGTGAAGAAAGGATCCAAATGAACAATGATCCAAAAAGAAGCAGAAAAGATCAAAAAGAAACCAAAAGAGATTCAACATATAAAACTCCGCCAAAAAGTAGCTCCAGAACCGCCAGATAACAGCAACTTCGCAGCCAAAAAATAGCAACACAACAACCCGTTACTTGATAGCCCTATCAATCTTGGTCTTGATAGCCTACAAAGCAACATGAAGAAGGCAATGACAGTGGCCTGAGAGGAGTCTTTCATATCTACCTGAGCAATTGCAATATCCCTTTTCTCTTTAGGGCCCCAAATGTCTTCATTAATCCCACTTAAACTGCAAACACTATGAACATGTTGTTCAATGAAATTATAAATGCTTTTAAGGGCAGATAATATGCAGTCATTGTGACTTTTTGCATTCCCCATTCTGCCATCCAAAGACTGTAACTTCTTGAATACTTCAGCAATAACCCCCTCTTCATCATCACTTTGAAGAATTCCTTTTCCCTTAGCTCTTTCCATATTTTTTATAGTCCCTTTGAGCTCTTGTATCTCCTTTTCTAACCTGTCCACTCTATCCATCAATTCCTCCTCCTTGGGCTCCTCCATCGGTTTCATCGATATACGCAGGAGGTTCTCAAAGCAAGTTCAGTCTTTATGGCTCCTTAGGACCCATTGAGAAGAAGGGATTTTAGCTTTTATGCTCTTGCTTTATAGAGTTCAATTGATCGATCATAAAAATAACACAAATATTATTTCTTCTTGATACATACAATGCATATGTATAGGAGAGATTGCTCCTAAATATGAGGAACTACAATTCCTCAAATATCTCCTGCAACTTCTCCTAAAACAATAATCTATTCGTGATATATTGTTGTAACAATATATCACCAAATAATATATCCATAAATATAAGTTGTTAATAACAACTTATATACTAACAAAATATATACGTGATTTGTTATTACAAATCACTCATTAATTCTTAATCATAGTAAACATTAATATTAATTTCCTAACATTCCCCCCCTTAATGTTTACATGGTACAACATATCTCGTTCATCGATTATAGCCTCGCACTCTCGTGTGCTCATGACCAACTCCGTAAATGCAAGCATTGGGCTTGCACAAAACTCGAACATGTGCCTATGCACATTTCTTCCACTGATGGTTTTCTCCGGCTTCTACCAACAACCTTACCAATTGGTTTTGCAGGTGTACCAATAACCTTTCACACTTGGTTTTGCAGGATTACCAAAAACCTTACACAATTGGTTTTTACAGGTTTACCAAAAACCTTACACAATTGGTTTTTACAGGTTTACCAAAAACCTTTACATCATGATTGCTACAATACTTTTTGATCAATATTATACAATGTCACTACAAAAGGGAATCATGTAGGAAATACTGCTTTCAAAACTGAACAATAAAACATAATGGAAATGGAACAATGAGACCATGTTCCCCCCCTCATTGTGAACATTTCACTTATTCAATCAAGAACACTGAAATCATACTGCACACAACAAACTGCAATTCAGAAATGAAAGAACACTTACACACACACTATCACCACAACTTCATGCGGCCCCGTCATTGGCGACTGACGAGAGGTCGCTGAATGATCTCCATCCTCCTGTGCCTCCGTCCTCCAAAGTATATGTGCTGCTAACTCAGTAGGTTGTGAACATGAAGCACATTTATTTTCACATTGAGCTTATTCTTTTCTTCCCTCCCGCAATGTGAAACACTTTATTTTTCCAGACGTCGGGTAACACCGAAAATGCGTCGTAAGGCATTTTGTTTTTAATTTTCAGAATTTTACAATTAGATGGCTCAACACTTGATAACAACTAAAAAAGTAATCACACATTACATTTTACTATAGACTTATCTAATGAAGAACTATGACACACTATACAAACACCCAAAAACCTATATGGATCTATAGACAACTTTTATTTTTAATAAGACGATGATAATGACACAAGATTTAGAAAATGACTATTAAAAAACCTAAAATCACCTATATGACATTGACTACCTATTATTCACCTAAACACAATTTAACAATATTGACAATACAACTTTTGTTTTTTCAACGTAACAATTTGACATAGACAAATTAATACTTTTGGCAATAAAAAGACTATACCACTGAGACTATAACATACATGGGTTTCTAAGACAACAATAAATACCTATGACTAATGAATATTATCCCACCAACTATTAAACATAGCCTAAATACATAAATGGCTTTCTCACTTATCTTAATGACAATTACAATAAAGACATCTGACCAGCGAGCTCCTTCAACCGTGGCATTACACAATCTTGGTAAGATCCTTGCAATCGGCATATGGTTGGAATAATTCTCCAAATATCTTCACTCTGAACAATACGCAGGCCTGCCCAATGGATGATCGACTGTGCATACATATAATATGATTTGATATGCTGACAAATGCCGATGGAAGTCGCAATGTCCACTGTGTCAGGTACGTGGAGACTACAGCTGTGAACAGCTTGACAACTGGCTGGAAGGAGCTTAAGATGGGCACGCCGCACCAATCCACAATCAGATTTTTTATAGTATTGTAATCAAAACAAATCTTATTTTCAAACCATATCTTCCTATGTTGATCTTCGACAAGATTACATTCTCACAAAGAAATCCGCTGCATAATTGTAATTAGAACTGTATATTGCAATAAATCCGTTGCACAATTGTAAGGAGAAAATATATATCCTTTTTAACTTGACGCATCCTTTACCATACTTGTCCCTTTTGATCTGCTCAGTCTAATGAATGCACAACTACATGTATAAATAAATGATTGAACTGGCAGTCCTCAATGAAATGTAAGACGCCTGCAGAAATCGTGCCTCTCCTATACGCCAATCGTGTTAGCAATTGTACTTAGAAGTATATACGTTCAAACGAATTACAAAAAATTTGTGCTCTCTGTCTGCTAATAGAAAAAAACACCATGAATGAACAATCTATTGTCTGTATGTCCCGGATGGTGAGAGATGTGTGTAGAAGACTAGTACCGATTCAAATGGTAGTACTGTATCTATTATTTCAGAACTTCAAAACTTTAATCAATACACTAATAACTCAAACTAAAAACTTTATTCTTCACTCAAACATGATCTCTCATTATCGGGAAACCAAAAATTTGGAGAAGCCCTTCAATATCTTTAACACTCCATGAAGTAATCCTCTCTAATTTTCGTCGCAGATTCACCGCTCACGATACCAAATATAGAGTTCAATTGATCAATCATAAAAATAACACAAATATTATTTCTTCTTGCTACATACAATGCATATGTATAGGAGAGATTGCTCCTAAATATGAGGAACTCCAATTCCTCAAATATCTCCTACAACATCTCCTGCAACTTCTCCTAAAACAATAATCTATTCGTGATATATTGTTATAACAATATATCACCAAATAATATATCCATAAATATAAGTTGTTAATAACAACTTATATACTAACAAAATATATACGTGATTTGTTATTACAAATCACTCATTAATTCTTAATCATAGTAAACATTAATATTAATTTCCTAACATGCTTTTCTTTCTAGGAGCAGCGGATTCAATCTTCCTTTTCCAGGGGGAGTGGAAGCGGTGTGAGCAAGTGGAGGTATGGAGGAAGAAGGTGGGGTAGGATTTATGGGGGGGCAGCTAGAACAGTGGCGATGGATCAGGAGGATAAGCCCTTGGTGCAAAGGGACAGCCCTAGAGTGGCTCTGAACTTCCCTAATTGATTTCTCCAATGAGTTTATCAAATAGTGAGGAAGCTGATGATGATATTTCTACGAAAGTGATTAAGAAATATCAAATGTTTTTGAGGTATAGTCACAAATCTTCCTTCAAGAGTTACATACCTAACAACCATCCTGGCAAGCTCAACAAAAGGCTTAGGAATCGACGCCACCTTGATGCCAGCAGTCACGAATTCAAGATTCTCCCCATCGTCCAGGAACTTCTTGGTCTCCACCTCCCTGTCCACCTTCTTGAAGAATTTGGTGCCCTCCAGGCTGAGGCCCGTGATCTGGGCGATGAGCTCTTCCATGATCTCAATCTCCATGTTACTATATTTGACAATCGATTCTTCCATCCCTGGGTGAATCTGATAGAAATGTCTTGGTCAAATCCTTGAATCCTTTCAATTAAATTAGACAGACCCCGATTTGAAGGTAGTTCCAAAGCACCGTATCCTCTTTCCACGCCGGATTGTGGGTCGGTTCAGTTTTGCAAGGTGGACCCCCCATGTTTCCACTGTTCCTTTTCCTATTCTCAATGGTAAAAATGCTATCACTATGCGGGACAGGCAGAGCTTTGATGTTGGTTTTTGAATCTTTCCTTTCCGTGAAAGCAGGTTTAATTATTATACCATACTTGTAATTATTTCCCCACTCCTCGGCTTTCCTCCTATGCCTAGAAATGATGACAGTCCATCTCGCACATATCACATCAATCATCCATATCTTATGTGATGTCATCATATTGTACTTGAGGATCCACACATTAGCGTCCATATTACAGCCGTTAGTGCTGATTTTTAATTCCTATGGAAATTTTTTAATTCCTATGGAAAATTTCGAAACTCAAGAAATTGCTTTGGGCTGCTTTTCATATAGGCATGCATTTCTCTATTAAGGTCTTCTACTTTTACAACATTTTTGTATTTGCTTACTAATTTGATATGCTAAATTCATTTTGTGAGCCATATAGTGAATTTCTTACATATAAGGGGCCAATGATGTTTTTTGCAATAGAACACATAGCCCAATTCTATGACCCTACATGACTGATGCACCATCTTCTCCCATGCATACCAACTTCATAGCAATTTCATTTGTAGTCATGCCAGAAATTTCTTTCAAAAGAGAAATAACTAGTTTATATAGGTTTTCTGCATTAAAATTTTCAACAATTTTCTGAACACCCAATAGATGCGAGAGTCCTCATATGATTTTCTAAAGTGTAAACATGTATACATACATGTTTTCTTACAAATGTTCAACAGGAAATTGACAATTTTCAAGCATGACAACTATACCCCTGTGCCAAAATTTTCAATTCTATCACTCCAAGACACCCTAAATATTTCAGTAAGTCCAAATGACCTCCCAAATAATGTTATACCATTCCCCTAGGTGATTTAGGAAATTCCATTCATTCCCCCTAGGTGATTTTAGGAGTTCATTTGTAAAGCTACAGGAAGTTGTGGGAAGGGCTATCATTGGCCTTCCTAGAGCTGGAGCAACCTCACAGAGCTGAGAAGAAGAGCTTAAGTGGATTTGGAGGTCATCCAAATGTCATGGGACATCATGGATATGGTTCAAGAAGATTTTGGAAGGTCTCAGAGAAGTTGGGGCAGTTTCGCTAGAATTAGGGTTCACAGGCCTAGTCAGTGCACAGGCCAAAACAACTATTGGGCTTCGAAGAAGATTCTAGGAGCTCTAGATGGAGTTAGAAGTAAAAAAAACATCTCCAAAAATAGTATTCCAATACCTACATGATGGTGGAATCATATTTTTCACAACACCTTGGCACATAGGATTTTTAGGTAGTTTTTCTCAGGTATAAGTGGAGTCTAAAATAAAAATATGATTTTCAAGGATTATATGGTTGAATAAAGACATGATACCCCCACAATTGGATTAAAAATTCCATTTCTAGTCAGGATCATATAAAATTTCACCAAGAAATTCCACCAAGATCTCAAGTTATCATCATCCCAAGTTTCCCTCTCAAAGGCAGTTCAAGAGTTAGTCAATTTTGGGAGGACACATGTCAACACCAGGAGCTGGTGGGATTTCATGTCCCCGACATCCCTAAGGTCAGGTACACCAACCTTGGAAAAATGTGCCCAGCCCCCATGTGACCTCTGGGACCCTCATGTGACCTCCAGACTTGATTTCAGCCCCTAGGTACATTTTTGGAGCATCCATTCCCTATCGTCGGATCAAGCGCCATGTGTCAGCTCCAGGACCACCATGGAAATTTATGTCCCTCAAATCCCTGAGTTTAGGGACATCAAACATGAAAAAATTACCCAACCCATATGGGGAGTCTTTTGGTCATCCATGTGACCGACTTTCAACCCCTAGGTGCATTTTTGGAGCATCCATTCCCTATTGTCGGATCAAGTGCCACGTGTCAGCTCCAGGACCACCATGGAAATTAATTTCCCTCATGTCACTTAGGATAGGGACATAAAACATGAAAAAATGCACCCAACCCCTATGGGGAGTCTTTTGGTCATCCATGTGACTGACTTTCATCCCCCAGTGCTTTAAAGCAACTTTTCTCACCTTCATTCCTGTCATCGAGATCGCCACATGTCGTCCTCTTGACCACCATGGAATTTGATGTCCCTCATGTCCCTGAGGTTAGGGACATCAATTCATGAAAAATTCACCCAAGCTTCTCCTTCCATGATTTCAAAAATTCAAAAAAATCTAACTGTCACTTCAAGATTGCTTCCACTCCGTGCACAAATTTTCTCCATTCTTCCTCTGTAACTTCTCACCACCATTCCTCCATTGTTGAACCTCAAACTAGACCTGCCAAAAATTAATTCCCTTCACTCCATGAAAGCACACAGGTCCTAGAAGGAAAATTGGAGCAAACACAGAAGGAGAAGCACAACAAGAAGAAGGAGAAAATAGAGAAAACTCCATGGCCATGAAACGAGAAGTTGAAGAAATCTCCCAAATGGATGCGTGAAACAAAAATTTATATTTTTATGTTCATTCCTATACCTAATTCCATCAAGAAGACACCTTCAAACTCTCCTCTTGTGTAACAGAGCATCCACAGTGAAGAAATCCCACTTCTGGCTCAACGAAGAAAAATTCAATTTCCCGTCAAACTATTCGGTGAAATAAAGTAGAATTTCATGTGAAGAACCAGTAGAAAAAACCTATCACAGTGAAATTTATTTCATCATAAATGGAGGGAAAAAATAGACCTACAATTTTGAGGTCCATTAATGGCTGCCACATCCAGAAGCATTGTCAGGTCTAAAATTTGAAAGTTTAAAATGTCATGGACTATTAAGCAAGCGGATCTAAAATTTTAGAGGGTGATATTGGGCAAAAATCCATATCAAAAACTTCATTTAGCATCAATCGGACCTCCAAAATCCCAATTTCTAAAAATATCAAGTCAAGTAACAAAAGAACCTACGAAGAAGCGAAGACATTGGAGGTGCACGACAACCGATAATTCATTGGAACAGCAGACATTTTTGACACTTACTAAAAATAATAAGTGGTCCCACAGACACCTGCTAAAAATAGAAAGTCACACTGAAAGATAAATTTTGGAACAATGGGACATTGAACTTCATCGCATCATAACTTCATCGCATCAAAGCTTTCCATGATTGAGGACCATCGAGCTTCATCACGGGAAACATCTTCTCCTCCTCTCTCTCTCCCCCTAAATTTATCTCTCTTCAAATGTTCTAATTCTTTGTTGGGGTTTGCACTTTTTGATATGCCTTTAAGTCACTTAAAAGTGACTTTAGAAACATAATGTAAATTAATTTGCCTTGATTTTATAAAAGGGACTTAATATTTTGTAGGAATATGAATAGTCTAAAGTTAGAAATAAGGCATATGGAGGGTCATGAGGAAGATGATAAGTCACCTCTCATTCTATAAATTGTAACACCATTCCCATTTCAAAGGGTTGGTCATTAATTTTGTAAGCTCAAGAGTGCATTCTACCTTGAGAGAACAAAGGAGATATCAAAATTCTTCCTTCCCCTTCTTAATTTCCTCCATTTCTCCATTATGTACGACTTTTGTTTGAGAAATTAATACAAGAATAAGGATTTTCTATATTTCTTCGACTAAGGAATTTCTTGATACTTTATGTTCATCAAATTTCATTTGGTCTTAATGATGCTTACAAAGTTGTTTCTTCTCATAAATGCATGTGATGATACTTCTAACTAGTGTGTGTGCAGGAATCTGATTTCCTACCCTGACATTAGTTCTCCTACCTCTTTTCTCACTCCCCTTTCCCACACTTTAGAAAAATTCCTCTCTAGCAAGTAATTGCTAGCTTTGATATAGGGTCGTGGAGTGTCCCCTGTTATATCCCTAGTTAAAATGCCACCATATAAATCTACCTTTTCATGTGCATGCATATACGGAAGCTGCACTCATTAAGTAGAGGGACTTAGATTCCCAGAGCATTGGCAAGAAATCCACAATTTTGTCCACCTAAAAATTTTCTCACCAACAATACCCATGCAGTGTTGTCAACAATTGTCACTTCATCAATTGACAAAGAGATAAACTTTGCATTTTTTACACACTCTTTCAAATCTTCCTTCTCAATCATAACAAGGCATTTAGCCATTTCCCATGCATTGTTTTCTAACCAATGAGACTAGGGAACATTATGCATTCCATTATATTGATACAAAACTTTGAAATCGATAAAATCTGAAATCGGTCTTCCTTTCTTAAGGATGTGGAATAAAGTAGAAAATTGTATGAGTTTAGCATGCAAATTTGATTGATTCATCTTACCAATTTGTGATGTGATCGTTCCACCATTTTTGATGAGAATTTTGTGTCTTTTCTGATCTACCTCATATTCTGCTGCATATTTCACATGCATGCATTCTTTTTCATTTTTCCATTTGTGTGTTTTTATTTTCTAGCCATTTTCCCCAGTTACAATGAAATATTGTTTTCCACAGTGTTTTTCAATTGTGTCCAACTTCAGTTGCATTTTTTTGCCTTCCCAATTTCGACGTACATATTTTACATGTACATTCTGATGAAATTTCTCTAGAATTAATGGTAATTTGTACTGGAGTTCTATTTATGGAAAATTTTCAGCCAAGTCAAACTTGTATGTCCTCCTAAGTGTCCACATATTCTTGTTCGTTTTCACAGTTTTACTTTTACGTGTAGAGATTTTAGGAATATCACAATCATCAGGTTTCCTTTTCCATGAACCACTATTTGCATTTGAATTTTGTGTTGCATTTTTACTCCTGGTTGCACATCAACAAGAATATCTTCAAGCTATACCATCTTAACTAGAATATATTCAATCCTTGGCATGGTATCATTATAGGTGTTATTTGGCTGATACTGAGTAGAATGCATGTCCACTTCAATAACACCTTCCACACAAGTTTGTGCTCGATTGATTTTAGTGGGAGATCTATGGGTGTTGGCGGTTGTGGTATCTAAACTAGTAGAGTTTCCAAAATACTTGAACAAATACTTTTGAGTTTTTTTGTAACTTGTTGGGTGTTCTGAGAACTAGCAGCTTCCATTATTTTGAGTGTGATAAATTTGAGTTAAATAAGCTCTTGTTCATTCACATGAGACACACCTTGTCATGTGTCAACAAACACACCTTATCACATGTCAACAATAGTTCTCTGTCACATGTCATAAGGTTATTCTTGTCACCCATCAACAGAGCCTTCTTATCACCCGTCAACAAATATTTCTTGTTGCTCTTCAATGAGCCTTCTTGTCACCCATTAATAGAGCCTTATTGTCACTGTCAACAAAGCCTTCTTGACACTCTTCAATAGAGAATTATCATCATGCATCAAAGAAGTATTCTTGTCAAGCGTCAAAATTTTGTTCTTTTCACCCATCAATAAATCCTTCTTGTCGCATGTCAGTTGAATTCTTTTGTGCGAAAAATGTACTTGTGTACTAGCCTCTGTTGCTTTGCAAGTTTTTGTACTTGATAATAGATATGCCCCCATGTGGTATGAGTTAGCAAGTAGTGTTCTACCCAATGAATAATATAGGATTATATAGGGGATATTTTAAAGAGGTAGGTGAAGCCGACCCCTAAAAAATTAAACTGTAATTTTTAGGTGAACATGTCAATGACCCGTGCCAGAAAATTCACCTTTTCAATTTTTTCTAAAATGGAATATTTTCCATATTACGAATATTCACCACTAAAAAAATCCTTGGTATAAATAATAATTTTTCAATTTTTATGTCCTTTGATGATGCTCCTACATAAAATTATGTTTCTATATACTTTTATGTGTTTTACTATGTATATTGTTGTTTTTACTATGATACGATTCTATCTTATGACACACTTGGTTTATACTCTTATGATTATAATATTATCTTTACTATGGATTTTGACGTGTTTTTGTGTCAAACAATGGTCATTGGTGTTGTCATTTATGTCAAGTGGAATTGATGGAAAAGGGGTGAGTGGTGAAGAGAGGCTCTATAAGAAACATGAAGGTTGATCGGTAGTGTCTTCTTAGTGATAGTCAAAGCTTACAAATATGTTCCAAGATGGTTTTAGGATATTGTAATGATTGGTATGAGTGCTCTCATAGTCGGTTGAGCCATGTGTTTAAAGTGAAAACTAGCCAAGAGGCCATGGTGTTTTATTCTCGGCATGTATGAGTTTTGTTCCAAGATTGTAAAGGATGAAGAAGAAATGTACTTGAAAAGTGAGGTTAATGTCCCCTAAGTGCTCACAAAATCCCTTTAGCCAAATATATGATAAAATGTGAATTTATCCTATTTCTATGCATGAAGGTATGTGCATACTAGAATTTTTATTTCTTGTTAGTTAGAGGACCACACACTCAAGACAGTGTGTAAGAAAAATCTCAATTACTTAGAATTTTTTGAGAAAATTGAGAAAATAGGCCTTTACGGTGTAGTGCAAACTTTTGGTGTGTGGATGGAACAAGTTCCCTGGGAAATAAAGTTCTCCGTATGGGTTTTAGAGCCATGGGACAAAGGTCTCAATGTATTGTAGATCGGGAGAGTGATGCGACACACGAGTGTGGGTGGAATGAGTTCTCTCGGGAACATCGGCTCCCATGAGCGGTCTTGTATGAAAGGAAATGGAGTTAATGCATTTAAGAAGCAAGAAAATGTGGAGGAATAAGGTTTAGATGGAACAGTTCCTTGTGGGATGAAGTTCCATGCAAGCCACTTTAAGCTGCAACAAAGGATTTGTATAAGTAAAAGACTCAAGTGAAGTAGGGAAGTAGGGAGTGTAGATAGAGCAGGGTGCGGAGATTTTTTTTTGGATGGAGCAGTTCTTATGAGATACAACTTCCCCGTAAGCCATATCGAGTTGCAACTCAATGTATTATAGAGAGATAAGGAATTAGAAGACCCAGTAGCGTGGAACATTTTTGAGAAGAACAGTTCCTTGTAAGCATCTATAGGCCGCAACACGAAGGAAAAGGAGTGTGTTGAGGGAAAAGAAGGATTTAGGATAACAAGATGCATGTAGAACAAGTTCCATGGGAACTAAGGTTCTCTGCAAGGAATTCTAACCCGAAAACCAAGCAAATACCGAGCGATGCGAAACTACGAAATAAATGGAACACATGGATCAGTTCAAGAGAAGGGTAGTTCCCAGAAAGTCACTGCGAGCTGTAAATAAAGTAAAAGGAGTAAAGTGCATGATAAAAGGGATGTGGAATAACCAAGGGATAAATTCCCCAGTTCCTTAATACCTCCATTTACACGAAACTTTGAGTTATCTGATTATCAAAGGGATGAAAACATAAAGTATATAAAAGGTTATAAAGTGAAATATACATGTTATTGTGGACGAGTGCATGTCAATTTGGAACTCAGTTCCCCACGTATCCTCCATACCTGCATTGTAATAACTTTTACCATATTTGTCCAAATTTATCAATTTTGGACTTTTGGGAAAGGTTGTTTCGTGTTCTTTGCCATGAAATATGAAAAGTCGGAATATGAAGAGACAGTATAGAAGAAATACCATTTTCTTGTTGTACATGGGAAGTGAATGTGAATGGTTAGATGTGGACATATAACAGATATAAAAGAAGGATTTTGAACATGAATATGTTGTTGAGAGAGTGCAGAGTGAGGGCATATTGTGATCAATTGAGAAGTTTTTGAATGCATTGAAACTAATTTGGTGATGAATGTAGAGGAGAAGATATAAGAAAGGTGAGTTGAAAAAGTGGTCATAATCAGTTGTGGAAGACAACTTAGTAAAGTGATCGAGTTTTATAAAAATTCTAAGTTGCAGCTTAACATATAGGAAGTTGAAGCCTCCTTGTAAGTAGCATCTTACTAAAGGTCAGTTGTAGTTATACCGAATTAGGGGTTGAAGCCTCCTTGTAAATAGTATATTACAAAATATTAGTTGTTGTTGGTTAAATATGGGAGTTGAAATTTCCGAGAAAAGTCAAGAAGCTTGTCAAAGACTTCATAGCGAGTTTGGTTAAATTTTGAAGTTGTAGCTCCATGTTGAGTTGAAGCTCAACCATGAAATCATTATAACTTTATAGGACAATTGTCCAAGCTAGTTCTTTGGTTTCAATGGGTTTTTTTCTGAGATGGGTTTCACCCATTACATATTGTCTACTCATGTCTTTATGTGTCTTTACTTCTCTCTTTCTATCTCTTATGGTTGAATATGCATGTTGATCATAGCTAAAGTAAAATTAAAAAATTGGATGATCAACAAAATATGAACTGTGTAATTTTTGATAAGACACCGATTCACCCCCCTCTCAATTCCTAGATTTCTAATCATTGGTATCAGATCATGGTACTCTAAAATTAATCTTAACAACTTGGAGGTGATCCTAAAGATACAAGAATGGGTTCATTAGTAGAATCAATGTTGAAAAAGAAGTATGAGATTTCTCAAGCCCTTATAAAAGAGTTAAAGATAAAAATCAAGCTTAAGGAATTTATTCATGGTTAAGAATTGAATGAATTGGCTTCATATGTTGATAATGTTTCAAAGGAACTGAAAGACAAGAAAAACCTTACTTCAAATATGAAGAATAAGTGAAGACTCTAAGGAAAGAGATAGAACAGGCCATACACACACTTATGACATATCAAAGGAGTAAGGAAAGTACAAGCAATCATGAGAATCTTCTAGGAAAACAAATACATTCAAATGATAAATCAGGTTTGAATCTTAAAAGTGAAGTAACTCAGTGTGAATTTGATCATGAGTCTAGTTATGAATCATCCCAAGTTGCTATAAAATCCAAGGTTTAATAATGTGAGAGACTCTCTACAAAATTAAATACTCTAAGAGAGGAACTAGAAAAATAAAGATAAAGGGAATTGAGGGTTGAGTCAAGACATGTATCTTATCAAGAATGTTACGAGACCAAAAAAAAGACACTAAAGTACATAAGAAGACCATTAGGCATCTAAATACAAGAAGATTATCATATAAGTTTCAGGGAATTTTGTTTTAATGTAATGTGTTTGGGCATAAAGATAGAAATTGTAGAAGAAGAGTAGATGAAGAACATCCATGGAGGGATTGTAGGACTAAAAATGAGAAGAACGGGGTTATGTTTCATTTGCAAATAAAAAGGACACATAGCCAAGTACTTCCTAGAAGAAATTTTAAGTCAATTTTGGGAAGAAGAGGACTCAAGAGGCAAAAACCAAAGTTGTATGCTTCAACTATCATGGGAAAGGGAATTTTTATATATATTGTTATGAATTTACTAGATACAAATACAAGTTGAATAGATTTAAGAGGCGGGAAAAAAATATTCGGAGGAAAGATAAAATTTGAGTGAGACCAAGTCAACCATGGTTGAGAAAGATACTAGGAAGAAGAAAGAAAAATGGATATACAAGGTCAAGGAAGAAAAGTCAAAATTTGAGATAGAAAATAATGATAAGAAGATAACAAGGATAGATGTTGAAGAGACAAAAAAAAATATAATAAATTCATAGGAGAAGAAAGCACAAACAAGACATCAACAGGTGATGAAAAAGGAAAGAAGAAGGAAGATAATTCCAATGCAAAGAATAAAGAATTTCTTCCTCAAGCAGTATTGGAACAAGTGTATGAGTTGCAACATGTGTGCTTATCAGGTACTCAATCATGAAGTGAGAATTCATGTGAAATGGTTGTCACACCAAGGAATTCATCTAAGGAAACTAACAAGAGAATAAGAACAAGGAAAAATAAAGTGGGGTCATCATATTGCTATGATGACTATATTATTTTTTGAAGTAACCTCACATGGTGAAGTGGCTTATCTAGGCTTCTAGAAGGCATAGTTAATTTGAAAGAAGCAAGGTTTGATCCTCAGTAGTCTACCTACCTAAAAATAAAGCTCTCTTCATAGTGAATCTAAGTAAGTGTTACAAATTATGATTCTTGTATGAAAGTTGTCATCGATGTAGTTGTTGGTATAAGTCCTTATCATATTGAGAAGGTATGTCAAGCCTTCTATTGAAGTTGAGTGCTCATTTAAGTCTTTGAATGTGCTTATTGTGTATTCATGTAAAGGTACTATGGTCAAGATGTCACAAAGTTTGTGTGGTTTTCTTTTATGTTGTCAAGGTTGAGTCATTCTTTGAGTGTAAGATTACAAAGAATCGGAATTGTTTATCTACATGTCAGAAAGATGTATTTAGAACAGAAGAAGATGATTGAAATTTTCAAGCATATGTTTAAGGTATCAAGTAAGGCAATAAAACAAGGTGTAAAGTTGAAAATGAACCTGTGAATCATATTGAATAGTGTCATAAAATAGCTTATGGAGGATGTATTTCTTGATGAAGAATGTAAAATCATAGAGAATGGTAGATTGTTCTAGAAAGATGCATTAGATGTGAGTGCTTAAACATGGAGAGCATAGACTCAAGGGGAGCATTACATCTGATTATTTAAGAAAATGAAAGGCTAAAGGTATAGATGAAGATTGGCTTGTCAAAGTGATCTTAGAAGAAAGTATCCAAATTCAAGGGGAGCTTGATTTAGTCAAGAATGTATCTTCTCAAAGCATGTACCAGTGTTGATAGTTAAGATAAGTGGGTCGAGTAAAGAAAAGAGGCGGAGACAATGAGCCAAGAAAAGAGAAAGAAACAGTTTTAGGGGAGCTTGTCAACAAGAGAGATAGTTACTAGTCCAAGAAAAAGGTATGAAGAAGGTTATGTAGTTGAGTAAGTGTTATCATAAAAATAGTAGCATCATCTAAGAGGGTTCCTTGAGGTAATTTTGTGCTTTGAAAATGCTTATCTACATGTTGATCATGTTGTTGTATATATGGTCCTTTTTCATAGATATCAAAGGGGGAAAGAGTGTTTTTAAAAACTAAGGCTATGGAGATGATGTGGTAGTTTTCCATTAAAACTTTATGAGTTGTTTCCATCAATGAAAAAGGGAATATTTTGAACCCGATCATTGATGTTTTTGTTGATGTCAAGTGGCATTTATGGTAAATGAGTGAGTGGTGAAGAGAGGCTCTATAAGGAACATGAAGGTCAATTGTTAGTTTCTTCTCAGTGATAGTTGGAGCTTACAAAGAGGTTACATGATGGTTTCAAGATATTGTAATGATTGGTATGATTGGTATGAGTTCTCTCCAAGTCGGCAGGTTATTTTTTCAAAGCGGAAACCAACCAAGTAGGCCATGGTGTTTGATACTCTGCAGGTATGAGTTATTGTTTCAAGCTTGTAAAGGATGGAGAATCAGTGTACTTGAAGAGTGAGGTTGATGTCCCCTAAGTGCTCACAAAGTACCTTGAGCCAAATATATGATAAAATGTGAAGTGAAGTTGGAGTTACGATGGGATCCGATGCACAAATGCTGATATGAGAAAATTTGAAGTGAAGGTGGAGTTATAATGTTGTTTCTATTACTATCTTATTTTTTCTTATGTAACACTTTGCTTCTACTTTGCTAATTACACTAGAATTTTTACTATGGCTTCTGATATGCTTATTGTTTACTATGTTATTTCTATGCTCATACTTACTCCAAATCATGACATAAATTACAATTTTCTTTATTTTTATATTTATTTACAAATGAATTATTGTTTATTGCCTATTGTATGTTGATATTTCTCTATGCCATGGTCTCCACCATGTGTAACCCCTTTTATAGGTAAAAATTCTCAATGGTGGCCACTATTCTAGCATTCTATGTTATCTTATGTAGATTATCAAACTTAATACACATGGGCACACATCTATTCTTTTGATTTGTGCACTTAAATTCTTTATCACATGCACCTAAGAAAGTGTGTATTCATCAATATATTTCTACATATATAGATAGAATACATATTGTAAGAACAAATTTTTACATGGTATTGAAGGGTTATGATCAGAAATAACGCATTGACTATGAGGATACTTTTTCTCCCATAGCTAAGATCAAAACTATCAGAATGATTTTTCTCTAGATATATAGTTTGGTTGGAAATTATACCAAGTGGACATGAAAATTTCCTTTCTCAATGTATATTTGGAAGAATAAGTCTACATGAATCAAACAAAGGTTGTTAAATACCTGAAAATGAGGAAAAGGTAGGTAGACTAATGAAATATTTATATGGTCTAAAAAAGATCCTTGGGCTTGGTACAATAAGATAAATTAACATCTCATTCATCATGAATTCAGAGGAATCCTTATGACCCCAATCTATACCTCAAAAAATAAGGGGAGATTTTGATTTATTGTTTTTATGTCAACGATCTAGTCATCATTGGTGGTTTAGTGAAGATGATTGATTCCACCAAAAAAAAACATAATAAATAATTCAACTTGACCAAAATTGGAATATTTATAGTATTATCTTGGCTTGAAAGTATGACAAAAGGATAACAATATTTTGTATATCAATTGAAATATGTTAATACCATGCTCAAGAAGTTTTGGATGATGGACTATAAGTTGATTTCTAAACCTATAGAGAAATCACTTCAGTTGTATCATACATATCCATCACCATCGAGTGAATACAAATCTCTATCATTAATTATTGGAAACCTCATTTACTTGACCTAAAATAGGATAGACATTAGTTAGCATATTATCTATCTTTTATTATTCATGTAGGAACCAAGGACATGTCATTGGAAAGAATAAAATTGGATTTTGAGGTACATTAGAGGAACCATGGATTTTTGCCTAGAATAAAAGAAGAATGATTAGTTATTTTTGACAATATATTGAGAATCGGATCGGGAAGGTAATATTGATGATAGAAAATCCAATTTTATATATGTATTCTTTTTGGGATCTGGTCCAATATCATGGGGAGAAAGAAACAAAAATTTATTTCTCAATTTTCCATAGAAGTTGAATATCACATTGCAGAAGGAGTTGTTTGCAAAGTGATATGGCTACATCACATACTTTAGGTATTTGGACTACCACAAGAGAAAACTAACATCTTATAAATTGAAAATGAAGGTGTTCTAAAAAAATTTCGCAATCTAATACTTCATGATAGGATGAAGAACATTGAGGTAAATGTACATTTCATACATGAACATGTTCTATAACACAACATTTAACTCTAGTTTTTCCTAACACAAGAACAATATGTAGATGTATTTATAAAATCACTAGCTCGAGAAAAATTTGAGAAATTCAATGAATTTATCTTGTTTTATCTTAAGACCATGATGAATTAAAGGTGGTAATGTTAGGTGAATACCTATAGTAACTAGTTAATTTGTCATTGTAATAACTAGTTATGTAGGGTAGTTTTTGTATTATTGTTTATATTACGTTTGGAAGTGTTATTCTTGTATGTTTTTTACATGTATTATTGGGTTTTTAAATCCATATAACCAATGTTATTATATTTTTATGGTTGTACAATTCATATATACATTATAACCTACACCTTTTTCTAAAACTGATGATTTTCATATAAAAAAATACATCAATTTTGGCTATGCTACTTCTTCGAGTTACATGAGAAAAACCCCACTATGAAAGAAATTTCTATATTTTATTAATCAACAATAATGGAGGAAAAAAATCCTAACAACTATAGGCTTAACCTAGTAATAGATCTCCCTTCCACTTATTCACAAACTTATTGAATAATCAAAGTATAACCAAATCAATTTGACTATCTAATCTCGTAGGATATAACCTTATTTAAAGGGTGGGTGATTCAGTTGTAACATTTTGGTTGAATTGTTTCAATCTTAAACAAAATTAATTAAATTAATTTTTATTAACTTTATAAAATTTATTTATAACTTATAATAAAATTATATATTAAGTTGATGAAATAAATTTATGTTGGAGTTTATATTTTAAGTGTTGTTCGTGTGAATTTTTCTCCAAAAATATTTCTACTCCAAAACTTAATCCATATTTGTGCAATGATAACATAAGGTCTAATCTAATTAGGTGCAAATTTTCCATTTTTCTCATCATCATCATTAGTATTTTGTTGATTTTCCTTAAGGAAAATATTTCCAATCTCGAATTATCTTGGATTTAATTTCTTATTGTATTATCTACATAGCCAATTTTGATAAGATTTCATATGGTTGAGAGCATTGAGCATTTTCTCATCAATAATTTCTAGTTATTAGAGTCTCGTCTTGTGATACTCTTCATCATCAATTAACCATTGTAGTGAGATGTATAGGGAGGGTAGTTTGATATCAACATGTAAGATGGATTCAACACCTATTGGCTGGAAAATATGTTTTTGAGAATAATAAACAATTTAGGGGACAACAATCCAGCCTCTTTAATGGGGAGTTTCCCTTATTCAGACAAAATAAAACCCTAAGTATTTACAAATGTACAAACTAATTAATCTACGATGAGGACGTTGGTGATCACATATGATGAAATCATTGTTTTCAATATAGAATAAAAATAGGGAAAATGCATGGAGGAATTACAACAACATGACTAGGGTAAGACAAGTTGATTAGGGAAACACGATTATAATTAACCAACAAATCTAGGATAAAAAAATCCTCCTTTGATATCCAAGATTACCATTCGATTTGTGAAAGAGATGGAAGAAGAATAAATTTTTTCAAATAAATAGATTGCATATTTTTATTCTACTCATGCATGTAATTAGAACTAAAGAACATGTGTGTTTGCATAAATGAAAAACCCATAACACATAGAATGCAGATTGAAACAAATTTCAATACATTTTACTCCATGGATTTGAACACAAAGTTTCAGATTTCAAATGAAACAAAAATCACATTAATTAGATTGAAGGAAGGAAGGAAATGGAAATCACTTGAATGGAGGAAATAAGGTCTTCTTTTATATCTATCAAAATTTATATATTTACATCCAGATGCACCAATATCCAACCCCTTTACAAATTAAAATGAAGCCTTATATAGGTTAGGGGAGGATGTAACTACCTTTCCTAATTAATTATCCTTAATTAAGTGTTAAGCACTTAATTAATTAATTACATAAGCTAGATTTATTTTACAATTTTTCTTTTAGAATAATAAAGCCAACTCCAAAATAGAAAAATTAGGTCTTATGATCCAAAAGAGGAAGAGGAAGTAGGAACAACTGATGTTGGCACCTTTAGCTTGAGCACTTGTATTTTAAATTTTGTCACAACAATATAAATATCCATGCTCTAAGGGACAATGGTGTTCACGAGAGAATCTAACAATCTTCCAAGAGTATACTCCATTTCTTTGGAAATTCCACCATTCTCGTATAAGTCACTTTGTTTCCTCTACAACACAATTATGAAGTTCTGAGAGTTCCTCCATCTTGTCCTTGTTGACCAAGTCTTCTTTTAATAGATCCTCTTCGATGAGTGAGTTAAAATATTCCTTGATATGGTCTACTAGATTTTTCTCTACTGAATTTTTCTTTAAGAGTTGATGATGAAGATCTTATAGATCAATGAATATTTCAGCTTTCAACGATTCACCTTTCGTACCATAGTCCTTGACTCAATTACAACTTCTTAAATAACCTTAATTATCCATTCTACATTATATGTCCAAGTATTAGACAAATTGTTCTTTGAATAATAAAAAATCTAATGAGAAAGTAGGATTTTCTCATCTATTGAGCTCATGATCCAAATATCCTATATGTAATCTTCCCTTGAATCACGAGCTCTTTATTAATGGTGTTAATACGGATTGATTTTCTTTTGTGTAAAAGTGATATTTTCATATACCTTGTATGCTTCATCAATGAATTGTAAACTAGAGACTAGAATACCTTCAACCCAAGCCTCAAATGATTTTCCAAATGTAACATGCTTATGAATCTATGTGATGGCTTTGACATCTATCCCAGAAGTGGCAGTAGTGGGTGGAAGTGAGGAGAGGGGAGTAGGATCGAGAGGAGTATTGTCTGATGAAAGGAAATACTTGATGAAATTTGAAATAATTCGCACTTTTCCTCAAGTTGTTCTTGAGTTTGATTCCATTTATCAACTCTCTAAATAACCTTGGAGATAATATCTCTAAGGTTGTACACTTCTCCTTTTATAATTGATTTTCTAAGTGAAATCATAGTGAGCTCCAAGTCAGACATGGATATTTATTTATAAATTTTATCCCCTTTTAGTTTATAAATCTCTAAGAATTGTTGTCCTTTAGAATATGAAACTAGATGAGAAGTTGTATTTGATTTCTTGGGGGAGTTATACCAAGAAGGGAAACCACTGCATCAAACTCTAGAACTTCAATCTAAGATTATGCCTTTCTTTTCTGATGTCAATCATGGGTTGAACCCAAGTGAATGAATCACTAGAAGAAGGGGGTAGAAGAGGAAATGCAAGGGAAACCTAGGAACTTTGAATTTGAGAAGTAGAGACCTCAAGAGTGGAAATCACAACAGATGAAGAGGGTGGTCTTCTAACCTCCAACTTGGGGCCTAAAAAATCATTTTTTCATGTATCTAGCTCAATGATTTCCACTTTATCTTTTCTTCACTCTCTTTACCTTCTTTTCCTTCTTCTTCATCTTGATTTTATTCAAATGATTTTCTTTCTCTTCAAATGGTTGTGATGTTTTTTCAAGAGAAGATGTAGTTTCTTGACCAGTTCTTGATTTTTCTATTGTTAAACCCTTTGGTCATTAATTTCTTCTTTCTTTACAACATCTTTTGATTTATCTTTATTCATGTACACCTTATTTCCTAATTCCAAGGGCGAGGATGAAGAATTTTGTTGGGTTGGAACATATTTTTGGGAAGTAGAAGCCTCTTGAGAGGAATATGTTTTCATTGATTCTCTTAATTCTTTTATTTTTATATTATACCAATGCCTCGTTCTCAGGAGCACTAGGTTGTTCAAATCATCAGGATTTTCCTTCTCCTTCTGAGACTAATCAATGGTAGGTAGAGGAGTGTACTGAATAGACCTCATATACTCCACAATATACAAGTCAAAATCATCATCTTCCATACCTTCTGGAATAGTGTACAAATTGATGTCCTTGATTTGTTGCAATGACAACCTACCAAAGAATCTTTTCCTCACCTCATACTCATCAGCACAATCTTCCCAATAGTCTTCAAATGTTGGCACATGATAATAGGTCATCCTTAGATTATTTGAAATATATCATTTACTGTCAAAGGAATACCTCTTCTAATAAGTATGAAATTTGAACTCTGAAATGGTCCTCTCGACATTTTAAGCATCAAGATCTGACCTGCAAGTGTAGTTTCCTAGTGATATGGGAATGGAATACCTACGATATTTTTTTCCATAAAGGTTCTATGCGGTACATCTATTTGTCTATAGAGTTCAACCATAATCAACGTGTCATTGCGGTAAATAGGTAGTTTGTTTGGACATCCCTCAAACCCAACTGTTTGAATTTATGAAAACTTTCTAAATTGAATGAAGAGGCTACCATCTATTGAAATCAGCTGCCTGACCTTTGAGGAAACCCTCTAAGTCAAATTTTCTTTGATCGATCTAACTAAGAATATTGTGAAATCATCATTCACTATCCTATGGTGAGTTTTATTTTTCTCATAGGTGAGATGAGTATATAATTCATACACTAGGGAATTCTAATTATTCTCTTACCACGATAATCCCACCCATATCCTATAGGCTACTATAGTGTACATCAAGTATGAAGTCACATGGGATTTTAATCTTTGATGTACATTAACCAATTATTGAGTCAATTTTTCACAAATGATTTCCCCCTAGTTCAAACTTTGTTTGTCCTCACATATCACATTGATATACACACATCCAATTTTGAACTCATTAGTGGATGACATGCCCATTATTATGGCCAGCAATGTGATCATATCTGAAATTTCTTCTATGAAATCAATTATATAGAGGGTTTTGGGTAATTTGAAAGTCCCTTTATTCTTAGTTTTGAACTAGGATTTAGCAATCATGGTTTTATATTTATCTTGATTTTGGTCAAAAAGTCTCGGGCCTCGAGTCTGGTCAATATTTTGGAATTTTTAAGGTGGATATTTCCAAAGCTACATTAATATAATGAACATCTAATTTGGAAATGATATGCCCTTAGGGATCTTTTAATTCATTAGTTTGTGGGTCAAAATTGGAGGTAGAAGCCAAAAATGTGTCAGTGCATTTCACTGAGGTGGGGAAGCAAGAATCATAAGCTATTCCACTATTTTTAACATGGGACAGTTATGGTGGGACTAGCATCTAAGATTCGAGGCCCAAAATTCGTTCAATTTCATGTGCCTTACATCACTATCCCCTATGTCAGGTACATAGGTTTCTAAAGATGAAATGTGTTCATACCCACATATTGGAACTTCATGGTGGATATATTGGGGATAACTTAGAGAAAATATAGGCCAAACAATGGATTTCAAGAGGTATTTAAAGGAGAGGGCTAGGAACACAAATAACTATCAAAGTGGACAAAAGAAGGATAAAACCACTCACCTTTTACATGATAATAAAGACACCTTCTTAATAGTCCCAATCTGACTTGAACTTTTGAATTTGGATGAAAAATGAAAAATTTATGAGAAAATACCCCCTTTTGCACGTTGGAGTGGGAAATTGGATGGGAACAATTAACTCAAGCTTGTAAAATACTAAAACAACTAAGTGTGGGAGAATTTATATAATAGATAGGCCAAAAGGCTCAATTTAGGGATGAAGACAATATTCCATACATTACTTGGCCCATGAGAGCACATTTTCCCCTTTTCCTTTGTTAATAAATTATGATGGGTCACGGGGAACCGGAGGAAAAACCTTCAATGTGGGAGAATCGGCGATGTAGTGAACACAAGGAACAATGGAACAAGCTCCATGTGTTCCATCCTTGTCTGCTTTTTTGATATAGACATTGTAAAGGGATCATGCGAGAGAAAATGGGTTTGTGGAGAACACTAAGGATAATGGAACAACTTCTACTAGTTCCACAAATACGATATAGCTGAAACAAAGAGGGGAAGAGGCATGCAAAGAAAATAGGCCTATGGAGAACAAAGGGTGGGACGTAACAAGTTTAATGAGTTCCTAAGATTTATGAAAATCTGATGTGAAGGGAGAGTTATGGAGATGTGGGGAACCAAAGAATAAACATAAGAAATGTATTTGTTCTAGTGGAACACCAAAAACCTAAATTATACCACAAGTCAATACAATACGGAAACTACAAAAAAATTAGAGAATAGGAGGAGCAGAGGAAGTGTTCCTCTTATTCCTCAAAGTTTGCATTGACCACCCAAGGCCCAAATTGGCTCAAATTTGGCTAACTATTGAGATTTTTTGCATTTCTTGACAATAATAAGGTAGATACAACCAAGAAAAATGGGCCACTTATCCAAAAACTCAAAAAAAAACAAAAATTCCACTTTTTGGATTAGTGACAACAACACCAAAGACCAATAAATATGGAGTGGATCCATTGGGGGTGAAGATGCTTGTTCGGTAAGCCCATAAGGCTAGATATAGTCACAAATGTCAATTATGGTTAGTGTCATTAATATACGGTTTTAAAATATGTGGTTATAATTTTTATTTTTGCTTCATCCTAGCCATTACTTTAAGGGTAACAAGGCATAAACCACTTATATTGGATGTGAAAATGATAGAAAATTCCCTTGACCTATTTATTTCTTAAGGACTTTCCATTGTTGGATATGATGACAAATGGGATACCATAATGGCAGATGATATGGTTAAGTATAAACTTGGATATTTGTTTTCCATTAACATATGTGAGAGGCATGACTTATAACCACTTAGTGAAATATTCAATGGTAGTTATGATGTGTTTTTCCCCAAAATGAGGAGGGGTTAATATTTCATATGAGATTGAACCCCATATAGAAAAAAATTCATGGTGATGTGATAGAATACAATGCTTGAGATGGAGTGTGTATGATATTAGAATGCTTTTGACAAGCTATGCATATTTTGATATCTAACATGAATCATGTTTCATGGTTGGCCAATAGTAACCCACATAGATTAAATTCTTTTCTAGGTCCATCAACTGATTTTTGTATCCCACAAATTCCATCCCACACCTCCTTAATAGCTAGGTTAGCCTCTTCTAAGTTCAAACATCTTAACAAGTTTCTTTCATACACTCTATGGTAGAGTGTGGCACCTAGGATGGTGAAATGAGAGGCTCATTAGATGAAGTGCTTGTGGTGGGAGCAGAATTATATTAGGTGGTTATATATTATCATGTAGGTAGTTATAGATGTATTGGTACCATGGTGCATTTGGTCCAACAATATCACATATCATCTCAAACTTAGGGACTTAGTTGTGAACATTAAGTGTATGACCATAAATAGGCATTGTTGAGTTTCTTATGGCATATAAAGAGAGATTTGATGGTGTCCATTACGTCTACTAATTTTTTAATAACATGAGGAATTTGTTAAAAGTGCAAATGTTTAAAATATTGTTTGAAGTGATCATCCATGTACTTGTAGGGAACTAGTTGTTCATCCTTTATTTTATATTCATTATTGACTTGTTTGATAACTAACTATGAATCACCATAAACCAAAGTATGTTGAATATTCCATTGGATAACGAATTATGTATAGATATGAGAGCCTCGTATTCATCTACATTGTTTGTACAAATGGATTCAATAAAAAAATAATTTAGGATTAAGTCTCCTTGAGGTGTCATAAAGAGGATTCCTAGCCCTAAGCCATGTCAGTTGAATGATCTGTTAAAGTAAAACTTCCATGTTGGTGGCTCGGTAATGGATAAGATTGATTTATCACGGGAAATAGTTAGTCAATGGATGATGATATGATCAAGGATATTTTTCCAATTGGTCAGCTAAAACTTATCCTCTGATTGTTGATGGATTAACATACTCAATGTTAAATTCATTAATCAACATGATCCATTTATCCATCCTACCTATAAGAGTGGATTTTGATAACATATATTTTAATGGATCAACCTTGGTGACGAGATTGCTTTTTTCATTTAGCATATAGTGTCATAGTTTTGAGATTTGATATCCTTGGATACCAAGGTCTTACTAAGATAGTATATGGCACATTCCTTTTCCTATTCATCATGTTGGGCTAAGATAGATCCTAGTGAATATTGATTAGCTTATATATATAAGATAAATAGTTCTCCAAGAATTGGTGAAACAAGTATTGGTGGATTTAAGAGATACCACTTGATTTTTATAATGCTTATTAACATTCTTGATTCAAATGAAATTATTTCTATTTCTTGAGAATATGATTAAATGGTTGAAATTTGTCTATTAGATGTGATATAAATCTATAAATGGCTTGGATTTTTCATTGCAAGTTGTATAATTACTTGATATTTTTGGTGGGGAAAATCCATCATATCTTTGAAATTTTTTTGGTCTACTTCTATGCCTATTATAGATATAGTGAATCCCGAAAAAAAATTCCATGTATGACTCTCTGAAATATCTCTTGGGATTTAACGAGAACTTTGTAATCTCTCGGTATTTCAAATATATTTCTAAGACTGCATATTGTGCCCTTATTTTTATTTTCCCAAGATTTTGTCCATGTATTCTTCAACTATATCATACATAATGTCATGGAAAATGAATTTCATGTTTCTTTTATATGTTGTAAATTAATTCTTTAGGCTAAGTGGCATGACTTGATAGAAAAATGTTCCCTATGGAGTGGTGAATGTTATTTTGTGTTGATCCTATGGTGTAATATAGATTTAATTATATCATGAAAATCCATACATGAGTTATATCATTGATGTCCCATCATTGAATCTATGATCATGTCAATGTTTGGAAGTGTAAAATAATCTTTTGGGTAAGCTTTGTTGATGTCTCTGAAGTCATTGTAGATATGGATATGTCCATCTGGTTTACTAATTGGGAAAATATTAAAGATGCACTCAAAGTAATATATGGGGTGGATGAATCATTGGTGTCCCCAATATTTCTTGTAGAAATATTGGGGTACCCCTTTGAAATTTTTGGTTTCAAGTTTTGTGATGAGTTGTGTTCATGTTTGTTTGTAGCTCTAGATTTTTGTTTAGTATGTGTGTAGGTTGTTACTTTAACTCATTTGGGTTGCAGGAGTGCATGATGATTCTTCAAGAGGTTGCAAGAGGTTGCTTGGGGTGGTTTATTAAGTAATCATGTGTTAGATTCTCTATAAATCCTCAGAAGATCAAAAACTTGTTGTGATATTTTGAGGTACTTCTACTTATTAAGTAAAGTGGTTCAAGAAAGCCGCAGAACTGGCTTAGGTTTTCTTAGTAATGCATTGAATTCATATTGCTTTACTTAACTATTCATTACACTGAATTCATGTTACTTTACTTATCTTATTTTAAGACAAGTAAAGCAATGCTCAAATGCCACTAAATTTCTTACCTATTCATTGTGTTGAATCCAACTTGCTCTACTGGCCTAATCTTAAAATGAGTAAAGTAATCCCGAAAAGCCACACAACTAATAATTTAAGCTATCGGTGAATTAGGATTGCTTTACTTATTTTCTAAATTGATGAAGTAAAGACATTTCAAAAATCCGCATAAGGAGAAGGCTAAGCTAGCATTCATATGGTCAGCATTTAATGAGGTGGAAAATATAAAAGTCCTAAGTAATTCCACCTAGGATCCATGCATTCACCTTGTCAAGAAGAGAGCAGTTGTTGACCCTGCATACCCCGAGAAATTCTAGTGATCGATTGACAAAGAATTGGCACAAATTGATTCCAACCCATTTGTGGTTAAGGTTAGTAGATTGTTTTCCTTCTTTCTTTTCTAGTTTCCTTTCTTTTGTGTTTTATTTTAGGTTCTAGTTTACGTCTTCTTTTGATGTCTATTTTCTAGGGTTAAAATTCAAAATTTAATTTTATTACTTCATTAGGATTAGGATTTTTTTAGTAATTGAATCCGTTGTTACCTCTAAGGGAGATTTGTTAAATTTTTATCCCTAGTTTTGTATTTGTCAGTTGTCTTCCTCGTTGTCCATGGTAATTTTCTTTTTCTTATGTGTTTTGTGTCTATTTGGAAATCTGTACTTGTGGTTGAAAAAGAGTTAAGGAGAGACAAATTAATGCAAAATATGCCCCATTCCATGCGTCGTTTTGGATATCTTCTTCCAGATTTTGTATCCAAAGAGTAAATTTGATTGGATTAACCATATATGCTTTTCCCTATTCTGTGTCATTTTTAATTGATTTTGCTTGTGTTTTACATTGATTGGTATGTACTTTATTTGTTTTTCAATAGAAGTAGAGTAATATGAAATCAACACAAATCTTGTTATCCGTGTTGAATCAATTGTATTTTACTTCCCTTGGCGAAAAGAGTAAAGTCTTTCAAAAGACCACTAGTCACATTCTTAGTTCTATGTTGATTCCAACATGATTTTCTTATTTTACTCATTGTGTCAATTTGAGTTTACTTTACTTATTTTATTCAAAATAAGTAAAGTAATAGGAGTTAGTTGCATAAGTATATATTTCTGCTCATTGCGTCTATTCGATGGCTCACTATTTGCCTTGGTTGTAAAAGAAGTAAAGTAATGTATAAAAGCCTCGAAGAACATCTCTTATTCATTGCGTCCTTTTTTATTTAATTTACTTATTTTATTTATAAAATAAGTAAAGTAATATACGTTCATCACCGGTTATGTTCACTACGTCAATTTTGTTTCCATTACTTCTTCTACTCATTGCTTTAAAACAACCACCTATTACTTCTTCCTTTTGCGGTGAAGAAGATTGCTCTGCTTCCACATGTGGTTTTGCGTTAAATCAAGTACTTATTGCTTTCTTAATTTTGCATTGAATTGTGTTGTTGGTGTTATCTTTACATCACACTAATTTGATTTTATTATGCTTATTAACTACTAGTCTTAAGTAGTTATACCTGGAAATTCACTGATGAGCTGCAGTTGAAGCTGTTTCAATCTATCACTTAGAACTTGACTTCCAAGATGTTTTTAACATGATTGCATGAGTAAATTAAGTATTGAATGCATGCATACAATTGAGGAACATGTGCATTAATTTGATGATCATTATTTAAAGATCAAAAGTAGTTGCTACAAGCTCTCAATGGTGGAAACACAAAAGAAAGAGAAAATGTCTGAAACCAGAGAGGATCAATTGAAGTAAGTGATGGGTCAGAAGAAGGAGGAACTTTAGCAAGAGAAGAGGAAGCTACTATGATAAGAGAGGATCCAAATTTGGATATTGAAGAAGCTTCAAGTGCTAGAAAAGGAAAAAGAAAAACTAGAGCTAAGAAAGACGAAATGAAGTATGATTATAAGGGATATCCTATGGAGACCTACATTACATCCAAGTTGGCTAGAATAGGTGATACAAACATGGGTCATGTATCATTGTTTGAGTTAATAGAGAGGTCTAAAGCTAAAAAACAAACACCTTTGATGAGAGCATTAACTAAGAGTGGGTAGATTGAAGCAACTACCTTTCCAAGTACTTGTCAGTTGTCGAATTTGTGCTAGAGTGTGCCAAGCATTATGATTCCCAGACTAGAACAATCAAGAATGATGTTGGTGACCTTGTGGGAATATTAGATACTCATTTCTTCAAATTTTTTCTTGAGGATCCCAGCATCACAAAATTCCTTGAGTGTCAGTATGGAAAAAGCCAATGAGTATTGGGAAAAAATAAGAAATATGCCATAAAGATCATGAATTTACATTATTTAAAGATATCAAAACAGGCTTCTAGATTCCCCAAATCAGTTGTGAGATCTGATTTGATTCAGGAAGCTGATGATATTACTCAACTGCTTTGTAGGATTAATGGTGAGAAGAGTGCAAATTTTTTTTATAAATGGATGTATTATTTTATGAGAATAATAGAGAATGTTAAGCTTGATACTTTGATTAATTGGGCTGAAATCATTAGTGATAATATTGATTTTCAGTTGAGAAATGTTATTCAAACTCTGGATTTTAAAATGACCTCTTATCTTGTCTATGCTATAGCAGCACAAGGAATTTTTCCCAGATTGAGAACTATTGGGACAAAGGCTAAAAAATCCATCTATGAGTATTATCCACATTTATCCTTTACGAGATACTTGATGAATATAAACAAGTTAATGAATTCTTCTTGTATGAGGTCATTTATAGACTTGATCCTAACTTAAGATCCAGAAGGGTGATTGATGAAGCATGGAATGCATTCCAACCTTATGGGTGCATTTTTATTCAATTTTCTCACTTTACATATTTAAGAGTCTGTGGTTTCTCAAATGTTGTATTAAAGTTTCCCAGATATCCAAGTGATAGATGGATTTTTTTGGAGTTGTGTAGATAGTTAGCAGTACTTCATGATTTGCAACAAGGTCTCCATAGGACAGTTGTGCATTTTCCTATTGTGATTGGAAAATATCATTGTATAAATATTCATAAGGCAAGAGATGTTCTAGAAAGAGATGTATCTCGATATAATCAGATTTCCTTTAATGAAAGGAGGAATTTTGATTATAGAAATATAGCCAAGAAGTCAGTTTCACTAAATTATGCACACTTTCCAGCATTGGAATATTTTTGGGCTGATTGTAGAGATGAATTTGAAGTCAAGAGAAGATATTATAGTCAATGACTATACTGAGTAAATTTTAGAGTTTGGTTTGGCCAAGATTCCAAAAGGACTTCTTTGAGGAAATTTTGGAAGAACTTGATGATGTAATTTATGGTCTGAAAAAGTATGATACTTCTAAGTATCCATAGAGTATTGATGAGTTTCTTCCATTGTTTCAGTGATTAATGGACAAATATATTATTCCTTTCAACCAAAATTCCTGGAAAAATTAGCAGATATTCAGGATATTGTCAATCAGTTGGGATCTTGTCTTAGGAAGGTAAGAGGGGTTCCAAATTTTTGGGAGAGGAATTTCTCATGCTTGAAATAGAAATGGAAGTTGCAGCTGATGTGGATAGTAATGTCATCAAATACATGAGGGATCAATTTTCCATCTACAAAGAAAAGCATAAGGATGAAAAAGATGAAGTGGATGAAGCTGAAGTAGATAAAGGGAAAGACAAAATGGGGTTAGTAGCTACGATTAGGATGATTCTTGTACTTATTCTACTTTCTTCTTTACTTTTGAGTATATCCATTGTAAGACTTAAGTAATGTGGTGTATAATCACTGTTACTTTAAGTTGTTTGATAAAGTCAAATGCTCAAAAGTAGTTATGAAGCAGTTTTTATGGTTTTAATGTTCAAAATTTCTAAGGATGGTTAGGTGGTGTTAAATGAAGATTGTGAGGAGTAAATTTCTCAACTCATAATTATTTTTTATTTTTTCATTTATTAAATTATAATGGATATATCTTCAATAGGATTTACTCATGACAATTATAAATAGAAGAAGATACTTACATGTAAAGGGATCGGAAGTTTTGGGTAAACAAATGTTATAGATCATACTTGGTTATTTTAAGTTGTGTTGAAATAACTAGAGGAACTTATTGTAAGCAGTTAACACTTTAATAAGAAAAAAGAAATACTTTGGCTGAACTTTGTGTCTATCATAGTCTGACTATGTGATTTGTGATTGTTACGATAAAATTAGTGTTGTCTTCACTTTCATGAGTATACGCTTCTTTTTAAAAATTTCAAAGTAATCATATAAGATAATGTTTTTTTATTATGTGTGAGTAACTCGCTCTAAAATATACCTATTACAAATCACATTATCACATTTCTTACATACTTTTAAGTTTATCCTCTCTATTTCTATTTTCACCAACTTACATTATAGTTGCCAAGTAGCTTCTTACTTGTTGTCAAGATGTTTATTTGTGATTCACGAGCTATATAGGTAAAGTAATACCCTAGATAAGTGAGAATAAATAAACAAATCATATGATATATTCACCAACTTACATTCTAGTTACCAAGTAGCTACTTACTTGTTGTCAATATGTTTAGTTGTGATTCACAAGCCATACTGATTAAAGTAATACCCTAGATAAGTGAGAATAAACAAATAAATCGTATCATATATTCACCGTTAAATGAATGGGATTTATCACATGACTGCCTAGGTTGCATGTTTTAGTTGAGCATAAAATCTAGCCAACAATAATGCATCCCATAGTTTCTTCGGTTCTTATTTGATCAATAGATCTATATTTAGATGTATTTTTATTAGTTTTTATTTGAATAGATTTACATTTAGATGTACCACAATATGGTGAAATACTAGAGATGGTTTGAGGTTTGGCATATCTGTGTATGACCATGTAAATATTTCTATGAATTTATGTGAATATTTCACATTTTTGAGGAGTGAGGGTATCCCCAAGTTTTATGATTATTGGGTGTTCTTCATTTCCTATGTCGACATCAATCATTTCCTTTACCATGATGTAGATTCATCTGTATGAAATCTATAAATTATTTGGGTAAACCATAAATTTCTTCCTATTCTTCAAGACTAAGAGACTCTCTTGGTTGTACAATTTTGGGGCTTTGAGATGTTCCAGTGCCATGTTCACAAGACACATGGAATTCCCCATCTGTTGGCACCTTAGAAAAAATTTCACCAATAGAAACATATTTATGTTTCTAGTCCAATAGTGTCTTAGAGTTTTTTTCTCTGGAGGACTTTATGTTGTGATATTTTTGTTCTTTTATATTTTTCTAATTTTTTGATTTATTATATTTTTGTATGTTTCTATTGAATATATAATTCCACTTGTTCTCCAAACTAGGCACCTACATATAATTTAATTTCAAATCCTTTCTTGTGGTCATTTATTGTTATATAATCCTAAAGTCCCATAAATTTGATGATCATTTCATCATTTTGGAAACGTTTAAGTGATGCAAAATCTTGTTGGTCCTAATGATTTGTTTAGGATGACAAAGGCCTAGATCAATGGTGAGGATGAAATTGTTGGTGAAAAGGTTCATGGAAGTAAGATCCTCATTTAAAATATGAATGGAATGCATCTAAATTTCATCATTGGAGGAGGATTGCCTAGAAATAGAAAATGTGTTTTTGATGATAGTATATAGGTTATCACCTAATGGTTTATAGCTTAGGTCATGATGTGGCAGATTATTTTTGATATATAAGGTTTTCCTAGTCCTTTCTTCATGGATAATGATACCCTTTCCTTTATATTTCATGATCTCACACATTTTGTCTACCTTTAGATATGATATATTTTAAAAGTGTGATGTCACCTCATCATTACATAGCTAAGAGGTTTGAATACTCAATCTTTTCATTTTCTAGTAGGTTAGAACAAGTGAAATTTATTTTGTTGAACTAATATGATTTATCCTTGGTCTTAATCATGGTGGGTCTATCATAACTCCTTAGTGATTTTGAAAGGTTTCCAATGTCAAATGAATAATGGAGTTTATATTCCCCAAATATTTTGGGGATGATTCTAACATGGGACTTGATAGGTGGAAATTCAAAAGAAGATGGAAGATCATCGGGATGGATGTGAAAGGACCTAACTTCCTCTTGCTCTTTTGGCTTGTTCATGAGAGGATCACTTTTATTGATGGGAAAATATATGGTATTATGATAACATCCCAATAACAATTTTTAATATTGGAAGGGTTTAGGATCGCTAGGGATTGTGACTTCCATCTCAAAGTGGGGAAATTTAATGCATTGATGGAGTGTAGATGGTATTAATTATGTTTCATAGATTCACAGATGTCCTAAAATGTTGTTGTATGGAAGATGAATATCCACCACATGAATCAATGTTTTACATGTTATATTACCCTCCATGATAGGAAAACAAAATTCCTTGTATATTTTTGTTTAGCATAATCATAAGCTTAGATTGTAATGATGTGGGGTGTTAATGTCTTTTTTAATAGGCTAGTCTTTTGGTTAAGGATAAGGGGTAGATATTCACACATGATCCATTATCTACAAGTACATTTTTATTTTATAATTTTTATGAGTACCTCAATACAAAAGGGGAAATAATGTGATGGACCAGTTAGTGGTGTGTCATTTTGGTCAAATGTAAGTTATTGGGTTGATGATAGATGACCAATGAGTCCCTAGACTTGATTAGTGTCAATTTTTGGGACTCTAGACTCTTACAAAACTTTTTTGAGTATTTACCTATAAAGAGAGGATGTTTTGAGAAGATTTGTAATGGATATTTAGGTGGTAGTCTTCTTAAGTTGTTTGATCAAAATATAATTTCCCTATGGAGCGAGGCGGGGTGTTATTTAGAGAGTGACTTTTGGAGGTGATCTTGAGATATTAACTTTACTACTTTGAGTGGTGACATTATAATCGGGGTATTTTTTCTTGATTTGAATGGTAGGATGACTTTGGATATTAAAACTCTAAGAAGACATAGATTTGATGTTGATTGTTGTGATTTTATTGTTTGGATAGTTAATGTGACCTATAATAGAGTCGTAGTTATATATAGTCCTCTTATAGTCTATATGACTGGTTTGGGGACTTTGACCTTTTCTCTATTATTTTTGCTTTGGATTTTGACCATAATTTGGGAATGGATCTTGATAGGTATTAAGCTGATGATTATTGTAAGTAGAAGTATTTCCTTCAATTTTAATCTCAACCTGATCAATGATATATTAGATGTAATTCTTGAATCTCATACATCAGTTTATGTTATGGCCTTTGGTTACATGAAAGTCACAATATTCCTCTGCCTAGTACCATGATGATTTAGGATGAATTTTAATTAAAGGGTTTGATTTTAGGAAACTCAATAATCTTTGTAGTGATAGCCTACAAAAATACGATCTAGTGGCTCACCAAGATGGAATATAGTTCCTTATTTTGAAGTCTTATTTTGGTTTTCCTCTATGCATAATGGTGGTTGATGTATTTTGAACCTTGGGAGGACTTTAAATTAATTCTTTAGGACTATATTGGATTTTTATATGCACTTAGAGTGACTTATTCCATCACCCTTTGCATTCTTGTTCTTGTTGAATAATTTTAGATTTTCTAAGGTTGATGGTTACATATCATCTTTAGAATGTAGACACTCAAATTTGATAATTCTAATCTTTGACATTGTTCTTGAAATTTCTCTCTTGATAAAATATTACACTTTATCCATTCTCATTAAGTACATATTTAAGTCTCTTGTATAGCTTTTTTATGTTATACACTCATCTATCGATCGTTTATGAGAATTGAATGCATGAAACATAATAATAAACTCCACTTTTAGCTTCCAAAATTCACATTGCAGATTATCACTCTTAGGTCCAAAATGTACAATAGGGGTAGGAATGTTTGTATAGTTCGACCCTATTGTACAATTTGACCTTTCTCACTGGATCCAAACTTTCCATTGTACATTATTCTTTGGGTCACTTACTCCTCCTCAGTTGGCCTTTGTAACTTAAATCACCTTTGGAATAATATATAAGAAAGTGAAACTCACCTCATTTATAACCTAGCACTTTTATGGACTCATAAAAGCTATCATAAAAAGGCACCTAAAGCTCCTTACACTTCAAAAATACCTCTACACATTCATTAGGGCAACACCTTATATAAATATGAAGTTTCCCACTAGGTATAGGGGACTATTTCCCATATTTACAAGCACTCAAATTCACTCACTCAAGTATATTTACAAGCATGGTAAATTTTAAGACCCCCCAAAAAATAACCATATATATTACTTGGCGAATTTCTATAAATGAATTTCGAACTCTTGGATAATTCCACGAATTCAAAGGAAATATTGTTTTCGAGTGTCAATTATTGGTTGGTAGCATTAGGCTACCGCTGATAGTAAATTTCTCTTTTGTATATGCTATAAAGGTGATTTTCATATAAAAATTTGGATATTCTTTGTAAAATCTAGGTGAATCAACCCAAAAAAATAACTTGTACCCATAAAATTTAGGAAAAAAGCAAGTGACCTAACCCCTCAAAATTATCCAAATCCAAATTTCAAAAACCCAAATATTCGTGAATTAACGAAGATTAGCCACTAAAATTTACACTGCTTGTTTACAAGAGAGAAACTCGGGTTGAGAATTGTCAAAGGATGACAAATTCTATTACATTATAGCTAGAAATAAAATGCTAGGTGGAGAATGACGTGTTGTTTGAGGCCTCTTGAGTAGGGTTAATGTTAGCAATGTACAATGGTTTCCACAACCAAAATAATGTTTGTTTGTAGGAACTCATCCATGGTTATGGTTATAAATAGTGATAAGAGTATTAAAAGACCTTCACAAAGGTGACTAACAAAGAGCGAAAAAGATGATAAAATAAGTGATAAACCCATAAATTCACATACCCCAGTTACGAGAAGGTGTAGAACTACACAAAAGGTCAATACCGGATATACGTTCTTATCCCTACTATATTGTTCTTCCTAAGGAGGCTCTCAATGTTGGGGTGATAATGTTAAGTGGGATGTATACCACCGTGGTACACCCCATGTTATTTTTAAAAATCTTGTTTGTCAAATTTGTTATGATGGTCTTCCACATTTAATAGTGAAACAAATGCCTTAATCGATTCATCCACCCATATTGATTTGGGTGATCCCTTTTGAGATTGGCTATTAACAACAATTACATTTATGATGATCGATATCAAATAAAGATATCAAATTGGAAAGACCACTCTTCATTATCATAGAACAGGACTATATTGCATAACATTGAACTACTGTGAAAATAGCTCTACAATATACTGTAAGAATGAGGAGTGAAGTGGGAGCGTTGGTTTAAAGTATTGAGATTCTATATATAGAAAATTATTTTTACAGTGGGGTTTTTTTCCTTCCAGTTTCCCCACTTCAAGCTGGTGTTCTTTGCCTCTGTCTTTATTATTTGCTTTTAGCTCTTATTATTACATTCACTAATCTACACAACATAATCTATAATCTTCAACATTTATTATAGATTTATAATAATTTTATTACTCATTCCTTATAAATCCTGACATCTTTATTAGATCTGGTGATTATGTGTGTGCATGATCGATCTAGAAGATTTTAATTTTCTAGAGTGAAGAAGCTTGAAGTTTATTAATAACTATGAGGAACCCTAGCTATTCTACCATTGAATTCAAGTTAAATAAGTTCAAAATTCCATTTTTCCACAAATATTATAAGAATATTGGATGACTTGTTGATTAAGATCTTGCTTATACATTTTGTGTTTATAGATAGGTGTTTTGCGACCTTGGTTATTTGTTCTTGGTTCTTCACAATCATCTATAGATTTTTCAAATATTTCACACTTTTTTATATAGTCGTTATAGTTGTGTGACTAATTTAAAATAAGATATTTAATTTTGTGGCATGCCTTTGTTTTTTCCTAGGTGGATTTCAAAATTTCATTATTTTTTAGCTTATTCCGTGGGTTTGGCATTTGTTGTTTTCTTTTCCGTGGAATATTGACGAAATTGTGACACCTTTCCTTGCTAACTCATGGACTCTGTGCCATGTACTTTTAGTTTATTTGATTTCAAAGGGAGGTTCACACCTAAAAATCATTTTATTTTGGCTCATTTCATGGACTTCACGTCTACTTGAGCCATCTCTAAAAGCGTGACAAAATATTGCCATCTATTCACTTCGGTTGTTAGATCTTCGTCATGTGGTGTCTTACGATTAGTATTTAGTCTCGTCTTACGCTTTCATTTCCTTTGTTTCCTTCCTACTCAGACCCAAAAATTTATTTGTTTTAGTTGATTTACGTGAGGTTGAGTTTCATGGAGATAATATTTGCTTGAAAGTGATGGAATCCCGCCATGTTTCCCCTCTCCATCGTTGATTTATTATCGTGTGTTCATTTGTTTGTTTGTCACATACCCCGTTGACCTTGTCAAACTCTGTCACCAGACACTGATAAGTTATTTGGTTTAATTAAATTTTGGGGACTTCACATCTGCTGAAATCATCAGCTTGAGGAAGTGAAAAAAATTGGCCACATGTTATCTCTTTACCATTGATCTTGTTCTAAGTGCCTCTCTATTTGATCACCGCATATCTCTTTGACCTTTCAACCTCCTGTGGATCGAAAGGCTATTTTTAAATTAAATTCTGGGGACCTCACATCCATTGGACTAATCTATCTTATTAAATATCAAAAGTTCAACATGTGCCCTCATTTTTTTATTTGCGACGCGTGTCACATCCTATTTTGTTCACATTTGATCTCTTTGTCCTAATTTTTGCCAAGTGTCTTTTCCGCTTTGGTCACGTGTTTTGTTCTATTTGCTACTTTGCATATCCATACCTAAAAAGATTTATTTTTGGTTAATTCAGGGGACCTCACATCTACGAGAGGATCTTCTTTGAAATTTTCTTGAAAGACGACATGTTTCCCTCTTGATATTGTTGATATGTGCCACATGTCACCTTTTTCTTGATCATCTTTTAATTTTTTATTGGTTATGTGGCTTGGTTTGAGCTTAGTTAGCACTTTTGTGAGCTCACCCCTGTCGATTTGCTATATAGCTCGTCAAGATATCCCATTATCACTCGACTTGACCATCGCTTAGGATCCGAAATTTTATTAACTTTAGTTTATTTTGGGTGTTTCAAGTTCGTTAGGGAAATCTAGTTTGAAGAACACCAGAATTGTGATGCATGTCTCTCTCCACCATTAGATTCGTGAAGTACCAAGTGGCTGCTACAAATTCCTTTTGCTTATTTTTTAATTAATTTTATTTTTAAAAAGGGGTTATAGCTTAACTCTGCATCCAAGATCGGATGGATCACTTGTAAACTCGACCAAAGTGAGTTATTATTAATACTTTCCAAGCTATTTACATGCATATAACTGCTAAAGAATTTATGTAACTTGTTTCTTGGCTCTGTTTAGCTCTGTTAGTTCATTTTTAGTTGTATTTTTCTTCATAGTTGTATGTGCATTTTAAATGACCATAAATGCTAGTTTCTCAATGGATAAATCTCAATTATTAAATGGAATGAATTATAAGCATATGGAGAGTTTGATTGAAATCTTGTTTTATGGATAGGAAGCTATGGTATCTTGTGACTGGTGTGGAAAAATGACCCACTGGTAGACAAGAAACCCCTAAAAACCTTAGCTCCTTCTCTCAAAGATCATAGGAAGCTTTGTCCATCCTTTTGTAAAGCATAAAATATGATTTTTTGATGCATATAGGTCATATGGACTCCCCTGCTGATTTATGGAAGATATTAGAAACTATGCATGAAGGCAATCATTTGTATAAGATAATTAAGCTAGATTTAGATAGTTTTACAACTCCCATGAAGTGGGATGAGAAAATAGTCAATTATCTAGCTAAAATTAATAACATTAAAGCTCAATTAGATGGTTGTAACTATGAATTATTTTAAGATAAGCTTCTATATTTTATAATTCAGATAAATATTCATGAAAAGTTTATAAATTATATCTCAATTCTTAATTCCAAATATCGAATGAATATAATTTACTTGATCTGGACACTTTCTCCTCTATTTTGATATAAGAATAACGTGTTATGGAAAATTTTGATTCTAAAGAAAATGCTACTCATGAACATCTTGCTCAAGAATAAAAAATTAAAAGATTTAGATTCAAAAATCAAAATCAACTCTTAAACCTCCTAGTAAAAACAAAAAACCAAGAAATTTAAGAGTGAGTTTTGATGGTAAATTTCATTCTTGTGGGAAACTTTGGCCATAAGAAAGAAGATTGTAAATCAAAAAGAAGTCAAATTTTACATGGGATAAATTAGATCAAAATCAAGATAAAATTGATGAGAATAATCATAGAGTTAATGTTATAACTCTATAAAATATATAAAAGCATATATTTTATTCAAGTATACCGCATTGATTTTAAGTTAGATGGTTTATTGAAAATATAATAGAAATAACTATATCGAAAACATGCTCAAAAATGATTTTTTTGTTTTATGATTTTTCTTGATTTTCTCTGCTAATCTATTCAAAATAGAACTATTATTCATTTTTGGAATATATAACATGTTTGGACTTTAAATTGCCACTTGGTCATTTTTTGAAGCAAAATTCACTTACATCCATGAGTGTGTCCATTGTTAATGGATCATGTTTCAATGAAAAATGTGGTTATTTTTGTATGATTTGATTATATGTTCATATCTTATTATCTATCAAGTCTTATATCATTAGTTAAAGGATTAAAATATAGATATGGAGGCATATATGTTTTGTTTAATAACACATTTTATGTGATTACTAAAATATTATTATATGCATATCAAATGACACTTGGGGATGCCTTTGTGTTTTTATTGGAGATGTGTAAAGCTGATTGCATCTAGTAAATATTTTACAAGTGTAAATATGTTGAAATATTTTCAACATATTTGTAATGTAACATGGTTAGTTGTTAAGCATATTGTTATGGTAGTTGTTATACAAATGGTGTTTAAATTTTAAATTTTAATTCGTATGGTTTATATTATGATTATTATGATGTTTCTTATGACTCTAACCATGTTGATGTTGTGTTGGATATAGAATATACATTTGGATTTGTGTTCAAGTGTTGATGCAGGTGCCATCACTTGAAGAAGCAAACAAATTTATGTGGTTGTAAGTTGTTGAAAGTGATACACATGGGAGCTAAAGGAATTATTCCTCTTCTATGTGAAGGCTAAATTTCTCTTGATAAAGAATCTTGTCCAACATCAGAGATCAAGTTACATATATCTTCACCAAGCCATTGTGTGTTGTGAAGTTTTACAAGTTTTGTGCCTTGTTGGGCCTATCAGAGTTTTCATTGAGGGGGTGTGCATGACAATGCCACCTCTTAACGGTTGTTGTAAACTTCCAATACTTCCTCCATTTTGTAATAAGTAAATGTGTCACACTATGTGAAGTTACTTGTAAATCCCAATGAAGCATTAGTTATGGGTATGCCTTAGTTTATAAAAGGATCCATAATATGATATAAGTCTTCATATATAAAGCATTGGTATTAAGAATTTTTATATGGGAAGATCTGTATGATTTCCCTTGTTTGCATGTTATCTTAAATCATTGTTGTTGATTCATGGATCGTAAATCCTTTTGTATAAAAAGGTAAATTTGGCATGTCTTGTTTTTCTTTTTCTTCCCACTTAACATTAAGGGGAAGTGTTGGGGTGATAATGTCAAGTGGGATATCTACTACCTGTGGTAAGCCCCATATTATTTTTAAAAACTTTTCCCAAAAATTTATTATGATGGTCTTCCACATTTAAAAGTGAAAGATTAACCGATTCACCCACCCTTATTGATTTGGGTGATCCCTCTCAAGATTGACTATTAGACTGATATCAAATATAGATATCATATTGGCAAGATCATTCTTCATGGTCATAGAATGAGATTGTATTACATAGCATTGAACTACTATGAAAATAGCTCTAGAATATATTGTAAGAACAAGGAGTGAAGTGGAAGTAATGGGTTAAAGTCTTGAGATTATTAATGAATACAATGCTTTTACAATGGGGTTTTTTCCTTTGGGTTTCCTCACTTAAATATAGTGTTTTGTCTTTGTCTTTGTTTTTGATTTCATCTCTCATTATTACTTTCTGTAATATACACAACATAATCTATAATCTTTGACATTTATTATGGATTTACAATCAGTGTTTTACTCATTCCTTATAAATCCCGATGCTCAAGTCACGCGTTCAATTTTGAAGCATTCACAGGTGTAGAAACCCATGTTTCAACATCCATATCACCCATATTAGTCTAGAATCACATGTAATTAGCTAAGTTCACTCAATCCCATGTATTTTTGAGTTTGTATTGTATCATGTACATTTTTGCAAGTATTAATGTGTTATTCCAATATTGAATGGTTAATGTTGGAATTTTATTAGTTAGAATAACCTCATGTAGCTCCTATTTCATTCCTTGTTTAATTATGGGCATAAAAACCCTAATTAAACCTTTAAAAAGGTGAAAACATACGGTGAATCCAAATTAAGAATTGAAATTTTTCCTTTGTTTTCATAGGGATTATATTCGATTTTGTTTTGTGTGGATATTGTTCTTTATCATCATGTTGACTCTTTGGGATCATTATCAATATCAATGTAGATTTCCCACATATTTGGATTCTCATCCCACCCCTGCTCAATCTTAGTCCCAAATCCATGATGATTTATTTGTTAATGTTATTTTGACTATAAATGTTGATCATGCCCAAGGTGATGCTTCCAATACTCATTCTCAAGGTCATACCCAAAACCTTACCAATGATGATGCTAAAAAAATTTCATAGATTTTACAAGATAATCCCTCTAACATTTATCTCTTATTTTATAATGCATGAGAGAAACTTAAGAATTATCCATCATCTAATCTAAAAACATATAATATCCCTACATCTACGTTTCCAAATTCTTAGGGATACCTAACTTGCCAATGCACAATATATTATATGCATATTCCTGTAGCCACTATTACTACTACACCTCTCATCTCTAATGGTTCACATGCTTCTTCATCTAGCACACAAGCTCTTGAAACCCTTGTTCACACATTACAAGCTCAAATCTTAAAATTACAACAAGGTATGTCCACTTCTCTTCATGTTATGGACTTGACCCAATTCTTACACAATCCATTAGCTCTTGAGGTGGCCTCTTACTCTTTTCCTCTTAGTTTTATTGCACCTAAGATTCCTATATATGATGGAAAAGGTGATCCCGTGGAACATATTAAATCATTTCATGTGGCTTGCATTGATTATGCCTCTTATGACATCTTTCTTACCAAATTATTCTCTAGAGACGTAAGGAATTTTTTATATGATCTCCTTACACATTTTTGTGTTCCTCCACCACATTGGAAAATCAATTTTTATCCCATTTTTCTATCAACATTGGATATAAGGTTTATTATGCACAAATGTCTAATCTACACCAAGGATTTTATGAACATATCAATGGTTATATCTTACGTTATCGGGCCATGTTTACCAATATGAATGATATCCTAGCTGATAGTGACTTACAATATATTTAAATGGAACGATAACCAGATCATACCAATCCAAGAACTCATATGCTAATCAAACACCACGATCAATAAGATAAAAGCAATTCTCCAAAATAACTTTAATAAAACCTTTGCAAAAAAATGAGCAACAATATCATATATTATTATGGAACTCAATTAAATATAATGAGAATAGGCCTTGTTTATATAGGTAAGGAATAACAATCTAAGAACCGTTAAGGTTGTAGATCAACCCATAAATCAAGGAAAGAACTAGTCATCAAAGACTTGTTCAAGACCATATATTTAAGAAAGAATTAGTCAATACCATAGATCAATGAAATAATTATACCTAACAACTAGATAATATCCCCTAATATCTAAATAAATAAACGAAATATCCACACACATAAGTGGGTGAGGATAAATACAATAAAGGTAAATAAAGTACCTAGGTGAACATGAGCTAAGGTAAATGCCTACTCTAACACCTCCCTCAAGTGAAGCTAGGGGCCAAAATAGAAGTGGCATGTCCACAGTATGAGTCCTGAAAACTAGGCCTGATGAGGTACTCATGTACAATAACTAGTAAAAATGGACGCCGCAAGGTCCCCAAAACCAGTAACAACAAAGTAGAGAGAAAAAAACCCACTGCAAGGCATCCCAAGAAGCTCAGCTCAAAAAACTCATACAATGTTGAATAATTTTGGTTAAAGCGTGGTCTAAATCCACTTCTCGATCACAAAAACTCAAAAAAAACTGACATTGGGCTTCACCAAAATAGCTCCATATAAGGAGACTATCAACGAAGTGATGTCAAAAGTGAAAAAAACACCAAACATAATTTGATCAACTATTGCAAATAGGTGTGCCATGATCCAAGAACAATAACCAAAGCAACAAGGCAAGGACACAAAATCTAGAGTGTCATAATCCAAGAAAATCCAAAGTAATAAAGCAAGGACAAAAAAACCGAAGATAAACATAATTCAATCAACTAATGTAAATAGGTGTGCCATGATCCAAGAACAATGACCATACCATATGACCAGGGGCTAAGGATTTCAACGGGTGCAGACAACTTACTATTCTGGGGTGTGCCACTTGTTTTCTAGAAAGTCACATCCAACTGCTCTTTCCGGTAAAGCTTGTTATTTTGAGACTATGTAGAGAATGATTTTCTCTACAAAAATAAAAACTTACGGAATTTCCCGAATTAGCAAATACGTGCACAAAAACTCTCGGGCCCCTACCAAAAAAGGAAAGAAACACTCTTCTAAAAACAAGTTGCTTCTTATCTCCCAAAACATTGTGACACAAATGAAAAAATACCCATTCGGATCTCGAAAAACCCAAAACCCAGAAATTGATTTTTCCGGATTTTGTTTCTGTCTAACATGATTCGAGGTGAACCGCACACGTCTTTCGCAATAACAAAAACCAAAAAACCGACTACCTCCAAAAATGGTCGATTTTACAGTCAATCTTAGGGTTTTCCCACCTTTTGGATCCAATGGAAGGCTGTTTTACATAAAATGCATGCAATAATAAAATACGGACAAATCCCGAATATATGAATATATTTTTTTTTACAAAATGAAGCTTACAAATGGATGTCAAAAACAATCTCTAGCTTTGATACCATAAAAGGAACAATAACTAAATTGTACCAAGCCAAGAACTCAGATGCTAATCAAACACCACGATCAATAAGATAAAAGTAATTCGCTAGAATAAATTTAATAAAACCTTTGCAAAAAAATGAGCAAAAATATCATATATTATTATGGAACTCAATGAGATATAATGAGAATGGGCCTTGCTTATATAGGTAAGGAATAACAATCTAAAAACTAGTCAAGGTCATAGATCAAGGCATAAATCAAGGAAAGAACTAGTCATCAAAGAACTAGTCAAGACCATAGATTTAGGAAAGAACTAGTTAATATTATAGATTAAGGAAATAATTATACCTAACAACTAGATAATATCCCCATAATATCTAAATAAATAAAAATAAATATCCACACACATAAGTGGGTGAGGATAAATACAATAAAGATAAATAAAGTACCTACATGAACATGAGATAAGGTAAATACCTACTCTAACAATATTTTTACACAAATCCTACTTCCTCCTTTGTAATAATTGGTCAAGTTTGAAAAATTTAGGTCATTTGACCATTTATGTCATGCACTAAAAGAGTGAAAAGATAAGTTACTACAGATGAATAAGTTCAAGAATGTTGCTAGCAATCCTAATCAATCTCATGTTAAAGCTCAAATAAACTTTACATTTAAGGAAAAACCAATTATCTCTTATGAAATCTTTCTTACCAAATTATTCCCTAGGATTCTTAATGACTTTGCATTATAATGGTTATATGATCTCCCACACATTCTATGCACTCTTTCACAACATTGGAAAATCAATTTTTAGCCCAATTTTCTATCAACATTGGAGATAAGGTTTCGTATGCACAAATATCCAATCTACACCAAGGATCTGATGAACATGTCAATGTTTATGTCTTATGTTATCAAACTATGCTTACCAATGTGAATGATCTCCTAGTTGATAGTGACTTGCAATATCATTTTACACATATCCTACTTCCTCCTTTGCAATAATTGGTCATGTTTTACAAATTCATTTCATTTGACCATTCATGTCATGTAATAAAACAACACGAAGCTAAGTTAATACATATGATTAAGCTCAAGTATGTTACTAGCACTACTACTCCATCTCATGCTAAAGATCAAAGAAACTTTAAATTTAAGGGAGAAACCAATGATGTTAAGGATCCTCCCAAAGACACCATCAATGTTGTTAATCAACCTTCTAAGTTATAGTTACAACCCACTCGATGCAAGTTCACATGTTTACCATGTCCTCCTAATGTTTTCCTAAGACAATTACTTAAATTCAATCTTGTTTCTCTCCCTCGATCATTTGAGCTTGACATGAGAAAGCCTCAAAGTAATATTTTTGATGCTAAAGCCTATAACGTTTATCGGTGATGTGTTGGTCATTCCATGAATAGATGCATCAAGCTTTATCATGTTATCCAAAGCATCTTATTGAATCTAATTCAATTGAATGGGATGATCCCACTAAATCTTCTAAGCTAATGAAAAAAATCTAAATTGAAAGTCTTTGTATGGTACCATCATTTCCCTCTTATGATCATCCCTTAGATGTTATGATTAGTACTATTACTCGTAGACCTCCTTCTACACCATGCATTACCTTTAATGACTCTGATATAGATGACAATTTTATTTCTTATAAAAATTTTATTATTATATTTTGTACATCAAGTAAATATACATGATGTATTGGTTTATCCAAACAACAAAGATAATTTTTGTTATTTTTCAATACTTCAATCTTTTGGTATCTCTACTCATAAGCTTGCATTTTCTCTAATCCTTTCCATCATCGTATCACACTACCTATCATTTTGGTCCTATTACCACACCCATTTCAATCTTTCTCAGTAGTTCTCTTAGCTCGGGTACATTACGCCCTAATCTTCCTTGGTTGCGTGCTCTTACTGCGATATCATGTTATCAATTTACAAGTACATCAAGTTCATTCATAATCATCATGTTGTTACTACTCAAGGTATCCCTTTTGAGGATCCTTCCCTAGCATGTCAATTCATTATCTCATAGCTTATACCCCTATCCTAGTACACATATGGATAAGTCTTTGGATTTACACACTAATTCACATATCTCTAACAATCATAGGTCTTTTGATACATCCATGGATTCATATGTTGATCCACATATCTTTATTCCTCCTAGGTCTTATGTTAGACATTTGGTTGCACATTTTGATTCACATAGCTCTAGTATTTCTCAACCTTTGGCTAACTCTTCATCCATGCATATTATCTCTAGTGGCTTACATTATTATTGGATGCCCCATAAATCCTTTAATGCCCCACATCACTCTACATCTCTTCATCGGTCTTCAAAGCATGCTTATTCTTCTAGTCCAACTTACAAATACCATACACTACATACTAACCATTGCATTGTTATAAATTATTGTTCTCATGGGCCCTCTCTAGCACATATTGGTGCCATTGTTCCATTGGCACTTGAGTCACAAAATTTGGTACATATGATACTTGGGCCCCCATCATCTACGAAGGCTTATTCACCTCCTTTGGATGTTCTCGTCGGGTAGATTTCATGCTACCCTTTATCCTATACATAGATATGCATTAGAGAGTTCCAAAATACATTGATAAAAAAAAAAAAAAGAGAGAAAACATTAAAATATATTTAAAAACACAAAAATCATAACCTATTTCTCTAGCATTGATTATTTGCACTTTACATTATACATGTTGTTTATCCTTCTCATTTGATAAATAGCATTGTTTTAATTTACAACATATGTTCATGGGTAATATTGAGCATAATGTGGGATATACAAATTCATACCTAATTATGGGAGCTATCATTTTTCCTTACATTATTTCTCTAGGTAAATCCTTCCACACAAACTAAGTGTTATTATTTCATTATAGTTACTTTTTACTTCCTCGTTATGATTGATTACATATATATTCTATTTTTTATCTTTTGTACTAACGAGAATAACACATGTATATTGTGTGGTGTTGACATATTTTAGTTTCATATTCTCTTCTATATCACTTTCTATACCATTTCATGACATTATGATATTGTAGCTTTCTATACATGACTGCTAGTTTTGTGTGTAGTTGATTTTTTCTAATTTGATTATGGCCAAAGGGCCTTATTTGTATTACGACACTTTGTGGGTGTCCCATGTTTGTGGCATCATGATTTTATTGTGAGGAATTTCATCTCTTGTTTAAAGGCCTAAGGGACTTGATTATCTTGCAGGTATTAATCCTTTTGGTGTGACACTATTTGCACTTACATATGCATTATTATTGTTGATTATTACTAGTTCTCTTGTTGACATTACTATTATTATTATTTTGTATATTATTTATCTTGATTACATGTCATGGTATCCACCAATAACAACCTCTTTGTAGGTGCATGTTCTTCTTGGTGGCCACCACATCAGCCCTTCATGTGGTTTCTATGTAAATTATCGACTATCAAACATGGTTACACATATATTATTTTGATTTGCATGCTCAAAATCTTTATCACATGTACCTCAAAAGAGGGGAATTAATCTAGCTATATTGTTCATCTACATCAAACATAAAAATTATGGGCTTAGGCGTAGGTAATAATAATAAAATTTACTCGAAACAACATCAAACACAAAAACTCAAAAGAAATCTTAGGGTTAAAACATATAGTATAGTCGAATCTGTAAAAACATTCTTGACCTATTTCTATGGTTTTCCTTAGGAAAACTACAACAAATTTCTCTACAGTTTCATATTTTTACCTACAAGCATAGGTTTTGGCACACTTATCACTCAATTCAAATCATTTTCAAGGGGTTGATTTAACAAAAAATATTTTTTAAAAACACTAATTATAGAGTAGCGATAGAAACAATAAAGTGCAATTGCTAGATACAATTTGAGACAAGCAATGAGTTAATAAAATATGAAACCCAAAGTGCAAGAGAGAGATAGAGAAAAGGATTTATTTGATTTGTGTTTGATTCAGACTGGTGTAGATAGGGCAAAGCTGTTGAATATAAAGATAATAGTGTTGCAATTTCTCAAAGCTAAATTCTCAGGAACTGTTAGATAAAGTTGGACTAGGGAGCCTAGGTTCTAGAGACCTCTATTAGGTGCTCATGACTACACAAATAATTGGAATCTAATTTTTCTAGTGTCACAAGAGTTTTTTTGATAGTCATTTTTGGTCATTTGTATGTCACACCTTGATTGTTGGATATACATGTAACCTACAAAAGATATTTTCACCTGTAAAACCCACAAAAATGCATCAAATCCAAAAATAAAGATGCAATATGGGGTTTTAGACTGACTCCAAAGTGGTCACCCGTGAGTGAAGCTACAACCGAGTAATGCACTACATCTCACTCGTAATCCATGTAATTCTTGTGAGTGTGTGTAGAAATTTTAGGATGTCATTGTGCAAGATGCACTAGATAATAATGTATAGTATGTGTGGATAGAATAATGAACTTCCCCTTCCTATATAGTGTATGCAGAAAATGTAGTCCCTTTTCCCTTGTATGGATGTTAGATGGATTCCTTTGAGTGCTTTGGATGCAATCTTAGGTGATAGATAGTAATGCTTAGAGATTTGTCCCTTATTTTAATCACATAACTATGTATTTATATGATTCCCTTAGTTGAATTTCATAATTGACAACTGGAAGGCCAACCCATAAGAAAATAAGATGCCCAAAAGATAAAAGAGGCCCAAAAAGAGTGAGTAAGGTAGAAAGAGGTCGAGGCACCTAGAGGGGATGAGGGCACCTAGGAATCAAGCGTCTGGCTAGGAGATGCTGTCTAAAATCATAAGAGATAAACAAGTAAAGTTTTGACTGGGATGTAGGGTGTGTAATATCTAATAGAAAATAAGAAAGAAATAAAAGAGTCCAAAGATAGTTTTCAATTATTAGTTTTCTTTCTTAGGAATAATATGAATGCTAACATGTGTTTAGGACTGTAAATGTACCTAAGTGTGTGATTTTGTGTCTATATTTCCCCCACTTAATGTTTGTGAGTGAATACTTGATAACATAAAGTAGTTAGAAGATGTATACTTGATAACCATGTAGAGCGTGTGACAAAGAACATGTTGAGTGGACAATTGAAGCGTGGAATGATGTAAAAATGGAGTGTGAAAACTAAGAAAGAGGAAATGACCCTAGGGGTGAAGTGTATTGTGTTATACCTATTTTTGTGCTTAATGTAGTGTTGTTTCTTGTTGCATTTAAGGATTGACTGTAAATAAGAGTAAAAGAGTAGTCAAAGTCATTTATTTTGAAAACTCTACAAAATTATGTAAAAAGAAAAGTGTGCACCTTATTTGTGAAGAGTGAAAAGGATAGAAAATGTCTTGAAATGTTGTAGAAGAGTGAGGTTTTTGGGAGATCTCATGCCAAGTACGATTTTTGGGAAATATCATGCCAAGAATGAGTTTTTTGGGCTATCTCATGCCAAGAATGAGTTTTTTGGGTGATATCATGCCAAACACGATTTTTTTGGTCGATATCACGCCATGGTAGAAGAGTGTTAGGGAGAGAGGTCTAGTGCTACTCTCCTTCCATGATCAAGCTTCGATAAACACCATTGTAGATGGTGTTCTCCACGTTATTATGAGCTGTACCAAATTAGTTGAGTTATATTGATTAAAATGGAGATAGAATGCATTTTGTTACTAGAGGATTGTGCCTGTAATGTAAATATCGCTCTGTGAAGTTCTATAAACTGTGCTGATTTGAGAAAGTGATTGTAACTTCCCCAGGACATAGGCACCCAAGAAATGACACAGCCCCTAGGAACTCCTATCAAAGATGACACAAGAACCTATGCACTCATTTCTAAGCCTAGGCAATAGTTTCTATGGTGTGTTAAGGACCCAAGTCAAATTCTGGGATGTTCTATGATTATATCTATGTTTTGTTCTTGTAATATGCATGCATGTAATATAGATATGAGTTTTTGTATGGTGATTGATTCACCCAATGTATGGCCCCCTCATTTGGGGTACATGTGACACTGATAGGATCATGTGGTCCAAAGGAGAGGACACAAACCTGGTATGAAGTGGATACCTTACAGGGGGGGGGATGTGCATTATAGAAACCAAGGCACATGTAAAAAAATTGATTAGATACATGTGTTATTAGAAAAATATAGAAAACATGCAATAAAATACAATGTAATAAGAAAGAAGATAAGATAGACAACTAAAAGTGGGTTTCAAACATGGGACATCACTCACAATATCACAAGAGAATCATGCATGAAGCATCCAAAAGTATACAGTGTGCATACAAGATAAAGGGAATATCCCGCAAACAATATAATACAATAGAAATTAAAGTCAATCAAAGTGTAATAGACAACCATGGTGACATATAGTCTTGTAAAGAAAAATTTGCACATAAAGTACCCATTATCATGTTAAAAGAGAAAAATTATGTTAAGACATGTATGTATCAATGTAAAGTGATGTGCTAGTTAAAAAGGAAGTAATATATAATGGAACAATAACACCCGTAATTTGTGAGAAAGTAGATACCCCTAGGATCCTTGATGGGACTAGTAAAAGTTATTTTGTCAAGCATCATTATTATGTGTGGAGAGTTGTAGAAGATATGCATTCACTCAAAAATACCAATTGAATGCACATGTGTATATAGAAAATATAATGAAATACTAAGTATCGAGTCTAGCATGAAAACAAAGTGTACATGTAAGTAGAAACAAGCAAGATTATGTGCAACCAAGATATGCAAAGTATGTTGTGAATTAGTAAAATGGAATGGTATGTAATGGTGTGAATGTGATAGGAGAAGCGTGCCCCGCAGAGGATGTGTGTGTATGAGATGAGGTTCATTAATAAAATACCCCTCGAAAATCAATAATGAAACATAAAACAAGAGTGCATCATCAGAAATGGTATGAGAATATACACTAGAAAGATAGATCGGGAAAACATGCGCATGAAGATTGAATGAGGTGAGGTTTATTTCAGATTTAGACCCTCAATAGTTGAGTATGAACCATGGAACTAGAGTGCATCATAGGTAAATTAATATATAAGGTTTGTACTAATGGTGAAAGTGTTTGCAAAATATTTATTGTGAAGCACAAAACGTACAGTGTAATAAAGAAGCTAGAAGTAGATAATAGAGAACCAATAATGGTGGAGGGATTAATGGATATGCCCCCCAAGTGTGTGAGTTATGGATAGCTATCTCGGGGATGGAAGAGAAACCATGTAATGGTGGTGGATGTGGTAATGTGTTAGGAGTATCAGTATTGGTGTTAGGAGTATATTTTCCAAAGTAAGTTGTAGAATTGAAAGCAGAGATGGAAATTGTTTTTTGTGATGGTGAGTATGTGAAATAGTGTAAACCTCGGGAGGAGATGTGGAAGGAATAAAAGGAGTGAGTTGAGGGAGATATCCGATGCCAAGTCTGGTGGATTGTGTGGGAATGGAAAGAGTCTCTTTGAATACTTTTGCAATTTTTCCTATTTCGATGTGAGTGAAACCATAAGGAAGCATATATTGATACTAAGGACCATACTTTTGAAATTAGGAGGAGAGGTGGCCAAAGTAGGGACTTTAGGTGAATGATGAATAATTTTGTAGTAGGAAAATGGAGATGGATTTTCTAAAGCTTCATAGACCACACCCTAGTATAAGAAAATAATACATGCATGAAGGGTTCAAGGGATTTGCATGTATGGCATAGATTCAAGGTCGTCGAGAAGAATATTATAATTAAAATTATTATACATGACATGGAATGGGATAGAAAAATTACATGGTCTAACAAAGTAATGTGAATTGTTATTGTACCTAAGACCCTTTTAGGAATATTATCAAATCCATAAATAGAAATAGATTAAGGAACCAAGGAGTCTTCAAGGAGGCTAATTTGGTAAATAAATGCTAGATTACAAATATTAAGCCCCTATCCATTATCAACTAAGGAATGTTTAACCCTAACATTATTGATACAAAAATGAACATAAAGGGGGAATCATTATCTAACATAGCTTGAGAAGTAATTTCATACAATGTAAAAGTAATATGTTCCTCATTAAAAGATAAAGTTGTAGAAAATTTATGAAATACATATTCAAGAGAAGTGTGCAGATGAATGTAAGTAATAGCCAAAAAAGATATAATTTTATTCACACAATCAAAATTATCTTATAAAAAGGCATGGATGGAGACATCCATTGTGAGAGGATCTAGGATATTGAAGTTAGGAAGAAGCGAGGATCCAAGAGTGTTCGAATGTGAGTTCACAAAATGATTTAACAAAATATAGATTTTCGTGTTGGCATGTGGTCCTAATATGTGTTGTCATTGATGTAAAACCACATTAATTACAAATTTAATGTTTCATTGAGGTCATATGATGTTGTTCATGGTGCTAACATGATGTTTCAAATGTATATCAATCGATACTGGTGGGATTCGGTGAGGTGTTCTTTCTATTGCGAGCATATACATGTGCCTAGGTGATGTGGCATGGAAGTAGGAGCTTCTGGATGCTTGAGAAGCATGTTGACATGATTTCCAAAAACAATTTAGGGTAATTTTGCACTCACAGTAGTAGTATGGTGCAGTGTACAAGTGGATCTCTATGTTATAGGTGCTCATTGGGAGCAAGTATGATAGAGTGGAGGTGTGATAGTGTGGTGTGGAGACATATGAGATCATGAAATATTGCATTCAGGTATATCATGATGTCTCAGGTATGATTGGGTTGTTTTCAGAGATTTCTTGATGATTTATTGCATTATTTCAGTTGACCCTAGCTTCTATAGTGAGGAACAAACATGCAAGCATAGGTAAGTCTTAGTGACTGGAAATATTGAGGTATGAATTTCAAATTATGATGATTTGAGATGTTATAGGGATGATTAATAGTGATTTTAGAAAAATTTCAAGTTCCCATGATTTGTATTTTCCATATATGACTGATTATGTGAGATAGGGTGAAAAAGAAGTGTATTTGCAGCTCGAAGTTGAACTTCAGATGCTTGTTGTGAATAGTGTGATTTACATGGGACCATGTTTATTTTAGGGAAAATTCTAAGGTGAGTTAATAAGGTTTTAGAAAAATAATGAGGTTGTTTGATCATCATTTTTTTATGAACGAATGTTAAGAAGGCAAAGTGGTCTAAAACCCTAATTAAACCCTAGCTAGAAGTAGTTAGCAGAAAGTGATGTTTTTTGACCTCATTTTTATTGATTCATCAAAAGTGATGATTTTATGTTGTAGAGGACTCTGTAATTTTTCCATAAATTTATTGTTTTGGTCATGGTAATGAGTGGGCCCTACCTAAAAATAATAGTTTCGAAGAAGAAGGTTTTAGGACAAGATGGTCCAAAGGAGTAGCATGAAAAATTAATGTTGCATGATTAATGGGAGTTGATATTGATTTAAATTAATTTTAAGGAAAATTTCATGTAGGTACATGGTTTTTTGAGGTCCAAACATGTTGAATGGTCAAAGGGCAGTTTTGGGGTCTCAAATAGAAGGGTCAAGTAGAATGGCTATATCTGAGCTACATGTAGAGTTTTGAGATGGTTCAAGTTTTTTGGAAAGTAAATTCAGATATATTTTAATTTATATATTTTTTCATCATGATGATGTAATTTGACAAGGATTCCAAGTAATTATTTGAGAAATAAGATTTTGGCAATTCAAGACATCATGTGTCTACATTGTAAGTTTGATCTTGTTTGAAGCATGAGGCAATTGGTTGATACTTTCTATCACATGAAAATTTAAAAGGGATTAATTGGAAATAAAATGAATCCATTTTGAGGTCTTGAATGTTTGTATAAATTATTTATGAGCTAACCTTTGGAAACACATTTTTGGCAAGTTGATTTGGTGAAGGCAAATGTAGATGTGGTTTGAAGATATGGATTCTTCATGACTTATACATTTATTATAATTTTTATACAGGTTCTTCAATTTTGATTTAGTGGTCACATGGCATGATTTGGTTTATTGGAAGTGATTTTATGGCCTTATGAATTTTCCAAGGTGTTGAAGGGTGCAAGAAACAACTGTTTTGAGAATTGTAAAGGGAATTGGGCCCAATAAATGAAATAATTTGATTGGTTGATATTAATTATGACCATTTATGAATGTTAAATTATATTTTAATCATGTTTGATGAGTTGTGGGTCATGACAAAGTATGATACTAATGTAGGGAAATTTTAAGATTGTGCCCATGGGGTTTGAGCCATTTTTGGCACATGAAATGATGGTTTGAGCTAGGCCGACCTAATTGGGTAACTTGTGACTATTATATTTAAAATTTTAAATTTTTCCTTGATGTATGGGTCAAAACAAAATGAGGGAAAATTTTGTGCCTAATTTTGAAATGAGGAGAAGCATATAAAAGCATGTTTTTGGGTATTTTTGGAACTAGTTGTGTGTGTGCATGTGGAGCAACCTAGGTGAAGAGTAATTACATGTGTTTGAGAATTATTTGGAGCTGAATCAAGTGATTTTAGGTTAAGAAAAATTAAAATACATGAGAGCAAGAGTTTGATGAATTTTAGAGGGTTTGATGATCTTGTTTTGTGAAGTGTGATCACCTAGGGTTTGAGTGAAGAAGTGCGAGCTGGATATTGGATCTCCATTAGTTGTGGCAACAAAAAAATAGATATATATACATAATAAGGTGGTTGAGTGGGTTCTTGACCATCTTAGGGGGTTGTAACCTTATTGTGGAGTTTGTGTTTCACAAAATTATGGGTTGGAGCTTCTTGTAGGGTTGGTGCTCTACTAAACTAGGGGTTGGTGCTCCTTGTGGGGTTGATGCCTCACTAAATTCATAAACATATCAATATAAGATTGTGTTTCAATGGGTTTTCTTCCCCTTGATGGTTTCCCACTTATATCTTGTGTTCTTATGGTGTTTCTTTACTTTCATGGTTACATGCTTCATTGATGGTTTATTGTGTGCACACATAAAGTATTGAATAAGTGGATATTGTGATTGAATGTGTATGAGATTTTGAGTTTTAGATCTGAAATATAATTTGAAGTTTTTATAAGGACTGATTCCCCCAGTCCATTTTGCTTCTAACAATTGGTATCAGAGCTGGTCCTTTTGCAGAAGTTTGACAACTTGAAAGGAGATCCTTGAAGCAAAAAATGGCTAGCAACATTGCAACTAGAAAGCCACCATTGTTTGATGGAATTAATTATAGTTTTGGAGCATGAGGATGAATAATTTCATCATGACATAAGGGTTTGATGTTTTGGATGTTGTAGAAAAGGCTTATGTTCCTCCTGTAAACTCTCCAAGTACTGAGAAAGAAAATAATGATTATACCACTAACTCAAAGGATTTTAATGCAATCCTAAGTGGACTTGGAGAATCAGAAATGGGAAAAGTGATGCACTCTAAGAATGAAAAGGAGGCACGAGAAAAATTTAAATTTCTCTATGGAGGTGATTCAAAGGTAAAAATTGTAAAAATTCAAACTTGTAGAAATTAGTTTGAAAGCCTTCAAATGAATGATAATGAGTCAATTTTGCATACCTTATTAGAGTTGATAAAGTTGTGAATAACATGAAGGGTTTAGGAGATGAAGTAAAAGAAGAAGTTATGGTTCAAAAGGTTCTAAGGTATTTGACTTATAAGTTTGATTCTAAGGTTTTTGTTATTAAAGAGGAAAAATATCTAACCACTTTGAAATTGGATGAGTTGTAAGGCACTTTGACTACTTATGAAGTGATGATAGGAGACTAAAAAACCAGCCAAGAAGGAGATTTCATTCAAATCTAAAATGAAGACAAAAGACAAGAAGGTAAGGAAGTATGATACCACTCTAGAAATTAAAGCTCTCGAGATGTTTTTGGAATCCTTCTTAGTATAGAAGAACTATGGTTGATGTCTTAAATGTTAAATTGGTATGTTTAAGATGTTCTCTCGCCCTCGAATGGGTTTACATTGTCTAACCGAGCAATAAGCATGGACAATCATTTTTGGAAGTCAAAATGGAGGAGTTTGAATCCAAATGTTTGAGAAAATAATCTAGGCTCAAATCGTTAAATGATGGAAGAGGAATGGAGCATCAGGTAATAATATTTCTTTAATAATATATGACAGAGTTGAAGAGTTTACTCATGGTGCATAATGAGGAGGGTTTGATAATTAAAACCCTAACTCTTTGGTTTTTTAAGTCTTGAAAAGGTATTAAAAGTGTTTAATCAGTCTAAGGAGTGTTCAAATGATATATAAATCATTTTACATGGTTCAGAATAGTTGTGAAGAAGATTTGGTTTTTCTTCATCATGATTAGTGCCAAAAGGTTGCATTCTATAGTACAAATTCAAATTTGATGGCTTCTCAGGTATGTCTAATGATGTCTCATCAATTTTTATGATGTTAATAGCTCAGGAGTGTCCTTAAAGTATCTAAAATTGGTTTGAGAGAATTTTAATTTGACCTTAGTTGATGTGTGCTTGTGGGAGTCTTTTATTACTCCATGAAGAAAATGATCATCTACAGGATTAGAGGGGGCAAGAGTATGATTTTCTTAGTGGTATAACATATGTACCAAATATTATCCTCATTTTAAAAGGTATTATTCATTCATATATCTATGATTTACAATGTGATGGTGTAAGGATAAAATCTTAGTTCCTTACAAAGTCTTATAAAATTTCTCTTGCTCTCCAAAATAAAGCATCCTACGTGCCTGTAGGAGCTTAGGTTTAGCATGGTGACAGTGGTATTGAAGCACTAATGACATACTTCAATCCTTTATATGAATATTACATGATAAATTCATATGGAGGCGTGTGCTTATGGGTTGAAATGATATATTTTGGGTCAATATGTTTATCTTGACCTCTAAGTGAATGATGAGATAGTGCTACCAATGTCCTAAGATAGAGTATTGACTAGTAAGAGGTTGAAATTTTTTTCTCATGATAGGGGGAGATTGATATAGCTCACTATACAAGAGGTTGTAATTATTTAAGAACCATATAGACACTTTACTACCTACTTGATGGAGTTTTGATAGAGATAGGTTGTTGACAGTCCTCTAACAATATTGAAATGTTGTCATTATAAGAAGAAATATTGCTCAAGGTGTGTGTGAGCTCTCCAAGAAAGGGGAGTGATTAGTTGTTCCTTAATGGGATTGAAATGGTGTTCTCAAGGCCATTTAAGGTAAGAGCATTTTGATTTCCTTTTGTTCATGCTTGTAATGGTATGTATTGGCTTATATCAGTCAAATATGACTGTAGAAGACTAAAAAAGTTGCTTTGGGACTACTAAAAGTTGTAAAGGTGATTTCAAGACATGGTAGCAAGGCTAGTTGCTCTAATTTATGCTCTTGAGCTAGTATTTGAGGCATTATGTCTAGGGGAGTGATAGTTTCTTGATTCAAAGCATGGTTGACATGTAGTTGGATGTTGAAATTGGTCAAAATTGCTCTAAGAAGTCTATTTTGGTCTCATAATATTGTTCTTGGTATGAAGAGTATGCATATGCCTTGTATTGCATGATTTATGCCTAGAGAAGATGGATTATTATCAAAAGATGTGATTTAATGCTTTGATATGCATGAGACTAACATTGTTGGAATGCTAAAGGTTTTTATGCCTGCTCCAAGATCGCACAAGTACCCTTATGAAGCTCAAAATAGGGTTATAGAAGAAAATACACTGTTTGAATTCCTAGAGTATGGAGAATGTTGTTTTTTCTCCAAAAAAGGTGAGACTATGATTTTTCATGCTTTTTGATGATGTTAAAATGTTGGAAGTGCTTTTTCTAGGGGAGCATTTTGCTTGCATACTTGAAATTAGGCTAAGAATCATATTTTTGTGTAAAGTCAAGAGTTGGAGCTTGATTGATACCTTTGGTTGATTTTTCTAACCAAAGAATGATAATATGAATTTGAGGATGGTGAAGAAGTTGATATATTGGTATGCTTTTGTCATTAATGTAAAAAGGGGGAGAAGTTTAGGGTGTTTTCCATCAATGAAAAAGGGGGAGATTGTTGGCATGTGGTGCTAATAGGTGGTGTCATTGATGAAAAATCACATTAATGACAAATTGAATTTTTAATTGAAGTCATATGATGTTGTTCATGGTGCTAACATGATGTCTCGGATGTATATCTTGATACTGAGTGGGATTCATTGAGGTGTGCTTGTTCTTGCAAGCCTATGAGTTCCTAGGTGATGTGACATGGTAGTAGGATCTTCATGGATACTTATGAAGCATGTTGAAATGATGTATGTCATGTTTTAAGGGTGCTTGGGAACTCACAGTAGTAGTATGGTGTAGGTACATGTGGATCTCTATGTTATAGGAGCTCATTGGGAGTAGGTATGATGATTTGGTTTGGATCCATATGAGCTCATGGAAGCTTTCATTAAGGTATATCATGATGTATTAGGTATGTTTGGGTCATTTTAGAGGTTTTTGTATGAGTTATTACATTGTTTAAGTTGAACCTAGCTTCTACAAGGTGAGGAACAAACATGCAAGCATAGGTAAGTCTTAGTGATTTGAAGATATTGATGCATGAATTTCACATTTTGCTGAATGTAGATGTTATAGGGATGAGTAATAGTGATTTGAGTAATATTTTAGGTTCCCATGATATGCATTTTTCCAGATATGACTGATTTTGTGAGACAGGGTGAAAAAAGTATATTCCCATCTCAAAGTTGAACTTAAGATGCTTGTTATAAATAGTGTTCTTTGAATGGTACCTTGTGTATATCGGGAAAGCTTATAAGGTGAGTTTTTAAGGTTTCAAAAAATTAATGAGGTTGTTTTATCATTGGGGTTTTATGAGCAAACATTAAAAATCCTATTTAGGAGTAGTTGCCAAAAAGTGAAGTTTGACCAAATTTTGATTGATTACTCAAAATTGATGATTTCATGTTGTATAGGACTCTGTAATATTTCCATAAATGTATGGTTGAGGTAATGGTGATGAGTGGGCACCACCTACAAATAGTATTTTCTTAAGAAGGTTTTAGGAAAAGATGGTTCAAAGGAGTAGCATGCTTCATTGATGGTCTTTCTTTGATTTCATGGTTACATGCTTCATTGATGGTTTATTATGTGTACACATAAAGTATTGAATAAGTGTATATTATGATTAAATATGTATGATATTTTGAATTTCAGATATGAAATATAATTTGGAGTTTTTATAAGGACTGATTCTCTCCCCTCTCAGTCCATTGTGCTTCTAAAAATTGGTATCGAACTGGTCCTTTTTGTAGAAGTTTGACAACTTGAAAAGAGATCCTTGAAGCACAAAATGTCTAACAAAACTGAAACTAGAAAGCCACCATTGTTTGATGTAATTAATTATAGTTTTTGTAACATGAGGATGAATACTTTCATCATGGAACAAGGGTTTGATGTTTGGGCTTCGTAGAAAAGGCTTATGTTCCTCCTACTAACTCTCCAAGCATTGAGAAAGAAAAGACTGATTATACCAATAACTCAAAGGCTTTCAATGCAATCCTAAGTGGACTTGGAGAATCATAAATGGGAAAATTGATGCACTGTAAGAATGCAAATGAGGTATGGGACAAACTTTAAGTTCTCTATGAAGGTGATTCAAAGGTAAAAATTGTAAAACTTCAAACTTTTAGAAATCAATTTGAAATCCTTAAAATGAATGATAATGAGTCAATACCTTCTTAGAGTTGATAAAGTTGTGAATAACATGAAGGGATTAGGAGATGAAGTAAAAGAAGAAGTTGTGGTTCAAAAGGTTCTAAGGTATTTGACTTCTAAGTTTGATTCTAAGGTTTCTGCTATTGAAGAGGCAAAAGATCTAACCACTTTGAAATTGGATGAGTTACATGGTACTTTGACTACTTATGAAATGAGGATAGGAGACTCAAAACCAACCAAGAAGGATATTTCATTCAAATATGAAATGAAGACAAAATACAAGAAGGTAAGGGAGGATGATACCACTCTATAAATTTAAGCTCTCATATGTTTATGGAATCCGTATTAGCATAGAAGAACTATGGTTTATGTCTTGAATGCTAAATTGGTGTGTTTAAGATGTTCTCTACCCCGATTGGGTTTACATACAGTCCAACTAAGTGGTAAACATGGAAACTAATTTTTAGAGGTCAAAATGGAGGATTATGAAGAAAATGTTTTGATAAAATCATCTATTCTCATAGGGCTAAAGGCTGGAAGAGGAATGGAGCATAAATTAATAATATTTCTTCGTAATCTATGATGAGTTAAAGATTTTACTCATGGTGCACAATGAGGAGGGTTTGATCATTAAAACCCTAACTCTTGGGTTTCTCAAGGCTTGAAAAGGTATTCAAAGTGTTGAATTAGTATAGGGAATGTTCAAATGCTACAAAAAGTGTTTCACATGGTTAAGAATGGATGTGAAGAAGATTTGGTTGTTCTTCATCATGATTAGTGCCAAAAGGTTACATTTTATAGTATAGAGGCAAAGGTGATGGCTTGTCGGTGTATGTATGATGATGTCTCATCATTTTTGTGATGTAATTAGCTCTAAAGTGTCCTTGAAGTATATATAATTATTTGGAGAGCATTTAACTTTGACCTCGGTTGATATGTGCTTGTGGGAGTCTCTTAGTGCTCCATGAAGAAAATGATCATCTATAGGATTAGAGGGGTAGAGTGTGCTCTTCTCGGTGGTTTAACATATGTTTGAAATTTCATTCTCATTTTGAAAGGTATGATTCATTCATCTATCTATTATTTAAAATATGATGTTGTAAGGAGAAATTCTTAGCTTCTTGCAAAGGCTTAAAAACTTTCTCTTGCTCCAAAATAACATCCTACAGGATTGTAGGAGCTCAGGTTTAGCATGGTGATAGTGGTATTAAAGAACTAATGATGTCCTTCATTACTTTATAGAAGGCTTACATGCTAAATTCATATAGAGGAGTTTTCTCATGGGTTTAAATGATCTAGTTTAGGTCAATATGTTGATCTTGACCTCCAAGTGAATGATGAGATAGTGCTATAGTGTCCTAAGATAGAGTATTGACTGGTAAGAGGTTTTAATTTTTTTCTCATGACAGGGGGAGCTTGATATAGCTCACTATGAAAGATGTTGTAAGTATTTAAGAACCATAGAGACACTTTATTACCTTCTCAGTGGAGTTTTGATAGAGATAGGTTGTTGATAGTCCTCTAACAATATTGAAATGTTGTCATTACAAGAAGAAATGTTGCTCAAGGTGTGTGTGAGCTCTCCAAGACAGGGGGAGTTCTTAGTTGTTCCTTCATGGGATTGAAATGGTGTTATCAAGGCCATTTAAGGTGAGAAAATGTTGCTTTCCTTTTTCCATGCTTGTAATGGTATATATTGGATTATATCAGTCAAATATGATTGTAGAAGATGTAAAAAGTTACTTTGTGGTTGCTAAAAGTTGTAAAGGTGATTTCAAGGCATGGTAACAAGGCTACTTGTTCTAATTTATGCTCTTGAGATAGTATTTGAGGCATTATGTCTAGGGGAGTGATATTTTCTTGAGTCAAATCATGGTTGACCTGTAGTTGGATGTTGAAATTGGTCAAAATTGCTCTAAGAAGTCTATTTTGGTCTCATAATATTGTTCTTGGTATGAAGAGTATGCATATGCCTTTTATTACATGATTTATGCCTAGAGAAGATGGATTGTTGTCAAAAGAGATGATTTAATGATTTGATATGCATGATACTAACATTATTGGCATGTTAAAGGTGTTGTTGCCCCTGTTCCAAGACTGCTATAATGCCCTTATGAAGCTCAAAATAGGGTTATAGAAGAAAATGTGCATGTTTGCATGCCTAGAGGATGGAGAATTTTGTTTTAGCTCCAAAAAAGGTGAGACAATGATTTTTCATGATTTACTAATGATGTTCAGATGTTGGAAGTGCTTTTTCCAGGATCATGTTGTTTGCATGCTTGAAATGAGGCTAAGAATCGATTTTTGTGCAAAATAAAGAATTGGAGCTTGATTGATACCTTTGGTTGATGTTTCTAACCAAATAATGATGGTATGAAGTTAAGTGCAGTGGATAAGGTGAGCTACTGGTATGTCTTTATCACTAATGGAAAAAGGGGAGAAGTTCAGGGTGTTTTCCATTAATGACAAAGGGGAGATTGTTCCCATGTGGTCCTAATAGGCATTGTCATTGATGTAAAAACACATTAATGAGAAATTTAATGTTTTATTGATCTCATATTATGTTGTTCATAGTGATAACATGATGTTTTAGATGTATATCAGATGATACTGATGGGATTCAAAGTGAGGTGTGCTTGCTCTTAAAAGCCTATACAGTGCCTTTATGATGTGGCATAGTAGTAGGAGCTTCTTGGATTCTTGGGAAGAATGTTAACATGATTTAAATCATTTTTAGGGTTCTAGGCAATCATAATAGTAGTATGGTGTAATTACAGGTGGAACTATATGTTACAAGTGCTCATTGGGAGCAAGTATGATGACATTAGAGGTATGACAGTGTGGTTTGGAGTCATATGAGATCATGGAAGATTTCATTCAGGTATATCATGATGTATCAGGTATGTTTGGGTCATATTTAGAGTTTTCTTGATGATTTATTACATTATTTTAGTTGACCCTAGCTTTTATAGTGAGGAACAAACATGCAAACATAGGTAAGTCTTAGTGACTGGAAATATTGATTTATGAAATTCAAATTATAATGATTGAATATGATAGAGGGATGATTCATACTAACTTGAGAAAAATTTCAGGTTCCCATGATGTGCATTTTTCTAGATATGACTGATTATGTGAGACATGGTGAAAAATAAGTGTATTTCTAGCTCGAAGTTGAACTTCAGATGCTCGTTATGAATAGTGTGCTTTACATGGGACCTTGTTTATTTCAAGGAATATTATAAGGAATTTTAATAAGGTTTCACAAAAAATAATGAAGTTATTTGATCACGAGGTTTTTATGAAAAGCTGTTAAGAAGACAAAGTGGTCTAAACACCTAGTTAAACCCTAGCTAGGAGAAATTGGCAAAAAGTGAAGTTTTGTGACCCATTTTTATTGATTCATCAAAAGTGATGATTGGATGTTGTATATTCTCTATAATATTTCTATGAATTTATGGTTGAGGTAATGGTGATGTGTGGGCCCGACCTAAAAATAGCAGTTTCTGATGAAGAAGGTTTTAGGACAAGATGGTCCAAAGGAGTAGCATGAAAAATTAATGGTGCATGATTTATGGGAGTTTTTCTTGATTTTGAAGAATTTTCAGGAAAATTTAATGTAGGTACATGGTTTTTTGAGGTTGAAACAGGTTGATTTGGTTAAAGGGCGAGTTTTGGGGTCTCAAATAGCAGGTTTAGTAAAATGGCTATATCTTGAGCTACAGGTGGATTTTTCAAATGATTAAAGTTGTGTTGGAAGTTAGATTCAAATACATTTCTATTGATATATGGATTACCTCATGATGAGGTAATTTGGCAAAGTTTCTAGGTCATTCTTTGAGTAGGAATAGTTTTGGTAATTCAAGACAACATGTGTTCGATGTAAGTTTTATGTTGTTTAAAAGTATGAGATGAATTATTTGATACTTACTATCACTTTGAAAGTTAAAAGGTATGAATTATTAATCCAATGAATCCATTTGGAGGTATTGGATATTTTCATAAAGGATTTTATGAGCTAACCTTTGGAAATAACATTTTTGGTAGGTTGATTTGGTGAAGGCAAATGTAGTTGTGGTTTGAATAGATGGATGCTTCATGACTTATAATTTTTTTATAAGTGTTATAGATGTTATTTCATTTAAATTTAGTTTTAAAATGACTTGGTTTGGTTCAGTAGAAGTGATTTTATGGAATTATGAATTTTCCATGGTGATGAAGGGTGCAAGAAACAACTGTTTTTAGAATTATAAAGGGAATTGGGCCCAATAAATGAAATAATTTGATTAGTTGATATTAATTGTGAAAATTTATGAATGTTAGATGATATTTTAATAATGTGTGATGAGTTTTGGGTCATGAAAAATTATGGTAATAATGTTAGGGAAATTTTAAGATTGTGCCCATGGGGTTTTGAGCCATTTTTGGCACATGAAATGATGGTTTGAGCTAGGCTGACCTAATTGGGTCACTTGTGACTATTATATTTCAAATTTGAAATTTTTACTTGATGTATGGGTCAAAAAAAGAGGATTTAAAATGTTTTTACTAAGTTTGAAATGAGGATAAGCATATAAAAGCATGTTTTTGGGTGCTTTTGGAACTAATTGTGTGTGTGCATGTGGAGCGACCTAGGTGAAGAATAATTGCATGTGTTTGAGAATTATTTAGAGTTTAATAAAGTGTATTGTAGGTTGAGAAAAATAAGAAGACATGAGAGCAATATTTTGATGAATTTTAGAGGGTTTGAAGAGTTTATTTTGTGAAGTGTGATCACCTAGGGTTTGAGTGAAGAAGTGCAAGCTGAATATTGGATCTCCATTAGTTGTGGTAGAAAAAAATTAGAGATATACATATCATAAGGTGGTTGAGTGGGTGCTTGATCATCTTTGGGGGTTGTATCCTCCTTTTGGAGTTGGTGCTTCACAAAATTAGGGGTTGGTGCTCCTTGTAGGGTTGGTGTTCTACTAAACTAGGGGTTAGTGCTCCTTGTGGGGTTGGTGCCTCACTAAATTCAAAAAAATATCAATATAATATTGTGTTTCAGTGGGTTTTCTTCCCCTTGAGGGTTTCCCACTTATATCTTGTGTTCTTATGGTGTTTATTTTATTTCATGGTTACATGCTTCATTGATGGTTTATGGTGTGCACACATAAAGTATTGAATAAGTGGATATTGTGATTGAATGTGTATGAGATTTTGAGTTTCAGATATGAAATATAATTTAAATTTTTTATAAGGACTGATTCACCCCCTCATTCCATTATGCTTCTAACATTTTGTAAAACCCTAATTGCAGAGTAACTGATAGAAAAAATAAAGTATATATGTTAGATACAATTTGACACAAGCAATAAGATAATAAAATATGAAACCCTAAGTGCAAGAGAGAGAGAAAAGGACTTATTTGATTTTTGTTTGAACTAGGACTAGTGCAGACTAGGTAAACTATTTAATAGGAAGATAAAAATGTCACAATTGCTCAGGATAAATTCTAGAACTGTCAAACAGAGCACCTTGGTGGGTTGAGGGTGCCTAGGCACCAAAGACCTCTACGAGGTGAACATGACTACAAAAATGGTTAGAATATGATTTTTTTGGTGTCGTAACAATGTCTCTCGATAGTATTTTTGGTCACACCTTGATCGTTGAATATACATGTAACCTGCAAAAGAGATATTCACCTATAAAACCCATAAAACCACATCAAATCCAAAAATAAAGATGCAGGATTGACTGACCTCACGGTCACTCGGCAGAGTAAACTTATGATTGATCATTTCACTACATCTCAGACTTCATGTAGTTCTTGTGAGTGTGTGTAGAATTGTTCCCTAGAATTCCCTTATGCAAGATGCACTAGATAGTGGGCTATATATAGAATATAATAACATATAGTATGTGTGGATGGAATAATGAAATTCCCCTTCCTATGTAGTGTATGCATAAAATTCATTGTCTTTTACCTTTAATGGAAGCTATATGGATTCCTTTGAGTGCTTTATATGCCTTTGGATACAATATTAGGTGATAGATAGTAATGCTTAGAGCTTGGTTCCTTATTTTGATCACATAGCTATGCATTTATATGATTCCCTTTGTTGAATTTCGTAATTGACAGCTAAAATTTTGACCCATAAGAAAATAAGATTCCCAAAAGATAAAAGAGGACCAAAAAGATTGAGTAAGGTAGAAAGAGGTGGGGGTTCCTAGAGGGGATGAGGCGCTGTGCACGGCGGCGTCTGGCTAGGAAAGCTAGTGCCCAAAATAATATAAAATAAGCAAGTAAAATTATTACTAGGTTATAGAGTGTGTAAGAACAAATAAAAAATAAGAATGACAAAAAGAGGCCAAAGATAGTTGTCAATTATTATTTTTCTCCCTTAAGAATCATATGAATGCTAGCATGTGTCGAGGACCAAGAAATGTACCCAATGCGTGATTTTTTGGTTTACAATGGAATGAAAGGTTTCAATCCTTCTTCTCCATAGAACTTATTTTTATTTTCAAGGATATTGGGGGCATGTATCTCCTTTCTCCAGCTGTATTTTAGCACATTTCATTTCTATTCAGTTTTTACTCAGTTATGCGACACATGGGGAGAGTATGGGGTAATTTATTCTCTTTTGTATTGTGTGTCCTAATTTGTAAAATTGGTCCTAGATCCATATTTAATAGTGAGGTCCATGGGGTTATGGAAGATAGTGAAGAAACTAATTTCTTCATAGGAAATTATTCCTCTCCTCTTACACCTATAGGGGAAGCTATTAGAGTTTGTTGCATGAATTTGATACATGGTCTTCTTCCTCCATGGGGTGCTTCGATTCTTCATTCTTCTCTCTTTTCATCATTTATGTGATGTGTTCCAAATATACAATATTCTATCATCTCCTTATAACATTTGGGTACTAATCACCCCCAATCCTTCACCAAATTTCAACCATCTAAAACACCACATACAAGCTAAAAATGGGAAACTCTTCCCTCTGCAAAACAAAAAGGTGTATTCCTTCAAATTTTTCATCACTTTAGTTCACTCTTACAATTTTAGATTTAATTTACATTACATATTTAAATTTGAGTTAAATTTTAATTCTTTATCATATAAATTGACTACACTTTGTGTTGCAAGTTTCAGCGTGGAGTGTGCTAAAACCAATACAACGGGATCTTGCAAAACAAACATCAAAAAAAGACAAAGTGTTTCTACAAACTCAAGTATATTTTCCTTTAAGTGTGTAATTTCATTTCATACTTAAATGGGGGGAAATGTAGAAACTCAAATTTGGTAACTATTCTAAATAGGTTTTATTGACATTTCTCTATTGCTCAAACAAGTTCACTTTACTCATTCTCATCCAATACATCTCTAGGTCTCTTATCTAGCTTGTTTGATCTTATACACTCATCTGTCAACAATTTCTAATATTTTAATGCATGAAACATAGTAAGAAACTCCACTTTTCATATTTCAAACTTCACATTGTAGATTATTACTCTTATGTCAAAAATGTATAATAGGGGCAAGATTGTTTGTATGGTCTTGGCCCTAATGTACAGCTTTTTACCTTGATCACTTTGGTCCCAAACTTCCTATTACACATTATTCTTTGGGTCACTTACTCCTCATTTTGCCTTTATAATGTAAATTTCCTTTGGAATAATATATAATCAAGTGAAACTCACCTCATTTGTAACCTAGCACTCCTTTGGACATTCATTTGGGCAGCACCTTCTATAAATATGAAGCTTTACACTAGGTATAGGAGACGTTTTCTAATAGTTACAAGAACTCAAATTCAATCACTCGAGTATATTTATAAGAGATAAACTCAATTCGATCATTCTAAAAGGAAGGATGTCAAATCTAATTGCACTATAGCTATAAATCACATGCTAGGTGGAGAATGGCATGTGATTTGACGCCTCTTTAGAATAGGGATGATGTTGGCGGTGCTTGCGGGTTCCACATGACCAACTAATGTTTTTTTAGGACTTCATCAAAGGTTAGGGTATGAAATATTGAGAAGAGTATTTAGAGACCCTCATAGTGTCACTAACACCTATTGCTTGTGAGACGAGAGAGTGAAAAAGACAATCAAACAAGTAACAAATCTAGAAATTTATAGACCTCAGTTCTAAGTAGGTGCAAAACCATATAAAGAGGTCATGACCATACGGACATTCCTACCCTTAATGTACAGTCCTACCCGGGTATACTCTCAAGTCACGGTTTTAGTTCCAAAGCTTTCCTAGGTCCAAATATCCCTGTTTGTAAATCTAGATCACCTCTAATCAACTAAGTGCATTCAATACCATGAATTTTTTATTTTATATTGCATCTTGAACATTTTTTCCAAGTATTAATGTATTATTATGATATTGAATAGTTAATGTTGGAAGTTAATTAGTCAAAAAAACCCATGTAAATCCTATTTCATTCCTTGTTTGGTTATAAGCATGAAAACACTAATTGACTAAAAAAGAATAGATTTTGATTAACCTCTTTTTTATAAGGGATTTCTCAAGTTATGTAATTTTTCAATTATTTCATCAAATGTATTTGTATAATGTACTTGTAAATTAAAAACCATTTCTTGATTTAAGATTACTATGAAGATATTGACTAGCTACTTCTCAAGGATTGTTGGGGAAATATTTTGGAAATACTTTGTTACCTTTACAAAAATAATGGTTCTCCATTTCATTTCTTTATATCACATAAGTCTCACATTGTTATTCCATGTTTTATATTATAGGATAAATTCTTGAATTTTTTTTGGATATATCTGCAAAAGTTGTGATATATCCCTTTAGTAAGTGGATGAACCAATTTAAAGCATGTCATCCTAATCTTTGTGGGAATAGTATGAGAAAATAGGTGTCACTATAAACCACATCTTGACACCCTAAGCTTCATGGGAGTAGTTTGAGAAAATAGTTGTCCTTAGGTTTTATGAGGATTTTTAGGTGCATCTTATATATAACTTTAAATATATGAGGTCCAAGTCCATGTTTCAATAATTATTTCTAAGGATTATGTATTGGGAGGTAAAATCCTATTAATTCATACTACCAAGTAAAACAAGTCTACACTTATCCAATAATGACAATTGTCCTTAAATTTTTATACCTCGCTAGAACACGAGGTGTGTTAGTGTGTGGTAATGAAATCAATGTAATAATATTCCTAATGTCTATGAAAAGTGTGTGAGTATGAAATCCATGTCATGTTTCCCTAAAAATAAATATAAAAGGGGGGCATAAAAATTTGATCCCCAAGATTGTCAAATGATGAAAGGGGAGAGCATACATAATCTAGCATTGGGTGAACAAACACATAAAAGGGGAATATACAAATATATACAAAATAAAGTAAACAATACAAGACTAACATTATTTTGATTAATATATGATAAAAATGATAGTTTGATATTGATTCTTTGACTAGGAAAACATATAAGCACACCGTTAGTAGTTTGAGACTTATTTAGCTCTGGAAAAAGCATAAAAACTTATAGAAAAGAAAAATGATGCTTAGTAGAGTGAAAATGTCATGGTTAGAAAAACATCATAGTCTATAACAAAAACATCATGGTTTGCAACAAAATGACACATTTATAAAAAGTGGCATAGTTAGTGTGATAATGTTGTGGTTAGTCACAAATATGTCGTAGTTAGTATGTTAGCCAAAAATATTATCAAAATAGAAAACAAAGAGTTTAAAAACCTGATAAGACAGAAAAATAATGATAAAAAGGAAAAATTGATTAAAATCTAGATTTATTTACATAAAATAGACAAAATAAAAATTATTATACTTGCGAAATCGACGTAAATAGTGACGAAAACATCATGACTAACATGAATCAATGCTTTTATTAAAAACACAATTGTTAGGCATGAAATTGGCATGATTAATAAAAAAATCATTTCCATAAAACCTACACATATAGATTAAAAATGACATTCTACGGTGCAAGACTAGTGTTATCATGTCAAAAATCTTTGTTTCATAGAGTAAAAAGTCGTTACTAGTTAGAATAAAAATTTGATAGGGAAAATGAAAACTTCTCAAAATTGTTCAACCTAATTAATATTATCTTTATACCATGTCTTAAATTACTTCCTAATAAGTAAGGAGAAATACTAAAATGTGTGAGAGTCCCACCGGTGTGCTAAAATATGTTAAGTTTTAGTTTGAAGTATAAACTTAAAAAACCATGAAAACATAAACAAATCTATGTACCTCAAACTAATATCAACACCTCCAATTTGGAGTAATGATCAAAAACACTCAAGATGATAAAAATAAAGCAAATTATACCTTATTAGACTATTATACTTCTTAACCATATCATCGAAGACAATATTATCAATGCTACCACTATCAATAATGTAATCACAACAATTACCTCCATACTTTTGAATGGTTCTAAAAAATTCTTTGCATGGGCACATTCTCTTCCTTCGTGAGTTTTTGTAACACCCGTATCATCATCACTAATTCTCCATATTTTGGTTCTTTTTGTACAACTCATTGATGCATGAGTTTAGAGATTCACATAATTAGCAATATAATTGCTAGCACCATTCCTCTTATTACAACTTTTTATGCGTCATGTAGAAACTCTAATGTATTATGATTAGTATATCCACAATGGAAACAAGTTTTATAAATCTTCTTGCATCTCATATTCCTTAGGAAAATGGTCTACCTCCATCTCTTTGTGCATGACTATGCTCATGCAAGGTTCTTGTCTCACCTTCTTATAAAAACTTTGTGCATAATTACATACATTTCCACCTCAAAATGGGTTGTTATATTGTCTTCAAGATAGCTTATCTTCTAACTTTAGTGAAAACTAATATGCTTCCTCTATATATCTCATCCTAACCCTACTAAGTTCATCTTGTATAGAAATACATAGATCTTTGAAAAAACTTGAGATTTTTTATGTTTCATCCACTACATATCCAACATAAATGTTGACATGATAGAACTCCTCGATGTACTTCTTCACGCTTAGTTTCTTCTTATGTAAATTATATATCTACTCGAACAAATAGGATTAGAAATACCCTAATATTAACTTAGCCTTCATATTTGTGACCATTCAATCCCATTTATTAATATTTTATTTTCATATTTGTAATATCTTATTTTACACGTGATTCAACTAAATGGATGCATTCCTTTTAAATTGGTACTAAAAAAATATCACCCTTTTATTATCTTACATACCTTCATACTCAAAATATTTCTCCATTTCTATGATCTAGTCTACCGGATCATCTAGATCTAATTTATTGATCCATAATCAAAAGCAATTACAAACACACACCTTTAAAATTGCTTTAAAAACATGATTTTTGGATTTTAATTCAACATTAGGAATTTCCCATGGTTAATTAATTAAAGAAAACTGTGAGATGACTATGGGAAAACAAAATACTAAGAAAATGTAGAGAAAAATAGACACCAACAGTTGATAAAGAAGTTCGGAACGAAGCCTACATCTTTAGGTCCATAATTATGAGAGCGGTCTATTAAAAATATACCTCAAACACTTACAATTTCATGTACAAGGCAAATAATAATCTTTCCCAACTGTTATAGTGTTCTTCCTACAATAATAACCCTAATCTCCTTTCAAAAAATTTCACAAAATGTCTCAAACTCTCACAATAGCATTTTAGGCTTACATAATCCTCCAACTTCACCTGTTCAAATAACAAATCTCCATTTTATAATATTGTTCACCCCATGGCTTAACAATGGCCTATAATTTTAGTAAATAAGTGGTTAGGGGTTCGATCCCACTAACCTCCACCAACCACATGTTTTTTCTATATTAGGACTTAGTCCCACATTTCTCACAAAAAGGTGGCGATAAAGTTTAAATATAGAGTGGCGGTTTAGGATGAGTGGCTTCGGGCCACTTATGTTATTTTCTATGTTGAGGTGGTTGGTGACTTGTTTGCTAAGGATGACGGGTCGGTGGTCGGTGGGGAGTTAGAGTGTGGGTGAGTTGGTAGGTAGGGATTTAGGTTATGTGGAGAGTTGAGCTAGTGGGTTGTTGAGTCATGTTTAGAGGCAAGCTAGATGAGGTGGTTAGGATGACTTGGTGGGTTGTGGTGGTGGTGGTACATGGTAAAAATGAATAGTAATGGACTAAAAATACATGAAATTTATCCCACATACATAGTGTGAGGATATACAAAGCTATTCAAATACAGAAGCTTGATAATGGTCACGTGAAGATATAGAGGAAAAGGCACCCATCCGTAAAAAGAGTGTGTCGATCCTTGCTAAGGGCCCCCAGCCATAAAATAGCGAGGCGCACATGTCTGATAATGATTTTCAAAGACTAGAGGTGAAAATACCATTTTGTCCAAAACCACATTTCCACTTATCATAATTTGATTGGTCCACATGGCAAGTGTACACACATCCATGTCATCTTGAACCTGTGTGCAAACCCATATTTTTACTAGATTGATCAAAATTTCAGCATGTAATAACTTCTGCATATGACCTTCATTTTCAAATTTCATCCTACCACCAGAAATATATCAACCAACTCTACACATTAAAACTAATTTTAATAGATTTAGGGAATATTGTAGACTAGTTTTTATTAGCAAGGACCCTTTGGATCACACCTTCCCACTGAGAAAATTTTGGACCTCCAAAAGTAATTTTAATTGGTAATGAGGTGAGGGTAATTTTCCCTCACCTTTCCGATTTCCATCCATTTTCCTTGTTTGGATGCATTCCTTTCAAACCCATATGAAGATATTCAACATCACCCCTTTGTGAAGTTCTCACCTTCCTGTCTAGAATGATATCTTCCTGTAACTCATCCAAATACTCAGGAGAAAAATCATCAATAGAAGTTACAAAAATTATATCATCATGATTCATAATTATTGGAGGCTCATAAAATTTCAGATTTTCCACATTCATAATTGAATAAATCTACACGTAAGGAGGTAAATATAACCGGAAAGCATTATTACCAACTTTTTCCAATATTCAAAATGGACCATACCAAATTGGTTTCAGCTTTATACCTTCACATGTTATTCATTCCTTACTAATTTGAATCCAAAATAAAATACCCACTTGGAATTTGTGTTTAGTTCGATGTTTATCATTCCTAGACTTATATTTGGATTGACTTTTCTCCAAGTGTTCTCGAAAAAAATGATGGACCAATGTATCTTCTCGCATAAATTTTTATCTTTTCAATATCATTATGTCCATTAACAACATATTCTTATCCAAAAGAGAAATCCAAAGCAGATTTAGGTAAATAACCAAAAAAAGTCTCAAATGGAGACATTGTAGTAGAAGAATGAAGTGTATGGTTATAAGCATATTGCACATAATATGTAGTCATTTTTATACCCTTAGATTAACAGTAAAATCCCATGTGCACTGGCCTATCACCTAGCAGGCACTGGGCACTCACCCAAGGCATGTGCGGGTGCCAAGCCTCTCCTTTATGTGAGTCTTGTGAGAATACATCATCTTATGATAGATATTCAAGTGTAAAAGAATAGAAAAGGACCACACATCATTCTGATAAACTAGGATGAGTTATCATCTCATTGCATCCATAAAAGAGAAATAACAAAAACATATAGCATTGATTCATACATAAAGGAAATGCACAAGGATTATACTCATGAACCCATATATGATTTATAACAGAGTCTTATATTCATATTAAAGAGATCAATAACCACATTACAATCCTTGAGCCCATAACAGAACCATGTAACAATGTAGAGAAAAATCATGCATCGAACTACACTATGCCCTTCATATTACCTAGATGAATACAGACCCATCCTTTTAAATATGTCATCACTCCTATATTTTCTCTAATCTCAGCCCATATAATTCTCCATTATATTTTTGTAGGGATTCACCTCTCTTCCACCATTCTACCACACGAATCACTCTCATCTTCTATCCTTCCTTCCGATGTTTGCGCACCTCTATATATAGCTTTCCTGCCTCCACCACCATGCCTTTTGAGGTAACAGATCAGCTACCAAGTGTCCAAGTGGTCCTCCAATGGAGCATGCCTCCTTTGATATGAGATCTCCACTCTATGTAATGATGTTCTTTTGGAACCTTCCATCACATACATGGAATATTCCCTTTTGATCCTATAGTCACAGGTAACACCTTATCCATTTTGCATGTTGGATAGGTCATTCTTTTTCGTGTTTTTCCTAGGATTTTGAATATGGCTAAGTCCCCAAAATATATCTTTCCTTGCACACGTGCCGTGTGTTCTACAAAACCCTGCTAGAACCCTTCCCTGCATGCCTTCACCCAACGCACCCTTATTCAATAGGTCCCACGCGCCCATGTACCTTCTTATACTTAGCCAATATTATGGGGCCCAACATCACCCCACACTATGCCTATTCTCAGTCCTCGAAACACTCTTTAAGGGAATAAAGAATGGTAGGCTCTTATAATGGTTAGAAAAGAAAGAATAAAGGAATAAAGAATTTGGAGAACAAATGAAAGAATGGGGGACTTGTTTATTGCTTTGGAGGAGGAGGGGGAAATCCTTCCCTAGTTCTACCTTTAACCTCTCCCAAGCGTTTACCTCATTCCGAGCTTCTTGTGACAGAGGTCACCCTTTGGGGCGCTCACCTCCTCAAAACTCAGATCTTCCCCTTTGGTGCTCATGGTGTCAAAAATACTCTCCAATTGCTTCCCCAAGTCTTCAAGGGCATCCATCATGTGGGTGATCGGGGGTATAGTTACTTTAGCCGGCTTTTGATCAAGCCTCGCAGGGTCTCGATTGCTTATGATTTCTTCTCCACCTCGGCTAGGATCTTATCTCTTTCTACTTTATTCCCCTTATTTTTCTCATGGAATTACTTGAGTTTTGTTTCATGGGTGGTAATATATGCTTGCCACTCTATCCCTATTTGTGCGGTTGTCATAAGAAGCTTCAATGACTTGCACGGTGGCCTTAACTACTGCAAGAAGTTTGGTGTATCAAGCCATAATCTCGAAAACCTTCATCTTTTCTTCTTTTTCTTGGCATGCATGTGCCTCTTCTATAGACTCTAAAGTGAGTGGTCATGTCTCCATCATGAGAATATGAGTCAGATCCTCTAGACATTGCAAGGATTATTCATACTTCTTCTCAGGCAAGTCGGTGTTATTCGGGACAATAGCATTTGTAATCATCTCCACCTTCTTGGCGACTTTGTGTACCTTAGATTTTTCTTCTTTCAGCTCACACCTCAACTGAGCGATGATCATATCCTCTTACTTTAGGTATTTTCTCTTCTCTACGAGCTCCTTCTTTTTCTTCTCCAATTCCTCCTCTAGGAATCTCACTCTATCATTTCTTTCAAACAATCTGGCCTCAAGTTCATTTGAAACCTTGTTAAGCGCATTACAAACCTATTCATTTGATAGATGTTGAGTGTTCACCAGTGGATTTATTAATTTGGTTTTGGAACCTTCATTAACACTCTCAAAATTACTTCAAATTAGGGTTCATCCACATGGGACTCAAACACCCAAGATAACATCTTTCTTATCTGTGGGTATGTGCCTTCTTCATCAAATGATGACATAGCTAGGATTTTCTCTGTTGGTATAGTGCTCTGGAATAATGAATGTAGCACCTTTCTAGGATCATCAATATATCCCATTCCCGTCCTTGTGCCACCGCTATGTCTTTTCCATCTATTCATGTATATTTTGGGAAGCTTACTGCCAATTTGGGATCCCCACCCATGTTGGCATACTTCTTCCCAACACTATCTTCTTCCATCTCCTTCATAATTTCATCCATACTCCTTTCTAACTCTTTTCCACCAAATCCTTCATGATGCCAGTTACTTATCTCTCTATGGATTTCTCCACTTGCTTCTTGGTGAGGCTTGGGGTTCTTTGGCTCTTGGTGCTTACTTCTTCGCTCACCCCTTTGCCTTGAGCCTCAGCTTCTTCCTCCTTATTCTTCTCCTCATCTTCCTTGTTATAATCCTCTTCATCTCCTTCTTCCTCAGAATCATGTACATCATATACTGGATAGTATTCACCTCCTTCAGGCTCGTCATCATCCATGTCACCGATGTATGTGTCTAAGCCCTTCGTCGCTTCTGAGTCTGCCTCTTCTGTCACCTTCTGCTTCTTCCTTTCTGGAGATTCCGGTGATGGGACGATTCTTCTTTTTCTTTCTCCTTGATAGGTAACCTCTTCATTGGTGATTATTCATGGGTGAGATGATCTTCATGCTTTGGCACCTCTTCTTCTGGGGTCTTCACCTTGACAGGAGACTTCTTTCTCCACACGTAAGTGCTAGGATTCACAACTGCTTCAAGCATGCCCACCAATTGTGTGGTCTACACACTTGGTGACTTTTTTTCTCTTACCCCTCTTCTCTTTTTATCTTATTTAGTGTGTCCTTCTTTCTACCTATGGGGTCTTCTAGAATGGAGACATCATTCTCCAGATAGGTTACTTTCTCAAACATAGGACTTATCTAAAGGTATATCCTTGTTGCATCCCTTCCAGTGATTCGCAACATTATTGGATTCATCATTTGAACTTCATGGGAGACATACTTCTCCATGTATGTGCACTTTTCGGGGTACATGAGCTTTTGGCATATCTTTTGGTCATCTTGATCCACCTCACTAATGTCAAACCTTAGTCTTTTGGCCTCTTTAAACCCGTTAACCTCTGTTTAGAAGTCTTGAGCGGTTCGGGAGAAGGGTAGCTTGCACCTGAGACCCTTAGTCCCATTTCTTAAAGTGAACCTACTAATGTAGAAGTGTTGGTAAATTGTAAATTCTTCTTCTCCATCCACGAGTGTGGGAAACTACTCTAGGATCCTCCATTCTTCCCCAAATATATCACACATTCATTTATACCACTTTTCCAGGTGCGCCTTGTGAGCGTCCCTCTTGGTTTCACAAGTGTACTTTAAAACCTTTTTGTGGGTGAGGATTTCTCCCCTAGATACTCCCAAACAAACTTTTCTGGCCCTTCTGACACTCCAATCTCTAAAAATACAATGGCGAGGAGGATGTCTTGAATATTATCTTCTCTCCCTCCGCGCATTGCTTATGATATCATTCGTGATGAAAGAGGATAAGTTATAGATGGTTCCCTCTGATATCTTCCGACATAAATTAAGCCATGCCTTTTTCACTTGTGTCCATCATTCTTGATCATTGAGCTTGGTCACCAAGTGCACATCCATCCTCATAATAGGGTCTAGAATTTTCTGCTTATGTCAAAGTATCACGAATGCTTCTTGTAGTCATATGTTGCTATTGTATCCTTGATAGCCTCCTTGTTATTTAGGTCATCATCTATAATTTCTCCTTCACAAATAAGGCATGTGAATTTGGATATCAGCTATGGTGATATGCGCATCTTGTACCCTACAAAATATAATTGATCCTCATACACGCACGACATCAACCATTGATAAAGGTGCTCGAGCTTGCCAAAATAAGGCAACTCATATAGTTGCAATAACCCTGCCTTCTCCAATTTGAATTTCACCTCATTGTATATATGCATCCCATCTAGTGTCCTTTTGTTAGTTGGACATACCAACTCTAACGCCATTTCCTTATCAGTTGTGCTCAAGTACGATGGTTATAATCGCTCATGGTCATTTGTCTTAAATGTGACACCCACTCCTTTCCTAGAAATACTCCATCTGGGTATTGCATTTCTGCGTACCATTCTTCATTGGAGCTCACGACGATAAAGTGGTTTGTTTTCCCTTTCCCTTGCCCTTCTATTTCTTTGGTGAAATGATTGCCTTCTTAGGTGTCATGCTTTATGTCGGGATAAAATAAGAACTTATTACTTTTCTCTACTACTCGCTTAACTCCAAACTCAACTCCTAAAATAAATACTTCTATCTCGTATCCTAGCTACAAAACCCTAACTCGGGAAAACCTTCCATAAGAAAACACACCACAAAAACCCTTCTCTCACACCCATGTACTCCTTCCTCTTTGGTTTGCAGATCCACTTTAGTCACACACTTAGATTTCTCATATTCTTCCTCCTTCACACAATCTCTCCGGATGAACTAGTTCGCAAGATCACTTAAAATTCGTAGTAGCAAGGTAAAATAATGACTTTCCTAACCTTATATTTATAGTTTTTACTTCCCTCCAACAATAAATTCTATATCACCTACCAACATACTTTAACATTAAATGTGGATTTTTCCACTAGGCCGACTTTAAGCACCCTTACCCATGCGCCACATATTACGTGGATTTTTTAGAACCTTCGCACGCAAAAATCAATCTAATGAAGACTTTTACGCACACGTCCCGAGTGTCGAAAGGCTACTTCCGTCCTTTATCTAAGTTTTCCCTCACCTACCTCATGTTGTTCTTGCACTCTTCATCCTTTATACGTGGTATTTGTTATAGCCTTCTTGACACCATAATTCATTATCCACCATTTCCTCATGTGCTTTCTCAACCTTACGCACTTCCTTCTACTAGGCCACTCAACTTGAATTACAGGCCTATACTTTGTTTTGCATTACTCCACCCCACACTAAAATAGATGCACGGTCCTCTGCACATACACAAACTTGGAAAAATAATGTGGTTATTGGTGTAAAAGGCGCCAAAAAAAAACATAAAGGAACAAACAATGAGAAAGGTAAACACAAGAAAAGAAAAGGATAAAGGGAAGTTCTAAGCTAACTAGAAATACTGCCTTATAAAAACACCAAGAAGACTTATTTATAGTAGGGCTTTAGCCTACTCCCATTAAAATGACTTGGTAATCTCGTCCCATCCAACACTTATAACTGGCAAGCACCTAAATCAAGGATGTACGAGATGATGTAAGGTCCCAACCAATGGAATTTCAATTTCCCAGGATGGCGCAGATACTTGGAATCATACAAAAACACCATATACCCAACCTCAAACTGCGTGTTCTTGATATGATGATCATGACATGCCTTTTGTCTTATTTTTTCTTTCTTCTAACTCCATCTAGCAAGTGATCATCTTTCGTCTAATTGCATCTACTTATCAATCCTCTCTTCCAGCGCTTGTTCATCAACTAACCCTCCTGCGCATGATATACGAATCGATGGTAACATGAATTCAACTAGAAAAAATGCCTCGTGCCAAACACCAATTGAAATGGCATGGACTTGTTCAACCTCTTATAGGTTGTCATGTATGCCCATAGAATGGTTAATACCTTATCATCCCAATATTGTCTTCCAACGTCACAAATCTTAGTCAATGTGTGTCTTAGTATTTTGTTGAATGCCTTAGTAGTTCCATTTTATTGAGGGTAATAGGGGTAGTTTTGTGATGGGCCACCATAAATTCTACTTACAGAATCCTCACCATTTCATTGAGGAAATGTGTACTCTATCACTTGTTAACCTTAAAGGACAACCATACCTACCGATTATGTTCTCTCATAAAAATCTAGTAGTTGTCCTTATGGTTCAATCCTTTGTAGGTGTTGCCTCCCACCTATCGTGTCAAGTAGTCGGTGTAATTAATGATATCTGCAAACCAGTTCTTCGCGCTGGCTGGAAAAATTAGCCCTACAATATTGATTGCCCATTTTTCAAATAGTTTAGCATTGGCTATTGGTTGCAAGGGAATTCCATCCCTCTTTCCAACTTTTCCAAGGCATTGGCAATGGTCACGGTGTATTGCAAAACTCAATACAATCCCGTAGATGGTTTACCACCAAATCCCTATTAGTAAAATATTTTGTGTGATAACATTTCTTGCATAGTGTCCTCCTGTAATCCCACCATGTGCTTCCTCCATAATTTCCACATGCTCATGTTCCAATACACATCAGCGCAAAACCTCATCATGACCTAACTTATATAGGTCTCCACTAATCAACATGTAGGGTGCGGTGTGTATTGCTAACTAATTTTTCTCCAGAGCCTTCATCCCTTCCGGTGCCACACCTATTTTTAAGAACACTACGATATCTTCCGAAGTCTGAGGGCACGTGTTGTAACCTAAATATTTATGTGTCTAACATGGTATCCTTAATGATTTGCGTGTCCTCCCTTGAGTTAATCCACGATAAGTGATCACATCCTGAATTACTTTTTCTTGGTTTTACAACCACCGTGAACTCAAAATCTTGAAATAACAAGACCCAATGACATATGTGCCCTTGTAGAATGGGCTTGTTGACTAATTATTTTAGTGTCATGTGGTCCGTATAGAATATAAAAGGTGTTGCCAATAGATCTTGCTGAAATTATGCAACACATAGATCATGACAATGCTTCGCGCTCGCAGTAGTTGTGTAATTTTGTTATGCTAGTGTCAACTTTATCTTTGGAAAAACACAAGGGATGATAAAAATTTCCCTCACCAGGTTGTGCTAGTACTACTCCCATAGTTGTACACGAGGTATCAACATGCACATGGAAAGGATTATCCTAAGAAGGAAAATGTAGTATGGGAGTCGCAACAAGCCTATCCTTTAAAGTGTCAAATTCCCTCTACCGCACCTCTACCCAATGAAAGGAACTATCATGTTTTAAAAATTCCTCTAAGGGCATGGTGATCTTAGCATACCCCTTGATGAATTTCCTGTAGTACCACTGTATGCCCAAGGAATCTATGCATTGCACTTTGACTAGTAGGCTCCCCTAATCCCACAATAATTGCAACTTTGGCAGGATCCACTAGTAAGCATTATTTACATATAATATGTCCTAACAAGGTTCCAAATGGAGTAGCAAAGACACATTTCTTAATGTTGAGGGATATCCTTAATTTCGACATCTCTCAAACATCAGCCATAAATTTTCACAATGGTCTTTCACCAATCCATACAGTCCAATCATCCAGGTAAACTTGAAGAAATTTATGGATGAACTCTTGAAATGTTTGTACCATGATGTGTGAGTACACAATAGGTGCATTCTTCAATCCAAAAGGCATAACCGTGTAGGAAAAAATTCCCCATTCAGTGATGAAAGTTGTCTTTCTCTGGTCTTCTTTCGTAATCCTGACTTGGTGATACCTTAAGAACCCATCCATGAAAGAGTAGACTTCACGCCCAAATGCTCCCTCCAAAATTTCTTCAGTAAAGGGGTCAGAAAAGGATTGATCTCGATGACCATTGGGCTTATCCATTTTGATTCTTCCATAACCTCAATAATGCTTGATGCAATCATTTTTCTATTTCCTCCTTGACTCGTGACGAAAATTTAGATTCATTCGATAAGGTATCTTTCAAATCGGGAATGCACCTTCCTTCAACTTGATCTTCATATCCCTTAAGGAATGGTATATGCCTTTGAGTTCATGGTACCTGCAAGGAACAAATCTTGGAACTCGTGTAATAGATCAATAACATTTGAAACCTCTTTTTTTGACCAATAGTCCCCAATGATATCTTCCTTAGGTTCGTTTCTGTCTCAATGTTAACCTTATTGTTTTCAAGGGCTTATGGTAGGTGCGTGCTTGCTCATCAGATCTATCTATGACTTCATGTGTACCTTCAAAATGGTTAACATCCAAATTTTCCATCTCTTCTCCATCTACTACATAGACCATTTTTCCCTTTTCTTTTTCCATACACGTGCGCTCAAGTTGTACTTCCTCTGATTCTTATTCATTGAGGCACATCTCCAAATAAGGCTCACCCAATAATTCCAATAGCCTATCTTCTTTCATATCACTATCTCCCATCGTAAGGCACTTGATTACTTGTAATGCCTTATCCACCGATGGCTTTATACTCCTATACTTGAAAGGTTGAATGAGATTAGCCACCAACTCCTGCCAATTACCCATTTGATGGCACATCTTTGAATGAATATACCATGCAAGTGCATATCCTTATAAGGTGGAATACAACTTATGCACCCATAACAAAGGTGGAAATGCTTCTGCACTTCCCATCTAGGCCTTCTCACATGCTTGGATATGAAATGAGGTGGTCTATTTACCATGGTAATGTTGTATGACAGTGGCCGCATTGCTCCTTAAGAACCTTACAGAAAATGTGATTCTTACCTTGCGCCATTCTAGGAGGCTCTCTCAATGTGTAGCCCACCAGTGCGTTGTAGTTTCAAGCAGGTTATAACTAAGCATTCCCCTTCTCTCTTCCTCATTCTTCCACTAATCCTTCATCTCTCACAAGAAAATTTCAGGTATGCTCCTCCAGAGTAGCTTGGAAACTTCTTCCTTGTTAGGCACTTAACCGATCTTGCATTTTTTTACCCTTGTTACATATCCTCTCAATTGTCACCTAATCAACTCATAAGTCCCATGCACCCAATTATCGCATGCCATGCTATTGGTATCACTCAAGGATGAGCATCTTCAAACTAGATAACTCCCTTCATGGAATGAATTATCGTAATATCTTTGATGGAGCACACATAGATTCTATCAAGGAATTCCTCTCTAACCATCTATCAAGGGATAATCACCCTTTCTTCCTTGTTCTTGAAACTGATATACCCCTTGTTAAACCATAGGTCAACATTGTTCTCATAACACCATGGATGCCCAAGCAATGCTAGAAAGTTTTCTGCCTCAGTGAGTGCCAAGAATTTGAAGTCTCTCCATGAACTTGGCCCTTGAATGGTGATAACCGCATCCTTCAATATTCCAATGGACATTGCCTTAGTCTTATTTTCCATATACAACACATTCAAAGATGAATGTAATGCAAGACTTCCCATCTAATGCCAGACATATTGGGTAAGAACATTGACCTATGATCTTGTGTTGATGAGGATATTTCTTAGAAGCCACCCATGAACAACTACATTCAATGTAATCTCCTTATCATAGTCAAGGTTGTGAGGAGGAAGGTTTACATGCAAAACCTTCCTTTCACACTTTGCTCGGCACGTGGTACCTTCTCCCTCATCCATTCTCCTAGCAAGGGAATAATATTATCTTTCCTTAACATCCTACATACTTCCTTGACCTCATCCAGGTCATCCTTTGGAGCCTCAACATTCTTCCTTTGCTCTAACTACTTTGACTACTCCTTTAGACATTGGATATCCCCTTGCAAACTCGAATCACATCCATAGTTTCTTGATACTCCTCCTTCTAATGAGCATGGTCCGAATCCTTTCCATGTACCACTTACTCTCTTTAAAATAATGTCCTTTGTCTTGGCACCTCCTTGGTGCGCGCGCGCCTCTTCCTATGTCATCACTAGTATAGGTTCTAGTCCTAACTCATGTGCCAATCTTGACATCCACTGTGAATCAAATTTCTTGATGCTCACCATCCCAACACCTTTTTCCTTCTGCAGCTTTGCTGGTTTATATGGTCATAAATCTCTGGACACTCTTCATACTTATGTTTCTTCCCACACCATGAGAATTGTAATAGATCAGGACACTCATGCTTGTAATGCTCTGCAGATCCACAGATTATAATAGTTTCCTCATTGGAACTCAATTTTTCCTCATTTGCGGTTTACTACAACCACAAAATCCTCCATGAAAACCTCTTCCATGCACTCCTCCATCTACGTTCCCTTCATAACGATGATCATCATCCTTGGAACTACTTGCAAGGCTAGTTTGGCACACACCAAGATCAATAGCATCATGGATCTGATCAATCAATCTGTAATCCTTGGTATCATGGGTTGTAGAGGTATAGATCTTACAATAGTAAGAAACATTCTTGTGGATTATGCGTTGTAGTAGAGGGCACCTACTTACATCATGATCCCCATGAAAAATTTCATAGTCTACCACCATAGCGCATACCGACTTCGAGGGAAACTATCCTTTACATGCCCCTCTACTTCACAGTTTGTGCACCAAAGCCCACTACAAACCTCATGTGTTGAGTTTTCAGATAGCTTCTCTAACTTCTTGGCCATTGTAAAAATTTGAGCCTCTAGAAAAGGACTAATACCGATATCAACACTCCCAACAACCTCAATGCGCAGCGAAGCCTCTAATGCATCTCGCGGGTCTGTGAAAGTATTTTGTGACAGAGCCCTCCTAAACAGTGTTATCAATCCTCCAAAACCATTGAGCATGTTGAGAAGGGTGGATGTCATAGGATAGTTTTGACAAGAGAGTCTTGAAACGTGCATCATACTCCCGCACACTCTCTACCATTATTTACTATATCTCCTTCAAAGAAATGACACTCTTTTTCTCAAACTCAAGGATATAAAACTCTACTAGGAAGGTGTTCTTTAATGCGGTGTATTCTACCACTATATGATGGGGGTCATACTTCCTATACCAAATATTCACGCGCCCTTGCAATGTCACCGCAAACTAACTTGCCTTCTGCTCCAGGGTAGTGATCCCTTTTTCCTACCATAGTATTTCACACTTGTGCACATGCTATGCAACATATTCAATACCTCTATAGTATGGTAAGTGCAAAGACATCTCAAAAATACTTGTAGAGAGGTGGTTGAGGTCCTTGTCCTCCTGATCTAGAGCCTAGGTTCCCTTTGGTGTTTCCTCCTCCACCGAGATCCTTTGAATCCACTAGGTCTCATTCCTCCTGACCCACCACATCCTCTAGATCCACTAGGTCCATCAGGTCCTCCAGCCCCTACACCACTAGATCCACCTCCTGTAGTCAGCAAATGGCCTGAAATGGTCACACCTAGTGTTCCCAATGTTCCACTGAAGCACACGCCAATGGTTTGTGATATTGTCCCACTACCAGTTGGGTGTCCTACACTACTCCTAGACACGATACCCAAACCTTACATACTTGCACCTTGTTGAAAAATTCCCCAAATACAAGAATGGATTGCACACCATGGATGTTCCAAATGTGAAATTATATCTCCTAGGTGCATACCGGTTACTCCCATCGATACCAACTAGGTTAACAATACTTCTCCCTTGATCTAGAAAACCAAGCACCATGGGTTGGTTGCTAGGTGGGTTCAGATGCATGCCGAAGGCTCTCTTTCTCCATGTGACAAACTCTCATTAGAAGCTGAAGGGGATTCTCTCCCACGTTTACCAAGATGGGGTAGCATAGATTGCTCAGGTTCCACGTCCTCTACGTGAACCTCAAATCCTTCCCATAACGTCTACCTCCATAAATCCATCACACTTGCAACCTCACATTGTCTATTCATCTCCCTTTCACGAGATTTTCTATACTTGAGTTGTCTCTCCTCCCTTTCCTTTTCAGCCGTAATGTCTGCCATCTTCCTCCACCCTAGCTTCCTTTCCTAGCACTCAAAGAAGCTTAATCGGCCATGGGAAATGCCTCTATACTTAGGGTAATGATCAAGATCTTCATAGCCAAAGCAATAACATGCAAAAATAATCCTCTGGGCTCCCTTAGAAACTCAAACTCAACAAATTCTGGGTAAGAATACATAGAAATGGTATATTCTAGAGTATAATTGGTCGCAAGACTCCTTTCCATTAGGGACCAACAATGTGCATCCATGTCAAATCTACTTCTTGTAGCCTCTAGTAATTATCTTGGTTCCATATGTGTGATCTATAGTACCAGCTTGATCTGGATGCATATGCTGAAATCCATTCATATAGTTCTATTGGAAAACAATAGAATAATGTCTCATATAACTCATGGTATAGGTTCTCTTCTACCCATCTATGCACATTGAACTCAGGTCCAGTGCTAAATCTTTGAGAAAATTCATCCTCCGTGCTCTTGAACCATGTTTCAACACTTTCCAAGGTCAAATGTTCTATCATCATGCATCACAGGGACCAAGATGCATGCCATTTCTCACAACAAATTTGAAAAGAGGTCCTGAAAATGGAACCAAGATGTAGTCATTTTTATACCTTTAGATTAACAATAAAATCCCATGTGTGTTAACTAACGGGCACTTGGGAGCTTACCGAGGCATGCGCATGGGTGTCGAGCCTCTCCTTTATGTGATTCTTGTGATAATACATCATCTTATGATAGATATTCAAGTGTAAAAGAATAGAAAATGAATGTGTGTCATTCTGAGAAACTAGGATTAGTTATCATCTCATTGCATCCATAAGAGAGGAATAACAACATCATATAGCATTGATTCATACGTAAAGGAAATGCACAAGGATTATACTCATGAACCCATATATGATTTATAAAAGAGTCTTATATTCATATTGAAGAGATCAATAACCACATTACAATCCTTGAGGCCATAACAGACCCATGTAACAATGCAGAGCAAAGTCATGCATCAAAACTACACTATGCCCTTCATATTACCAAGATGAATACAAACCCATCCCTCTAAATATGTCATCACTCTTATATTTTCTCTAATCCTAGCCCATAGAATTCTCCATTATATTTTTGTAGGGCTTTGCCTCTCTTCCACCAGTCTACCACACTAATCACTCTCTATCTTATCTCCTTCCTTCTATTGTTCACGCACTCTATATATAGCTTTCCTACCTCCACCACCATGCCTTCTAAGGTAATAGATTGGTTTCTAAGTTTCCAAGTGGTCCTCCAATGGAGCATGCCTCATTTGATCTGAGCTCTCCACTTTGTGTATTGATGTTCTTCTGGAACCTTCCATCACATACATGGAATATTTCCTTTTTGATCCTACAGTCATCAAGCTGGCACCTTATCCACTTCACATGTTGGATGGGTCATGATTTTCATGTATGCTTCTTGGGATGCCGAATATGGATAAGTCCCCAAAATTTATCTTACCTTGCAAAAGTGTCATGCATTCTACAAAATGCTACTAGAACCCTTCCTCGCATGCCTTCACCCCACACACCCTTCTTCAAATAGGTCCTACGCGCCCACGTGCCTTCTTGTACTTAGCCAATATTCGGTGCCCAACATAATATAAATGTTCATCCCACAAGTTATAATGTTTACCACAATTACCTTTGAGTATATGTACCAAAGTGTAGTTTATGACCTCTATTTGACCATCGATCTATGGATGAAATGTAATGTTTTTTCTTGAGTTTAGTGTCCATCAAGTCCCACAAAGTTGGCAAAAATTCCCCAAGAAACCTATAATCCCAATCCAAAGTAATAGAAGTTGTTAAAATAAAAAGAACCCATACATGTTGGAAGAATAAGTGTGCAGTCCCTTTACCAATAATTTGTTTAGTAGAAGTAATCAACACACACATTTTGCTAAATCTATCCGCAACCGTATATAAATATTCATGTTTTCTCTATGAGATGGGCAAGCCTCATATAGATTCTATGGAGATACTTTCCAAGGATGAGTAGGGATAAGAATAGGAGTATAAAGTCCTAACTTCATGTTGCTAGGATTTCTCGTGGCATAAAGAACACATCCCTTTATATATCTAGCAACATGTTCATATATATGAGGCCAATAACAATACATTTGTAAATGTGCAACTATTTTACTGACACCAAAATGACCAGATATAAGAGAAGTGTGAGCTTCCCTAATAATATGCACTCTTTCATCCCACGGAATACAAATTTTACCAAAATGATACAAGATTCCATCATGCACATGATAGTTTGATACTCCCACATGTTTACCATTCATCAAAACTTCTTACAATTCTTTAAAATCAGCATCATTAACATATCGTTCTTTATAATTTTCATGAACTAGAGAACTATGTTGTGAGAGAACATATGAAACAATAAATGGAGTTATAAATAACATATCAACAACTTTATTTTGTATACCTTAATCACGAGATGAAACTGTTGTAGGAAACCCATCCAATGGAAGTGTCTAGATGGTTGCATATTGATATGTGATTGGATATAATGGAGGGGCTGATGATTTGTATGAATAACTATTTCCTTTCCCATCAAGTAATTTTTACACTTTTTCAAACTCTATACCAAAGCATACTACTCTTTATCATTGGTTCAAGAATAATTTGTAACCGCACTCATGAAGGTTTCAGAATGGTAACAAACATGTTTCATGTTCTTCATCAAGACAACCTCCATTGCATATTCACTAGCATCTATCCCAATATCAAATGGATGATGTAAATCTGGAAGTGCTAAGACAAGAGTAGTAATTATCTTCTCTTTGATGTTTGCCACCCAACTAAGTGACTTGTTTAATTCTAGTCAAAGAATGCAAAGGATAACAATAAATGAAAAGTTAGCAATAAATGTTCTCCAATACTTGAATTGCACCAAGAAAGCTCCTAACATCGGTTACATATTCACAATGACCTCAACTTTTATAGGATCAATTTTTAATTTACCTTGTCCCACAACATAACCGAAATAAATAAAATATATTTTTTCCAAGTTCAGATTTAGACATCTTCGGATATAATTTATCCTTTCTTAAATCATCAAAGACTTTATGAATATGAATGAAATGATCATCCCATGTTTTTATCAATATTAAAATATTATATAATTATATTTTCACAAAATCATCAATGAATGGCCTAAAAACATCATTCATCACATGCATGAATGTAGTCGGTGCATTACACAATCCAAAAGGCATAATAATCCATTCAAAAAAACCTTGTTTTGTTTTAAAAGTTGTTTTCAAATATCACCTTCACTAATTCTAACATGGTGATAACCACTTCTTAAGTATAACTTAGTTAAATAAATAACATTTTCAACTAATCCAGTAAATCATCAATGTGAGGAAGAGGGTACCAATTTTTCACCGTGATCTTGTTCAAAGCACGAAAATCAACACACATCCGCCATGTGCCATCTTTCTTAGGCACCAAAATAATAGGTAAACCATAAGGAGATGAACTTGGATGGATAAATCCTTTTGCCAACAATTCCATCACCTATTTTTTTATTTCCTCATTCTCAACCACAAACAATCTATACATGCCAATATTAGGAAGAGGAATCCTACAACAACTATATCTCATGTTGAACCCCTCTTTTAGGAGGTAGAACTTTTGGATCCTAAAACACATCTTCATAGTCAGAAACAATCTTAATTAAATAATTTTGATGTTTAGGATAATAGTCCTCAAAAGCCTCAGAATAGTCTTTTTCTTTTGCTTTAATTACCATGAGCACAAAGTTCTTTCTTGAATTTACAAGCCTTTTCATATGTGTAGCAAAAACCAAAGAAATACTTGTTTTCACACAATGAGCTTTAAGAATGTACTCAATCCCATCTTTGGCAAACAAATATTTATTCTCTTCCTTGTATAATATTGCTTTTCTATGATAAATATATGGAATTGCCAAAACCATACCAAAAATATCTTATGGAAAAACACCCAAATCCACCTCATCAATGAACTTATCAGTTATAGAAAATCTGAATCTACAAGTTTTCATTACCTGTAATTGTGCATCATCACAAACCAAACCCAAAGGATAAGGCTTAGGATGTGGTTTGTTTTGGAGTCCCATTTTATTCACAACCTCATCTGAAATCATATTATCTTGAGATCCATTATCAAATAGAAATTATATTTTAATATGTTTAGAAACAACTCTAAGGTGGAATAGATCATTTATTTTCTTCTCATCATGCATAGATTGTTGTTTATAAGAAAATGCAACAATAGATTAACTAGTGTGAGAAGAAGAGGAAGAATTACAACCTTGTAAACCCATGGTTTTGATCTTGGTTTCATCACCAGAGTTGGATCCAAGATCTTATTGTACCAAGGTTTTTGTCTTCTTTTCTTTCCCTTTCTTAATTTTAAACAACTTAGGCTTAAGCTCTGGATGTAATTTCCAACACTTAGATTCATCATGATTATTTTTGCAATGATTAAAAAATGGCTTATCATCTTATTTCTTAATAGTAGAAGTAGTCTTTTTCTTACCCTTTCCTTTACCTTGTTATTTCTAACTTTTCTCTTTTCTTTTAGATTGCTTGTTTTTTTTTTTCAAAAATGAATCTTTTGATGTTTACCCCTTTTTTCCAAATGAGTATATTAAACGTGCACCACATTAAGGTTAGTAGGATTAAGCACAAAAATCAATTGCTATGTAACCCACTAATATATTTCAGCATTGTTTCTTGTGTATGGAGAGAAATACCCAAAATGAGATCCCTTTTTCTAAACTCTTGTGTGTAGTTTGAACACTCTGTCCCTTAGTTTGCCTTAAAATTTTCCAATCCATCATAGCTTGTTGCCTATAACCCAAATGATAAAATTGATGTCATATTTCAAAAACAAAATCATTCCAAGAAGAAACTATTTTACCTTTTTTATCATCAATCTCTTGTAGCTCACTCTCCCACCAAATGAGTTTTGTACCACCCATTCGAAGAGTATCCAAATGAGTTTTACCTTGTCATCAACAATTTTCCAAATCATGTAATATACTTCAATTTTCTTGATCCAATTATCCAATTTCTCTACATTAAGCTCTCCATTATACATTGGAAATTCAAACTTAATATCCAACTTCAGTGAAGGAACAAAATCAAATTTTCATTTACCCTCCTTTGAAGAAGAATGCTCTTTTTCATTTTTTTAAATTTCTTGGCTTATTTATCCATCTGTCTTCTCCGATCTTGCACAATTCTTCCACCATTTCTTTCATCGAAATGAAGGTTTAATTAAATTCATCTTCCTTTTCCTCGATCATATATGTACTTTGTGACCATCTTGTTATAGTTTTTGGGTCTAAAACTACTAATGTTTCTTCACCTCATCCGGAGCAGGATCTTGTCAACATATACCAAAACTTGTAATCCAAAGTAATGGTTAAACTAGTCATAGACTAGATCTTATATCAAATGATCTAAAATCGAAATAAATTGCAAACACACACCTTTAAAATTTATTTAATAACAATTTTTTTAGATTTTAATTCAATATTAAAATTTTCCCATAATTAACTAATTCAAGAAAAATATGAGATGATTGTGGGAAAACAGGATACCAAGAAAATGCAAAGAAAAAAAAAAACACCAACAATTGATAATGGAGTTCGACATGAATCCTACATCTACGAGTCCATAATTATGAGACTGATTTATTAAAATTATACCTCAAACACTTATAATTTTATGTACAAGTAAAATAATGATCTTTCCCAACTTATAGAGTGTTCTTCCTACAATAATTACCCTATTATCCTTTCAAAATTTTCAACAAAAATGTCTCTAAATCTCACAATAACCTTCTAGGCTTACATAATCCTCTAGCTTCACTGTTCAAATAGAAACTCTCCCATTTATAAGCTTGTTCACCCCCGTGGCCTAACAACAACCTATTATTTTAGTAAATGGGTGGTTAGTGGTTCAATCCCCCTAACATCCATTGACCACATATTTTTCTATTTTGGGACTTAGTGCAACATTATTCACAAAAAGGGTGGAGGTATAGTTTAAATATAGAGCGGTGCTTTAGGTTGAGTGGATTTAGGCAAATTTTGTTATTTTCCACGTTGAGGTGGTTGATGACTTGTTTGATAAGGATGGAAAGTCGGTGGTTGGTGGGGAGTTGAGTGTGGGTGAGTTGGTAGGTAAGGAGTTGGGCTAGTGAACTATGTAGGAGTTAGGATATGCGGAGAGTTAAGGCTCGGTGGATTGTCAAGCTATGTTTTGAGGCGTTCGGTCGAGGTGCTTAGGATGAATCAATGGGTTGAGTTGGTGGTCGTTGCATGGTAAAAATGCATAGTAATAGTTTTAAAATAAAATAACTTGATCTCAGATGCATAGTGTGACGATATACAAAGGCATTCAAATACATAATCTTGATAATGGTAACATGAAGATATGGTGGCAAAGGCACCCCTATGCAAAAAGAGTGTGTTAATCTTGGTGAGGGCCCCCATCTATCAAATAGTAGGGACCACTCGCCTAATAATAAGTGTCAAATACCGGAGGTGAAAAACACCCTTTTATCCAAATCCACATTTCCACTTGTCTATGACTAGTTTAACCATTACTTTGGATTAAATAAATTTTATCCAAAGTCATGATTGTGCATAAAGTTTTATCTTATTTCATCTACATGATCTAATGTAGCTTCTTGATCTACAGGTGCTCTCACCTCTTGTATATCATCACTTTCATATTCATCCATAGTAACTTCTCTACATTTTTGGTTTCCATATCCACTAAACAAGCTTGGATTCCTTTAATCACATCATCCAAGTTTGTAAGTCTTGGAACTCTATTTACTTTGTGTGTCATCCTTTGTTATAAATCTCTCAACAATATTTTAGACATCAAACCCTCTACCCAATGACACAAATGTTAGATATTTCTGCAACTTCCTTCTACCCACACCCCTAATATGGAAATAATAAAATCTTAAGGTCAGTCACAAAACTTATTTTGATGCCTATGTCAATATATTCAAGAGGAATTCCAAATCCTTTGTTCTAATACCAAATTTATGCACTCACACCCAAGGTTCCCAAGGGAAGAGATGCCTTATACTATGTATATATTTATCGAGTTATACTTCATTGAAGCAAGATATTAGGTACAATCATAAACAAGAATATAATAGAGTGTATCTATTAAATATAAGGAAATATTTTATATATTGGCACAATATCTCAACACTCTAGTTACAGTTTTATAATAAGAGTCCTGCAAGAATCCTTATTAGCACTCCAATCATAGAAATTTCATAATCTTTCATACTTTGCAAACCTTCTAAAATCCATAGTGGATCACACCCTAAGTATGGTCACTTGATTCCTTAACTTGTGATTTGAATTTAACATCTAAGCTTAAGATTTGGATCTCAATGCCTATGTTTAAAATGATTTGCAAGTTCAAAAATCCCCACTAGTTTTATAATTCATAGATCTATGGTGGAATAATAATACACGTTCAATATGAAAATGTTTTCTACATAATAGTTTTTAGGTTTCCTCTTAGATCCATTGATCAGCTCCTAGAATTCCCTTTCATTAGATTGAGCTCAATAAAATCAAAATGTTTTTCCTTGGCTAAAATAGAGGGATTAAATACCACTTGTTCTCTTTTCTAACCATATTGATTTCGACAAATAATTATGCCAAATTTATCTCATTATTAAAGCTTAAGGAACTAGTTCTATAGGAATGTAGTATTCCATGACTTCTCTAGTGTTCATAAGTTTCCTTAGTGTATCATGCCATTGGGAAATATAGTGCAAATTTAGATAGACTTATGGATTCCAAATTATTGTGTGATTTTGTTCATACTTGCATGGAATTTATATTGTTTTGTGCCTCGGAGTAAGCTTGTGTGGTGTTGGGAGTATTATATGGATTAGATAATCTTGCACAACATTTATAGTTATTTTTGGATTCCATAAAATGGTTTAAGGAAAATTTATTTTATATAGCTTGCTTAGGAGTGGCATAGTATTGGGATAATATTTATTTTATAACTCTAATAATTATGTGGGCGATGTAGGATTGCGTATAAACTTGGATAATCTTTCATCACTTAATGAACATGCCTTAATTTGGTTGTATAGTGTGTGTTTTTAACCCTTTAGTTGATAAGTTCATAGCTCATTTTTATCAACATTAGTCAAAAAGTATTTTATGCTTAGGTTGTAGATCTTAAGCAAGGACCTAGTGATACTATTAGTGACTATGTCCTCCACTATAAGACTGAACATTAAAAATGAAATATCCTATGGTGATGGGGATTTACAAAAACCTATATGAAAAAACTAATTTTAGCCATCCAAGAGTGTTTATATTTGAATGATTCTAATATTTTGACAATGTTTTTCATATGGTTAAGGATTGTGAAAATATTATTTCCATAAACATGTTAAAGTACGAAGCAACCCCTCACATATTCTAATGATAAAAATCAAATCAAAGGATTCTTCAAGGATAAGACTAATGATATTAATAATGATGTTAATAAATCAATTAATGAATTTTTCCAACCTACTATCGTTTTTTATTTATTTTCTCCTTAGCGGAAAAAAATTAGACATGTATTGGAACTCTCTTAAAAAGATTTACAAAGATTACTTGAATACAATATCAGATCTCTTCCTCCACCTAAATAGGTTGAGTTGACTAATCAAAACCTAATAACTTTCATATCCAAATGTATTGTGAATACCATAGATACAAAAGACTTTTAACTAACAAATTATTTGACTTGCGATATAAGATCCAAGACCTAATTGAGATCAATTCTATTAAGCTTGATGGTAATAATACCTCTACAAATGAATCATTTGTAAAACCCAATTCAAATCTTAAGATTTTATTTGATCTATTTCCAAATAAGGTGATATGACAAACTAAGTCCAATCTTGAGGTCCAAATGAATTATTATGCATAAAATCCTCTAACTTCCTCTACTCCTTAAGTTAGTTTTTCTCATCCCAAAGTTGGTCGTATTAATACACTTACAAATGTGAGAGTACAACATCATATGATTGCATTTGATATCCATGTCATTATTGATGATGATTCCATTAAAGGATGTTTATTCACACATTCCTTTCTCATACATATCATTTTGGTAGATAATGAATCGGTGAAAACACATGGACTATGATAATACTTAGTAGCCTTGGGTGTATACATAATGACTTGGTTGGTAAAAATAAAATAAAATAATGATGAAAAATGTTAGAATCTTCTTGGGGAATTTTTCGTTACCACTAATGCTAAGACCTAAAGCTATCACTAGTTGGTTCTTAGTTTTCCAAGCACCGTGCATGTGACATGTTTTAAAGATGGCCATGGATACATAACATGCACGAAATCTCTTCTATATTACACTAGTTCTCGAAGTATATTTATGATTCCAAAGTGGTTAGGATCAACATATTCCTTATGAGTACTTAATATATCCTAAGACATTACATCCTAAGCATTTACAGAAGCATATATACAATTATAACCTCCAAAACCAATCAAGGTCACACCTCAATAATAAATGATTAATTTTTTTCTATAAGTACAACTATCATAATCAATTTGGGTCAAATTATGGGAAAATGATTTATTTTTTATTTCAACCTATGTTAGCTAGTTGATCATACCCTATGATATCCTTAGAGTGACCTTGTGAGTGTGTTGCACAAAGAACATAGATGCACTCTCTTATCATAGAAAAAATTCCACATGTTACTTTGACTATCGAGACACACAACGCATACATGGTCGTATTGATCATATTAAGGATTTTAATTATGTGATAGCTTGAGTTAATTTCTCATATTTGGGTAGCAAAACACATGATTAACCCCACCTACTATATGTGACATTAATATTAATATATCCTAGACCTTCAGTTGAGCATCCCTTTGATGAGATCATAGGTTAGCACTCCTAACTTATCATCATATGATATCTTGATAGTTTATCATACATATATTATTATTTATTATTTTCTTGTTTGATCACTTTTTTTCTTAATTATCCTCTCCGAACTATTTAATTAGTTCATACATTCTCTTATTTTGACATTAATATTTCTATTTTTCACTTTGATCATTATTCTAGCCCTTTGGATTCACTATATTTTCTACACTTTGTTTTTTCCTCTTTATTTCTTATCTCAATACATATGTTTATACTGTTACACCAAAACTATGAGGCATTAGTAAATCTACACATCAGATTAGAACATCCCACCACACTCAGTATCCTAGACCCCGGGCTAGATTTGTACCCATATAGTGGGACCACAACCAACCCTATATAATCCCTGTAAACACTACAATTCTAGTGTATCCACCCGTGTCGGGAGTCAAACACCGGTTAGTCACTCTAATACCAAATGTAAAAAACCATTACACCAAAACCTTGAGGCATTAGTGAATCTACACACCAAGATCTAAAATTTATACTAGTTATCTTACAATGACACATGCATACACATTATATGAAATATTTTGATCTTGACATTAACATTTTTAGAAACATTATACCTTGATGTGGAATTATACTTGTCCACTTCTTCATATTGATTGTTTATCATTTTTATCATGACACACATTAAGTTTACATGATCACATATTTTTTTATGTCTACACACTTTATGAAATTTGTATATATATTAAATCTTTCCTATTGGGGGCATGCACCTACTATAAACACCTAAAAATCATACATGCCTATTTTATAATGTATTTTAAGCAATTTTATGTGTATGATATATTAATATAGATAAAATTACTAATAAAAATCTTACCACTCTCTTTGAATCTCTACTTCTTCTACGTTAATTCCTAAACAACTCTCTCATCTTAATTCTTCTATTGTGATGTCTTTTATAGAGATTCTTTTATTTTTGATTTTTTAATATATCATTCTATTGTGTTCAAAATATTTTCATCAATCATGGGAAATTTCTCCCAACAAACCTTTCCTCTCTTCATTTTGACTTAAATTTTTAAAAAGTAAATCTCTTTAGGTATGCCTTTAAATAATTTTGAATTTTAATTTGTGTCGGTTACATGCGAAAAGGTTCCTAATTTAAGTTTGATCACTATATATTTAATACACCTAAAATAGTTTTAATATGGAACCAATCAAAACTTATAAGTATATAATATCTCAAGAGCATAACAAAAATATACGTTTAGAGTTGATTACTCTCATTGTTATATCTGAAGTATTATTCACACCTTGGGACATTTCGGTCTAGGGAATTTCATATATCTTTGCATTATATTCGCATGCTCTCACACACCTTCTAGGAGGGATAATTAAATGGTTCCGAGGCCTCTTTGGAGTATTTATATGTAGGTAACTCTCAGTTATAATGTGTGGTGTTGAAGAATCGTGACTTAACTACAAACTAACCCCTTTTTAGGTCATAAAGTGGAGATCCAGTGGTTTCAAACAAAAGAGAATAATTGTGAAAGTATAAGAGCTTTGTCACCATATTTTATATAAAAATTAAAAATCCAAATACATGAAAAATTAGACCCTAAAGTATTATTCTGGTTCTAACCCTTGGAAAAATCATTTATAGGTCCCAAATATGTTTTTACAAGTGAATATATCCCTAATAGAATGAATTTTTCCATCACTCGATTGTAGATCCCTAAAATTTACTTATATTATCATGACACTCTTTAGTTCTTATTTACCTAGTTAGAGTTCTCTATCACACTCCTACCTTCACTGTAACTATGACTTCCTTATAAAACCCGACCCTAATTATTATAATCTAATTTTTAGAAGTTGGGTTTAAGTGAAATATATATCCTTACATAATGTTAGGATTGTTATATTGGTATTAATGTTTTAGAATGTTAATCACGCATATTACAATAGCTTGATTATATCACACTAGTTTTGATATTACATTTTAGTGAACCCGATTTATCTATCAATCACACAAACCTAAGGATTTGTTCCTTACCATTAGGGTTTCAACTTACCCCTTTACATTTATTATTACATATATAATATCATGTTATTTCCCTTCATCTTGTTAGGATTTGGTTTATGATTATTATGTTATATCCACATATTCATATTTTCATTATTTGATCCCCCCACACACACACACTCGTTAATCATTCAATGAGCTTAAGGAAGAAAGGTCTAATAGATATACACTTAATTATAGAGATACATTATATGAAGAACACAAGCTTATATTAGAGCATGAATATGTAAAGGACTATAATGAACCTTTTAGGTGGAATTATGATATCCCTAACATTTCCCCTCCCGTTTCTCCTATTTGTGATATTATCATAAGAACTATTGTTCTCGAATATTTAGATACAAACAAAGTAGCTTTCTTTGATATCATAGTGAATAATGGTATGGACTCCTCTTTGCATATGGTAATAAAGTCTCTTTTTATCAAAAAAACTATGATGTTTCATGTATAATTTATAATATTGTTTCCTTTGCATGTGATGATTAAGTTTTAAATAATCAAGTTATATATTTTGTAAATGTTACAAATACATCTATACATAATCATAGTATTATCTATTTAGATACTCATGATACAATTATAGATTTAGATATAGATAATGTTTCTAACTCATGTAATAATAATATGTCTCCTATTGATATTCCTAGATTATGTGATGATTATCCTAACACAACATTTATTTCCCATTTAAACCTAATAAAAATCACGACCATCTAACACATCTTCCCAATATGTCACCATTCATAAGCATTAATTATAATTCATGATGTAATCCATTTGTGAGTTACAACATGAAGTAAAAAAATATCCACTATCCTCTGTAACTATTAACAATTAAATTCCTCACAATAGTATCACTAACTAAAATAATTTTAAAAATTATGATGTTCCCTTTTCATTGGGATTCTACATGTCTAATTTTTTTATTAACGAGGAAAAATAGTTCCCTCAATACTTATCTTATTTCTTCCTAAATCCATATGTGCATAATGATCAAATCTTACATTAGCTTGGTTTCATAGCTTGGCTAGTGATTAGATATTGATAGCTCTTCCATGTTATAATAATAATTCATCATAATTTTTAGGTCACGTGATACTACCAATGATCCTTTAGATATCCTAGAGATAATACAACAAAAAAACAATGAGTCTATCCAAACCTACACGTCATATGTTTCATTGATATTGTGTACTAATAAACATTTCACCCTAATTCCAATGAGAAATACTGAATGGTTTATTAGTATGATTCAATTCTTAATAGACATTATGATTCCATTTCTCACTTAGAAAATATAATATTGGCTCATGAGAATGTTGCATCATATGGCCATTCCAATCTAAATGAGACCCTTATTTTTTCATCCATTAAATATTTTTCATATGTGATTTCTCACATGCATGGGATCCATAACTTGGCACCTCTTCTAATACATATAATTCAACAATAATAGGTCATTCAACTTACAATCAAGATAAACACTCATTGAAGTAAATGCACAATTACCATTTAAGGGTCCCTTGGGTTAATAACAATTATATCGAATACAAGGAAAGGTTATAACTAGCATCATATTATAAAAATTATTGACAATAACCTAATCACATTACACACAGTTTGGTATACGCCACAACATTGTCTCATTTGGTATAAAGGAAAGTAATTCTATAAATATCATCACACTAATGGTAAAAATAAAAATAAACTAGTTACCTAGATGATTTCATCAAACACCAAACCCTTGAGTACATTATACTTGTGAAATATTTGAAACTAAAGATTCAAAGACATTACATGAACTCGATTAAAAATTTGAGAAATTAAGTAAGATACCTAAGAAAGTAAATAGAGTTCATAAGTAAGAGAAACATATAAGGCGGAGCTACCATTATAGTAACATCCCTAGTTTAGAAATTTTTATAAGAATAAGTGAATCAATTTTATGTTCATATGTGTATTTAGTAACAACCAATGTCACAAAGGAATTATAATCAATAATGAAAAATTACATAACACATGCAATATAGACCTCACCGATCAACTTGTTTATAGTGAAAATGAGTTTAATCATATTTTATAGTAAGATGGTTTATTAGGATACATCACTCTTAAATTTTTAATGGGACTAAGATTTATTAATACAACATTATTTTTGGTGCATATTACATAAAAGTTTAATGTGGTTTTAGGAAAACACCGAACAACACAAATCGAAGTAATTATGGATATTTGTAATAAAAACATTATTTTTCAATATTATGATAACATGATAGTAATAAAATGAGCTCTATCATATAACTAAAATTAAATTATGATCAAGTAAGTAAATCCTTTTAAAATATCTACAACTGTGAGCAAGCATAAAAATCCACACGTAGTGAGGACCAGTAGCACTTATTTACCAAATATTGTAACAAACAATTGTTTAGCAGAATCATGTGTATCATTTTATACTCATACATAAAAATTCACATTATTTGGGTTCAACCTACAAAAATTACCCACTTCTTACATATGATTTTTATTATTCCAAGAATTATGGGTCAGTATGGATATATACGTAACTTGAATGTATCAATATCATCAAATGATTATTTCATTACATATTATATTATTATATTGTGAATGAAAAAAAAATTAATACACATGTATTTCTTATGAACTAAATAATAATCATTATCATTTATGAAAAATTCATAAAATTGCATTTACACATCAAATGATGTGAACTCATCCAAAGAATTCAAATGAAAAGTATGTGCAAACCACCGTTAATAAAAACTCATAATATAAATTTGAGGGGAAACAATTAAAAATATACACATGAGATCATCAAAGCCACATATAGGAAAATTATTTTTATCCACATAAATGAAAGTGTAAATACATCTAAGTCAAATGTAAAATAGGGGTGCACTACTTAGGGTGCATTCTCTCGCAAATCCTTAATATCATATTCCCTATATTTTTAGGAGTTCCTTAGACCTATCTATACTGGAGCATGAGAATAATCACTCACAACCACACATTTATCATTCCTGATGCACTATAAGATAGGCCTATAATTATGAATTCCCCTAGAGTCAAGAATATTATGTTAAGACTGCCACTTTAAGCCCATCATTTACTAGTTGTGGTCGATGATTATATCTCTATACTAGATAGAGTCATATTCTAATGATATCTCTCTACCTCACTGCATTGAATCACCTCATAAGTTTACTTTATTATCGTATGCATTTTTGTGTCAAAGAATGTGGAAAATACCTTACATCCTTTATATCTCTCTTGAGCCATAATTCCTCCTTCATGTTGGGAACATGACATATGAGCCTCCATAAGGAACCCTCCATAATAAAGTTCCATAAATATTTCACTATAAGATATAGACACATAATTTAGAATGCATAAAAATACCCATAATCAAAATCTATAATGTCAAAAAAATATGTATATTACCAAGAAAATATGAATGCAAACAGTTATCTAATGCATTCGTTGAGATCAATAACACAAGTTCCAATAATGATAGGAATATATATCTTCACACCCACATCTACCTTATAAGTAAGACCATGTGTACCCAAGTCAATAATAAATAGTGGTGGCTATGACTCTCCACCCACCAAAAATATATGTATATGTATATCCAATATCATCTATATTAGGATTAATTATCTCATAATCTTGTTCATTGTACTTTATCCACCATCTCCATTATTACAGGTAATATTATCCCTAGACCACCGAGCACACATGTGTGTCCTAGTCCATTGCATGAGAATAATGGAACATCTTGAACCACACCAAAATAGTGTATCATATGATCATAGTGAAAAACATTCATGATATTAGGAAGCATGTTCCAAAATCATATCCTAACATGCATACAATTTAAGCTGAAACCCATCCTCTATCCACCCAACACGGTCTTGGTATGGTTGAGACATCACATAACCTAGAACTAACCCATCTAAAAACCTCCTATATAAGTTGGTTCTCTACCCAATGACCCATAATGTACCAACTCACTAAGTTATGTAGCACTACTTTGATTTCTAATCTATGCTAAGAATATTATGCCTCATAAAAATATGTGCTAATATTCCCACCTTTGAATAAATTTCATGACACCTAATCTACCCCCATGTTAATTTCCATAAAATTGATTCAACTTTTGAAATGAATGGGAAAGCATGTACACCACCAAAAATCAAAGTGTACGAATATCCTCAATCTCAAAAAGGGGTACATCTTGAAAGAGATGGAAATACACTAGTGTTCATGTTTACACCCTAAAATTATATGTGTAGATATAAAGGTGTAAGAATATTATAGGTAGAATATTTTGAGTAAAGTAATTCACATTAACCATGAAATTGACAATATATTTATTAATACAATGTATGATGATAAAATGATGAAATGATTTCTTAAAACATAGGAAGGGATAAATTATTAGATGTGAAGAGAGATACATAAGTGATTCGGCTATATAAATTGACTTAGAAGGCTGATATAAACCTAGAAATGCTTCATTCTTGATATTATTCCTGGAAATTGTTCTTGTACTAGATTGTACAAATATGAATAGTGTATAGTAAAAACTAGTCCTTTTTGTATGGTTTTAAATTTCAAATGGTTGAGCTCAGTAGATTTTCTTTCCTATTGTTGGTATGGAAATGGTTTTGATGTATATTGTTAGGGTTTTCACACCTTTAGCACCACATGTATTTACCTATAATAAGTAAAAAACCCTAAATACCTATAACAAACTTTTTGAAATGGTTAGATAACGAAAGGATAAATCTATGTGCAGGTGAGAATGAACATGGTGGTCAACCCTTTCTAAACCAATCCAGCAAAGTGCACTACATCATCCCAAGTGGGAGAAATCCTCACGTGTTTCTCATAGTGTTGGTGTAATTAGTGTATGTAATCTAGTCCAAAGCCCTCTATTTCCCTCACCTCTCGTGACATAAATAATAGAAGTCATAACTATAGTTTGAATAGAAATATTCCTAAAGCATGGCAAAGTAGTATTGTGTAATTTTATTTAGATTCAAAAATTGATTCCCTTTTTCACTTAAGACCATTGAAAATAATTTGTGTGACTTTCTCTTGCTAAGATATATCTCTATGACATATAAATGCTTGATAATGGAGGAATCTATTTTTCTAAACGATGTGCATATACTTTAACAAGATTTAGGAGATCCTTGAGTTCTTTAGTGATGATAATTTGCAATAAGAATTTTTTAGAATGCCATGTGAGTTATAAAGTGATTTTTAATTACTTATATAAGCTTCTCAAGGTCATTTATTTCATTAAGGATGACCTAAGAAAGATGAAATGATGCACATAAGATATTTAAATTAAGAAAATATTCATTAAAAGAGTTGAGATGGGACCATACAGGTTGGCCCTAGCCATAATATGGCCTAACCTTATTATGTATGGTTCCATAAAGGTATTTAGTGATGACATAGTTAGAACACTCAAGGGGACACAACCAAAAATATAAGAGAGATGCTCATGTAAATTTTAAATCACCTAACAACTCAAATTCCTCCTTTGTAATTTATGGTCCTATTCTTTCTTTTGGTAATTCACATATGGATTATATGTTAGTTTTGCAAACCACTTAAAGGATAAATGGAGTGTGGAATAAATGAATAACATATGGAAAATTTATTACCATTGATATTAATGGTCCATTTCTTACATATTGGAACTCTTCTTTCTAAAATAAAAGTCAAAAATGGATTCACTATTATTATGGTTATTCATGATACCATTTCATTCAAACACGGGACTGAAAATTGTCCATAATTATTTTTTATAAGGGATTTGAAACTATGTTGAGTTGGAAATTTGATGTTTGATCTCAATTGACTTGTTTTATTCAAGATGAATTGCATGTACGATTGATTACTTGATGGCTCAATATTTAGTAGTACTTTAGTAGGATTAGCTTGGTTGATTTTCAAGGAGGCAAGTTGTTGGTATGTTTATTATTTTATATAATTTGTATAGAGGATGTGGCTCAATTTATATAATCTGTATGGAGAAATGGATGGTAGATATGAATCCATGTTGGATGTTGATCAATGGCATAGAATGGAGAGGTGGTTGGGGTTCTATAATTTTCCTCCATTTTAAATTCATGCATCAATCTAGAAAGGTGGTGAGGATCTCTAGAAGGATATTAGGAGCTTCTAGAGATGATTAGGATAATTAAATAGGGATGTGGTGAATATTAGTGATATTATTTGTAGGATAGGTTAGGAGGGTAGGTGGAGGTAGGTAGCTAGGAATTTTAAATTACTAAAATGTTAAGGTATATAGTTGGTGTTAAATGGAGGATAATTATATGATTAATTGTGAGGATAAGAAAATGGGACGAAGAGTAAGGTTATAATATGCAAGATTAATGTTAGTATGGGTGATGTTTGTGGGGAATAAATAGTATTAAATTAACAAAGTGACCTAGTTGTTAATTTTAGTTGTATAAACTCATAGTTGATCCTATTACCTTTGATATTCCATTCTTGGTGGCATCTTCTCTTAGCTTATGTGACATGATTTTATGTTTATCTTGGATTTATGATTTCCCACTTGTCCCTTTATTAATACATAAATTTTTTAAGTTCATTCACAATAAACAAGTGGTTATAATTATGGGTATACTATTCAAGGACCCTATATCTCAACATCTTGGCCCAATACATATAGTTACTACTTCTAATAGTATATCTACATCTTGAATTTATTATTCTCATGTTATGTCTAGTAAGAAACCACCTTCTAGTATATCCTTTCATCAAACTCGCTAATTCACATGCTACTCCAAGTAGGTAACGCTCTCCTTAAACATCTAATTGGTCATCTTGGTCACATGCCACTTCTTGTAGGAAACTTTCTCCTCGAACTCTTCCTATGTCACCCTCTACACATATTACTCATTATGGTCTTCCCATACAAATTATTCTAAGGCACATGTCATGGCTTCTACATAGATTATACATGATCACCATTTATCTCTTTTGAAACTTGTGAGGCATGCACCTCCTTTACCCTTTGAGTGTGATGTGATTATTTATGAGGATCTTATTGGGTAGATATTTTTATTCCCCACTTTCCTATACATAGGTATTTTCAAAACAACTCAAAAAAATTCAAATAATCACATAATACAAAAGCATTCACATATTTACAAAAATACAAAAATCAAGACATGTTTATGGTTTGATTAGCTAGCTCGTTACTATATACATGTTATTTTTCATGGTAGTTTGATAGATGGAATTTGTTTTATCTATACTCTTTACACACATGTGTTCATGAAATATATTGAGATTTATGTTGAAAACACACAGGATGACATATGATAACAAATGTCAACTTGGTTTCCTTCTTGACCACTACTCTTTGGGGGCATCACCTACGCTACACAAGGGATTTTATTTCATTACATTCATTTTACGCTTGCAAGCATTATATACATAGTATATATGTTATATCTTGAGTTAATAGGACTAACACATGTGTTTTGTATAGTGCTAACCTATCTTGTCATCTCTAGTTTTCTTATAACTATTTTATGTACTTGCTTGATACATTATTGTTACTACTTGTTTATATGGATTACTTCCTTTTTAACTACTATGTTGTTTGATTTCTTGCTTTATGGTCGACTATTTTCTTGATTGATTATTATTTTATGAATATTTACTCTATATGGTCATAGTATCTTGATTGCCTTGTGACACTATGGGTGTCCCATATTTGTGGATCTATACCTATCTTTTGCATATGCACTTGTTTCTCTATATGCAACCTACAATTCCTTCTATTGTGAAGTTTTCTTGTGACATCATAGGTGTCCTATATTTTTGGCTCTGTTCATATCTTGTATATATGCACTTGTTTCTCTGTATGTGTCCTATTGTGACATTGTGGGCATCTCATTTTTTTGGCTCAATACATATATGTGACTAAATTTATATGTCTCAATACTATTGATTACTTCTCTCTACACTATTGTTTCTACTATCCTGGACTATGACATGATTGACACTTTGAACTCTGATAATATTACTTTTATACACATGTATTCTTGTTATTGCATGTTTCTCTCTTTGTGTGCCATAGTTTCTACCATGCACAACTCCTTTATCAAGAATAATTTTCCAATGGTGGCCACCATTACATTATTTTATGTGATCTTATGTAAATTATAAGACTTATCACACATGGGTACATGTTTTTATTTTGAGCCACACACTTAAATGTTTTATCACATGTACCTCAAAAGAGGGGAATTCATCGAGATATATTCCACATTTACATATAGATTAACAAAATGGGAATAAGTGATTATAAGGTTTGTCTCCTCGAAGATAGGCAAAAATACTAAAACTTGGTAGAATTTAAAGTAGGTCAAAACCATACAATATAATCAAGATTGTGGCATGGTCCTAACTAATATGGATGTTCCTATATAGGGTCATATTCTCAAGAATTTTTCAATTTTTTTCAAATTCCATCACCTATCTATAGGATTCTCATATAATTTCATACACATGTTACTTGTTTTATATCATGATACAAGGGGCATGAGTACTTCATTCCTTATCCTCTACACTATTCAAATATAGTTGGAAGAACAAGGTTTGCGGGCATAGTCCTTATTATCCTATATGATTTTCTAGTATTTATACACATAGTTTTAGTTATAAAACACATGGTAGTGGTATGGCATATACATTCCTTTTGAATATGTGGTTTTAAATCATAGTTATAAAATTAGACTAGATCCATCTACAATGGTGTGGTCAACGAGGTTATGGAAGGTATCAAAGGAACTAAGTTCTTCACAAGTTTTCCTTCCTCTTCTCTTATAGGTTTCAAAGGGGAATATATTGTTATGAATTTATGTATTGTTTGTAAGCTAGAATAATATTAATAATGGGGATGTACGTGAGTTGTATTTGTTTCAAAGAAACTCAATAGTATTTAGGGATTATTATGACAGATTTTAGGCTCATTGATATATCATAGGGATAATAGATTGATATGAGGAATATAAAATTGATAAGTCTATCTCCTTGTTTGTAGGATTTGAAATGTCTATTTATTATAATGTTCTCTCATAGTGTATTTCCCTGTTCATGAAAAAAATTGTCGATAGGGAAAATTAGGTGGTTTTTGCCAACACTTTGGGACTAGGTCCCTCTACTTGAATGGGGTAGCTACATTTATTGAAAACAGGAAATTATATACACTATTCTATCAACTGGGGGTGGTATTTTAACCGGGGATCACATAGGGGTACTTCCCTACACCTACGGAAAAGTTCTTATAGAAAATACAAAGGAAGAAAAATCTTGAAGGAAATGTGTGGAGATATTAGGAAGATGTTTTTTTACACAATAAATAGTATAACAGAGTTTATTGTTTCAAAAATAGAACATTATCTGTGAATTCAATGAGAAGGAAACCATGAGAATCACAAGGAACAAAACACAAAAGGCACAAATTCTTAATGCATGACATTCAACAAGTACATTTCTCATGGATTATAGTTGAGATGGAGAGGAAACATAAGCAAAATAAATAGAGGAAATTTGATCACTTGTTTCTAGAGAGAGTATGGGAGCTAGTAAACAAGATTAACCATCCTTTTAAAATGAGGAGGTCATCTCCTTTTATAGCTTTATAATCTATCTCTTCATCTACCCTCCACATGACTTTTCACATAACCTTAGGAAACACAAAATAAGTCCCTTTTTATAATTGCAAAAGGGAATTTTACATTACACAAATATCTTATAGTCACCTTAATGAATAATAAAAATATCATGATTTCTTACGGTGAATAATTAGAAACGGGTAGATAAGAGGAGAAACAATGAGGCGAGAAGAGAAGGAATGCTCCAAAGAATGGATCAATATGCCTCCGTTGTTGAAGAATATTTTCTCCAAAGAATTTGAAGCTAGAAACCTGACCCATGATGGCCCTCTATAATTTTTTTATTTTGCGCTAACGAATATTTATCCTTTGGACACCTTTGAACACTTTGACCCCTTTTGAAAACTATTTGAAATGACGCACTTCTACACACTACACCCGAATACGAGAAGGAAATGATGAAGATTTGAGAAGAAGTCCACTAAGAACATTAGAATATGACTCCCGTCATTGAGAAAATCCTTTTGATCCTTGAGACATTGTCACATCTTTATGATCAACCATTCACATGGGAGAGATTGGATGCACTTTGTTCACCCCACCATGATCTTGATTCTCAATCACAGGAGCACTAATGAAGAATGAAACATGAAACAAAATCCCTTTGATCATGGAGAAAGGAAGGAAGAATGAAATAAATACCAATGTAATCCACCATTTTATCATGCACCCAATGTGAAATGAATTTAAATTGCCTTTGGTATAAAATTAGCATTTTTCTCATTTTGACACTCTTTGCTCACCGCATCAGGGAATGTGGGAATTGACTTGAAAATAGAGAGAGGATATCCTATGAGTGTTAAGACCATTGTATGATATGTGAAGGATTGAAATGTGACCAATTTTATCTCATTCACCTATTTACTATTTTTATAATATTCACCATTATTGTCCCATTTTGGTCTATTTTTTGTTTTTGTCAATCTTGTCAATTTTTGAGTGTCTCGATCACGGGAAATGAAATGAGGAGTATGAATGAAAATTTTCCTTGGAATTAATAATTTTAGTAGGTTATCCAATACAGACTTACTAAAAATATAAATTGGTCTTCCCATGTTAGATTCAAAAAAACCACTTGCAGAAGTTTACCTAATTCATTTGAAAGTTTGTTCCAATTTTCAAGGGATTTCATCCATTGGAACCTTGGGAAGTGAAGAGGTACCTCGCTGCCCTTTTGTTATTGTGTAATGGAATAAATTAATGGATTCACTAGGTATTTTTGATATTTCACTTTCCCACCTCATATTGAAATGAAAAAAAATCACCGGAATAGGTTTTCCTTCTAGATCTTGTGTTCGAAATTTCAACTCAATCCACAAACCGGAATGCTCAAAAATTAAAAAATTAAAAACTAGGGCACAAAATGAGTGTTTTTTCCCATTAAAAATAAAAGTAATATGTTATTTTTCTTTCACTTTCTACTGAAGGCACTGGGAAAGAGGAAGATTGTAAAAATTTCATTGAAATCCATTTACTAGATTGAAAGATATGAGATGTTTTCGATTAAGGCACGAATTCATTCGAGAGAAAAAAATGGGCACAATGTCTAGATAAAAATACATATTTCATGAGGGCATGGAGGAAAAATGGAAGGAATATATATGTACACGGGGGGTTCACTTAGTAAAAGGATGGTATAGCACGTGTGTTCGAAGGGTATTAAAGAATGCCCTTAATTCTAGTTTTTTGTAGACACCTAAATTAGGTCACACTCCCCTTGGTCCCCTTTCGAATAACCAACTTAAACACATTCACCTAACCATGACCCTTATACCCCACATTAATATTAATTTAATTATTTACAATTAAATTAATACTCATCCTCACTTCATTCATTATTTAATTACCTCAATTAAAACCAATTTCCACCTCACCTCACCTAGACACCTCACCATAGACCTATTCATAACATGCTTCCATAACTAACTAAGACTTAGCCCTACTTACCTTAATGAACTAGGAATTAGTACAACCCTAAAAGCACATGTATATTCTCCCTCTAACCACTTTCCCATGTATCTAAGCGTAATGTTCCATTTAGACCGAGACCAATGAATAAAGCTAGAAAAAAGATAGCTAGGATCCACTATTTTAGGCAACCTAGGATATATTTCCTTAACCGACGCCGGTCAACCCCAAACCGATGCCGGTAACCCTGAACCATATTCGGTTACCAAATAATCATTTTGGTAACCTTGTTTGGGAGGTTAGATACATTCTCAAGATTTTGGAGCAAAGGAGATCTACATGTAAGCAAGAAACAGAGCTCTTTCACACATCTAGGTAGCCATAACCAGCACAACCATTGATCAAAATATTTTTACATTCACAAGAGCACTCTGGGAAGAACTTCCACGACACTAATCTCCATTTCATTGATCAACCATCACCACCACCTAGCCATTAAACTTGCATAACAGTAAGTGTGTCCCTAACTTGCAGCATTTAATTTTCATTCGAGTTTATAAAGTTCTTCACCTTTTTTATTAATCATTACTTATCTTTTCACCCCACCATTATTTCCTTCCTATGAACCTGACCATTCCCATCACTCATAACCATTTTAATCACCTCTATTTACCCCTGAGCACCTTTGAATATTCCCAACATCTCCCTAGACCTAAACCAACTCCTCACCATCGCTGATCCAATCTCAGACAAATCCCCAAAACCATGAACTATTGAGTTATTGCCAGCCCATAGTAACCGTCATCGGTTCTTACTAAACCGTCATCATCCATACCAAAGCGATGTCAATCTCTATATCTATCATGCCTTCCAATACCAGATCCCAATAACCCTTTTTAAGTGATTCAAGTGACCTAGAATTTGACCCTGACCTGTTCCAACACCTTAGTTGTTTACCTTATTTCTAGATTTGATCATAGCCTAGCTTGTTATGTTAGATTTTTTATTGTATTTGGATGAGATACCTAAATCATATCAACTAAAAATGGATTCTATTTACTTTTGTTATTTATTACATAAAATTGTATTAAACAATAGGTTGATCGCCACCTTTGAGGAAGTATCACACTTCTGGATCTAGCATACACTAGGCAGCCCACTGACATATATTATTTAATCCTCTTTTTTTGGTCTTGTTGTGTATTTCAGGTAGTTCCTCCTATCCAAAAGGAATCTATCATAGTCGATATTGGATCAAGAATTCAAAACATGCACAACAACCTTTAAACCATTTGTCGTAATAGGTATTCCTCCTTGGCCCACACCCTTATCTGTTGGCCAAATCCTTAAAGAAAATGGTGAAACATCTACCTCTAATTATTCAATTGATAATACCCCTCATGTTATATTATTAGAATGAAAATACCCCTATTTTTTCCATGTACCTTACCCATTTTTCAATTACAATTTTATTTCACCCTTTTATTTCTACCCTAATATATTAAATAGAAAATATATCATATTTCTCACCCAAAATTTTTAAATATGCATTTCCTCTCAAAAGATAGTTTGAAGTCATTGAAGACATATTACTAGTCACTGATAAATTTTAAGCTTTAATAATTTATCAATAGTTCAAATAATTAAGATGGTGAAATAATATCACTTGTGTTGAAAATCATACTCAATCCTAGTTTTCTACCATCTAATTATTTCTTGGTTAAGAATCTCTTTATTGAGATTTCTTTATTAAAAAGAGATTATATTTTAATTTATGACCACGGTCCTTTTAAAATTTTAAGGTATTTACTTTTGAAAACTAGGGTTCAAATGTTTTAGTTTTACATTAAAATTAAACCTCCCTTTCCTTTGGCCCGCCTCTCTAACCTACCCCTAATACCCAATTCACAATATTAATAAATTAAACCCTTTCAGCCTTATCATGTCTACCAATATATTGATTTTAATTTTATTAATTTAAATTACCTCAATATGAACCCACCTACTATGATATTTCCTAGGTGATGAACCCAGTGTATATGTAATAAGGATTTCTAGAAAAATAAGGTAGCATTTCTAGGGTTTTGCATGCACATGGAAGAGGAGCAATGGAAGTTAGAAAAATTTGCAAGTTCTGGTTTTTATCCTCTTGGAGGGGAAAAATTTTTGTCCCAATTTTCCCCTTGGGATGGGGTGGAAGGAAAAAAATTACACCCTAGCCTAGTCTTTGACAAGTTGCACTTTGTGATTTCGAGAGGCGGAGGGCTAAAAATAAGGAAAAGGGGATTACCGAGGCTTCCCAGGGGTCATGTGATGGGTCAAGCGGCTTAATTGGGAATGAAGCACATTTTTGTCCACATTGACCCCTTGGGATGGAACAAAAGGGATAGAAAAGTGTGCTTGACCTCATCTTAACATGTGTCCACCGAAAACATTTCTAGCTGCAAGAGCATATACCTTGAGAGAGACCTTGAAAATGAAGTTCTCGAGCTCCAGGAGGAATATTTTGGAACTTATTTATATTATTTCAAATCCAAATATACTTTTTATAATTATGGGATGGGTCCCATGATCTAATTATTCTTGAAACCCCCTTTTAAAAATATTTTTCTCGGGACTACAAGGTATGCCTACCAAAAACAAACTATGGAAAGAATCACTTTGGCCTTGTGAAAATTTTGAAAACACCAACATTTAGAGAATTAAAATATGTTTCCAATGGTATATTTTTTGAGCTCCAAATTTTTATGGAGCTCTCAGAATCATCTTCTGAAGCTTAGGTGCTTTTTCAAATTGCAAGCTCTTTCACCTTCAAAAACTTGCTTTCACTTAAATGTCCCTAAACCTTCAAATATTCCCTAAACGTTCCTAAATCAGTTTCAATAGTATCTTAGCTCCTTTAAACCAATCCCATATGAAATTAAGCCTTCAAATCTATCCCGAAGAGTGTACACTTGTCTGGAAAGGCCAAAAATATCCATTTCTAAGTTCTTTGAAGGATTTGTCTTGAGAAGGATTGCATCGAAGAATTTCATGATATTTTTTCATATTTTAAACACATGAAAAAGGTAATTACAACACATATGTGCATTTTGAGGATTGGGATATGCCTAACACGAGAGAGGAACTGATCTAGATGAGTGCTCGGGAGGGTTTACAAGAAAAAAATTGACACTAGGGTAAAGTTGTCATGTTTTCAACTTGAATTTTTTCCTTGCAAAAACACATGAAAACATGCCCCATATGAATAAGATTTAAGAAATATTATTTATGTAACTCGACCAAAATCTACTTTTGGTATTAGATCAAAACTTATTTTTAAAATTGAAAATTAATTTGTTCTATAGGGGAAATTGATATCCTCATTGCCTTAAAGATGATAGATTGAGTGGTGTGAAGAGTGTTCTTATTTTGATACTCATAGTTTTCTTTTTGTAAAAGTTGAGGTTATTTTGAATTTTTTAAGGTATTCGGTATTTTTGTACATATTAATTCTACATTATTGTTTATACATTGGCTTTAATGCCTATATATATCCTCTATCTATTGTCATTAAATGACCTATTAAATTATCTAACACAATTGCATCTTGTTTTTATCCAACTGATCAAGGCACCATCACTCTTACAACCCTTATTACCATTAGTTTATCAATGTATAATCAATTTGTTTTATATTTTTCTATTCCCATGTGATTCAATCTTAGATCCAACATATTTTCTCATCGATGTATAGTTTGGAATAAGTGTGAGAAAAGAGAACTTAAACATCTCTTCCCTTATATGTGTGGGAGGTTCATCAACAAATATGCAATACACCCGGTGGTAGATGCCTACAACTAACACCAATATTATCTATCTATTCTAAGTGTTTATCAGTTATCTTTACAGCCCTCCAAGATCTATCAAATATGTATTCTATCATTTGTGTGCATTGAATGTTCCTTGGCCACGCCACAATTTGGATCTCCTTGCATGCATATCTCTTGTATCAATTTTGACTTGAGATCAAATTGCATGTTGTTTTTTTCTTCAATTGTTCACTACATATATTTCTCGGATGCATACATAATTGGTTGTTTATATTGATTGTATGTGGTTCGAGTGAGTTTTACATTGTATTAATTTTGACTGCAAACATTTCAAATTATCACTCAAGCTATGCCCACAAACATCAAATTTACTCTTCTTTGGATGATTTTTATTTAACATTGGAGCATTTAATAGGGTTAAGGAATTACTTTGGTTGCATACTTGTAGCATATTCTCACCAATCCAACACCACCATCCAATAGGTCTTTGTGTTAGCCACCATCTATTTCACTTCCCAAACTACCACATTGGGATCAACACTTAAGGCATGTGGATTTATTATTGATATAGACCACATTCGATCCATTTACACACATTATTTTTATTATTGACAAGTTATTGGTATATTTCATAATAAGGATTATTTCCATGCAATATTCATATTAGTCCTATGTAGTGCATTTCACTTTATTGACCGCATATCAAAATTATTTACCAACATTCCACATGCAAAGCACCAAGTTTACTATAGTGTATAGGATAGATTGTCAAGAATAGTTTTGAAGTCGGTCAATGTTATTCAATATTCATTTTGTAACTCGTTTAATGTTTAATTATATGTGTTAATTGGTTTTAGAAGTATTTTGTTATTTTAAGTTATAGTATATTTTAGTTCGAGTATAAATGGCCTACTTTTTAATAAAGTTTTGGAAACTAAAAACAAGTGTTTAGTCAAGTAGGTTTTTGAAAATTTGGTTAAACCTTTATTAGTGTTATTATGTTGTTTAGCATGTATTTTAAAAATTAATATTTAATTACTTTTTTATTGTCAAGTAAAAATAGTTTGCAGAAATTTATTTCAATGTCAAAACAATAATTGTACAAAAATTTAAAAAAATCATCAAACACATATTCCATGGAATCCAACGTCTTATTAGTGTCTTTAAATTACGGGGATTATTTTATTTCATCTAGTTATCCGGGAAAAACCCACAAAATAGTGGAGGACATAGGAAATGAAGGTAGGATATAAAAAAATGACCTCTCATCAACCACTTAGTATGACAAGGACACTTCGGTTTTGGTGGCGAGTTTAGTTTGTTTTCCCTTTGTGTTGTGTTTGATTTTAACTTTGTTCATATTTTTCTAATGAATAAACCTCAATTTTCATTTGAGAAAGAGAGACATGTACCTACTGAAGCTGTCTTTTGGGACATGAAAAATATTTCAAGGTGCCTCAATATGGATTATTATCCACCTTATGAGGAGCTCTAGGAAAGTCTAGAAATTTATAGGATTCAAGATTCAAGAATTTGGGAAAGGGGTTTGGGTACATTCCCAACATAAATTTTCTTGGCACTACACTTTTCCAAGGGTAAAGACACAAACTTGACGGATCATATCTAGTATAAAAAGTGTTTTCAAGAAAACGCGTTTGTAGTATATATCTCTCTTCTCCCATGTTCACACTAAGGGGAATGTTATGAATATTATGTATTTTTAGTTCTCACAATATTTAAATGTGTTTGGAAGCTATAATAATATTAATAACGTGTATGTACGTGAGTTGTATTTGTTAGAAAATAACTCAATAGTCTTTAGGGATAATTATGAGATATTCTAGGCTCATTTAGATATTATAGGGATAAGAGAGAAATGTGAGAAAGATAAAATTGATAAGCCTATCTCCTTATTTGTAGGAGTTTAATTTCCTATTTATTGTACTTTCATAGTGTATTACCCCATATGAATAAGATTTAATCATTATTATTTGGGTAACTCGACTAAAAACTAAAAATATCAAGATTAATAAAAACTCCGATTTACTAATCTTTTATCTTTTGTGGTGTGTTAATTCAGTTCTCTCTCTCTCTCTCTCTCTCTCTCTCTCTCTCTCTCTCTCTCTCCTCTAGTGTTCATTTATATTCACTCAACACACTAGTATATACTTTGACGAAAATTGGGGACTTATCACCCATAATATTTTGACATCTCACCAATTATTCCAAATCTCTAGAGTACAAAAAGAATGGGAGTTCCTCCCTCATATAATGAACATGTGTATTCCTTCCATATTTTGTATCTTGTTTACTTTACTTTATGTAAGTTCATAGTAACAAAAATTGTTAGTAATTTGAGTTACAATTCAGATTATATCATAGACATTGACTACACTATGTGTTGTATATTTCATCATAGAGCATGCCAACACTAACACATCAGATACAAACTATTATGAAAAGATAAAATGTGTGTACACATTCAAGTATCTTTTACTTTAAGTATAAAATTTTGAATTACACACTTAAAGGAGGGAAATGTAGGTGCTAGATTTTGGTAACTTTCCTTTTGTAATACCAAGTTCGAGATATGCTCCTTTCTAAGAAAAATACTCACATTCAAAATCTAATCAATATATCTCTATGGATTTGTTTTGATTTGATCATCTTTACACTTTTATCTATCATCAATCGAGGAAATACTATTGAATCAAAGAACTATCCATGTACATAATGCAATAATTTTTTTGTTTTTCTTTTCATCCCTTTTGTCTGGACTATACAAATGGTCGGGATGTAAATTCTAGTCCTAGTTGACTTGCATGGTCTTGCCCTTTGATTTTTCCAACTCTATTTTTAATTTGAATATCTTCATTGTGTCATTTCACCTTCTCAAGTTTTCCCATATTAGAATATTTTTCATATGGAAGGATATATAAGAAATTCAATATCACTTTATAACTCACTTAACACTCTTACAATTTGTTATTGAAAATATCATTCCAAAAGCACTCAAGGCTCTCCAAACTAATTCTAAAGTAGTGGTAAATTAATTATAAGAGGCCCTACTATAGTTATAAAGCACTCAACTAGGTGAAAGAGTCTAGTTTCCTCCATTCCCAAGCATGAAAAGGTCATAAAGACAAGTCTTAAAAAGAGAAAAGGATCTCCACGAATTTTCAAAGGATTTGAATGAATAAAGGGTTAGGTAACACAGATCAAACACACCACATAACATTATTGTTGTGTTAGGTACATTATATTCTATACACTTACTCCACTATTATTTATGTCAAAATACATGAGAGAACCCATATAGTGTTGGATTAGATCACTTTCACACTTTCACAATCACCTAGGAAAACTACATGAGGCTTAATCCCATATGAGGGCATGTAGTGTAATGCGTGTATTGGTTTAGTTGATTCAGCCACCAAGGGTAGTACAACATTATTACACGTGATTTTTCCTTTCAGTTTTATAAAGCTTTAATTAAGGGTATTACTAGGGTTACTTACTTTGTTTAAGGTTATTAGAAGTCATCCTAAAGTTGTGTGAACAAGAGATAAATATAAACATTGGAATTTATAGGTAAGTGACATACACAAGAAGTTTAAAATGTGAATTGTTAAAGGGTCTAATATCATACACTTCTAGTTAGGATCATGCAACTTTAGGTCTAGACTATATAGATTTCCTACGGTCATGTCCCTACTCGGTTTCTAGTTACAAAATCAAGATCATAGTATCTATAACTTTTTATCTACCTTTGGTATCTAGATGTACATATGGATATTCTTTTGTATAGCCTTTAAAACTAAGTATCCATCTCCTATTGCATACTTCAGCTATCATTTATCGTTAATCAATTATTGTAAGTATTAATGTAGTATTTTGGTTATGAATGGTTAATTATCATTTAATTAGATCATAATAGTCTCAAGTTAAAAACCCTTACATCCTATTTAATTTTTTGTACTTTCCATAACATAATTTAATTAGGGTGTAAATACCTATTGTATTAATGAGAATCCCAACTCTCACAGAGAGTGTATGGAAGGTAAAAATGAATCTAGACAACATGCACTCTTATCATCCGTTCAACTAGGGTATTGAGGAAACGAGTAAGAGACAAACCAAGACTAACACACAATGAATAGAATTAGAATGGGGTGTAGGGACTGCTAAGATTGCATACCCAAAGGGAAGTAACCCTTACACTAAGACAACCTAAGGTTTCCAAGGCCCTAGGTTGAGAAAGAGGAAGGAACCCTATTGAGATATTGACACTATGGGGTGATTAAGAATAAAATGAACATGAAAATTCTATGATAACTGAAGTAAAGAATGCAACATAAAATGAAGAACTAAATAACAATATGCTAACTTTGACAAGTGCATAAAATTATAAGCTAATATAGAGTAATAACAAAGATGTAGGATACTACTCTATAAAAAGTGATGAGTTGAGTTAGAGAACTTACCTGTTGAGGGATGTCATTGATGCATCTATTTCCCAAAGGACCATACACCAAGAGAGAATATATTTTGGGTGGAGAAGGGAAAACAATTCAGTTTGAACTCACTATAAGTGACCCAAGAGTGTAAGTAGGCCAATCCAAAGCAAGAATAAGATCAAATTCAAGAGTCAATATACAATAAATCCAAGAGTTGAGTGAGTAGATGCAAGTTTGTGTAAAATATCGAGACTGATGGAAAGTTCCTATGTGTATTTGTGTTATATGGTATATGTGAAAATCATCATTTTAGGTATTATATTTTGACACCATCACTAGTAGGAAAATGCATCGACCAAGTGATGGCATTGGCTAGGGATGGAAATGATGAATGGTGTGTGTAATGTGTCGTGGAAGAAAAAAGGAATTCAAGGTAGAAATAATATGGTCATGAGAAAGTAAGGTGTTAGAAGAATGTGAAGGAAAACAAGAAGATAAAAGTAAAATAAGGACATGAATAGGACCAAAATCCATTCTCTCTCCATGTATCATCCCTAACCCAATGGTTACATGAATAACCATACCCCTATCACATAATGAGCCTCTTGAGGCACCCACTCCTAGAAATAGATGCATTAGTGACCTCTAACATGAAAAGAAAAATTGTAAGTAATGGTATTAAAATACAAATGTGAAAAATTGTGTTTATACATATGCCCCAACTGTTGATTACTGCATGTTGCAATAGCGAAACATGGGGTAGTCAATGAGAAAGAATGATACATAACACCAAAATCAAAAGTAAATGTTGAAAGTAAATAAAGGAATAACTAAAATTAAATATACATATCTCGATAGTTTCATTCATCTGCCACGTATGGGTGTAATCCATGCTACTAGAACCCTAAAGAAGCAAAACTAAAAGGAAACATTATAGGATCATTAGTACAATAAGATATAAATCACCTATCGAGGGTATAATGGGATGGATGGTGTGTCATAGGATCATAGAGGTAAGGTGTCATAGTTTCAAATGAAAGTGGTGGGAAAGAGGCCAAGATATGAGATAATAGGGTGTCAAGGTGTTTTCAGATAAAAATAAATCCAAGCAAGGTAAAGAACCTAAGCGAGGATGCACAAGACCACATCAATCCACTAGGAAAGTATAGGGAGAATTGAATCCAAAATAGGCAGAAAAGAGACCATGAAATTCCAACCATGGGAGATGTCAGGGAAAAAGAGAGGTGATGATAAACCCAAGTGGGGTAGAGAGCCCAAGAAAGGATAATATTTTTGGAGATGTGTGTAAAACCCAAGGGGTCGAGAGACCAAGTGGAGGTGAGAACATAGGACAAATAAAAATGTTGTCAAAGTATTTATAAAGTAAATATATAGCCCACGAGGTTGAATGATCATAGCATATCTATAATAATATCATCAACTTGGTTTAAGGTATGGATTTAGCAAAGGTCATGAGATCCTCTATGGCATGTTGTGTGATAGCAACTGTCGGTCTATCTCGGACCTCGTGGTGAATAAAGTGTAATCTATTTTATCTCCTCTAGTTGGGTGAGAATGTCACGCTAAACAATGTTCATGATGGGATGAGGATCGGGATGAGGTAGTGGTATTTAAGCTAGTTGAGGTCAAGTTGGTATGGGGGAAGGATGATGGCTCGAGATAAGTCAGCTCTATGCTTTCTTCCATGTGAAGAGGAATCAGGAAGTAAGCACCTGCTACACATGACCCTACATTATACATCAGTATGAAAGCAATACCCATGGTGAAAATAATAAAGTGGGGTTGAGGTGGAATGTCATGTATCCTTCTGAGATTGATCTCTCTTAACCTCAACTTCAATATTTTTCATTTGTCTTTAGAGGCTCTGCAATCAAATACATCGTGCCCTGGAGCCTCATTCCATGTACAATATGGCTATACCCCTAAGGGATGAGCAGCCATAAGGGTGAGAGGTAAGGGAGGATAAAAATGGCTGATTTGGGTCAACATGGATGATGTTGGAAATTTTTGTACTTATTCATCCATAATATCATTATCTTCATAGTCAAAACTTGGTATATGTTCCCCTTTATCTATATGAGGAGGTATACCATGTGATATAGTAGTGAAATCGTGAGGGGAAAGTGAGGCCGGCGGAGCTGTTTGAGGCTCGGGAACTAATATGTGAGGAGAAGGCTTGACCAAATGCTAGGATTCTAATTAAATAAGAATAATGTTCACATCACAAAAAAACATTATTTAAAGGGTGTTTTGGTAATATTAGACCTATCTATCCCAAATTTGGGTGTAACTAGTCAAATGGGGATTGTCCAAGGCATAAGTAGACCATCATAGTTAGGATTAGAGATATATATCACACAAGAGTCAACTATGGTTTCTAATTGAACCATTTTCTCTAGTGGAGGTTGAGGTGTACGTGAAATAGTAATGAGAATGGATGACTCCTTCTTGCGAGGCCACAAGTTGGAAGGAAGTTAGGATATGATGAGATCTGGAAGATAAGAGGTTTTGATCCTATTAGTGATCTCATTAGGCTCATCATCATCAAAATCCAAGAGATTGGGATGCGTGCACATGACCAATTCTAGAAGACTTGCATTGTCACAAAGAGATTCAACAGGATAGTTAAAGCGCTGATATTTGTAAAATGGGATATGAGATAATTATTCAAGGGTTGAGAATTTATATGTCCCTTTTTTTTTGAAGAGTATCATAGTTCCAAGGATTTGGGTCACCTTGAATCTTATAGATATCCCCTTAATGAGAAAATTTGACACATTGATATGTAAAGGAAGTGAATGCATGCATACGATGGGTCCAAGGTCAACCTAGGAGGATATTATAAGATAAGGGGAAGTTAAAGACCATTAATGATGGGCGTTGTTATTCCCTTCTTTTAATCAACTTCTTGTTGATGTCATATCAAACCAGGGGTGTGTCTAAAGCTATATGCAACAAGAGTAATCTAATCAATCTAGTAGTTGACTGTAGTTATTTTTGTATTTTACGGGGGATCTTTTAATGTCTTAAAGAATTTTTGGTAAAACCTCATTTAAATCAAACTATGAAAAATTGCTGAAAGTAAACACACTTGAAAGCTTTGATGAAAGGAAACACACTATGCGAGAATGGAAACACACTTGCTTTATTGGAAAATAAACACACTTGCGGTTGGAAATAAACACACTTAATTTAGAATGTTTGAAAACAATTACAAGAAATATAAGAATCTATCTAAACACCTACATGAACAAATATACAATAGAGTTGAAATGAAAGAATTAAAACAATACAAAATTAACAGATCTAAGCTATTTTATGAAGAAATATAAATGCCAAATAAATGAATATCCTAGTCCTTGGGGAGTGGGCCTTGCTCCTCCTCGAATCGGGATTTAACAACTTAGAATTATCTCAAACGGGAATGGCTATTTTATTGATAAAACATTCAGTATTACAAAATTTACTAGATCTAAGTACTTAGTCTCTATTTCTCTTCTTTGTTCTATATCTATCTCTGCGCATGTCTACTTTTATATACATTTTACAATCACAATTTGTCTTAACGATTACGATGAAATTAAATCATGATCGAAATAGATCTTTGAGTCAAAGTGCGGTTGATCGAGATAGCTATAAGGTAACTCTCACTTTGGATCTACATTCATAAATGTTCTCATCCTTTCTTGATTAAAATGGTCGTAGATGTAAAATATCTCGAATGTGGTTAGAATAGATAATGCCCATCGGTTCAGAACTTTAGAAGTTTTAGAACCATAGGAAATTGTTAAGGATCAAAACCGTGAGAGTTTTTTAGAGCTATCCCAGGAGTTTCAAAACTAAATACTTTGGAGTTACGGAACTAGATGATGGTTGTGTGATGGAGTTCTAGAACTAGCTTGGAAGTTACGAAACTAAGCTATATAGACAGAGATGTTTTTGAAAACATATTGAATGCTTCTGCTTCATTTCCTCTCTTGATTAGACACGCTTTATTACAAAAGCGAATTCAAACACATGCTTTGTCAAGAATTCTATAGCTTTTAGCATTAGAATCATAATCAATCAAAAGGCAAACAATTACATCCCAACTCATATCAGATCAACTAAAAGTCACACAATTCCATCAAACTTAATAAAAAGGAGAGTAAGATAAGATCATATATTATACATTAATCGGACATATTATGGCCTCATCATTTCTCCCAAACTTACTTATTTGTAAGTCCCTTTACAAACTTCATTCTTTAAAAGTTTGGTTATAAGTTCTCCATTCCATTTGATTTCTCAGATCAAATGGATGAAACTGGATTTTCCAATGTTTAAACTTAGATGTACTGTACCCTGCACTCCTGCTTCTATTTTCCTCTCCCACTGTTCAAATGCAGTAGGGTCTTGAGGTTCTCTATTTTTCCAAGGAGACATGGGGTTATAAGTAGAGGGGGCCTTGTTCACATTCCCATCCATATATTTTCTGAAGGTTTCATTGACTTGGGGAATTATTGTGCATAATACTTTTACCCTTTCTAGACTCCAGATCAATTTTGTAGGGGAAATTACTTCCCTTCTTCTCAAGGAAATAGTAAGGAGTTCCCACCTATTTGAGAATCCTTCATAAATATCTTCAAAATTTTCCTCCTCATAGGAGGTGAAGGCATCAATACTCTTTTGCAAAATGGCAAGATAGTGTGTCTTGAATCTCTCATCAAAGGCATGAGTTCTAAAATGTGTGAGGAAGGTAGAGGGCTTACCACGGTGAGCTCTCATACAAAGACTGTTGAGATAGCTTTCAATAGAAATTGAAATTCTCTTTCCTTCCATGCAATATGGTTTTGTATAACAGAGACAAATGCATTGAGCTGGCTCTCCCCTACATACAAATTGATCATAAATCCTGTGTTTTTCTCTAGCATAAAATTGCAAAGATAAAATTCACGAGAAGATTTTCTTCTCGAGAGATTCATCTTTTAGTTCATGTGGAATTCCACATGCAATTCTTGATAGCTTCCAACAAATGAACTACTCTTCCAAAACACACTATATGCAATAGAGGAACATTTGCGGGCAAGCAATTTCTCACTCGTAATACAAACCATATGAATTTTTGCAAGGCATTTATATTTATTTCCTTCCTCCTTGTAAAATTTTTCTTCCTATTATTTTCTTGTCTTCATCTCTTCTTCCATCTTGGTCTTCAATTCTTCATTTGACATCTTGGCTTCTCGACTTCCCTGCAAGTGTCATTCCATAACTACTTAAGTGGAAAATAGGTTAACTTAGTCTATGCAGAGACTTTGGACACAACACTCTATTTTCTGGAAGTCTAAAATTCTTCTTCTTTTTCTATCAACTATTTCTTGGTTGCTAATAATTCCTCAGTTCTGGCTGCAAGCTGACTTGTTAGCTCTCCAATGAGCATTTCCCTTTGTTCCAATTTGAGTTTGAGGAAATCCAATTCCTCATCTTTTTCTCTGATAATGAGCTCTGCTCTAGATAAGAACAGAGCCTGTTTAACTTGTTGTCTTTCTTCTTCCTCTGAAATTACTTGAGGATTTGGGCATTCTTCCTCTATCAAAGGAAATTTTCCTTTTCTTCTCCAGGATGCCAACTCTTCTTCTTCATGTGGCACTGCTTGATGGTTCAACCAATTCTTGAAAATCTTGCTCTTCAATTCTTTCTTCTCCTCTGTCCATTTCAGCTTGACTTGGCTCAGGAGGAGTCATGGCCATGCTACCAAAATATCAATAGCTTCCTTTTCCATCCTTTCTTGCTCACTCCTTCCCTCTGGGGTTTCCCTAGACCTCTTATGAATTTTTCTTCTCTAGGGAATTTCAACATGCCCAGTGAGTGGATTTCCTTGTAAAGCTTCTTCTTATTATTCTCTCTTACACTTGTATGGGTGAGCTATCACCGTCAGAGAAAACTATTGGCTCCCCTAAAGCTACTGCAGAAGAAGGAATTTCCTTCACAAGTATAGAAGGATCTGTTGTTTTTATCTTTCTCACCGATCTTCTCCTTTTTGGTATATTTTATCTTTCAATTTCCCTCTGTCCATGCCGTAGGGGCATCAATTTCTATATTAGCTGAAGGAGAGAATGGGGCTAGAATTTTCCTTCTGATAATATTAGGATTTTTCTTGAACTTTCCAAGAAACTTGTCCCAAATTTCTTCTCCATTCTTCTTTGATAGAAAATGGTGTTGGCATATTAAATGAATTAGACCGTGATGCTTGATTGTCTCAACACCCTAGGAATACCTCTGAGCCATGGTCTAGATAGAACAAAAAAGAAACCCTGGAAGGTTTATTATGTACTTAGGTTTTGTGGCTCCATACTTTAGATATATGAGCATTTTTAAGACTTATTTTCCCACAAACCCAAATTGACCATCACAGGTTAAATATTTCACTATCCAAAACGTTACCCTGTCAAAGGGTTTGGGAAAACTGGCCCTTCTAACCCCTTTTATGATTTTCTTTTTATTATAGATGTATTGGGGTTCAGTTTCTCCTTCTTGCAGTAAGACTTCAACCAGTTCTTTCAAATTCCCCTTGGTAGGTTGTGGGACATGCACAATTGGCACTCCAAACACGTTACTTACAGTATTTACAAAAAAAGGAATAAAGATATTTCTCACCTTTGTTCTAGGTTTATGACGAATTCTCTTACCAATTCATCATTATGCCTTGAAAATTTCTTCAGGAACTCTAGCCATCTTGCATGCTCAAAGATGGATGCCACTTCTTTGTCTGTGAGCAGCTAGGAATCATCCTCTGGTTATGATTTCTTCTTAATCCCCATACCGGATTGAGTTTTGTCTCTTTTGATTTTGTGCAAATTGGTTGCAGGCCCTTTTTATTAGCTACATAACTAATGACTTTGGTTAAGGATCCTCTATTCTTAGCTACGGAACTTCTAAATTTTTTGTTCTTTGCTACAGAACACAAACTTAATTCGATGCTCCTTCCCCAAAATATCTACGTAACTTATTTTCTCTTGATATTTGTAATAATAATTACTAATGATAACCATCTTTGCCACTTATTTTCCCACAAACCCAAATTGAACATCACGGGTTAAATATTTCACTATCCAAAACGCTACCTGTCAAAGGGTTTGGGAAAACTAGCCCTTCTGACCCCTTTTATGATTTTCTTTGTATTATAGATGTACTGGGGTTCAGTTTCTCCTTCTTGCAGTAAGACTTCAACCAGTTCTTTCAAAGTCCCCTTGGTAGGTTGTGGGACATGCACAATTGGCACTCCAAACACGTTACTTACAGTATTTACAGAAAAAGGAATAAAGATATTTCTCACCTTTGTTCTAGATTGTTCTAGGTTTATGACGAATTCTCTTACCAATTCATCATTATGCCTTGAAAATTTCTTCAGGAACTCTAGCCATCCTGCATGCTCAAATATGGATGCCACTTCTTCATCTGTGAGTAGCTAGGAATCATCCTCTGGTTCTGATTTCTTCTTAATCCCCATATCGGATTGAGTTTTGTCTCTTTTGATTTTGTGTGAATTGGTTGCAGGCCCTTTTTATTAGCTACGGAACTGATGACTTTGGTTGCGGAACCTCTATTCTTAGCTGCAGAACTTCTAAATTCTTTGTTCTTTGTTGCGGAACACAAACTTAATTCGATGCTCCTTCCTCAAAATATCTTTGTAACTTATTTCTCTTGATTTTTGCAATAATAATTACTAATGATAACCATGCCACCACTTATTCCATCCAAATAAATTTCATGATTATACACTTGTAATCACTGATGTATAAATAGATGACTCATCATACCTACTTTTTAAATTAAGTCAAATCACACATGCAAACACTTAATTCAACCTAAATGAGTTAAAAGACATAATTACCGTCCTTGATGATGTAATCATTTTGTTATGATGAATCGTCATTCCTACAAGTGTAACAAAACATGATTAGATAAGACAGCTGGAATTCAAAAGAATTCCCTTTTATTTGAACTAGCCAAAAGAGAGGTCAACCGCCATTTGCAAGTTTTCAATTGACCTTTGAGAGAATTTTATTTTTATTTATTATTATTTTTTTTTTTTTTTTTTTGGGGGAGAAAATGCCATTTTTTTGTTTTCATCTTCTTCCCTTTATTCTGGATCTGTCATCTAGTTATCGATCATTTTGGAAGAATTGGGTTCTTCCATATGATCAAATTCTTTGTCTGCTTTAATCTTCCTCAAGAATTCATCCTTAGTGGGAGGCTTCCTATAGAGTTTCAGCCTATGTCCATTGACCAAGAGTGTTCTTCTGCTACCATCAATGGGAAGTAACTAAATAGAACCATTGTCAAATATCTTCTCAATCTGATATGGTCCCAACCATTTGGTTCTCAATTTTCCCTTAAATTATTGGTACTTAGAATCAAACAACAATGCCCAGTCTCTTACTTTGAATTTATTTTTCTTGATATGTGTGTCATGTCATTGCTTCCTTTGCTCTTGAATTATCTCTATTTGCTGAAGTGTTTCCAACCTTAATTCATCTAACTCATTGAGTTGAAGGATTCTTTCTTTTTGAGTTGTATTCAACTCAATTCCCACCTTCTTGTTGTCCTCAATGTCTGAAGTTCAAACTCTATAGGAAACAAGGGCTTCTTCCCATAGACTAATCCATATGGTGAAAACCCTGTTGTAGTTTTCCAAGTTGTATTATAAGCCCAGAAAACTTGGGTAGTCTCTTTACCGAATCTTTTCTCCCAACTTCAACTATTTTGGTAAAGATGTTCTCCGATTCTCTGTTTGTTACTTCACTTGTCCATTTATTTGTGGGTGGTAAGCAAATGAGTTCTTATGATTGATTTGGTAATACCTTGTGAAAGTTTAGATCAAATTAGACATGAGTTGTAGTCCTTGATCGAAACTATGCTCCTTGGTGCTCCAAACTTTATCATAATTTCGTTAGAAGGAAATCAACAAGCTGCTTCCTCAATGGCATTTGTCAATGTCTACACTTCTACCCATTTTTCACATAGTTAGTACACACAAGAATATATTCCTTCCCTTATGAAGGAGGATTAAAGGGACCAACAAAATCTAATCCCCATTTCTCAAATGGTTCAACCATAACTTGAGGCTGAAGAGGCATTTGATTGGTGAAAGTTTGATGTCCCATCCTTTGACAAGGATCACACCTCTTGATATATCTCTTCACATCTATCTATTGCAGGTCTAATTTTATATACATTTTACAATCACAAATTTGTCTCAACAATTGTGATGAAATCAAATAATGCCTAGAATATATGCTCGAGTTAGATTGCAGTTGATCAAATACCTGTAAGATAACTCTCCCTGGATCTGTGTTCAGAAATCTTCTCATCCTTTCTTGATCGAAAGGGTCATAGATGCAAAATCTCTAGATGTGGTTAGAATAGATAACTCCCATTGGTTCGAAACTTGAGAGAAGTTCCGAACCATAGGAAATTATTAAGGATCAAAACCATGAGAGTTTCGGAGCCATTCCGGGAGTTCGAACTAAGTCCAAAAATTCTAGAACTAAATACTAGAGTTCCAGAACTAAGTCTGAAAATTTCTGAACTAGATGATGACTGTGTGATGGAGTTCGGAACTAAGTTGTGTAGGAGCAGAGGTTGCTTTGGAAAAAATACTAAACGCTTCCTACTTCATTTCCTCGACTGATTAGAACTGCTTTATTAAAAAACTGAATTCAAACACACACTTCATCAGGAATTCTAGAGATTTTAACATTAGAATCAAAATCAATAAAAAGATAGAAAATTACATCCTAACTCATATCGGATCAACTAAAAGTCACATAATGCCATCAAAGCTGAATAAAAAGGAGAGTAAGATGAGATCATATATTATACATTAATTAGACATATTCTAGCCTCATCAGTTACTTTTACACGTATGGTCTTAGGAGGAATATTGATGGGTGGCCAAATTCAACCTATGGGTGGTATATGTTGATGATGATATCCCTAACAAGTAGTATGTGTGGTTTTAGGTTTTCTATTGAGTAACCAAGGGCCTTGATGAAATCTAATGAGGCCAAAATTGTTTCAAACACCTTCTTTGATGAGGGCACATTTTCTTATGTTTTGAAAAAAATTATAGAGATGAAAATTGGAGGATTTTACGCCTTAAAAATGATTTTCTACCTTAAAAATGATTTTCTACCTCAAACATGATTTTATACGGAATCATAGCAATTGTGGGGAAATGGATACAAGTTTTAGTATGTGTTATGATGCATGTACTGAATGGAAATCTCCTCACATTGATGGAAGATAATTTCTTCCGAACCGTGTAATGAAGGAGAATGCCCCAAAGTAGGAGGGAAAGGGATGTTCATGTCAAATAATGCAGTCATGAGATGCTCATGATGGTTTTGTGATGTGTGCATGAGTTTTGAAAAGGGGATTGGACCGGGAATTTAGAGAGTATTTCCATAGGATCCCACTCGTCATTCTGGGTGAACAACAATTTGAGAGTGTTGAGGATATTTAGAAACATGCTCAAAAGGAGTGATTAGGGATACTTAAAAATAATAATTTGTGTTTATGTTTGATGTTATCATCACGGCCAAAGGCATCGTACTTAGAGGAAGGGTTTGAGATACCTTCATCCTGTGCTTGATTTTGTCACACGGTGGCCAATGGCATCTATAGAAGATGAAATTTTATCTTTGGGAGTCTGTTTTGAAAGACACAAGGGTAGTTGATTCTATGATTCTGAGGATAAAATGATGGAGGGCATTCAAGTTTTATTCATTCTATAACATTACTCACATAATTTATGGAAACCGTATTCTCAGGAGGATAATCAGGATCAACCATATTTGTTGTGGAAATTTCTAATTTCTTACAACTCTCACTTGTACTATGGTTAGGAATAGGGTTGGAGAAGAATTTGAGCTCTTCATTAGCTTGATTGATAACATTATGGTGATCCTTTCTTTTTAGGCATCACAAGCATTGAACACTTTGGTCAAATGCTCTCTAGTGATGGCATCGCATGATCAAATTTGAGGACCTATGAAGAATGTAATGGAATCCATGTGAAGGGAAAAAAAAATTATCATGAGAATGGCCCCGGTTAGCATGTGACGAAAAAAACTTATTCTCATCATGCCATTGATGGATAGGTCAAAAAGGATCAAGAATCTGACTAAATGGCTTAGGCATGCATTTTCTCAACTCATCCTTGGTAAATGGTTGATAATAAGCAAGTTGATTCTTATTATTATTAGCTTTTTGTTCAATATTAAAGACATTCCTATTTGAAGAAACCATAAGATGAAGGGTATCTGAGACCCTGTCATCTGTGGCGTTCTTGTTATTTAACTTCTAGAAAATTTGCACTTGTTTGGATGTTTGTGCCTTAGGGGGAGACTTCCCAAATTCCTTCATAAGGTAGTCTTTCCTTTTAGCTTGTTCAAAAGCTTCATCTAAGGAAGTAGGAGAGAAAGACCTAACCTTATATTGAAGGTGAGGTTCTAGAGATTGAAGGAAAAGTTGGAATAAGCTATCATTTGGCATGTTATGTTCTGCTTTAGTAGAAAAAAATTCCAACATTTTATAAATGCTTGTGTTGATTCATTCTCATGTTGTTGATAGTTAATGAAAGCATTGATATTATTCTTAGGAAAATCATGATATTGGAATTCATTGACTAGGGATGTTACTAAATATTCTAGCTCCACTATGGAGTTAAGAGGTAAAGTATGATACCAATCTAATGTATCCTCAATAATATTCTTAGCTAAAATCTTGGTAGCGTCATAAGATTTAACTTTGATCCATTCCTTATAAATATTACCAAAATATTTGATGTGTAGAGTGGGATTGGTTGATCCATCATAGGAAATAGAAAGGAAATGCCTCTAATATCCATGCTAGCAATGTAGGGTACTAGAGGCTCTTGTTGGACTACCTACAATACTTTGTTATGAATGGGAGGTTGGGTAATAGGTGCCCCGTTAGGTCCATTAGATGGGGGGAAATGCACCCCCAGATCCTAGATTGGGATAGTTAACCATTTGGACCATATTTGTTTGCATTTGAAGGATTTGAGTCGTGGTACTAGTTTGTTATTGGCTCATTTTTTCTATGATATGAAGGATAATATTAGTAGGATCAGAACTACAGGAATTTTCATATTGTAGACACAAAATCATGCACTTGGGTACATTTCTAGGTCCTAGACACATGTTAGCATTCATATGATTCCTAATCAAGAAAACTAGTAATTGACAACTATCTTCAGATTTTTGACTGTGTTTCTTATTTTCTATTTGGTCTTACAAACCCTACAGCCCATTTGAAACTTTACTTATTTATATTTTATGACTTTAGATACCAATGCCTAGCCAAGATGCCGGCTCCCAGGGTGCTCATGTCCCTTCAAGTGCCCCTAACCTCTTTCTACCTTACTCATTCTTTTTGGGCCTCTTTTATCTTTTGGGCATATTATTTTATCATGGTTCTTCCTTCTAGTTGTCAATTACAAAATTCAACGAAGGGAATCATATAAATACATAGCTAGGTGATCAAAATAAAGGACCAAGCTATAAGTATTACTACTATCACCTAGGTTTGCATTCAATAAGCACCTAAAGCACTTCAAGGAAACCATCTAGCATCCATTCAAGGGATAAAGAAGCGTATACACTACATAAGAAGGGGGTTTTATTCTATTGCATCCACACATTTTCATATTCTAGCAAATTTATCCCGCATTTATCAAGTGCAACCAGGAAAAATTTAGTGGAGAATTTTCGTAAACTCGTGAATATTAGAGATTTTGGAAATTGGAAATGGGAAATTTTAGGAGTCGGATTCCACCGGTTCGCCTAAAATTTCAGCTGAAAAATCATTTGTATGGGTAATTTTTCCTACTATTTATATGTAAAAATTAACTTATGCATGTATTTTCCAAGGTATAATACATAGCTTGGGGGTTGCGTAGGGTACCCATTTAATACAAACATCCAAAAAGAGTGTAAGTCCATCCAACTTAGGTTAGATGGAAAACCATTGTCTTCCAACCAACCCAGGTTGGATGGTAGATGATGGATGGCCATCCAACCTAGCCATCAACTTTGGGTTGGATGACATATAATAGATGGAAGATAACGGATGACAGATAATGGATGACCATCTAACCCGAGGATGGGACGAGTTTTCCATCATTTTCCATATAAACTAGGTTGGATGGTCATCCATTATCTTCCATATAACCTAGGTTAGACGTCATCTAACCCAGGTTATATGGAATACAATGGAAATTCATACAACTCTGGGTTGGATGGTCATCCATTATATGTCATCCATCCCGGTCATCAACCTCGGATGGATGGTCGGGGGTTGGAGGGTCGTCGATGGTTGTCGACTTAGGTTGGGCGGGGGTTGGATGACAAAAATGGAGAGCCATCAAACCTCAGTTGGATGGTCGTCCATCGTCTATTGTACAACCTGGGTTGAATGGCATCCAAACTATTAGTGCTCAATTTGATCTCACCCTTTTATCTAATGTGTGTCTTAAAAAATTTCTTTTGACTGGTTTGTCAATGTTTAAAGAACATGTTCTGAAATATACAATCATCTTAATGTGAATAGAATCCCTTGTTTAGGTCATGAACCCTCTTTTTTAGTCAAGGAATGTGATAATCATGTCATCCTTGAAAATCCTTGTGAAAAATTTGATTATTAATCATGTTTAACCTTGAAAATCCTCCTTGTATATTGTCCTTTGGACCTTCATTGTGAATTTCATATTTTATTGCACCACCTGAAGATAGGTGGCATGTTTCTATTAGTTATGTTGTAGCGGGATCGGTTTGCAAAGTTACATTATTCACATAATAAATACAAAGTGAAAACTTAGCCTCGAGGCCCGATGAATATTCGAGTCTAAGGATGAAAAAGGATAAATTAACCCCACTCCCGAAAAGGAATACGTATCGAGAATAAGGCTGGAGTGGGTAATCGGGCCAATGATGTATTTGTACGATAATGAGCCCATGGAGTGCAAAGTGAAATAAAATCTCTAAGGCCCACCAAGGACATGTGTCGTGTTCTCAAAAAAATTCAAATCGACAAGGTTTCAGTCAACTTAGTAGTTTTATACCCGGTTGGGAAAATAAATAAATATGTAGAAGGGTCCCACGACTCTACCACCTCTAAGATCTAGATGTTTTTCATACTCTTAGTGAAATTCAAGGAGCGGGGACTTAAGTCAAAATGGTAAACATGCATTCATCTAAAATATAGTGCAAAAGATAAAAAGGACTCCGTGATCCCGCAAAGCATCAAATTGACCCACGTGGACGGTCCACATTTAAATGAAAAAATCAGGATAGATGGCTTGGATCTTACACATTTATGGCTGCTGCCATTAATGCATTTTGCACGAATCAAAGCAAAATTATTTGAAACTTTCAAACACTTCGAGTCTTTATTATTGCATATGAAGATCTAGGTTCCCTAGTTGTGATAATTCACGAAGGATTAAAGGAAAATTGACTGAGAAGTGTTGATTTTGAGCTCGAGATTTTAGAATCAAAGAAGTAAGGGAGATTTTCATGGCATTTGCATGAAAAAAATGGTTAGTACTTGTATTGCGTTCATATTTTTCATTGTTTGATTCACAATTTGTAAAATATTAAAGGGAGAAAGTTAGGGTATAGAAAGATGAAGCCATTACAGTCTGGTTTTCACGTCACATCAGTATCACTAGTGACTTGGATAAAATCATAGACATGAACTTGGTAAATGTCAATTTGAATGATTTTTGCAAAGGCTCAATAATCTAGATAAAAGTGAATTCATGAGTGCAATTGAGGCCAATAACATTTCCCTAGCTATTGTTATACCTCCCTCAATGCATTGTCTTGAGCTAGTAAGGCTTTGTGCTATAAATTATGATCCGGAGAAAAGGGAGGTTTTGGATGGAAGTGGTGAGGCATTCCTAACTCTAACACCCAAAGCTTTTAGGGTAATGTTGAGGTTACCAATAATCATGACACTGGTAACCTTAACCATTGAATCATCTCTTAATGACTTTGAATCCAAAAAGAAGGATTATGTCAGGGTCATAAACACTGAATGGTTGTTAACAGATAAAAGGTCACTACTAGACTCCCTAAAATATTGGTTAGGGCATAGTTTGTAGTGGAGGTAGAAGATTTAATTATGTTGCTAAGTAGAATGGTCAGCCTAGAAATGGCTAGTGAATTCAAGGAATGGATGTGCCCATACATCTAGGTTATTTTAGAAATCATAAAATAAGGGAAGTATTTTTGAGAAACACTCATAGTCGATTCAATTCATGCACATATTTTAGCACTGGCCACAAAAATTAACATGGGTGGTACTAGGGAGCTTGAATTTTATATGATGACATACCTGATATACAATATTGTAGGCCATAGGCATTTTCCTAGCCTTTCACCACATGCACGTTTCGATGAAAACAAATTTCATGAGATTTATCTCTAATTGCAATTGAGCAATTGGAAATGAAATGTGAGACTGGTAAATGATGCATTCTTTGCACCTGTGATATGCCTATTCAAACTTGAGTGGGAAAAATACAAAATATTAGAAGAAGACAGGAATGCAATAATGGATTATGGTTGTTTCTTTATCCAATATAGGTTATTCACTTACATTAGAGCCAGTGGGTTTGATGGGAAGTTATGCAAGTTTCCTAGATATTTAGATGATAAGATGTCCTTGTGTGAACTTTCAAGACAACTAACACTAGTTCATAAGTTGATTCTTTGTAAAGCACAAAACAAATATCAAATTCCCTATTAAAATTAGAAGATACTCATGCCCCTCCATTATAAAGGCTAGATTGATGGAGGAGGAGATGGAAAGGTTTGACATGGAGAAATTTGAGTCAAGATCTGACTATGATATCAGATGGGTAGTCAACACTGCCTTGGGAAATTATTTTGAACATGAACCTCACTTTGAGGATTATTGGATTATTTATTAGGAATGACTCTCGAGACAAATTATTTATTTTAAAATTGTTGTAGTATCTCAGTGGATTATGGATGACCCACAGAAAGTGAGCCAATACTATATTGACCAAAAACTTTAAGGACATCCAATGGCTCCTATAAAATGGGATAAGGAGAGTCGGATAATCGATATAAAAAAATTTCCAATGTAATGTGGACATTGAATTGGCTGAAAGGAAAAGGTATGGATTTATCCATAAAAAAACCCAGAGGTACTTAATGAATTCAAGTGTTTGGGAGTTTTGAAATAATATCTTCCCCTTTTAAGAGGAGGAGTTGATAAGATAGATCCTTTGGGAGGAAAGTCTCCTCGGTTACCCATGAAATGCCTACCACATGTATCATTGATGAATGGACTACTGCTGCTAGTGAAACTGGGACTTCCATGTTTACTTTACTGAGAATAAAGTCCAGAAGAAATGATTTTAAAATCCAAGTAAAATGCTCCCATTACTTTTTCAGTACCAATACAGACTAAAGGAACTATCGTAACTAAAAACAGAATCCCCATAATAATATTAACTTGAGGCATCCATTTCAACCAAGATAATGAGAGGTTTTATATTGAGTACGGACCCAATATTTTTAGTATAAAGTGCAAAAAAGGAAGGGAAGGCCTTGAAGTCAAATGTTTTGATAGATCTGCAAAGATATCCATATTAGAAGTGTCTGTGGAGAAATATATGGGTAGTCACCATGAAAGGAAGCACAAAAGAAGGGAGCCTAAGGTGATTGACCCTCCTTCTCTGACTGAGGAACAAAAGAGAGTAGTTGCTTCCTTGGCTCATCAGGTAACACTACCACCAGATCAAAGGATACCCTAGGTTGATCCAATTTTACAATCAGTGTCTCCAAGTCCAATTCTATTTCCGAGAGGAATAATGACCTGAAATGATCCAAGAGCATCTAACTAAGGGTACTCCTCCATCTAACCACTAGTCATTTATGTGATAGGATAGGGACTAGAAAAATATAATGCAACACCATTTGAAAGTGTGAATGTACCCATTCTGATTAACCACATGAACAAACAAAAATCCCAATTAAAATAATGGACATAGATGTAAGTGACAAAGTACCTATACTTGAACCCTTTGACATATCAGTTGAGACACATATGGTAAAAATTGCATATGTTATTCAGTCGGATGAAAAAATGAAGGAATATACCCAGTTTCCAACTATTGAAACAAGAATTTTAGTACAAAATATTTCTATTAAAAACCCAATAGTTTCAGGTGTAGATGGATCAAAGATTCAGAAGATTGCAAGTGAAACACCTATGGATACTACTGCACTAACCAAAGAAGGTCCTAAAAAAGAAACAAAAGTTAACAAAAGTAATGAGCCACCTTAGAATGTAGACTCTACTAAAGAAATGGTGGTGGAAACCACAAAAGAATCCATTGCAAAAGTGGAAACCAATGACAGTCAAAATGTGCAAACCATTGATAAGGGTGAAGGACTAGTTATTGGATCTCAACACATTGAGCAACGAAAGAAGAGATGATAGAGAAAAATATTATTAACATACCAGTTCATGAAAATGTTTCCACTAAACATCATCCTTTAAAGGAGATAGTGCAAAAGGAGAGGAATTTCCCAAAGTAACAACACCAGTCCAAGAGACTCCAAAGAAGACCATAGAAGTGATTACTACCCCAACTAAAGATACAAATAAGGAGAATGCTCCAATTGACAATGTGACTCAGGAAGCAATCAATCAATCCCAATATTAGGATCAAGGAAATAAGCAGCTAAAGGTAATAGTAATACATGATAAATGCAAATATTCAGTAATGGGAGTAGACAAGGCACAACAAGAAATGCCATTAGTACAAACTATTCAAGAAATGTCTCAACAATTGGTGGTTTTCTCTAAGGAGTCCCAACAGACATCACAAGAGGAAAAAGTGGGGACTACTCTCATAACTGGTTGGTTGGGAAGGTTGATTTCAGAAGAAGAAGAGGAAGTTGTACTGAAAAGGTCATAGATATTACAACTTTAGCCTTCCCAAAGCCAAAGAAGACTTCAAAAAAGGCTAGAGTTATTACTAAGACTCATGTAGATCCATATGGATCTAGAACCCTAGAGGTTGCAACCCCACACCTAGGAAAGTCAAGGGATGACATAACAACAAGTGATTATGACATCCAACACATCCCATTGGGAAAACCTTCTAAGGAAACATTAAAGTAAGAAGTTTCAGAGGCAGTCCAAGGTTTGTTACATAAATTTGATGAGGACAAAGTATCAAAAAGGAAATTAAAAGACCAGGTCAAATCTTTGAAATCATGTTTACAACAGTTAGTAGGCCCATCAAGTGAAGATCAAGAAGATGTTTCTACCATCACTCCTAAAGTTATTGGAAGCATTGAAAAGGTTGTTAAGAAGGTCAAGGTTGTTGATGACTGGGTTGAGAAATTAATTGAAAAAGGGAAGAAGATCTTTGAGAAAGAAAGAAAGAGGTATGAATAACTCAAGACCAAGCTCAGTGAAGTAAATGATTTGATTGAACAATGTGACAATGAGCTTTTCTACTATGAAGGAATCCTTCCCAAGATAAATTGTATCAATCAACTTGATGAAGATCTAGTTGAAAAGGAAGGAATTGTGTCATTGAGTTCCCTATCCATAGGTTTCTACACTTTATGTAAAACTTGATGGTTACGTTGATGTGCATTTTTAAACCGCACTTGATTTACAATTTTGATATTGTTTGAGTTGTTGGGGATTTCAAACTCTTGGAAGTTTTGATCTGAGCTTGATAATGAACTGTTTGGGTTTCTTATAAGTTGATGCATGACTTGTATAATCTCGAGAAGTGGGAGAAAGTGAACGTTTATTATTGATGATAGGAATGAGAGAAATGATGGTGGGCTTGCCCTGGTCATTGGTAGAAGGATGATGAGGATACGATATAAGAATTGAAGAGGATGGGCTACGAGGAGGTGAGCCACTGATAGAAGATGACAAAGGGATGCTAGAATATGGCCCTAAGATGGAAGCAGATGAACTATGAGGAGGTAAGCCAATAGAAGAATATGAAAAGGGCTGCTAGGGCATGGCCCAAGTATAGATGAGGAGGGACTACCAATAGAGGTCCCATAGATAGAAGAGGAAGAAGGGATACTAGGATGCGGCCCAAGAATAGAACGTAATGGGCTACTAAGAGGTGACCCACAAGTAGAAAATGGAGGAATACTAGGATGTTGCCCTAGGATAGAAGAATCCGATGGGCTACTTAGCGGTGACCCAAGGAGAGATGTTGATTGAGGAATGATGATAGATAAGGAATGATTTGGTAATGAGAAGATAGGCCATGGCTCAATGCTAGACCCCGAAATCTCATCATACTTAAAGAAGGTGAAGATGGAATAACAGAATAAGAATCAAGTTCCATGACTTTAGGATCCTCCCCTATGTTCTATCGAAAAGGATCAATTTCTTTTCCCCAATACGTGGGCGTATCGAGTTATAGAAAGAATCCTTGTTTGCAATCTTCTAGAGGGATATCATCATGTATTCTGATTGTTTCTTCATTCGAGAGAAATCAATTAATAGAGGTTGTTGTTCTTTGGCCTTAGAAGGTTGAATAGAAGAAACAACTCTGATGAGATGGGAAGATTGATTGAAAAAATAAGATGACTCAAGAGAGGAAGTAGGATTGGTTTTAGGCACCTCATGAATCGATGATTTGGATTTGGACCTATGTCATTTTTCTAGAAGACGATGTAATGTAGGAGAGAAAATAGGAACACATAGCCATCTATTAATTTGTGACATAGGAGTCGAGTTAGATGATTGACTAGAGGGAGTCCGAGTCTTGGAAATATTTGATGAAGGAAGAGGACATTGAGATGAGTGATGAAGGAGGACCGTGACTCAAGACCTGAATTAGATGTTCCATTGATGGAACTTGGAGTTGCATGAGTCTTTAAAGGAGGAAGACTTTGTTGAGGTGGCTGATGAAGGAGGTCCTACGAAGAAAGGGAGGACCGTGACTCAAGAACCAAATTATATGTTTGATTTATGGAGCTTGGAGTCACACGAGTCTTCAAAAGGAAAACGCGTCATTGAGGTGATTTGGAATAAAGGTCCTATAAAGGAAGGGAGGACTATGATTCAAGATTTGATCTAGGGGTATCCAAACAATAGTTGGGATCCGAGTCTTCAGAAGAAGAGTGGTATTCGAATGGTAGCTTGGATTTGAATCGAGAAGAAGAAGAGTGGAGGGATCTGAATAATAATTTTAATCAGAAGCATCCAAACCATACCACCGACTATGAGTGAAGGTGGGAGCGGGGGTACCAAGCGGGGCTCTCTAACACAAAGAACCAAATGAGGCTTAGTTGTAATGGGAATATTTTGATTTGAATTGCTAAACCTAGGTTCCGTATTGTCATAAGCATGAGAAAGAACATGATAGTCAGCCATTGTTGGTGTTGGTTTAAGCACAAATGTCTAGACCTAGATAGTGTGACGAAACTCTTTAAAGGGAAGGAAGTGACATGTCGATTTGGGTAGCATAAGGGAAACCAACTAGACAGTGCGTAAGTATGGAGATGTGTGTATGATTTTCCAAAGAATGTCTAAGGAAAATAGACATTATGATGACGCAATATCGATGAGATCGAATATTATTTTCCTAGAAAACAATTTTTCTAGATGAATAATCACAAGGAACAATCATGCAAGTGTGAAACACAAAGCTAATCAACAAAGAAATACACCCTATGCAAATGCGTGTGTAAAGCGATAGTTCGATGCAAAGATGATCAACACAATGTCAATACTTACGTCAAGCTCAAAATGAACAAGGTGTGAAAATTAACAAAGGGTAGATGTGACTCCCAATCAAAGGATACCACGACAAGTTTAATAACCAACAAGGCTAAAATGTTAAAGGGTGAGGCTTACAAATGTAAGCCATGTAACCACACCAATTAGACACTTCTATCCAGCTTTATGGAAAATATAGATATTAGTGCCAAAGTGGTATTGAAATGACACAAACATAGTAAGTGAAACCTTTCAAGATTTGGGACAATGTTTGAAGAAAAACCAAGTCAAGGTATACTAAGGAATTTCTAAAATGTGCATAACGTAATTCCACAATGTGGATACTTATATCATGTTTATGAAAAAATGACATAAGTTTCATAATTGTGTCGAGACAATGTGAACAAGGTAACATGTCAAATTCATATCAAATGATGAATCAATCCTAACTATGATGATGATCTTGAAATCAAGATCAAGTGGCCATCAAAGATATAAGGATGCATCCACACACTTTAGACATTTAACAACTCATCCACAAACATGGATGATCATAAACAAACAAAAAATTAGTGAACACTATCTATGACAACACTCCCGAAAGATGCCTTCTGTTGTCCCAAATGGGAAACAAGAATGCAAAGGTGTAGATCAAAATATGTGAAAATAAACTAAGCACCACTTGGGTAGAGTTTTGCCTCATCCAAAGGTGAGAAAGAAGCTAAGCTAAGTGAAACATCATCTAATTTCCGTGATGAAAGGAACTTAGATCCAACTTAAGTGGATTCTTTGCCTTGTTTGAAAAACAAGGCTCTAGAATCAAAAAAATTTATCACTTCATGATGGCCAAGATGTGAAAAAGGACTAGTAAAGTGGGCCTCAAGACAAAATGGCCTCCTTAATAAATATCTCTCAACTAGGTGTTACAAAGTTGTCTAAGAGTGGGCACGATTTACCCAAAAATCACACTAACTAATTTGGGAGTATCTCGGCTTTTCCCCCTTCAAGTACAGTGGGCACTAAATTCATCCATTGTGTACTCTTTCTAGGGTCGTGATATGGAAAACTTTGTAATGCTAACTCACAAGGAAAACTAGTCAAGTGGGTAAGTGAGGCACTTCCTATTTCATCCATGAGGTTACACAGCGGTGGACTACTTTAGGGTTCTTGGAACCACCCCCATTGTTGTAGCTTAAGGCATTATGCCAAAGGTGTTATGTTCCAGTTGAGCGGATAGGGACGTACCATTTTCCGAAACCTGCAATACAATGTTTTGAATATGGTGTGTTTTTTATCTTGCTTAACTTAATGTGGTTTTATGTAGCACACGATTTGGCAACCTACTGAGAACACATGTATTAGAATTTTTGTGTTTGTTTGTTTTGATGCCCTTATTTGACATGCGATTTTGGTCCTACATACCAATGTTAGTAATTTTCCAAAACATCATATAAAGGAGATAAGATGTTTTTTTGATTTCCCAGATCGTCCTAAGATGTAAGGAAAGAACATACACGACAAGGCATCTCACTCAAATTTGCAATAAATGGAAAATTCCTAAGTATAATGCAAAAATGAGTTCCTTTTAACCAACTTTGAAAGCTAAATAAACCATTTTGCAAGTATGAAGAAAGTGGCGAAACGTTTCTGATTCCCAAGATCACCTAGAAAGGCACGAGAGAAGAGCATACGTGTTCACAAACCTTTCACAAATAAAGATGCAAATCTTTTTATTATTTTATTCTAAAAAAATAATGCAAAGGAAACTTGTATACCAACGTTAGAACCTTGCAAGAGTTAGAAAACCAAGAAAATAAAAAAATTCTAGAAATCCAATTTTTGCACTTTTTTAACAGTTTTTAGTAATTTGCATTTTTGGAGGTCTTCGGGGCACTTTGGGAGTTTTGTGATAGAAGTTGGTCCATCGAAGGTATATAAATTTTGGGAGTTGCCTCATGCAAAGTGCACTTCGTTATATTTCGACATCTATTAAAACTCTAAAAATGGGTTATATGATCAAAACAAGTAGCACTAAAAATAAAATGGATAAATCTAGCCTACACAGAGACACCTGCGTGCCCAAAATGACACATACGCGCCCCAACCAATGGATATGTGCCCAAGTAGATAGGTGCTAGGAAAGGTAAAAATACAAAGTCAACAAAGTGGAGCAGACACTGCGTGCGGCCAGTGAGTGACGCATATGCTCCCGACCAACGGATACGCACCCAAGCAAAAAATAGACAATTTCAATTTTTACAAGTAAAGCTATTTACGCATATGCGTCGAGAGAGGTGGATAGAGGCGGCCTAGATCATGGGGCGTATGTGCGTCCCTATAGAGATGAAATTTATAGATTTTTCATAGTCAATACATTGACATATACGCGCCCGAGATGATGGAGATGTGTGTGTGTCCCTATAGAGAAATAATTTGCAAATGATGAGGAGTGTCGAGATAAGTACGCACATGTTCCGACGGAGATGTTGGGGTTTCAACATGTACATGCCCCTTGTTAACACCTATGCGTACCCTGTGAAACACCTATAAAAATCATGGATTTTCAAATTTTCAAGAGCAGATAGGTTAGTTTTTAGTCAAAGTGTCCTATTTCTATATCAAACCCACAAATGCATGTAAATGAAGGTCATTTATCTAGTTTTAGAAACAAAAATGAGGAAATAATAAGTGATTTGACCCAAAAACTTGAAAATGAACTTTAAAAAACCTAAAAGACCTCCATTAATGGAGGATGGACATAAGTGTCCCATCGGGCATGCCAAATGTGTTCAATGAAATATTTTGCAAAGAGCTATGGATATGGGGCAAAACCCCAAAGATTTGTGCAAAAGACCCTCAATGGACCATATGATAAGAAATGAGAAAGGAATCCTATTTGCATGTATTAAAACTTGAAATAAGCAAGAAATCTAACAAATAACATTAACCTCTATTCTTGAAAGCTTAACAAAATATGCCTACTAAAGACTTAAGCAATCAATTTTGTTGTTTACTCCATGAGGGTGAATGAATCTCACTAAATGGCTACATGGCCAAGTTTAGCTATTCCATTACTAACCTATCATGGGTGCAAGATGAAGCTATTTTAATGGAGGATAGCCAAGATCAAATGCCTTATTAGCTTGGCTAATGCAAATGAGCTCTTAAGCTTTCTTAGGCTTGTTTTTGCTTTAGCTTATGTAAAGTTGTCAGGTTGAATGGGTAGGCTTAGCCTTGTATTTATAGTTTTTGGTTTGGAAGAATTTGGAATTTGGGTGCATGTGGGACTAAAGTTCAAAAATCACTTTAGGATTAGATTAGGATAAACATTCTTTAGGCTTAGTTAAGCTTGGTTTAGGCTAGTTAACTAGGGTTTAGGCTAGTTAAACTTGATTATCAAGTGATTAGAGACTCATTGAGAGTTGGGAGGGGTATGGATAACCAATTGTGACTGATAGATAGCCTACGAAGCCAATAGAAGTGGTCTAGAGAGAACTAGGGAGGTTCTGAATGGTTGAAAGGAGGAATGTTTAGCTAATAAGAGAGATATTAGTCAAACAAGCTGATTATAGGAGGAATACGACCGAGAAGGTGTCGTAAATGGGCATCCGAGAGTGGAGCAAAGAAGGGTTGATTAACGAAGTGTCATCAATTGGTTGAATTGGATGAAATGCTAAGTGTAAGCATATTTTAGGTGTCACAAGTGAAATCCAAACCATCAAAAAAATAATTTTGTTACATAGTTGACTCCAAAATAACCTTATCCATGATAATATATTTCATTATTTGACCATTTATAAGTGCATGTGAAATATGTAATCCATGACATAAGAACTTTTTCTAGCATCATATAAGATATATTCTTGAAAAATAAGTTAGAGATAAGTGCAAGTATGATTTTCAATTAAATATATCAATGAATCATAAGGTCGTATTAATGAAAAGTTGTAAAAGCCATGGATTTGGGGTAAGAATATCTAAAGAGACCCCAAAGGATTTTAACAATCTGATCAATGGACCATGTGATAAGAAATGAGCAAGGTTCTCTTCTTTGCATACATTAATTTGAAATAAACATGCAAACTAAGCAAATGAAGTTAATCTCTATTCTTTGAAAGCTTGAAATAATGAACCTAAGAGGATCTAAGCATTCAATTTATGTGTTAAGAGAAAGATATCTCCCCATTAATGGATTCAAGACCAATGGATCTTCCTTTTACTCCATGTTAATGCTATGAAATACAATATTAAATGATTTTAGCTCAAATGAAAGAAGATGAAATACAAACTAAAGCCTAAGCAAATTGCTATAATTTGTGCTAGGAAGAAGAGAGAATTCTTAGGAAATGAGGGAGGGGGTATAGCCCTATTTATAGTTTTTGGTTTGGAAGAAATGGGAGAATTGGGTGCATGTGGGACAAAGGCTAAAGTCCAAAAAGCACTTTTAGCAAGTCAAAGTGTGATTTGACTATGTTATAGGGTAATTAACCTAGGTTAGATTAATTAATCTCTCTTAGAGAGTAATTAGGGTTCTGGAAGGGTTCTGAAGGGCTTAATCAATCCAACAAAGTGGATTGATCTTCCGGGAGCTAATAGAAGCAAGCTAGAAGAGAATAAGAAGCTAATGTAGTTAGAACGAGGCTATAACTGCCTGTTTAAATGGTTTATAATGAGAAAAATGACCAAAAGGGTGTTGTAGGAAGGGAGTTAGATAGGCCTAACTGGTAGTGTGTCGTCAATTTGCAAAAGGAAGAAGCGTTAGTGCACCATTAGAAATAATAGTGTATTGATCAAACTACAGGTGTCTACATTTTCCCTCTTTGAGGTGACGTAAGCGACGTCACTTCAAAGAAAGTAGACAAACACAAGAAAGTAGAATTTTTTGAAGGGGTAGAAGAAAACTTAATAGGGTGAAGGATGACGAATGCCCCCTCGAGTGTCAATGGGGTGACAAAGAAACTCGATCGATGATCGAAAAAGAAACAAATAGAGAGAAAAGTGTCGAGTGAAGATGAGAAGCTAAAAGGAAAAAGGGATATTGAGCTATCTACAAATCAATTGCTAACAATACTTAATCATCATAATGCTTAGAATCCTCCTCATGGGTCCTTATTAAAATGTGAGCATGTGACGGAAGCATAAAATGACATTAAAATCCAAGATACAAACAACCGTCTGTGCTACAAAAATGACCAACTCCATACAACATACACAAATGCAATGCAATACAAGAAATAAACAGAATCACCTAACAGGGAAATAAGTACAATCACACACACTTAAACCAACAACATTTAAGATAGTTGCACAAATATTTTGTTATCGAGATGAAGTCCCAAATGTTATGATAAATGACAAGGGTGAAGAATGATGCCCCAAGCAAGGTGTATTATACAAGGGGAAAGATGGAGGACACTTCCGTCCATGAAAAAGTAATGTGTATAGTACTGTGCAATTGTTAATGCCCCGAGTAAAGAGGAAGTAAGCCACATATCTTGTGTAGGTGATTGAAGATTTTGGTGATGCGTGAGTCATTGTTTGAAACATTTGAAAACATCAGCAAGATCTAGGATGAGTGCCATGCAATAGACACATATTTTAGCCGTAGATGATCGGTTTAACCAATTTTGAGCCATTTTTGATATTTTCAATATTTTTGTTGTTTTTAAAATAAATAAAAAAATCATTTTCTAGGTTTTTGAAAAGGTGGGACCAACAAAGTCAATTTGCATGATAAGATCCAACAACAATGTTTATGACTTCCTTGATAAGGGATACTAGGTGCATTTGTTTATCAATCGTAATATTTTCTCCAATCTTGATGATCATGGTGATCTCGTACTCAAAAAATGATTGTGATTTATCTTGAAACATGGATTTCATATGCGGGATCTTGAGTTCCGTATCTAGAGGTTTATGCACTTTGCACCATACATGATGGTTACATTGATGTGCATTCTTTAATCACACTTGATTTTAAACCCTAAGACCGTTGGAGTTATTGGGAGCTTCGGAGCTCTTTGAAGTTCTGATCTTAACTTGATAATGAACCTGTTTGGGTTTCTTATAAGCTATAGTGTGACTTGTTTGATCCCGAGAAGTGGGAGAAAGTGAATGTTTATGATTGAGGATAGGAACAAGAGAAATGATGGTGGACTTTCCCAGTCATTGGTAGAAGGATGATGTGATGGACGAATAGGATATGGTCCAAGAATTGAAGAGGATGGGCTACCAGGAGGTGAGCCACTAATAGAAGATGACAAAGGGCTACCAGGATATGGCCCTAAGATGGAAGAAATTGGGCTACGAGGACATGGCCCAAGAATAGAAGAAGATGATGAAGGGCTGCTAGGGCATGGCCCAAGTATAGATGAGGAGGGACTACTCAGAGGTGTCCCATAGATAGAAGAGGATGAAGGGCTACTAGGACATGGCCCAAGAATAGAAGGTAATGGGATACCAAGAGGTGACCCACAAGTAGAAAATGGAGGACTACCTAGGGTGGCCCAAGTATAGAAGAAGACAATGGGCTACTCAGTGATGACCCAAGGAGATATTTTGATTGAGGAATGGTGATAGATAATGAATGATTTGGTAACAAGAAGATAGGCCATGGCTCAATGCTAGACCTCGACATCTCATCATGCTCAAAAGAAGGTGAAGATGGAATAGAAGAAGAATCAAGTTCCATGACCTTAGGATTTTCCTCTATGTTCTAATAAAAGGAATCAACTTATTTTCCCCATATGCAAGCGTATCGAGTTCAAGAAAGAACCCTTGTTTGCAATCCTCTAAAGGGATATCTTCATGTACTCTAATTGTTTCTTCATTCTGAGAGAAATCAATCAATAGAGGTTGTTTTTCTTTGGCCATAGAAGGTTGAATAGAAGAAATAGGTCCGATAAGTGGGGAAGATTGATTGATAGAAGAAGATGACTCAAGAGAGGAAGTAGGATTGGTGGTAGGCATCTCATGAATGGATGATTTGGATCTGGACCTAGATTGATTTTCTAGAAGATGATGTAATGCAGAGAGAAAATAGGATCACATAGCCATCCGTTAAGTTGTGATGTAGGAGTTGAATTGGATGATTGACTAGAGGGAATCCGAGTCATGAAACTCTTCGATAGAGGAATAGGTTGTTGAGATGATTGATGAAGGAGGTCCTGCGAAGAAAGGGAGGACCGTGACTCAAGACCCGAATTATATGTTCGATCGATGGAACTTGGAGTCACATGAGTATTCAAAGGAAGAAGACTTCATTGAGGTGATTTGGAATAAAGGTCATGTGAAGGAAGGACTGTGATTCAATATTTGATCTAGGAGTATCCAAATAATAGTTGGGATCCAAATATTCAAAAGAAGAGTGGGAATCCGAATAGTAGTTTGGATCTGAATCAGAAGAAGAGTGGATAATTTGGATTAGAAGAATCCAAACCATACCACTGACTATGAACTGAAGGTGGGGAACAAGGTACCCGTATGGGCTCTTTTTGAAGACGAAGAACCGACTGAGGTTTAGTTGTAATGGGAATCTTTTGATTTGGATTCCTAAACCTAGGTTCCATATTGTTGTAAATGTGAGAAATCATGTGATAGTTAGTTAATGTTGGCATCATTTAAGCACAAATGTCTAGACCTAGATAGTGGGATGAAACTCCTTTAAAGGGAAGGAAGTGACATGTCAATTCAAGGAAGCATAATGACATCCAACTAGACATTTTGTAAGTATGGAGATGCATGCGTGATTTTTGAAGAAGTTCTAAGGAAAATAGACATTGTGATGATGTAATCTCGATGAGATCAAAAAGGATTGTCCTAGAAAATAAGTTTTTGGATGAATAATCACAAGGAACAATCATGCAAGTGTGAAACACAAATCCAATCAACAAGGAAATACACCCTATGCAAATGCATGTGCAAAGTGATAGTTCAATGCAAAGATGATCAACACAATGTCAATATTTACGTCAAGCTCAAAATGAACAAGGCGTAAATATTAACAAAGGGAGATCAAATGATGAATCAATCTGAACTATGATGATGATCTTAAAATAAAGATCAAGTGGCCATCAAAGATATAAGGACACATCCACACACTTTAGATGTTTAACAACTCATCCACAAACATGGATGAGCATAAACAGACAAAAAATTGGTGAACACTATCTATGACAAAACTCCTCGAAAGATGCCTTCTATTGCCCTAAATGGGTAACTAGAACGCAAAGGTGTAGATCAAAAGATGAAAATGAACCAAGCGTCACTTAGGCAGAGCTTTTCCTCGTCCGAAGGCAAGAAAGAAGCTAAGCTAAGTGAAACATCATCCAATTTCCATGATGAAAGGCACTTAGATCCAACTTAAGTGGATTATTTGCCTTGTTCAAAAAACAAGGTTCTGAATCCAAACAAGTTATCACTTCATGATGGCTAAGATACGACAAAGGACTAGCAAAGTGGACCTCAAGACAAAATGGTCTCCCTAATAAGATCTCTCAACTAGGTGTTACAAAGTTGTCTAAGAGCAGGCACAATTTACCCAAAAAGTCACACTAACTAATTTGGGAGTATCTTGGCTTTTCCCCTTCAAGTACAGTGGGCACTAAATGCATCCATCATGTACTCTTACCAGGGTTACGATACAGACAACTTTGTAATGCTAAATCACAAGGAAAAATAGTCAAGTGGGTAAGCGAGTTGCTTCCTATTTCATCCACGAGGTTACACAAAGAAGGATTACTTTAGGGTTCTGGAACCACCCCTATTGTTATAGCTTAAGGCGTTATGCCAAAGGGGTTATGTTCCAATTGAGTAGATAGGACGTACCCTTTTCCGAAAGTCAATACTGTTGTTTTCAATATGGTGTGTTTTTTATCTTTCTTAACTTAATGTGGTTTTAAGTAGCATACCATTTGGCAACCTATAAGAAACATGCATATTGGTGGGTTTGTGTTTTGTTTGTTTTTGACGCCTTTCTTCAACAAGCAATGGGTCTTGTAGACAACAAGTTTCATTAATTTTCCAATTCGTAGGTTGATGTCAAGAAAGAGAGTTTCCCACTTTGCTTTTGATTCCTAAGATCGCAAAAATGCATGAAGGAAGAGCATACGTAATCGTGAAAAACTCTACTGAAATGAAATTTTTACTTCAATTGTTATAAAGCAAGTGTTTTTTTGAACAATTTATATGAGTTTTGTATTGGTGTTTTTGATCTCCAAGATCGTCTTGGAAGATGTGAGGAGAGAGCACACACACTTCTACAAAAACTACTTCTAAGTTAAAAACAAAACATTTTTAATCTATGCAAACTAAAACGTTTAAGAAAGAACCCCTGTTTTCCAATTGTTAGTCCTAAAAACCTGCAATGATGGATTAGAAGAAAATTTTTTATAGACTATAGAAATTTTCAATTTTACCACAAACACCTATGTGCCTATACCGACACCAGTGCTTCCTATCCGACGGATACGTGCCCCACGTAACAAGTACACCTGCAGTCAAAAATTAATAAAACCCAATGCAGTAAACACAGATGCTCACAATATGATAGAGACATGCCTATATTGACATGGATGCTCAGGTTATGACGTGTATGTGCTAAAGCACAAACAGAGAACTGTAAAATTTCTTACACAGTCAAACCTTTTACACCTGCATGGCTAGAGAGGCGGATACACGCCCCAGATGACGGAGATGCATACACATCCATGTAAAGGTTTTCATATTTTTTACATGCCTAGCACTTGACGTATACGTGGCAAAGAGGCGGATACACGCCCAAATGATGGAGATGCGTGCACATCCTTGTAAAGGTAAAATTTGTAAATGATGAGGACCTTCTGATAGGTACGCACTTGATATAACGGTACGCTGTTGGGTTCCGATGTGTACGTGCCCCTTGTTGGACACCTACGCGCACCCTGTGAAAAACCTACAAAAACATGGATTTTCAAATTTTCAAGAGCAAACAAGTTAGTTGTTAGTCAAAGTGTCCTATTTCTATATCAAACCCATAAAATGTATATAAATGAAGGTCATTTATCTAGGGTTAGAAATAAAAATGAGGAAATAACAAGTGATTTGAGAAAAAAACTTGAAAATGAGCTTTGAAAAACCTAAAAGACCTCCATTAATGGAGGGTGGACATAAGTGTCCCACTAGGCATGCCAAATGTATGCAATGGAAAGTTGTAAAAGCTATGGAATGAGGATAAATAACCTCAAATATTTTCTAACTCATCCATGCATCATGAGATGAGTGCTAAACAAGATAACTTCTACAATAATGAATTAAACTAAAACACTATCATTTTATCTCTAACTACTCTATGATTACTTAAAACATAAATTGAACCTAGTTAAACCTATGAGAAATCAAATTAGATTTGTTGTTTCTTCAATGGAGGTGAAGAGGTCTCTCTAAAATGGCTACAAGACCAAGTTAGATACCCTCCTACTAACCTACTATGAAGTTATGGATGTAAGATGGAGGAGTTTCAATAATGGAGGATAGCCAAGATCAAATTCCTATTAGCTTAGCTAATGCAAATGAGGTCTAATTCCAATATCTCCAAATGTGAGAGAGATTTGTTATGAAAACAAGGTGTAAGGTTGAGAGGGAGAGGTGACCCTTCTATTTATAGTTTTCCAAATGGAAGAGTTTGAACTTTGGGTGCATGTGGGACTAAAGTCTAAAAATCACTTTAGGATTAGATTAGGATAAACATGCTTTAGGCTTAGTTAAGCTTGGTTTAGGCTAGTTAAACTTGATTAGCAAGTGATTAGAGACTCATTGAGAGTTGGGAGGGGTCTGGATAACCAATTGTGACTGATAGATAGCCTACGAAGCCAATAGAAGTGGTCTAGAGAGAACTAGGGAGGTTCTAAATGGTTGAAAGGAGGAATGTTTAGCTAATAAGAGAGATATTAGCCAAATAAGTTGAATATGGGAAGAATACGACTAAGAAGGTGTCGTAAATGGGCATCCGAGAGTGGATCAAAGAATGGGGAATTAACGAAGTGTCATTAATTGGTTGAATTGGAGGAAATGCTAAGTGTAAGCATATTTTAGGTGTCTACAAGTATTAAGTGTCATAATGGATACATGATATATATCATGGAAATGCTATTGAAAATAGATAATAGATACTAGAATTGTTTGTAGCATAGATCATGTCACCAAATATGTAACAACACATAGTAATGTCAAATATAATAAATTAGTTATATGGCAAAGGAATGTAAATATGAACAAACATATAACCTGATAGTGAATAAGTCTATGCATGTAAGAAATATGTGAGATGAAAACCGACACGTTAGAGTGATAAGAGGATCCTTTGATGCAATTGGCACATGACATGACATAAGATAGTATTTGAACCAAGTACGTTAAGCATTCATAAGTAGAGAACAATTAATATAAGAACACATCAATAGTCAAACATGTAAACATCAATGTAACAATCATTAGCAATGGTTTATACCTTAAAAATATAAATGGGGGTTTAAATGTACAAAACATTATAAGTTGAATATTTTGAATAAAATAATACACATTAATGATACAATCCATAATTGTAGACACTTGAAATATGCTTACACTTAGCATTTTCTCCAATTCAACCGATTAACAATGCTTCGTTAATTCCCATTCTTTTCTCCATTCTCAGATTCTCATTCATGACACCTTCTCGGTTGTATTCCTCCTATAATCAACTTATTTGGATAATATCTCTCTTATTAGCTAAATATTCCTCTTTCGAGCAATCGAACCTCCCTAGTTCTCTCTAGACCACTTCTATTGGCTTCATAGGCTATCTATCAGTCACAATTGGTTATCCAAACTCCTCCCAACTCTCAATAAGTCTCTAATCACTTGCTAATCAAGTTTAACTAGCCTAAACCAAGCTTAACTAAGCCTAAAACATGTTTATCCTAATCTAATCTAAAAGTGATTTTTGAGCTTTAGTCCCACATGCACCCAAATTCCAAACTCTCCCAAGTGAAAAACTATAAATAGAAGGGTCACCCCTCCCTTTCAAACTTACAACTTCACTCACACATCCTTCTCTCTCAAGCAATTTGGAAAGCATTAGAAATCATTTGTGATAGCTTTAAGCTATAGAACATTTGGATATTGGCCATACTCCATTGTTGATAACTCCTCACTCTTTCATCCATCCATTCTAAATATAGTTAGTAAGGGAAGATCTAAAGCTTGGCCATGTAGCTAACTTGGAGAGATCTCTTCACTATGTTTGGGAGTAAACAACACACAATTTGATTGCTTAGAATCTAACTAGGTTCACTTTCATTAAGATTTCATAGAGTAGAGAGTAGTATACATGTTAGTTTTTGACGTTTTTGTCAAATTTATAATGTTTGCATGTTAGTTTCTCTTGTTTAGCTCTAATCTCATAGTGCATGGATGAGTTAACAAAGCTTTAAGGTTCTTTAGCCTCATTCCATAGCTTTTACAACTTTCCATTGCATACATTTGGCACGCCCAGTGGGACCCTTTTTCCATCCTCCATTAATGGAGTCACTTTGAAGCTTTTTGTTTCAGTTTCTAATTATTTCTTAGTTTTAATCTTTCTAGGATAGTTTCAAGCTTTTTAGATTAGTTTTTCAAAGTTTTTAGATTAGTTCAATTTGTTTGGTCTTACTAATCTTTTTGTATTAATGGCTAAATATCAAGTTTCTTAACTAGTTTAGCTAAGATTATCTTGCTTTTGTGCTCTTTGCGGGATTTAAGGAGGTAAAGTGCTGCCAAAATTGAACCAAATCGATAAAATTTTGACCTTTTTTGAGATTTTTTTGAAACATCCCATGTTTTTTAGCCACCTATAAGGAAGGGCATGCATACACCTTCTGCTAGTGTAGACACCTTCGACTGTCATTTTTTGATAGAGGCGCACGGGAATGAAAACCGTGGTGCAAGTACCTAAAACCAGATGCACATGCCCAAACTATGGCATAAGTACCCAAAACTAGGCACACACGCCTAAACCCCGACACAGTACCCAAACCCCGACACATATGCACTAACCCTAACACACATACACTAACCCTGGCACACATAAATTAACCATGACACACACACCAAACCGGGCACAGACACTTTGTTCATATTGTACCTTCACTGCAGTGGAAAAACCTATCAAGTTGGTGCATACGCCCTAACTCTAGTGTAGGAACCTCTTGGGTGGCACAGTGCATTGTGAGTCTAAAAAAACACAGAGGGGCACATCCACCATAACCCCGGTGTAGGCACCTCTCTGGTGGCATAGGCACTTTGTCGAATTTGGTACTACTTTTTATCTACCTTGGCGCACACGCCCTAACCCTAACACAAACACCTCTTGGGTGGCACAGGTGCACCGCGAATATGAAAAAACATAGAGGGGCACATCCACCCTAACCCACGTGCACACGCCTAAACTAGGGTGCAGGTGTATTTAAGTTTTCTCAAATTAAGGTTTTAAAGTGATAACTTTTTTGTAGGTTTTATCTAATTAATGCCTATTTTTGTAGGGTATGTTGAAATGCTTTTTCTAGACTAGATAGACTCATGCTTGCTTATAAGAATAAGGTCACGTATGCTCTTCCCTCACATCCCTTGGGGTGATCTTGGGAATCAAAAATAATTCTTAGGTCTTTTTGATGCTTTGAAATTGTTAAGAATATCTAAATTGGAATGAGTTAACTTGGTGTGTTTGAATTAAGTGTTTTTCCATTTGGCATCTTCTTGGATTTTAGAAACATCACATATGCTCTTCTCTTGCATCCTTGGATGATCTTGAGAATCAAAAATGATGTTTACTCTTTTATGGAAAATTACTAAACTCATTATGCAGGACCAAAATCCATTGCATGTCAAAGAAGGGCGTCAAAACAAACAACAAAAAACTTCTAATATATGTGTTCTTGTAGGTTGCTAAATTGTGTGCCACTTAAAACCTCATTTAAGTTAAGCAAGATAAAAAAACACACCATATTCAAAACATTGTATTGCAGGTTTTGGAAAAGGGTACGTCCCTATCTACTCAACTAGAACATAACCCCTTTGGCATAACACCTTAAGATATAACAATGGGGGTGGTTCCAAGAACCCTAAAGTAATCCACCACTGAGTAACCTCATGGATGAAACAATAAGCACCTTGCTTACCCACTTGACTAGTTTTCCTTGTGAGTTAGTGTTACAAAGTTGTCAGTATCATGACCCTGACAAGATTACATGATGGATGTAATTAGTGCCCACTATACTTGAAGGGGGAAAAGCCGAGATACTCCCAAATTAGTTAGTGTGACTTTTGGGTAAATCGTGCCCGCTCTTAGACAACTTTGTAACACCTAGTTGAGATATCTTATTAAGGAGGCCATTTTGTCTTGAGGCCCACTTTACTAGTCCATTATCACGTCTTGGCCATCATGAAGTGATAACTTGTTTAGATTCAGAACCTTGTTTTTCGAACACAGTAACAAATCCATTTAAGATAGATCAAAGTGTATCTCATCACAAAGTTTACAAAGTGTTACTTATCTTGGTTTCTTTCTCTCCTTCAGACAAGGTGAAGCTCTCGCCCAAGTAACTCTTAGTTTATCTCCATATTTTATCTACACCTTTACATTCTTGTTGCCCATTTGGGACAAGGGAAGGCATCTTTCGAGAGTGTTTTCATAGATAGTGTTCACCACTTTTTGTCTCGATACGCTCATCCATAAATGTTTGTGGCTGAGTTGTTAAACCTCTAAAGTTTGTGGATGTGTCATCATTTGATCTCCCTTTGACATGTTGCCTCATTTACATTGTCTCGACATAATTAAGATACTTATGTCATGTTTTTCGTAAACGTGATCTATGTGTCTGTATTGTGGTGTTACGTTGTGCACATTTTAACACATCCTCAGTATACCTTGACTTGGTTTTACTTCAAACATTGTCCAAAATATTGAAGAGTGTCACTTACTTTGTTTGCATCATTTTGATACCACTTTGACACTAATATCTCACTTCTCCGCGAAGCTTGACAGACGTGTCCAATTGGTGTGGTTACATGGCTTACATTTGTAAGCCTCGCCCTTTAAAATTTTGGCCTTGTTGGTTGTTGAACGTGTCATTATATCCTTTGATTGGGAGTCACATCTACCCTTTGTTAATATTTATGCCTTGTTCATTTCGAGCTTGAAATAAATATTGACATTGTGTTGATCATCTTTGCATCAAACTATCACTTTGCACACAAATTTTTGCATAGGGTGTATTTCCTTGTTGATTGGCTTTGTGTTTCATACTTGCTTGATTGTTCCTTGTGATAATTAATAGAAAAATTATTTTCTAGGACAATCCCTTTTAATCTCATCGATATTGTGTTGTCACGATGTCTATTTTCCTTAGACCTTCTTCAAAAAATCACGCACGTATCTCCATACTTACGAAATGTCTAGTTGGTTTTCATTATGCTTCCTGAATCGACATGTCACTTCCTTCCCTTTGAAGGATTTCCATCACACTATCTAGGTCTAGAAATTTATGCTTAAAACAATGTCAAAAATGATTGATTATCACATGGTTCCTCACGCTTACAAAAATACGGAACCTAGGTTTAGGAATTCAAATCAAAAGATTCCCATTACAACTAAACCTCATTTGGTTCTTCGTGCTAGAGAGCCCACTCAGTACCCTATTCCCCACCTTTAGCTCATAGTCAGTGGTATGATTTGGATTCTTCTAATCCAAATTATTATTCAATTTTCCCCCACTCTTCTTCTTCTAATTCAGATCCAAACTACCATTCTAATTCCCACTCTTCTTCTAAAGATTTGGATCCCAACTATTGTTTGGATACCCCTAGATCAAATCTTGAATCAAGTTCCTTCCTTCCTTTAGGACCTTTATTCCCAATCACCTCAATGATGTCTTCCCCTTTGAATACTTGTGCGACTCCAAGTTCTATCAATCCGACATCGATTCAATTCTTGAGTCGCAGTCCTCCCTTTCTTTGTAGGACCTCCTTCATCAGTCACCTCGATGAACCCTTCCTCTATCAAAGAGTTCCATGACTCAGATTCCCTCTAGTCAATCATCTAATTTGACTCCTATGTCACAACTTAATGGATGGCTATGTGATCCTATTTTCTCTCTTACATTGCATTGTCTTCTAGAAAAGCAATCTAGGTCCAGATCCAAATCATCCATTCATGAGACACCTACCACCAATCCTACTTCCTCTCTTGATTCATCTTCTTATGTTAATCAATATTCCCCCTTATTAGACATGTTTCTTCTATTCAACCTTCTATGGCCAAAGAACAACAACCTCTACTAATTGATTTCTCTCAGAATGAAGAAACAATTAGAGTACACGATGATATCCCTTTAGAGGATTACAAACAAGGATTCTTTCTAGAACTTGATATGCTCACATATTGGGGAAAGGAAGTTTATCCCTTTTTTCATAATATAGATGAGGAGCCTAAGGTCATGGAACTTGATTCTTCTTCTATTCCATCTTCACCTTCTTCTGAGCATGATGAGATGTCGGGTCTAGCATTGATCCGTGGCCTATCTTCTCATTGCCAAATCATTCATTATCTATCATCATTCCTCAATCAAAATCTCACCTTGGTTTAGCAGATCGAGTAGCCCATCGTCTTCTTCTATACTTAGGCCACCCCCAGGTAGTCCTCCATTTTCTACTTGTGGGTCACTTCTTGGCAGCCCATTACCTTCTATTCTTGGGCCACGTCCTAGTAGCCCTTCATCCTTTTCTATCTATGGGACACCTCTCGATAGTCCCTCCTCATCTATACTTGGGCCACGCCCCTAGCAGCCATTCGCCATCTTCTTCCATTCTTTGGCCATGTCGTTGTGGACCAATTTCTTCCATCTTAGGGCCATATCCTGGTAGCCCTTCATCATCTTCTATTAGTGGCTCACCTCCTAGTAGTCCATCCTCTTCAATTCTTGGACCATATCCTATTCATCCATCACATCATCCTTCTACCAATGACCGGGGAAAGCCCACCATCATTTCTCTCATTCCTATCATCAATCATAAATGTTTGCTCTCTTCTCCCACTTCTCGGGGCCAGAAAAGTCACACGTCAGCTTATAAGAAACCCAAACAGGTTCATTATCAAGCTCAATTCAAAACTTCCAAGAGCTCGAAATCCCCCAACAACTCAAATAATCTCAAAATTGTAAATCAAGCACAATTCAAGAATGGGCATCAACATAACCATCAAACATGGCACAAATTGTAGAAACCCTTGGATAGGGAACTCAAGATCCCGCATACAAAATCCATGTTTCAGATAAATCACGTCATTTGTTGAGTACAAGCTCACCTTGATCATCGATATCGAGAAAACATTACGCTTGATAAACAAATGTGCCTAGTCTCCCTTATCAAGGAAGTCATGACATTACTATTGTATCTTATCATGCAAAGTGACTTTGTTGGTCCCAACTTTCTAAAAACAATCAAAAATATAAAAATACAAAAAAATGCAAAAATACAAAAAACATGAGAAAACACAACAAAAATCAAAGATACAAAGATCAAACATTGCAATCGTGTATTGCGTACACATAGATGTTTCTTTCTTCCCTTCCTTTTTGTGCTTATGTAAGCATTCCTACCATTTTCATCCCTTTAGTGATATTTTGGTTAGCTTTTTCACATGCATTTTTGTAACATTTATCTCTATGGTATCTATTTTACCTTGGTCTTTTATCACCTTAGTAAATTAAATAACGACTGAACTTTTAGAGATCCTATCACATTCAACACTAATAATCTTATTGCGAAGAAATTTTGAACATATTTGTTGACACTAGCCAATATCACCATCACATTCACTTCTATTTCATTCCATCAAGCCATCAGTGGTTCTTAACCCCTTGTCAAACAAGAGAGCTGAAATAAGTTTTCAAAAAGAAAAAGAATCAAAATCAAAAATCAAAAGCTAAAAGCTAAAAGCAAAAAGTAAATTGATATATAACTCTCTCTTGGGGTATTTCCAATAAACTCTATCGGGGCTATGGACACCTGACTGGAAGTAGAGAAATGTTGTGATTAGAATCAAATACATCTCTGTCGGGGCTATGGACTCTGGCTAGCTAGTGGAGCAATGTACGGCTATTCTTCCACCATCCATTCACAAAATCACCTATCACCTATCAAAATAAATCATTCCTACACATTGGCTAGGAGTCTTCACTTGTTTTCTATTAAATCTTCCCTTCAAGAGGTAATTAAATTCCACATACACACATTGGATCTCTATGAGTAAATAGGACTAGTATATTACCAAGTGTCATTTTTAGACCTTGTTCACACTCATAATCTAGTTTATATCTTGTCTCATAATTTGTGCCTTTGGCTAAACACTTCTTCATCACGAGGCTTCTAAGATACATTCATATCATTCACATCATTCTTCTACTTCGTTTAGAACATCCATGTGTATAAGATTACTCTTTTTGCCATGTTTTCGGACACCTTTTTCCCCTTTCACAAAAACAATCTTCTCCTTCCTTTCTATCATGTGCTTTTAGGCCAACGTATTTGGGGTCATCCTTACTTCTTCCCAAAGACTTCATTGTTTTACGTTCATCATCATGTTGAACCTATCCATAATGGCCTTAGGTTTCTCTTCTACACCGTGAAGATTTTTCCTTTGAATACTCCCACCTAATCACTAGGGCATTACTTTACATCTTCACCTTTCTCATACACACGTGGCGTTATGCCCTTGTACATCCCATCTATCATTGGGGGCATCTACGCTTCCTTGTCTTTCCGTACATAGTTTCAAAAAAACTTTCAAAATCACAAAAACATTCAAATAGGTTAGAAATATCAAAACATTCAAATATGTTTAAGAAAACTTCTAAAAATTATAAATCATCCTACAAAAAATCAATCTTTGGTTCTCTCCTAAGATTGTGTGTGACTCATGGAGTCATCTTGATCTACCTCCATCAACAAAATATATGCTACTTACTTGCCTATACTCTAGGGCACAATGCATTGCTTGGTACTATTTCGTAGTGTACATTGATTTTTCATAGGACCAAAGTGTCCTCCGTTATTCACCTCGCATGTATCATTGCTTGGGGCACCATCATAACCTTTTTGTTAATTCACACAGTCGAATCAAGCTTGATAATAAAAACATTACAATATGTTTCTCTATTAGTTTAGCTTGTTTACTTCTCATATTGCATTGCATTTTGTATGTTGCATGGAGTTAGGAATCTTTTACTTTCATATTGCATTGCATTTTGTATGTTGCATGGAGTTGGTGTTTTTAGCAATGGACATTTGTGCGTATATGGATTTTCAATGTCATACTACACTTTTGTTCATTCTTTTTAATAAGGACCAATGATGAAGATCACTAGCAATATGATGAAAAATAAAGTTGTTTAAAAGGCAATAGCTGGATGTTAGCTCATTCCCTCTTCCTCATACTCATTTTTATTCTATATCCCCTTTCTTTTCTTCTTCTTCACACTTTTATTTCTTTTGTTCTCTTTCTATCATATTTTCGATCGTCAATCGAGTTCTTCTATCACCCCATCGACAATCGAGGGGGCATCCTCCATTCTACTCATTTTTCTTCTATCCCTTCAATATTTTCTACTTGTTTATGCTTGTCTACTTTCTTTGAAGTGACGTCTCTTACGCCACCTCAAAGAGGGGAAAATGTAGACACTTGAAATATGCTTACACTTAGCATTTTCTCTAATTCAATTGATTAATGATGCTTTGTTAGTTCCCCATTCTTTGCTCCATTCTTGGATGCCCATTCATGACACCTTCTCGGTCGTATTTCTCCTATAATCAACTTATTTGGATAATATCTCTCTTATTAGCTAAACATTCCTCCTTTCGACCATTCAAAACCTCCTAGTTCTCTCTAGACCATTTTTATTGGCTTTGTAGGCTATCATCATCACAATTGGTTATCCAAACTCCTCCCAACTCTCAATGAGTCTTTAATCACTTGCTAATCAAGTTTAACTATCCTAAACCAAACTTAACTAAGCCTAAAGCATTTTATCCTAATCTAATCTAAAATTCTTTTTTGAGATTTAGTCCCACATGCACCCAAAGTTCAAACTCTTCTATTTGGAAAACTATAAATAGAAGGGTCACCCCTCCCTTTCAAACTTACAACTTCACTCACAAGTCCTTCTCTCTCAAGCACTTTGGAAAGGCATTAGAAATCATTTGTGATAGCTTTAAGCTATAGAACATTTGGATCTTGGCCATACTCCATTGTTGAGAGCTCCTCAATCTTGCATCCATCCATTCCAAATATAGTTAGTAAGGGAAGATCTAAAGCTTGGCCATGTAGCCAACTTGGAGAGATCTCTTCACTATGTTTGGGAGTAAACAACACACAATTTGATTTCTTAGAATCTAACTAGGTTCACTTTCATTAAGCTTTCATAGAGTAGAGAGTAGTATACATGTTAGTTTTTGATGTTTTTTTCAAAGTTATAATGCTTGCATGTTAGATTCTCTTGTTTAGCTCTAATATCATGGTGCATGGATGAGTTAGCAAAGCTTTGAGGTTCTTTAGCCTCATTCCATAGCTTTTTCAAATTTCCATTGCATACAATAATAAATCTTTTAATATATTGTACTATGATAAAATGATACAATGGTTGCTTCAAACACAAGAAGGGATGAACACTTAGCTATGTAGAGAGGAACACAATTGATTTGGGTGTGTAGGTTAGATGAAATTTTTGATATGAATATGGATATGCTTTATCTCTAGCATTGTGCCTAGAAACTACTCCCTGTAAGAAACCATACAATTTTAGTTTGGGGAAAAGTATATCTTGAGTTTGGATAGAGTTAAAACAATAATTTTCTATATATTTCTTCATAATGAATTTGGCTAATTTATAGCCATTACAATAGGATAACCAATTCCTACGAAATAGGAAGTCTTCCAAACAACATACCCGTTTAATGGTTTTATGGGTTTAACAAACTAACCACTAAACTATATGAGTTGTTTAAATAACAACTCATTTACATCACAATATTATATTTACCAGTACATAAATATAATTAACCCATACATTATAAAATAACTCACACAATAATAATGTGAGCACTAAATAGATTTCCTAACATTTCCCCCTTAGTGTGAACATGGGAGAAAACAATTTGCACTGCTTTTGCAGCATATCACCCGTGCATGCTCATGATCTGGATGGTTTTACAGGAAAATGAACAACCTCAATAAGGATGGTTTTATAGGACAATCAAAACCTCAACAAGGATGGTTTTACAGGACAACCAACAACCTCAACAAGGATGGTTTTACAGGACAACCAACAACCTCAACAAAGGATGGTTTTATAGGACAACCAACAACCTCAATATCATGATGTTGCTTTTCCTTGTGCTTTCGTTTGTCCACTATGTTTTTCCTTTAGGAATTATGTAGGAAACACTGCTCACTAAATACAAACTGAAAAGAGGAAAAATGAAAATGGAACATTGAGACCATGTTCCCCCTTCAATGTGAACATTTCACTTATTCAACACAAAATAGAACTCTGAAATCATACTGCACACAACTGAAATCAACTGCAACTCTAAAAATAAAGCAAACTCACATGCACAAAAATGCCACCACATCTTCATGTGGCCCCATCATTGGTGACTGACGAGAGGTCATTGATCGACCTCTAACCTCATGTTCCTCCATCCTCCAGTGAATGTGTTGTTAACTCAGCTGGATAAATCTGTGATGCTCAACTATTTCCACATTGTTTATTATATAGTATCCCTTCTACAATGTGAAATAACTTATTTTTTGGACATTAGGTAACACCGAAAATGTGTCTGTGAGGAATTTTTATTTTATTTTTACAATTTTTAACTCTTGACTCAATTTTTATTTTGACATTGACACTATGATATTAACAACTATACTGTGACATATAATAATGACGACTCAAAAATAAAAATGACTCTTTGACTTTGACTAGACCAATAAAGAAAAGTAACATTATAAATAAACTTTTGACTCTTTTTGAACTTATATTGACACTTATGACATACCATTACTAAAGATGACCAAACTACTTTAACTAATAAGAAACATTTTAAATGAATCATTTAATAAATATAGCTTTTCACTATTTGACATCACTACAATATTGACACAAATAATAAACTTAGCAAAATTGACAAACTTATTAAATGAAAACTTATTGAATATCCCAAACACTATTAACTAAAACATAGACACATTAATGACTAGAAACTTATTGAAAAACTAAGACAAACACTACATTGACTGACCGAATTGACATACCAATAATGTAGACAACAATTGGAGAAATTTAAGTGGAAAAATGGAGGACAACACTCGATGAATGTGAATATATAGCCTCTATACAAATCCCATTTTCCAAGATACTTTTACAATCTTCCTCAACACATCCTTTCAAATCTCCCCACAGAAGCTACTCCAAAACTACCATTAGCAGTGCCTATCAAGAAACTTCCCATTCAAATTTACACGAGAATGTCAAGCTCGACAATTAACAATTTTTGGAGGATGTCACGTGACTCGATCGGGCTCCTGCTCATTGTGAGAGATGTTTTATTGTGATATTATAAATTCAAACCACAATTTGATATTGCTTTACAGATAACTCAAAATTTGAAACTCAAATTTATGAGAATCCTTCCCACATTGAAAATCAAGGTGCGGTATAGGTTTGCATGTTGTGAATTAGCTCATAAGAGATCCACGTATTAACTAGTGGTTGTGTTAAGGACCCCACAAATTCTAATGAATATGAAGCTTGGACAATCAATTTTAATGTAAATTAATGATCCAAGGACATTATGAAGATTCTGATACAGTGACTAAGTTTAGACAGATCGAAGATTCGATTGCTTCACAAAGCTCGAACAAATCGAATTGAGGCACATCACCAAGAAAGTAATAAGTTTGGTAGATTAGACGCCTTTGTTGATTCTATCATAAACACTCTACATTAATTTGGACAAAGTTAACACAATAATTTTCTATATATTTCTTCATTATGAATTTGGCTAATTTATAGCCATTACAATAGGATAACCAATTCCTATGAAATAGGAAGTCTTTCAAATAACATACCCATTTAATGGTTTTACGGGTTTAACAAACTAACCATTACACTATATGATTTGTTTAAATAAAAATCATTTACATCACAATATTATATTTACCAAGTACATAATTATAATTAACCCATACATTATAAAATAACCCACACAATAATAATCGAGCACTAAATAGATTTCCTAATAGTATAGTATGGTCCATATTTGTATAGTTTAAAACCTATGATAAAAAGGATAAATTCATGTGTGGGTGAGGTCAAACTAACCCTAGTGATCAACCAATATTGAAATAATCCAAGTGATACCCTAAACCCCATTGAGTGGGAGAAAGCCTCATGTATTTTTATCTTAGTATGTGTGTAAGTAGTGTATGTAATGTAATTCAACCCCTATGTTTTCCTCGTAACTATTGACACAAAGATAAAGGGTATAACTATGGATATACCATAAATGTACCCAATATGGTAGTAGTGTGATTCGTGTGATTCAAATGTTAATATTGAACCCCTTATCCCTTGATACCTTTGAAAAATATTGGAGTTACTTGTTCTTGCTAAGACATGGCTCTAGGACCTTTGCATGTTTGGAAATGGAGGAAACTAGACTCTTGAACCTAGTTTGAGTGCTTCAAACATGTGTTGTGGATAATCTAAAGAATGTGTATCCAATTTTGGAATATTTAGGAGATCCATGAGTGCTTTAGTGTTGATATTTTATAACAAAAGTGTTTAAGAGTGTCAGGTGATTTATGAAGTGCATTTGACTTGATTATATAGTATTTCCTAGGTTAGATTTTGCACTAAGGCTAGCATAGGGAAGATGAAATAATGCACATAAAATATTATGCTTAAGAATATTTTTGGAAGAGGGGGATAAGATTGTACATATCGGTCCAAACCGTAGTATGGTCGAGACCTATTCTTCACAATCCCATACAAGGATCTAAAGATGATAGAAGTTGATTATGAGAAAGACCCCGGGAAAGAACACTACTTTGGATAACTAAGTTTGCATGAATTAATGAAAAATTAGTGTGTATAGATTGATAAACCATGAAATATATAAAAGTATATGTCGATTGATATTAGAATGTAATCATAAGTCTTAGTATGGGAATGAATCCAAAATTTTCATTTTTAAAGGATAAGTATGGGAATGAATCCAAATGCACCCCCAAGTATGGAATTTAAAATTTCATGCTTTCAGAAAAACATACCAAAGTGCATGCACACACTTTATCTTTGTTCATTTTTTTTTTCTTGGGTTTGTGTTAGCACATTCTATGGTGAAACATGTAACACAAAGTATAATCAATTTATAAAGAAGAACTTTCACTATAACTCAAATGTAAATAATAAATTGTAACTTAGAAAATTTAATTTGTGTATAGTAAAGAAAATAGATGTAAACCATGAAAGGGATACACTTGTTCATTGTGTAGAGGGAGGATCTCACATTCTTGGTGTACTCGTGAATTCTTATTTGTGTTTAGATGCTAATGGATTGGGGTCGATTAGTCCCCAATTTTTGGAGGATAATCCAAATTAGGAAAGTATTTGAATATGTGTGACCCATCACCAAAAAAGAGGCAGCATATGCAATTTTTCCAAATAACCTCATAAAGAGGGAATATTAGTATACAAAGTATTTAGCCAATCTGATATCTTGCGCATAAAGTGAGAGAGATAGAGAGAAAGGAAAATAACCTACTAAGTATCTTAACACTTTGATATCTTCTAACCCCACAAACCACACTATTACGTATGCAGATCTCAGCCCAATTTTGTAAATAACACAAATAAAAATGGAATGGTTAGTCCATTGGAACCACCATGCGTTGTAATAACTAAGTTTGATATGCAAATATTTAATAATACACCTAAGAAGAAGGCACGTGACCCCAAACTCTATATATAAAATTGTCTCGAGTGATGCGGTGAATAAGGAATGAAATAGTATGCCTCTTATATTATATTTTTCACTATGTCATCTATATCTCATTCTATACCATAATTCTATGAATGCTTGAAGAAAACTGAGAATGCTAAAAATGTATTAATTTTCCCCGGGATGGAAATGTCAAACAAGAGCCATATGTACTACAATTTTTTCCATAGTGGATGGTTCTCGTACTCAATATGAATTCCCTACTTTCTTTGTATTTGTTCCTATTTCTAAGGATTTATGCTCTATATAAATATGTGTTTGAGTCATGTACTCTTTTTGTGTCTTTTTATATGAAAAAGATATCCCAATGAATGTCCGCTCTTTTGATGCATGTGAGATATAACAATAGAGCACACGGGGCTCAAACTTTGTGTACCCATGTTGGATAAGTATGATAATATATGTAGGATCATATGGAGATATGTTTTGGTGGAAATCATTAGGATCTTGTCCCTACAAGTAGATGTGCATGGTGGAGACCATGGCACACAAATAAAGTAATGTGTAACAAACAATAATAGCATTACCAATCATGTGTAATTAAAACAAATCATTTAAGTAAAGAAGTATAAGTAGACCAACAATAACATGTAAAATATTCATATCAAGACATATATCCATAAACATGGGACACCAAAGTGTCATAAGAAAATCGTAGTGAAGGCATACATGACGCATACAAAGAACCAAGTATATAAGTAATCACACATACAAGTACACAAGAAATGTCACATAGACTAGAGGCATAAATGCATAAGTATGGTACACCAAATTATCACAAGAAAAACATATGAAAGGCATAGAACACATACAAAGAAATAATAAAGTATTTAAGCCATCATGAAAAAGAAATATTTCAATCAAGTGTGTAAAACACGAAGCAAATAATGGTCAAAAGGCACAAAGAGAAAGATAAGTTAGCATTGAAGACACATTTATTAGTCATGTTAGTCCAAAATTTAGTATATACACATCATAAGTAATGGAGTGTGATGAGGAAGTGAAAATAAATGGAATGAAATAAAATCACCTCTAAAGTATGGGAGATACACCTAAATGATCGATTCATTGGGAAGGGACTAGGATGACACATGTCATTGTGTATCAATCTATGTATACCTTGTATCAATCTCAACATACATCATAAGTGAATTTGTGTAAATATTATATAGAAAGTTATGTTAACTATAAAACCAACATGATAAAAAAACATGTGTAAAGTAACAAGCTAGCAAATTAATTCACATGTAGGTCCTAACATTTTTTTGTAAATATATGAATGTTTTACATTATGTGGTTATTTTATTTTTTTTGTATTCTTTTTTAATTAACTATGTACAGAAGGGGAGGTAGCATAAGATCTACCCAATGAGGGCTGATTAGGAGGAAGGAAGACCCAAAAATTAAAGTAGGCTTTGGGCTCAAATGTGTCATGATATTTACTAAGTGTTCTAATATATCATATCATTCAGAAGGGGCATGAGGCTTAATAACATTCATAATAGGTGGTGAAGGTAAATTTATATTTCCCTCATTGGGTTTATTATTATGCATTTTATCTACCACATTAATGTGATGAGCTATAGGATAGGGTATGAAGCAAGGTGGATGTTGTGTAGCTGTAGGAATAATCCGTATTGTACATCAATATAAGTAGGATTCATTTGATATTAGGCCATGAGGAAAGTGTAACTATCATATGGGTCCCATCTCTCAAGATAAGTATAAGAATGGAAATTGTTAAAGGGATGGTTGTCCATATTAGAGTGAGGAAGTGAACCCTAAGAATTCAGGTGAAGATCATAAAATATTGGAGGATAAGTCGTGGTAACATATATAAAAATAAATCTTAGAAAGAAAAGAGGAATAAACCTAGTGTATATATGATTTAAGTGATGTATTCAAGAAAGGGTCAAGTTCACAAAATTCTTGCACCCTAAAAATATAAATGGGGATTATGATGTAAATAATGTTACAAGTTGAATTTTTGAATAAATCAATACACATTAATCACACAATATATAATAAATATTTTAATACATTGTACTACGATAAATTGATAGAATGATTTCTTAAAGCATAATAAGGGAAGAACACTTAGTTGTGCAAAGAGGTAAAAAAGTGATCTTGGTATACAAACTTGATGAAAAGGCTGATATGAATCTAGAAATTCTTTGCCTCTAGAACCGTGACTAGAAACTACTCATGTATGAAACTATATGGTTCTTGCTAGGGAGAAGTAAAATCTAGTCCCTCTTTATACATTTGCACATCTGTACATAGTTAATATTTGTAACTTTTTTTTACCTATCATTGGTCTAGAAATGGGTTTCAATATATATCGCTAGGGGTCACACACTTTTGACACCACCTACAATGACATAAAAAATAGAAACCATATATATCTATAGATAAATTCATTAAATGAACATATAACAAATGGAGAAATTTATGTGTGATGTTGGAGTGAACCTAGTGTTCAACACCTATTGAACCAATTAAATAAATACACTACATTTGATCAAATGAGAAAAATCCTCACGTGGTTATCCAATTGTTGGTGCAAGTAATGTATGTAATCTAAGTAACCTCATATGTTTTCCCACGTGTTTCTTGATATGAAGATAGCATGTGTAACTATATAGATAGAATATAAATGTACCTAGTATGGTAGTAGTGTGATGTGGTGTGCTTCAGATGCTAAGATTGATCCTTTTTTCCTTTAATACCTTTGAAAATTCATGGAATGACTTGATATTTCTATGACGTAGCTCTAAGACTTTTCCATGGTTAGAAATGTATGAAGCTAGACTCTTGAACCTAGTCTAATTTCTTCAAACCTATTTGGTGGCTAGTCTTAAGGATGTGTAACTTATTTTGGAATATTTAGGAGACACTTCAATGTTTTGATGTTTATATTTTTGCAATAGGATTACTTGATAGTGTAAAATGATTTATGAAGTGCATTTGACTTGCTTATATAGGCTTCCACAAGTTAGATGTCACACTAAGGTTGTCTTAAGGAAGATGAAATGACATACATAAGATATTCAAATTGAGAAAAAAATTATTGGAAGAGAGGGAATATGACCATATAGGTCATCCCAAACCATAGTAAGGATTGTCCCTATTCTATATGGTCACATAAATGGATTTAATCATGACAAATCTAGATTCAAGGAAATTTTCCCTATAGATAAATTATTCCTTTGGATAAGCGAGTTTACATGAATGATTAATAGATCAGTTTTTAGAGATTAGTAATTCATGAAAGAGATAAAATTATATTACAATTAATCTTAGAATGTGAAAATAAGTCTTAGTATACGAACAAAGCCAAACATTTCAATACCTAAGGATAAGTTACAAAATTTGAGTGCTACATCAACAAGTAAGAAAAAAAGAAAGCAATGCCATTACACATAAGAAATTGATGTCATCATCAAGTATGGAAAATTATGATATCCATGAAAATTAAAATTCCAAATATAGGAACAAGAGTAATTTACATATAAACTGTCTAAGTATCTCAACGTGATCAATGGAATAGCAAAGAAAGATAGAATTTGTGAAACTTCCAAGATTCCATTAATATGGAAAAAAATTGGTGGGTATGATCAATTTCGAGCATATATATGTACATGTCTACATCTAATGTGTATTTCTTTCATCTAAAGTAACGTATACTATCTTTTTGTATAAAAGGGATCTATGCATCAACATGTACATGACAAATGACATCAAGGAACAATGTGTACCAATTAAAGCAAGTAATACATAGGTCCATGTTTTTTTATTATTATTTTAATAAAAATTCAATAATCAATCATGCAAAATTATAGAGGTGATCAAGAAATCAAATCCAGTAAGTAAATAGTGAAAATAAACCCAATCTAAGCAAGTGATTGTATATAGTATAAAAGCTAGATAACATATGTTAAAGCATAATGTACATAAGGTGTGAAATAAAAACCTTAGGAGAGTGAGGTAAAGTGGTATACCCCATTGTAAATGTCGGTATAAATAGAAATGTTGTATCAAAGGATTATGTGAAAAGGTTCATGATGAGCCCAAAGAAATAGCCCATTTCATATCATATTTGACATTCGTTTTCCTTGCATAAAGTGGATATAAATGTAATTTCCGAACTTATGATTAATTTATGAAAAATAGAGATTATATAACATAGTTATTTCTTTAGAATTAATTTGTATCTTTTTGTTATCTATTTCTAATGATTATTGGGGAAAAATGTCAATTTATACATATACAGATTCATACTTTGTTATAATTGTTGAATAAGTCATTTTGAGCATTGAAGACTAGCTACAACCAACCTTGGAGAACCTTTAAAATCTCTCATATATTGTCATTTCAACACTTAATTGGCTTCAAAGGTTCCTTTACTAGCTCAGGAAATGTTTAGTAGTTATATGAGTTGTTCCTTAAGCATATGTTTGACAAAAACTTTTAAAAAATCATCAAGAATATCTCCAAACCAAAATTTGATTACATATTCAGATTCATCTTTAAAAACTATGCAAGTTCAAAAAAATATATATTCTATTTCATATGTAAAATTTATAGCCGTTTTAGTATTGCTTTGGAGTCTTCCTGAGAATGCTTCAATGTCTTCCCATAACGCTTCAAATTCTATACAATTTAATCCATAAAAGTCAAATGGATATTATGAGATATTTTAACAAAAACATCCTTCCGTTTTTCTACTGAGCTTTTACCATTTTAAATCAATATGACTTTTACTTGAGTCTCATGCAAGCCTAGATTTGGAGTTTACAAGTCTAGCTACAGAGTCTTACATAACTCAAACCATAAAATTAAAATGGATATTTTGAGATAGGTTTTTACTCATAACAAATATTTTAATAAAAACCTCTAGATGTGCAACCTAACCAATAGTTGGAAGAGTTGATCATATGCACATAGACGAAATAAATATATCTTGAAATGCAAAACTTGAAGCAAAGGATAGTTTCGATCTAGATCTAAGACAACACAAAGTTTATCAAAGATATAAAAAGAAATAAGAAATAAATGCACCATTGACACAAAGTTCTCCAAAAAATTTCCTCCTCTCTATTCCTTTGCTTTTATAAAGCTATTAAGGGTTTCATCTTAAATTCTGGAACACAAGAATGTTGATTACAAATTCTAATCCTTTAACCCGTAGGCTCTTCCTTTATTTATAGTGTATAGAGGGAAATTACAAATAGGAAGTTTTTAATGAATTGCCACATGCGGAAGCTATAGAAAAGGAGACAGTTGGAAATATTCCTCCTGAAATTTCTCTTTGCATGACATGCATGTTTTATAACTGAAAATAGAACCTTCTATTTTGCATGTCTGCCACCTATTTCCAAGTAATTGACTTCTTCTAAGTAACTTAAAGTAACGGCTTTTAAACCAATCACTTAAGTTTTACAATTTAATTGATTACTCAATTACTTTTTCAAGAAAATAAGAGAAAGAAAAAGAAGTTATTCCAGCTGCAACACTCTTTGTTTTGTCCTTTCTCCATACTCTGCATGTTGATCCAATATGCATTGTACTTTTGCTTCATCTATTTTAGCAATGAATGATCTGAATGATATCTCTGCCGTGGATCTGAGATACTCCCATATGTTGTTGAATTCTTTCCTTTGATTCTCACCAAACTGGATCTGGAAGCAGCTGACTGTGATTTGCTTGCGGGTATTGCCTTTGACCTATCTTCCCTCTTATCCTTGAAGCTTTTGCAGTTCTTCTCCAGTACATGCACTAATAAAATGTTTATCATAAACAATTTAAGAAAAACTTTTCACCTTTTATTTTTAATTGCATATGAGCAATTTTAAATTCTAGAAAGCACTCTGGGTGAATGCAAACACAAGTAAATTCAATGAAGGCTTCAATGGAAGATTGGGAGCATATCACAAGATCTTGGAAGGAATTTTCCATGCACTAACTTCCACATGGGCTACGCTAAAAACAAGAGGATGAATTTTTTCTGAATCCTTTGCAATTATGAGATCTGGATCTGTTAATTAAATCAATGATAGGTTTAGGGCCTATGTATGTATGATTGACTTCAAAAAATCTAGAAGCTATGCATGATTCATCTAATCCTTCTGTTTCATCATGCTTCACACATGGCTGGAACAATCTTTGTCTAAGCTATTTTTCTTTTAATTATGCCAGAATCCCTTGTAATTGGATGAATTGTGTAGATTTGGAAACTTCTTCATATTCGGAAGAAATATTCAATGTACCTGACATTGATTTGAGCACTTGTGATGAATACTTGCAATTTATTCGGACATAGATGGAGTCCATGGCATGAATACTTTATTTTTATCACCAAAATATGCATATAAAGCATGCTTCCCTAAACTTTGAGGTTTTTCTTGCATGTAAAGCAAGAAAAATATTATTTAATTCACACGGGAACATATACCAACACGCAGACACTCATAATGACAAAAATTAGGCTATTCCAACCCTAAGCACCAAAACCTGGAAGCTTCCGGCAATGGAAAATATTTATTAATGCAGCATCCTCCTTATTTTGGTCCCAAAACCTATTTGGGATGCAATATTTATAAATGCAGCAACATGATTTACACAGAAATAACACACAATAATATTATTTCTTCTATATGTTTCACACAATACAATAGCCTAATATATAGGCTGGAGTTTCCCTAGAATATAGGAAACTAACTCAACTACAAAATCTCAACCAAGCCTAATTATGTGGGGTGAGAATAACTCACGTAACCCACACATAACAATAATAATATATTGTTGAAACAATATATTATAACATCTCTAACAATAATCTCTCAACAATAATAATTACACACGTAATTATTATTCACACACATAAATATGTGAAGCACTATATAAATATTTCCTAACATTCCCCCCCTTAGTGCGAACATGGGGAAAACCTACCTTTGTACTTGCACCTGCTCATGATCTGGTGATTTTCACAGGATGATCACAAACCTCAAGGATGGTTTTGCAAATGGTTGACCAAAAACCGAGAATGGTGGTTTTGCAATTGGTTTACCACAAACCACAAAGTGATGGTTTTGCAAATGGATTACCAACAACCAAGAATGGTGGTTTTGCAATTGGTTTACCACAAACCACAAATGAAGGTTTTCAAGTGGTTTACCTACAACCACATCATGATATGCCAAGTACTATCATTGACCCTCATCACATTTCACCGTAGGGAATAACATAGGAAATTCTGCTGACATCTGTTGCTCATACATACATAGAAAAAGATGACATACTGGAAATGAAACATTGGAATGATGTTCCCCCCCTCAATATGAAATTTCCACTTTACTTGAAAAACAAGATTACTGCAAACTGAGGCACACCACACTGGAAGCACTAAAATCAAACTGCACACACACATGTCACCAAAGCTGATATGCGGCCTCGTCGTTGGCAACTGACGAGAGGTCGCTGAATGACCTCCAACCTCCGATGCCTCCTGCCTCCGGTTTCATACTGCTAGCTCAAAGCAAATTTAGCTTTTGTGGATCAATGGTTACCAGGACGTCGGGTAACACCGAAAATGCGTCCGTAAGGTAATTTTATTTTATTTTTACAATTTTTACAATGACTCAATTTTCACACAACATAACACTATGATGACATGAACTGTAGATTTTGACAGTGACATGACTTTTACAACATTAAATTTTGATGAAATAACAACTAACACATAAAAAATAATAATGAAATAATCTACTTAATGACACTATTGACTAATTTAACAATTAAACAAACCTAATGGACAAACCACTCACAAATTGAATTTGACAAAAAAATTGACAACCAACTAATGGCAAGATAATGACTTGAAACGTAATCAACATTTTGACATTATTGATGACATGCGTTTTTTTTTTTTTAAACATAACTCTAAAACTATAGAACATAAAAATTTACTTGACTAAGTAGACACTCATAGACTCGACTCGAAATAAACATTGATTGTGGGCTCCACTTTAATGCTATGGGAATGAGTATATGACCGACTCTTTTTGCATTAAATGGGACAAAACTACAGATAGACTGAAAATAAAAACTAAAATAGATAAAAATGACGCCAAAGAAGCCAAAAATCAGTATTGATTAAACCAACACACTGTAATCAAACCTTTTATGTGTATGGATTACAGGTAGATTTTTTTGAAGCCACGTGTTGATATAGAATAGTGAAGCAACCAGAGAAGAGGGACTTCATGACATGTAGGAAGTCGATCTTGGACACCAAGTAGATCTGCACTGATTTCTCAGAAAATGATCCAAGAAGATAGGGACGTAGGACTAAGTATAGTGCGTTTGACTTCTCAATGGCGTGGTGAATGTGCATGGCTACGTACATACATGGTATTGCCCAATTTCCAATGTATGTAGATCTACACTCATCGATTGAATACAAATATGGAGCTATTCGTGACAGTCACGATTGGTTAATGTTTTATCACATTTAGAGGTGTTAGATTCAAATGACCGGTACACATTGCAAACTCTAAGCTTTGAGATCCAATGGTAGTGGAAAACAAGCTAAACAATCTATAGAGAAAGACGCAAGGAAGACATGTGATGAAATTTGTTTGATGCAATTTTCACATAGAGTGCCACCTGAGAGTGCAAGTCACATGATAGTATGACCAGGTATTTAATACACCAATCAAATAATAGTTGTGTGAATTATCTATTCGCCATTGTAGACCAACATCATGTCACATACACCTGCATCACGCCTGATCCATAACTATGTATAGAATTGATCCACGAGTTGCAACAATACACAGGTCCGTCAATGTAAATTTGACTAGACTTCTTTGATTTGTACAGATCCCTATACTTAAAAAGATACTATGCAATGACCTCTCATTTTTTATATTCTAGATCTCAAGAATAGACATATGATCGCTCTGATACCAAATATAAATGCAGCAACAGATTTACACAGGAAATAACACACAATAATATTATTTCTTGTATATGTTTCACACAATACAATAGCCTAATATATAGGCTGGAGTTTCCCTAGAATATAGGAAACTAACTCAACTACAAAATCTCAACCAAGCCTAATTATGTGGGGTGAGAATAACTCACGTAACCCACACATAACAATAATAATATATTGTTGAAACAATATATTATAACATCTCTAACAATAATCTCTCAATAATAATAATTACACACGTAATTATTATTCACACACATAAATATGTGAAGCACTATATAAATATTTCCTAACAATCTTCATCAAAATGAAATAAGTGCTTCTCCTTTATGGCATCACATGCTTATATAGCTTTGTGCTTGCTATTTTTAATAATTGTCTTCTCTATTTCTGGTAATTTAATTAATTAAAATCCAAGTCTATTCATCCAATTTGGGTGCCCAAGTATGCATGCTTCTGGTGGCTTTTTTATGAATTTATTTTATCTATTTTTAGCATGCATCCATGACTTATCTTTAGCTCACCCTTTTGTATTGACTTTCCTTCCATTCATGGCGGAAAAATTAGGTAGAGAAACCATTAATAAATATTATTAAAATCATTGTTTAATGCCAAGATGGGTCACATTTTTTGGCAAGGATGAGTGCTAAAAATAAAAGTAAACTTGATGGGAATTTCCACCATGCACTGCAGCTCCAAAATCCCTCTTCCACTTAAGTGACTTTGACTTCATCATGGAAATTTTCACCCTATGTTACGTGTATGAAATTCTCATCTTCCTGCCACTGCGGAAATTCCCATCAACAACTTAAGTCATCTCCCAAAAAGTGTGACTTGTATGGAAAACAACCTCCTTTGAAAAAGTGCAACTTGTATGGGTAAATAAAAAATATTTGATAGGAAAAGTTATCCTACTAGGCTGGAAAGAAATTCTCATCGTTGCTTTAAGTGTTTTTTCTTTATAATGGGAATTTTCACCCTACGTTGCAGGTAAGAAATTCCTATCTTCTAGCCTCCTCGTAAATTCCCATTGTAACTTAAGTGATTTTGACTTGATGGGAAAAATTAACCTGCTATGTAGGCAAGAAATTCCCACCTTCCTGCTACTGCGGAAATTCCCATTGCAACTTAGATCTATTCATCCAAAAAGTGTGACTTGCCTAGGAGAGGCTTTTTTGCTTAAATTCATCTTTTTTGGTCAGAAGTCTGCACTCCGAGATTTATTCCTTCCATGCTAAGGATTCGGATGAATTCCATATGTTCGTGCAATTAAATAGACTATAAAAAATAAAGCCCAGATCAAGGGGAATTTAATGACATAAAGCGTGGAGAAAACCAAAAAAATGCAAAAGAAATAAATAAAAACAAAAAACATTGCCAGAAGTAGCAGACAGTGCTCGAATTCATTCCTAGTGAAAATCCTATTGAGATGTGTGAATATTGGCATGAAAAACTTCAACATGATTCAACCAGAGCACAATTTACTTCAAATGGGGCTTTATTTATTTAATAAATAATTAAATAAAAATTTCCCGCAGACAAAACTTGGCGGAGGGATAAAATGAGTTTCAAAGCATTTGGGTATTTGTTGAAATTGGCTCATATGATTCACTTGGGAATATCTTAACGTAATATATACATCTTTTGGAAATAAAAATATTCATGATGTGAATAAACAAGTAATAAAAATATTCTCCCAAGGGTTAGGTCCAATTAGTGAATATTTTTGCAATGGTTTGTTGATTATTATTTTTTTTTAACCCTAATTCATATATCGGGATATGGATGGCCAACCTCTCGCTAACATAATCTCTTATCATGTCATATCATAATTTTTTATGCTTGCATGTGTTTAATGGGTCGGACTTAAGGATTTGGATAGTATAATAGGGTATATATAGGAGTTAGAGAGTAGGATATGATCATCATATTGATAACTTGAGTCTTATTATATGGTTTAGAGGTTTCCCCCTTGAAGTGGCTAAGCTATTCTACTTGCATATTGTGATCATTTCTCTATAATTTTGTGTTCTATTGTTACTGATATTTAGATCTATCTAACTAATTTCATTACAAGTGGTATCAGAGCTTGATCTCGGCCAGAATTGTGTCAAACCCCTAATTTTGAAGGTTTGTCTATATGTGAAAATTAGAAGTGAATTTTTGTGCAATTTTTTTATGGTGTTGTGAAATCAATCAAGTAATATTCTCTCCAAATTTCAAGGTTTTTTACTTGATTTACAAATGTTATATTAGTTTTAGGGTTTTTTATAAATTTTCTACCTAGGATGTAATTTTGGGAATTTTTCTAAGTTTTTTATATTTTCATAAATCTTTCCAAAAATTATCTAGGGTTTGTTCTCTATGTTTTTCTTTGTTTGGATAATAACCTTAAAAAATCAAAAGCCCTAAATTTATACCCTAACCCGGTATCCCAAGACACAAACCCTACATCATGATAGGGAGATCAACTAGAGGCCAAGGGAAGGGTCAAACTCCTAGTAAGGAAGATGTGGATTTTGAATATTTAGCTATAGGGGCATTAGATATAGTCTCCTAACTTGAGTACATGTTAAACAACCGGATGAACAATGTGTAGGCTGAATTTGGTCATATCTTAATCGCAATAAAGGGATAAATTATGTTTCCGATGAGATGGTAGTGGTGCGATCAAGTCACATGGTTATTTTTTTGCCCACCCATGTTCAATCCCCCGAGGCACAATCCTCCTCGGAGGTGGTTTCGTCGCTAGATGCGGCATCTTTATTCGTTGTGTTGTAGTTGGTCGTTGCTTCTCTCACTGTTGTTGTTGTTTGCTAGTTGTTTCTTCACTCATTATTTGTTTCTTCTCTTGCCACCATCTGAGTTCTTTGCTTCACTTGCTATTATCGCTAGTGCTACTTCACTCACTAGTTACTACTTCACTCGTTGTCATCTTTGGTTGTTGCTCCACTCACCGCCATCATTTGGTTGTTGCTCTACTCACCGTGCTTGTTGTCACCGGTTGTTACATCTTCATTATGGTTTCATGGTTAATTCAATTAGATTCCTAATGGTAGTCTCCTTCATTGTAACCAAGGTTATGGATCCTCTCAAAAATATTCAATTGTACAAGGATGTGGGTCCTTTCAAAACCCTCAAAGTTTACCCTAATCCAAGAAAAGGAAAAATGATGTTGGAATTGGAAAATGGATTGAAAATAGTGAAGGGTGACATGAAAATGGAATTTGATTCATTGAATAATTATTTGATATAGTTTATCTCATGCCTAAATTCTAGCAATAATGTCCATTTGAGTTACATGGGCTCCTCAAGTAATGCACACTTCAATTCAAACCACACCAACCAGGGTGGATCCTTTGCACACACCACTAGATCTTCTAACCAATGGTATAGCATTATTCCTAAATTAGAGATGTGCAAGTTCAATGGGAATGATCTAATCACTTGGATCAACCAAATGGAGAATTATTTGATCTACATCAAGTCCTAAATGGAAAAAGGTGGTATTGGCATTTTTGTACCTGGAACTAGAACAATTCATTTGGTATAGATGGATGTGTGAGCAAAATAAAAATAAGGATCTCTCTATTACCTGGTCTATGTTCACTAATGATCTCCAAATACACTATAGTAATAGTGTTACAAAGAACTATTTCAGCCAAATTTCTAAGCTATGACAGACAAGTTCAATCGAGGATTATATCCAACAATTCCAAAATCTATCCTTACGAATGACGGATATCTCATAGGATTATATAAATGATCTCTTCTTCGATGGACTTAAGTATGACATCTAACATGATGTTTTCCTTCTTAATGTAGGTTTGATATGATAATACATGATCATTTATCAGTTTGTGGAGGAAAGAGATATGGTAAAATGAAGAAGCTTCACTAATCACAAGGAATGAAAAAATCTAGCACCATCTTTCCCCAACCAATACAATTGAATCCTTAGAAAATTATAGAGAAACAATTTAAATTCCTTTGTTATGATTGTGATAGCAAGTGGAGCAAAGTACATAAATGTCTTTAGAAGAATTCATTATATATTAAGGGTCTTAATTAGGAACACGATGAGGAGGAAACAATTGATATAGAGGAAGAGGCTCCTAAGATCAAGGTGGAATAAGCTCAACCAACTATTTCTTTTCTTGTTATTTCAAGAATCGGAACTCCACAAACACTCAAATTTGTTGGGTTCATGAAGAATAAAAGGGTGAAATCATTAATTGACATGGGAAGTACTCATAATTTCATAAATCATAGTTGGTCATATTCTTAAATTTTTTTGTTTATCCAAAGGCCATAATTTCATGTTATGGTTGTAGAAGGAGGTAAATTTAGTTGTTTAGGAAAATTCCATAAGATTAAGATATCTATGGGAGACTACTAGCTAGAGGGCCCATCTATGCCATTTTAATGGGAGGATTAAACATTGTATTGGGGGTCCAATGGCTTACTACTTTGGGAATAAAGGAGATGCACTTCTAATATTTATTCATGAAATTCCATTATGAAGGAAGGACTTTTGAACTCCATGGGATGACAAATAAAACTCTACATTTGGTAAGTTTTCATCAAATGTAGAAAATTCTTAGGAATGGAATAATTATTCTCAATAGAATCTCAACCATCAAAAGGCCTTATACCATTAGATCTACATGTCATTATTAATGAGAACTCAGTTGTGTTTTGGGATATTTCAAAAGGGTTTCTACCTAAAAGAGATCATGATCATGTTATTCAACTAGTACCAGGAAGCCAACCACCAAACATTCAGCCTTATAGGTACCCTTATCTCCAAAAGAGTGAGATTGAGAAGATGGTACAAGATATGTTGGAAGCAGGTATTATTCATCATAGTCAAAGTGCTTACTCTTCCCTAGTGGTGATGGTCAAAAAGAAGGATGAAGGTTGGCACATGTGTCCAGACTATAGGGAGCTCAAAAAATACATAGTGAAAGATAAGTATCATATTCTTGTCATTGAAGATTTGTTAGATGAATTACATGGTATTGTTTATTTTATAAAATTATATCTTTGATCAAGATACCATAAAATAATAATTTGTGATGAAGATATTCATAAAACAACATTTAGGACACATGAGGGCCACTATGAATTTCTTGTAATGTCATTTTTCCTTACAATGTGTCATCTATTGTCCACATTTTGATTACTTTTATCTTACGCCCATTTTTGTAGAATTTTGTCTTGGTATTTTTGATGATATATTAATCTATAATAATACTTAGGAGGAACATTTACAACATGTCAATAAAGTATTAGAAACTCTTGAACAACACCACCTATATGTCAAGCCCTCCAAAATTTTTTTTAGGGTAAGAGAGGTATAATACTTGGGTCATATCATATCCCATGAAGGTGTAAAATTGTACCCTCATAAGATCCAAGTTATGGTGGATTTTCCAATACCTAAAACCCTCAAAAACCTCAAGGGATTATTAGGGATTGCGAGTTATTATCACATTTTTGTGAAGAACTAAGGTATAATTACATCACCACTCATATCATTATTAAAGAAAGGATCTTTTCATTGGAATGAGGCTGCAACCTGTATTTAAACCACTGAAAAATTATAAGTGTACTAATCTCATTTTTTCGACCTTAGACTTCTCCAAAACCTTCAATGTTGAATGGTATGCTTCAAGATGTGTCATAGGTGTATTAATTATGCAAGAGGGACACCGCACTACATTTGAGATTCATCAACTGAAAGGTAAGAAACTCTCAAAACTAACTTATGAGAAGGAAATGGTGGCTATTCTTCATGTAGTCAAACAGTGGAGACTTTATCTCATGGATTGTCACTTCAAGGTAAAGATAGATCATGACAGCTTGAAATACTTCTTAGAGAAAAATATCTCATCGAAAAATTAAAAAAATGGGTCACTAAGATGTTGGGATATGACTTTGATATCATTTACAAAAAAAGAAAATAAAATGTTGTAGTTGATGCATTATCCATGAGAGATGAGCCCATAGAAACACTATTAAATTTCATTTCCATATTGTTGTCCACTCAAAATTCCCCTACTTTTAAGAAGTTGAAAATTAAAATTTCAAGGTTAAGTGTCTTTTCTGTTGTCATGGTGATGTGAAAAGTCAGAAAATTGGGAAAATCTACGTTTTTTGGGTCATTTTGTGTGTTTTTCGGGCCTGTCGGACATTTTTGTCCCACGTGTCCCAGGTTCATTTGGGCTCTCTGTTCCCGATTGGCCGGTTTACCCGAAGTCTGTTCTTTTCAGGCCTGTCAGAACTTTTTGTCCCAAATGTCCCAAGTTCGCCTGGACCCGTTGTTCCCTTTTCATCCGAATCGGCCGAATCACGTATTCCACATACTTTCGTCCCAAATGTCCCAAGTTCACCTGGAGCCATTGTTCCCTTTTCATCTAATTCGGGTGATTCACGTATTCCGCGTACTTTCATCCTGCATGTCCTAAAGGCATTTGTGCGTCTTTTCCCCACATCGCCCGAATCGGCCGAACCACGTACTTTGTGCTTTTGCATCCCTCGTGTCCCAAATGAACCAAGTGCCATTCGTGCTAATTTTTCCCGCTCTACCTGAATATCTTACTTTTCAATTTAGATATGTATTGTACATTTATTACCTTTCTCTCTCCTAAACGGCTATATAATGAACTGCCCCCTATGCGTTTTTGCACACTGCTTTCATGCTATCTATTGCTCGAACCCTTGTAACCAAAATTTTTACGTGCGTATCCATTTCCCTTGTGATTCCATCCCAAGTCTAGCTTGCAGCTTTGCTCTCTAAGTTACTATCAACATGAAGATTAAATTCCAGGGGCAGGAACAAGTTTCACCACTCGAGTCTGCCGTTCCCGATATTGGGGACAGTGAAGTTCGCCACCTTGATTTTGGGGATTTTTGGGTAAGGATGACAGATGCAAACCCTTCAGCTATGGCACAGATGATTCATGACAGTGGCTTGGCATTCGCCGGTGGCTTCCCAATTTCAAAGACAATGTGCGAGACACGTACTCGCATGGAGCTCATTTCGATCCCGACTCAAGTGAACTAACGAACGTGCATGGAGAAATCATTGCCAAGTTAGATGCTACCACCAACACATCGGTCCCACGTGGCGCAGAGACATAGCCGAGGCATTAAAGAGATTCGAGACAACGGATCCTTAAATCAGTGGGTCCCTCCCAATCTTGAACGCTTGTCTTCTTCTCCTGATTCTTCTTCTTCTTCTCTTCTTCATCATGAATTTATTGTATTTAGTTGGGGTATTACGATTTGCAGCCCTTTAACTAATCATTAGTTAAAAGAAGTAGTTACTGGGAGTAACTAATTTGTAAACTATATAATGGCCTCTCCTTGCCATTTTGAAAAGAGAGAGAGAGAGAGAACTTGGCTCATTTCGAAAGTATAAATAAATCATAAAGAAATCAATACAGAAGGATTTTTCATTCTTTGTCTATCTGGTTTCCTTTATTCTCAAGCTATTCATTTAATCTTGTTAGATCATTTGTCTGTATTATGCTGAGAAGCTTTGTATTCTTGCAGATGTTATTTACAGAACTTTGTGTCTTTTCAAATTTCATCGTATTAATGTGATACAAATGATCTTATTCCAATTCGTTGTACCCTCGCATGCATAAGGAATTACTCTGTCATCTATAATTCTGAATGGTGCCTTTTTGCTCGTTCTCACATTTTCATTCTTAGTCCTTTTATGATTGATGATCCTTTTAGAAAACACTTTCATAATATCCAAGTTCTGTATAAAACCATACTTTGTATATGTGTAAATAGGTTTGTTTCTGAATAAGGGAACCTCTCCCATTAAAGAGGAGGGACTTCTTGTCCCCTGACTGTTGCTCTTCTTGAAGTCCTTTTGACGACCAACAGTTTTTAGCAACTCATTTGGGAATCATATTCCAGTTGCTATAGTCATTTATTGATCATCTTTTGATCTGGCGACTCCACGTTTTACTTGAGGGAGAAGGGCCCTTGGTATTGAAGATTCTCAGTTTCAGCTCTTGGAACAGCAGGTTTTCCTTTCCCTTCAACAAGAAGAAATAGAAAGGCTCATTCGACAAGCACTCCTCCTATCAAAGATAGAATCCCTACGGGTGGTATTCCTTCAGAGCAAATCAGTCCTAATCTTTGAGCTTTGATTCTTGTTGGTGTTTCAGTTCCTCTTCAAGCCATTTTTCCAAGAATGGTGGTACCATTGCCTTGGGGCCATCGTGTTGGGCCTCTTTCCCTTCCTCAGCCTTTGCATGAGTTACCCAGAGGTAACCGGAAGAACTTTCCTAAATTCAAGGGCGATGGTAAAGTACATCCTGATGAACACATCGCAACCTTCATAGTTGCATGCAGAGTTCTAGGAGTTGAACATGAAGACGTCTCCGTAAGGATTTTTGTTGAGACTTTACAAGATAATGTTGTTGATTGGTTCTATCACCTTCTGGCCGGAGCTATCACTAGCTGGAACACAATGAGAACTAGGTTTGAAAACCATTTCAAACCGGCGGAAGACGTGCATGCTTTGCTAGCCCAAATTTCTCAAATAAAGAAGGAATCACAAGAGCCCATGAGAGAATTTGTGGCTCGATTCAACAGGTTGATTAACAAAATTCCACCAAATACTCAACCTGTAGATCAAATTCAAAAATGCTTCTTCTTAAATGCCCAATTGCCTGAAGTTAGTTATGCACTAAGAAGGGATAATCTCACAACATTGGCTGAGGATTAAACTCTTGTTGTTAGTGTTGAAGATGATTTAATCATGTCAGGAAGTTGAGGAGAGACCCTTCCAAATCTAAGTCTGCTTCCTCCTCCTCTTCCACTCCTGGACCTAATACTGATCCATTGGTACAAAAACTTGCAAATGATCTCATCACCATTAAGAAACAATTGGCTCAGCATACTCCCTATGTAGACGTTCCAAGGAGGAATTTTTAGAATAGAAATCATTTGCCTGCTTCTCAAACAAGGCTAGCGATTGAAGGACCTCCTATTAAAGTTCCTGTCAATGCAACCTGTGAAGTTAAGGAACCAGAGGATGAGGAGGTTAATGAAGATTGTGAGGAATTTTTGAAGAGGTTGATGATGAAACAGATGAACTTGAGGGATCTCGAGTTAATTTCTTCACCACTAAAGGCATTGATGAAGGGGATGATTACGACGAAGTAGTAGCAGACATGAATAACGAATCATATCGTTGTCATGACTCGAGAGTAGACAAATCAGAGGGAGAAAGTGATGCAGCCCACCAAGAAATCTAAGGAGCAGCTGACAACTATCCCTGTAATTGCAAAAAGAGGATCTCCTATCCCCATTTCATCTACACCAAAGGTGAGTCCTGTCAATCCTGCTACTAAAGTTACTTCTTTTTCCCCTAAAATTGATAAAACTAGGATCTCAAGTGATGATAACCCGTCCACTTCTGGGTCTTTCGATATTATTGATCACCTAAAAAAGACTAAGGTTCAAATCTCAGAGGCTGAATATTATCAAACCCATCCCAAGGCTTTTGCTAAAATGATTCACTTTGTCAATTCCCATTCTAAAACTACCTCTAAAGGCCTTTTACCCACTCCTTCTGCTACACCATAGCCTAATCTGGTAGCCGCTGTCACCTCACCCAATGACAAAATCAAACCATTTTATGTAACACTCCTTATAGCTGGCCATAGGCTCAGTAATTGCGTCATAGACTCAGGAGCATCAGACAATGTAATGCCTGCCAAAGTAGCTCATGCCTTAGGGTTGACTCTCACACGCACTTACGGATCTTGTTATTCCATGGAGAGTAAGGAAGTGCCCTTGGTTGGAAGAATTAAGGACGCACAAGTGGCTTTTGCTACTTTGCCTGAGAAGAAAGTTTTGGCTACTATCTTAGTAGCAGATATTCCTCCTTCATACAGGATGTTGCTAAGCAAAAACTTCTGTAAGGATGTGGGTGGAGAAATTCAAATGGATTGGTCACATGCCCTCATACCTATTAATGGGAAAATGAAGAAGCTGCTTTGCTGAGAAGCGATCGAGTATATTGTACAAAAACTAATGATCCCAAAGCACAAATACTCTATGAGGATATGGGGCATGGAAACTACATGATTATGTCTCCAGAAGAAATCCAACTCCCCAAAGTCTCACCTAAAGATCCTAATGATGTTTGGATATTAGAGTTTGATGGAAGTTGTTCTTCAGCTGGTTCTGGAGCTGGTGTCATATTGGTGTCGCCTGAAGGAAGCATTCATCCTTTCTCATTCAAGTTACAATTTGAAAATACCAATAATACAACAGAGTATGAAGCTCTCATTCTTGGACTCCAGGTGGCAAAAGAACAGGTGTGAAGAATCTTCTAGCTCGTGGGGATGTGGAATTGATTGTCAAGAAAGTTAGAAACCTCTTCCAGGTAAAGAATGGAAGGTTGAAACATTACAGGAATCAGGTTTGGGACTCCATTGAATTTCTTGATGCCTTCTCCATCGAAGCAGTGCCTAGGGAGAAGAATACCAGGGCTGATTCTCTAGTAGTCTCAGGGTCATTGCTTATTCCTCATCCTGACTTTTCTCAAGATAAGTTCACCATTGAAATGATTCATAGACCCATTGTACCTGATAATACAAGTAACTGGCAAGTTTTCAATAACGATCAACACTTGCTTTCTTTCTTAGAACTCAAGGATAATTTTGAACAGTTGTACTTTGAAGGAAGTGATAATTTTCCTCATGAAAGTGTGCCCTTTAATGAAGAAGCCGCCCAAGAAGAAGAAGTGGATCAGGATGGATGTATCAAACTCAAAGGAAACGAGATTCCAAAAGGATTGGTGATTTTAGAAAAATTGTTTGACAAACACGACAGGTATGTAAAGTTTAGAGCTTCTACTAGACCCCAACAATCAGCCGAATATGACAAAATCAATATTGGGAGTTCTATTGATCCTAAACTCGTGAACATTGGAAAATGTTGCATGAAGAAAAGAAGAAGGTAATTATTCTGTTGAAAAAGTATAAAGATGTTCTTGCTTATTCCTATGAAGATTTAAAAGTTTTTCAACCAAAGGAGATACAACATTTTATCCCTCTCAAACCTGGGATTAAGCCTTTTAAACAGAAGCAGAGGCAATATAATCCTAAAATAGATGACGCCATCTTTCAGGAGATATAGAATTTATTGAAAGCCAAAATCATTTTTCCTATCCATCATTCAACATGGATCGCCAATATTGTGCCCGTTAGAAAGAAAAATGGTGAGATTTGTATCTGTGTTGACTTCAGGAATCTAAATCAAGCTTCCTTGAAAGATAATTATCCCTTACCTATGATGGATCAGGTCTTGCAAGTAGTAACAGGATCCGAAATGTTGTCTATGCTTGATGGATTCTCAGGATATAACCAGGTAGAAGTTAATACCACAGACCAACACAAAACGGCTTTCACTACCCCTTGGGGTACCTTTGCTTACAAAAGGATGCCTTTTGGGCTCATCAATGCCGGTGCCACTTTTCAGAGGGCTATGGATTTGGCCTTTGGAATTTTGAAAGGAAAGTGTATCGTCGTATACCTTGATGACTTGACTATATTTTCTAAAACAAGGGCGGATCATTTTCAAAGACTGGAAACAATTCTTTTGAAATGTAGAGAACATGGGATCTCTTTGAATCCTAAGAAATATATTTTTGTGTCACAAAGGGGAAATTATTGGGGCACATTGTCTCCAAAGATGGTATAAAAATCGATCCTGAGCGAGTTCAAGCTATTCAAAGCAAATTCCTCTTCCAACCAACAAAAAGGGAGTGCACTCTTTCTTTGGTAAGATCAACTTTTTGAGAAGGTTCATCCCTGATTTTGCAGAGCTAACTTTGAATATCTCCCAAATGATGAAAGGAAAACAAACGTTTGGTTGGTCTCCTGAAGGGAAAGAAGCCTTTGAAGGTATTAAAAGGGCCATTGCTAAAACTCCTGTTTTAGCATGTCCAGATTTCAGCAAAGATTTCATTATCTATTGCTATGCCACGGATAACACCTTGGCTGCTATTTTGACTCAAGAAGATTCTAATGAGCATGAACTCCCAATTGCATTTATGAGCTATATTCTAAAAAATCATGAGTTAAAATACACCATAATGGAAAAACATGCTTGCAAAGTGGTTAAAGCCGCTGCAGCGAGTTTCGTTTTTACATTCTTAACTCTCACTCCACGGTGTTGGTACCGAGATACAACTATCAAGTCAATTCTCACATAGCAGGAATTTGGATCCAAGAGAGGGAACTGGGTGGCCAAGGTTCAAGAATATGATATTGACATCAAAACGACCAAGCTTGTCTGTGGAAAAGGCCTATGTGAACTCATCGCTCAAGGAGCTAGACACGAGTTCTTTGGAGGATAAAGTTGGTCTTCCTACCATTCTGTTTCTTAGCTCGGTTGATGAAGCGGTATAGTGATATTGCTCACTTTCTCACCTACGAAGAATGATCCTCTCATTTGACTACCAAAGAGAAGAGAGCCGTTAAACTGAGATCAACCCAATATGTGTTGTGGGAAAACGCCTTGTTTAAACGTGGGTTAGATGGAAGGTTTTGAAATGTGTGGACAAGGAACAATGAGAATAAGATACTCTCACTTTTCATGATCGGGAATGTGGAGGTATTACTCATCAACCTGTCATCCTTTGCTCATAAAATACTTCGTGGAGGATATTATTGGCCTACCTTGTTCAAGGATGCATCAAAATGGGTTGATAAATGTGAGGCTTGTCAGACTTTCGTGGGTAGACCCAAGTTGGCCTCTTTGCCCCTGAAACCAGTTGTGATCGAAGAACCTTTTCAACAATCGGGTTTAGATTTCTTTGGAACACTTAATCCCTCTTCTAGTGCTGGTCATACCCACGTATTAACTACCATAGATTATTTCACCAAATGGGTAGAAGCCATTCCAAGAAAGAGTCTTGCTTGAAGTAGTATGCGCTTTTATCAAAGAAAACATCTTGATAAGGTATGGTGTGCCAAACAAGATTGTGAGATAATGCTTCAAATTTTTCTTCAATGAGATGATGGATTTTTGCTATGGATATGGTATATCCTTGGCTCACTCCTTAGATTACTATCCTCAGGGAAATGGACAGGCGAATCAACAAATAAAAATCGGTGGCCATAATAAGGAAATTAGTTAATGAATCCCAACGGAACTGGCACAAGAAACTCTATGATGCTCTTTGGGCTAGATAGGATCACACCTAAGAGAGCCATTGGGATGTCTCCTTTTTAGGTAGTATATGGAGTAGAAGCTCAATTGCCAGTAACAGTGGAGCTTCCAGCTCTGCATTTAATGAAGGCCATTGAAGATACCAGTTTCAATGATTCTTTGGATAAGAGAATCATGTATCTTCACAAATTGAATGAGGACAGATTGGAAGTTGCTGATAGGATATCTACTCACCAACAGAAAGTAAAAGTCTTATTTGATAAGAAAGCCAGGTTCAGGGATTTCAAAATTGGAGACACTGTTTTGTTGTGGGATAAAAGGCATGAACCTCATGGCAGCCATGGCAAGTTTGATTCCCTTTGGCTCGGACCTTTCAAGATCAGGCACTTCACTGGTAAGAATTCTTTTTACCTTGATTATATGGATGGTTCTTCTCTCCCACTTCCTTATAGTGGGCAATACCTGAAACTGTTTAAGTCGTAGGTGATTAGGAAGTCCTGTGTATATTCTGTATAGTGTGTGTCCTCCTTTCCTTCCCTTGTTTTTGTGTGTTGTTTGCGGTGTTGTCTTCTGTATTGGTTTGCTTTTTGTTTCCGTGGCCCAATGGATAAGGTACTGGTCTACTTCCCCGAGTTTGTCTAAATTCTTGCCTTGTCTCATTCTTTGAATTTATGCCAAGTCATCCCCAGAAGGAGCCAGCTGTTGTCCACTCAAAATTCCCCTGCTTTTAAGAAGTTGAAAATTAAAATTTTGAGGTTAAGTGTCTTTTCTGTTGTCCTAGTGATGTGAAAAGTCAGAAAATTGGGAAAATCTATGTTTTTGGGTCATTTTGTGTGTTTTTGGGCCTGTCGGACATTTTTGTCCCGCGTGTCCCAGGTTCATTTGGGCTCTCTGTTCCCGATCGGCCGGTTTACCCAAAGTCTATTCTTTTCGGGCCCGTCGGAACTTTTTGTCCCAAATGTCCCAAGTTTGCCCGGACCCGTTGTTCCCTTTTCGTCTGATTCAACTGAATCACGTATTTCGCAGACTTTTCGTCCCAAATGTCCCAAGTTCTCCTGGACCCATTGTTCCCTTTTCGCCTGATTCGGCCGATCGCGTATTCCGCGTACTTTCGTCCCGCATGTCCCAAAGGCATTTGTGCGTCTTTTCCCCGCATCGCCCGAATCGGCCGAACCGCGTACTTCGCGCTTTCACGTCCCTCGTGTCCCAAATGAACCAAGTGTCATTCATGCTAATTTTTCCCACTCTACCCGAATATCTTGCTTTTCAATTTAGATATGTATTACGAATTTATTACCTTTCTCTCTCCTAAACGGCTATATAATGAACTGCCTCCTATACGTTTTTACACACTGCTTTCATGCTATCTATTGCTCGAACCTTTGTAACCAAAATTTCTATGCGCATATCCATTTCCCTTACGATTCCATCCCAAGTCTAGCTTGCAGCTTTGCTCTCCGAGTTACTATCAACATGAAGATTAAATTCCAGGGGCAGGAACAAGTTTCACCACTCGAGTCTGCCATTCCGATATTGGGGACAGTGAAGTTCGCCACCTTGATTTTGAGGATTTTTGGGCAAGGATGATAGATGCAAACCCTTCAGCTATGGCATAGATGATTCATGACAGTGGCTTGGTGTTCGCCGGTGGCTTCCCAATTTTAGTACAATGTGCAGACACAGTACTCGCTTACGGAGCTCATTTCAGTCCCGACTCAAGTGAACTAACGAACGTGCATGGAGAACTCATTGCCAAGTTATATGTTACCACCAACACATCAGTCCCATGTGGCAGAGACATAGGCGAGGCATTGAAGAGATTCAGAAAATGGATCCTTAAGTCAGTGGGTCCCTCCCAATCTTGAATGCTTGTCTTCTTCTCCTGATTCTTCTCCTTCTTCTCTTCTTCATCATGAATTTATTGTCTTTAGTTGGGGTATTATGATTTTCAGCCCTTTAACTAATCATTAGTTAAAAGTAGTTACCGAGAGTAACTAATTTGTAAACTATATAATGGCCTCTCCTCGCCATTTTGAAAGAGAGAGAGAGAGAGAGAACTTGGCTTATTTCTAAAAGTGTAAATAAATCATAAAGAAATCAATACAGAAGGATTTTTCATTCTTTGTCTATCTGGTTTCCTTTATTCTCAAGCTATTCATTTAATCTTGTTAGATCATTTGTCTGTATTATGCTGAGAAGCTTTGTATTCTTACAGATGTTATTTACAGAACTTTGTGTCTTTTCAAATTTCATCTTATTAATGTGATACAAATGATCTTATTCCAATTCGTTGTACCCTTGCATGCATAAGGAATTACTCTATCATCTATAATTCTGAATGGTGCCTTTCTGCTTGTTCTCACATTTTCATTCCTCAGTCCTTTTGTGATTGATGATCCTTTTAGAAAACACTTTCATAATATCCAAGTTCGTATAAAACCATACTTTGTATATGTGTAAATAGGTTTGTTTGAATAAGGGAACCTCTCCCATTAAAGAGGAGGGACTTCTTGTCCCCGATTGTTGCTGATAGACTCACCAAGTATGCTCATTTTTATCTTTGCCGCATCCATTTATTAATTTTCATCTTTTATGGATATAATTCAAAATCTACATCGAAGATTATAATTAGTGATCGTGACCTTATCTTTACTAATATTTTTTGGACTACTTTGAAATTGGAAAATTTTAGTGGTGAATAATAGGAATATTGGTTTTCAAATTTTGAAATTGGTGAAATGAAGCGCCAAAAATTTATGGGTAAATTTAATGTTATGGTTTAGTTTCAAGGAGTTTCCACCAAAAGTCGAATAGTTATCATTAAAATCACCCTTATAGTGAAATTAAAATATGTCAAATTCACCTCATATATATATATATATATATATATATATATATATATATATTCTATTTAAGTATTTATAGTTTATTATTCATAGTTCTAAACATCAAACTTTATAACCTCCATAAATTTGCGATTACCAAATATTTCATTAATGCTTTTATGCTTTGAAATTGGGAGGACCTGGTGAGTAGAGGCAAATATTTCTTTTCTACTTTCAAAGTACTTTAGTTTGTTCTGTAGCATGTATGTAGCATACTTTGGCATCTACATTAGGCCGATGATATCATGAAGGATGCTACTGCGATTGAAATAGCATACTATATGCTACGGATGGTATTATATTGCATGATTTTGGTTGATAGCATGATGCATGTTTTCAGTAGCAATAGCATGAAGTGCGTTATCGATCGGTAGCATGTTACATGTCATGATGTTGTCTGCGTAATATATTGCATGTTGTCGGTTGATAGCATGTTACATGTTGCGTAGTCGGCATCATGTTGCATGCAAGCATGTTAGCGTCAATATGTTTCATGATGTTTTTAGTAGCATGCCTCATGTCACCGATCGATAGCATACACATGCTACCATTTGGTAGCATTCTACATTTTATCATTGGCGCGCATCATGCAAAATGCTACCGGCCAATAGCATTTTGATATCGATTGGGAGCACAGTACATGTTGCCTTTTGATAGCATGCATTATGCTACCAACCGTAGCATCTAGTGTGCTTTTGATTGCATTTACAAATTTTAGAATTGTTTAGATGTTGATTACATTTATCTAATTTAAATATTTTCATGGATAGGTATAATGGATTCTCTGAACAATCAAAAAGGTAAAAAAAAAAAAAAAAGGTAGCATAGCAAATTTTTTCAACCCCACAAAAAAATGAAGACCCAAGTTGCTTCCACTGGAAACATGAACAAGGGTACTGGTAAGTTGTAACAAACTATCATAACCATTTGGAATTTTCCTCTTTTTCATCAGTACAATTTAATTTTTTAATATCTTTGTAACAGTCAAAACATTTTTCATTTTTGAAAACAGAAACCCCTTCTATTAATTTTATTCAGAATGAAATAGTAAACCAAAACATAAACCCTAAGGAAACAATTATTTCAATAGATGAATATTTTATTGACCTAGACATGCTAGAGCTTGAAGATTGTCTTGAATGCCAAATGCATTTAATAGATGAATGTTCAAATGAAAAGATTCCAGTAGAAGATGATAATGATAAACCTTCAAAAAAATAAGTCTAGGAGAAAGAAGAAAACATCTGGACAATTGGAAGGTTGTTTCAAGTAGATTGGGTAGAAAAATACCCATTTATTGAGCTTGTACAACCAGATAATGGTAGTGATACTCCCAAAGAATGTAGATGTACTATTTGTACTTGGAAATTGGGTAAAGAACATAGAATGCAGCTTAAATTGGACACTATAGAGAAACATTGTGGAAAAGTATATTACACAGTCACTGACAATGATGGAAAAATAACAAAGACTCATAGATGGAAAATTACAAAAGAGTGCATGCATGTAAGATATAAGGAGGAGTATGACAATAAGATGAAACACACTCAAAAACTTTGGAGAAAGGAGGAACCATAAATGCAAATTTTGGAAAAGCTGCAAATGAAAATATGAAGGCAAAAACCTCCCAGTTTTCAACCATATTCTTTATTTTGAAAATGGGCAGACCAATTTCAAATTTTTAGAATATAAAAATTATTCAAGTTCAATGGGTTTCCAAACCTTCCAAATTCACATTGGTCAGAGAGACAGTGCTTGGGAAATGGTGAGATGTCTTGCGATGATTGAACAAGAAGATCTGAAAGAAAATATAAAGAATGCAAGTTTCATCTCCCTTTCAATTGATGAGGTTATAGATGTTGAAAACACTTTTTATTTTTGCATGCATGTATATACATTCCAGAACCACACCAGAACACCTCATCTGTTATCGGTTCATAAAATGCAAGAAAACTACAATGCTAAAAATCTTTCCAAATTGGTGATATCTAATTTGAAGGACATAACAGGAATGGATAATTATTCTATAGCCACAAAGTTGATTTTGTTGGTGTTGATGGTGCATCAGTGATGCAGGGTCATATAAATGGTCTATGTGTGCATCTCAAACATTTTTGCTCCTTACATGATTCTTATTCATTGCATGGCTCACAGGATGAATCTTGTATATAGGATAGTAAGCACATTTGAATGTGTTGAGAAATTTGAAGATCTTATCCGTGAAGTGCATGCCTATATGTCAAGTAGTCGAAAATATTTCTAGATTTTCAAAAGTTTTCACTTGGGGTCACAGATGGTAAGAAACTTCTTAAATATGTTGATACTAGATGGATTTCTATGTATGATCCTACATGCAAAGTATTTGAGGAATATCCATCTTTAATTGGTTTCATGTATAAGAACCGTAGGCAAGTTGATAGGGAAAAATATTTTCTTTACCAACTTACAGACTTTGAAACATTGTTAACACTTTGTGGGATTCTTCCAATGTTGCATGAGATGAATTGCATAACAAAACTTGCACAAGAATGGTCCATATATATAGCGGACTTCATTAGGTTTAGAAAAGGGTGTGTTAGACTCTAGATATGTTATATAACTCTGATGACTACTTTAAAGGACATGTTTTTAGTCACTAGAAAAGCTCTAACAGATTTAAAGGATCCTAACAACTACTTCAGATTCAATATATCTGGTCATTTGTGTATCTTTATTAATGGGAAAGAGATTAAAATGCACACATTCGAAAAATGAGTGGATATTGTTGGATTAGAGCTTGAAGAAGTGCCTATTACATGTAATTTATATGATGTTATTATATCTTAAACAAGGAAAAAATTTCAGAAAATCTCACAATGCTTATCAAGTGAGATCAGAGATCATTTCAAAAAAGGAGAGCTTCTTGAGGCCATGGAGTTGTCAATCCTAATTTTGGAATCCTATAGGAGGCGTTGTAGTTGATTCATTTAAAATACACATGGGTACTATAATTAAACATTTTGGACAATCAATTGAATGTAATGGATTTCATATTAATGGTATTCTTCAAAAGGAAACTCTTGCATTGCAATCAACTGATTTGAGCAAGTAATGAAGGAACAATTTGAATTACTGGAAAAGATCCAACAGAGAAGGGAGAAATTACACTTCTATGGAAAAGGTTGTATCCTAGTTCCATTCTTTGTGAAAGCATAAGTGAGTATTTCAAATTGTATGAACTGTGTCAAACAATGATATTGGGATTTGTTGAAGATGAAAGAGTTTTCAAGCGCATTAACATTTATAAAATCAAAATATCGGAAAGATTGATAGATAAAAATCTTGAGACCTTCTTGAGAATGTATGTTTCATGATATGATGTTGATACCTTTCCTTATGAATGGGTAATGGATGTATGGAATTCTCTTGCAGAGAGGAGAGGGATCAATAATACTAATATAATACATGGACTACAAATAACAATGAAACTATGACTAAAAATCACAATGAAAGATTAGATAAAAGTGTTGGGAAAAAAATTTTCAAGATAATTTTGCATTTGACCTAGCTGATATTGAATAAAGAAGAATAATTATATACATTTTTATTCTGGAAAGAAATTTTCATATCAAGATTCAGATTATAATTATGTATATTGTTATTTTTGTTATACGCCTTTTCATTTTTAATATTATTTTCAATGTTGCAATGTGTTTACTATTTAGATTTTTTAAATGTGTCATACTTATTGTTTTGTTGTCTTTAAAATGAAAAAAATAATAATTCCATTATTGGAGAATTTTCACTATTTTTCAGTCTTACGCATGAATATAGTACATATAAAAAACCATAAATTTTTTTAGTTGCTAATATTTTTAGATAATTTCTGTTTTTGTTCTTTGAAATATAAATGCTACTTGTAGTTCACTATTTTGTCAAAAAAGTATTTGAAAATGATAATAATAAGTAATTTACCATGTAATAAATATAACAAATACAATCAAGAATAATAGTCACATTCAGAATCAGTTTGAATATAAAAACAATCACAATATAACAAAAGTAAAAGTAAAATGCCACAATCCACATTGATTAAAGTTTGAAACTTTCAATATTGTCATATAATTTGAAATAGTTTTATAAAAAGATTCAACAACAAAAATTATAATTTCACAATGTTTTTTGCAAAATTCATCCTTGAGAAGATTCTTCTCTATGTGATTCTTTCTCCTGCACTAAAGAACTTTCTTTGACAACACCAGACTAAACCAAATCCTTTATAGTGAAGCTTCAATATTCAAAAGAATCACTTTTTCTTGATTTTCCACTTCACCAACAAACAATAATGTTTGATCCTATTTATTTTTTCTTCTTAATAGTATCTTTGGATCCATTCCATTTGCCTTTATAATTCTTCTCAAGGTATTATTCTACTTGTTTAAGATAACAAACTTCTCTTTCAATTCAACTATTGCATTTAAAATTTTCCTAGCACTTTGTAAATGAAAATCAAGCACACTAGCCTCATTTTTCAAATTTTCATACTTTGACTGCATTTCAAAAGAAAAACTATTAGTAAAATTTCAAAAAATGAAAATAATACTTGAAAATTTAGTAAGACTTACCAATGCCTTATCTCATTCTACATTTGCAATAACTACAAGGCCCTTATCTCTCAACCACATATTGTGGTAGGCTTGTGCTTTTGCATTTAAATTCTCAACTTTTTCAACATAATATTCAACACTTCATCATCATAATTATTATCAAATGATATAGAACCCGAAACACTTGATTCAACAAAATATCAATCTTTCCTTGGCTTGTTTTGATGTGAAGAATACAATATATGTCTTTGGTTGTGATTTTTATATCATGAATTTATTTCTTTAATCATAACTTTATCCCTAAACTCCCACAATTTTAATTCTTCAACCTCCTTCGAAATAATATCAATATTGGCTTCCGTGTTATTATCCAAAAGAATACTAACTGGAAAAGTAGTTTTTTGGTCATCAGTTAAGGCAATGTCTAGTCTATACTGGAGATGGTGTTCTTGATCTATCCTCTCTTATTGGAGAAGGTTGCCTTACCGCATGAATCATATCTTGGGGATTGAATGTTCCATGCTCCTGAAGTCTACTTTCAATCCCAAGATACTCCTCATCTAAATCAATATCGTTCAACACTAAAACACCACGTCCATTAGAAAAATTCCCAATGAAAACGTTGGAAAATCATAAGCAAAATTAAGGGTGCCCCCTACTTTTTGGTTTGGTCGAGAATGAAATATTCTTTCCAATGAATTTTGTCCTCATATTTTTGGTGGGGGTGGCGGAGGTGGCATATGCATTTGTAGTGGATGCGGAATTGGAGGCCCTGAGACATTGAATTGTAATTTTGTAAATAATATGACGAAATTCAAAATTCAAACATAATAGAAATGAAAAATAAATAAATTCATATAAGATTATAAAAATTACTTTGTTGAGAGGATTTTTTTGAGGTGCAAATGAATCCTGATTTTGTTGATGTGGTGGTTGTGGAGGAGTAGATTGAAAAGACTGGTAGGTGTGATCTAAAATATAATTAAGAATTAAAGATCTATTAGACTGTTGAATTTTATATCATCAAATATCAACAAAAATATAAAAAACAAGAGATTCAAACTGGGGAAACAAATGAGGTATTGAAGATATTTCTACATGTCATGCATTTGAGGCCGATGATATGATCTTGTTATACGATGGTAGTTTTACGCAAAGCAAAGTAATATAAATTGCAAGAAATTTTGAAACACATACAAGTTTTATATAATTAAATTTATTTTCAAACATTTTGAAACATATATACATCATAAATTAAAATACATGTGATTAATGCCTATGGTATTTTGGATGATTGAGTTTGAGGGTTTATGGAACTCCTCATCTTTTAGCTAGATGTGGAGGGGTTTCCTCCTCTATTTGTTGATCATCAGAAATAGTAACAGAATCTCTCTGAACCTAGTGGTAAATGACCTCTGATAGCAACATCCCTTCATGATGCAGCCATAACTTGCCACCTTCTATTATAATTTAATAGTAAACTATTAATTAATTTAAAATATTAATTTTAAAAGATAAATATTACAATATGAAAAATTATAATTAAAAACCATCTAATAAAAAATTGGACTCACCTCTTGCTCTTCAACTGTTAGTGTTAAATTCAAATCTGGTAGCTTTGAATGCATTTGTCGGAGGAGAGGTGCCACATAAATTATAGAGAGACTCATAATATAAACCAAGAATAAAATTTGTTGAGTTGATGGTAACATTCTCATTCAAATGAATATTTTCCAAATCAGCTCTTATCCTGGAGGATAAGTAGCTACACCAGTCAAATTTATGCCCACATAAGGTACAAATGATATACACTAAATCCCACCAAGGAATATCCATATATCGACCTTGTAAAATAATTTTGGCCTAGAAAGAACTACATACATCCTGCAAAAATGGGTGACTAAAATCCTTGAGTTGAATCCCTCTTTTTGAAGGGTTTTGGGAAGCTATAATTGTCAATACAACAAGGAGAAGCATTTTGTTAGTAAATTTTAAACATAAAAAACTTTGTTAAATTGAAAATAATGAAAATGTAATGTTGTAAAACATAAAATAAACTTACAAGCAGTAGTAGCTGTAATTGCATCAATAGAAAATTAAAAATTAGACTCCAAATACTTGCATTATTCATCGATAAAATAGCCTTCTTTGTGATAGGATCCACATCTTTGTGTGGTAGTCTGTGAGACGCTAAATGCCATCATGCTAAATGACTCTACATGAGATGGGAGTGTATAATGAAATGTGAAAGTGGAAGTGTCATAGTTGAGTAGATGATTGTTAAGTGATTTGTGGTCTATCCAAAATTGGGGCATATACACTAGCCCTGTGAAACTAGTTGCTTCGATCCATTGGGAAAACATATTAGGATCCTCTAGAAATTTGTACAGTTGAGGAAATACCAAGCTCTTGTATGAAAACTTCTTCATATTTGTTGTTAACGTAACTGGGCTCTTCGGCTCTCTGGAAGTGTTGTTTATTCTTGGCATTTTTCAAACTATTATAAAATTCCTAGTTATAGTTGGTCTTTGGCATTCGGATTCTTCCTTTTTGTATTTCCTTTGGTGTTCAAGTTTCATCTTTAGGATTTTTCCTCGTATTCTCGGCTTCTCTCTATTGTGTGGAGTGAAAATGACTTCCTTTGTGTATTTATAGCAAGTAAAGGTGACTGGAAACAACCTTTATGCCACCATTTGTTAGCATTAAATGTGCTACCGACCGGTAGCATGGAAATTCTTCCATCCAAGAAGCATGCGAGAATGCAGTTATCGATCGGCATCATAGAGAATGACACCGCCGATGGCATTAATAAGATGCTATCTATACGGTGTCATATATTATTTATGCCACATCATAAGGCCAATGGATAAGGCCCAACCATTCCCATAATCATGTTAAAAAATTTCCCACTGCACGAAACTACTTTTCCTGTAATTCGCCATACATGCAAAAGTGGTTTTACCAATATTCGCCAAATATTTTCTAATGATTTTTTCAGAGGCACCCTTAAAATTTTCCCTAATTCTCATGTTTGGGTACTCAATTGGCTTGTAGTTCATCATATCATCCCCAAAATGATGGAAAGATTGAGGTAGTAAACAAATGTTTGGAGGGGTATCTATGATGCTTTACTTCAGATAAGCAGAAGAGATGGGTTAAGTGGCTACCACTTGCAAAATGGTGTTATAACACTTCATTTCACACTTCATCCAAAATTTCCCCATTCCTAGCATTATATGGTTACCATCCACCATCCTTCACTTCTAATTTAAGGGTCTAGCCTAAAGTAAGGGAAAATGAGGATCAAATTCAGCACCAACATGAGGTTATCTCTATCCTAAAAGATAACTTTCTCATGAAAAAAACTATATGAAGAAACAAGTTGATCAACACTATAGTGTAACGAGTTTTGAAGTTAGGGACTTGGGTTTTGTTTGATTTTAGCCATATTAGCAACTATCCTTTTAAACAACAAAAAATATATAGCAAGATTTCAGCCAAATATTACTTATCAAGTGTTGAAAAAAATTGGCAGTGTGGCATATAAACTAGAGCTTCCTCATTCAATTAAAATACATCCAATTTTCCATGTTTCTTGTATAAAGAAGGTCATTGGAAGAAGGTGTCTTCTCAATCAGTATTACCAGATCTTGATGAAGAGGGATGTATCATCTTAGAATCAAAAGGAATTGTGCGGACATACACTAATAAGTTGGGAAAATATTCATCGCCAAGTATCTAATCAAATGGAAGAATTTGGACATTGAATATGCAACATGGGAAGATGACTCATTCTAGGAGAAGCATCTAGAGCTTACCAACATTCAGGAAAAAAATTCTTTCAAGGGGATAGGAATGATACACCTTTAACCTTAATTCATATATCGATATATGTATAGTTGACCTATGGCTAATATAATCTCTTATGATATCATATCATTACTATTTATGTTTTCATATGCTTAGTGGGTTGACCTTTGGTATTTTGATAGTATAGTAGGGTATATAAGAGTTATATAATATAATATGATCATCATATTGTTAACTTAAGACTTATTGTATGGTTTGGAGATATCCCCTCGAAGTGGCTAAGCTATTCTACTTGCATGTTGTGATCATTTATCTATAATTTGGTGTTATTTTGTGTTCTATTGTTGTGTATATTCAAATTTATCAAGTAATTTCATCACAATTATTAGTGCATTCCAAGTTTGAATATCAAGTTCTCATAAATAGGCTTTATAATAGAAGTATCTCATTCATTTTCATAAAATGTATAGTATGATAGATCATTAAATACTAATTCCAATACAACTAAAGGTTCAAGAAATGGAACCATTTTTCTTAAGATATCATTATTTCCATGTTCATAATACCAAACTATAGGAAAACCTAATTTGGTTTTAAAAACACCTACATAGCATGGAGGGATAACCCCAAGAGAGTAGTGTAAGGAAACAAGTTGGTTCCTACCATCCTATAACAATATGTGAATATCCTACATCGAGCTCAAGAAATCACTTGAATACATGTGTGTAAAGAATACATAGGCTATCTATCAAATCAATGTGAAAAACATCATGTATTAAGTAAAAAAATCTAGCCAAGAAAACTAGAACAAGTCTTGATTTTGTATTTTTTCTCATATATGATTTTTTGTATTATGTGGTTATTTTAATGTTTTCTAGTGTTTTAAATATAGAAGTATGTACAAGAAAGGGTATAACACAAGAGCTTTGTGTCGGGTTTGAAATCAATAATATCTAGCGGGTAAGATCCCCAAGTGGAGTGATGTGCATATTTGTATCCATTGTAATTGAATCAAATGTTTAGTATTGTAGATGAACAATATGTATGCTAGTAGAAACATCATGGCATGGTTGTTTGTTTGAAGTAGTTATGTCCAACGAATGTAAATTCTTTGATCATGGGGTTTCTTCCAGTAGTATAGGCATGACACCCTCAAATTTTAACATAGTAATATTGGTAATAAGAGGTTTACGTTGATTACTATCATGTCCAGGACATATAGTGATAGTCACAAAAGGGATGGCCTAGTTACCTAGATATCTTTAAGTATATCGTTGTCATAGAGATGGTGAAGTTAATAACTCAAGATCTAACAATTTAGATAGTAGTTCTTGTGGAGTGTTTATAATTTTTAGAATGGTGATAGAATGAACATTTGGTATAGGATCAAGTGTATTAATACCATGTTGGAGTGAGTCGAACTAACTATAGGATATGTATCATGAAAAGCCAATGTAATGTAAGTAGAAGTGTCTCGATGTAACATTTTTAATCCGAGAATGCCCATGACCAATATGTATGAAGAGAGATTAAAACATATATTCATCTTCATCGATAAGGTTAAAATTTAGTTTATGGAGGTTATCATCATGTAATTTCAATAGTTTCGATATCGTTATCTAAGGAATTGTCATCATTTTCATGGAGTGTGCATCTATACTTAGTTAAAGTAGTGGTTGTAGCTGATTAGTTGTGTTAGAGTTGTGAATAGTTTTACATACAACATAGGTGGGAAATTTATTTATGGGTATAGTTGTTTTAGGGGAATGATAATGGGTATTTGAGAAGTAGAGTTTTCAACTTAGAAATATTTAAAGACTTATTAGTCAACAACCATAGTAAACTCACATCCTGTCTGTATAAATTTGAGACATTGGTGAAAAGTGGATGAGACATCTTGTATATAGCATGAATCTAAGTGTAGCCTAAAATGATATTGTAATTTAGATCTATGTGAATTCAAGGTATAATTTTCTATTTCTACTAATTCATTTTTATATTGTGATTTGGGAATTTGATCTCTAATCTACAATCATGTCTTCTTGACAATATGCCTCCACACTATATATTACTCATATTCGATAGCATCTTGTTGGTCAAGAGCCTCTTATATTGGTAACCATACAAAACCATTTCATTTTTTCTAGTTTTTAACCATCTTTTCCATAGTGAAATTTCATTTTTATTGTGTTAGAAGTATATTTAAGGTACGATGAAGGTTTCCTTCATCCAATAAAAGTATCCTTCCCTAGAAAGTATTGTCTCTACATTATACAAATGTGTTTGACAATAACATATTGTCTTGTAAAATGCATTTAGGGATTATATCCTAAAATGACGAATATGTCTATTTAAGTTTGTATTGATACATTTTTTTATTATTTTCATTTGTATACTTATCATTATATATTTACTATAATCACTTGGATGTTGATATGCTTTTGTTTCAATGTACTTTTTAGGTAAATGTACATTCTTGAGAGTTTTACCATGGTAGGAAAATGCAAACAATAGAGGGTTGGGTTTGGTTGTTGAGGATGAAGCCATTGTAGAGAGAGAAATGTTGGTGGTTTTGATCCAATTGGGTCATCAACCTACGATGTATACCAATTGACAATATAGAGGAGGTATTAAGCTCTAGGAAAGCTAGGCGGTTTCTCGGGGCACCTACTTATCAAGGGTAACTTTAATTCAAAGATTTCTCTTATTGTTAGTTACTCCTAGAACTTAGCATTAAAAAAATACATAAATATTAAATAATAATTATCCCATTTATTTATATTATTATATAATAATGTATAAAATTCATGTATACACATAATACTACATTGTAATTTTTTTACAAGTAAGAACAAATATGACATATTAATGTGTTCATATGAATTTGTTGGAACTATTACCTGCAATCTATGATGTAGCTCTAGATTATGCAGGAGTGTAATTTTTCTAGGGAAAGGTTCATGTATTTTTATAATGTAATTGGTGTAGCTAGTAGAGGCAAGTATAATTGAAGGAAATAAGTGTTTACTTCTTATTGGTAAGAAAATTTGTCGAGTGGACAAATTGGTGGATATCTTGCCAACACTCTGGGAATCTGAGTCCCTCTAGTTGAATGGTCTAGCTCCATGTTTGTTGCATGTGAAATTTTATTTTTTTGGTGACCTTATGGTCAGCGATCAATAGAGGCACTCCACTAACCCTGCAGAAAATGCTCACAATTGCTTGCAAAAGAGGACTTTTCTAGGAGAGCGGGAAAGGGAGTGAGAAAAAGAGAGGGGGATTAATGTTATAGGTAGAAAATCATATTCCTATACCCATTAACCAAAAAATTACAAACACACATAAATTTAGAAGAAAAACAATTATGAAAACAAAAACAAGACCAATTAAGATTTAGAGCACAAAGTTTCAGTAAATCTCCTAGCCAAAAAGGCATGAAACTCCTTCTTTCTTCATTGATGCTTGAGAAAAATTTTACATAGCAAGAATGGGAAGAACATAGAGATGATAAGTATATCAATTTCTATCTATTTTAATTTTTTTCTTTGCAAGGGATAATATCTCATGAACTCACAAAATTGACAACCCTTTGGAAAGAGAAAGTCATTACAATTTAGAGAATTAGAGGAGACACTTCGTCCACTCCCTACATGACATTTCATATGCCTTGAAAACTCCAAAAAAAATTCCATGATGAAGAAGATGAAAATACCTTTCCAAAAAGTCTAATTTTGTCAAATTTGGACAACTTGGGTGAAATATATGGCCATGTGGGTCCAGGGGGTTTAAAGAGGACCATGGGGTTCCCTGGGTGCTTTCATAGTCCGTAATTAACTATTTTTTCCTTTGGAATGTGGGTTTAAAGGTGGTTTGGAGAACTTGGTAAATGAGGGAAAAATTCTATCATTTCCTTATACCTTTACTTTCACCGATTTGATATATGGTTTTGCGTGTTTTTTAGCTTATCGGGTGTTGGTTGTAACTTAGGAACATGTTCCACCCAACCTTCGTTCCCCGCACCCAGATTCTCTTGAAATTCTCGCTTCCTTGCAACACACCAAAATTTTTCCTATTCCTTCAACTTCATTCATTTTGTGGGTTAGCCTTGGATACGGGAACTCTCCCCTAGAAGAACTGTTTAGTTTTCACCTAGTTCCTCTACATCGTTTGACGTTTGCATTATGATAAACGTTTCTCCACCTTCTCCTTTATTACAGCTCCCAAGGTAGTGTAGTGAACTTCATCCCATAATGAACTTATTATTTTTGTTCCATTTTGTCTCAGTAACTCGTTTTCAGCCCTTGCAATACACTTGGCCCTTCGGTGTGTGTCTTGAACTTGAATGTAGGGAACTTCCATCCTCCAGGGAATCGCTCCTTCCGCATTTGGTTCTTTTGACAACTTCATTACCTACACAACACCGCACCCTTTGCAAAACTTTTTCATCAGGTCAATGGATCATAAGGGGAACCTTGTGCCTACGAGATTCATTCCACCCATTTCTAAAAACTCGACCTTCCCACAATATATCTGAAACCTTGGCTTTTCGGCTTTGTTGTGGCTCGACATATAATGTGAGGAACTAGTTTCATCGGCATTAGGCTCTTCCAAATCCTCTTTAATCCACAATACTATCCCCTTCACCAAAAAATCCTCCAATATGGATTGCTTTATTACATGCGAGGAATCGCTTACCCCATGGAGCTAGTTCCATGAGCTCTATTGGTTTCCACAATCCATTACATCTCCGCACTACACTTGATCCTTTGCAATTCGAGCCAAATCACTGCATGGGAACCCTGTGACCTCCGAGAACCAATTCCATGTGCACCTCCAAGATCCATAATACACCATAGAGCCCATTTTCTAAGTCTTTTAGTCTAAGTATGAAGCGAGGAGTTAGGAAAAAGAGAGTAGAGTGCCCCCAAAGCCAATTTTCTCCATTTTCTCAATTTTTTCTAAGTTTTGAACATTTTAATCCCTAAGAAAGGGAGGGAATGCATTAAAATAATTCCAACTACCTCAAACATGAAAAATACCTTATTTTTCTAGATTCTCCATTAAAGTTCCATCAAACTTGAGGGCTAGCTTAAAAAGACAGAACTCGAGCTCTTATATGAAGTTTTAGACACTTATTTATATGATTTTTCATGAAAAATACCTTTATAAAAGTATGATATGGGTCCTAGGCCTTGATTATTCTTTCAAATCTTTCAAAAACCTCATTTTTCTTGGGATCACTCGTTGTGCATGGAAAGAATGATCTACCTAGAAAAATGCATGGTGTTTTGGGTAAATCTGATTTCACCACCATGTAGGGGACTAAAAATTATTTCTAATGATATATTTTTGGGCTCACAACTCATTTTTAGCTCCCAGAATCACTTCTCAAATTTTAGGTACTCTTTTACGGTGCAAGCTCCTTGACCTCAAAAACCCACTTTCAGTGAACTGGCTCCTAAACCTCCAAAACTTCCCAGAATCTTCCTAAATTAGTTGTACAATGATTCTGGCTCCTAAATACACCTCCATGATGAATATAGGTCTTCGTCACTACTCCAATGATTGTACACTTATCTTGGAAAGGTTGATGAGAGCCCTTTCTAAGCTTGCTTGAAACCCACTTTGAGAGATGTTGCTCCAAAAGCACTTAAATGGTCTTGTTTTTCCTAAATCACCTATGGGGAATGATGAAACTCACAAATGGACCACTGGAGGGATAGGATATGAATTGACACTAAGGGGTAGGTTGATCTAGGGGTTTCGGAAAGGTATGACATAGAAAATTTTGACACTAGGGTATGGTTGTCCTAGTTTTCGGTGAATTTTCCAATGAAAAAACACGGGACAACATCTAGCTCTAGCTTAGGGACATGTTATGGATTGATCATAGCGAGGACATGACATGAGAAATCCCATAATCTCAACATTCATATTTGACCAGTGCCTTATCCATTGGGATACATCGAGTCACTTAAAAAGAGATATCTGGAGCAGTACATACACACACAAAAGAAAACACGTGACACATGAAAAGGAAAGAACATACATAACAGGAAAGGGAAACACACACCTAAAAATCATCTATAGTATAATGTGGGGACAACTTTGCTTTCATTATTTGTATAATTTGAGATATTTCCCATCTTAGGGAAACTCCAAGTTGTTCCATATAAATATGATAGATAGAAATAACTTTCTCCACATGGTTCATGAATCTGGAATGACCCAATCAACAACGAGTCAAACTTCTCATGACTAGCTTTCAGCTCCCTTCACTTGTCCTAGAATAGGAAAAGATCTCCAACTTTGAACTCCCAATCCTTTTCCTTCTTGTCAAACAATCTCTTCACCTTCAATTGATGAGATTTGATTCTATCTACTACCTTGCATCTATCTTATTTGAGCTTCTCTAGAAATAGAATCCTTTTATTAATAGCATCACGGTACTACATGTCATCCACTACCTAAAGAAACTTCAGCAACGGAATTTCTATCAGAATTGGAATCTCTTCCTTTATCCCATAGTGAAATTGAAATGGAGACATACAAATGGACTTCTTTGGTGTTATTCTATCTTCCCACAACACATCATATAGCTTTTTGTGTTGGCCTCTTTGATTTTCATCTACCAACTTGTGAAAGATGGTCACAATGTTTTTGTTACTAGACTCTTCTTGACCATTCCCTTGTAGGTAATATTTAAATGTGTGACTACGAGATTTTGTATCCATATAAAACTTAGTTCTCTCCTTAAAGATAAATATGTGGCGTTATCCACCATGATCTTCTAAGGTATACCAAAATGAACAATTAAATTCTCCTTGATGAAAATATCTGATTGTTTTAGTATTTACTTTCTTATTTAGGATGGCCTCCACCCACTTCATGAAATAATTTATCACCATGATAACATAGGGGTGACCCATGCTTGAATGATGATTTAGGGCTCCAATGAAGTCTAGACCCCACTTCTGAAATGGTTCTTCAATCGTCATTATCTTGAGAGGAAATGCACCAAGTTGTGGTCTCCCAAAAAAATGTTGGCATGCCTCGCACTTGGAAACCACTCCTGGGCATCTATAAATAGGGTTTCCTAATAATATCTACCACGAGAGGATCTGATGAGTTGTGACCATTACTGAGAAGTGTCCTTTGCATGCTTGATCATGATATGCTTTCAATAGTTTCTCATGTTGCCCTTTATCCACACATTTGAGAAAGAAACCATTGAATCCCCTCTTATAAAGTACATGGTTCTTGATGAAAAACTTGGCTTCCTTCAACTTGAGATTCCTTCTTTTTTATAGTCCGGATGGGGGAATTTTCCATAGGTCAAGAAGTAAGCAATTTCAATATACTACTCGTCCATCGTGCTCACAAAGAGGACTTGAGGCAACTATTTGAAACATTAGGGGCAATAACATTCTTTTTCACCATTATGAGCTTTGAGAGACTCATCTTTATCCATTAACCTACACAAACCTTTGCCTTTGATTAGGTTGGAAGGCCAGATCTCCAAATCATACTCCTAGATTCTTACTACCTAGTTGCCTTTTTTTGATCCTAGATCTTGTTGAGTGAGAATGGACTTGATAGTTGATCCTAGTACCATGACTATGGTGTGTGAGTTGAGGATATAGAACCAAAATTTATTCACTGTCTTGACTACTTTGTAGGCATGCTTCTCTAATTTATTATACTTCAATTCATGATTCTTCAGTGGTGAGCTCATGAAGGCAATAGGGGCTTCTAGACCTTCCTCATTCTTCTACACTAAGATGGTTGATATCATATGTTCTGAAGCATAGCAATATAGGATGAAATATTTATCAAAATCTGGTCACACCAAAGTGGGGGCCTTTGTTATTGCTTCCTTTATTGCCTCAAACACCATATTTCCTTCTTTGTTCCATTTGAAATTATCCTGTGGCTTCATCATGACGATTATGTGTTTAGTCAATTCATTGAAATATGGGACAAAGCACTGGAGGAAATTGACCTTACCAAAGAAGCAATGTACTCCCTTTTTACTAATAGGCAATGAAAGATCTTGAATAGCCTTTATTCTTTCAATATGAATTTTTCTCCATCCTTGTTCAATATGTGTCCGAGGAATTTACCCTCCATGACTCCAAATATGCACTTATTAGGATTTAGGGATATGTCATGCTTTCTCCACCTCATGAGTACTTACTTAAAATGGTGAATATAGTCTCCTCTCTTCTTTGAGAATATTGTGAGGTTGTCAATGTATATCACAATACAATGCTTTAAGTATTTGAATACCAAATACATCACTCTCTGTAAATTTTCTCCCGTATTGATTAGGCTGAAAGGAATTTTGTTGTATGTAAAATTTCCTCGAGGTGTAGTGAAGTCCATCTTGGTTCTATGTCCCTCTGCTACTTCAATTTGATTTTACCCAAGAATCCATTAAGTAGAGAGAGTATTTTGGATCCAGTGACCACTTGCAAGATATGGTCCATGTTTGGGAGTGGAAAGTTATCCTTTAGGGAGTCTTGGTTCAAGTTGGGAAAATCCACATAGATCCTTATTTTCCCATTCTTATTTCACACTGGAATGATGTTTGTTACACATGTGGATTGGTGGATGGGAAATATGATTCTTGCGTTCAACATCTTATGTACCTCTTATTTGATTGTAACTACTATATTTGGGTTATATGGCCTCTACTTCTTCTTGAAAGGCTTTACTTCTGGCTTCAAGGGAATGGAGTAATTCATTTCTTTTGGCTAGAAATATTTGATCTCGTCATATGAATAAGCCAAGAAATATGAGTATCTCTTCAACAACCAGATGAATATTCTTTTATCCTCAGGAGAGAAACATTTTCCTATGTTTACTATTCTAGGTTGTTCGTGGTACTAATGTTCTCTGTCTCAAACTTAGCAAAGTGCACCTTAATTATTCCTTGGCTCTATATTTTATTAATTGATCATGCTTATCAAATAGATATTATAATGACACTAGGCCTTTAGGAATTTTTTTTCCTTTCAATTTGATTACTCCTTCCTCATCCATTCCTTTAATTCATTTTTTCTCTTCTTCTTCTTCTACGGACTCCTGTGAGGATTCTCACTTCCTTCAAATAAAAGACTACTAAAATTATCCTTTTGTTCCAAGAAGGAAAGGAGTTGAATATCATCATTAAATACCGCCAATGATTCACATTTTCTAGTACACTAGGCCGAAAACCATCTCCACAATCACCTTGTCTTTTTTGAAAGATGGATGAGGCACCACCAAGGGGGTTGAAAGATCTTTCCTTTTTCTCTTGAGGGATAGATTGGATAGAAAAATCATCAAAATATTCAATGAAATCCCATACTCTATTCATATAATGCCAAAATCTTAAATTCTTCACTGATATTGGTCTCTTACTTATTTAACTATTACTTCTACATCTTTGAGATACTTTGTCTTCTTGATGCCCATAGACTCAGCAACATCCATCTCGATGAGGATAGCCTTGTATTATCTATTATTATTGGTATTTTTGAATTACATCTTGTATGAAAATGGAACTAATTCACCTGATGGGGAAATCAAGACAACATCGGCCCCAGACCCCACGCTTGAATGGATTCCATCAAACTCCATGGTCCATAGTTGATCTTCTTTATCTTTGATGAGAAAAGGAAATTTTTCATCCCTCTCGATGTGAGGAAATAATTCCCCATTCCTTTATCTTGAAACAAAATATTTTCCCTTGGTTTATCTAACTTTCAAACCTTAGATTTCATATTACGCATAAGCAATAGATTTTTCATCTGTCCATTCAATGGGATGGTCATGGAGGACCAATCCATTTTAATCTCTCCGCCCAAGTCTCTAAAAAATATTATACTTAACAACATGCCAAAATGTTCTATAATAGCGAGTGTTGTCATGCAAATGTGCAACAAGGAAATTGACAATTTCTTAGCACGACAATTATACCCCTAAGCTGAAATTTTCATCTCTTATCATTCCCAGGCACCCCAAGTCTATATAGTTAGTCCAGTAACCTCCTAATTGGTGCTAATTCATTCCCCTAGGTGATTTAGGAAATTCAAATCAACCCCTAGGTGATTTTAGGATTCCATCAAAAGATGTTATCTTCTGGCAGTATTGGGAAGGGCTATCATTGGCCTTCCTAGGACTGGATCAACCCTCCTAGAGTGGAAAAGAAGGGCATAATTCAACATGGATTTGAATTGAATACCTTAGAACATCATGGAAATTATTTTGGAAGGTTTGGGGAAGTTCTGAAAGACTTGGAGTAGTCTGAGTAAAAACAGGGTTCACAAGCCTAGGTAGTACACGAGGCCTAAAAGCAGTTGTTGAGCTTCGAAGGTGATTCCGGGAGCTCCAGATGGAGTTAAAAGTAAAACAAAACATCAACAAAAATATGATTACAAGACCTATATGATGGTGAAATCATATTTTTCACAACACCTTGGTGCTTAGGATTTCTGAGGAAAATTTTCTCGAGGCACAAGTGGCATCTCGAGATCAAATTCATATTTTCAGGATCAAATGGATGAATCAATACATGAGACCCCATCATTGGAATTAAAATTATATTTCCAGTCAGGATCATATAAAATTTCACTATAAAATTCCACCGAGAGCTCAAGCTATCATCGTTCCAAGTCACCCTCTTAGAGACACTCTAGGAGTTAGTCAATTTTGGGAGGACACATGTCACCACCAAGCACGGCGGGATTTAATGTCCCCGAAATCCCTAAGGTCAGGTACATCGACCCTTGAAAAATGTGCCCAGCCCTTATAGGGAGTCTTTTGGTCACCCATGTGACCAACTTTAAGCCCCAAAGTGCATTTTTGGAGTGCTGATCTCCATTCCGTCGGATCGAGGACACGTGTCACTCCGGGACCATCATGGAATTTTATCTCCCTCATGTCCCTTTGAGGTGAGGGATACCAAGCATGAAAAAAATTTCCCAACCCCTATGGGGAGTCTTTTGGTCACCCACGTGACCGGTTTTAACCCCAGGTGCATTTTTCAAGCAAATCCCCTGTCGTCGGATCAAGGACACGTGTCGTCCTCTTGACCACCATGGAAATTAATGTCCCTCACATCCCTAAGGTGAGGGATGTCAGGGACACAAAAATGTGCCCAACCCCTCCATGTGAATTTTTTTGAAAATTTAAATCCAGCACTTAGTTGTTTTCTTCCTCTCATTTCTCCTCCACAGCTCCTCACCATGCCATGGCTTTGCTCAAGCTTGTTCAGACACCCGGTCCGCCATTATTGATCTCGAACCAGCTCCATCATGATCACCAAAATCTCCACACCATGAATGCATAGAAATATGTAGGCCTCAGATAAAAATGGAGTGAAATGACAAAGAACGAAGAGAAAATGGATATTTTTTGCTAGATAACTACGAAGCCACCCGATCAAAAAATCCTCATATCTTACAAAGTACAAGTCAGACCGAGATGTCATCTTTTGCAAACTTTCACATTTTGCAAGACAATTAAGATGCAAAAAAAGAGGTCAAATGGTTCCCATAATCATTAGCTCCAACAAAATCCTCACTTCGTGCACCAACTCACATGCATCATATTTCCCATCAATCCGGTAATGGAAACAAACTAAAAACTTACACATGGGCTCTAAATAAAAAACCTATCACAATGGTTTTTTTTTGTGGTAAATGGAGACAAAAACCAGACCTGAAAATTTCAAGCTCCATTAATGGCCACCATGGTAGCTCCATGCCCGAAGCCACTGCTAGGTAAAAATTTCAAAATTTATTTCCAATCATTCTAGTGGGAAAAACTAAGTGAAATTTGGAGGGTGTGATCGTAATAACAAGACAAGTCTAGAAAATTATGTTCCATCACAAATCAAACCTTTGGAAACACACTTTCTAAAAATAGTAAGTTTTCTATATAGACTTGTTATGTTTGGAAATTCATCATCAAAAGTAGTTGAGACAAAGGCAGTAGACATTAAAGATCACGAGGAAGCCAAAATGAGTGTTCAGAGAAGAAAACAGTGAAAATGACCACTTACTAAAAATATTAAGTCCCTTATATGGGTGCTTACTAAAAATAGTAAGTCACCCCAAAGAAGTGGTTGAGGCAAGGGTAGTGTGTGCAGGATAAAATGAGGGAGTTCATCACATCATGATGGTCGAGAAGAGGCAAAAATCACCTCTCACTAAAAATAGTACATCATTCACAGGTTGGGATTTGTGGTCATCAACGGAACAGTTCACTCAACTTGGAAAGCATTCATGTGTTGATTTGAAGGAGTTTCATAGAGTGCAAGGAGTTCAAAGATTCAGAGTTTCACTACATTTGGATTTTTCCATCAACAAGTATCAATGGACTTCATTGGGAAACATCTTCTCCTCTTCTCTTTTCCCTCTCCCCCAAATTTATCTCCCTTCAAATGTTTTAATTCTTAATTGGGGTTTGCACTTTTAGATATACCTTTAAGTCACTTAACATGGTGACTTTAGAAACATAATGTAAATTAAGTCACCTTTATTTAATAAAAGGGACTTAAATATTTTGTAGGAATATGAATAGTCTAAAGTTAGGAATAAGGCATATGGAGGGTCATGAAGAAGACGAAGAGTCAAGTCTATTCTATAAATTGTAAAGCCATTCCCATCTCAAGGGGTTGGTCATTAATTTTGTAAGCTCAAGAGTGCATTCTACCTTGAGAGAACAAAGGAGATAGCCAAATTATTCCTTTCCCCCACTCTCTCTTTTTCCTCCATTCTCATACTATGTACAACTTGGTTTAAGCAATCAATACAAGAAGGAGTTTTGAGCCTTTTTTACTAAGGGGTTTATTGAGACTTTGTGATCATAAATTCCATTTGGTCTTGTTGTTATGCGTAGATTTGTTTCCTCCTAATTATAATGCATGTGATAAAACTTCTAATTGATGTATGTAGGAATATGATTTTCTACCTGCAACATTAGTTCTCCTATCTAATTTCTCACTCCCCTTTCCCACTCTTCAAACAAATTTCTCTCTTGCAAGTATTTGTAAGCTTTGCCACTGGGTTAGTGGATTGTCTCTGTTGGATCCCGGTCGAAAGGCCACCACATAAATTCACCTTTTCATGTGCATGCATATATGAAAGTTGCACTAGTTAAGTAGAGTGACTTAGATTCCCAGGGTGTTGGTAAGAAATCCACAAGTTTGTCCACCCGAAAAATTTCTCGTCAACAATCCGCCACGTAATTGTGAGCACCACTTTCTTCTCTGGAAATTTGGCCGGGGAAACCTATCCATCCTTTATTCTACCCACCAACAGTACTTCTTTGGATTCCATGGAAGAGAAAGATCCATTAACATGAGTCAAGGTAAGTCCTAAGGCATTGGCTACCTTGATGGGCATGACATTGTTAGAGGCTCTAAAGTCTATGATGCAGTTATTGAGTTGGTAACCTTTAACTAGAAGGGATAGGTAGAAGGGTTCTACCTTGTTGGTATTTTATGCATTAAGTGCCAGCATGTTTTGGAAAAGATGTGTAGATGGTGTGGGTAGTATACCTTTAGATGTTGGATTTATAGCATTAGGCTTTGGAATTCTACTTTTGATGACATCAATGAATATTTTGAACTGATCGAGTGTCATTAGATGAAGGATTGACTTTAGAAATAGGTTTTGAACTAGGGGAGGTACCAGAGGACTAAATTTTCATGGTAAAAGGATTCTTGATTGTTAGTGGGTCTGGTTTCTCCTTGGCCTAATCCATCAATGGTGGGAGTGGGGATCCCTTGTTAATGATTTTTTCTATGGAACTTTAATAGGAAGATATTCCTTCTTCTTGGCTGCAGCTAACGAGGATGAAGATCCTTTCTTTAATTGGGAATGAGTGACCATTGCACATGAGAATTTTGGTACTTCCTAGTCATCTTCATCTTCACTTTCTGAGACATATTCAATGAGGCCATTTTGAGTATCACCATCAACCTCTTCAATTTCAAGAATGTTTCCATCATCACCTTCTTCCTCTTCTTTTGGTTCTTCTACTTATACTTCCTCCTTTGGATATTCAGTATTGCATGTTGCAGACTTGATTGGTGGTGCTTTAAGGACAAGGTGAAGAGGAGGTGGAGTTATCTTTGGCCTATTTGGAGGATTAGTATTCTTTGGTACATTCCTCATAGTGATATGGGATAGTTTCTTCTTCATAGAAATCATGTCATTAGCCATTTTTGAATTATTGTATCAATGGTAGTATAACTGGAACTTTGACCTTTCTATTTTCCATTGGGATTCTTTAGTTTTCTAGACAAAATCAGATTATCTTTTGTTTCAATGGCATAATCTTGGGCCTATTTCAACACCTTGGACTGTGATCTCTTAAAAATAAGCCCAACTTCAAGAAGTTAAGCACTAATGAAGAATCTTTTCAAATTGTTTTCTGAGTGCATGGCATCAACAGGAATCCTCTTGAGTACTCTGTTGTATTTTTCTATGAAATATCTCATGCCTTCGTTTGATTCTTTCTTTATGTGTATCAGTTATACTAAGAGATCTTTAAATATTCCATAGAATTGAATTTATCTTGAAATAATTTTCTTATATCATCCTAACAAGTGATAGACCTTTTTGGTAGAAGATAAAACCATTCGACCTCCTTGTCTTACAAATATTCTACAAACAATCTAACAAATACGTCTTCATGTTCGACACCCAACACACTACATGTTGTGATGAATTCCACTACATGTTCTTTAGGGAGCTAGGAACCATCTCCTCTAAACTTCAGAAATATTTTCTTCGATCCTCATGGTAGCTCATGGAGTGGTTGCAAAAGTGCAAGTGGGCCGGTATTTCTCTCCCAGTTACAATTGGTTGGACTCTTTCCTCATATGCCATTTCTTCTTCAGTTTCTTCTTCAAACCTTACTCTATCTGTGGCTAGGGTTGTGGCTCTTATGTCTACTCTTGCTTGAGCTCTTTCTATTTCTTTAATGTTGGCCCTTATTTCAGCTTCATCTCTTGCTCTAGCTTCTTCTTTAGTCTCTACGTCGGTGAAGTCTTCAAGATTTTTGTTTATATACGAAACTAATGTCCAATGGATTAACAACACTTGGGTTGCCTGTGAGAGAAGTTTTTAGATGAAGGGGAGACCTTGAATTTTTATTATCTCTTGTCTTTGATAAATCTCTTCAAAAATGAGATGGGTTTGTCCTTCTTGCTTTTGTGGCGAGTAAAGCTTCTATCCTCCAACTTGGAGATTTAAGCTCTTTTTGTGGTGCTTGAACTTGTCTCGCTCTTTTTAATTCAATAGAATTTTCTTCTTCAAGATCCAACACTTTTTTGGCTATGAATTATTTTGTAAAAATTTCTCTATTGTGTCGAGATAACTTCTCTCAAATCCAAAACGATGTCTTTTTAATATGAAATAATAATACGAGCCTTTGGAGAGGAGGGTTTCTCATAATAGCCATGGTTAAGTGACATAGGATTCATGTGACTCTTTAAATTCCAAATTTTGTTTTTGATTTTTTTCCTATTTTCTTGAGGTTGTATTTGGGTGCGAATCGCCAAGTCTACCCCATAGTGGGCACCAAAAACTGTTGGCGAGAAAATTTATCGGTTGGAAAAATTGGTGAATATCTTGTCGACTCTCTGGGAATCTATGTCCCTCTACTTGAATGGTGTAGCTCCGTGTTTGTATGTGCATGTGAAATTTTAATTTTTGGTGGCCTTACAGCTGGGGATCCAACAGGGAACTCCAATGAACTCATGGAAAATGCTCACAATTGCTTGCAAGAGAGGAATTTTCTAGGAGATTGGGAAAGGGAGTGAGAAAAGAGAGGGAGATTAATGTTTTAGGTAGAAAATCATATTCCTATACCCATTAATCAGAAAATTCCAACACACATAAATTTAGAAGAAAAATAATTATGCAAATGGCAACAAGACCAGTTAAGATTTAGAGCACAAATTTTCATAAATCTCCCAATCAAAAAGGCATGAAAAATTATACATAGAAAGAATGGGAAGAACATAGAGATGAGAAGTAGAAGAATTTCTATCTATTTTCTTCTTCACAAGGGATAATCTCTCATGAACTCACAAAATTGACAACCTTTTGGAAAGAGGATGTCATTACAATTTATAGAATTAGAGGAGACTCTTATTTTAATCCATACATGACCTTTCATATGCCTTGAAAACTCCATATTTTTTGTTGCCATGATGTAGAAAACAAAAATGAATTTCCAAAAAGTCCATTTTTTCAAATTTAAACAACCTGGGTGAAATATATGGCCATGCAGGTTCAAGGGGGTCAAGGAGGAACACAAGTTCCGTAAGTGCTTCCACATCCACAGTTAACTTTTTTCCTTTGGCTTGCTGGTGTAAAGGTGGTGTAGAGAACTTGGTGAATGAGGGTACAATTCTATCATTTTGTTAAACCACCACTTTCATCGATTTGATCTATGGTTTTCGTATTTGTTAACTTATTGGGTGATAAGTGAAACTTAGGAACTTCTTCCATCCAACCTTTATTCCCCCACACCCTATTCTCTCCACATTCTACTTCCCTACAACACACTATCTCTTTTCCTTTTCCTATCACTTCATTCATTTTGTGGGTTGGCCTTGGATGTGGGGAAATCTCCCCCTGGAGGAACTTTTTGTTTTCACTTGGTTCCTTCATATCGTTTGACGTCTGCATTATGATAAACCCCACTCCACCTCCTTTATAATGGCTCCCAAGATAGATCGGGAACTTTGACCCACAATTAACTTGTTCCTTGTGTTCTATTTATGTCTGCAACTCCTTCCTACTGTAATACACTTAGACCTTTTTTGTGGCTTGAACTCAAATGCGGGAAATTCCATCCTTCATGAATTATTCCTTGTGCATTTGGATCTTCCAACCCCTTTACTTCCTACACAACACTAAACCCTTTTCCAAAATTCTTAGATCAAATAAATGGATCATGTGAGGAACCTTCTTCTTGGGAGAACCGTTCCACATGTTCTTGAAAACTCGACCGACCCCATGATATACTAAAACCTTGGCTTTTTGGCTTTGTTGTGGCATGACATACGATGCGAGAGAACTAGTTCTGGTAGAACTATTTTTTTAGCCTTATGTTCTCCCAAATCCCCTTTACTCCGCAACACTATCCCCTTCACCTAAAAATCCTCCAATGTGGGCATGCAAGTCCCCTGTGGGGAACCACTTACCCTGTGGAACTAGTTCAATGAGTTCCATTGGTTCCCACAATCCATTGTGTCTTTGCACTACACTTGATCGTTTGCATTTCGGGCCAAAGCACTCCATGGGGAACTGTGACCTCCAAGAGCTAGTTCCATGCACACGTCTAAGATATACAATACACCATAGAGCCCATTTTTCAACTTCCTCCAAATTTTCTAATTCTTTTGGGCTAAATATGAACTAAGGAGTTAGGCGAAAAGAGAGTAGAGGGCCCCCAAATCCAATTTTCCCATTTTTATTAATTTTTCCTAAGTGTTAAACATTTTAAGCCCTGAGAAAAGGAGAGAAGTGCATAAAAATAAATCCAAGTTCCTCAAACATGAAAAATGCCTAATTTTTCCAAATTCTCCATTAAAGCGCATCAAACTTTAGGGCCATCTTGAAAAGACCATAACTCGAGATCTTGTATGAATTTTACATGCTTCTTATATGATTTTGCATGGAAAATAACTTTAGAGAAGGATGGGATGGTTCCCATTCCTTTATTATGCTTAAAACCATTTTAAAAACTTATTTTTCTCGGGATATCTTGTTATACATAGAAAGAATGAGTTTCCTAGAAAAATGCATGGTGCTTTTGGTAACTCTAATTTCACCACCATGTAGGGGACTGAAAATGATTTCCAATGATATATTTTGGGATCATAACTCATTTTGGAGATCCGAGATCACTTCTCAAATTTTAGGTATTATTTTATGGTGCAAGCTCCTTCGGCCTCAAAAACCCACTTTTAGTGAACTGACTCGTAAATCTTCAAAACTTCCTAAAATCTTCCTAAATTATTTACACAATGATTCTCACTCATTAATACATGTCCTTCATGAATATAGGTCCTCATAATTGCTCTGGTGACTATACACTTATCTTAGAAATGTTGATGAGAACCCTTTCTAAGCTTGCTTGAAAACCCACTTTGAAAGACATTGCTCCAAAATCACTTGAATGATCTTGTTTTTCCTAAATAACCTACAGGAAATTATGACACTTACAAATGGATGACTGGATGAACAGGATAGTACTTGACACCGAGGGTAGGTTGATCTAAGGGGTGTCTGGAAAGGTATGACATAGAAAAAAATTGACACTAGGGTATGGTTGCCCTATTTTCGGGTGAATTTTGCCCATGCAAAAACATAAGACAACACTTCTCTATTCCTATTTTTGGGTAAATGCCTATTATTTTGTATGGAATAATTGGTAGGCCTAGTCAAAATACCACTTTTCACAAACCATGGTGGCTACATAAGCATTTTTATTACTTTGTAAAAAAAAGGTTTCTTTGTTCAAGTTGGAGTCTCATCACAAACTTGATATTGGTATATCATACTTTGCAAGAAGTTGTGTATAAAAATTATATTTTTTCATTCTAAGCACCTCCTACTATCAAATATCTCCATCCCTTAAATATTTCTTGTCCTTATGTGATAACTATTTATTTTCCTTATGTGATAATTTTATGGGTTATTTTTATACTTTTTACATAGTGGTTTCTCTAAATTTGTGATTTATTATGATCTCAATGCAAATTTCAAAATACGAGAATGAAGGTAGCTTTTATTTGTTTTCTTGATGAGAAAAATTATTAAATAAAACTTTGAGAAGTGTGTCTACTCCAATTATTACATAAATTTTTCGTAACCTTTAATCCGGATTCGAATGCATTATGAGAGTGATGGGGTGTAAATATTTATACTTTAAGGATGCCAATAAGGGAGGTTACTATAAACTTAGAGAATGTGTAGAGGATCATATAGTTGTCTATTATGGGAATACATGTGAAGATTGGAAATAAATTTTTTTAGAATATGGCACACCAATATTTTATGGGTGGCATACAAGTTAAATGATGGTCAACAAGATTTTGCATTATTGTTGGGTGATATTGTGAGATCCATTGTCCCATAGTGAATTTGTAGGTATGAACTATAGACACTCAAAGTTGGTAATTTATCCTTTAATATCTCTCTCTTGCATGACTTTTCAAGATCTACACAATGCTTTATCATTCAATCATAAAATATTTATTATCCATAGCATTTTTCTATCCTTGGGGATATTTCTCAAAATCTAACTCTCTTGTCACTAAATCTAGGTATGGTACTACATAGAATAGGTTGAGGCCATATTATGGTATGGACCGGCCTATACACTCTCATCCCCTCTCTTATAAATACTTTTTCTTAAATTTAATATCTTATGTGCATCATTTCGTATTCCCTCAATTGACCTCAAAGTGATACCCGACCTTCGAAGCCTAGATAAGCAAGTAAAATGCACTACATAACTCACATGGAATTCTAAAACATTCTTATTGAAAAATATCAACACTAAACCACTCAAGGATCTCCTAAATATTCTTTAAGTAGATGCACATATTTTTAAAAAACCACCACAAAGGTTTGAAGCACTCAAACCAGGTTCAAGAGTCTAGCTTCCTCGATTACCAAGTATTCAAATGTTCTAGAGTTACATCTTAGCAAGATTAAGTCACAAAATCATTTCCATTTTTATTAATAAATAAAGGGAAATAGTTTTATATTTTTAATCACATCACACCACACTACTACCAAGTTGGATACATTTATATTATATCTATAATGACACCTAGTATTCTTTGTGTCAATATATGTGACAAAAATATAAGGTTTGGCTTAGATTTCATACACTACTTGCATCAACACTAAGAAAGCTACATAAGGCTTACTCCCACTCAAAGGGATATAGTGTAGTGCTTCGAGTTTTTGAGAAGGGGTCAATCGCTAGGGTCATTCCATTCTCACCCACACATGGATTTCTCCTTTTGTTATATAATCATTTCATGAATTTTTTTACACATATCTAATATTTTCCAGTTGTTATAAGTTATTATAGATGGTCTCGAAGGTGTGAAAAAATAGCAATAGATATTGATAACCATTTCTAAACCAGTGATAAGAAAACAAAGTTATACATCTCAACCACTTGTAGGTTTTAATTCATGTAAACTATGACTAGACCATACTATGCCCTATCCATATATGTATAGTTTTCTATAGGAAATGTTTCTAGGAACAACCTTAAGAATAAAGAACTTGCAAGTTAAAATCAGATTTTTTAGCTAGTTTGCAAACCCAAATCACTTATGTACTTATAGACACTAAAATTTGGTAGTTTTTCCTTATGCAATTCCAAGTTTGACCATGTATCCTTGCTAATACAAATGCTCACATTTGGAATCTTATCTCTTTATCTCTCTAGATCTTTTACAACTTTCTTATATTTACGAGTCTACTATTTTTTTAATTCTAAGAATATAATTTAATTATTGGAGCATAAAACATATGAAATTCATGGTGAAAATTTCAGTTTATTTTTTAATCTCTTTGGTTTATAAACATATGCAAGTGTTAAGATGTAGAGTCCGATCTTGGATGACTTATATCGTCTTACCCCTTCACAATCACCAACTCTAATTTCAATTTGAAACCATTCTTTGGGTCATTTCATCTCCATATGGTTGGCCTTAATAGAATATTTCACCTAGGGAAATCTATATGAGTGAGTCAATATCACTTTACAACTCACTCCGACATTCTCACAAGATATTATTGCAAATATCATTCCAAAATCACTCAAAGGGTTCCCAAATCTTCCTAAATCAAGCGCACATCATCTAGATCAGTCCATAATATAATAATGAAACACTTAACCAGGTCAAGGAGTCCATCTTCATCCATTTTAAGCATGTAAAGATCATTGAACCATATAATAACAAGAGAAAATTCACTCCAAGCATTGTGTTAGCTAGATTTTCGCACGCACGATTGAAAACCTAGCGGTCGTATGAGATAAATCTCCCTCATTTACCAGTGAGGCTCTCATGTAAGATTTTGTCATTTACATGTCCTAATATCTATTTTTTGGTATTAATTTAACTATGTAGCTCATGAACCATAGCTAGATGGTTTCTGACAAGTAAGCAAATCGTAAGAGAAAATATATATATGTAGAAGAGGAAAATAATAAAGAGCAGGAAGAAAGGAGGGAAGATGTGTAACCCAATCAATAGTTCATAGAGTTGATTACATGCACATAGATAAAAAAATAGATCTTTAAATACATAATTTAAAGAAAAGGATAGTTTCAGATCAAATCTATAATAACGCAAACTTTATGAATAGATCTAGAAAGAAATAAGAAGCAAAATGCACCATTGACACAAAGTTCTCCAGAAATATCTTCTCTATTCCTCTTCTTGCATAAATATATCAAGGTTTTCAGCTCAAAGTATGGAACACAAGAATGCTGATTACAAATTCCCATCCTTTAACTCATAGGTTCTTCCTCTACTTATAGTGTGTAGAGGGGAAATTACAAATGGGAAACAGTAACTGAACTAGAACATGAAGAAATAGTAAAGGGAACATTTGGCACTCATATTCCTAGAATTTCTCTCTTAGTGCCATGCATCAGAAGTTTAAGCCAAAATTGTGCACATCTATCACCTATCTTAAAAAATCCTTCCAAGTAACTTAAAGTAATGTTTTTTAAACAAATAACTTTAATTTTACATTTTCATCCTGGGAACATAAGAAATAAGAGAAGAAAGAAAAGAAGAATGAAGTTCTACCATATGTAACACCTATACTCTATTTTTGTTATGATATTGAATACACTTGTCAAACATGTAATTCAACATCTTCCCATCCTGTTTTAACAATAGCATCTCTCTATTTTGAATCTGCAGCAGAACCCTCGGACAAATGAGTAGTGTTAGCCTTTACCTTCTCTAAAGCAAACCCATATCCTTCAACATATGCCTAAAGATTTATGAGCCTTCCAATTGAATCCATCATGAAAGGCATGGTGGCTTCATCAACTTCTTTCTGCAAAACAGAATAAATTCCTCATGGGAAGCAAGTAATTCATCTAGAATGCTCTCGGCACTTCTCCCATCTTACTCTCTAGAACCGCATCCTTTTCAGCATGAGATTGAGGATCTCTACGTGGAAGGAAACTTAAATTTCTAACTGCTTCCCCTTTTCCATCAATCCACCAGGAACAATTTGTTATGCAATCAACACATCCTCTGGAAATGAGTGTATCTTAGCTAAAGTATCTAGATGACTTTTAGCAACTATGTTCTCATCTTCTATCTATGTCATCAGCTCCTTTAGCTGAGATATTGCCATGTGCATGTTCTCCAATTTAGTTGGTATTCGTTTGAATTGATCTGAAGCTTTGTGAATGTTTTTTTTTTTCACTGGGAAATAGCTTTGACCTTGTCCCCTGCATCTTCTACCTCTTACATCAGATGATTACTCACCTACTCATGTACTAGAATGGGCTGAGAGGAAGGTTTGGAAACCTTAGCAATGATCTCACATAGCTGGAACACCTACTTTTGAAGCTTGGATCTCTCAGCCTTCTCTTTGTCAAGCTTAAGGAATAAAGCGTTCATTAGTGTCTGTGTATCCTGCTTTAATCCTTTTGTGGTAGTTTGACCTATTGGCACTTTGGTCACTACTATATCAGCTGCCATGATCTCTCCCTTGTGCTTTCCTTTTTTAGCACTAATAACTCAATGAACTTTTGTCTTGATTCCTCAATTGGAAACTTTGGGCCTTCTATCTCTTCTGTCCAAACTCGGGAGCACTGAAAGTCATGTTCCTCCAGTTGATCTTCTCCTAGCTTCTAGAATTTTCTCGCAAATCTAACCATGATGAAAAATTACTTCTCACGGAATGGCAAGTCACCAAGTGCACCAGCATCTCATGCTCGATTCTTATCTATCCAAATTTTCCATTGTGTTATGATGACCACCCTCTAAATTATCCAAAGATAATGCTTTTCAAACTCCACCATTTGGTATTTTAACTTCTCTCGCATGGAGAGGTGAAGATCCGAGTGGTTGAGGAGAAAATACAAATAACACTAGATTCAACGGAGGAACAAAAATATCTCTCTAAGGTGTTAGGGTTGTCGAGGTGCTATGAGTTGATATCTTTGGAGAAGATGTAACTAGCACGATAGTTTTAGATTTGGCCTTCTCCTACATGTGAGAATTCTTTTGAACCTTAAGCTTCTCTAGCCTTCTATTGTTTTCACCTTTGTGCTTCCTTTTGTTGGAGTCTTCCGTGGTAAAGTTTCATGTGATCTGATTCATCAAATCTTCATCTAGGCAATACCCCTTTGTCAACAACCAATTTAAAGTGTTAACCAGAACTACGGAAGATCTTTCTTCAATAATTTGGTAGCCGCCAATGTTTTCCTAAAGATCAGCTTTATCCCCTCCCATCTGATGATACAATTCAAGTATCACATGGCCATCATTTGCGACATCTGCAGGTATCCATGCCAAACCATAATCAAACACGTGTTGCACCGATAACCTACTAAATTCTTTCTTTCGAATTCATACTTGTTTCTACACTTCATCCAGGAAGTCTTCCAACGAAGGCACGTGTGAGTATTCCTGGGATATTTTCTTCCTCACTACCCCATATGGGTCAAAGTTCAGCCATTTGGGAAGAACTCGGGCTCATACTCAGAAAACATTTCAGCTTTGACTCCTCTAGCTTTGTGGATGCTCTACCAGCTATAATAACCCACTGTGACTAGAAAGAAACCCGTAGACTTTTTCCACTTTGATTATAAGGCATGCATCTCCATGAGTTTTCTACACAACTCCATGATGACCCACTCGTCATTTGGATACCTCGGAAACTTTACTAGTTCTCCCAAAAATTTGGTTACCCTAAGATAGGTGAAGTCTGTAAACTGGATGAAAATACAGTCATGCTGGGATATAGCTTCCCAAGCTTCTTTGCTTACCCTGTTGCTCTTCATATCACTATTTAATTTTCAAATGAATTCATAGAAGAACCCATCGCTAACCGCTTTATAATCTTTGTGGCATTCAGGAAATCTCAACTGTGGGTAGCACTCAAAACTAGGATATTTCGCCAGTACACCCCGTCTATCCATCTTGGAAAATATACCCTACGAGGTTGTTGCATATACCATGTATGAATTCATTTTGAAGTTGTACATCCGCCTCACACTCTAGAGTTTCACACCGATGTTGGCACTGATGATCTATTCTCAATTGATTATCGAATCACCTATGTTGATCTCAATGGTCCTCACGAAAGCATACATCCATGAGGGAAGTTGTGAGTATTAGATTCTCCACTTAAACCGCAAAGTAATTTAGTAAAATCATCCACCTCTCGCACCAAACTCTGGATCACAAAAGAGTCCTCGAGAACTTGGATGGAGACACGATATTCTTCATATATCTATTTTTCATTATGTACATGCAATCTTCTTTGTGTTTCTCCCATATGTTGCCTTCATCCAAAGCATGCTAATTGAAATCACCGTCGTTTGTGTCGAATCTTCATAAAATAATTAATAAACTGTGCATCCAACCTGATTATTGTATTTCCCATAGTGTCGAGGATGATGTGATCTTGCACACTCCATAACAAATTTGGGCAATTGAGTTGTGACTAGGAATCCCGATGCTTGAATAATTCCATTAATTTTTATTGCCGCATGAGAAATGTCTTTCCGGCCATGGATCCATCAATTATTTAAGAGATGAGTTTAGGGCCTATTTTTGTGTCATTTATATCAACAAATATGGATGCTATGCATGATTCTCGTTGAACCTTCTCTTTCATCACTTTTCATCATGGTTGGAGCAATCTTTGTTTGTGTTCTTTTTCTTTTAATCCTGCAAAATTTTGTACAAATAGATCAATTTTTGCAGATCTAGATATTTCTTCATATTCATAAGATATATTCAATGTACCTAACATTGATTTGGAATCCCTTTCACTTGTATGAACACCTATAATGAATATACTGTAATTATTTCAGACAAAGATGAAGTCCAAAGCATGAATATTTGATTTTGTCACCAAAACTACGCATATGAAGCTTGTTGCCCTAAAATTTGAGGCTTTGTTTGCATGTAAAGCAAGCATAAATATTTTTGAATTTACTTGGGCACTTATAATGACATTCATATAATTATCATGGCATAAATCAAGCTATTCCAACCCTAGGCGCCAAACCTTGAAGCTTTTCGCAATGAAAAACACCTTCAGATGCACAAATCCTCCTTTCCTTGGCACCAAAACTGTGCAGGCTGCAATCCTTAGCAAATATAATTAATGGCTTCTTCATTATGGCATCCCATACTTATATAACCCTCATCATTTTATTTCTAATAATTTTCCTTCCTATTCCTAGAAATTTAATTAATAAACAATCATGTTTATTCACCCAAATTAGGCGACCAATTATGCATGTTGTTGGTGGCTTTAAATAAATTTATTTTATTTATTTTTAGCATGCATCCTTCAGTTGTCTTTAGCTTGACTTCTTTCTTTGACTTTTCATCCATAAATGGCGCCAAAATTAGGTGAAAAATCCATAAATAAATATCATTAAATTCATTGTTTAATGCCAAGGTGGGTTGCACTTTTTGGCAAGGGTGATTTCTAAAAATAAGAAGTCAACTCTAATTGAATCTTCTACCCTGCACTCCAGCTCCAAGAATCCCTTCTTTCACTTAAGTTGTTTGACTTCCATAATGGGAATTTTTACCCTGCAAAGCAGGTAAGAAATTCATGTCTGCCTGCAACTACTAAAATTCCCATTATTAAATTAAAACATCTCCCAAAAAGTGTGACTTGCATGGGTGAATAAATGTCTTTGTTGGGAAATGTTAGCTTTGCCAAATTAGGCAAGAGATTCCCATCGGTGCTTTAAGTGATTTTTCTTTATTTTATAATGGGAATTTTCACCCTACAAGGCAGGTAAGAAATTCCTGCCTGCTTGCCACCTCTAATTTTCCCATTACTGACTTAAGTGACTTTGACTTCATGGAAAAATTACCCTGCAAGGCAGGTAATAAATTCGCCTTCCTGCCACTACCAAAAATCCCATTGCAACTTACACTCATTCATTCCAAAAAGTGTGACTTGCCTGGGAGAGGATTTTTGTGCATGACTTCATCTTTTTTGGTCAGAAGTTTACATTCTGAGGCTGATTCCTTCTGGTGTTGCATCATTAGATGATCTCTAGATGCTTCAGGTAATTAAACAGACTATACTGGACAAGGAACAAACCTAGGGGAATTTTACAGAGAAATTGCGGAGAAAATCGAAGAAAAACACAAAAGAAATAAATAAAAGTGAAAAACTTTGCCAAAAGTCACAGACGAGGCTCTGAATTCATTCTCATTGAAAACCCTATTGAGATGTGTGAATGCGGCATGCAAAACATCAATAGGATTCAACCAAAGCACAATTTTTTCCAAACAAGGCATTATTTATTTAATAAATAATTAAATACAAACTTGGCGTAGGGATAAAATAATTTTGGACATCTAGGTATTTGTCAAAATTGGCTCGTATGATTCATCTGGGAATATCTTAATGTAATGCATACATCTTATGACAATAAAAACATGAAAAGACTCGTTATGAAAAGACCCGTTATTTTAAAAAGAACGAATTTTTTTAATGGGTAGTCCCGGATTTCAGGTGGTGAAATCTGGCGACACCACATTGTATAATGTTTCAATCAACAAAGGGTTAGGTCATATAGTTGATTCATACCACATATTATAACTATTGTGTTGGGTACATTTTATACTTCATAATTAGCATGTTGTCTTGGTGTCAAAATAAATAAGGGCCCTTAAGGGGTTGGTTAGCTATACACACTTACACAAGCACCTAGGAGAACTACACGAGGCTTGATCCCATAGTGAAGGCACATAGTGCAACACTTGGATTTATATAGAAGTTGAGATTTTGATGACCAAGGGTAGTCCAACCTCAAATGCACACACATATTTTATCCTTTAGTTTGTTAATGTTATGATGAAGGGTTATGTAGGTTATTAGGGTTTCCACTTTATTGCATGTTATTACATGTCATCCAAAAGTTGTGTAGACAAGAGAGACATAAAAATGTCATTTCCAAATAAATGAAGGACCTAGGAATATCTAGATTATCAAAGGGTAAAAACTAAATAACTTCAAGTCAAGGCCATAAAACTCTAGTCTAGACCATACAAAAGTTATATTGTCCTACTCCTATTCAGTTTTCATTTCTATAGCTTACATTATATAATTTATAGTTCCATATCCTCTAGTTTCATTTTCCTACACATCCATATTATCTTTGCTCTACCTTGAACAACTAATTTTATCTCTCCTCTTGTGTATTTGAACTAGTTACTTATCATTTATGAATCATTTCAAATTTGAATGTATTAGTTTGATTATGTATAATTGATGTTAGAAGTTTATTAGATCATAGTAGTCCACCTATTGTAAACCAATTACATCATTTTTATTATTGTGTACTTTCCATAACATATAAATTAATTAGGTCAGAACATTTTGTGAAACCGACTCTTGAAGTGAATGTACTTCTCCACTCCTAATCGCCCTAGGGTTTCTTATTTTATGTTGCAACCATTTAGTGTCATCATGCCTCTTCCTTAAATCTTACATGATCATCATTTCATAACTAAGGTACCATTCCCTCGTTCTTGTATGGGTTATTATCCATCTTGTCAGCTTCATACCCATGTCCCATCTAGCAGAGAGGAATCTATGAAGTTTTTACATGTTTCATGACTAATGTGAATCCTACATACATAGATATACAAGCTAAATATATTCCTCATATGCGAAAACATCCACCTCACTTTGCTTCTCCTCCCATGGTTATTGATGTTAAAATTTTAACAACTCGTCATATTAAGCAAGCCATTAGAGGTAGCTCACCCCGACTTCTCCCACCTATGGCCCCATTTTCCAAACCCAAAGTGCTTTGTCTAAGGGGTTTAATATCTTAGATTAATTAAATAATACCCCCATTAAGATCTTTTTTTCTTGAGTTACCGTGCAAAAGGCGCCTATCTATAAATACATTACAATCTATTACATTTTTTACTGTACACAACCTATTGCTTTTGCTTATTATGGACACATTTAAAGAAATAGATACGGTAATCACATTTATATTGATAGATATCCCACCCATAATTAGTAAGGATCCCTATGTACCTCTTCTAATTATAAAAACAATTTGGGGTTTCCTTATCAAGTGTATATTGATTGTTAATGGTTGTAGCCTCAATATTTTCCCTATCTCTTTACTTAAGAACATGGGAATTTTTATGCATTTGGTCGAAAAAAATAACACTATTATATAGGTTTTTATGGTGTTACATGTTCTACATTAGGCACTATTACTCTTGATATTTTGGTTGGCCCCTAGAATTTTCCCATTACCTTTTATATTATCGACACAAATATACCTTACAATCTCCTTTTAGGTCACCTTAGGATTCATGTTATGTAAACAATCCCATCCAATGATCATCAATGTCTCAAATTTATACATGACGGTTATGAGTATAGTGTGGTGGTTGACCCAAAACCCTTTAAATATTTCCATGTCAACATGTCTACTTCTCAAAATACCCATTATCTCACCTACCTATGTTATAGGTGAATCTAGTCATAAATCCAACACTATTAATGATCTCAAATTGTAGTAGACCCCCTACTATTAAATAGTTTACCCATTACAATTCTCAATTTCTCGATTTAATCGAATTGAGATCTAATTAAAAATTGAATGTAAACTTTTAAAATTTGAACCAAAACTGAATGTGAGTGATTAAAAACTCATACAAATCCATTATTTAGCTTAAACATCCAATTCGTATTTAATCTCTTCAAATAGCCTTCTTGATCAATTTCTTGTATTTAATTATAAAATTTTAATGATAATTTAAAGTTGATATCAACTAAAAGAATACTAAAAACTGAAATAAAATAGAGGCAAGAGACCAATATTATTTTAGGATTTTGGCATTAAATGCCTACATCTCTTGGTTCATTCGAATCGATCCATTAAAAATAGATTGTAAGTACAATTTAAAAACTTACAATACCATTATGGAACGAATAATCTGCAATGAATCCACATAAAGCTATGGAAGAATACTCCAAACTCTTCACAAGAATTGTCTCCAAAATTGAATCCACAAATGCAAGTCTCCTTCTCAAAATCTCCAAAATATCCTTTACTGATTGGAAATTTGCTCACTACAATAAATTTCAGTAAGTCTCCCTACATTATTATGTTTCCCAGAATGTCATTATATTAGCGTGGGACATTGAAAATACATTTTTTCCTTTTAAAAATTATACATAGTCAAAACTACAACCTTTAATAAAATTAAAATCACCCACATATATAATTGTTTCAAGTGTGGACGCAGTGAGTCAAGGAACTAATTTTAGTACCCAGTAGTCATGGGTTTAATCCTTGAAAATCCACTTGCAATTATTCCCTTTGGATATGATATCGCACATGCATAGCGGAAGGGGGCATTTTAATTTTTCGCGATAGGCGTTCACTTTTGAAGAAGCCTTTGCTGGAAAGTGTCAAATTCCGGTGGTTCTAAAATTTACCGGTTACCGGATTTTAGATATTTGTAGATTACCGGCTGCCTTGCTATTACTCATTTTCTCCTTTCTTAAAATATTATCCCCCATCAATGTGTCTAGTGAAATAGTCAATTACACTATCCCTGCAATAACTGTCGAAAATATCTTCACTCCCTATAAAGCCGGAATTCATCTTTATCTTCTTGTCCAAGGTTCTGCAAGGAAAAAATTGTGATGAGATGGTGGATGTGTGGAGCGCAAGGATCATTCTGTACATAAAATACTCCTGGGATTCCTGTGTTAAATGGTGAAACGACACAACAAATATATGGGATTCATCCGTTCATCCAAAACGCCTCTCCTTATCTTTTCTATTGCCATATTAGCAAGGCCGATTTCGCTTCTGTTTCGGGATATTTCCATGACTACTTTAGCAGAGATGATCTCCATCAACACAACCCCGAAATTGTAAACATGAGAATTTTTGGTGAATTAGATTTCAAATCTCTCGTGATATATGGGCAGATTGATGCCGTGGAGATAAGCATTCGTCAATGGTTGCTCATGATTTGACCTGCAGGAGCTCTCATCCCCATCCTGTGTTTTTGCTTTTGCAGGTTTCCCATCCAACCTGCATCAACCACAAATTGATAAATATTTAAATCATTGACACCCATGCAAACAATTCTACAGATTAAGATTTAATGGTACAAATATATTACCCAAAGCCGGATCATATCCTTTATGTTTCAGTTCTCTGTATTCCTGGCACATAGCACAAGAGTCGCAAAAACAATGTAACAGAAAATCTCCGCATGGGCTCTCCGTCAAGTTAAATTTGGCTCTCATTTTAGTTCGGTATAAACATGAATAACAACACGCGCACCCAAAAAAAAAGCAGCAGTCATAGATCCCTCCGCTACTTACAACACAGATTTTGTCCACCAATTCATTCATCTTCTATCGCTATCATTGCGGAACAATGCAACGAATCAAAATAACCTCGTTAGAAATTCTACTCCTACGTTTGTTTATAAACGGAACCAACAATTCCTCTTGACATTCACGGATTTCTCGCATGCGCTTACCTTGTTTTCTATAAAATAATTTGACAACTTAAGGAGGCATTGAGGAGGTGCTCTGCTGCCAAAGATGGAGCCATTTTGAACTACAACTACCTAAGAGACCTGGTGGCTGGATATCTTAGTTATGGAATTAGAAGCCTACCATTACATGCACCAGCTTGCACCTCTTTATCAACGCCGCTGACTTGTCACATTTCTAGACCATGCAATTTTGAATAGTGGCATTAGCGCTGCTTTTTACCTTTTCTGAGACCAATAGGTCATGGCCAGAGCCATAGTTCTCACCGTAGGCTTGGTAGGCCTCATAGTAGAATGTTTTCTTACTGTACCGTATTCTAGGGAAGTGAACTACGATTAGAGTCTCTACTACTTTTTCCCATTTTACCATCTGGGGAAGTATACAGTTAGCTCTCATTACCATTTGACCTATAGCCTTACCCCTTAATGATACACCTATTCATTACCGTTAGCTTTATTTTCGTTTAAATAACATATATATTCCCATAGAATTTGTAATAAAAAAAGTTATAAATAAGGCCAAGGTTGATATTCAAGTTAAAAGAACATAAAATAAAATAAAAAACTTAATGCTTATAGTGCTTTATTAGGAGAGTTTCTTATTATTATCATGCGAGTGGTTATTTTTAGCAATTTGTTAATACTCGTAAAAGTTAGTGTGTATTACAAGTTAGTATAGTGTACAATTTAAGTCTTTATTTGTAGCACTAACAGTGGCTTGACGATTGAAAACTCATTCACATTATTATTTCGAGCATGTTTATAACTACGCCAGAGGCATTCCACAATTGAAGATGCCCTTACTGGAATGCGTCAAATTCAGTGAGAGAATTTTTGGCAACATATTTTCTAGCAACTTCTTCTCCCACATATTTTTACATGGTACTCTACAATTACAGACTTTTGTTTTTTTCCTTGAATGCAATAGGTGAGATGTCTTTTCCTATGTATTTTCAATAAACAACATTAAATAGAGAAATAAATGCAACCTACTTCTTCAAATTTCACACGGCTCTGAACCGCCATAAAATGTTTATATATCATGCGCACAGGGTGTCAGTGAGGAATTTAACAACGAAAGTGAGGGCTTTGGAGGAAGTCTCGTAAGATGTAAAGAAGAGAGACATTATCAAGTCTGCAATGATCTCCTTGGGAAAGGTGTTGTCTTTACAGATGCGTCAACATGTCATTGCGGATCACTTCCGGATGCTCCTTCCTCTCTTTTATACACTCACGAATCTTCTTTAGCACAATTTTCCTCACCTGCAAATTAATCAAATCAAATGCCCTGCCTGGAAGAGGAAATTGAAAAAACAAAATTCAATCATATTAGTAAATGTACCTTAATTCCCCTTGAGAAATCCGGAGAGTCGGGATGTTGAGGGGAATGGTTATTATCACTCCTACCAAGTCATTGAGATCCCTGAGTTTATTGATTTCTTTCATATCATCTTGATTTAAGTTGATAAGTTTATTTCCCATCAAATTCAAAACAACCTTATGAATCTCCTCTTGAAGCTACAATTATTTATTGTGATCCTCCCATTTCCGCATACCCAATTCAAAAATATTTCGAATATAGGTGATGGATTCTGAGCTAAGCTTCTCGGCGCTCAAGAATTTGTTAACAGTGCCATGGAGCTTCCTCTGAAGTTCTTCCCACATGGTGAGGATACTGTATTTTCCAATAATAGTCCTCATCGATAAAATGTGTTTGTTGTGGAACAACCTTCCCCATTTTGCAGCACATATTTACTGAACTCGGGATCGACTGTTACCACATTCTTAGATGTTCCAAACAAATGGGTGCAAGTGCAAACTACAAGAAAAGATGATGGATGTCTATTGAAGAGATGAAGTAAATGGAATGTTTGAGTGTGAAAATGTAACGCTAGCTGTAATTTAGATGATCAATTTGGCTAGCTATAGTGCCACCACAGAAAGTATCATGAAATTCTTTGATATTTGTTTATCAATGAAAGAAGACAATCTTTCTCTTAAATATAAAAACACATTTAACCATGAGTATTTTAATCTTAAAGTGAAGCACACAACAAAAGGTGAGAAATAAATAGAAAAAGGTTATGTTGATAGATTCACACACTATTGTGAATAACTCTAGCGTCTAATCAAGATCTCAATGTAATAATATCAAACCTATTATTGTGGGATTGGTACGTGTGGTTCATTATGGTGTTTTTCGTAGAATTTGTTCATTATGCTCCATTAGCCCCGCCGCATATTTGGATAATAATGTTATGTTTTTGGAATTATAATTTGTGGTGAAATATATGTTATCTTATATTGTTTTAAGTTTTTGTGTTATGGGGAGGAGGGAGAAATATAGTACAACTACAACATCTAGAAATAAAACAATTCTTATTATGCTTTGGTGAATGTCCATGAACTTTTTTGAAGCTCCTTTTTTGGCACAGGCTGCGAGCATGCTATAAAAATATTGGACACATGTTGGTTACATTAGGTGAAACATTGTCAATATTTTACTAACATTGAAAATTTCACATGCCATGTTTGAATCTCCCATTGTAAAATGTGTCACTCACTATTATAAATCATTCAGACTCACCTTGGTTCCATAGTCACCCTCCTCGCTCATGACACTAATATTTATGAGCTTGGCATAAGATTTAACATCAAATTACATTCACAATTCTAACCAAATCAAGTTTGTTATTAAGGAATGTTGTTGACAACTCCTAATCTCAAACATACTCTATTAGCTCTACATTTTCTAAAATACCAGACAAGGAAAAACCTTGCACCAATGCCTATTGCTGCCATCAAACATCGAATATACATAAGTAAAACATGCATACAAAGTTAAGATGCATAAGAAAGTATGTGGAGTGTAGTTGTACCTGCACATGCAACTGCACTTGTACCTACTACTCCAACATGGCTGTGATGATTTGTAACAACACCTTCCTTACTTCATCATTCATATCAAACAAAAACAAAGATTTTAGAGGAAGAGTTTAGAAAGACATACTTCCCGAGGGCGGAGCAGGAAGAGTATGTGGTGAGATTGGTGTGATCGCAAAGACAAAGAAAAGTGGAAATTTGGGTGTGGTAGCCATAGTTGCCTCCTCCTTGGCGGAAAATTAAGGCAATTAGTATTAGCCATGATAGGAATCTCATAATTTAAGTGAATCCCGTATAAAGGCCCTATAATCCCAACATCCGAATATATAGTGGTATATGATTCATAATTTTCAAGCATGAATATCAACAATCTGAAGTACGTGGATAGTAGGAGCAACATGATGCGTGAATGGGACAATTAGCCAACTTCTTGCACAGGAAATTGTTACTGTCAGACACATATTCAAACACAGACTCGGGTAATTGAGGTCAAAGCAAGACAGATGAGTAGTTGCAATTGAAATTGAGGAAATAGTTGGTATTTTAAGTAGAGAATATCTTACTCGTGTTAAGACTAAATGTTTGGTGGGAGTGGGGAAGTTTAGATCCACAAGTCCACATGGATGGATTTGATACAATAACATGCGGGTCATGTCCATCGTAGATGATATTTGCGACGACATATATGTTAGCCGGGGTTCTTAGTTGATATTTGCTTTGATTGACAATGGATGTAGGAGTTTGGAGTACAACTTGTTATTCATGTGCAACAGATTCAAATTCAATCAAAGCAACATTAACTGTAGTACGAATTACTCAACACTTTCCTAACGAAAACTTTAAACAACTTCTACATAAACAATTTTTTGAAGATTCAAGAAATAAGTAATGGAGGAAAAATTAAGCCAGAGCAAGTATTAAAGTGAAATATACATGGAGCTTTGAAGTTCCAAGAAACACTATGACTAAAAACTTCACAAAACAAAAATCCGAAAACAAACCAATTTTTTTTCAAAACAATCCAAAAAATATCGACCCGATGAAGCCATTAGAGACTCGGAGTAGCAAATTCAAGCCTCCAAATCAGTATAGATCCAAATTAGTTAGTTAAAAAACAAATAAATAAGTAAATCTTAAGATATCACAGAGGTAGAAGATTGGATCCTATTTTCGGCTTTAACAACGAACGCTACCGGTTACTGAAAATGTATTTCATGACTGCAATAGGCAAAAATGAAAAGAATCAAAAGATCGTCAAAATTAAGCTTGAAAATTAGATATTTTTTTACAGCCTAAAAGCTTGTAGCATTAAGTCTCATTGATAATCTCATATAAATTCCAAATACGAGTTAGATTCTAAAGTGGTAGATCTCGTAGATTCTCAACTCCCGGGTTTATGAAATTCCCATCCTTTCTTTGTTTGTAGAACTTCCCAGATTGTATTCCCCTGTATTTGGGAGGATCCTCTTCACTCACCAACTCCTCCAGAGGCTTCACCATCGCATACTGCGAAGGGTTAAAGAAAAGGGAATGTGAGGCGTCTTTTGGTATCATTCACCACCACTCTGTGCTCTACACTCTCGTACTGTCATTGCTCCACACCTACCATGAATTGCATTAATCACTGAAGAAATGAGTAATTATAAATGCTTTAACAATGACAGAAGGAAAGATTTCAGTACTCTCAGCTGCTTAAAGCATAACTGTATAAATATCTTCTACTATGAATCTTGATCCGCAAAATTCAAAAACACCCTTTTTTATTGTCCAATGTAATCCATAGATCTGAAACTTCCAAATATCGCAGGTGGCTCTGCTTTTAATATCCAATTACTTTACGAGGCAAGAAAAGCAAGTATTCGAATTCCAAACACAGTACACAAACCAATCTTTCACAATGGATTAACATCATCAATTTGTTTGTGCGGTGGCAAAATTCCTGGTCCTCACACTTTTCGCATTGCGTTTCACCGAGAATTCTCCTGATTTACTCATGGCCTCCTCGTTTCGAATCTCGGCACCTCCTATCGCCGCTTCCTATTTTTCGACAACATTCACAATTTGCTCCGTTGAAGACGTAAATTCAACAAAGGACGCCGTGGCCGCATTTTCCCTGCGCCGCCCATTTCCATTTCCAGGGCTGCTCAATACATTCACAGTCATCATGTACTCTTCGCGTTTAGAAATATCAGTGTCATCATTCTTGTTAAAATACAGATTTTTCTTACAGAATTCAGTAAACTGGACAGAGAACTATATTAATAGCCAAAGAGGTACCTGAAATTTGGATTGCGAGAAGGCCACTGATTTGTGAAGGTCTCTGTCTCAAGGTCATTCGGATCCATAGAAGTAGGCATTTGGATTGTTCCTTGCGGCATGAAATCGAACACCTCCTTCCAATCCCTCACGTTTTTTGTGAGCTCCATATCAAAATACCCCACAAGAGTTTGAGCATCTCGGATAACAATGGTAAATTTGTTGAAATTGTAATTTTGAGTGAAATATATTTTATCGTAAAAGATGTCCATACCCTGCTCCAAAACTCGTATCTTGCCACCACCTAGAGATTAAGTAGAGTAAATGTTTCAAACATGCTTTAGATAAATTCCAAATGAACCAATGTTTTGTTCATCTATATTTTTTTGGTTTAATGAAATAGGAAGAGGAGATAATAAAGTTTTTCTTCAGCTTCCAAAATCTACACCTAACAAATCCGCATCAAGTACAACAATGAATGAAGAAAACAAAGATTAACATCCGATAGAACTAAACAAAGCTTGCAACAAGAAATAATGTAGAGAATATCATGATTTTTTTATAAATAATTTGATCTCGGGTCAATTAACTTGTAAATGTAAATTGACACCAAAACACCAAATCAGGGTACTTGACAAAGCACGTATAAATTTTCATGACATATGATAACCTCTCTTAAGCATAGGTTTTTAGACTTGCATGACATAGACATGCCAATCACAAAAATTATCTATGAACTTGTTCATCATATTAATATTAATTACACCCTATAGTTGTGGGATCCAATCAACCATACAAGGAAAAGTTGGAGAATTCTTGATAATAATAAGCATGGTAGATACATGCAACGATCACTTTTATTTTTTGGACGCTAAGTTGTTGATGTGTCCAATTCGAAGGGTAGGTGGGGGTAGATTTCCGATGTGCATTGAGTGTGGCACTATGCCAACTCGTGCAAGTGCAAGATAGTCAGTAGTCGCTTGCGTTTTTTTATTTTCTTGGATTGAATCTGAACGTTCGTTGCGTTTTCGTACCTAGTGATTTTTTCTATACCAAGGAAAGGAGGATTATGAGACATTCCCTACCTGAGACAGTCACTTACGACAATGAATCCATAGTAGTATGCAAACAACCATCGAAACGAATCAAGAAAATAGAGATTGCGGACAAAGGGGAAGAATACAATGTAGGTAGTAAATAACAATTGCGTCTGTTGAAAATAATGCACCTTAATCAGTTGTCCCGCACCCCCCGTTCACACCTTCCTTATGATGTGTGATGCATTTGATCTGCCCTATATAAATTGTCTGTCTGACACATCTAATCCATTCAATCCGCCCAAGTCTCCGATGCGACATTGGAAGGAAGAAGTTCTGTTAAAATGGCACCTAGAAAGGCTAAAGTTTTAGCGGTGGTGAATTTAATTATTTGCTTACACAGTTCCATTTATAAGGATGATGAGAAAGAGCCTAAATTTATCATTGAGTGTATGTTATTCATTCATCTGATAATTCTTTGCAGTGACAACGAAGAATACAAAGGGAAGGTGAAGCGATGTGAAATTTTATATAAATGCAACAAGAGATGGCAAAACCAAAAGGCAATTGACCAAATTAATATGTCAATTATTGCCAACAGAAATAGATGTCATTGAAAGTAAAATATGTATGATATGAAATTTTTATGTGAAAGACCAGATAAACTAAAAAGTAAAAATATCACAAATGAGAGTCCACCTTTCAACAAAATTATAGAGAAAGATTCTGGAAAAATATAGTGCCAAAAGAGAGGTACCTTTTACCCTTTATGCCTAACTCTCACGTATGTTCTCATATGTGAATAAATTTGACTTTTTCAAAACATTTTCTTGAAATGATGTGTGGCGCAGAGGATGGCGTATGCGGTGGTGTCACGGCCACGCAGGCGCTAGGCTCGATTTTGCTGGGGCCTGTGCTAACGTAAGTGATCGTTAATAGGAGAAAGAAAATTAGTAAAGCATTTTTAAGACGACAAATGTACTAAGCCTTACGACTGACATCACTTTTTGATATTTCACGGGCGGACTTCGCGGAATACCGCCTTGATGCGTGCCGGCAACGTATACAATTGCGTGGAATGTGCGTAACTACCACTTTTTATCATCTCGGAAAGCCACATGCAACTTCCTCTTCACAGATATGACGGCATGAAATTATTTGTTATGATACGCAAACAACCTTGTCTCTCCTGTCAATGGTAATGCCATTGCACCGACTCACATGTATAATTTTCTCCCACAATGCCTCGTACATTTCTATTTTTCAAGAATAGTAATGCCTTCCACAAGACCATTCCAGACGACATGGAAGAACAGTTGTTACTAAACTGCAATGGCTTCGAGGCTGAGGAAGTCTGCACAGACATGAGCCGCGGTGATGAAGTTATAGCGGTGGCTATGATTCTTCTCTGCTTCGGATTTCTCAGCATGTTTACACTCCCAATGGCCCAATGGGGCTCGAGACGAGCTTGGCTTCGCAGGCGCGACAAAAGCCATGGAAAGCATGGAATTCAAGATATTTGTGGTGACAAACGCACTAAGTTTTTTCTTGTCAATGGGGTGGTACTGTTGGTGTTCTGTAAATCCTCTCTTACCAGAAATTACATGTCAACATTCTTCAAATCTTCCCCCCTCGATTATAAGCCACTTAAATCTGGGTAGTGTTGACGTGGCCCCTTCTCATTTGCCAAAACATACTGACACGTTTGTGGAAGAATATTTTGGAGTGGAATGGAAGTGGATGAAATAAATGAATGAATAAATGGCTTCCTCGGTTACTGAACCTCGTTAATTAATTTTTCATGGCGGCATTAGCAGCATCAACATCGTCTCAGAGCTCATGGCTGCTCGCCTGGAAGTCACCTGTAAACCCATTATTCTCACATATCTTCTTCACATCGCTTAAAACAAAAATATCACAAGAAGCCAATGCAGGCCAAAATTAATTACGAAAATAAGCTCTTTGTTCTGATAAAAAACAGCGCGGAATTCATGTGAAAAGAATTACAGCTACCGAATCAGACTTCACTGGCGCAAATGTGCACGGACAAGATGTAATTTGAATGAATATCACGTGATCTTTCACTTTGACTCCACATCATGTTCCTATCATATTTATATTGTGCTCTATTCTTTCACCGTATCTCCTTTCTTTGTGCCCTCTGACGCTCTTACATTGTCTTTGAAGTCATTTTTGTTCTGTTTTAACTGTAGAAAAAAATGGGAGAAAAATGATTTGACGTACAGGGATGGGCTGCCGAGGACGAGTCTCGGCGTTCTTTCGCCTTTCAACTTCACGCGCAGGTGCTTCAAGAAATGCCCAAATACATTTTTAGTAGATTTTATTAACATCCGTGGGCTTCTATGTTTTTGGTGATCCGTCAAAATAAGTGCAATCAGTTAACTGGTATCAATGGTCTCAGTGCCTAACTCTTCCTTTCTGTTATATTTGGGGTTTTCTGTTTCCCTTTTCGTTCTGCCAAGTTCTAGGGTTTTGCATCTAAACAATTGCATAGCTGACATTTTGTTTAACTGCAGACATTTTGTTGTTGTTTTTGCCTTGTGATTTGAAAGTTCTGTTCATTCGCTGTCTTTTCACGGTTTAAGCTAAAAGCTGCATCTTCGAACTTGGAAGAGCTTAAGTACGTATAATGGTTTTTCTTAACGCGATTAAAGAAAGTTTTTAGTTTCTGAAGGATGCTTTTGAGGACTAAATATTTTATCATTTTAGGTTCCAGTTAAACATATTTATCATTTTAGTTTGTGTTTGTTGTAAAATATGAAGATTCGGTTTTATATAAAGTATTTGTGTTTTTTATATTATGATTAGATTTGTATTTGTATTTTTTTAGAAATGCTATGCCAAGTCACTGCGTTTTAGTGCACATAGGATTTCCGATTTTCTGTTCCAATTTTTTAATTTAGACATCAGATATTTGTTCATTTGGGTGTTTTAAGAATCGATGCCGATTTGTGTCTTTTATGGTCGAATCTGGTTTGTTTTTGCTTAAATTGAAACCGTAATATGGGCCATCTGAAACCCTCTTCCACCTTTTAGATATTTTTCTACAGTCCTAGATATTTACTATCCTAGATATTTGATTTTGATTTTATTCTTCATAAAGTAAATTCTACAGTCTACTATTTGGAAAATAATATTGGTCATATATCTTGTTCAAAGTTTTTGAGATTTAAAAGTTTTCTGATTTTGATTTTATTCTTCATAAAGTAAATCCTATAGTTTACTTTTTGGAAAATAATATTGGTCATATATCTTGTTCAAAGTTTTTGAGATTCGAAAGATTTAATAGATAAATGTCCAGTGTTTGACCAAATGATGAAACGTGATTTAGTTTGGCAACTATCATAATTGTGTCTTACAAAAATATGGACAATAGCAAAATAAAAGCTTTGCAACAACATATAGATATCCATGCAATATCAGCCCGAAATACAAGTCGAAGAGGGCTTGAATTTTATGTGTATAATATGGTTTGGATGTAAAATATATTCTATGATCTATGATATATGTTTGAGCGAAGAACATAAGTTACATTTTTCTAAATAGTTCACATGTCTTTATGTAAGGTTCCACATTCTGCATACATGTCTATCAAAACATTTGCAACTATATCTAACAAAATTCCTCTATATTTTGGCGCAAATTGGGAGTACTTTAGCAAATTTAAACTAAGCGGGTTTGGAGCCCTGTTTGTTGCATATGGTGAAACAAGGCAAGGAGTATGCTGGCAAATGTAAACAGGAAACCACTCTCTGTGCCTGAGTGGTGCAAGCGGTTGCAAACGCTGATGAATATGTACAATGGGAGTAGAATCGGATGGATAAGAACACAAAGATGGAAGCCTTGTTTATAAGAAGCGTGGAGATGCTCTTCCGCTACAACATCTTGGGTATCATTGGCAGGTTTCTTAATCTCATCTACCCACCAAACATAAAATTCCCTAGAGATATGTCATCTCATGGAATGAAGTGATTGAAGGATACTGAAAAAATGGGATTGTTGTCTACGCTTTGGGAACATTTAAATGCCAAAATATGAACTTTTGTAAATAAACGCCAAGTGTTCAACCAAATGATACAACATGTTATCTTTTAAATGAATATCATAGTTGTATCTTACAGAAGACATGGTCATCGTCAAGAGACATTGTGATTGTTTCATCAAATAAAACAACTGTATATTCACCCCGATCAACTCACCTATACCAACATACGTGTGGCCCATAACAAAATACGAGCTTTATAGCAACGTACGGACATCCATCAAGGCATAGTAGGCAATGTTTTTTTGTTGGAAGTTACTATATTGTCCTCTCCCCATCACACAAACTTAAAATAGGAAAATTACAACTCCAATAAACTAAACATTGTTATCCTCTCCGATGTAAATTGCAACTCATTTAGAACTGCATCGAATTCTTTAATTGACTTCCAGAGAAAATGCACCATAAGACTAATACAATGACTTTATTTTAAAATAAACACATAAAAACAAAATTAAAAATAAATACTAAAACGTATTAAACAAATATAAAACTAAAACTAAACAAAAGAATTATCCCCACGCATTTCACTTTTAAAGGACCTCAAAATTAAACCAAATTCCTAAAAAAATTATAATTACGTAAGACTTAACATTTAAAAACAAACTTTAACAAAGACTCCAAAAAGTAATTTGACTCTTTATAAGAACAAACTATTTATTTTCCAGGCACACGTATTTAAATACTAAATAAAAAAATGTATTGACACAACACACTAAAAAGTTAAAACAAGAAAATTAAAACTTACATAACACGTGAACTAATAAATAAATTAAAAACAAGAGTTACAAGTCGATGGAATGATAAGAAGTGAAGCTAATGTATTTCCAGATTTAAATGTGCACGTTGAGAATTTTTATAGATGCATGTAAAGAACTAATAAGACTGCAACCATTGATAAATTATCAGAATATCAGTAAGGCTCAAACCGTCTGAATTACAACAAGAACTGATTTCGCAACTCCTCAGAATGTGCAGTCAGATTTAGAATTGTGAAAAATTGTCAAATTCTAGCACGCTCTTTCCTGACGCACAATTCCGGCAACTCAGCGACACTATTTGTGATCTACAAATTAAATAAATTGAGGGCTAAGTAAACTGTTCATAAATTTTTTGTGATAAAGTCATCGATCGCGATGTGGACTTTATTGGTAATCTCGAAAAACCAAATGCGGTGGAAGTTGAACAGCTAGCAAAGGCAGCTTTCAGAAAATCAGATTTCCATGGAGTCCTGATTACGTTTTAATAAAATGGCATTCCCATTGAAAAGACATAAAACATATTTTTTCCCATACAGACACGATGTGGTTTAAATGTATAAACAATACGACTACAACGCATGCTATTCTGGTCAAACCTTATTCCTTTTTCAAGACTGATAGAGGTTTTCATTCACGAGGCCTTACTTTTATTGGTAACCGCTGGAGCCCTTCTGCATTGCATGAATTTCCGAATGGATCACAGGCTAATCACTATGTAGCTTTGGCTATTCTTGCCCTCTCTCTTAACCACTAAGCATTGGCAAGTGAGATGAATTCTACTAGAGTTTAACGCAAGTCCCCAAATTAATACGGTGGAAGCAGATCTAAACAGCGCGTGTAGATCCTTTGTAGATGAACTTTAAGAGTATATAATTTTAATGTTATTTTTATATTCATAAGTTATATTAATACTTATAAATAGTAAGATTTTTTACAGCATATTATTAATTATATATTAAAAATGATTAAGGGATTTTTAAATCATATCAAGAGGGATTTTATAATGATAAGTAAAGAGATGGTGCATTATAATGTCTTTAAATATGTTTGTTTTTAAACTCGGATCTTAAATTTGATATCCATTTGATTATTATTGACAATTTTTTTGTTTTCCGGTCAAGAAGTCAATCGATAGATCAAAATATCATAGCTATATAATAAAGTTTGGATGATATTTTTTCGTCACACATTATGGTAGCTAGATTGAAACATTTCATCACCATTCAATGGAGTTTAAATTTGAAGCAGATGTTAATGTTATTACTAATTGTTGTATGTTAATATTAAAAGTCCCAGAATGGCTTTTAGATTGATATCTCCCACCATCATTTAGATATATGTATTTAGAAAATCTATACTAATAATAATCCTATCATATAATAACGAAAATTAAAATTGTATGTGAAATTTGAGGTCACTTTACACGTAAATAATACTTACATATATATGTGAAAATAGTAATGTGAGAATTGGTCTCATATTAAATGCAATAACATCAAATTATACACATAGTAACTCACATTTCACCACATATTAAAACTCTAACAAACTCAACATTGTAATTAAACTTTGCACTCTCTATCTTTGTCGGTTGGATGTTATAGTTGTACTATATTGTTTGCTCCTCCCCATCAATAACTATAAATAATCAATAACTTCGTAGCTTCCTTTGTACGTTTCTTATTAATTGATGACAAATGGTGTTAAGAAGCTTTAGACATGGTCATCCTCAAGAGCCATTGAGATTATTTCACCAAATGTAACCAACAAATATTCAACCCGATCAACTCACCTTTGTCAGCTTACTCGCACGCCCTAGAAACTAAGAGCTTTACCATAGGGTATGGACATCCGTTAAGGAAAAAGAGGAATTGTTTTTTTGTTAAATGTTGTAGTCATTCTACATTGTTCGCTTCTCCCCATGACACACTTACAACAATCATACAGTTGACGAGGGCTAATAATATGGTGACAGGATCAATTTTGCCTTTGTGCAAAGCGAAGAGCATCGTCCCAATTCGAAGTGTTACTCCTCATCCAATGACGATTATGAGGTGAAAATCCCCTTTATCGACAAGAGCTCCCCACAAGAGGTGGAACACGCCTGCAAAAATTGGGGGTTTTTCCACGTCATCAACCACGGCCTTCCATATCATGTTCTCCGCCGACTGGAATCCGCAGCAGCCGACTTCTTCTCGTTACTTATGGAGGAAAAGAGGAAAATATCCAGAGATGCTCAAACTCCTTTGGGGTATTTTGATATGGAGCTCACAAAAAACGTGAGGGATTGGAAGGAGGTGTTCGATTTCATGCCGCGAGGAACAATCCAGATGCCTACTTCTATGGATCCGAATGACCGTGAGACAGAGACCTTCACAAATCAGTGGCCTTCTCGCAATCCAGATTTCAGGTACCTCTTTGGCTATTAACATAGTTCTCTGTCAGTTCTATCAATTCTCGTAAGAAAAATCTGTATTTTAACAAGAATGATGACACCGATATTTCTAAACGCTGTGAAGAGTACATGATGACTGTGGAATGTATTTAGCAGCCACTGGAAATGGAAATGGGGGCGCAGTGGCAAATGTATGGCCACGGCGTCCTTTGCTGAATTTACGTCTTCAACGGAGCAAATTGTGAATGTTGTCGAAAAATAGGAAGCGGCGACAGGAGGTGCCGAGATTCGAAACGAGGAGGCCATGAGTAAATCCGGGAGAATTCTCAGTGAACGCAATGTGAAAAGCGTGAGGACCAGGAATTTTGCCACTGCACAAACAAATTGATGATGTTAATCCATTGTGAAAGATTGGTTTGTGTACCTGTGTTTGGAATTCTGGAATACTACTTTTCTTGCCTGTAAAGTAATTGGATATTAAAAAGCAGAGCCACCTGCGATATTTGGAAGTTTCAGATCTATGGATTACATTGGACAATTAAAAAGGGTGTTTTTGAATTTTGCGGATCAAGATTCATAGTAGAAGATATTTATACAGTTCTGCTTTAAGTAGCTGAGAGTACTGAAATCTTTCCTTCTGTCATTGTTAAAGCATTTATAATTACTCATTTCTTCAGTGATTAATGCAATTCATGGCAGGTGTGGAGCAATGACAGGTACGAGAGCGTAGAGCACAGAGTGGTGGTGAATGATACCAGAAGACGTCTGTCAATTCCCTTTTTCTTTAACCCTTCACAGTATGTGATGGTGAAGCCTCTGGAGGAGTTGGTGAGTGAAGAGGATCCTCCCAAATACAGGGAATACAATCTGGGGAAGTTCTACAAACAAAGAAAGGATGGGAATTTCAAAAACCTGGGAGTTGAGAATCTACAGATCTACCACTTTAGAATCTAACTCGTATTTGGAATTTATATGAGATTATCAATGAGACTGTTAATGCTACAAGCTTTTAGCCGTAAAAAAAATATTTAAAATCCGGCAACCTGTAAACTAAATATTATCCGGCTTTGGGTAATATATTTGTACCATTAAATCTTAATCTGTAGAATTGTTTCCATGGGTGTCAATGATTTAAATATTTATCAATTTGTGGTTGATGCAAGTTGGATGGGAAACCTGCAAAAACAAAAACACGGGATGCGGATGAGAGCTCCTCGCAAGTCAAATCATGAGCAACCATTGACGAATGCTTATCTCCATGGCATCAATCTGCCCATATATCACGAGAGATTTGAAATCTAATTCACCAAAAATTCTCATGTTTACGAGTTTCGGGGTTGTGTTGATGGAGATCATCTCTCTGCTAAAGTAGTCATGGAAATATCCGAAATGAAGCGAAATTGGCCTTGATAATATGGCAATAGAAAAGATAAGGAGAAGCGTTTTAGATGAATGGATGAATCCCATATATTTGTTGCATCGTTTCACCATTTAACACATGAATCCCGGGAGTATTTTGTACAAAATGATCCTTGTGCTCCACACATCCACCATCTCATCACAATTTTTTCCTTGCGCAGAACCTTGGACAAGAAGATAAAGATGGACGCCGGCTTTATAGGGAGTGAAGATATTTTCGACAGTTATTGCAAGGATAGTGTAATTGATTTGTTTCACCCAGACACATTGATGGGGGGATAATATTTTAAGAAAGGAGAAAATGAGTAACAGCAAGGCAGCCGGTAATCTACAAATATCTAAAATCCGGTAACTGGTAAATTTTAGAACCACTGGTAACATGCATAGCAGAAGGGGGGCATTTTAATTTTTTTATTTGCATGCCCTTCCCATATAAAGTGGTCCACGTTGGCCATATATGGATGACGTTTATCTCATGCAGACCCATCTCCCTTGGGTGCGCTCCACGTGGCCTTCCTTTGAAACATGCAATGGTGGTCGAGGTTTGCTCCAATGTATGCTTGTTTTGGCATATGGATTTGGCTAAATCCTACATGAGTTATTTTGTAACAACCAAAAGGATTAAAGTATCCTAACGCCTCCATGCTAACTTGTGTGGACTATTGGGGAGTTGGAGAGTTGGAGAGTTGGAGCTCGGTCACTCGAGCTCGAAATTGGATCGTGAGTTAGCAATCCGTTGAGTGGTTGAGCGGGAGTTCCGCGTATAGTTTGGTTTGGTCATGTTGTTTGAAATGACTCGCGATGATGTGGAACAACTCACTAACTTACGTATCGGGTTGTATTGTGGTGGCAAAGCCACGCATGGTAAATTTTAAGATCCCCTAAAAATAAACCATAAATATTATTTGGCTAATTTATAAAAATGATCTTCAAAATCTTCTCGAATGTAACAATTAAAAGGAAATGTTGTTTGTCGATAGAAACTAATAGTGGTAGCATTATGTTTCTTGGCAGTAGCATTATCAGTAAACGTTAGCGAATCAACCTAAAAATTAACTTGTACCCTAAAATTTAGGTAAAATAGAAAGTGACCGAGACCTCAAAATTAGCCAAATCCAAATTTTAGAAACCCAAATATTTGTGAATTAATGAAGATAAGCCACTAAAATTTACATTGAGGCCACGTGGTGGCTTGAGGACCCACCATCTGGACTTCTCTAAAATTACCACGTTCTTTGAGCTTCTCACCTATCACGTGTCAAAGCACAAGAGGGCACAAAAATAATATGTGCTAAACTATAATTTAATTAAAAAAATAAATTCACAGTAATTACCACATAATGACAAGGTTCCCCTCCAACACAAAAGTGGACCCCACTAGCTACAATCTCCATAACCGGCCTTTTATAAATTAAACATTAAAGATTGGAGGATTAAACAAACATGTCAAAGTCTAATTTTTGTCTTAGCCAACCTCAAGTTACAAAAATAAGTTCTTGAAATGAACCAGGGTCCTACTTGACCTGCACCTTCCTGTTGACAAACTTTCACCCAAACTTTGACTGGTGACACCTTGAGCATAGAATGTCCATTTCACAAGTTTTTTTAGTTCTTGGAATTTTCTTTCATACTATACTAGTTTAGGGATATCTTAGGAAATTATGATTCCTAAATGACCTCCAAATCACACCTCCTCAATAAGAAGGCTTTTGGTCCCCAAAATTCAAATCACCCACCGAATATACAAACAGATATCGCATTACATTAACATACATAAACAAAAATATAGCATAGTGGTTACGGTTTCTAGATATTATATAATGGGGTTTGGGTGGATCGGTTAAGATGGACGATTGTGTCTAGATCCACCCAGGTTCAAACCCCATTGGGTATAATCCCTTCGTGGTGGTTTACCAATGATGACGAGTGTTTCATCACCGGTGGTTGCGAATGGTGGTTCCTCTCAGTGGTGGCGAACTTTGCATCATCGATATTGGCGTTGGTGACGCATTGTGGATCTAAAAATAGTGGTGGTGGAAAAAATTGCATCATCGGTGCAGCTCATTGGTCACAGTTTGTGAAGGATTAATTGTAATATCTTGTCTAAGGACGTTGTTAAGGGAGGGGACCCAAGAACCCCAGTTCATATCTCTCGGTCAAAATGTGTTTAACTATGAAAAAAGGTTGTCGATATTAAAATTCCAAAATATCATAGAAAATGGATTAGTGTAAATAGACACAAAGTGCCTTCCAAAGAGGAAATGTCTAACTAAACCCGTGTGAATTGGCCAATATTGAAACCGTAAAAATAGATCATTATGAAATAGACCACCAAATGCAAAAAAAGGCGGTGTCTACTAACCCCTTATGAAACTATCATTCATGACAAAATATCACTGTAAATATCACTGCATAATATCATGGAAATGATTCATAAATCAAACTTCAAAATGTCTATAAAGAGTCGAGGGTTAAACTGAATCCCTAAAACTGCATGTAAAGATCAAATATCTATCTAATATGAAATTGAGGGTAAAATCAAACTGCCTGCACAATTGTCGCATTCTAATATGGTGAAACTGCCAATACTACAAAATATCACCTTGTGCAACTTGTAAACTAGTTTATTAGTATAATAAAAATGCACTTTAATTGTAACCACATATAATAGTTACAAATAAATTCTCAAATAAGGGACTTAGAATCATGTGTAATTATTACGTATGGGTACAAAAGTTTATATTATTATTATACTTACAAATGGTGCCCAATAGGGTCTTATAAGCATCCAAACATTTGCACACAAGAGACAACAAATACTCTGAAAATGCAAATCCAAAATTAGACATTCTAAATATGCCCACTGAACCTACATACTCTGCTGTCAAAATCAAAATAGAATTTTTCAACCATAAATGTGAGAAGACATTCTAAGTATACTAACTTTTCATTCATCTCTTCCCTATAGGTGACTCTAAAAATCATATTCAAAGCTGAAAATGAATATGGGAAAATTTCCTTTCAACATACAATGGAATCCCACAAAATTGCTTTGAAAAATTACAAGCTATTTATCAATCACAACTATGTAAACATGAAACTAAGGAATTGTTAACCTATACACTTAATCGGATTTTCCTATTTAGGTGGCTTAGTTTCCTCATTGAACTCCGGGGTATTTGCATGGGTTAGATCAAAAATCATTGGTTTTAAAATGTTTTCTTTCCTAACAACTTTCCATTGTTGTTTCGGATGAAGCTGCCAACACTTGTCAACCTCATGACCTTTCCGTTATAATGGGTACAATATCGTTTGTCCACTTTTTTAGGAAACTTACCCAAAATTCCATTTTTAGAACCTTGTTTAGGAGAATGGTCTTTCAAAATATTACCCAACAATGATTTCCTTTTCCAACACTTAGCTACACATAGTGGTTAAACAATCCACAAAACCGCATGGATAAACATGCCAAAAAAATTGCATATCTAATCCATAATAAAAATGAATGTTGGAATATTTATGTTGTTAGTAATCAATACTTTTAAAAAAATCCCATTATGTATAAGCTCAAAGTGAGGGTTTTATGAAGGAAATGTACTAAGATTTAAGCTTACACTCTTCTAGTCAAATTGTGTTAGTCCTAATCAATGATGAGAAATAATGAATTTGTGAGACAAACTTGAAGAAATTGTTATCCAAAGGGATTAGGGAGTGTTTTTAAGGTGTGGTAAAGACTTGAAAATGGATTGAAGAGTCCTTAGGACCATCAAACAAAGATTATTCCATATTGTCCTATTCTAGGACAGGTTGAGAACTTTGAAAGTGTAACATTCCCATTTTAAGACTTTAGAAACAAGGGAAAAAAAAATTTGCATAATGTTCTCTATTCTAAATTAACATAATTTAGAACACACATTCCAAAGCCAATCTATCTCATAACAGAAAACCATATGCAGCTATAAATGACTTGGTGAAACACCAATCTCTCATTTCATGACTCGGTATCATACCAATCTCTCATGTTAACTTTATAATGTGTATACTATGTATACTTGGTTCCTTTACCCTTTTAGGGGTATCAAGTGTTTGTTTTAAGAGGCCTATCTAAATATTTGTTACCAATATTCATCTAAAATCCCACTTCTTAAACTAGGTGACATAGGACAACGCAACCAAAGAACTTGCAATACTTTGGCCAAAGATTTTAAACACATTGATCATGTTTACATTCCTAGATGACATACTCGTCAAATGGAATAAGCCCTTCACCACACTTGATCTGTTATCTAGAATGGTCTCTACTGACTTCTGTCAGTCCACTCGATTCAAATTTTAACCCTAGACAAGGTTAACAACCTTCTCTAGTGTGGAGGACTGCTCACGGTGACTAAGGGTACATAGGCATACTCAATCGACTTCCGTTGATTGGGTGTGTCTAGTTATCCTAAGTCAACATGAGTTGACCCCGACACTAGATCAAGCCCCTATCTCCACCTAGGGCAAGAACTATGATCCAGTCAAAACTTATGTTAGTCTAGTTGAACAATCTCTGAGGGGTATTGAGACATGTCAATTGCAACATAGTATCCTCATAAAGACTCATGTCTTCATGAAGGTACTACGTTGTAGTTGGCATGTGTCAACATCCAACTGAGTTTCCTCATCTAGACGAACATACCTTAGATTGAAAGTTAATATCTTATTAATCACTTCATTACGGATTAATTACAACAACCCTTTGTTTCAACTAGGTTCTTTAACCCTTAGGGTTCCAAGTTAAAATTGTAACATAGGTAGGTATGCTAGATAAAATCTGCTTCCTAACCGATTTACATGTTATGTTATTATACTATTAACATCCTGAATCATGTTTTACATAATAGACCTAGCATGGATGAAAGTGTTACTTATTTACTCACTTATTACAACCCTAGCTTAAATAAGATCCGAGCAAGTCCTTTTCATTTTAGACTTCATTGAAATGAAGTCTAATCCCCTTTTTTCTTTTCCGACATCCCTAATTTTGGTTAAGGAAGTCTATATAAGGAAGAACACTTTCAACTATCTACATACAATAATCAAGATTCTTTTCCAAAAGGTCTTAAGTTATGTCTATGATTCATTTTATGGATGTTATCTTTCCTTTCCCTATTAAGGGTTAATGTCCATTTATAATCCAATTGTACATTATAAATTATAATCGAAGTTTAATTCTCATACAGTCATTTGATTTAAATATAGTCCTAATGAGATGGTTGAATATCTACACTAGAATATCAACTTTATAAGTTGCATCTCTACTAGAGAAAATAATACAACTAACACCTCAGATCCTTATCTAAACCATTCCATATTATTTAAGTATGTTACCTTCTTTAATTAGAGTAATACTTATCATTTCTGCTCAATTCATGCCAAAAAGGTATTACATCAAGTACTAACAAAATTCACACATCTTTTATTCATCAAGGAGGAGTTATACATTCACAAGTCCAAACATTTCAGATATTACAAAATGTCAAACAACAACACTTAATCAATTCTTATACAACTTTATTTTCCATCAAGTACATTTCAAGTAATGAAGCCATATTTCATCATAATAAAGATTCAGTCTCTTTAATAAAACAAATGTAACTTTCTAAGGGTCTTTCTCCTTTCATATTTTACGAAGTCCATCTACAAAATTTCTAGCATGGGTCAGTTCATTAAACTGAGCATGATAAGCACTAAATCATTAAAATGATGTGCTTTTAGCTAACTGTTTCATAAAAAGAACTCTGTTGTTATGAAACTAGATGGGAAACAAAATCAGAAGGACTCAACCAGAAAGAGTACAATCCAGATAATAGAGAGAGATATATATATATTTCAAATCAAAACAAAGTTAGGTCATTCAATCTATCAACCTTAAATTTTCATCATAAAATCATTTTATCATAAAGAATTTAAGCAACAAGGTTAAGAATTACTATCCTTTTATCTGAACCTTATCATTACTTTCATGTAATCCATTTAAGTTTCATCACTCAAAGCTAAACTTATTTAATGAAGGAGATAAAATATCTAAAACTAACTAACAAACATAACTCAACAGTTTGAGCATTAGTAACCATTTCCTTCCATCTAATCATCTCGTTATCACAAATTCATCCTAAGGTCAAAGATGTCATCCATCATAAAAAGATCATAAGATTAAGTAAGGATAACCAAATCATCATTATCAACTAAGGTAACCCTGATTGAAGCATCCTAATGTTCAGGCTCGAATTAGAAACCAATTCAAGTTAGAAGTTCAAAACAACCTTTATCAGACCTCATCTAAAGTGTAAGGTTTCTTCTAACAAGAAAACAAGCTAACAATCAAATCCCAACAAGATACACCATTGATACATTACTTAAAAGAGCATATTGGTTAAAATCAAAACTTGCACAAACTTAAAACCCCTTCCAAGCATTTCAAAAACTTCTACTCTGCTGCCCTAAGAACATTACTACACTCAGTTCTACCACATGGTCAAGAATTGACATAACCATAATGCACCAGGAGGGCAGAAACTTCACCAATTAGACAATATCCTATAAGAAATATTGAAGAGTGTATGAGGGAGATTGTAGTCTCCTCATCAATCCTAACTCTTAAGAATAAGAGTAACATTTATAACCAAGAAAACTGAAATGACAAAGGTCAGATCACATACGACCCATGTTAAAATCCCAACAGATATTTACCCAGGTCTCAATAGGATGAGTACAACAGAACCAAAAGAATGAATGAAAATACATTTCCCCATTTCCTTTGGTCATGACAGAAATAAAAGCTCAAACAATATGATTACATTTAAGGATAAAAGAATTGATTCACTTCCAAACAGTCCAGTGAAGGGAGGAAGGTGAACAATAAATTGTAGGTCAAACAGAACAATCCATCAATAATTTTAATCATTTTAAAGAATACAAATGACATACGCACATTCTTCAAAAGAGATTCATATAGAAATGATCAAAACAATAACTCAGATCCAAGAGTTTTGTTACTCAGCTCAGAAACCCGAGTGGTTTTAAGAGAACTAGAGAAGTGCTCCACAAGACAAAGTGACCTTAACAGATATTGAACAATCACCTCAACAATTGGTACCCAAAAGGGATTTAATACAAAAAACATGAAGTGGATTTTCCATAATCATCTTACCGTTTCAGAGTAAGTTTAAAATGAAAAAACAACACATTCACTGGAAATTTCGTCCTTTAGATCTATTCTTCTACAACTTATATCTCTAAACAGTGATGTATCATTAACTCAAGGGTTCCCTTCAAATCCCAAAAACAACATCAGAGGGAAAATACATGCAAGTTGAAATATCCATTCAAATGTTCAACATGGCATCTCCTATAATACATTTATCCTCCAACAAGAATAATGTTGGTCTAAAAGTCTGAACAGGAAGGAAATACACGCAGTCTCTAGAACACAAAATCTTCAACAACAAAAGATAACAACACCACTAAAGAATAGATATACTTAAGCAGCAGTCATGATATCCCAACAAAGTTCTTTATCTACAGTTTTTCCAATGGAGTTTATACAAAACATTATGAACTAGGTCCTCAGACTCAAGTAGACCAAGTTACCTACAAGGTTAAAGAAATTTTTAACTATGATCACTGAATAGACCTCGGCTCTGTTTCAAGCCTCTGCAAGAAGATTAAAGCAAAACTAGCTACTCATAAGTATGAAACCCACAACCCAGAATACACTTTCCACATTTCAAACAAAACGACAATGCATTCTGACAAGAACAACACAATATCAAGAAGCAAAAGAAATATAATAAAAAGAACAAAACCAGATTATTCCTTAAGAGCAGAGTTGTTTTTATGAGCATTTAAGTAAAATCATAAAACTTAATGGATAGGGCCTATCATGCCTGATAACACTTTTCCTTCTCTGTTTCACAGAAAATCTCCCAGCAGAGCTTCAATTCTTCCTTCGAAACACCAACAACCCTATAAACTTCCTCCTTTTCTTCCTTATAGCTTCTCAGTGCCAACTTCCTCATCAAATGTCATGCGAGGCAAGAGTGTTCATGAAAAGATTACCTTCATGAAAGAATCAAACTGGAGGTTTGAAGAGCCAAAAAAACCACATGCAGAGCTCAAGCTTGAAAACTAAATGAACAACAAAACCAAAAACCCTCTATCTTCTTCCTAGGAATTTTTTTCCAAATTTGAAAATATTAAACGTTAAGTAGGACTGCCAGTCCTCCCGATCTTCCCACCGCCACCACCTTTAATTATGGTAGAGACTAAATTCTAAATCACATGCATATAAAACTTTGGCAAAGATGTCATCTTATTCCTCCAATTTTCCCTATGCCCTTTCCAAATTTGGTAGTTAAAAAGAGATAAGGACCCATTAACTTCGCCATAAATTCCTAGGATTCGCTACCACTAACTTACCTCCTCCCCATGTTGTTTCATAGGTCCTTTTAGGTTAGCCAAACATTAGTTGAGGAACTAACATAGGTCTTTAGGTCGTATTCCATAGTTTTAGTCTTATGTCCCTTTTGTCATTAACATCCCATGTTAACAAAAGATCATAGTGACATAAGTTAGGTTTAACTTTTAGGATAGAGTCACTGTTTTTTAGAACATAGTTATATTAGGTTATGTTATCTCTGAATCATAGCACCCTTTGGTTTGAAAAAGTGTGTGCGCGTGAACTCACAGTGTGATTGGATAACATGGGTATTATCTCCAAGTTGTGGGACTTACTATTTGAGATATACCTCTAGAGAAAGTTGGTTCTTGCTCCTAAACTACCTACCACAATCTACTCTAATGTAGGAAAAACTATATTGTCCTAATCTAACTTTCCAAGGGACCAGGGAGAGAGAGTGCATGAAAACAAATCCTACACTAAAGTGGTGATACACCAGAAAAGGAGGGTGTGAGAATAGTATCCAATGTGTGAAAAACAGAAGCAAAGTGCATACTAGAAGGGGTGATAATAGTTCTCCACAATCTAGCAACTACATTCACAATAATATTTCATGCACACACAATGATAATGAATCCCTACAACAACATAAAATAGACACAATATATTTGTAATGAGTTTGAAAGGGTAAGAAGAATGCAAACAAACACAACAAGGGAAGAGATATCCACAAACTTGTATCTATTGCTTTCATTGATATGCACAGTTCAATCTATTATAAAATAAGGGCTTGGATCACCATGCAAGGAGTCCACTACAAGGGCCTGTAGCACATTGGCTTCACAAAAAAATTTGACATTATTTTTCTACACAAAAACTATCTCTCTTTACAATGAGCCCAACACTCTAATTTATAGAATTTGAGAAGAGAGAGAGAGAGAGAGGAAAAAAAGAAAATCCTAAAAGATATCCTTCAACAACTTGTAAAAGGTAGTAAATGGAGTGAAATGATGTTCTGTTGCTTGCAAAAGGCCCCCCATATTGTCCCATAACTTGTAGCAGTGAGAAATGTCTAGCCCATGCTTCATTGAATGCATCCCAACTACCAAATAAAAATTGTTCTGAAGTTGGCCATGTTTTCTACAAAATATCTATCAATTCCTCATCAAATTCCAAATTGATTGATTTTTGTGCATCAATATTATAACCATGATTCCAATGGTAAAAATTTTGTGTATTTTTGTTGAGAAATGCAAAAGTTATGAAATTTTGAGTGTGGGTAGCTATTTTGGGTCTGCCAAGCATTTCTGTCATTTAATGGGACTGAGTGTTTGATTGACTAGGGCTGAGGAAGTTTCCTTTATTTTCATATACCTAACCTACTAAAAATTAATAAATATAATTTATGTGGTGTAGAGGACATCGTGCTCATTCCAAAAAGTCAAATTTCATGAAAATCAGAGCTCGGGGTCAAAAGTTATGGCCGTTTGAAGTTCGGGATCTGATTTGCACTATTTTCCTTTTCATGCGGAAATTTCAGCTATTTCAGGTCCTTGTGTCCCAGCTTTCCCAAAAAAAAATATTTGATCCACCCGCAAGCCTCCTTCCTCAACATTTTCATCAAAATCAGTTTTCGAAAAACTCGTGTCCCATGCATACTTGGACCAACCGGGCCTCCCTTTTCCTCTTTTATCGATTCCCTCTTGGTGCGGCGATTTCGGGTTTAGATGTCCCATGTGTCCCGCCATTGACCGGGTAGTCGGGGACATTAACCTCCATTTTCTCCGCATGTCTCTTCCCTTTGCATTTTAGAGATTTCGCAATGCGGGTCCCGATCATCCCGATGTCCCACGGACCACTTGGGCCAATTTATCGACTTTGTCGATTTCTTCTACCTACGAAATTTCAGCAATTTGGGTCCCGATTGTCCCGACGTCCCGTGGACCATCCGGGACAAAAATATCCGACTTTTTCACAATACACTTTGAAAGAAGCCATTTTTTCATATTTTCTCAAATTTGTCTAACTTCTTGGATGTTTCTTGGATATGGGAGTTAGAGGAAAGTAAAGGGGGCTCCCAAAACCTAATTTTGGTCCTCGAACCGATTCTACTTGCTTGGGTCTAAAGAATTTGCATAAGTTACCAAAATTTACCTTGAGGGTGAATTTTTGATAGCAGTTCCATGTTCATAGTGAGTATTGCATTCCACTAACAAAAGAAGAACCAAATTAATCATCAAAATTCAAATATGAAGCAGGGAGCCGTGGAGTTCATTCTGGACTTAGCATAGTCAGAATTCAGAGATCACTTGATCTATCTGACTTGGTCGTTATGACCAAAAATTCATGAATTAAAAGCATACCTTGGATCAATGAAATTGATCCAAGGTATTGTTGTTCTATATCTCAATTTTGCAATCCCAAGCAGTGAATTATTCTGCACAAAAGGAATGGGTTGCTTCATTTTAACTTAAGCAAAAACATGACAAAATGTACCTATTTCTACATATAACATATTACCTACTATAAACATGATTTCACAAGTCATAATAGTACACAGTCTTAAGACAAAATCACATATCAATGTTTGAACCTTTCTTATCGAAGTCATCCTAGATACCAAGTCGTCTTTAGAGGTGTTAGTAAAGGACCATATAAGAAACTAGAGAAAAGTGCCTCAACAAAAATAGTGAATGACATGAGATAATAGGTGATTTGAAGGGATTTAAGAAGTGTGGTGAGAATATGAGTAGGTACAAAACCAAATCAATGTTAGAGGGTAACAGATCAAAACAAAGCATTAAGGATGGTTTAGCAAGACAAGAGCACAAGATAGACCAATAAGGCAAACCATGGAAACATAGCATGAATGAAGTTATAGAGGTGATTGAATGTTGTGAAATATGCATAAACAAGTTAAGAATGGGTGGAGAAAGGTGTTTATGTGGTTGAAAAATAGTGAAAACTAAGAAACCCTAAGAAAGTGCTTCAAACCCTAGGTAAGACCTTAAGATATCTAGTTGTAAAAGAGCAATTTGTGTTGGGAGAGTTGTACTTAGAGTTAGAAGACAAAAATTGGAGTGGAGTAAGAGGATCTTAATGGGTATCTGCAACATTAACCAATTTAGCTTAAATGTTTGTAGATTTATCCCACCTATAAGGTTTGTACCTTTAAAGGGCTAGTTAGAAGACCTAGTCAAAATGGTATAATGAGAATAAAAACACATTAGAAAATAGTTGGACCTTGAAAATTTATAGGAATCTAAAAGAGGAGAATGCATGTCTAAATAGTCTATTAGTCAAGCCTAGGTTTTTTTATTTTAATATTTTCATGAAAATGTTTGTTTTGAAAGGCTACTTGCAATTTGTGAGGTCTACAAGGAGATTGAGATAAAATGGTGTTATGAAAATTTGTGAAGTGGCTTAACATTTTTGATTGGTGATATAAAGCAGGTCAAAGGTATAACAAGAATTCAAATCAGTCATCTAAGTCATTTTGGTGATGATAAGCAAGATCGAGGTTTCTTAAGGTAAATCTGAAATTGCTTGATTTTTAGTATTTTGATTGTGATAAATCTAACGATTATTTTCTTTGAAGTAGTATTTTTCGGGGCCCACTAGGCCTCTTCGTCATTTGGTATCGGATCAGGTGTTGCTCTTTGGAAAACAAAAAAATTGTTAAAGAAAAGTGAAGAAGATTGTAAAGAAAGAAGGATGAAACCTTAGCTTTTGAAGGCTTGAAAAGAGAAGATAGAGAAAATTTAAGATTTCTCCAAGGTGAAATAGACTTGGGGGTTGAAAGACAAGAGAAAATAGACAAATCCTTGGTGAGGCTCTTGAAGAGGCAAGGTGTAAAAGACTTTCTTGTGTGAGAGAAAATAGAGAAGAAAAGAGAGAGGTAAGAGAAGAAAGGTGAGAAAATGAATGGTTTCTTTCCAATTATATATTGTGAAAAGCTAAAGAGGGGTGAGAGAAAGCAAAGGATGTCTAATGAAATTTTTTTGGCTGAGATAAGTGAGATAGAAGAGGATTTGATGAAGTGGATGGTAGAGAGAAAGAAGAAGGAAAACCAAGTTCTTGGATGGAGTGTGAAGAGAAAAGTAAAATGGCCCATTGAGTGGTTTGTTGTGAGGAAGAAACTTATTGATTTGAAGATATGGGAGAAAAGGAAGCAAATATGTATTGAAACCAATTATTTTAATATACATGTTGTTGTGATGTTGGGTGAAGAAGAAGAGCAAAAAAGTAAAGAAGAAGATCAAAAACTAAGATTAAGAAGAGCTCATCAAATGAGCTTCTAATGAGGATATATGGCCTCCCTATTTCATTTCTAATGTTTCATTGTCATGTGTGAATGAAGGTATTAAAGAAGAATAATTAAAATAAAATAAAATTGAGACGAATGAAGACATATAAGACATGAATATTGAAGATGAAAGAAGAGATGAAGATGATGAATAATTCACAACTCGTGAAGAGATGATATGGCAAAAAATCATGACTGAATCAGACCTGTTTATGGATGAAGAAGACTATAAAAGAGCAGCAAGATAACTTATGAATATTTTGAATGATGGTGAAGAAGATAAATGCCATGAAGATCAAGATGAAGATGAAGACAACAAGAACCTAATATGATAGATCAACTAAGACTGAAAGAAGACAAGAAGAAGAAAAATGAAGATAAAGACAAGAAGAAAAATGAAGATAAAGCCAAGGAGGATGAAGAAAAAGAAAGAAAGAAAAGAGTGATGAAGGCAAAGCAAAGAGAAATAATAATTAATATGGAAAGAGCTCAGCAAAATAGGAAGAAGATAAAGTCAAATAGACAACAAAATTGGAAGACGAGAAAGAAGAAAATCAAAAACTATAGGCTTAATTCTCTCCACTTTGGGAGTATGGTGTAAACGCATCCTTGTACATATTCATTTTTGGATTTCTAGGTATTTTAGGATGTAAAGAGTCCATTTAGGTGGTCTTGAAGTGTTTCTAGTCCATTTTAAACTCTTATGGATGTAATAAGTGGCTTTTTGGAGTTTCCATCCAAAACCAAAATTTAAAAGTTTGAATTGTCATGTTATAGAACTAGGGGTTAGTATAGTTTGAATAAATAATGTAAATAAGGTATAAGGTCACCTAATACAAGCTTAACTTGACTCTAAACTCTACTTGGGTTAACCTTAAATAATTTGGGATATGGTGGTTAGAACCCTAGACACCTCTATCTCTTCATTCTTAGGCTAGGCATTCGAGTGGAGGGGTGATGTGAGTGATAGGAAGGTGTGTGTGTTTGATAAATATTTGTATCATATCCAAGAGGGCTCATGAAGATTTGTAAAGATCAAGGAATTAGATAAATGAAAGGAGTTTCTTGAGCACAATTGTATGTTGGTATGAAATGGTGTATGAATAATAAATATAACTATGTTGTATATGTTATATGTATAATCTTGCAAGTACATGGACAAGACAAATCTAGATAAGAGATGATTACAATAGATTGGAACTTATGACAAGATTTGGATGAAGGTTGGTTTATCTATCAAATAAAATTGTGTTTATAAGTAAGAATGTGCTTGTTATTTGGATTTATAGAGTTATAGTGCATGTGTAAAGGTTTTAAACAAATGAAGGATAAGTTTATGAATTGATAAAGGATGAGTATATGTTGATTGCACTTGTAGGAGGGTTTGAAAGTGTCCAAAAGCGTGAATCGAGTTTTGAAAATCAATGGAATGTTGTGTAAGCATCTAGAACTTATGTCATGAAGAGATAATATGGTGATGAAATTATAGATTGATACTAATGTCTGTAGGATCATCTTGATTCATTAATAATGTTTAAAAGGATCAAGTAAGTGAAAGTACTAAAAATAGTTTTGCAGTTTGTAATACCATACTCTAGGGTCTAGTGACAAGAAATTGTGGTAGAATTATCTAAAGATAACCTATAATCTTGTTTAAATTTGATGATAAGGAATATTTTGATGTGTAAAAGGTGTATGATATGTTTTAAAACTCTAGGAGTATTTATTGTTTAAAACAGTAGTTCTTAGTTATGAGTGTGAGTGCCCAAATTTTGGGCTTGGGAAGGAAGTACTTGTGGAATAACAGTCTTAATACCAAGGGTTTGAAGTTTATGGAGTGAATAACTTTTTTAAGAATTTCTTAAAGCCTTAGATCCATTTTATAATCTCAGAGTGAGGGTTTTGTGAAGGAAATGTACTAATATTTAAGCTCATAGTCTTCTCATCGTTTCATGTTTTAGTCCTAAACAATGATGAGAAATAGTGAATTTTGTGAGATAAAATTGAAGAAATTTTTGGTGAAAGTGACAAGGGAGTGTTGTTAAGATGTGGTGAAGACTTGAAAATGGAGTGAAGAGTCCTTAGGACCATCAAACAAAGAGTATTCCATACTATCATGTTCTAGGACAATCAAGAACTTTGAAAGGACCATATAAGAAACTTGAGAAAAGTGCCTCAACAAGAATAGTGAATGACATGAGATAATAGGTGATTTCAAGGGATTTAAGAAGTGTTGTGAGCATATGAGTAGGTACAAGACCAATCAAAGTTAGAGGTTACTAGACCAAAACAGAGCATTAAAGATGGTTTAGCAAGACAAGAGCACAAGATAGACCAAGAAGGCAAAACATGGAAACATAGCATGAATGAAGTTATAGAGGTGATTGAATGTTGTAAAATGAGCATGAAAAAGTTAAGAATTGGTGGAGAAAGGTGTTTGAGTGGTTGAAAAATAGTGAAATCTAAGAAACCCTAAGAAAGTGCTTCAAACCCTAGGTAAGACCTTAAGAGACCTAATTATAATAAAGCAATTTATGTTAGGAGGGATGTACTTGGAGTTAGAAGACAAAAATTGGTGTGGAGAAAGAGGATATTCATGGGTATTTGTAACATTAACCACTTTGGCTTGAGCATTTGTAGATTTCTCCCAGCTATAAGGTATATACCTTCAAGGGCTAGTTAGGAGACCTAGTCAAAACGATAAATTGAGAGTAAAAACACATTGGAAGATAGTTGGAACTTGAAATTTTATAGGAATATAAAGGAGGATAATGGATATCTAAATAATTTAGAATTAAAGCCTAATTATTTTTATTTTAGTATTTTCATCAAAAAAATATTTTTGAAGTGCTACAAGTAATTTGTGAGGTTTACAAGGAGATTGAGATAAAATGGTGTTATGAAACTTTGTGAAGAGGCTTAACATGTTTTGTTAGTGATATTGAGCATGTCTAAGGCCTAATATCAATTGAAATCAGTTATCTAAGTTATTTTGGTGATGATAAGAAATATCAGCTTCTTAAGGTATAGTGAAATTGCTAGATTTTGAGTATTTGATTGTGATAAATATAACGTTTGTTTTGGTTAAAGTAGTATTTTTTGGTCCCACTAGGCCTATGCATCACCCACATATATACGCATTTCAAATGTGGGCATAGTGATAAAGGCACTAATTTTCGTACCAGCGGTCATGGGTTCAATCCTCCAAAAAATGCATACACTTATTCCCTTAGGATATTATGTACACATGCATAAAGACAAGGAGTTTTAATTATTTTTATTTGGGAACCCTTCCCATGAAAATTGGTCCACATTAACCATATATGGTTGGCACTTAAATTGTGCATCTCATTTCTCTTAGGTGCATTCGACGTGGCCTTATCTTGAAACATGCTATGATGGTTGAGTTTTCTCCAACACAAACTTGTTTTGGCATATGGGTTTGGGTAAATCCCACATGTGTCACATTTTAACAACAAAAAGGATTAAAATATCATAACACCTCCATGCTAATTATGGATTCATTCACATTTACATTATTTTTCCAAGTATAAAAAAATCATTGCCGAGTTGTGTGGACTATTGGGGAGTTGGAGAGTTGGAGCTCAGTCACTCGAGCGAGCAAGTGGATCGATGAGTTGGTAGTCTGGTTATTGGTTGAGCGGGAGGTCTGCGTATATTTTGGCTTGGCCATGTTGGTTAAAACAACTTGGGATATGATGTGGAACAACTTTCAGACTTATTTATTGGTTGTATTGTGGTTCCGTGCCATATGGTGGCCTCGAGGACGCACCATGTTGACCTCTCCAAAATTACCTTCACCAAATAATGTTGCCGAAAAATTTATTTTCAAAAATCAACTCATTAACATCCTTCATAATAATTTAAAGGCATACAAATTGATTCATTGGATCCCAAATTCATCCATATTCACATTCGAGGTGATAGAAAGCATCACCCAATCCATCTCATGCTCCAACCAACTCAATTCTTCATCAAAAACAGTTTTGTTCTAGATAGCCAAAAATATTCTTGTCTAAAAATTTACCAGGAACCCTTATCAAAACTCTTCATCATGAGGAAAACCTTATATCACTGGAAATACCTTTTAATCATCTTCCCAACACAACTTGAATTACCTCTTAACTCTACTTATAGTCCGATTATGCCCATTTTATTGAAGACTATTTTTTACTGCCTCAAAATTGTCCTTTGACCAGTAAACCTAAATGAAGCCCACTTGACCATTTAACTAAATCACCATGACCTGGAACCTCTATGGACATCAATAAAAACTCTTGGGATTTCATAAATGGTAATTTAGTCATTACCTCATTTGGAAAACTTTGCCACAAACTGGAACTCTTTAGAAACTTGCATTTTCAGGTGGTCCCACATATCACCATATGCTCTATCATACATTTTTGGAAATATGGAATAGGAAAATACAACATCAAATCATCACTTTTGTACTAGAACTCAAAACATGCTCACTATAATCACTCTTCTACAAGTTGATCCTAGTTAGGGTTTAGCTAGGGTTTCAAACCAACTTAGCTTATTAACGATCGTTCATAAAAAATTATGATAAAACCACTTCATTATTTTTGTAAACTATTCATAACTGACATAAGAAGTTATGTCAATATCTCAGGTCCCTATGTAAATCATATAGTTCACAACGAGCATCGAATGTCCAGGTTTACTTGAAAAACACATTGTAACTTACCCAATTTCACCAAAACTTGCATATATTCAAAAATATTCTTTATAATGACCTTAAATTTGGCATAAAGCACCATGAAGACATCCTCTAACTATCAAATCTTTCCATCTATACCATATGGCTTTCAAAATATCCATCCATAGTGACTTACCTATGAAAACCTTTATGTTTTTCACTATTTACTTCCCAAGGACCTCATATATGCATCTAACCTCTTAATTATGACCTAAAACTCACCATATATGCCATGTATACCATCAACATGTTGTTACCATGATTCACCATAATTTATTAAGTCCAAATCTCACACCTCCTTACCATTATGCATGCTCTAGGGCTAGTAACAAGCCTAGAATGACCTGACACAATGTTGACAACTCATGAATTGACCTTGTTGACCTCATGTGGACTCATATACACCTGAAAAAAACCTCAATGACCATGTATGACATCATGAAAACCTTTGACCAACTCTATAGATCTCAAACAGTGACTCGACTCAATCAACCATGCACCAGGACTACATTGAACTTCACCAAACCATATGAACTACATACTTGACACTTGAACAACATCATAGGGAGACACACATGACAACATGACACCCTTTTCCATCAATGGGGGTTGACATCAATGACAACACAACCACACAATGGCCAAAAATCTCCCCCTTTGTCATTGATGGAAACCATCTTCAGAAACATTGATGGCAACCATATGATAAACACACTTACATGACACTTTCCCATTTTTATGATGCTTCTCTCCCCCTTTTCCATCTATGAAAAATGATCTTATGATGGCTCTAGATGATAAATGACAGCACAAGATAAGAAATAGTGGCAAAAATGCAAAACACAACTTACATGACCAAATAACTCCCCTAGGACTGAAATTTCTCTTCTTTGCTTCCTTCAAAGAAGCAAATAGTGATCCTTTGGACCTATAATGATCTCAACAAGGATCCCCCTCAGCTAATACACCTCATATTTTCCTCCATTCATGTCATCTATCACTTTCTAGATCTAGATCATGCTCAAGGACCCAAAATTATCCTTCAATCTGTATGTTCTCACTTTAGGACTGAATCCCTAAACTCCAACTTCGGACATCCGAGCCAAACTTCACAAGATTCTTGAAGCCCAAATATAGAATATCAAGAACTTTATAAGCTCCCCTTGGACTTGTACAATCATATTAAACTGAAAAACACAAAATTTAAGGTTATTACCTCGCATACATGCCTTTGAGAGGGATCAAACATTTTATTGTAGTCCTAAAGCACATTCTCATTATTTTCATTCTTCACCATTTATACCTACAACTTAAACTTTCTTGGTCATATGGTATACTTTACATTTCAAAAAACCTTTATTTTTGTTATTTTCATCCTTTTATATTTAAAAATAGTTGGTTAAAATAAATAACCAACTCACTTTTCCTCTAGAGGCCATAAACAAACTTGTTGAAGACCTTTACACTTTGTCACGAGAAATTGTTTTGAGGTATACAACTACTATCTTGATGTAAACTTTATACCCTACAGAAATTCATGAAATTTTGATTTACAATATTTTCTCTCTACCCTTTTATCTCCTTGATACTCTAGGACCTCTTGATTTTGGCTCATGTCGGCTCTCCTTGACTTATTTGTCCTATTCAGACTTGTTGACTATTGTAAAACCTTTAACATGCACAAACTAATCTCTTTGTACCTTACATATGATCTGAAGAAGTAATTTTATATATTTGGGAACCTTCATTTCTTTTTTATCATGATAAGAATCCCTTTAGGCCTTCTATACACCTTAACATGATTTGTGGTGACCATATCCATATACTCGCCTCGGAAGACTGCAGTATCCTTTCAACCTCAAAAAATTATTTCATTAGACCTTTATGTAGACCAATCACTCAAAAATCCTTTTGGTGAGTACTTGGCTGAGATATGGCTCATTTGACTGTAGAACACGTTGAATTCACTATGTAAGAAAATTTTTCATAACCTTCACATATTCACACCTATATGTTCTTTGTGGAAGAGCTAGATCACTCTATTTTGTAATGATATGATGCGCACATACTTTGTGTCTCCTTCTTAACCTACAAAATAATGGTACATACCTACAATCATCTTTCTTAAAGTGAGTTTTCCAGACTTCATATCTCATTACTCTTCTTGATAGTGTTAACTGAGCCCTTACCCTAAGTGTTGACTTTTATTCTCATCCTCGCAGATTTTAAGAGCTTCTTTGAAAAAAACTTGAGCAATCACACCATTCAAGTACAAACATATACCTACCTTTAAGATTAATGACAATTAGAGACATATACCCTAAAGACTCAAGGACTTCTCAATTTTACCAAATGCATACTTACAAAATTCTGAGATTTAACACTACACTTTACGGACCGGTGTTACTAAATATGAAAACATTTTCCTTGATTCATCATACCTCTTGTATTACTTCAACTTCATGTTTTTATCTGACATGATATTTAATCTAACTTCACCGAGATATTAGTACACTAAATCCAATAAAGAAGGATCATACCTGATAACTTCTTCTTCTTTGACACCTACCGATACTTGTACCTCTTTCTTGCAATTCCTAGAAATGACATCCTCTGTACCACCCGAAAATGCCTCTTTTTATCTCTTGCGCTTCTTGCTTGATAATAAATTTTATCACAAGACTCAACCCCGAGCAATCCTACAGTCCTTGACCTCTCTTTTTGCAACTTCACATTCAGTCACATAAGTCTTCCAACTACCTTGATGACTTGATGAATCACTCAGGAACACAAGACCAAAGACCCAATTTCAAGGCACATAACACAAATTTCTCATATTGGTTACAAATACTGATGAGATCAAATACGTTGACCTCCCAAAAGACTTTAAGACAATTGATATAGACTCTTCAAACTCATATAATGAACTTAAATAGATTTTGAAATCCTTGGAGTAGTGACACTCATATCTTGGATGGCTCAAAACACATAACACACGCTTGACACGATAAACATAACCTTATTTCATTTTTAACAGACTTGGACATACATCATGGATCCTTATGAGGTCAACAACATACTCATACACTTATGAAAAAAAAATTGAGGCACAAAAAAATAACTTAGATGGGTTCATGAAGAACTTGTGATCTATTCAACCTCATAAACCCTTAAATTGACCGATACAACCCTCAGAGACACCATTATGCATCAAGACCGATGAACTCATACCATCAACCTTGTTAAATTAAACTCGAGAGAACCTCATTAGATAACTTCAGTGGATACTAAATATTTGTTTAAAATATTATGCATTTACCTTGCATTTGACATATCCTATTTGTAGTCATTTTTATGCCCATAGAATAACCTTCTAACCCCATGTGCACTGGCATATCACTCAGCAGGCATTGAGCACTCACCTGAGGCGTGCGTAGGTGCTGAGCACTCACCCGAGGCACGTGTGGGCATCAATCCACTCCTTTATGTGAGCATTATGAGAAAATGTTGTCATTGATGATGGATTAAGTGCTAGAAAATTTAATGATCATGTATATATTCTGAAAGCATATGATGAATCATTACACCAACATACCCATAAAAGAAACATCATATAGATAGTAGATCTGATCCATAACATAAAGAAAAAGGCACTAGGGTTTACACTGTGAATGATATATTTAGTATATAACCATATATTTATGTTGATCATATTTCAATAACCATATTACATCCAAAAGAGTCATATCAAACTGATATAGCATGACTCACGCATCAAAACCCTAGCTATTCTTCCCTATTACAAAAATTTAGCAGACCTATTCCCGTAGATATGCTAACATTCCTGTAGTCCTCTAATGAGAACCCTAACCCTTAGAATCTTTTGCTCATTTCTTCAAGGCTTTGCCTACTCTGGTATGGTTCATCGCGCCATGGCCCTCTTCTTCTCTTACTCTATCTATCACACCCTTTTATTCTACTCGAGCATCTCTATAAATAGGTTTAACACCCACCACCATGCCTTCCTGAAGTAGCAGATTAGTTGCCAAGTTTCAAGGTGGTCCTCCAATGGAGCATTCTTCTTTTGATTTGAGATCCCCACTTTTTGCAATGATGTCTTCAGAATGTTCCATGCATGGAATATTCTTTCCTTGACCACCAAGTCACTAGGTTGTCACCTTATCCATTCAGCATGCCTATTCGGGTCATGTTTTTCCTCAAGTGCCTCTTGGAAATCCAAATATGACTAAGTCCTGAAATCCTTTGCTCTACCTTGTGCACGCACCATGGTTTCTATTAAACCCTTAAAAACCCCTCTCCTGTGCACTTTTCCCTGTGCCCATCCTCTTCACTAGTCCCACACATGCACACGCCCTTTGGGACTTAGTCAATATTCTAAGGCCCAACATCACCCCACACTAATCTTGTTCTCCATTCTCAAAAACATCTTCTCTAAAGAATAAATAATTGTGGGACTAAGAATGAAGAATGAAGAAATGAGAAATGGACACAAATAAAGAATGGAGGAATGAAGAATTTGTTTATTATTGAAGAATGAGTGGAAAATCCTTCCTTATATCTGCCTCAATATTCTCCCAAGAATCCACCTCACCCTACACCTCTTGACAGAGGTCACCTACTAAGTTACTCACCTCTTCAAATCCTATGTCATCACCCTTAGCATTCAAAGATATCAAAAATGTTTTCAAATTGCTTGTTGAGGTTGTCTGGTGCATCCATCCATCGGGTGATCTAAGGATATATTTCCTTCAACCATTTTTTGATTGAGCCTCTCAAGGTCTTAATGGATTCAAAATTCTTCTCTACCTCGGCCAGGATCTTATCCCACTCTGCTCTATTCCCCTTATTCTTCTCTGAAACTCCTTGAGGTCTGCCTCATGGGTGGTAACTAGAATGCTTGTCACTCTATCTCTATCTCGCATAATTGTCATAAGCAACTTTGCTATCTGTGTGGTGGCCTTTACATTGGCAAGGATATTAGTGTATTGAGTGACTATCTCCACCACCTTCACTTCTCCTCTTTCTCTGGCATGCTAACAATTCTTCTGTTGATTCCAAAGTGAGAGGTTTCTCTCCATGGTGAGGATGTGAGTTAGGTATTCCAAGCATTACAAGGTTGACTCATACTTCTGCTCGGGTGGTGCTAGGTCTGGATGTTTTAAGATAATAACATATGTAATCATTTCTACCTTTTTATATACCTCACGCACCCTATCATTTTCCTCCTTCATCTTGCACCTTAATTGTGTGTTGATTAGTTCCTCTTGCTTCAGATATTTTCTCTTTTCAATGATCTCATCCTTTTTCTTCTCTAATTCCCCTTCTAGGAATCTCACCTAGTCATTCCTTCCAAAAATCCTTGCCTCAACTTCAACTAAAACCTTTTTGAGCGCATTATAGACTTGCTCATTAGACAACTGTTGAGAATTCACTAGCGGGTTTATACCTTTGGTCTTTGGCACCTTCATCAAGTGCTCCTTGGTTAACTTCAAACTCATGTTCATCGACATGGGACTCAAAATCCCAAGATAACATCTTCCTGGTTCGTAGGTATGCACCTTCTTCCTCAAATGAATACATTTCTAGGAGTTTTTATGTTAGCATGGTGCTCTGGAAGTGTGTGTGTAACACTTTGTTTGGATCATGGATATAGCCCATTCCCTACCCTTGTGCTACTACCACGTTCTTCCCTCTTGTGTGTGCAACCTTTGGAAAGCTTACCACTAAGTGGGATCTCCACCCATGCTTCCATACTCCTTCCCTACGCTCTCTTCTTCTATCTCCTTGAGTATCTTGTTTATGCTCCACTCCACTTCTTGCTCCACTAACTTCTCAATTATGCCCACTACTTCTCTCTCTGCAGCCTCTTCTATCTGCTCCTTGGTGAGGCTAGGGGTCCTCTAATCCTTCGTATTTACTTATTCACTTTGTACCCTTTTCCTTGAGCACTTTCTCCTTCTCCACCATTCCCCTCACTTCTTTCTTCCTTTGAATTGTGTACATCATACATGAGATGATTCTGAAGTTCTTCATCCTCATCATCGTGTCTCTTGCCCATGTAGGCCTCCAAGCTCTTGATCTCCTCCGAGTCTACTTTCCCGTTACCTTCTATTTCTTCCTAGCTGGGGATTCTTCCTCTTCCTCATTAGGTGATTCCCTTATAGGTAAATATTATTGTTCTAACACCTCTTCCTCATGTGTCTTTTCCTTCTCCTTGATGGGAGACTTCTTCCTATGTGTGTTTGTTTGTTTAGCACCTAACTCTGGCATTCCCACAGATTATGTTGTCTACACACTTGGTGCTTTATTTTCCGGTGACTTTTTTCTCCAAGGTATCTTCCCTTTCTCTCTTCTTTAGTGTGGCCTTCTTCCTACTAGTAGGATCCTCATGGATCAAGACATCATTCTCCAAGTAAGTTCCCTTTTCATACTTGGGCCTAATGCATAAGTATATTCTCATTGTGGCCCTTCCAGAATTGGCAACATTAATGGTTTTTTCATGTGCACTTCATGAGAGACATACTTCACCACGTAAGTGAACTTCTTTGGATAAACTAGCTTCCTTAGAAAATTGCGGTGGTCCTGTTCCACCTCGCTAAGGTCGAACCTTATTCTTTTAGCTTCCTTGAAGTGATTTACCCCTACTTGTAAATATTGTGTGGTGAAGGAGAAGGGTAATTTACACCCTAGGATCTTGGTCTCATATGACATGAGTGAACACGGAAATGTATAAATGTTGATAGAAAGTGAACTCAACTTCTCCATTTACTATTGCTAGTAATTATTCTGGTATCCTCCACTCTGCCCTGAATGCGTCACGTATTTTCTTATACCATTTCTCCAGGTACGCTTTATGGACGGTTGTCATGGTATCACATGTGAATTTCTCAAACCTCTTCACGGGGAGGGATCTTCATCTAGATATTGGCATACCAACTTCTCTGGCCCATCGAGCACTCCATTTTCAAGAATACGATGGTGAGAAGAACATTTCGAACATTATCTTCTCTCCTTCTTGTGCGGCGTTGATGATCTCTTCTACAATGTAGACAAACAATTTATGGATGGTCTCGATGAAATTTTTTGGCATATATTCAACCATGCCTTGTTTATTTGTGTCCACCTCTCTTGACCATTCAACTTGGTTACTAGGTGCATGGACATTCTCATCACAGGGTTGGGGATATATGAGATATCGAAGTAATGCAAACCCTTTTTGTAGTCATACTCCTCCACGGTCTTCTTAATGGCCTCTTTATCCTCCAGGTCATCATCCAATGAATCCCCTTTGTAGATAAGGCTGGTAAACTTGGAGATGAGCTAGGGAGTTATGTGCATTCTGTGGCCCTGTAAAGTAGAAATGGTCCTCGTGCACGCGCGACATCAACCATTGGTATAACCACTCGGGCTTGCCAAAATAGGGCAACTCAAACAATTGCAGCAACCCAGCCTTCTCCAATTTTACTTTCACTTCATCATTGTAAATTGGCATCCCTTCTTGTTTCCTGTAATCTGTTGGTCGAACCAATTCTAGTGCCATTTCATTCTCTATGGTACTTGTGTGATGATTATATTTTCTCACGACCCTCTTCCTAACATAGGATATCCATTCTTTCCCAAGTAACACCCCATTTGGGTATTACATCTCCGCATACCATTCTTCATTCAAACTAGTGGTGGCAGTCTGTTTTCCTTTTCCCTTTCCCTTCTTAGGTGAAACGGTCTCCTTCTTTGGTGTCATCTTCTTGTCAGGTTAAAAGAATAAACTCCTTTCTCTCCTTCCTCACTCTTCTCAAACCTATGGCTCAAATCTGCATGAAAGAATCCTTTTATTCCCATGCCCTAGCTACAAAACCCTAAAATCTTCCACAAGATGACGTATTCCATTAAAACCTTCTTCCCTACACCCATGTACTCCTTCCACTTCTAGTTTGTAGATCACCCTAGTCACATACTTCAGATTTTCACTCTTCTTTCTTTGCAGATGCCCTAGTTCACAAGAGCTCTTCAATCTCATAATAGCAAGGTAAATAATAATGTGCCCGACCCTTTACTTATAGCTTTTTGTCTATCTCTCGTGATAAATGTTATGCCACCTACCAATGTACTTAGCATTAAATGTATCTTTTTCCACCAAATCCAACCTTAAGTGCCTTTACCCACGCACCAAGTCCTGCATAAAAACCCTCTACAACCTTCTAATGCACAATAAAAATCCTTACTGATTGAAGACTCTTACATGCGCATCTGTAGCACCGAAGGCACTTCTTCTGTCGACCTAATTTTTCCCTCACCTACCTCATGTTGTTCTTGCACTTCTTATCCTTTGTACGTGGTCTTTATTAAATCCTTCTTGACACCATCAATTTTTTCCACCATTTCCCCACACACTCTCCTACCTTACGCACTTTTTATCTTTCAATTCAGGCCATCATAACTACTACCATATTCTCTCTCTTCATTCTACTCCACCCCACACTAAAACAGATGTGTGGTCCTCTGTGCATACACAACCTTAGAAAGTAATGTGGTTACCGGTGCACAAGGTGCGCAAAACAACACAACAAAAAGGAACAAGCAATGAGAAGGGGAAACACAAGAAAAATAAAATGCATTAAGGGAAATCCTAGGCTAACTAGAAAAACTACCTTATTTACAAACACAAGGAAGACTTATTTATAGTAGGGCTTCAACCTACTCCCATTGAAATGACCTGGTAGTCTTGTCCCATCTAGCATGTGTAACTAGAAAGCACCTAAATCAAGGATGTACAAGATGATGTATGGTCCCAACCAATGGACTTTCAACTTCCCAGGATGGCACAAAAATTTAGAGTCATATAACAAAACCATCTGCCCAACCTCAAATTGTTTGTTTTTAATATGATGATCATGCCATGCTTTTTGTCTTGCCTTCTCTGTCTTTTGACTCCATCTAGCAAGTGATCACCTTTTGTCTAGCTATATTAACTTATCAATTCTTTCTTGAGCACTTGTTCATCAGCCAATCCTCCTACACGTGTTATACGTAGTGATGGTAGCATAAATTCAACCTAGGTAAAACAACCTCCATGTCAAACACCAATTGAAATGGTGTGGCCTTGTTCAATATCTTGTAGGTTGTTTTGTATGCCCATAGAACAGCTGATACCTTGTCATCCCAATCTTGTCTGCCAATGTCACAAATCTTAGTTAATGTGTGACTTAGTATCTTGTTAAATGCTTCAATAGTCCCATTTTCTTGTGGGTGATAAGGGGTGGTCTTGTGATGGGCTACCATAAACTCTGCCAAAAAAATCTTGACCATTTCATTCAAAAAATGTGTACCCCTATCACTTGTTAAACTCAACAAACATCCATACATGTTGATTATGTTTTCCCATAAGAATCTTGTTGTTGTCACTACTATGCAATCCTTTGTAGGCATTACCTTTGCCCATCTTGTCAAGTAATCAATGCAAGTGATGATGTAACACAAGCCATTCCTTCGCACGGTCAGGTGAAATTGGTCCTACAAAGTCAACTACTCATTTTTCAAATGGTTCAGTGATGGCTATCGGTTGTAAGGTCATTTCATCCCTCCTAGGTTTTCCAAGGCGCTGCAATGGTCACAAGCCTTACAAAACTCAATACAATCTTGGTAGATACTCTCCCACCAAAGCCCTACAAGTATAATCTTCCATGTGGTTGCATTTCCTACATAGTGTCCTCTTATAATCCCACCATGCGCTTCCTCCACGATTGCAATGCACTCGTATTCTAATACGCATCGGTGTAGAACCTCATCACGGCCTAACTTACACAAATCTCCACTAATCAACATGTAAGACACGACATGTATAGCCAATTGATTTCTCTCCAAATCCTTCATTCCTTCCGGTGCCACACCCATTTTAAGAAATGCTACAATATCCCCTAAGTCAGAGGGTATGCCAGAACCTAAATAGTTGCGCATCTAGCATGGTATCCCAATGCCCTACGCATCCTCCCCTGATTCAATTCTTGATAGATGATCAAGTCATGAATTACTCTTTTCTTGTTTTACCACAATGAAAAGTCAAATTATTGAAATAATAGTTACCAATGGAATATACAACCTTGCAAAATGGGCTTGTTCACCAAGTACTTCAGTGTCATGTGGTCCATGTAGAATATGAATGGTGTTGCTAGATAATACTACCTAAATTTATGCAACATGTAGATCATTGGCGATAAGTGCCTCGCGCTCAGTAGTTGTGTAATTTTGCTCTGCTAGTGTCAACTTCCTACTGGAAAAACACAAGGGGTGATCAACAATCCCACGGCCGAGTTGTGCTAGTACTACTCCAATGGTTGTTCTGAGGCATCAACATGCACATGGAAGGGCTTATCCTAAGAAGGAAAGTGTAATATGGGCGCAGTGACAAGCCTATATTTCAATGTGTCAAACGCCTTTTGTTGTGCCTCTCCCTAGTGAAAGTCACTCTTGTGCTTAAGCAATTCCTCTAATTGGAATATCCCTTAATAAATTTCTGTAGTACCTGTATGCCCAAGGAATCTGCACACATTACTCTAATTAGTAGGCTCCCCCAATCTCACAATAACTACAACCTTGGCGGGATCCACTAGCAATCCTTCCTTACATATAATATGCCCCAACAGGGTTCCAAATGGAGTAGTAAAGACACATTTCTTAATGTTGAGGGATATCCTCAACTACCGACATCTCTCAAACATCAGCCTCAAATTGTCACAATGGTCTTTTACTAGCCCATACATAGTCCAGTCATCCTAGGTAGACTTGAAGAAATTTATGGATGAAGTCCTAGAATGCTTGTACCATGATGCGTGAGAACACAACAGGTGTATTCTTCATCCCAAAAGGCATGACCGTGTAGGAAAAACTTCCCCATTCAGTGGAAAAAGTTGTCTTCTCCTAGTCTTCCTTTGCAATTCTAACTTGGTGGTACCCTAAGAACCCATCCGTAAAAGAATAGACCTTGCACCCGGCTACTCCTTCCAAAATTTCTTCAGTGAAGGGGGTTAGAAAAGGTCAATGACACACACTACATTCAAGTCCTTGTAATCAACACAGATCCTTATCCTCTTGTCCTTCTTAATGCTTATGACCATTGGACTCACCCATTCGATTCCTCCACAACCTCAATGATGCCTGATGCTATCATCTTGTCTATCTCCTCCTTGAACCATACACACAAGTTGATTCATCCGATACGGTCTCTTCCGAATCGGGCATGCACCTTCCTTCAACATGATCCTCATTTCCCCTAAGGATTATTGGACACCTTTGAGCTCATGGTACCCGTGTGGGAACTATTGAATATATCTTCCCCCCGGGTAGATATAGACAAGCGGAAGAATATGGAAACCAAAGAAATTCAAACCTCAGCCCATGGCGCACAGAAGAGGCGCACAGAAATGAGTGTCGACATAAGAAAGAATGCACCCATGGCGCACAGAAGAGGCGCACGAAATGAGTGTCGACAATGCACCCATGGCACACAAAAGGGGCGCACGACAATGAGTGTCGACAGCAAAATGGATGCGCCCATGGCGCACAAAAAGGCGCACAGAAATGAGTGTCGACATAAGAAAGAATGCGCCCATGGCGCACGGAAGAGGCGCATGAAAATGAGTGTCAACAAGGAAAAAGTTGCACCTTGGCACACATAAGAGGATGTCGACATAAATGTAAATGCGCCCTTGGCGCACAGAAGAAGATGTCAACATAGAAATAGACACGCCCTTGGTGCACAGAAAGGAATGTTGACACGGAAAAGTTGTGCCCTTGGCGCAGGTAAAGTGGCGCACGTAAACATGTGTTCGACACAAACATATTTGTGCCTTTGGCACACGAAAAGGATTGTCAACATGCATATGGATGCGCCAAGGCGCACCTTCAGGAGGCACAACATTCTGAGCGCTGACAGGAAGCAGACCCTGACCCAGATATTCAGATGGCCATAACTTTTGACTGGGAGCTCCGATTCACACAAGGTTGGACTTTTCGGAAATCCTACGGTGTCCTCTACCTAACTACGAATGGATATCTTTAATTGGGTGGGAACAAGTTCTTAAAAATGCAAAATACAGTTTTCCACTTTTGGGGTTTGATATGGTCCTCACCTACCACCATAATGAGATGAATTAAATACAACCTGAGGTGGTTGGGGTAGATTTGGAATTTCTCTCTCTTCTCTCTCTCATTCTTCCTATAAATTGTAAGGAGGGGCTTCTTTCTAAAGGTTGGACATTCTTGTTTTGCCCCTCCCTTCTTCTCTTTGGCAGGTGAATCTGTGGAGTTAAAACCTCCCATTTAAAACTGTAATGCAGCTTTGCCTCTTGGCATTTTGCAATGTGTTGTATCAATCTTTGGAGCAAATTAATGCATGTCTGTGGATGATTATCAACCCTCTCAGTGTTTATTTGCATCTTCTTGATATTTCACTGCAAATCTGGTTATCTGTGCATGATCTTGCATTACATTTTTATGGTCTGTGTTTATTGGCAAGACAGGTGTTCTTCATTCCTCGGTGCATCACCTCTGTTAGTTTAGGTTTTATTTTCTACATTTTCTTACCCCTGTCTCCTTGGAAAATTAGATTAGGTTTTGAGTAGACCCTCTACATTTTTACGTGTGCATCTGAACAGAGGAATAGGAACCGGCCTTCATCCGGAGAGCTTTTTCCTATTTCGCAAGGTCCCACACTTGGGAAAAGCTCCATGTTGTGCAATCGCACTGAGATTCTCAACCCATCGAGTTGCAGAGTCCCAGGGGTGCTGTGATTCGAATCCAACAGTTTTGGCACGCCCGGTGGGACTAGAGGTCATTCCATAGATTTGAAGGAGTTTTCATGAAATTCGGACCAAAAAATTGCAGGTTTTACAATTCCGTATTTTTCACCTTCCAGGCTGAACTTTGAAATTGATTTTCAAGGACTTAACTTGCTCGAAACAAGTCAAAATTTCATCAGTTGATAGATCGGGGGGTAATCTTCAAAAGGGTATTCCTCGAATTTTGAGATTTTGACTTTAAAAATTTCATGGTTTTTTGAATTTGATTTCAGTTTTTGAAATCTGGCGTTTTTTGGGTTTTCGGGACTGTCATTCCAAATCAAATTCCAAACCCTAAAATCTCAAATGTGCAGGTCTTTTAAAAAAATTGTGTTTAAATATTGTCAGGTTTTGGTGTGTAACTTGGCAAAATCTAGTCTTTTGAGGCTTGTTCTCTAACACATCTGGCGACTCCGAAGGGATAGAATTCAGTGGTGTAGCAGCACAAGTTGCCTAGGCACATGAGAAGAATTCAAACCAGGTCCAATACTCAAGAAGAAGGGCTATTTTTCCACTTGCAACTATCACCAGGCAGAGGAAGGAGAGGAAGAAGACCACAAAGATCACCATCTCCGCCTAACAGGACTTTGTCTACACCTCCACCTGGTAGGCCTTTTCTCGCATCAACCAGGGTTCTTAGGCCAATCATAATGGCACATCTACCACCGAATCCCTTTGTCAATTTCACGGGCAGTAGTCCACTTGCCCTAAATGCTCAGAATCAAATTCCAGTTGCAGCGCTAAAGAATATCCCCTACTTCACAGGTGAAAATCATACTACTCCTATTGATCACATCCAGGATATTGCTAATGTATGCGCGATCCACGAAATAAATGAAATGGATGTTGCAGTCAAGTTGTTGGCTTCATCTTTCAAAGGCAAGGCCTTACAATGGTTTAGGAGCCTTACAGCAGGGTCTATTACGAATTGGAACCAACTTTGTTCTGCTCTTTGCAGCCAATTCGGGGAGAGGGCGGACAATTTATCCCTGTTGGAACAGCTGACAACAATCAAAAGGGCTCCTAACGAACAAATGGCAGACTTCAACTTCAGGTTCCAACGGACATGGGACAGGATCCCAATAGCTGTTAGACCAACTGCCGAAGGAGCATTCCTTTATTTCTTAAAGGCTATAAATTCAGACATAGCCATGATGATCCAATCAATGGGAGGGACAACGCTGCCAGGGTCCTATGACACAGCGATCAGAGCAGAGAACTGTTTGATCCAAGCCGGAAAGCTTGCACCAAGGCCACCAATGCCTCTCTATCCAGACATGGGAAATCCTACAACCAGTCAAGCACCAGAGTTGAATCCCATTCCAACTCCTAGAAATCAAAGCAATAATGAGGCGTCGACTTCTTCAAATACTTCAAAGGAATTGCAGGAGGTCATGAAACAATTGCAGAACCTTGGAAATGAGCTTGTGACTATCAAAAGACAAGCAAGCTCAAAGTGCTAGACCGTATCAGCCTCAAGCACAGTACCAAGCTAGGCCCCCATACCAACAAAATAGACCACCACCTCAGGCTGCGAACCAAAGCCAAGGACAACCTCAAGCTGCCAGGCCATTTCGGCCGTATGATCCAAATGCAACGACATCCTCGAGAGCCTTGGTCCCGACACAAAATAACATGGCACAGGAGTACGACTGGTGTTACCCTTGCAATCTACCTCACAATCAGTCAGCATGTTTCAATGGTGCACTGAATCAGGCCTTGATGGTGCAAACCATTGGTGTGCCTCAAGAACCAAGCCAAGAAGGGAATCAGCAGCAAGAAACGCAACAAGAGGGACCTCCGACAGAAACCACATTGGCAAATTGGCAAACGGAAGACTTCTGTGGAGTTAACCAACAGCCTTTTCAAGGCGTGGCTGCCAACACACGGTCAAAGAAGAGAAGCATAGTAGAGGAACAACCACCCAATCCAGTTGTTCCTCAACCCGCTCTTACACAACAAGGGGCCAGCAGACCAAACGCAGCCCCAAATGCACAAAACCAGACTAAGGTACCTGTTGCAGCAACACATGCACCCGTTCAAGCTCCAGAAAAGCTTGCACCAAGTAAGGGGCAGCAAAAGGACAGTTCATCCCCCTTCAACATCATCGATCAAATGAAGAAGACACATGTGAACATTTCCATGTGGGAATCACTGGCGATCCCAGGGCAACGAGATTTGTTGCAAGCTGCAATGGCTAATTGGTCTGCCACAAATGTATCAAACCAAGGACATGAGAAAGTTCTCACTAATGCAGTGCAACATGATGGGGGCCAGACAAGGAAAAATTTGAAGCCTCCACCATTCTATGTTTCATTGATTGTTGGAAACCACTTGGTACACAACTGCATGATAGATTCAGGAGCAAGTAGTTCAGTGATGCCAAAGCAAATAGCGGATCAACTGGGTCTGAAGTACGAGCCAGTGCTGAAAGGAGTAGTGCAACTAGATGGAACAGCAGTGGGAACAGTTGGGGTCATCAAGGGGTTAAGCCTAACACTACATTCATGTCCTAATGTTACAGTCTTGCAAGATGTGTCTGTAATTGACCTCCCGCCACTCTTTGCGTTGTGTCTATCAAGGGACTTCACTGCAAAGATCGGTGGATATTTATCTGTAGATTGGTCACACATGATCTTTAGGACAAGGTATGGAGCTAAAGCAACAATCAGATCAGAATCGATTGCCAATTTTCATATTGAGCCTTATGTACCAGGCCCTATCAATGCAAATTGCTCAGCTTTTGATCAGGAGGAGTGTTCAAGTGATCTAGAAGCAGGTACTAAGGTTGAGGGAATTCCTTATTTGACTTTAGATGAATGGGCAAACAAAAGTCATGAATTTGACCCATACAAGGAAATTGAAGAATCTGAGTTGGGCATGTATTGTATACACGAGGAAAATTCACTCATTCCTGACATCATTCAGCCTGAACAAAAGGATGAAAACAAAGTTTGGAAATTATTCTTCGATGGTTCGAGAAGCAGGCAAGGTGCTGGAGGTGGTGCAGTGTTGATTTCACCACAAGACATCAAATATTATTCAGCTTTTCGTTTCCAGTTTTCTTGTTCGAACAACACAGCTGAATATGAGGCCTTGATTCATGGACTTCATTGGGCCAGGAAAAAGGGCATAAAGAACTTGCAAGTGTTTAGAGATAGCGAGCTAATCGTCAACCAAGTTAGGGGACAACATGCTACAAAGAACAACCTGCTGAAGAACTACAAGAATAGGGTATGGGACCTCATTGAGGATTTCGAAGCTTTCAGCATTGTGTCCATACCCAGGAAGAAAAATGAAGCCGCAGATAGACTCGCAGCAATTGGAGCGACGTTTGATGTGGTTGACAACATCAGAAGAGAAAAAACGCAGCCACATATCCATGTAGTTGTGAGGCCAGCAGTTCCAGATAATAACACAAGCTGGCAGGTGTTTGAGAACGATCAACAGATCGTCAATTTCTTGCAAGAAGAGGCTGAATTCTCAGCTAGAAATCAGGACAGACTAGAGCAGCAGTATGGGGATCAAGTAGTGCAGTTGCGGACAAACAAGCTTCCTAAGGGTTTAGTAACATTGGAGTCTATCTTCAACCCTAACGACCAGTTCCGTAAGGAAAAGGCTAATATACAGGTCAAGAGAGAAGATTCAGAGCCCATTCTAGTTGGGGAGGGCAAAACACTTCAAATTGGTAAAGTGGCCACTGAGCAAGAGAAATCAGATTTCATACAACTTTGCCAAGAATTTCCAGATGTCTTCGCTTGGAGCTATGAAGACTTAAGAGGTTTCGATCCGAAGTTGGCACAACATACCATAGAATTGGATCCAGATGCTAAGCCCATCAGGCAGAAGCAGAGACCAGTCAACCCTCACATTGAGCCTCTAATGAAGAAAGAGCTAAATAAGCTAATAGAGGCAAGCATTATATTTCCGATCAAGCACTCAAGCTGGGTTGCAAACTTGGTTCCGGTCAGAAAGAAGAGCGGAGAAATCAGGTTGTGTGTGGACTTCCGAGACCTCAACAGGGCATCTCTTAAAGACCATTACCCACTTCCTTCAATGGAACAAATATTGCAAGTAGTATCCGGTTCAGAGAGGTTCTCTCTCCTAGATGGCTACTCAGGGTATAATCAGGTAATGGTGAAAGAAGATGACCAGTTCAAGACAGCTTTCACCACCAAATGGGGCACCTATGCCTACAAGAAGATGCCCTTTGGGCTATCAAATGCTGGAGCCACTTTCCAAAGGGCGATGGATATGGCATTCAAGGGGTTGATCAATAAAATAGTTTTGATATATCTCGACGACATCACTGTATTCTCAAAAAATGCAGCGGATCACCTCTGTCATTTGAGGCAAGTATTTCAGAAATGTAGAAGATTTGGGGTATCATTGAATCCCAAAAAATGCATATTCTTGGCTCACGAGGGAAAACTTCTAGGCCATATTGTTTCAAAGGAGGGGTTGGCGATTGACCCAGAAAGAGTTGAAGCAATTCAAGCATTGCCATTGCCAAGTCACAAGAAGGCTCTTCAAAGCTTCTTGGGAAGGATCAATTTTGTCCGCAGGTTTGTTCCAAATTTTGCAGCTCTCGTAAAACCAATAACGCTGATGTTAAAGAAGAGCATGGCATTTAAGTGGACATCTGAAGGCAAGGCAAGTTTTGAGGCAATAAAAGAGGCTATATCTCAAGCCCCAACTCTCGTCAATCCAGACTTCTCTAAGGACTTCGTGCTATATGCCTTTGGTGGTGGGGACACGATTTCTGCAATCCTGGTACAACAAAACAAAGAAGGATTAGAACAACCAGTTGCTTTCTTCAGTCAAGGCTTGGAGGAATACGAAACTAGGTACTCTTTCATTGAAAAGCATGTCCTTGCTGTAATCAGAAGCTTAAAGAAATTCAAGCACCTAGTCTCAAACAACAAGATCCAATTATTAGTCTCTCATGCGGGAGTCAAGGACTTCCTTCTAAACAAGGATCTGAATGAGAAACGTGCAGGATGGATAACTCGTGTCATGGAATATGACATCGAGATCAAGGTCACCAAACTAGTACGTGGGAAGGGACTATGTGAACAGCTAGCCTTGAGTCAGAAAGTTGAAGTGGTGATGAAAAGGAGACTACCTTGTACTACAGGATGATCAAGAACAAGAAAATGATGACGTGCCTACTCCTTGTTGGACTCAAAATATGATACACTTCCTACAGACAGGCCTATGCCCTCCAGAAATGAGCAAAGCAAAGAGGAGATACTTCAGATTACAAGCCATTCCATATGTGCTTGTTGATGGTGTTTTGTTTAAGAAAGACATCAATGGAGTTCTATTGAGGTGCATTGGGATAAGTCAAATTGAGAGGGTGTTACGAGATTTTCATGATGGAGATTCTGGAGGACATTTTGCCCCACGAGTAACAGCTCTCAAAATAATGAAGGCAGGGTATTATTGGCCGACAGTCTTTAGTGACTGCTATACATGGATAAGAAAGTGCAAGAAATGTGCACTCTTCACAGGCAAAGAAAGACAAGCAGCACTTCCATTGCACCCAATTCTGGTTGACCAACCATTTATGCAATGGGGATTGGACTTCGTCGGGGTCATTAATCCAAACTCAAGCCAAGGCCACAAGTGGATTCTCACGGCAACAGACTATTTCACCAAGTGGACCGAAGCAGTAGCGCTCAAGGAAGCAAATGAGTCTAACATACTAGACTTTTATGAAGGAATAGTGACCAGGTTTGGTGTGCCGGCCACTATTATATCAGACAATGCATTGGCATTCGTAGGTTCCAAGATCACGGAATGGGCTGTCAAAAATGGAATCTACTTGAGCACCTCTTCCAATTATTACCCGCAGGGTAATGGACAGGCAGAGTCCACGAACAAAAATTTGCTAAGAATCATCAGGAGGACTCTGGATGAAAATCAAAGAACATGGCATACCAAGCTAAAATCAGCATTATGGGCTGACAGAATAACACCAAAGAGGTCTATAGGTAATTCCCCTTATAAGTTGGTCTATGGAAAAGAGGCAGTATTGCCTATATCATTAGAACTACCTGCATTAGAATTCATGAAGCAGTTGGAGTTGGCTGAGTTCGAACCAATGGAGGCTAGGTATGCAGAGTTGATGGAATTGGAAGAAATTAGAGAACATGCAGTTCAAACAATTGAGAAAGATCAGGCCTTAGTGAAAAGATGGTTTGATAAGAAAGCAAGAGCAAGGACCTTCCAGGAAGGGGACCTAGTTCTGAAATGGGATGCAGATCGGGCAAAACCAGGAAGGCATTCCAAGTTTGATGCCATTTGGAGTGGCCCCTACATGGTCACGGGATGTAAAAGTAGTAATGCCTTCCAATTGTCTACATTGGACGGAGAAGAACTTTCGATTCCGGTCAACGGAATCTATCTTAAACATTGCTACTGAAAAGAGAAAATTTCTACCCTTGTAAATATTAGCTTAGATTTCAATTCCTCTAAGTGCGTTTGCACATTGTCTTGTTATAGTTAGGTTTCAGTTTCCCTAAGTGCTTTGGCACAGGTTTCGTTTCTCTCAGGTTGTTTCTACAGTTCAAAGTGCTGTCGGAGAAGGAGTTGCGGTTTCAGGCTCGGGATCAGAGATCAAGTTGGTTTCAAGTATTGCTTATGACTCCATGCCCAATGGATTTCTAAAAGGGCCACTGATCTTCTACCTAGCAGGCAGGTGATCCCGTTGAGTCGCCAAATTGTTGTATATATCTTCCCCCCGGGTAGATATAGACAAGCGGAAGAATATGGAAACCAAAGAAATTCAAACCTCAGCCCATGGCGCACAGAAGAGGTGCACAGAAATGAGTGTCGACATAAGAAAGAATGCGCCCATGGCGCACGAGAAGAGGCGCACAGAAATGAGTGTCGACATAAGAAAGAATGCGCCCATGGTGCACAAAAGGGCGCACGACAATGAGTGTCGACAGCAAAATGGATGTGCCCATGGCGCACAAAAGAGGCACACAGAAATGAGTGTCGACATAAGAAAGAATGCGCCCATGGCGCACAGAAGAGGCGCATGAAAATGAGTGTCAACAGGGGAAAAAGTTGCGCCTTGGCGCACATAAGAGGATGTCGACACAAATGTAAATGCGCCCTTGGCGCACAGAAGAAGATGTCAACATAGAAATAGATGCACCCTTGGTGCACAGAAAGGAATGTTGACACGGAAAAGTTGCGCCCAAGCGCGCAGTAAAGTGGCGCACGTAAACATGTGTCGACAATAAACATATATTGCGCGCTTTGGCGCCTGAGAAAAAAGAGTGTTGACATGCAAATGAATGCGCCTTTGGCACACAAAAGGGTTGTCGACACAAAAATATTTGCGCCTTTGGGCGCACGAAAAGGATTGTCAACATGCATATGGATGCGCCAAGGCGCACCTTCAGGAGGCGCAACATTCTGAGCGCTGACAGGAAGCAGACCCTGACCCAGATATTCAGATGGCCATAACTTTTGACTGGGAGCTCCGATTCACACAAGGTTGGACTTTTCGGAAATCCTACGGCGTCCTCTACCTAACTACGACTGGATATCTTTAATTGGGTGGGAAAAAGTTCTTAAAAATTCAAAATACAGTTTGCCACTTTTGGGGTTTGATATGGTCCTCACCTACCACCATAATGAGATGAATTAAATACAACCTGAGGTGGTTGGGGTAGATTTGGACTTTCTCTCTCTTCTCTCTCTCATTCTTCCTATAAATTGTAAGGAGGGGCTTCTTTCTAAAGGTTGGACATTCTTGTTTTGCCCCTCCCTTCTTCTCTTTGGTAGGTGAATCTGTGGAGTTAAAACCTCCCATTTAAAACTGTAATGCAGCTTTGCCTCTTGGCATTTTGCAGTGTGTTGTATCAATCTTTGGAGCAAATTAATGCATGTCTGTGGATGATTATCAACCCTCTCAGTGTTTATTTGCATCTTCTTGATCTTTCACTGCAAATCTGGTTATCTGTGCATGATCTTGCATTACATTTTTATGGTCTGTGTTTATTGGCAAGACAGGTGTTCTTCATTCCTCGGTGCATCACCTCTGTTAGTTTAGGTTTTATTTTCTGCATTTTCTTACCCCTGTCTCCTTGGAAAATTAGATTAGGTTTTGAGTAGACCCTCTGCATTTTTACGTGTGCATCTGAACAGAGGAATAGGAACCGGCCTTCATCCGGAGAGCTTTTCCGATTTCGCAAGGTCCCACACTTGGGAAAAGCTCCATGTTGTGCAATCGCACTGAGATTCTCAACCCATCGAGTTGCAGAGTCCCAGGGGTGCTGTGATTCGACACCAACAGAACAAATCATGAAACTTGCACGAGAATGTCAATGATCTTAGAAACCTCTTTCTCCAACCAATAATCCCCAATGATATCTTCCTTAGGTTCTACCTCAAAACCAATATTAACCTTCTTTGTCTTCAAGGGCTCATAGTAGGTGTGCACTTTCTCATCCGCGTTATCTATAACTTCGTGTGTACCTTCATAATGGTTAACATCCAGACTCTTCATTTCTTCACCATCTATCATATAGACCATTTTCCTTTTTCCTTTTCCATGCACGCGTGCTCAATCTGTGTCTCTTATGATTCTTCCTCATCAAAATGCATTTTCAAACCAGTTCACCTAATAGCTCAAGTATCATATCTTCTACCATAGAACTATCTCTCATTGTGAGGCGCTTAACCACCTATAACACCTTATCCACTAATGGCTTTGTATTCTAATACTCAAAATCTTGAATGATATCAACCACCAACTCCTACCAATTCCTTGTCTGATGGCGCATCTCCGAGTGAATGTACCATGGTCATGTATAACCTTATAAGGTGGAATAAAACTTATGCACCCATAGTAAATGTGGAGAAGCTTCAGTGCCTTCCATCCGGGCCTTCTCACATGGTTGGATATGACATGAGGTGGGTTCTTTATCATGGTATTCTTGTATGACAATGGCTGCATTACTTCTTGAAAACCTAATAGAGAATGTGGTTCTCACCTCATGTCATTCTAGAAGGATTTATGTTGGCTAGATTTTCTGCATAGCATCAAACCTAGGCAGTCATGAGATAAATCTCCCTCATTTAACCGGTGAGGCTCCCATGTCAGATTTTTCAATAAGAATGTGTTATTATCTATCAGGGGTTTTACTTTAACCACTTAGTTCATGAACCATAACTAAGAGGTTCTGCAGCAAGTAAACAGTTGTTCAAGAAAGGAAGTATTTTATAGAAGAAGGAAATAAAAGAAATACAGGGAAGAAATAAGGAAGCTTTGCATCCCAATTAGTAGATAGCATAGCTAATTGCATGCACATGGAAGAAACTTAATAGATATGAACACACAGAATTATAAAACAAAGGTAGCTCTAGATCCGGATCTAAAATAACACAAATTTTATTAAGAGATCTAAGATTAAAAGCAAGAAACACAAGTACACCATGACATAAAGTTCTCTGGAAACTTGCTCCTTTGTATTCCTTTGCTCAAAGTTACTCTCGGGGTTCAACACAAAGTCTAGAACATAAGATTGTTGCTTACAAATTCTGATCCTTAACCCAGAGGTTCTTCTCCTACTTATAGAATGTAAGAGGGAAAGTACAAATGGGAAGTCTAGTCTGAACTAAAACATAAACAACAAGTAAAGATGAAATTTGGCAATCATCATCCACTAACTTCTTCTTAAGTGACACATGTATCACTTAGCAAATAGAATGGTTCCACATGACTTTAAGTAAAGGTTGCAAAACCAATAACTTAAAGTTTTACAATTTCATCCGGGAACATAGAAAGTAGAAGAAGAAAGAATAGAAGAAGTCATGCCAGCTGTAATGCTTATGTCTTCTTCTTGTTCTGATATCGGATATACTTGTCGAACATGTAATTCAGCATCCTTCCATCTGTTTTAGCCACTGCTTCCTTCTCTGTCCTGAACTGCAGCAACCCTTCATTCAACACTTTGATGCACGCTTCCACATCTTCCAAGCTCGGCCCAAACCTTGCAATGTCCACTGCAGCGCCACCAGTCTACTGATAGAATTCATCATGAAAGGATTGGTAGCTTTATCAATTCTCTTTTATACCATCAGAAGAGAACCTTCTAGGGAATTAGGCACCTTAGTTGAGATGATCCACATGTCTGAAGTAACATTTCCGTCCACTCTCTCCTCAGTGAAAGAAATGACACTATCTGGTAAGTCTGATGTCCTACTCTCAAGTGCCTGCATCCTCTTCAGCAAAACTCTGCAGATTTCCAAACGGAAAGATACTGCAAATTCTAGCTGCTTCCCCTTCTCGACTGATCCATCTGGTACAATCTGTTCCGCAATCAATACATCTCCCGACAGCTTGTTGATCTCGGCCAAAATACTCAGGTTACTCTCTGCAACTGTATTCATGCCTTCTATGTTCGCCATCAGTTGCTTCAGCTGATTTGCTGCATCATCCATAACCTTTAGGTGGGCTGGCACTTCTCCAAGTTGTACAGAAGCTTGACGAATAATCAAATCCTTCCATTCATCAATAGCTTTTACTTGATTGCTTGCATCCTCCATTTCTTGCATAAGATGATCACTCACCTGCTTTGAAATGGGTTGAATGGAAGGTTTAGCAACCTTGGCTATGATCTCACATAATTGAGATACTTGCTTCTGCAGCTCTTCTTTCTCCACCTTTTCACTATCAAGCCTAAGGAATAAAGCATCCATCAATGTCTGCGTGTCCTACTTCAATCCTTCAGTGGTGGCTTGACCGAGGGGTACTTTGGTTACTGTCACATCTTCTACCATGAGCTCCTCCTCTATCTTTCCTTCTGCTGGAATTGATATCTCAGCAAACTTCTCTCCGAATCCTTGATGATCAACCTAGAAGTTGCTTTGGCAACTTTAGGCCTTCTATCTCTTCCACCAGATTCTGGAGTAGCTGCAAGTCGTGCTCCTCTAAGTTCATCTCCATTCTTGCTTCTAGAACCAACTGCGAAGCCAACCATTTCGAGAAGTTACTTCTCGAGAGAATGAGAAGTCGCTGAGTGAACTACCATCTCCCGCACTGCATCCTCTCCATCAGAAAGTGCCACCGTATTATGGCTGCCATCTTCTAAATCATCCAAGGACAAATCCCTTTCAAATTCACCAATATGTAGCTTCAACACATCCTCTGGAACAGGTGCTTTAAATGAAGTGGCTGAGGGGAGAAGATGAATGTCTTTGGATTCAAAGTAGAGGCATGGAAGCATCCTGCTGCGGTGCAATAGTTTGTTAAGTACAAGGTACTGGAGCTAAAGTCATGGTCGTAGAAGTGATCCTCTCCTTTGATTGAGATCTTCTATACACTTTCAACTTCTTGTCTTTCTTGTTGCTTTCTCCTTCGTGCTTCCGCTTGAGGGAATCTCCTGCACCGAAGTTTCGTGACTTGATTCATCAATGCTTCATCAAGGCAATATCCCTTCGTCAGCAACCAATTTGAAGTATTCACCAACACAGCTCCCGACCTTTCTTCAATTGTGTTGCAGCCTCCTACGTTATCCTATAGTATGGCTTTATCTCCTCCCATTTGATGGTAAGTGTCAAGTACCACATTCCCATCATCTTTAAGATCCGCAGGTATCCGCGCTAGTCCAAAGTTGAACACTTGCTTTGCTGATAGCCTGCTGAAATCTCTCTTTCTAACCTCGTACTCACTTTTGCACTTCATCCAGAAATCTTCTAATGAAGGCACATGTGCGTACTCCTGGGAGATCGTCTTCCTGGCTACTCCAAATGGATCGAAGTTCAGCCGTGCAGGGAAGAACTCTTGCTCATACTCGGATAACATTTGCGCCTCCATCCCCGAGCTCTATGAATGCTAATGCAGCTGTAATGTCCCACAGTGATTGGGAAGAAGCCCGTAGACTTGTGCCGCTTTGACTGAAGGTCGTGTAACTCCACAAGTTTCCTGCTCAGCTCCATGGCGATCAATCTATCATTCGGATACCTGGGCATCTTTATTGGTTCTCCAGAAAAGCCCGTAACCTTGAGGTATGTGAAATCTGTAAATTAAATGAATAGACTGCCAATCTTGGACACAGCTTCCCATGCTTCCTTGCTTACCCTGTTGGCCTTCAAGTCTTTGTCTAACCTGCAGATGAAATCGTAGAAGAATTCATCATTGACCACTTTGAAATCTTTCTCACATGCAGGTACAGTAAGCTGCGGGTAGCACTCAAAAATGGGGTCCTTAGAAAGAACACCACATCTATCCATCTTGGAAAAGACGCCTTGTGAAGCTGCAGCATACACCAAGTAGGAAGTCATTTTGAAGCTGAAATTACACTTCACATTCTGAATTTTCTCACCAATGTTGTTGCTAATAATTTCCAACCAATTGATTATGGAATCAACCTTGTTGACTTCAATGGTCCTGATGAAAGCATACATCCATGTTCAAAAAGTGTAAGCATTCGCCTCGCCATTCATCCTACATAGCAATTTGACAACATCATCTACCTCCTACACCAAATTGGACCGCGGAAGAGTTCTCGGGAACTTTGAAGGAGATCTAGGCTTCTTCATGTATCGGCTATTCATTATGCTCACGCAATCAGCTCTATGCTTCTCCCACCTATTGTCGGCATCCTGAAGACTAATGGAAGTCACCACCTTTCGCACTAGAATCTTTAAACAATAATTGATGAACTCTACATCCAAACGAATTATTTTCTTTCCGTAGCATCATGCACTGATCTGGATGAAGGATGGTAAGATCTAGTGCATTCCATCACAAACTCTTGCAAGCAATCGGGATGTACATGGAAAAGCTGCAGCTCGGATAATTCCACTGCTTTTAACCGCACGCATGAGTGAAGTCTTTTCCGCTCTGGATCTATCAATCAAATCGGAAAGAGGTTCCGGGCCTAGATCTGTGTCTCCTATGTCTGCAAGTTTGGAAGCGATGCATGACTCCATCGTGCTTTCTTTTTCATCTCTCTTCGCCATGGCTTTGTCTATCTTTGTCTGAATAATTCTTTTTCTTCTTACTTGGCCGGATTTCTTCAAAATTGGTGCAGATCTAGACAATTCTTTAGATTCGGAGGATATATGCAATGTATTGGACATTGATAAAAGCTCCTTTTCTTTGTAAAGCACCTGTAATGAATTCCTGCAATTTATTCAGACAAAAATGGCCACCGGAGCATGAATAGTGAATTTTAATTGTAAAAATCTGCACTTTTCAAGCCCGCTGCCCCAAAAATTGGTGTTTAATTTGCACATAAAGAGAGCATGAATCCTTTCAACAAAACCTGAGCACCTGTAACACCTATGCAAACAATTATGCAGACAAAGATCCACCTCCTTCAAAGCATGCGCCAAATCTGGAAGCTTTTAGCCTTGTTACCACCTTGCCTGAGCAAAATCCTTCTTCAAATGGGGGCGCACTTTTCCTCTTGGCTGCAATTCTTTACCTGTGAATTAAATAATTCACCCATATGGCTGCTCATGCTTATATAACCCTCACAATTCTATAATTAATAATTGCCCTAACAATTAAAGGTAATTAATTAATTAAAAATCATGTTCTTCTCTTTTAAAAATAGCATGTTTAAGGACAGCCATCCAATAAATTAAATTAATCCAATTTAATCCTTCACACTTCACTTCACTTAAGCTTCACAGTGTGCCTTGACCATAGCCACTGAAAATAGAAATTAATTTAATGATTTAATGCCTTAAAAATCATTAAATATCTCCCAAATGGGGCGCACTTTTTGAAAGGAAGGGGGCAGCCATTAAATAAATTAAATTTAATGCATTTAATCCATTTCTTTTATTCCCCTTTTGACTTGTTGACTTCTTCCAAGCTTGGGCGCACTTTTTAGAAGAATAGATTAATTAAAATAATCACTTCAAGGCTGCCATCATCTCACCAAAGGGGGCGCACTTTTTTGCACATATAATTCTATTTTTAAGAATTTTTCACAATGGGATTCTTTACCCTGCAAGGCAGGCACTAAAATCCCATGATCCACTTAAGTGATTTGACTTTGACAATGAGATTATTTACCCTACAAGGCAGGCACTAAAATCCCATGATTTCACTTAAGTCACTTTCCTTTTATTTTATCATGGGAATTTTTACCTGCAGGCGGTGTAATAAATTTCCGCCTTTGCTGCTGACCTCTAACTTTCCCACTGCAACTTAAGTGAATTTTATATCACGGGAAAAGTACCCTGCTAGGCAGGTATAAAATTCCCACCTTGCCTGCTACTTGTATTTTTCCCATTGCAGCTTAAATCCTTTGTTTTCCAAAAATGCACCCAACCCCAGGGGCTTTTTCGTGCACGACTTCACTTTTTCCCAGTGATCCAGACCTCGATGGCGACTTCCTCCGGGCATAACGTGTGTATATGTTTTCCAGCTGCTCCAGGCCAAAAATCAGGCTTACCCGGCAAAGGAATTGTTCTAGAGAAATTTCACAGAAAATGAAACGGGACAACACAAAAACATGAAAAATTGCCAAAAGTTACAAATAAAGCCCAAAACTTATTCCAAGTTAAAACCCTTCTGGTACATAAGAGTAATGACATATTCGATCATAAAAAAGTTAAAACAGAGCACAAATAGCCTCATACGGGGCTCAAAATAATTAAATACAAATTTCTGCAGACAAATCCCGACGACAGAATATAACAATTTTGGGCATCTGGGTATTTGGTGAAAAAGGCTAATATGGCTCTTTGGGAATATCTTGACACAATACAAGAACTTTCAGGCAATAAAAACACAAAATGACCCATTATTTTAAAAGTACAAAAAAAAATTCGGATAGGGTAGTTGCAGATTTCGGGATGAAATGCGGGTGACACCAATTTCACAATGTGTTTCCCACCAACATGCTATGGTCCCAAGTAGGTTATAGCTGAGCATACCTCTTCTTTCATTATCATTTTTCCATTGAGCCTCCATTTCTTGTAAGAAATCATCAGGGTTAGCTCCTCCAGAGTAACTTGGTATCTTCTTCCCTCCTAGGCACTTGACCAAGCGCGCTTTTGTTACCCTTGTCACCAATCCTCTCAATTATCACCCAATTAATTCATAAGTCCCATGCACCCAATTGTCACATGCTATGCTAGTTGTATCACTCATAGATTGAGTGTCTTCAAACTGGATAATTCCTTCTGTAGGATGAATTACCTCAGGGTCTCTAATAGAGCACACATAGATTCTGTCAAGGAATTATTCTCCCAAGGGCTCAGTATAGGGCATTAAATTCCCATCTGTTAAGGGGATGATTACCTGCTCCTCTTTGTTTTCAAAACTGATATACCCATTGTTAAACCATAGGTTGGCATTGTTTTTGTAACACCATGGATGCCCAAGTAATTTTAGAAAGTTATCTGCCTCAACTAGCACCAAGTCTTGAAGTTTTCAATGAACTTGGCCCCTTGAATAGTGATAACGCATCCTTCAAGACACCAATGGGCATTACCTTCGTCTTGTTCACCATATACAACACATTCGAAGATGGTTGTAATGTGGGCCTTCCCATTTGATGCCATGCATCCAAAGTGAGAACATTGACTTTCACACTCGTGTGATCGAATATTTCTTAGAAGCCATCCATCTACAATAGCATTTAAAGTGATCTCTTTTTCATATTCAAGGTTGTGGGGAGGAAGGTTAGCATGCAGAACCTGCCTCTTGCACTCTCTTTAAGCATGTGGTACCTTCTCCTCGTAACCATTCTCCTAGCAAGGTAATGATATTCTCTTGCCTTAACATCTTTTATACTTCCATAACCTCATCCAGATCCTTCTGTGGAGCCTCAACATGCTTCCTTTTCTCTAACTACCTTGACTACTCCTTCAGACATTGGATCTCTCCTTGCAAACTCCGAATCACATCCATAGTCTCTTGATACACCTATTTTTGATGAGTAGGGTCCGGATACTTCCCATATACCACTTCTTCTCTTGTAACTAGTTTTCTTTGTCTTGGTATCTCCCCGGTGCATGCGGTCTTTTCTCATGTTGTCACCGGTTAAACTTCTAGTCCTAACTCATGTGCCACCCTCGACTTCCATTGTGATTTAGCCTTCTTTATGCTTACCATCCCAATGCTCGTCTCTTCTTGGTGTTGTTGGATCATGTGCTCAAATATTTCAAGGCACTCTTCGTACTTATGTTTCTTTCCACACCACGAGCATTGCAATAGATCAGGACACTCATACTTATAATGCTTTGTAGACCCACAGTTATAACAAGTTCCTCATAGGAACTCACCTCTTCCTCCATGGTTGCTACGACCACGAAATATTCTGTGGAAACCTCTTCCGCACACTCCTCCATCTATGCACCCCTCATAGTGGTGATCATCTTCCTTGGAATGACTTGCAAGGTTAATTGGGTGCACACCAAGATCAATGGCATCATGTATCTGATCAATTAGCCTACAATATTTGGTGTCATGGGTCGTAGAGGTACAAATCTTACAATAGTAAGACACATTCTTATGGATCACGCGCTGCAGTAGTGGAAACCTACTTGCATCATGATCCTTGTGGTAAATTTCACAGTCCACCGTCATGGCACATACCGACCTTCGAGGACAACTTTCCTTTGTGTGCCCCTCTATCTCACAATCTATGTACCATAGACCACTGCGAGTCTCATGAGCTGAGTTTGCAAATAGTTTCTCCACTACTTTTCCATCGCATCAATTTCAGCCTCAAGGAAAGGGCTAACATTGATATCTACACATCTAATAGCCTCAAAGCACACATGATAGCCTCCAATGCCTCGTGCGGAGTGTGCGTGAATGTCTTGTGTGAAAGCGCTCTTTTGAACGGTGTTATCAATCCTCCAACAAACCACTGAGCATGCTAAGAAGGATGAATATCATAAGATAGCTTTGACAAGAGAGTTTTAAACCGTGTGTCATATTCCTGCACACTCTCTGTCATTCCTTATGGATCTCTTTCAAAGTGCTAATGCTCTTCTACTCAAATTCAAGGATATGGAATTAATCCAAGAAGGCATTTCGTAGCGTGGTGTAATCTACAATAGTTTGATGGGGGTCATACTTTCAAGTACCAACTATGTGTGCACTCATGCAATGTTGTTGCAAACTGACTTGCCTTTCGCTCCAGACTAGTGATCCCCTTTGCATGCCATAGCAATTCAAACTTATGCACATTCTCTACAACATCCTCAACACCCTTGTAATTTGGTAGATGTAAAGACATCCCAAAAAAATACTTGCGGAGGTGGTTGAGGCCCTTGTTTGCCTGATCTAGAACCTTGATTCCCTCCGGTGTTTCCTCCACCACCAGATCCACCAGGTCCTATGCCTCCTAATCCACCAGATACACCTCCAAATCCTCTAGATCCACCAGGTCCTCCTCCTATAGCTAGTAATGGGCCTGAAGCGGTCGCACCTAGTGCTCCCAATGTTCCACTAAGCGTGCACCGACGGTTTGTGATATCTGCTACACTAGTAGACGTGTATCTCGCGCCAATCCCGGACATGATACCCGGACTCTGTGTACTTGTACTTTTCCCCAAAATCCCTCCAAACACATAAATTGTTTATGCAGCCATAGATGTCCCAAATGAGAAGTTATATGTCCTAGGTGTATATCGGTCACTTCCATTGATGCCAACTAGGTTAGCAATACTTGTTTCTTGATTTATAAAACTAAGTGCCATGGGTTGGTCATGAAGTAGGTTTATATGCGCACTTATGGCTCTCCTTTCTCCATACGATGAACTCTCATTACAAGATAAGGGGTTTCTCTCCCGCACTTGCCAAGATGGGGTAGCACAAACTACTTAGGTTCCACATCCTCTGCGTGAACCTCAATTCCTTCCTGTAACGTTTTCCTCCATAGATCCATCACTCCCACAACCTCGTGTTGTCTAGCCAACTCCCTTTCACGTGCTTCACTATACTTGAGTCACCTCTCATCCCTCTCCTTTTCCATCGTAATTTTTGTCATCTTCCTCCACCCTAGCTTCCTCACCCAGTGCTCAGGGAAGCTTAGTCGGCCATGGGGAATGCCTCCAAACTTAGCGTAATGATCAAGATCTTCATAGCCAATGGGATAGCTCACAAAAATGATCCTCTAGGTTCCCTTAGGAACTCAAACTTAACAACCTCTAGACAGAATACATAGAAATGGTGTATTCCAGGGTATAACTAGTTAGCACTCTTTTCCACCAGTGATCAACAACATGTGTCCAAGTCATATCCGCATCCTGCAGCCTTTGGTAATCATCTTGGGTCCATATGCATAATCTATAGTACCAGCTTGATCTAGATGCATATCTTTGAAAGCCATTCATACAATTCTATTGGAAAACAACAAAATAAGGTCTCATACAACTCATGATATAAGTTTTCTTCTATATATCTGTGTGCATCAAACTCAGGTCCAGTACTGAATCTTTGAGAAAACTCATCCTCCATGCTCTTAAACCATGCTTCGACACTTTCCAGGGTCAAGTGCTTTGTCATCATGTGTGAAAGGAACTAAGATGTAGTCATCTCTCACAACAACTTTGAAAATATGTCCCGACAATAGAACCAAGATGTAGTCATTTTTATGCCCATAGAATAACCTTTTAACCCCATGTGTGTCGGCCTATCACTCAGCGATCACTGAGAACTCACCCGACGTTCACGTGGGTGTCGATCCCCTCCTTTATGTGAGCATTGTGAGAAGATGTTGTCATTGATGATGGATTAAGTGCTAGAAAAGTAAATGATCATGCATATATTCTGAAAGCATATGATGAATCATTACACCAACATACCCATAAAAGAAACATCATATAGATAGTAGATCTGATCCATAACATAAAGAAAAAGGCACTAGGGTTTACACCCATGAACAATATATTTAGAACAGAACCATATATTTATGTTGATCATAGTTCAAGTAACCATATTACATCCAAAAGGGTCATATCAAACCGATATATCATGACTCACGCATCAGAAACCCTAGATATTCTTCCCTATTACAAATATTTCATAGACCCATTCCCCTAGATATGCTAACATTCCTATAGTCCTCTAATGAGAACCCCAACCCCTAGAATATTTTTCTCATTTCTGCAGGGCTTCGCCTACTCTAGTATGGTTCATCGCACCATGGCCCTCTTCTTCTCTTCCTCTATCTATCACACCCTTTTCTTCTACCCAAGCATCTCTATAAATAGGTTTAACACCCACCATCATGCATTCCTGAAGTAGTAGATAGGTCGCCAAGTGTGAAGGTGGTCCTCTAATGGAGCATGCTTATTTTGATCTGAGCTCCCCACTTTTGCAATGATGTCTTTGGGAATATTCCATGCATGGAATATTCTTTCCTTGACCACCAAGTCACTAGGATATCATCTTATCCATTCAGTACACCTAGTCGGGTCACGTTTTTCCTCAAGTGCCTCTTGGAAAGTCAAATTCGACTAAGTCTTGAAATCATTTTCTTTTCCTTGCGCGTACGATGTGGTTTCTATTAAACCCTTAAAAACCCATGTCCTGCATTCTTTTCCCCACCCCTATCATCTTCATTGGTCCCGCACACACACACACCCTTCGAGACTTGGTCAATATTTTGAGGCCCAACACTATTCTACTTGATTCAAAAATGTACACCTATAGGTTGGTCTTTTCATTCTCGAGATTCCTTAAATCTTTGTAGAAGAACCTCAAAATATCATATACCATACCTTCATGTTGAATAATTTTAAGACTTCTTCAAGCATTAAGATTAGTATAGACTCAACCTTCATGCCTTAGGTCTTCGAGATCAAACCCTTCTTGTACATTCTTTCTTAGATCATCATAGAGCCTTTTCACGGTCTTTCTTCACTTTGTAAAGAGCACATAACCCTCGCACCTAATTCTTTCACAATTTGACCTTGTTTGAGATGATACACTCGAGATATAACTTAGATCTCAGTTCCTCAACACTAAGACTCACCATGTTAATGCCTTAATAGATCAAGAATCACTCTTTCAACTATCACCTAACCTTATGAGGTCTTCACATGACCTTGAATGCATTTCATTTGCACTAGTACAATGTTCATGCTAAGTATCTTGTTTAAGAACATAATGGACCTTCTTATATAATCTAAGATAGTGACTATGAGAATTTATACCTTTGAAGAATTTGACATGCCGTAGATAGCTTCGAATTTAGTTCAATACCAACATCTTGAAACACGTAGCTTGTTATAGCACAAAACATTTTCTACTTCCTTAATTCGAACAAACAAGCTTCTTTCAACTTAATCTCTCAACTTATATACCTTGACACCCAATATTAACTCTTTTCTTCTTGGCATAATGAGAAATAGAATTAAAGCTTTACATGTTCATGTACAAGCTTGAACCATACATAAATCATCCTTGATCTTTGAATCTTTATCAAAAATTCACCACTTCACTAATATAGTGAGCTTTTAAGCTCAACATCCTTGGGGTAATACATCCATACTCAAATTATTTCAAGACATTTTAAGCACACTCTTTGTTGTATTGGAACTTTTCATTAGGAATAACCACACCCTTGAGACAACACAGAACAACCTTGACTTCGGACCTAATGACTCAAAAAAGCTGCATTTAAAGGTTTTGATCCAATGAATGAGTCATTTATAAATTAGACTTCACTTTAGACCATAATAACAATCTCGATCAAAAAAATGTGACACCTATACTTTTATGACATTAAGGGCCATGAAGCAAATACTCATATCTTAGGCACATGACGGTGGTTCCCTTAATTCACACAAGACAACAATCATGACATACAACCCATAACATGGTGAAAAGCATTAGATAGTTCTCTTGACACTAGACTTATGCTTTTATTTCTTGAAGAACCATACTAAATAACATGAATTGGATGCTCATATAATTTACATAGTTTCACTCTTTGATTAACCATCTTCTATACCTTGAGAGACTAAACGACTTTACATGGACCTTGAATGACTTTTAAATAACCATGAGACACACTTATTATGACAAATAGGCCTCAAGAACAATGAATGACACATACTTACAAAAACACCTTGCAATGAAAATGAACTCAAAGACTCGTGAATGAATCAAATGATGTACCTTATAATACTTGAAGTGTTCCAAACTCCAAGATGTCTCAACTTCTCAAATATTGGTGATTTATTCACTTCAACCTTTGACTCAAACTTCTTGACCTCGTTTACATGATTAGGTCTCTTGTCATCCATGGTTGAGCTTGAACTCTCCTTGACTTCCTTTTGATCACTGAATTTGACTAAAACTAATTCTCCTTTGACTGATTTTGGCATCCACACTTCTTTTACTTTGGGAAACTCAACCTTATTCACATGTTTAGATGAGTCATGAGTGTAAAACCTTGCAATATGACCCTTGATATGACACCTATGACAAACAACCTCTTTCCTTTCCTTTGACTGGTCACTTTTATGGTCTTTTCCATTTCTCCAAGGGTACACACAACTGAAAAACTTCCTACAATCCCTTGCTCTATGACCATAACCATTGCAAGCATAAAAATAACCATGAAAATTTACATACATCATTACATTTTGTTGTCTAGTAGGATTAGGCCTTGAATATACCATATTGCCATAAACACCATCATCTTCACTTCCTTTGGAAATAGAACCAGTTGCTAGATCTATAAGAATAGGCTTTTCATCACCTTTGATCTTTAGGATTTGAATCTCTTCTTTGATCTTTTCACATTATTCTTCCTTGGCCTTAAGAGTAGTTATCAAATATTTGATTTCAGACTTCAATCTGATGTTCTCCATCCCATAAAATGTTAAATGTTCTTGTAAATCAAATGCCACATCTTTTAATTCAACTTGTCCATGCACACACACATCACACGGATTTTTTTCAGTCTTTCACATTCCTCTTCCTTTGTGTCCAGATTTGAAATGGCATTCTTCAACTAACTCTTGAGATATTTTATGGTTTCTTCATCCTTCTTGGCCACAGATTTCAATTCCTGATTTTTATCCCCATATTGTGCTTCTAGGATCTCCTCCAAGCTGTTAGACTTGATTCTCAAGGACTCGCTCCAATACCAATTGTTGGAAGCATAAAATACCGAGAGGGAGGTGAATCAGTCCTATAATTATTTTTCTTTCATTTACCAAACCATACATTCATCAATTATATTGTTCATACAACATTCATAACCATTATTAAGATATGCAACATCAACCACAAGAGCAAGAAACAAAGTACTCAACAAAAAAACACCATATGTAAGTGGGAAACCCTCATGGGGAAGAAAACCCACTGAAAAACAAACATTATATTTCCATGTTTCAAAATTCGTGAGGCACCAACCCCACAAGGAGCACCAACCCCTAATTTAGTGAAGAACACACTCCACAAGGGGGATACAACCCCCTAGGATGACTAATCACCAACTCATCCACCTGATAAATTTTTATCTATGATATTTTTGTTTTCATAACTCGATGGATATCAGTTATTCATCTCACAAACCCTAGCTCATACCCTAGGTCTTCAATATCTCATAATCTTGCTCTTTCTTAACTTGTCTTTTCTCTAACCTATTGCTCACATGTATTCAATCAGTCCTCAACCTAATTCTCTTCCTCATCCTTCAAATCACCCACACATACATGTAAATAACTCTCCTCTACGTCTCAATTCTTCCCTCTAAGAGCACTAGTGTAAAAATGAACCCAAAACATCATTTTTATATGTTTTTCTTTCTTCTAACCCAAAGGAGGTCAGTCCTACACCTTTGGTTTGAATAATGCATCATTAAAAAAACCCCATAACGTTATCAAAATAGATACAAGTAGCCCATATGGGTCGGTCTAGAAAAAACCCTTCTTCCATTCACTAAAAATCAGCAAAACGCATACATTGGAATGCCAAAATTCTCCTCACACCAAAAATATTTTTAGTCATGATTTGAAATTCATAACACATTTTTAAAATAATATTTAAGAATCATGCATGGTCATAATTTTCATCAACCAATCATATTATTTCATTAAATGGGACCACTACTTCTTATACTTCTACAAAACCCCTATTTCGGCAAAGACCCTTCGGGACCACGATTTTGGTTTTGGACCTAAATACCTCTTAAAATCAACTCAACTATTACATTTTACCACTTGATGTAAATTCCAATACCCCTATAATACTTCAAATAAATGTATAAGTCATAAAACAACCAGTGATTCAAACTACATTAGTGTTTGCCTTCACCAAATCATGTTGCCCAAAAATTTGTTTTGAAACATAATTAGTTAACATCCTTATTAATACTTTCAAGGGCTTAAAATGGATTAATTGGATACCAAGTCATCCCTATTCACATTCCAAATGATAGAAATAATCACCCAATCCATCTCAAGCTCCAACCAACTCAATTCTTCATCAAAAACAGTTTTGTCCTAGATATCTAAAAATATTCTTGTCCACAAATTGTTCTGGAAACCTTATCAAAACTCTTCATCATGAGGAAAACCTTATATCACTGAAAATAAATTTAACCCTCTTTCCAACAAAACTTTAACTACCTCCTAACTCTACCTTTAGTTCCTATTATGCCCATTTTACTAAAGATTGTTTTTACTACCTCAAAACTGCCCTTTGACCAGTCAACCTAAATGAAACCCACTTAACCATGTAACCGCATCACCATGACCTAAAACCTCTATGTACATCAAGAAAAATCTTGGGATTTCATAAATGGTAATTTATTCATTACCTTATTTGGCAAAAATTTTCACAAACCTGGAACTCTTCAAAACTTGCATTTTCATGTGGGCACACATATCACCACATGCGCTATCATACATTTCTGGAAATCTGGAATAGTAAACTAAAAAAACCAATCATCACTTTTGTACTAGCAATCAAAACAAGCTCACTATACTCACTCTTACGCAAGTTGTTCCTAACTAGGGTTTAGTTAGGGTTTCAAACCAACTTAACTTCTTAACAATCGTTCATAAAAATATGATGATAAAACCACCTTGTTCTTTTTGTGAAAGTTACATAGCTGAACTAAGAATGTATTCCAAATATCTCAGGTCCCCATTCAAAATAGACAGTTCACAACGAGCATCGAATGTCCAACTTTTCTTGAAAAACACACCGTAACATACCTGGTTTCACTAAAATTTGCATATCTTCAAAAATATTCTTCAGAATGACCTGGAATTTGACATGAAGCACCATAACAACATCCTATAACTTTCCATGTTTAGAATGTAGTATATCTAGCTCTCAAACTCTCTAGCCACAACAACTTACCTATGGAAACTTGCATGTTTCTCAATTTTTCTTTCAAGAACCTCATATATGCATCTAACCTCTGAATTTTAACCTAAAAATCACCATACATGCCCTTTATACCATCACTATGTTGTTAGCATGTTTCACCATAACTGATTAGGTCCAAATCTCATACCTCCTTACCATTTTGCATGTTCTAGGGTTAGAAACAAGCCTAGAATGACTCGACACAATGCTAAAAACTCATGACTTGACCTTACTAACCTCATGCAAACTAATATACACCTGAAACACACCTCAATGACCATGTATGACATCATAAAAACCTTTTACCAACTCTAGAGAGCTCAAAAACGGTGACTTGGCTCAATCAATCATGCACGGGACTACATTAAACTTCACCAAACCATATGAACTACATACTTGACACCTGAACAACATGATCAAGAGATGCACATGAAAACATGACACACTTTCCCATCAATCAGGGTTGACATCAATGAAAATACAACCACACAATGGCCAACACTTTGACCAGCAATAACTTTGGCATACAATGTCCATTTCACTCGTTCGATAGGCGTTGGAAAGCTCTTGGAATGATCTTCCATACTATACCAGTTTAGGGAGATCATGGGAACTTCTGATGCCCTAAATTATTTCCAAATCAATTAATCAACCATAACCACTTCTTCAACTTAGTATCTATGCAAAACTAGGATAACGATGATGATTCCTCAAATAATTGATATTGAAACTATGCTTCACATTTCAAGACGGATGTACCCCCATGATAATGATGATGATTCCTCCTAGAACAATATCAAAACTATTAAAATTACTAATGGTAACCTCTATAAACTAAATTTTAACCCTATCACTGAAGATGAATCTATATTTCACTCTCTCTTCACATCTACTGGTCTTGGGCATTATCGACTTAAAACTACGACATCAAACACATCTATCTTTGATTCATTGGCTAGTCATGATACATATGTTATAGCTATATCCAACCCATTGTAGCATGTTATTAATACACTTTATCCTATGACAAATATTCATTTTATCACTCTAAAAAACATGGACACTCCAAGGAGATATTATCTATCTTGTTGGATCTTAAGATATTACATTCACCATATCTATTGCATTAATCTACTTAAAAGTTATATAGGAGATCAGTCCATCTCTTTTGTTACTATCTTCGTATATTGGGATATGACACTAATCACTATAAAACTCTTATAACCCATATTTCTATGCTAAGACTTGAAGGTTTTGTCACTATACTACCAAACGAGTCCCCATGATCAAAATGTTCACATTCATTAGACACACCTACTTCAAACAAACAACCATGCCATTATATTTCTATTGGCATACACACTATTCATCATCAATCCCAAACATTTTCTCTAATTGCAATGGATCAGACATACACATCCCTCGTCTTGGGGATTTTATATTGTTAGATCTTATTGACTTCAACCTTGGCGTAAATTATCTCCTTCATTACTACGGGCTCTTGTATTATCCCTTTTTGATACATAGTTATTTTCAAAAGAATTCAAAAATATTCACATAATCACATAGCACAAAAACAATAAAAATGAGAAAAAATACAAAATCATACCCTATTCTAGTTTGTTTGGGTAGTTTTATACTTGGTACATGATTTTTGTCACATTAATTTAATAGATAGCATATATATTCTTTCGCACACATGTGTCCACGTGATATCCTAAGATTGATGTAGGAAACTCACATATTGTTACATGATGATAGGATCCATCTTGGTTACTCACATCACTCTCTTGGGTGAATCCTCCAAACTATATTGGTACTTTTATTTCATTATATGTTACTTTACACATTCATTATCATCTTTTATTACATACAAAGTGTTTTGATATCTATTGGATTAATAGGACTAACACGTGTTTTGTATCGTGTTAACTTATCTTGTTATCTTTATTGTTATTATTACCATTTTCTACTCTTGATTTCTATGTTTTTGTCACTACTTGTTTATGAGGATTCATTCCTTGATTACTTACTATGTGGATTCACCAAATTTCCTTCTCTAATTACAATGTTGTTATTTGCTTTATACAAAGCTAAGGTCCTTGTTTTCTTATAGACCATAGGTGTCCCATGTTTGTGGCTTCATGCCTATTTTGCATGTATGCACTTGTTTCTACGAGAGAGGCACATTATGAATTCTACTATGATTTAATTGTGACATTATGGGTGTCCCATGTTTTCATCTCCATAAATATATATGATTGTGCTTCTACATGATATTGCTTACTTGACTACACATTGTTGTCTCTATTACTCTATTGTGGATAGCTTATGACGCATTTGGCTTGTACTACGATGATTACACTATTGATTTTTCTATGGCTTCGACATGATTAACATGATAATTCTCTACGTATTTAACTATAGAGTAGAAAATGATTTCTATTTTTATTTATTGTTAATATTTTTTTATTACTTGTTGCATGTTGTTTTTGTTTCTATACTATGGTTTCCACCATGAGAAATATGGTTTATGGGTTTAGTGGAAAGTGTCGAAGCAACACTAAGAGCTCCATAGAATACTATTTCATATTATAGTTTTCTTAGGTATCTTGGTACTTGGTACATGATGTTTGTGACATTGATTTTATAGATAACATATCTATTCTTTACACACATGTGTTCACGTGATATCTTGAGCTTGATGTAGAAAACTCACATATTGTTACACGATGATAGGATCTAGCTTGGTTCCTCACATCAATCTATTAAGGGATTCCTTCCACACTAATACTAGTACTTTTGTTTCATTATATGTTAGTTTACACCTTCCTCATCACACTTGATTACATACATAGTGTTTATTGATATCTATGGGATTAACAGGACTAACATGTGTTTTGTGTAGTGTTAACTTATCTTCCGAGGATGGGTACAGAAGTGTGACCCTAAATGTTGGACTTTGTAACAATCTTCTACACAATATATTCCAAATACTCTTTGTCACAATGTTGAATGTGGAAATTTCAGAAAAATAGTTAACTTATCTTGTTATCTTTCTTGTTACTATTACCATTTTCTACACTTGATTTCTATGTTTTTATCACTATTTTTTTATGAGAATTCATTCCTTAATTACTTACTATGTGGATTCACTCAATTTTCTTCTTTAATTGCGATGTTATGACTATTTTCTTTATGCAGGCTAAGGTCCTTGTTTGTCTTAGACATTGTAGGTGTCTCATATTTGTGGCTTCATACCTATTCTACATGTATACACGTGTTTATCTAAGAGAGGCACATTGTACCTTCTACTATGATTGTATTTTGACATTGTGGGTGTCCCGTGTTTGCATCTCCATGCCTATATATGACTATGCTTCTACATGTTATTACTTACTTGAATGGACATTGTTGTTGATATTTCTTTATTGTTGTTATTTTATGACACACTTGGCTTATACTATGATGATTACACTATTTATTTTTTATGGCTTCTAAAACATTTAATAAGTTAATTCTCTACTTGTTTTACTATGGAGTAGGAAATGATTTATATTTTTCTATGTTGTTGTTATTTTTTTATTACATGTTGCATGTTTCTTTTACTTTTATACCATGGTTACCACCATGAGAAATATGGTTTATAGATTTAGTGGAAAGCTTCAAAGTAACTCTAAGTGCTTCGTATACTACTCTTTCTTGTTCTAGTTTTCTTGGGTATCCCGATACTTGGTACATGATGTTTGTCACATTTATTTGATAGATCACATATCTACTCTTTACACACATGCATTCACATGATATCTTGAGCTTGATGCAAGAAACTCGCATATTATTACATGATGATAGGATCCAACTTGTTTCCTCACATCACTCTCTTAGAAGCATCCCTCCACATTATAAAGGTACTTTTGTTTCATTATATGTTACTTTACACCTTGCTTATAGCACTTGATTACATGCATAGTGTTTATTAATATCTATTGGATCAACAAGACTAATACATGTTTTTTGTAGTGTTTACTTATCGTGTTATCTTTATTGTTACCATTACCATTTGCTACACTTGATTTCTATGTTTTTGTCACTACTTGTTTATGAGGATCAATTCCTTGATTACTTACTATGTGGATTCATTCAATTTTATTCTCTAATTATGATGATATGCCTATTTTCTTTATACATGATAAGGTCCTTACTTTTCTTAAACATCATAGGTGTCCCGTGTTTGTGGCTTCATGCCTATTTTGCATGTATGTACTTCTTTCTCTGAGAGTGGCACATTTTTCCTTCTAATGTGATTTTATTATGATTATGTTTCTACACGATATTTCTTACTTGACTACACATTGTTGTTTATATTGCTCTATTATTACTAGCTTATGACATACTTGGCTTATACTCTAATGATTACACTATTTTTTTGTTATGGCTTCGACATGTGTAATATGCTAATTGTCTACTTGTTTTACTATGGAGTAGGAAATATTTTCTATTGTTACTATTTTTTATTATTTGCTGCATTTTTATTTTTATTTTTGTACCATGGTTTCCACCATGAGAAATATGGTTTATAGGTTTAGTGGAAAGTGTTGAAGCAACACTAAGAGCTTTGTAGACTAATCTTTCCTCTTCTCTCACCATATTCCCAAACAAGTAAAGGGTCAAAGCAAACCGAAAGATTCGTAGACTACACTTTCCTCCTCTCTCATCAAATTCTCAAATGGGGAAGCCATCAAAGCACGTAGGTTCTTCCTAGTATAAATCATTCCTCTTCACTATTGTATCCTATGGAAAAACATTAGTGATTGATCACCCCCAATCCTTTGTCATATTCACAAGAAAATTATAACTCTTTAAGGCATGATAGAAATGGGATATCCTCCCTCCATAAAATGAAAATATGTATTCCTTCCATGTTTTACTTCTTTGCATACATTTTTGCAATGTTCAAAGTTACAATGCATTATCTATATTTTTATTTAAAGTTCAATTTTTATCATAGACATTGACTACATGTATTGTTACAAGTCTCATCATTGACAATTTCAAGACCAACATCAACAAGTCCCTTTAGGAAAAGGCAAAGTGTGTATGCACACTCACATATGTTTTTCCTTTAACAATGAAATTTTTAATTACACGCTTAAAGGGGGACATGTAGAAACTAAAATCGGTAGCTTACTCTTATGGATTGCCATGTTTGACCATGTATCCTTGCTAAGACAAAATCCCACATTCAAAATCTGATCTCCTCATTTCTATATCTCTTCTACAATTTGCTTATCTTTACATTCTACTCTTTCTTTAATTATGATAATATTTTAAAATCAAATCGACATAAAACATCTAATATTCATAGCATAACTTTTAGTTTATCTTTTCATCTCTCCAGCCTAAAAAAGTACATAAGGGTTGAGATGCGGGGTTGGTATTCTTCAACATGTATGGTCATGTCCCTTCATAATCACCGACTCTTATTTCAATTTCATATCATTCTTTGGGTTATTGCATCTTCCTAGCATTATCCATAATAGAATATTTCACCTATGAGTAGTTATATAAGTAAGTCAATTTCACTTTATAACTCACCTAACATTCTCACAAGCTATTGTTGCAAAGATCATTCCAAAATCACTCAAAGGGTTCCTGAATCTTCCTAAATAACATGCACATCATCTATAGTAGTCACTACTACAAGTATAAATATATCAACTAGGTCAAGGAATCTAGATTCATCCATTGCAAGCATGTAAAGATCATAGATCCGTTTAATAACAATAGAAAATTCAGTCCAAGCATTGTGTAAGGGTGTTAGTAAATAAAGGGTTAGGTCATATAGCTGAGGAATACCACATCTCACTACTACCACATTGGGTACATTATATACTACATAGTTAGTACATTATCTTTGTTTCAAGAGACTTGATGGCACCAATAGGGGTTGGTTAGCTATACACACTTGCACAAAAATCTAGGAGAGATACATGAGGCTTGGTCTCATAGTAAGGTGATTCATGGGAATCACAAGAAGAACACCAAAGATTTAAAATCCTCATTTGATCATGGTTATAAGGACCAAATAGGTGTGTTATGGTATGTGGTTTTCATGAAAGAGAAAGGTTGAGGTGTTGAGGGTTTGAAATTTCAAATTGTTCATTTTTCCCTCCAAATGGAAATTCAAATTTCAAAACCATGTAAAAGAGTCTAATGATATTTTCAAAGTTATGTAAGTAGTTATATGATTGAATACATGTCCTAGGAGTGATTTTAAGTCCATAAAATGATGAAATAATGTAAGATACCCAAAATGTGTTAAGAGGCATATAATGAGTCATCAAAAGTTGGTTAGGGTGGAATGAAAGAGAGGTAAAGAAGATGAAATTTGACTATAAGAGAAAGGAGGGAGCTATTTAGACACATTCCTTGATATATATATATATATATATATATATATATATATATATATATATATATATATATATATATATATATATATATAAGTTTAGTTTTGTATGTTTACCTTACCTTTCAGGAGTTTTTCCGAGTTTGAATTTAAGAAATGATGTTTTCTCTCTACAATGCATGGAAGATTCAATTGTGTGACTGTTAATGAGATTTTGCATGTATTTATCTTAGGTTGTTATGAATATCTAATACTTTTTCTTGCATAAAAACTGTTACTTGATCTCTCAACACTATAAACTGTGCTCTTGCAAAGAGATCCTTTAGTGGTTCATTGTGATCTTTTTAAGATGAAGTATTTAAATGATTAGCTCATTATAGATGAAGCATTAATAGTTAAATGTATGGTTTTAATCTATGAAATGGTTGAGGTTGATTACTCCATTATTTCCTTACATGCTTGAATAACTTTATGGCACAGGAATGTAACTATATTTAACTTGGTTAATGAATCTTAGACATTGTGATAAATGCATGAAGGATGAAAACTTCAGGAGGATTGTATGGAGGCATGTCATGAATCAAATCAACTTTATTTATTCAAATGTAAATCTCATATCATTTAACTTGAGTAGTGAGGATTTCAATACCTTGTTTTAAACATGCATGCACAATCTTGCTCAGTCAATTGTTAACATTTACCAAGATTTGCACATCAATACCATGATCACTGCTAGAATAGGAATGGAGATAGGTGTATAACAGACCTTCATGACAATTTTGGTGCCTTGAATCTAATCTAGATGAAAGATATAGCAAAAGTTAGTGTCTTGGCCTAGGAAGATGCACAGTTAGGGTTTGAGAAGGAAATGTGTGGTAAAAACCCCCAAATTTGTATTTTTATCTAAAACTTGAAACAAACCTCTCGAACATGGCCCTTAAACATAATAAAAGGGAATTTTGAGTTTTCAATGGTTGTTTTTGGAGATATTGATGACAGTGGCAAGGAGGGCAATTTAACATAGTCATAGACCTAATAAAGAAAGTCATTTTCCAAAGGAAGTATACTCTAAAGTTGTAGTCCAAACTTGAAATTTGGTGCAAGGAACTAACATGGAAAAATGTTTCCTAAAATGTTGTTATTTTTATTGAACCAATTTTCAAAGGAAGTTATGATGAGAAAAGTGATTGGACAGGTCTAGTGTAGGTCTTGTGAGCCTAGAAGATAAAAGAGTGATAGAGATAATAAGAAAAGGAATAGGGTACTAAAAATTTTCACACACCATGGAAAAGGTAAAGAGTACTTGAGAAGGTTAGTAGTTTTTGTGGGTAGCTATAGATTCCTCCAGTCATGAAGCTAGCATGAGACTTGGTCTTAAGATCCAAGAAGGGTAGTTTAGAGCTAGTTTGGTGAAATTTAATGCTAGAGTTCTTTTTAAGAAAAATTAATGTTGTATAACACATGGTTTAAAGTGTAAAATAGGGTACAAGGCATTAAGGATATCATATAAGGATAAAAATCCAAATTTTGCATTTTTGGACTAGGAGCTAGTCAAGAAATAAGTTGGGAAAATTGATGAAAGGTAGGTGTTGAGTGAGATTTGATGAAATGGGATTATTTTGGAGTTGTTTTGACATTGCATGCAGAGCATAAAGCATGGTATGGTGATTGGATAAACCAATTAAGGTTAATTTGGTCAAAAATTGCAATAATGGTCCATTTTGGGCTTGGGAATGATCCTCAAACGTAGAGATTTGGTGAAGTTGTTGATTAAACCTTTATTATTAGTTTAATGCATGAATGTTTTTATTTCTCTTTGCAACATAAGGTCATATAGTGCACCACTTGTATTAGTTTAGTAGTTAGGAGTCTAATCGTTGAGGATTTTTACCTAAAAAGACACGCACATGCACACGCACGCACACACACACACACACACGCACGCACGCACGCACGCACGCACGCACGCACGCACGCACGCACACACACACACACACACACACACACACACACACACACACACACACACACACACACACACACACACACACACACATTTTTCTCATTCAGCTTGTTAATGCTTTGATGAAGGGTTCTGCAAGTTGTTAAGGTTTCCACTTTATTGTAGGTTATTACAGGTCATCCCAAAGTTGTGTGAGTAAGAGTGACATACAAATAACATCATTTCCAGAAAATTAAAATACACAAGAAATTGTAGATATAGATTGGAAAAGGGAATGAAATTGTACAACACCATAATGGACCATACATAAGTTGTACATTTTTTCCCCTCTTCTATTTCTAGTTCTAGAACCTCCTTTGTAGAATTTGTAGTTCTAAATCCTCCTATTTCACCGTCATATACATCTAAATTATCTCTTCCCTACCCTAAATAAATTTATCTTTCCTCTTATGTATTTGAACAACTACTTATCATTTATCAAGCATTTCAAGTTTGAATGGATTATTGTGATTATGTATAATTGATGTTAGAACTTAATTATATCATAATAGTCTACTTGTTAAAAACCCTTAGATCCTTCTTATATTGTGTACTTTCAATAACATAGTAATTAATCATGGTATAAATTGTACCTCTCTACACAACTAAGTATTCATCCCTTTTTGTGTTTAAGCAATCATTTCATCATTCTATTATTGTATATTGTATTAATAATTGTAGATTGTATGGTTAATATGGATAAATTTATTCAAAATATTCTACATGTAACATTTTACACCTTTATATTTACGCATATATATTTTTAGGATTTAAATATTTGGTGAACCTCACCATGTATTGAATATCTCACTTGGTTCCAAATGTTAATTGTTGTACCCTTTCATTTTTATATTTGCATATGCTTTCATTTTATACCCTTTAGGTATAGTGATCAATTTAATCACCAATCCTTCTCCTCCGACTTCATGTACAAGGTGTCCCTTGTATACTTGATCATGATGCCCATGAGGTGCCTTCGCACACCTCTAAAACACATAGTGAACACCATTCTAATTTTTAATGATGAGGATGATGGTGTGAACCTTGATCAAGTTGCACTTCTATATATTTTCATTCATAAATTTTTGATAACCCTTGCCATATTGAGCATATTATCAAGATTCTTCACATTTCCAAGTTATCTCATGATCAACCATCTAATTAGAAGACTCTTTTGTGATGCATCATCCCATATCTTCTACTATGGATACATCTATGTTGTGTATATAATTTAGGGAAACTAGTACCCCACATCATAATTATACTATGACTATGCCTATGTCCATTACTATTCATACATATCATATATACACACATAATGATTCATATTTTTCTTCCTCTAACACACAAGCTCTTGAAACCCTTTCTCATAGTTTGTAAGTTCAAATCTTACAAATACAACAAGGTGCCTCTATTTCTTCTCATGTCATGGATTCTACTCAATTTATTCATAACCCAATTGCACCTAAAGTGGATTCATGTCCCTTTCCTATGAATTTTGTTTCTTCTAAGCTTCTTATTTATGATGGTAAAGGTATCCTTGAAGAGAAAATTTGTGTTTTCAATGTTGTTTGATTAGATTATGCTTACAATGATACATTACTTATGAATTTATTTCTTATAAGCCTCAAGGATTTTTCTTTACAATGGTTCTATGATCTTCCCATTCATTCAATTTGGGCCTTTACCCCTCTAGCTAATCAATTTCTTGCACAATTTTGTATCACACTAGGTACAAGGTTTCATGTGCTCAAATATCTAAAATGCAACAAGGATCTAATAAACACATCAATAATTATGTTCTATACTATAAGACTATGCTTATTAAAATGAACAATATTCTAGCCAATAGTGAGCTTCAAGATCTCTTCACTCAAATCTGTGTTTCTCTATATAAGAATTAGTTATATTTAAAAAAATCACTCATTTGATTATTTATTACGTACATTAAAAGAGCATGATGTTAAGCTCCCCCTTATGAATAAATCCAAATAAGTTACCAATTTTCCTAGCACATTTGATCCTAAGTTTCAAAGAAAACATAACTTCAAAGGAAAATCTAATAACACCAAAATTGATGCTAAAGCTAATGTTAATTTTGTATCTCAACCCAAAAAGATTCAATTTCAAGATCCTAGTAAATAACTCACATGATTTCCTTATGCACCTCACCTAGTGCTTAAAAACATTACTTAAGTACAACCAAGTAGATCTATCCCATTATCTCTCAAGCTTGATACAAAAAAACCTAATGGTACATTTTTTTATGTTAATGCCTTGTGTGATTATCATAAATGTGTTCATCATTCTACTAGTCAATTTATCAATATTCAACACATGGTACAAGATATTATTTATACTAATGCTATTAAAAGAGACATCCCCACTAAAACACCGAAACCTACTAATGATAATGCAAAACTCAATGTTTTCAACTACCCACTTCTTTATCACAACACTACTAAATCTAAATCAAAAGTACACCATGCTTATCATGTTATGATTCCTCTTGATTATGATCATCCATTAGATGTTATGATTAGAACTATTACTAACATGTCACTTCCTAAGCCTATTATTACATTTGATAACACTTATATGGCTCATGATCTCATTTTAGATACATTATAAATTTGTGATTTTGTTGACCAATGTCCTATACATAGTGTTATAATCAAAAGCAGTGCTAAAAAAATATTTTCACTTTCAAGATACTTCTCTTGGATAGAAATTTAACACTAAGACTGATTTTGGACGTGTTTTTATACCTATCATAGTGGGTTCCACTATTGTGCCTATCCCTTATTCAATAAATCCTCTTTTCTTATGTGATATGTGCCTCAATTTCCCTTGGTTGCTTGATTTTAAAGGTATACCATCTATCTTACATCAATGTCTCAAGTTCATTTATAATCATAAAGTTGTTATAATCAAGGGTATCTTGTATGAGGCCCTAGTACCTAAGTTACTTAATTAGAAAGCTATTATTGCTACTTCCACATCTGTCATATCTATACATAACAATTCTAGTTAGGTATCATATTATAATTACAATTTGTATTTGGTATATCCCTCTTAGGCCTCCTTTTAGGTATTCTATTATACATACTACTTATAGTGGGTCTCCCCTCTTAGGCCACCTATTAGGTCTTCTATTATACATAATATTTCTAGTAGTTATCTCCCTCTTAGGCATCCTTGTAGGTATTTTATTACACATGCTACTTCTAGTAGATCTCTCTCTTATAGTTCTCCCTCTAGGTATCTCATTGCACATGCTACTTATAGTGGTTCTCTCTCCTAAGATTGCTTCTAGCTCTCCTATTTCATATACTATGGATCATATGTAGGTTACATAGCCATGTCTTTCTAAGGATTATTCATCTCTTACTTCACATATGAAACATTTGAGGCTCGAGCGAGCCTCTTTTATCTCATGGATTTATCCCACCTTTTAATGAATCCCTTGTCGAGTATCTCTTTTCTACCTCCTCATATATATATATATATATATATATATATATATATATATATATATATATATATATATATATATATATATTATCTCATGGATTTATCCACCTTTTAATGAATCCTTGTCAGTATCTCTTTTTCTACCTCCCTCATATATATATATATATATATATATATATATATAATTTAAAAACTACAAAGACATTCAAATAATCACATAACACAAAAAATTTAAAAATATGTAAAAACAAAAAATCATGAGTGTTATGTGATTATTTGAAATGTCTTTGTAGTTTTTAAATTTTATATATATATATATATATATAATTTAAAACTACAAAGACATTCAAATAATCACATAACACAAAAAAATTAAAAATATGTAAAAACAAAAATCATGACCTACGTGTGACTTGATTCGCTAACTTGATATTTTACATGTGTCATAATGGTTTGATAGAAAACATTTTTTTATATAATATTTACACGCATGCATTCACAAGGTATGTTGAGCTTAATTTAAGGTATAAATAGTTAGATATGTTAGACCCACACCGGAAACACATATCCAAAACACGGGTATTTTTAAAACAATATCACTTGGGCCCACATAATAACAACACAATGCCTGAACCATAACACAACATGCATCACTTTGCATACATTTCCAAGACAAGGAGAAGGTGACACTATTAATAAAAATAAAATGTATGATACAACCAAACCATCAAATGGTTTGTCAAGGGGAAGGGGATGTAATTACTTCCACCGAGGAAGGAACACTAACATTTGGTTCCTCCAAAACAGTCATGCAACCATGCATAAAAACACCTTTATCCCTCTACTAAGGCTATTCTCTCCAACCTTTGTTTCCTCCCAAAATAAGCAAACCCATACACTAAGTAGCACTTATCCCTGGACTATGGCAATGTAAGTCCCCAATATGCACACATACATAAACATACCCATGCATGCAAGATACAACTACCATAAAATAAATTAACACGTGCTCTAATGAGAAACCAATAAGCAACAAAATATTAAGAATAATGAGAGCTTGAAAATGATATTTCATTAGCAAATATGAGTCACATTATTAATCCTTTTACGAGACTTACAAATGGTATATATCATCATAACAAGCTACCACTTATTACTCCACTAGGAAATCTTGGCTAGCATTTGGTTCCTCCCATTAAAATGAAATAAAATATAAAAAATATAAACTTATCCCTCCACTTGAGACAACACTTATTACTCCACTAAGGCTAGCCATGAACCCCCGGTTCTTCCATATGAACAAACAATTCCTTATTCCTCCCTTTACTAACATCACACTTATATCTTCATAAACACCGATGTAACCCACCCCCATACTTTCATACATCCACACAATAAAAATGACAAAAAACAATTTCACATTGGCTCCAAAAGAGTGAAACGAAAACAATAATCATAAACCACAAGGAAGAGGTAGAATAAGGACTTTATCCACCATATACATATATTTATCAATTTACATCTTATTACAATTTACTCCTTTTGTATTAAACATTGGTTAAATGACAAATAATATTCATAAGCACGTACATTCTCACAAATGAGACAACAATAATTAATACCACATTCGCTCAAACAAGCACAACACAATACAATAAAATGACCTCATGAGGGGAATAAGAAGAAATGGCTTTGCCCACAATGTACATAGGTTATTTAGTTCACATTTACCTTTTTGTTAAATTTATTCATTTAACATAATTTATTAAATCAATTTTACGTGCATGAAACTTATGCTCATGTTTAAAAGTGCAAGTTTCCCATTTCATTAAAAACATTTTATCACCAAGGATACACTCCATTTAATTTCATCTTATTACAATATGTTATGTCATTTAACCATTTATTTTGCACCGCTTGTAAGGTGCACATATATCACATACCATTTGTTTCAAGTTGGGATTTATGTTAGCAAGATACGTGCTTCCACATGAAACATTCATTATGTTTTTATTGATAACGGGTTTAAATTTCAAGTTAAAAGTACAACTTCAAGTTTCCTACTAACCCTTCCACAACATCTTGTTACACATAATTCAATAATTAGAGTCAATTACAAATTTTTATCCATAATTAACCTCTTACAAGGTCTTGGGATTACAATTTTTTACAGTTACATAGATTGGACCTCACCATGAGATCAACATCAATATTACCACACTATTCTCGTTCCACCAAACTTTGCACATTATGATTATATTTTTATTCATTAAAAGAAAAGGTGAGAACACTATGGATTTAACACACTACTCAAATTCCATGTGGTACAAAATAAATGACCATTCACTCGTTATTCACAACATCTACAACCCGCCATAGGGTCAAGGCTAGACACATAAAACATACCCATCTCACAAGGACTTTGTACAATTAACGACATTTCCTTATTGCAGATCCAATTAACACTTTCCATTTCCAATATCATCATATTGAATGTAATTTTATTAGTTGACATAGAATACGGTTTCGATAACTTTAACCACAAATAACTCCGAGGGAACTTAGACTTAGTTTATTCAAAATTGTACTTGAAGGGCTTAAGGATGAATTTATTCCAATAAATAAGGTCCACAACCTACTACAAGGACAACACTAGGGATAATTAGGAATTCTTATCTTCTAAAAACCTATGCTCAAACCCACCATATTCATTAACATTTGTCAAGATACGCACTCTTTCCTAAAGGGTTAAGTACGATCACTCACACGAGAGTCCTAAGTACTAGACATGTTGAGGGGCTAGATTCATTACAATGGGTATTGTTTTGAAATGCTCCCTCATACACCAAGGTTATTTGACTGAAAGTAGGAACATGGCGAGAGAGGTTTAAAGAGCTCGTTTAGTTTTGAAAGTTTAAGTATTACAATGTATAATGTATAAGAAAATACCATGATAACCGAGTACAATTCTTTGGTGCAATAGAACTATAAAATACCATGTATGATTTCCAACTTCACATCAATTATAAGCCAAACATTTTGTAATCTAACTTTTCTTCTTTCAATTATGTAACAAGTACAATTTATCATATAAATTACATTTCTTATTTAATTGATATTACGTATTTTATAAGCTATAACAAACATAAGCTCAAAATTTAGCAACCATTTTAGTCTCGTCATGCTACCTACACCTGTCATGTTAATTACAGGTAGGATAACATAAACACCGGCATGGACCTACCCATCCCATCTAACATGCTATCAAGACTTACAACATCAATTCCAAGAAAGAGAAACAAAATTACTATTTTTCATATTTTCAAACCATAACTATTTTTAGGATTTAGAGAGATTAGAGAGAAAAAACACTCATTTTATTTTACACAAGTAAACCAATACATTTCCATGATCAAAGAGGGTGAGAGATGACACAATCAATTTTTATTCATAACATTCAAATTCTAAAATATTTTCAAATTTTTACAACCTCTAACATGGTTCCTGTTCCCATTGTCACTACAGGGTCTAGGTGAATGTACCAAAATTACATGATTCTATATTTTCATTTATTATCTTGTTTAAGTATATTATACAATGTATTTATAGTCATCATACATGTTTCTAAGCATCACACTATTTTTTACCCATCGAATGAATCTAAGAGGGCCAACACAGTCCACTAGTCTCAATTGTGCTACTACAAAAACTAGCCCAAGTGGCCATGAAATGGGCCCACAAAATGGTGTGAAACATCCTAATGGGATGTTTAATATTCTTACCCTGTTAACTACCATACAAAAATCATGGGAAATAGATGGGGTCAAAAGCGTAACCGGATCTCAAACCTGGAATAACTTTCTAGAGTCGGGTTGAATTTGGTTGTTTTCCTTCAACAAACTAAGCCAAGATGGCTCTGATACAAATGCACAAAATTAACTTTTAAAGGGAACATGTAAAAGGAATTACGTTATGCCATTCTTTGTATATAATCGAAGAGGTTTTTAGTGAAATAATTTATTTCTTGAAATCCATGGGCACAAAATTCGAGGTGATTCCGGGAGGGTTCGGCTTAATAATTAGTTGCTTCCAACAACCAGTTTTTCTAAGTAGTCCAATTAACCCATTTCATAAATTAGTTCATCAAATTTTTTAGCAATGTTTCTTTGTTGGAATGATATCATCATACAATAAGGGATATGTTGAGTGGTTTAATAGTGGAAATGAGGTTTAGAGATGTTTCTTACATGTCAGTTTTGAGAGGTGTTTGACATAATTGGAGGTTATTTTAGCATTACAAGTTTACATTTTAGAACACACTTTCCCTTCCAGTTTGATTGGTCATCAAAAATAAGTAATGGTGAACATATTAAAGGTTTTTTCTTATGAATTCCATAGCCTAGTAATTTGACACCTTGTTTAAGGTGACAATTTATGACATTGGTTTAACATGATGTGGAAACTATTTTATGTGGTTTATAATATGATTTAAAAGAATACATCAATAAAAACTTAATTCTACCTTTAATCTACTATATAAGAGTGAAAATTTTAAAATCAAGTTGGAGAGGAGGAATGTAATCCATGCCTGAAATGAACTAGTGAGCAAGAGTTGTGGAGTTTGACATTACATGTGTTAGTTACATTTTCTTAAGGGGTTCCAAGGCATTTTCATAAAACTCATTTTGAGTATGTCCTACAACCATTTCAGTCTATGAGGGCACATCTCCTTCAGTAATTCTATTGAATATTTCATGTTCCTTGTCTATGTTTCCTCGGTTTGCATACATATTAACCTTGGTAATCACATCTACAACAATTTTGATTATCCAAATAAAAATGAAGAGTTTTTGTAAATAATAGTGACTTTTTGTTCTTATGTGCTCTTCAATAACTCGAGCAAACACATCCACACAACTTCCTTAGGTTTAATTATCATGATGATGATATATTTTAGATTTTCCTCAAGATAGTTGGCATGTCTTAGATTTTCATTCACGCACACATAATGGTTAATTATTGACATGATTTTATAACAAGTGTTCATGCCTTTGAAGTATTTATATCCATCATCCATTTAACCTTTGTGGTTACATGCCACTAAAACAAAAATGAATCTTACATGGTTAGGGTATGTTCTATGGGACCACATCTCTTTGAGGGGATTTTTCAAATAGGTCGTCACATGTATTTTGTGATGGCATCCATATCATGCTCTAAAGCTTCCCATTTCACATGCATATATACTAGATCGCTGCAATTACAACATCTGACTAAAATCCCCTCTACATTACATTGTGATGTGCATTCATACCCTATTCCAAAGGTCCCATTTTAACATAGGTTAGGTGTACACTAGAAATTTTTTGAAGTTTTGATGGGATATGGTGGAAAAACCCTAGAACGATCACACCCATCTTGTATAACATGTTCCCCATCCAACTTCCTAAACACCAATATTCCAAAGCGGAAGAGAAAACCTTTAAAAAATATTTTCCCTTACTTTCCCTTTATGGGATTTTATTTATTATTATTTAATCATGTGTGTGTGTGTGTGCGTGCATGTGTGCGCGTGTGTGCATGTGCGTGCATGCGTGCGTTGTGTGTGTGTGTGTTTATATTTATTTTTTATTTCATTTTATTTTATCATTTCCTTCTTATTTTATTTTCTTGTTTCTATATATTTTAAATTTTCATTTATGTATTTATTTTAATCAGTTATTATTATTATTATTATTATTATAGTTATAACGATCTCAATAACCACCTTCTCCCATAAGGCTAGAAGAAAAAATTTAAACAATGATGACGACACTAAATTCATCATAAGGGGATGGAAGGTAAGAACCCACTATGAAGGTGGTGAAGGTATATACATCAAACATCACCCTTCACACTTTCTCGACCCCCTCTTCTAGCTTGATGGTGCTACTTTGGTTGTTCAACCAACATGCTCAGTTGTCTTGACTCACACCCTTGGCTTATACTACATGTACCTATGCTTGAGATGACACAATACATCAATACATAGTACTCACACCTAACACACTTATCCACCTCACTCATACACTTAGATTAATGACATGCGGGGTTCAAACTTGTAGCATTTGGATTTAGGGTCCTACTTCCTACATTTTCCAAGCTAATGGCTTATAGCCTTGCTCTCCTTGTTTGAATGAGATAATAATTCCATGAATGAGGATAATACAAAGCCTAGTCCATTTCCAAATACCCATAATGAGATCACAAACAATGTATGAAATGCAAATAAGGTTGTTTTGTAAGAAATGTCACTTCAATGTTGTTAATAAACCTAATTACCTCTCTTGGAAGGCTACAAACAACCTATAAAGGTAATTGGAGTGAATTAAACCTTAGGACTCTTACAATCATATTCATTTGACCCTTACACAACTATTACAAGCATTTTCAATTCTTCCCCTAACCCAAGATCGCCATGAGATACCCCGTAGCATGAAAACAAGGCCTATTGAGTCTAAATTGCAAGAATTCATAAAATCACCCTTTCTAATGGATTTATACTATGAACTCTTGGACAATCTTAGATAACATTGAGATCATTAAGATTTCAAAAATTTAGAATTTTTCACCGTACCATTTGTGAGAATAAGAAATCCCTAGTTCGAGGGTAGTGAGGGAAATTTTGGGTCCACAAAGCTTCCCAAGTGTTTCAAGACTTCGCATAAATTTCATTGGCCTTAGAATAGCATTCTCTAACTACTCCATCTATCACAATCAGCTTATTTTCTCAAAAACTATGACTTTCTCCTCTCAAGCTCCGTTAAATGCTCACAAGAAGCTGCAAAAATGCATGGGAGTTCATGAGAAAAACACAAAAATCATGAATCAAATTGCCTTAAAATCTCCATTACTCCTTTATTCATGTTTATCCACACCTCCTACCTACATTCTTTATGATAAATTACATATCTTAGGCCAAAATCCAACTTTGGCATATCAAACAAACTAACCCTATCTTTACTCAACCACTCCCTAAGATGGCTAACTAACTTCTTGCTTTAGTAAAGACCTCAACAACTATAACTCTCACTTATAAAACTTTTTTTCACATGAAGATAAGGTCTCCAAGCCTTATTTACATAATTTTGACCTTTGTATGCATAAATTGGCCTTATTTAGTATGAACAAGCTACTTGTTCAAATTTGAAATTTTGAAATACATGTTTTGGAGGAAAATTGAACAACCACTCCTAACACAACCTACATTCAACCTAGAACATGAAAAACACTCAAAACAACTACTGATGATCTTGTATCATTATACCCATGACAAAAAGAATATTTCTACATGGTTTATTGTTCTTCATCAACTCTCAACACTTGTGCCCACTCCATAAGTCCATTCTCGACTTGTTTACTCTTCAAGTTGATTTTACGAGGATCCTTGTTTCTTGTCTCCTTTCTTTCACTCATTCTTCCTTTATGTGTTATTATGGATGGTAAGCTTTGGTTTATAGTGTGCCTTCTAAATGAACCAAAAAAATTATTAGTGTTGTACTTCTTATCCTACTTGTACCTACACATGAGACAAACTTATTAGATGAAAACACATCCTTTTCAATTTCTTTGCTCTACTACTTTACATGGTTACTCTTATTTGTGTTCTCACAAGCTCCATTATCATTTTCTTCCTTCTCATGCCTCACTCCTCCTTCATTCTTGCTTGCGCTCAAGACTCCATTGCCTTCCTTATGGTTCATGTCAAGACCATGTCTTAGTTGGTTTTCTTCTTCAAGTAATTTTAACCCAAGAGCATCTTCAATCCTCTCGGTTTTGGAGTGTTTCTTGATTAACCTGTTTTGGGCCTATTTTGACTTATCCTTTATTGCTATCAGTACACCCCCTTTATACTCTCCATTGTTCATGCTAAGGCTCTCCTTATTATTATTTTTATGCATTAGCATCTAATCTTTGAGAACATACCCAATCATCCTTTTATTTGATAACCTAATCTGCCTATGTTTTAGTATTAACTTCCTTGAGGGTTTTATGAAGTTCCTAAAGACCTCCTTCCTCTTGTCTTTACCTAGAACATCTAAGGATGTAAATATTTCTTTTGAAAATTTCATACATTTCCTCAAATATGATCTTTCCTTAATATCCTTGCTCCATTCTTGGATATCTTTCATGTTTCTACATATGTATGCATGATGAATGATCTTTCTTATGCCATTACTCTTATTTAAATATTCAACAATATTTCCCTTAACCTTTTGTTTCATTATGACCTCTAAACCTTGTTCTTCCATGACTTGGGATTCATTACCTAATACACCTTCCTCATATTGTATCCCATGAAATTTTGAGGTATGTACCTACAATATTCCTTCAAAATGAGAACTGTAACCCAATTCTTGTGTGTTCCTCCTCATCAAAACTGATTTTGGATGAAAATCAACTAGATTATGTTCCCTTACCATCATGATTCTAGCATTAGCATCCAAATGTATGACTTTTAGATAGTTTCTCTCATTCTAATTTGCCTCCAAATGCATGAATTCCTAAGTCTTGAAATGAATATAGTGTTTTTATCCTTAATCTTCATACCTGCAACAACATTAATTTCATAACATCCCAGCATAAAACCTTGTATTTGTATGGTTTCTAACACTTTACTTACTTGCTTCTAATGAGTTCCATTTTCCTCTACATGGTTAGGCTCATATTCTTCTTGTTTATGGCTTTCCAAAGCCTTCTGATGCTGCCAAATGGTCCTTGGAATGATCATTACTCCTTCATATGGTCCAAACTCTATCTTATGTTGCATTGATTCTAAATTTCTTATCTTTTCTTCATCCTTTTTTCTTACTTTTATTCCTGGTATAGTTTGTAACATGGGTAACTTGTTTATACCATCTTCAATTTCTTCGTCCCTACACCTATCTTGCATTTGAATAGGTTCTTCATTTCCTCCACCAATACTCCATGTTGATATTTTATTATGTATCCATAAATAATTAGAAGAAATTGACTTCTTGAGCTTTCCCTATTACTATCATCATTAGAATCATACCTTTATTTTGAATATATTGATTTTTCTTGGACTGTGGCTTCTGCAATTCCATCTTTTTGAGGTCCCATCATGAGCCTTGTACTTGTAATTTCAATTTCCATTAATCCACCTTGTGGACTGAGGCTTATCACCATAGTTCTTGAGAAAATGTCATTCTCATATTGTTCTTTACCCTTGATTTGAAAGATTTTTAGACCTTCCACTTGTTGGTCTTCACTCTCCATTTGAGTTTCATGCCCTTCACTTTCCTTGCATGTATCTTTGGGGATAATTTTGACTTCTCTTTTTGTATATCATCTTCTTGTACTTGTTCACCTTCAATACCTACAATAACATACTCATAAACATAGTCAGACTGAAATTCTTGAGCTTCATGAGCTCCTTTTGGTGCCATTAGCATGGTTTCTTCTTCTTCATACTCCATTCTTTGCATTTCATCTTGAGGAGTGAACATTTATTCTATCACCCTTAGCTCTTCTTTCAACATACCTTCATCTAAATCTTGTTTGTCCTCATCAAACTTGGGACTATCAACTTGTCCTGTTGCATTCTCTTGTTTTTCTTCCTCTTCAAGAGAGGCTAAGAATGCCCCTATCACCTCTTCTTCCACCAAAGGTCTTTTTCTTCCATATAAAACTTGTATGAGTTCTACTTCTTCTAGGACTACATAATTCAATATTATTTTTCCATCATTGGGTGATCGTCCTCCTTCACTATTATCCCTGCATACAACATCATTTGTTAGATCAAAAACCTGAGGCTCAACTGCCCCCATGGAATTGTTCAAGTACTCATTCCTTCATTGCCATCATCACACTCCTACTTCCATTTTCTTGGATTTCTCCTTCAAAGGTACCAAGGTGTGTTCAATTCTATCCTTCACAAATACATATGTATTCTTCTTCCCATTATGAGTTGTTTTCCTATCATATTTCCAAGGTCTTCCTAAAAAGACATGACATACATCCATAGGTACAATGTCACATGTTACATGGTCTTTGTAGCTTCCTATTTTGAATTCAACTGGCACTGTTCATTCACCATCAACTGATGCCCCTACTACACCCAAGACATCTTATATGGTGTGGGGTGAGGAAATTTCTTTAGTTTCAACTTCTCTACCATCTCTGTGGATACCAATTTTTCAGTACTCCCACTATCAATAATCAAATTACAACACTTCCCTTGAGCTTTACATCTTGTTTTAAACAAATTCCTTCTTTGAGTGATAAAATCCATTACCTTGTTTTGTTTGGGAAGCATTCTCCTCATCAAGAGAGATTTACCTTCTTTAAAATCACCTTCATCAAACATTTCCCCTTTTTCCTTTCATAACAAGTACTCTAGTATCCATTTATAAACACTCATTAGCTTTATGGCCTGCATATTTCTGACATTTATAACATTTCCCCTTAAAATAAGCATTTTGGACAAGTTTACCTTTGTTAACTGATTGCATGTCTTGGACTTGAGGTCTTTGTGTCCCTGTAAATCTGATCTCTACTTCCTTCTTGAGCAATTTCTCCTCCAAGATGTCCATCTTCTCCATCATGCTTCTTTGACCAGATTCTAAGTCTTCTAATCTCTCAAACAACTCTCTCATTACTTCATCCAACTTGTCTCCCAAGGACTGTCCTCCTTCTCCTCTCAGCTACACCATCTTATCTATCAAATGTAGTCACCTTCCTCAACCTTCTTCCAAGCCTTCAATGGTTTTGGGATCACCAATCCTCTTAATAATTTCTTGTCTTTGTTGGTACTTGCATGCACAAACTCATACACTTATCTACAATAATACACATCCACACTATCAATTAAATGCATTCAATTCCTCAAGCTCTGCAACCATGACCTTCCCTTATCAAAATCCCTTCTCTAATACCACAATGGTGAAGGTCTATACATCAAGCATCACCCTTCACACTTCTCTAACCCCCTCTTATAACTTGATGGTGCTACTTTGGTTGTTCAACCAACATGCTCAACTTGTATTGACTCACACCCTTAGCTTATACTACATGTACCTATGCTTGAGAGGAAAAAATACATCAATACATAGTACTCACAGCTAACAAACTTATCCACCTCACTCATACACTTAGATTAATGACAAACAGGGTTAAGACTTGTAGCATTTGGCCTTAGGGTCCTACTTCCTACATTATCAAGGCTAATGGTTTGTAGCCTTGCTCTCCTTGTTTGACGAGATAAATTTTCCATGAATAAGGATAGGACAAAGCCTAGGCCAATTCCAAATACCCATAATGAGAGAACAAACCATGTATGAAATGCAAATAAGGTTGTTTTGTAAGAAATGTCACTTCTAATGTTGTTATAGACCTAATTAGGTCTCTTTGAAGGCTAAAAATAGCCTATAAAGGGAATTGGAGTGAATTAAACCTTAGGACTCCAACAATCAAGTTCATTTGACCCTTACACAGCTATTATAAACATTTTCAACTCTTTCCCTAACCCAAGATCACCATGAGAGACCGTTGTAGCATGAAAACAAGGTCTATTAAGTCTAAATTGCAAGAATTTCATAAAAGCACCCTTGTCAATGGAGTTATACTCTACACTCTTTGAAAGTCTTAGATAACATCGAGATCATTAAGATTTCAAAAATTTAGAATTTTTCACCGTACAATTTGTGAGAACAAGAAAGCCCTAGTTCGAGGCGGTGAGGGAAAATTTGGGTCCACAGAGCCTACCCACATGTTTCAAGACTTCAAATAAATTTCATTGGCCTTAGAATAACATTCTCCAACTACTCCATCCTTCAAAGTCATCTTATTTACTTGAAAATCAAGATTGTCTCCTCTCAAGCTCTTGGTCTCTGTACGGGAAGCCTACAAAAATACATGGGAGTTCATGAGAAAAACACAAACATCATGCATCAAATTGCCTTAAAATTCCATAACTCCTTTATTCATGTTGATCCACACCTCTTACCTACATTCTCTATGAGAAATTACATATCTTAGACCAAAATCCAACTTTGGCATATCAAACTAACCCTATCTTTACTCAACCACTCCCTAAGATGGCTAACTAACTTCTTACTTTAGTAAAGACCTCAACAACTATAACCCTATCTTATAAAACTTGTTTTCACGTGAAGATAAGGCCTCTAAGACTTATTTACATAATTTTTACCTGTGTATGCATAAATTGGCCTTATTTAGTATGAACAAGCTACTTGTTCAAATTTGAAATTTTGAAATACATGCTTTGGAGGGAAAATTAAACAACCATTCCTAATACAACCTACATACAACCTAGAACATTAAAAACACTCAAAACAAATACGATGGTCTGCATCGAATGATACTTACAAGGGAGGGGCACTACATCTCCCTCCCCTTATAAGATCATTTTTCTCGATACGACACAACATCAAGGTTAGTTGGAAGGATATGTGAGAAGAAAGGGGTCAACAACGCCTAACGTTACTAAATAAAAGAACTTGTCACAAACACGTGACCACAAGGGAACAAAAAAATTGGTAATTTTCTCAAATTATTAATGTTTTAGGAAGATTGTTAGTTCACTTTACCATGGTTAATTAATCCTTATTTTCATTCTCATGCCTAGTATTTTCTTGAAAGTATATCTAAATTATTAGTTTTCTCTTTAGTAAAATTTTGTTGATATTATGTTTCTTAATCATTTACATTATTTAACAATTTATTTTCATTGTTTCCATAGGGTTTCCAATAATACATGACATCACATGGTCATACACAACACAAAACCATAACACGAGAACAACTTCACATATTCATGATTATAACACAAAATAAATCCACTATCCCAACTAGGGAAAGAAAGCACAATCCATAAATCATAGTGCTCAAAAATAGGTCTTAGGCATAAGAGACATAAATAACACATGCCCAACATAGTAAGAAGGTAAAAAATCAATATGTTTGTATCATATTATACATGACTCAAAGTCATAGATGTCTCTGACACAATGTCAAGAGAGAATCAAAGTAAATCACATCCAACATTAAGGGGCAACAAGCCAAAAGTATCACAATACCTAGCCAAATGGCTCACATAATAAGCTCAACAACATTAAATATATCACAAGTATCAAAACTCCATATGCCTCCCATAGCAAACTCCATATACCTCCCAATACAAAATGATATCTTAGAACCCAAATCAATTCAACTCACTTTATAGACCTAAATGCATAGAGCCTCATCACCTCAACCAAATCCTAGCACCTAACAGCCTCAAATGGAAATCACTGGTGTACTCCTCAAGTCCAACTCAAAATAAACAATAATCACAGTATCCTCATTATCCTTTTATCTAAAATCATAGTCTCTAAAATCTCACAAGGCTCACATAATCAGTAACTATACAAAGGTCATATCTAAGATGACCATTCAAGGAGTGAGGAGGGTTACATGTTACCATTTACCGGGCCTCGAGGTGTGCATGCTACATAATATGTATGACATGCATAGAGTAATTCCATACATACCAAACAAATAGAAGTGGGTTTTCTTCTACGAGAGACTCCACCTCCTATATCATACTCAGCTTGATAAATATGGCCAATGGTTCACCATCCTCACTCCCTACATATACCTTGATACTACCTATGGTGATCAATGATGTAAGGTAACACAATACAACACAAAACAACATTAATAACATGATGTTACAACACAACATGATACACATAGATATCATGTAAGAGTCAAATGCACATTATAGTTAATCATCATTTTCCTAACAACACATTCCACATAATGCACTAATATAATAGGTACACTACAATAGGGGTCGTAAGATGATCATATGTCCCCATTTCATGAGGAAACACATTACTACCTACATGCAATCCACATGATTATGTTACAGATGGTATACATTTACGAAACATACATATTTCATAGAGGATCACATTTTGATACAACACATGGGTAGTACACATATGAAACAATGGGGTAACATGACTTTACAACACATTCATGATTCACGACAAAACAGGGTTTTCATGGAACAAGTTGATAGCACACATGCACTATAAGCTAAATTCACAAGAAGCTATCTTCATCATAAACACTTCAATAACTCACAATTCCACAAGTGCTAACCACTAGAGGTACATACACAACATCAAAAAATAGTTGTGAACACTGCAATAGAGATCAACATATTGTGTTCATCTCATTTTTAGTAGCCACATCATAAATCCATTTCAGAGGTATGAACCTTCACTCTAATACCAAATGTAACACCCACACTGGAAACATGCAGCCAAAACATGAGTCGGTTTTTTTAAACAATATCACTTGTGCCCACATAACAATGACACAATGCCTAAACCATAACATGACATACATCACTTCACATGCATCTCTAAGACAAGGAAAAGGTGACAGCCAACAAATCAAAAGAAATAAAATGTATAATATAACCAAACCATTAAATGGTTTTCCAAGGGGAAGAGAGTGTCATTACTTCCACTTATCCCTCCACTAAGGAAGGAAGACTAGCCTTTGGTTCCTCCAAAATAATCATGTAATCCCACATAAAAACACCCTTTTCCTTACACACTTATCCCTCTACTAAGGCTAGTTTCTCTAATCTCTGTTTCCTCCCAAAATTAAAAAAAACATACACCAAGTAACACTTATCCATGCACTATGCCAATACAAGTCCCCAACATACACATACATAAAAATACCCATGTATACAAGATACAACTACCATCAAATAAATGAAAACATGATCCAATGAAAAACCAATAAGAAACAAAATATTAAGAATAATGAGAGTGTGAAAATGACATTTCATCAATAAATATGAGTCACATTATCAAGCCTTCTTATAAGACTTGCAAATGGGAGAGATCATCATTGCAAACTACCACTTATCGCTCCACTAGGAAATATTGGCTAGCCTTTGGTTCCTCCCATTAAACATGCAATAAAATATAATAAATATACACTTATCCCTCTACTTGAGACAACACTTATCTATCCACTAAGGCTAGCCATGAATCCCATTAGTTCCTCCATATGAACAAACAATTCTTATTCCTCCCTTCACTAACATCACACTTATCCCTCCATAAACAATGATGTACCCCACCCCCATACTTTCATACATCCACACAAGAAAAATTACAAAAAAAAATTCACATTGGCTCCAAAATATTGAAACAAAAACAATAATCATAAACCACAAGGGAGAGGTAGAATAAGGACTTTATCCACCATATACATATGTTTCTCGATTTACACCTTATTATAATTTACTTATTTTATATTAAACATAGGTTAAATGACAAATAATATTCATAAGAATGTATATTCTCACAAATGAGACCACAATAATTAACACCACATTCACTCAAATGAATGCAACACAATATAATAAAATGACCTCATGAGGGGAGTAAGAAGAAAGGCCTTTGCCCACAACATACATAGGTTAATTAGTTTGCATTTCCCTTTTTCTTAAATTTATTTATTTAATACCATTACTTAAACCAAGTTTATGTGCACGAAATGTATGCTCCTTTTTATAAAGTGCAAGTTTCTCATTTCATTAAAAATATTTGGTCACCAAGGATACACTCCATTTACTTTCATCTTTGTTACAATAAGTTATGTCATTTAACCGTTTAGTTTGCATTGTTTGTAAGGTGCACATATATAACATACCATTTTTTTAGTTGGGATTTGTGTTAGAAATATATGTGCTTCCACATGAAACATTCATTACGTTTTTATTGATAATAAGGGGTTGAAATTTCAAGTTATAATTATAACTTCAAGTTTCCTACTAACCCTCCCACAACATCTTGTTACACAAAATTCAATAATTGGATTCGATTACAAGGTTTTTCCACAATTAACCTCTTAAGAGGTCTTGGGATTAAGTTTTTTTCTAGCTACATCGATTGGACCTCACCATGATATCAACATCAATGTTACCACACTATTCTCGTTCCACTAAACTTTGCACATTATTGTTATATTTTTATTTATTAAAATAAAAGGTGATAACACGATAGATTTAACACACTACTCAATTTTTTGTGGTACAAAATAAACAAACATTCACTCGTTATTCACAACATCTAAAACATGTTATAGGGTCGAGGCTAGACACATAATACATACCCATCTCACAAGGACTTTATACAATTAATGACATTTCCTTGTCACATGACTAGTTAACACTTTCCATTTCCAATATAATCATATTGGACATAATTTTAGTTGTTGAAAATGAATATAGTTTCCATAAATTCAACCACAAATGACCCCTTAAGGGTAGTTAGGCTTAGTTTATTCAATAACGTATTTGAAGGGCCTAAGGAAGAATTTATTCCAAAAACAAGGTCCAAAACCCACTATAGGGACAACATTAGGGGACGATTAGTAATTCTTATCTCGTGAATACCTCTACTATGACCCATAATTTTTCTTACCATTTTTCAAGATAAAAACTCTTTCCTAAATGTTTTAGTAAGATCACTTGCATGAGATTTCGAGTACTATAAATGTTGAGGGTGATTCATTACAAAGGGTATTATTTCAAATTGTTCCCTCATACACCAAGGTTGGTGGGAGTAGGAACATGATGGATAGGTTTACAAAGCTTGTTTAGTTTTCAAAACTTTAAGTATTTAATTTTAATACCAATCAATTTACAACGTCTGATAAAATACCATGATAACCAAGTATAATTCTTTGGTGCAATAGAAATATAAAATAACAAATATGATTTACATATTCATATCGATTATAATTCAAACATGTTTTAATCTAAATTTTCCTCTTTTAATTATGCAAGAGGTATAATTTATCATGTAAAATATATTTCTTATTTCATCAAGATTACACATTTTACGAGCTATAACAAACTTAAGCTCAAAATTCATCGACCATTTTAGTCTTGTCATGTTACCTACAACCTATTAGATTATGTAAACATGGGTCAGCATAAATGTAGGTGTGGTCTCACCCCTCCCATATAACATGTTATCAATACTTACAACATCAATTCCAAGAAAGAGAAATAAATTTACTATTTTTCATATTTTTAAACCATAACTACTTTTCAGGATTTAGAGAGAGAGAACACTTATTTTACTTTACACAAGTAAACTAAAACATTTCCATGATTAGAGAAGGTGAAATATGGCACAACAAAATTTTATTCATAACATTCAAATTCAAAAATATTTTTAGAGTATTACAAATTTTAACAACCTCTAACATAGTTGTCATTCCCATTATCACTTTGCATGGGTGCTGGGTGAATGTGCCAAAATTACGTGATTCTATCTTTTCATTGAGCGTCTTGTTTAATTATATTGGAAAATGTATGTATAGTCATCATACATGCTTCTAAGCATCACACTAGTTTTTACCCATCTAACAAACCTTCGTAGGCCAACACAAATCCACGAGTCCCGGTTGTGTTGTCACACAAACTAGCCCAAGTGGTCATGGAATGGGCCCATAAAAGGGAATAGAACATCCTAATGGGATGTTTTATAGTTCTACCCAATTCTCTACTATGTATAGAATCATGGGAAATATACGGGGTCTAAAATCGGTCTGAGCTCAACTGGAACAACTTTCCAAAGTCAATCTGGTTAAATTGGTTGTTTTCCCTTCAACAAACTAAGCCAAATTGGATCTAATACGGATGCGTAAAATGTACTTTTTAGAGGTAACGAGTAAAATTAAATACGTCATATCTTTCTCTATAGGAACAAAGAGGTTTGAAATGAAATATTTTGTTTTTAAAAACCATAGGCACAAAATCAAGGTGATTCCAGAGGGTTCTACCGTAATAAGTAGTTGCTTCCAACAACCATTTTTCTAAAGTAGTCTAGTAACCCAATTCGTAAACCCATTAACTAAATTTTTTGGTGATGTTTCTTGGTTGGGATGAGGTCATCATATGACAAGGGAGAGGTTACAAGTGGTTCAAGTGTGGAAAGGGGGTTTAGAGATGATTCTTACACATCAATTTTGAGAGAAGTTTGGCATAATTGGAGGTTGTTTCAGCATTACAAGTTTATATTTTAGAACACACTTTCCATTCTATTTTGAATGATCTGAAACATAAGAAATGGTGAACATTTTAAATTTTTGTTTTTATCAAATCTATGTCTCAATACTTTGACACGCCATCCAAGGTAACAATTTAAGACATTGGTTTAACATGGTGTGGAAACTATTTTATGTGGTTTGTAATATAATTTAAAAACAATGCATTAATATTAATATTTATTCTATATTTAACATCCAATCTACTAAAAAGGAGTGAAATTTTTAAAATTAAGTTGGAGAGGAGAAATTGAATCCATAGTTGAAATGAATTGGTGAGCAAGAGTTATGGAGTCGACATTACATACGAAGGGTCGGGAAAATTTCAATTTCAAATCATTCTTTGGAAATTTTCATCTTCTTAGGTCAACCTTATTAGAATATCTCACCTACAAAAGGCTATATAAGCAAGTCATTATCACTTTATAACTCACCCAACATTCTTACAAGATATTATTGCAAATATCATTCCAAAAGAACTCAAAGGGTTCTTAAATCTTCCTAAATCAGATGCACATCACTTACAACAATCCCTACTATAATTATAAAGCACTCGACCGGGTTAAAGAGTCTACTTCTTCCATCTACAAGCATACAAGTATCATAAAGACGTGTCTTAAACAAGATCAATGTAACTCTAAGTATTTAATTAGAAAAAGGGTTAGGTCACATAGCTAAGATACACATATCTCACTATTACCACTTTTGTGTAATATTATACTTGTACTAATATTAAGTTAACTTAGGTTAGCTTAATTACGCTAGGTTTTCTTTGTGCACACATTGTAGTATTAGAATAGGCAAAGTGGCATCACTAATCATCGGCCACTATATCCCACGTGTCCATTATGTTTCCATCATTTCATACACGTGTCAATTACTTAGTCAAAATTATATTTGGTTCACAACTCTTGTTTTACTTAGTTAAAAGCAAATTTGTAGCCAAATTCTTGCTTTTGTTATATATTGACCACCTCTATTTGTATATTGTGATTAATTGTTAGAAAAATCTACTATTTTCATCCTTTATTCTTTTGTATTTGTTCTTATTTATTATATTATATTATCATTTTTTTGTGTGATGCGATTCCATGTTGAGGAGATTCCTTGGGTTTTAATAATTCTTACAACGTACAAAATACTTTCTCCATGAAGTGGTAATTGTGTATTTATGATGAATTATAGCTTATTTTTTATTCCCACATACTTCTCAAGACATCATCCACATTTTTGGCATAATCAACATTTTGGGATTCTAAAAAAACTATTTAGTGTAGACACTAAAATATGGTAACTTGTCTCGCAATTGCATGTTTGACCATGTATCCTTGATAAGAAAAATGCTCACATTCATAATCTAATCTCCTCATCCCTATAGATATTATACAAATTTATTATATTTATAATGTACTATATTGTTAATCATGGGAATGTTATTTAATCAAACGAGAATAAAACATTTGGTATTCATGACATAAATTTTAGTTTAGGTATTCATCTCTCTTATTCAAAAACATACGATGGGTACGGATGTAATGTTTAGTCTTGGTCAACCTATATGGTCAAACCCCTTCACAATCACAAAATATGATTTCAATTTCAAATCATCCTCTAAGTAATTTCATCTTCCTAGGGTTAACCTTATTATAATATCTCACTTACGGAAGACTATATAATCAAGTCGTTATCACTTTATAACTCAACCAACATTCTTACAAGCCACTACTGAAAATATCATTCTAAGAGAACTCAAAGGGTTCTTAAATCCTCCTAAATTGGATGTACATAATTTACAACAATCACTACTATAATTTTAAATCACTCAAATAGGTCAAAGAGTCTAGCTTCATCCATCTGCAAGTATATAAATATCATAAAGATATGTCTTAGCAATATCAAAGTCACTCCAAACATTGCACAAGGGTTTTAATCAATAAAATAATTAAGTCACATAGCTAAGGAGCACATATCTCTCTATTACCATGTTTGGTGTAATATTATACTTGTATTAATATTAAGTTGACTTAGACCATCTTAATTATACTAGGTTTACTTTGTGCACACCTCATAGGCTTAAAATAGGATAAGTGGCATCATTAATCACTTGCCACCACTTCCCACATGTGTCCATTATGTATCCATCACTTCATACATGTGTCAATTACTTAGTCAAAATCATATTTGGTTCACAAATCTTACTTAGTCAAAATCAAATTTGGAACCAAACTCTTTCTTTTGTTATATATTGACCACCTTTATTTGTATATTATTCTTGATCACGAAATGTATATTATTTTCATTATTTATTCTAATGTATCTTGGTGTGAATTCATTTTAAGGATAATCTTTGGGTTTTAATAATTATTACACGGTACCATATCCTTTCTCCATTATGTAGTAATTGTGAATTTCGATGAATTATAGCTTATTTTTTCTTCCCACATACTTCTCAAACCATTATCCACATTTTTTGGCATAATCAACATTTTGGGCTTCCAAAAATATGGAATAAATACACCTATCTGCCTTAAAAGGGAATGTGATCTTTTTCCTTTACTTTGAATTTACTAAACTCGATGAAGAATTGGGGGTGATCATATCCCAATTTGGCTAGGGAGAGGTTGATGTGCTAAGTGAACTAACCCATCACACGAATGTCAAAAATAAGAACCAAAAGAGGAGTTGAAGTACCCTTATCTAAAAAGGAAGACCGTGTATCAAAGTAGTTCAAAGCAACTCTAATATCTTCCCCTAAATTGTAAAGAGGATAGGAAATCCTACCCATAAAGAACTTAGCTTCCTCGTTGCCTTTTATAACCCCACGGACCATATCGCTATAAATGGATATAAGCCCAATTTTGTAGCTATGGAGAGAGAGAGAATGAACTAATTCATGCCCCTAAGATCATGTAAAATTGAGTCAACCTAGATATGAAACCATATGAAAATGTTAAAATCTTGGTAAAATTGGAGAAATTGCATCGGGAAAAACCATATTTTAGGGTTAGAAACGTCTATATGGTGTAACAATATGCATACAATATTGACCTCTCTTCGGTTTTACTAATTTTCTATGTCCGAACCTCGATTCTAAAGCACTTTTGTTTATCTTTACATATGGCAATTCCCGAGAAAGATTTCCATGTCTATAAGAAATGTAAAATAAAGCTCCAGATGATTTCCCCACATTTGAGGTACATGCGATTAATAATTTGAGCATGCGGATTAAAAGGAAAGATGTATACACGTAGCTAAGATATCGATAACCTATAAATAACCTCGAAGATTTGATGTGGTGGCCACAAATAAGAAATTACAAATATGGGACACCCACTGTGTCACAAGATAATCAAGGCTCATGAGCCTGCAAACAAGAGATACACAACCACACATAATTTTTTATGCTACAAACATGGGACACCCATGGTTTTGGGGAGAAAATCAAGGCCCTTAGGCCATAATTAGAGTAGGAAGAAAGCATACATATATAACTAGCAATCATGGATAAAAAATAATCATAATAAGATGTGATGAAAAGTATATGATATATGAAAGAGCTATCAATAATTGTAAGTGTTGCATAAGACACATGTGTTAGTCTGTTAGTCCAAAATATAGAAAATACACAAGATATATATAATCAAGGATAATGAGGAAAGAAAGGAACTATAATGGGAATATAGCACCTATATGTATTATGTAAAAGGAAGATTCCCCCAGAGGTTCACATTTTAGGTAAAGGGCATGCCAACACCTATCATCATGTAACACTCTATGTATGTCTTGCATGATGCTCAATTTTGCAAGTGAATGCATGTGTGTCAAGAATCAATGATATCTATAAAACCAAAGGAGTAAACAACTTGTATAATGTAAAGTGCAAACAATGTATGCTATCAAAACAGTCTTGATTTTACATTTTTGCCAATATTTCAATGTTTTAGTGTTTTAGGCCCTCCATGAGGGCATAAATGAAAACTTATTCTCCGAAGAGAAGGAAGGGTGATCTAAGAATTCCCCCAAAAAGGGGAATAGATAAAAATTCTACAACTAAAGAATGGGAAGCAAGATTTTCCCCTAATGTGTGTGTGTAAAGTGAGGTTTAGGTGTAAAAACTGCTCCCTGAATATTTAAGTTGAATATATAGATCGAGTGTGTCTTCGGAGTAACGAGTGGGGGATAATATGAGAAATAACCTAAGAGAACCTTGTTAGGAGGTGATGTAATGACCAAATATGATAGAGGATCAAGCCTTAAATAGGTCATATAATGTAACACAAGTGTAAATGGAATTATGGTGGTGATATGTGCTGAAAATTCCTATGAGGAGAGATAGAAATATGAGAACACTTAGTATAATGCAATGTGTTATATTTTCGGGAGGACTACAAGAATGGGAACTCCTAGAAGACCAATGATAATCGGTAGGGTGTACCATAAAGCTAGATGACATGTGTATGATAGGATGATGTTGATATATGCGAGAGATAATATGCACAAAAAAGGCTTAGGTGGAGACCTAAAGTCTCTATAACTATTTGATGTAACATGTGCAACTAAAGGACCATTGAGAGACCTAGAGTGATGTAAATATTTGTGTACAACCAAGGGATTATGATGAGACCTAGGAGGAGTAATGTTATGTGAGGTAGAGTGGGAAGTAATATGTATAGTTGTAGAGGCACTAGCGCTGGGATAAAAATCGAAGAAGAACATGGCACATGAGGAGAGAAATACCTAAAAGGAACACCACGGATAGTGACAATGTGTTGTTGACTAATAAACTTAATGCACGATATATGATGGATGGGATAACCTAATATCATGTATCCAAGGGATACCTAAATATAATATCCCAATAGTAATAGATTTAGCAACTAAGAATGAATTTTGTGTAGTGATAGATCCAATGGTGATTGTTGTGTAATGCATTAAAAATTTGGATCAGAATCAAGTGCGAGACACTAAGAGAGTGAAGTAATGGCCATGCAAAAAATTTATCAAGTATGATGTGGAGTTACCAAGACACCTTGAATAGGAATCTGATGGATAAATATCGAACTAGATAATGTATAAGAGATAAGTGTGTCATTTATATCATAATCATAAAAATAAATAATGGGTGTAGTAGATGATGTGTGAGAAAAAGTGCCAATCATAACATCCAATGGGTGATCGTAAGAGCATGGTTGTGGCACCACATGATGTGTATTATGAACTTCGATATAGATGGATCATTAACATTCTTAAGAAGAGGGCCATTGAATATTTTTAACGTAGCATTATTATTAATAGGCTTGGAATATTTGGTAGGCTCATCTCATTCAATTAACTTAGATCCAATTAGGTCTTGAATGATGTGTCACGAGTTTAAGACGATAATCTGTAGAGTGAACATTGTATATATGGTAATTACAATAGTCATCACCATCAAATATATTACTTTGGGGCTTATTCATATCAACCTCAAATGGTGGAGGGAGAGACTGAATATTGCATTCAAGTAGTTATTTTAACATTATTCATGGAGCACAAGGTAATCGTGTGTAGGTTGTAATTAAAACTTAGTAGGTTGAGAAATGACATTGATAAAGGTGTCTTTAGAAGCAACCTTAGAGTCATGGGTTTTTCCTTTTAAATTAGGATTTCTTAGGAACTTATTATTGGAATTTTTAGAGGTGCTAAAAACATACTCAAATTTATTCATATGTAATATCTTAGCTTCAAGTTCTTTCATTGTATGACATAGATGGCCAAAAGATTGAAACTTATTGAATATGACTAATTCTTACAAGGAAGGAAGAAAATTTTGATTAAAAAAATGTCTTGTAATTCACTTTTAGATAATACATTACTCATCTTAGTAAGCATTGTGTGATAACACAAGACATATTCATTATGTGGAGGTTATAGAACCATTGCAATGCAAAGTCCTTAAGGCTCCTAGGAATAGCTTAGTAAGCAAAATATCCCGAGATGCATGAGTTAAAACAAGCAACATGAAAAGATCAAAGATGTTCTTGTGGATCACCCTTGACATCATAGATATGAAGCTTAGGTGTAGTGAAACCAATAGGAAAATGGTATGAAATAACATCAGGTGCAAGTGGGTTATGCAATAATTGAGAAGATTCCATAACATGATAAGTATGAGAGACACATTGTTGCAATTGTAAAATTTATGCTTGGAGGGAATACACAAGGGTCTCAAGAGCTTGTGTGCTAGATGAAGATGCATGCAAGCCATTATGGTGATAGATAGGAGGTGTAATAGTAATAGTGGATGCAGGAATAGGCATAGACACATTTTTCATAGGTATGTTAAATGGACCTAAGGAAGAAAGCACAATAAATGTGGGTGTATTAGATGTGTCGATGGATGTATACTTGATTTGATCTCTTGTAACATAGAGAAGAAGATCAATGTGGTCAGGGTTTTCATGTAAGAAATGTTGTAAATGTTGTTCCTCATCCTCAGGGAGGTCTTGTGTATGATTGTTAGAATTAGTATTATAACCATGACCTTGGATAGAATTGGTGTGAAGATTAAGGATAATGTTAGAGAATATATCAAAAATAGAATATTGTGGCTCATAAACATCATCCTCATAGGTGTCTTCATATCCAAATTGGGAAACCATAGAAAAATCATCTAAATCATCATATAAGTTTGAGATAGAGCTATAGTTAGAATGCTTAGTGGATGCATATGTAAAGGGAATAACATGATAAGCCATTGATGTAAAACAATCATACTAGAATGTCAGATGAAACCCTAAGCCCACTAGGGTTAGGGCTATGATGTTCAATTAGAGGTTAGGTTCACCAAATGATTTCTATTTTTATAGTGATTTAATCCTATTTCATTCCCTTTTAATATTTTAGATGTGTTTCTAACTATCATACATAAAAAGGATGAAATAATGCAATAAGAGGCTACTCGATTTAATTAACTTCCAACATTAATTTCCCAAATCAAAATAATGCTTTACAAAGTGACTATTGATCTAGGAACTATCAAAACACAAAGGAGAGATTGCACTTAGTTGATAATATATGGATTTGGGAGATTCTTAGTGATCTAGGTGTAGGAAGAGACTGATCTAGAACTGATATTGCTTTATTTTTAAATTGACACCTAAAACAATACCTAGTCAAAATCATACAACTAGATCAAAAAAATTTATATCATCCCGACCTTTATGTATGGTCTTGGACCTACTTGGATTTTGGCTTTACAAATCTTTGTGTGCTTCATCTTCTTGGAAATGAGTGTCACTCTTTATCGGTCTTCTTTGCTCTCCTTGAGAATGTCTCTATAACTTTGATCAACCCTCGTAACACAAGATAGACTTCCTATAAAACAAAGTTAGGTGGGTTGCAAGTCACCCTCTCTGTGTACCCTCGATGTCGTCATTACTCGAAGAGGGCTCAAAACACAATTCATTCTCCTAGCATGTGATATCTACCATAGTGCAATCATAATTTGACAAAACATTCTTTAACAATACCTTGTTTGAGTTCCACACTTGCTCAAACACTTAGCAAGGGTCAACCTAAATCATGAATTACCCTCATAAAATCACATTTACCTTCCATAAAACCTATCTACCTATCCTATTTACTCACCCTAAACCTCCCTAACCATCTACCACCCATCCTAACCCATTTTTATCCTAACATCCTAACCCCCTAAACCCCCTTAACCTTTTCCTAACCTCTTCCCTTCACACCCAAACCCAAAAACCTCATTTTAGAAGTGGTTAAAACCACTTCCAACACATTTTACAACATTTATTAGATCACCGTGACTCTAATAAAATCACCAAAGTGATTATAAAAGACAACCAAACTCCTTGTTTGGGGATCATCAACCATCTACAGCAAATCTTTTTTGCATTCATGACCAAGATGACATCAACACAAACATTTGGACATCCTTTTTATCCTTGATATGTCCCTAAAATATTTGTTAACCTCGTAAAATCCCCACAACTCTATCAACACTTCTTTCACATCAAAGGTACGTTTTATTTGTCCATTTACATTCTTAAATCCTTTTTGTATCACATTACATCCTTAATCAATCATTAGATTAGTCATTTTCATTCATATTTGCATCATATCAAAGAATAAATCTTTTCACAGGAATCACCGATGATTCCCCCTTAATTTCCAGTGATCACACAAAATTGCTAGTGATCACTGTCATTTTATCATATTACCTCATTTATAATCAGTTTAACATTATATTTTTATCTAATCTTTCTATTTAAAGATGTGTTTCCTTGTAGATGATAGTTCTAGGTGAATCACACCCCATTACCAGTATATATGATCTTTTGATCATGCAGTAGCCCTTTGTGTGGGAGCATTTCAACATCACACATGAACTCATCCCGTGCACCATCATTTGACTCCCCTGAGATTGAATACATCAAATACCAACTTGAAGTGATACATGAAATACAAGATAGTAGAACAATCCTGGTTTGAGTACTTCTTGGACTTTGAGCTCATCATAGCCCTTTCTTGGGCCACCTATCAAGTAGAACAAGATCTCTCCATCCCTCTTGAATTCTAATCATATTTTCATTATCTTATTTCATATCATATCACTTGATTGTAAACATGAGTTGACATCCCTCGAGGAAGCCCATTGGTTCCTACGATCGCCATTTCAAGTAACTCATTTAATCGTTATCTAATATTTTCCTTGTTTAGTCATTCATACATAGGTCCTCTCACTCAATGGAAGGAGGAGTCTTCCGCATTGTTCGTGTACCCACTCACCTCGACATTGTGTTTTTCAGTGCAGGTATTGTTAAACCCTGCTACTTTTAGAGTTTTTGGTATTTCATTATAATATTAATGAACCAAAATTCACCTCAAACATCTTGGCATGCCTTGGTGGGACCTTAGTCCCTTTTGATTAGATTTTATATCTTTTTTTTTCTTTTCTTGTCAAATTCATCTAACCTTACAACTTGGAGTGCCTTTGCTTTCTCTTCTTCAAAACATGTAAAAAATAAGTAAAATAAAAAAGGAAATAGTGAACACATGTACGCCTTTTTTTCATTTTTCTTTTAGTATTCATCTTTGCATTTTTGGATTTTTTTCATCAAAATCAACATTTCCTTTTGGATCTTAAAAATGAAATTTCATATCTACTTGTTCACATAGTCTAATTAGGAGTTAAATGAATTGCATTCACAAAACTCCCTTCACACACAACCAAATCATATATCACATCAAAATTTGCATTTAAAAATCCTTCAGGTGGACCTACTTGGATTTCATCACCAAGAGGAAAATGACTTTGTTTGGTTGAGTATAAACAATCTGGTGGGTGGGTATATCGACTAAGCACCAACACCTTATATCGCTAGCGGGACCATGAAGTGAGGGGGTAGGCCCTAATATCATGCCTTATATTGACACCAACATAGATCTAGGCCTCACGTACCTTTGGGTATATCGAGGACTCGACCTTAAACTCACCTGAAACTCAGCCTTAGCTGACCTTTCCTTAGTCCCCTTTCATCCATTTTCTCATTTCACACTTTTCTTAAATTAATCAAGATAATCAAATTTTTGTGTGTCTTGATTTTGTTATTTTAAACAACATTTTTTTTTTTCTTCATTGATTGTTTGATTAGTTCATGGTTTTAACAGACAAAAATCTCATCTTCAAAACACCAACAATATGAAAAACCCTCTTCAACAATCCTGGACTCTCCTAGTCCCATATTCAAAATATTCCAAGCATAATAGATCAATTTTGATGACCTTTAGAGACCGATCAAAACCCCGCATTCTCCTAGTACTTAGTCAGATACATCAGAGATTCCAAATCCACCTAGCCCATGGTTCTTCAACAAGTGGTGACCCAATCTTTACAAAACTTCTAGACTCTAACCCGATGGCCCTTAATGGTTACCTTACCTCCCGAGGTGTCCTCCATCATGACTAGATCTAACATGACCTCCCATTACTATTGTCACCTTTGATCCTTCTTGACTCATTGATACCTTGATCATGAGCCCATCATCTAACAAATAAACCCCTATTCCACTTTCGGTGAATCAGGAACATCAGTCCCCACTTCATCCACTCCTATCACCATTTTGACCTCAACACCATTTCATCACAAAACATAACTATTCAACAACTACCTCAACCACCAACTTCCTCATCTATGGTCCATAGATTACACATATCCACACCACTACCTCACCACCTATGTCCACTCATGTGACCTCTACGAATCTTCCCCTCATACCATCTCAACTACTATCCCTCTCACTACTAGTCCCTTGATCACATCACAACCAGTTTGGTCACAACAACCTACATCCTAATTCAAAGCTTAGTTATGTCCATACCCACATCCACGCCACTCATCAATATGAGTGCCATCACCACTACCTATCCACTTTCGCAACCAACATCCACTGCAACTATCTTACAATATAACACCCTTTCTTCTCAATATATACCACATTCGACACAACCTTTCATCCACACATTTATTCCTCCTTATCAATATGTTCAATCCTCTTCACAACCATTGATCTCTCAACAAGCTCACAACATCCAAGGGATCCTCCTTCCTTTTCAACACTACACTCCACCCTACTAGCCATCCAACCCACATATCTATAATCAACCAAATTTCTTGTCATCTTAAACATTCAACAACCATCCCAAAATGATCCCTTACAAGCACTAATGAATAGGATTACAAGCCTTAAAGCCACCACTATGGGTCCTAAGAGCACCCTTTCATATGAAAAATTTTCAACAAACCCATCCACCCATCAATACCTTTTAAGGCCTATCCCCCACATTGGGAACTCCCAAAATTCATTAAATTCTATAGTAAGGAGGACCCACAACATCACATTAGGTCCTTTCATCATGCATGTTATCTCATCGCCCATGACCAAGATCTCATGTTGAGGACATTTCCCATGTCCTTAGTAGGGCCACCCTTGACTAGTACAACAACATCCCACAATATTCCCTCTTCTCTTTCACACAACTCATGCAATTTTTCTTAGAGAATTTCTCCATAAACATTACTCATAAGATCTCCATCATTGATATCTACACTATTAAACAATTTAAAGATGATTATGTTGATTTCATCGTTTAGATGGTGGGGGATTATCAATCAATTATCCTTCTCTCTTCCATAAACTAATTTGATCAATTTATTTTCTCGATCTTATGCCAAGCACATATCATCAACCCTTTAGATCCAATCCTTTCATACATTTGACAAAGCCTTTATCATGGCCCAAAACTAGAGCTTCACACCTTGAAGATGGTAAGGTTAAACTTAGGTCTAAGAAACCCAAACATGAGTCTTCATTTAAAAATTCTTCTAACAAATGAAAATCTAAAGGATCGGCTAAACGTGGTCATGGTGAAATATATGTCTAAAAAAAGTTTATATTCAAAATGAACTTGACCTCAACGTAACTACACACCTATAGGGGAGTCTTATAGCATTGTCTTTGACAAAATTCTAGTTGTTTGCATGATTAAACTCCTCTCATCACCTTGTTGACATATCCACATCTAAACCCTCATGGTATAGAGACAATGATTATTATAAGTACCATCAAGTTCGAGGCCACGACATCAAAGGTGTCATTCATTTAGAAATGTCCTTCAGGATCTCATTGACCAAGGTGACTTGTAACTTGACAATCCAAATGTGCCTCCAAATCAAAACTTGGATGTTTTTAAATAGCCTTTCCTGAATCATCCCCCATCTACCTAGTCAACCCCAATCTAACACCATCAACTCCCATCATACTATCAATATTTTCAAATATCTCCCACTTACACCCTCATCGCCCAATGTTTCTATGATAGAGACACTAGCCAAATCATCTAACTCTTTAGCCTTATCACTTCCAAGACCATAACTCCGTTGACATCACAACACATAGAATCTATCACGTCCCCTTCAAGCTCCCCCACCATGCCTCCAAGATCCCCAGAAAATAAACTTGTCATGGAAATTTTAAAAATTCTTTTGAAGACCACGTCACCCGACACCACATCAAGAATTTCAATAATCCCACTAGACAATCCACAAATCATTCATCTAGAAAAATAGAAATTATACCATACATGATCATAAAACCTTATCATGAAATATATGCATCCCTCACCTTCCATCTTAGGGCCTCATCCCTCATCTAAGTTCATGATTATTATTACAGAATCTAGGGTTCATTCCTCAACTAACATCTAAATGTGCCACACAAAACATGACCCCATTATCTCAAACCTCTAAATCATCAAATGATATACAAATCCTTCACCCTCATCATCATCCCAAACATCTATGACAATGGATATTATACTAGAATCCTCAAAAATATTATCCAATCATCTCTCATAACATTACCCCTACTAAGTCATCTGACTCCCGAGGGTGGAATCCCTCTTGGTATGATTATGAAGCATTCTATACATACCATCGGATACTAGACACTCCATTGAGGACTGTAAAGCCCTCCATGTGCTATGATTCGAAGCCTTATTAGCTAAAAAGGGACTTCTTCCCACATATCCAAAACATCCAGATGTAAACAAACCTAGCCATATAAACCTATCCATCAAAAGCAAACCAACATGTTAAATCCTTAAATCTACTACTTCCAAACCATCACCCAACACCACTTCCAAATCTAACAAGAGTGAGGCTTCTCTAGCAAAACCCCACTCCATCAGATAGATGTGCATTCATATAACCACAAGAGCACATGCACAAGACTCAAAGGCCCAAAATCAAAATGGGCCCAAAGTCTCTATCTCCCTTGCTCCCCCTGAGTCACCTAACCCATCATCTCCAAGGCCAAGGTGTCTATCCTTTCCTCCCCACACACCAATCTACCACATCCATATAAAAACACCATCATCAAATAGCTACACCAAGATCTGTTAAGATGTATCTCTATGAGCTTGTTCAAAATTATCACAACACCAATAAGCAATGATTGAGGCTCTTCAATCCATCTTAGTACCATCAGATGACCCATAACCATTCACCAACCTTGTAAGAACTCTCAAAATGTCTTCTACTATCACCTTTGATGACTTTGAAATCCCATCCTTACAACTTGAAGACCATGATCTTTCCCCCTCTTCATTACTTCCCAAATCAATGATACTCTTGTCAAGAGAGTTATGATCAACAAAGGTGCTAATATCAACATCATATCATCTCATGCCTTCAAACAAATTTAATTACTTGACACCATCATTGCACAATCACATATTGTGTTACCTTCCTTTAATGACACCATTGCCCCTACATTAGGCATGGTCATTTTACCCATCAAAATAGGTGTTAAGAGTCTCCATGAGCTCTTTTATCTCATAAAGGAGAGTTCAGTATAACATGTTGTTAGGACACCCTTGGATATGTGTTATGCATTTTATCCCATCAACACTACATCGTTGTCTAAAGTATGAACATGAAGGTAAAACCTTTACTGTTCCCACTGATCCAAATTCTTTCAAGGCCTGTCACATGACTTATAGGCCCAATGATGTGTTACTTCCACTACAAAATTATATGTCCTCATACCAAGCTTCAATGATATCTTTTATCCCCACATCTAAGCTACCAAATGATAACTCCTTCAAAAACATAATACAAATGACTCTCATTGGGGAGTACCACCTTCTAGCCCTCAACTCACTCCCTATGCCTAAAATGTATGGGAGACCCAAAAAATATCGCTCTACAAGCCTAATGTTGGAGATATCACTCCCTTTAATCCCCTATTCTTACAAAAATAATTAGTATATGGTGGAATCAACTATCCTTCATCTCATCTTGACACTCGGACACACACTAAGCCCTTCTCCTCAAACTTCTCATTCCTAGATAGGCCTTGGTTTGCATAGACTTACCTTTACTATTCCGACTGGAAATGATTTTTGGATTTGGGTCGTTATGAACAAGGTCCGCATGACCTCCCCTTTGAAAATATGAGAAAACCTCACAAGAAATATGGTCTGATTTCAAGCTTCCTTTCTTCATAAGCCATCATCATCCACAACAAAACCCTTGACACCTTCATCATCATCATTTCAGATCCACTCTCAATGATGATGACACCATATCCATTCCTCCTAAATTTTTTTTAATCAATACTATCTCACTTGGATCGTTGACTTATCAAGCCCATGAAAAATTGAAACTATTCCTCTCTTGTTACCACACATGATAGAGGAGGACTCCCCCGTTATCGACATTCTACATTTTCATGACGATGATGCCATCCTAACTTATATGGGGTTCGATGATCACCACCTTCAAAAATCCCTACCCCCTAACACATCCACACTCCTTAATGAATCAACCACCGATGTTAATATTGGCACACCTCAAGAAAAACACATTGTTAAGATTGGCTAAGCCTTAGACCCACATGAACTCTAAGAATTCACCTCCTTCCTATCCAAACACGGTCAAGCCTTCACATGGTCCTATAGTGACATGTCGGGTTATATACCCTAACATCATCATCCACAACATCATTATAGTCCTGGGTGTTAAACCTGTGAGAAAAAAACTTTGTAAAATGCATCCTTGCGTCGCGCTACTAGTAAAAGAACTCCAACATCTTCTTTCAACCAATTTAATCCTACCTATTGATTATCCAAAATGGGTTTCTAACATTGTACCCATCACCAAATACACTGGAAAATTATGCATCAACATGGACTTTCAGGATCTTAAACTCACTTTCCCTAAATATGGATTTCCTCTACCAACATAAACCAACTATTTGATTTAAAAACAAGCCATGAAATGTTATCCATTATGGATGGTTTTTTTAGTTACAATCAAATACTTATTCCACCTGAAGATCAACAAAAGACCTCTTTCATCACCCCATGGGGAACTTTTTGCTATAGAGTAATGCCTTTTGGCCTGAAAAATGTGGGAGCCACATATCAACATGCCATGACCTACATCTTCCATGATCTTATCCATAAAACTATGGAGGACTATGTCGATGATCTCTTAGGTAAATCTAAACACCGAAAGAGACCATCTCGTTTTTCTAGATGTCATATTTGAGTATCTATTACAATTTTTTTCAATTAATCCCACAAAGTGTGTATTTGGAATTCTCACAGGAAAAATCCTTGGATTTATCATATCTATTAAGGGTATTGAAGTTGATACCACAAAATTTAAAGCTATCATTGAAATGCCCCCACCATCTAATCTTAAGTAGCTCGTATTCTTCAAGTGAAGCTAGAATCCATATGTTAGTTCATTTATAAACTATCTTACCGATGTTAAAATTCCATCATATTCATAGAAAGGACATACACTTTAAGTGGGACAATAATTGTCAACACACCTTCGATGCTCTCAAACAATTCCTCCTAACATTGTGGTGTCCTGAGATTTCACCATGAAATCTAGGAATACCCATTTTAAAATTTCATTCTTTTCAAGTAGCGGGTCATGTTTTGTGTTTGTTTTGTCTGTATTTCTTTGCATTGCTTCAAGGTATCCCCAGAAATCCATAAAATCCAAATTCAACAACTACCCGGATGTCAAAGCTCATTAAATCCCTTCATCGGGCTTTGTGTGTAAACATTTATTTATTTACCTCACCTCATTCAATCCATTCAAAGACATTGACCTTACCTCATCATTGTTACCACGCTAGTATTACTTTCATCTCTAACTATAGTATTTATGTGGGGAAAAGTTGTTATGGAATAGCTAATTGGCAAGTAATTTTCAAGCAATTTTCTATAACACATTAGGCATTTCATTTTTATTTATTTATTTTTGTCTGTGTTTTGGTTTTTCTCCGTAATCTATCTGGCAATTCCCCTTGGTTTTTTTGTTCATTCTGCATAACCAGTTCAATTACCTAGAGTTTTTGGAAGTCACCCATGGCCTCAAACAAATTTGAAGTTAATTATACTTTGTTGGTTTTTTGTATGCAAGCAGTTTGGAGGTAAGTCACACTTTTTGGGAAGAATCATTTCTTCATGCAAGTCACATTTTTCAAAGCTACCCTTCCACTTGAATTCCCACACAAAACATAAAAGCAATCCCTAGTGAAATTTGTGGAAATTGGAGCTTCCTAGTAGGATGGATTTTAATGTCACAACTTAAGTGAAAAGTGTAAAATTAGGAGCTTCTCGTGAGGTTATAATTTAACGCTACCATTCCTTCATGTTTTTCACACAATATAAGTCAATACATTGAGGTGAAAAGTGTGAAATTAGGAGCTTCCCGACAGGTTGTAATTTAACGTTGCCCTTCATGTTTTTCACACAATATAAGTCAATACACTTAAGTGAAAAATGTGAAATTAAGAGTTGTCCGGTATGTTGTAATTTAATGTTGCCTTGCCTTCACGTTTTCCTCACAAGCATTAACCAAAAGTACAACCCATATTAGCATGAATTCATGCTTAAAAATTAATGTCTTCTATTTATTTTTAGCAAGTTCGCACCAAAGTTAAGAAGAAAGTCTAAGTAAAAGGTGTGATAAAAATAAGTCAAAAGGCTTGCTAAAAATAGCGGGAGAGTTCAAAGAAAAGCATGCTAAAAGAAAGCTAATTTAGGAATTCTTGGGTGCCTAAAGGAGGACAAAAAGCACAATGTTTTACTATAAATTGCTAAATATAAGAAGAAGCAATTGATAAAATTAGCATGTAGCTTCCTATATGAGAAGTGGACATCAAAAGTGAGGGAGCAGTTAATTCTTTTGTGTAGAGCATGCTGCCTAGCAAGTGTTGGCATCTAAGGAAGAAGTTATGAGTATTAAAAACATTTTTAATTGTCGAGAAACATCCGATTTTGGCGCATATGGTTTGAAAAGCTTTATTTTTATTATTCGGCTATTTGCATGTTGATGTGACTACACAGGTGAATAAAATAATATTTTTAGTTTGTTTTGCATGCAATCAAAGTCTGAAAATTGAGGGCAGCAAGATTTATAATCAGGTTTTCGTGAAGAAATTAGATATTCATGCCATAAGCTTCATGATTGTCTAAATTATTTATAAGAATACTTAATTTGTGCCCATATTGCTGAAGAAAGAAGAACTCAATGTCTTATACATTGAATATATCTTGAGAATCGAGAGGATGTAATTACAACTTTTGCACAAATGGTTCTAGGTCTCACAATTGTAAAGGCTTCTCATAAAAATAAAAGATGAAGATCTCAGACAAAAATTGATTTAGGTATGATGAAAGGTGATGACAAAGTTGATCTAGCGGAGCCATGCATAGTATTCAGGCTTTCCAAGATTCGTGATCGGACATGAGGCTTGAGTTTATCGGGGATTTAATTGACAAATCCAGAGAAACCAACAGGACATCCCTTATGCGGGCTATAAGGGACAGTGGAAGTATTTAGGCTACAACATTCCCGACTATGGCCCGGTTAAAAAAATTTTCTAGTGTGTGTAAAGTAATATCATCCTCTTTCTAGAAAAATCGGGGATGTAACCAAAAAGATAGTGATTAGGTGGATACATTGTTCATCAACTACTACCTCAAAATTCCCTCCAGACCTATAGTGATTACAATCAGCATGCACGAAGCTTTTGATAGGTGGGAGAATGAAAAGGTGGATTGCGTGGGCATAATGAATAGGAAGTATATGAAGAATCCCAAGGAAACATCAAAATTTTGAAGGACTTTCCCAAGACCAAATTTGGTGCAGGAAGTTGATGAAATTTATCGGTTGTTGTGTGGGATAAATGGGGAAGGTAATGCAAATAACTTCCACTCATGGATGTACTCCTTCATCAGAGAAATTGAGATCAACAAAGTTGATTCAATGGTCAATAGGGTGGAAATCATCAGTAACAACATTAGTGAGAAGATAAGAAATGTGAGGTGGACATTTAGTTTTAAAATTACTTCATACCTTGTGTGTGTCGCAGCCTCACAAGGGTATTCTCCAAACTAGACAGAAGAGGGATTCTTGCAAAGGATCCTATTTATGAGTGCTACCCACTGTTGGTGATTCATGAGTGCTAAAAATACTATAGGGCAGTGAATAATGGCTTCTTCTATGAATTTGTGTACAAACTAGATAGTGATTTGAAGGCCAACAAAGTGATCAAGGAAGCCTGGGAAGCCGTATCTCCGTACGGTTGTATCCTTATCCAGTTTGTTGATTTCACGTATCTCAGGGTTAGTGGCTTCTCCGATGAGCCAGTCAAGCTGCCAAGATACCCAAATGATAATTTTATTATCATGGAATTATGTAGGAAGTTAGTAGAGTTCCATGACCTACAATCAAAGTGGCATATATCTATGGTCGACTTCCCGATAACGGTGGGCCATTATAATTTTCGGACCATCCACGGGGCTAGAGGAAGTGAAGCATAAATGTTTCTTTACAAAAATTATGAGTTCTTCTTAGTTTAGATGAATTTTGATCCTTATGGAATAGCTAGGAAGATAGTTTCCTAGGAATATTCATATGTCCCTTTATTGGAGGATTTACGGATGAAGTGCGAAATGAATACGAAGTCGAAAACAAGATTTCAACATATTATCACTCAACAAGTTTCGACTTTGGTTTGGCAAGGATATTTGTAAATATTTTAGATGATCGGCATGTGGTACTTGACACATATCATCAAATGGGATGAGATAAAGTTGTTCTTCAAGCCATGGTAGGTGGTAGCTTGGACCATCAAGGAGAAGTCTTGATATTCCTAGTTAACACCTCAAATTATTTGTTAACAAAATCATATTGTTTGGATAAAGCGTTGATGAACCATTCACAAGGAATTTTAAAATGGGGAATCTCAGCAAAATAAAGCATGCGGATGAGAGTAGTAGAATACCAGAGAAGATAAAAGTACACAAAAAGTCTCAGACACTAGAGAAAGGAAAGTCTTCATCTATTACACCAGTGCTACTTACGAATGAAGCTTTTCCTGCATCAACTCATAACACTTCAATAGTTTTGGCAGCATAAGAAGTCATGGTTATTCCCTACCGAATCTGACATCATTCCTATACACTCCTCTTTCACCACTCATTTCTCCACTTCCTCTTCCTCCTTCTACTCGGGAATTGAAGGCAAAAATGGTAGAATTCAAAAGGGAATTATCCTTAGATGGCACGAAAGGAGGGAACATAATATTGTGGTGAATTCGGATGCAATAGGACCCGAACAAGAAAGCGATAGTGCACACCGAGGCTTCTCATTCCTGGAGATTAATTTCTCATCTTGGTGGGCTTTGCAAAGCAGGACCCAAAAGCTAGAGAAGAAATCAACTGGAACAATAACATTCTGATTGTTCATGAGCTTAGGTGGAAAGGGTAGAAGACCTAAAAGCTGTTAAAGTGACTTCGAGGTTGATTATTGAAGAATCGGGGTAGAACTTTACTGAATTATCGGTTCCAATGTAGGGAAGTAGAAGGGAGAGCTTACGCGGCAAACATATCTCAGTAACTAAAGTGCCACTAGGTCAAATCACCATAGAATGATTGAAGCGGGATACCCAAACATTGATAGATGCCTTGTTCCTCAAGCTTGATAGGGAGAAGGCATAGAAATCAAAACTTTAGATGTAGATCTCTCAGTTATGTGAGATTATTACTAAGGTTGATAAACCTTCCTCTCATCAGTCTAGTACATGAGTAGGAGAGTTTTCATTTGATTGAAGACATTGAGGATGCAAGTAATCGGTCAAATCCATTTATGAATGGAAGAGGAAAAATATCCACTAAGCATCATATCAATTCAAGGAAGTACCAACTAGCTTGGAAAGAATGAAGGAGGCATTGTCCCGCTAAAAGAAATGTGTTGGGGTTAAAACATATAACAGTGTTGCACATATCTAATATCAGATAGAGTATACAAGCAATGAATGCGAAAATTACCAGAAGATAAAATAAAACAAGAGAAAGATAACACCAAATTTAACGTGGTTCACCTAGTGTGGGCTACGTCCACCAAGAAACAACCAATATTATTATTCAATGATTTATAGAGGAAATACAATGAAGATTTGTTTTCTTCCAACACCTCACATGATGTTTAGTGCTTTTCCCTTACTCAAATACTCTTTCTTGCTCACCAAGAAAACTAACATGTAAACAATTATTATTTTCTTCTCTCTTTTCCTCATACAATGCATACATGCATATATATCTATTCTGGGAAACTAACTATGATTTTACAATCAAGAAATCATCTTTAAAACAAAAGATTTATTCTAATTTTTGTTTAAAGAACAAAGCACCATCACACAGGTGACCAATGTCGGTACCTTCGACCAATTTCGGTTACTTCTTAATCGATGGCGTTTATCTCCTTACCGATATCGACCATTGTCAAAACCAGCAACATGTAAAAGAAAGCTTCATGTGAAGCAATTAAGCTCCACACTCAACAATCTCCCACTTGGAGATCAATTGTTGCACTGTATTGTGCATCACCATCCTTGGTTCCTTTTCCTTGGCTCGTTTCTTCCTCTTCAAGTCTCAAACTAGAAGACGAACAAAGGTGGAGTGAAGCTCTAAATTCTCCCTTACCAATGGCTTCATTATCATATCCGTAGGGTTCTCATCTGTATGGATTTTCTCTAACTTCAGTTTCCCATCCTCCAACACCTATTGTATGAAGTGATACCTCAACTGAATGTGTTTCATTCTTGAATGAAATGCTAAATTCTTTTCCAGATGGATCGCACTCTGACTATTACTATATAATCTGAAATCCTCTTGCTCCTTTCCCAAATCTTCCATGAACCTAATCATCCATATCATCTCTTTGCTAGGTTCGTGCCTACCTACAACATATTGTGCCTATTTAGTAAACAAAACCACAACCTTCTACTGATCTCGAAATCCAACTAAGCTGTCGCTCCACCTACTATGAAAATATATCCAAAGTGGTGTTCCTCCTACCATCCAAATCTCCAACCATACCTAAATCAACATAGCCACGTAAATAATTATCTAACCCACCGTAGCATAAATCCATGTCGGATGTCCCTCTCAAGTACACGAGAATACATTAGATTGTTTTCCAATGTTCTTTACCCGGATTAACCATAAACTGCTCAAAAATCCCACTACTGTGTAATGTCTAGTCTAGTACAAACTTAGTTATACATAATACTTCCTACTCTTTTGAAGCATAGGGAACACATGTCATGTACTCAACCTCCTTGTGTGATGAAGGACATTGATCTTTTCTCAATTTGAAGTGTCCAGCCATAGGTGTACTAATAGGTTTTGAATTACGCATCTTAAACCTTTCCGGTATATTATTAACATAAGCTTCTTGAGACAAACATAACTTTGTTGTTTTTCTTATCTCGGTGAATTTAGATGCCAAGGATTTTCTTTACAGCTCCCAAATCCTTCATTAAAAATGTGTGAGCTAACCTTTCTTTAATTTTACTAATGTCCTGCATACTAGATCCTGCAATCAACATATCATCCACATACAATAACAAAATAACATATCTCCCATTTTCAAGCTTCTTAAAATAAACACAATGGTCAGATTCACATCTCATATAACTTGAGGCTCATGCATAAAACTAGCAAATCTCAAATACCATTGCCTTGGAGATTGCTTGAGCCCATATAGGCTCTTTTTCAATTTACACACAAGTTTCTCCTTACCCTTGACTTCGTAACCAAGAGGATGTTACATATAAATCTCTTCCTCCAAATCACCATGAAGAAAATCTATCTTAACATCAAGTTGTTCTAAATGTAAATCTTCGGTTGCAACTAAACTTAGAATAGTACAAATAGAAGTCATTTTAACTTTAGGATAAAAATATCATCAAATTTAATACCTACTTTCTGTGTAAATCCCTTTACCACAAGCCTCACCTTGTACCTTTTCAGTCCACCCTCTTCTTCCTTGATTATGTAAACCCATTTGTTCTGTAGAGTTTTATTACATGCTGGCAACTTTACCGAATCTCGTGTCTAATTTTGTTCCAAGGAGTCCATCTCCTCATCCATGTCATGCTCCCAGTGCTCGTGGGTATCTACCTACATTGTTTCTTCAAAGATTTTTAGTTCATCACTATCAGTCAATAATAAATAAGAAAAGGAAGGTGAAAATATCTCGGAGGTCTACTTACCTTTTATAACCTTCTCACTTTGAGATTTGGGGTGTCTAGGGCTCATTTTGTGCCTATTTCATAATCATGTCAATCTCTATCATGTGGCCGTACCGATCACCTATAACCAACCATGGTTACTCAGAATCACCATGTTTCCTTTGTCACGACCGGCCATTTGTGGTCTCCTTACCGACATCGCTTTGAGGAGTACCAACACCAGATTTATTGGATTTCTATTCTTGACCCGATCCTATCTGTTGATGCAGTTATCCTTACCGATATTAGTTTCTGTAGAACCAACATTGGTGTTTGTGGCTGTCTGCTTTAGGTAAAGTTGATTTTCCTTCAAAATATCATCAACTTGTTCATGTTTAGGCACCAAAACCTGATCCCTATACATCCTTTTTTCATTCCAATAAACATCACGAATCCTAACAATCTTAGAATCTTCTAAATCCCAAAATCGATATTTGAAATCACCATAGCCATAACCAATGAAAGCGCATCTCTTAGATTTAGCATCCAACTTTGTCCTATTTTCCCTATCAACATGCACAAAAGCTTCGATCCAAAAACTCAAAGAAAAAAATATACCTCTTTTTCGGACCAAGCTTCTTCTGGTATTCCACCATTCAGTGTTGTTGAAGGCCCACGGTTGATCAAGTACACTGTTGTATCCATTGCTTCTTCCCAAAAATTCAAAGGCAAACCAACATGTATCCTCATGCTTCTAGCATGTTCCATGATTGTCCTATGTACATTATTTCTGCAACTCCATTCTCTGTGGAGTTCTAGGAACCATTCTTTCTCTTCATATTCCATTCACTAAACAATAATCATTGAAAGCCTTGTTGCAGTACTCACCACCATTGTCAGATCTAAGGAACTTTAATTTAAAGTTTGTTTCATTTTCCACAAGGGCTTTCCACCTTTTAAAAGTCTCAAAAAACATCATATTTACACTTAATAGAATATACACATACCTTCTTTGTGGCATCATCAATGAAAGTCACATAATATTTGGATCCTCCAATAGAAGTTACACGAGATGGTCCCCACACATATGAGTGTAAAAGCTCACATTTTTACTCCTTTGTTAATGATCCATAGGGATCCAAAAGGACTCTACTTCATAAGATCAATTAGCATGAAGAAGGAAAAAAATACACAGATGTTATGTCTTTATAGTAATAGGATTGTTACTCGTGTAAAGTGGTAGTTCTGAAGTGCCACCAAGCCAAGGTGGCGGTCTGAGGCTGCTGGTCTACATTGGGTGGTGGTCCTGGATCTTTTAGATAGAAAATAAAAATATGAAATGAACAGCCCTAGAATTTGAAAGGTTGTCTATGTCTCTTCTCCTCCATGACCTTTCCTATTCTCCAGTGCATGGGAGGACATGAGAAAGGCTATAAATATATTATTGTAGAATATATTAGGAACATCGAAGCATGAAAGCAAGTGATCAAGAAGTTATTAGTGTTGGAATTGTGTTTTTGTAGAAGAAAGGAGTATTGAAATAGAACAAGCAAGTAATTAGGAGGAATTGTGAGATATTATCTACTTCTCTTTCATAATTACTGTAATTTTGTTATACGTATTGTTTGAATTGTCCAATAAAAGTGGGAAGAAAGAGAAATTTCCCTTACCAAATGGTTTTTCTCCTCTGGAGGTTTCTAGGATAAAAATTGTTGGTGTTTGTGAGTTTATATTCTTTCCTTTCTTATAATTATTGATTCTAAGCACAAGCAAAATTCATTCACTATATATCTTTTTCACTTTCTAATAGAAAGTAGAACAACATCGTTTAATTTGTGATTATGTGGATAATTCCAAAGTTGAAGAGTTTACATATCATTTTGGTATCAGAGCTAACAAGTATCCAGGACTTTGGTATTTGTTCTTGGATTTTTATGACAGTGACAAGATCTAAAGGTGAAGAGGCTTTACCTTGCGATCTAAAAATTTCTACAAGAAAGTGGAAGCAGAGAATTCAGGGACAAATGGAGGAAGAGAACTTGGTCCATAGAATCAAGATGTTAGAGACCATGATGGATAGGATGTTTAGAAGGCAAGAAGAACTTGCATATTTACATAAGACAAATTTTGTCAAGAAAGACTCCATGGAATCAATGGTTCAAGGCTTAGCTAAAAAGTTTGACATAGGGAAGAACCACCATGAGGAAGATTATGGGGAAGAGCATGAAGAAGAGACTTCAAACACAAGAGAAAAGGTAAAAGTTGACCATACTCCTTTTAAATTTGGGATGAAAGTTTAGATTAAAATATTTGAAGGACAAGTAGATGCAGAGTTGCTTGATAAATGGTTAAAACATTTAGAAGTCTACTTTAGTGTCCATAATGTCACTGAGGCACAAAGAATCACCTTTGCACATCTCAAAATGGAGGGACACACTTTGGTTTGGTGGGAAACCCATCTAACCACTTGTGAAAAGAAGAAGCATCCTATTGTAAAATCTTGGAAAGAATTTAAAGAACTACTTAGAGCTAACTTCTATCCTATTGGCCACAAGACTAACCAAATGATTAAATGGTAGTATTTTAGACAAGGCAAGTGGTCAAAGTGTGTAGGAATATACTACGGAGTTTTAGAGGCAAGCCATGATGCTAAACATGGACTTGAAGGATGAGGATATTCGACTAAGTACTTGGGACGACTTCACATCACCCTCAAAGAAAATTCATCTCCACAAATCCCAAAGATCTCAATGAGGCATGTGTGCAGGCATACTACATAGATGATGAAAAGAAGCAAGGAGAAGCAGAGCCAAGGGAAAAGAAGTTGACAAATCAACAAAAAAGAGTATGGGAAAACAAGTAACAAGGGTAAGTGGAAAGGGAAAGATAAACAAGCTGCCACTACTTTAAATACTTGTAAAGATCCCAATAATTTTTGCAAGAATTGTGATATCAATGGTCATAGTGACACTACATGTTGGAAGTTTCATCTAGAGTTACATCCGAAGAACTGAACCAAGGACTCAAAGAAGTCCATGATAGCTTTAAAAATAGAAGGGGAGGTAGAAATCAAATATGACTCTTATGTAGACAAAAGGCTAGGATGTACAACTACCAACATGGACAAGACCGGGAAGAGAATATGAGTAGAGTATTCTAGATCAAAATCCAAATCAAGAGAACTAAGGTAAATGATTTGGTTGATACCGGTTCTCGCCTAACTTGATCTCTCCGGAACGGTTGTAAAGAAGCTTGGTCTTGAGTCTTACGAGCATCCACACCCTTATCCTTTGGATTGGGTGAAGAAGGGTGTTGAAATTTAGGTAACAAGAAGATGTAAGGTCAAGTTTGGGATAAATTACAGTATATTGATGTTTTAGAAGCTGATGTTATTCCACTTGATGCTTTTAATGTTGTATTCAAGATTCCTTGTATATTAGGGATGATATATTTATGAGAAGGGAAAACCGGTACATATGGGTCAAGGATGGGATCACTTTACAACATTGGGCAGGACCAACGTAAGACATGGGTTACTATGGTGAGTGTTAACCAAGAAAAACTACTCATTCGAGTAAATCATAATCAGTTTTGTTTACTTTTGTTAAAGGATAAACAAGATGGGGTAGAATTTTTAGAGATTTCTAATTAGGGAAACCATGATTTGGATAATATTATTCAGTCTTTTCGGGCTCCCGGTGGGTTACCACCAAAATGGGTAGTATAGCATGAGATTCTTCTATTGTCAAAGTCCCATCTACCAAACATTGGGTTGTATAGACAATCCTTACTTGAAATCTTGAAGTAAAGAAACAACTCCAGGAACTACTAGACCAAGGGGTGATATGTCCAAGCACCTCACCATGTGGTTTTCCTATTGTGATGGTGCCAAAGAAGGATGGTTCTTGAAGAATTTGCATTGACTACGGTGCTTTAAACAAGATCACCATAAAGAATAGATATCCACTTCCCGTATAGATGATCTCTTGGACCAGACTTTAGCATGCCAATTTTTTCATGAAGTTAGATCTCAAGTCAGTTCATCACCAAGTCATAATGAAGGAGGAGGATATATGGAAGTCTACCTTCAAGAAAGAATAGGGTTTGTATAAATGGTTAATACCCTTTTGGGTTATGCAATGTGTTGGTATGAAAATCATCGCTTGGCAGGCGAGATCTATGGATAGACGAGCCAACAGGTTGTATGAGGGCATAGCCCCTCTTTGAGTCAAAGAAAGTGGCTGGTTTATTGCTATTCTACCGGCAGGAATCATGCAAGTCTCACAATATTCTACCTTCGGGGGTTTGGGATCTCATCCCAGTAGGGTGTTTCACTGCGAAAAGAAAGGAATGAAAGAGAGGATGGAGAAAGATCAAATTCGAAGAAAGAAAAGAAATGAATTCCAAAGCGAGAAAGGTCGGAGGGTTTATGTTTTGGGATTGGTAGTAAATGAGCCAAACCTACTTGCATAAATGAGCAAAGCAATACTGATGAATAAATGACAATAAAACAGAAGTAGATCTAACAGAACAAGCACACAGATCTAACGTAAGAAAGATCCAATGCAAATAACACACGTATTCAGCACAAAGTCTAAATATTGTATTAATAATTCTTTCTGTTACAAAAAGCTCAAAGTCTTTTCTCCTCACTTCTATTTTTCATCTGAAAGATATTCACTCATGCCCAATACAACAAGTATTGGGGTATTTATAGAAGAAGGAGAGAAAAGAAGGCAAAAAGGAGCCAACCACCTATTTACAAAGATATTTACAAAATATCTACAAGTATATACAAAATATCTCAAAGTCATGTTGACTTTTGACAACTTGATGGATGACATCATCCCATGGTGCAACATGGATGATGTCATCATTTGTGCCAACATACTCTAGATATTCACAAAAAGAAAGTCGAAGAACAGAGAGAGAGAAGAAGAAAGAGAAGTTATTCATCGTCGTCATCCTGCGGCCGAAAGGGGGTAGCTTGCTTTTGCTGCTACTCAGGTGACGAGATGTGGAATTGAGCGTGGTATTCCATGAACTTACTGATCATGGGCCCTAGTTGATCCTGGGAAGGATCCTTGTGTCGCTCACTGATCGCCTCGCAAGTCTCCCGCTCATCTATGAGCTTCTCTGGGAGTTTGGAATATTCTTTCTCCGCTTCTATGAGGAACCCGATGAAGTCCCGACAGGCCAGCAGGTTATTGATGGACTCTGCATCAAAATTGACCTCTGGCCCCAGCCCTTGTGAAACGATCTCCTTGAAGATCTGGATGGTTTCATCAACTTTTCTTAAGGCAAAGGAAGGAGTAAGCAACCCTGGTGACATGTTGAGAACGATTTGTTCCATTTGGTGCATCACGTCCAGGGCTTCTTCCTTTACCTTATCGATCTTTTCAAGGACAAATTCCAGTTGATCCACCCGGTAGTCCAGGGTTGAAATGACTTTATTGAGGGCCCTGGGATGACCGAAAACGCCGAACTTGACCAGATCTTCGACTGAACAGTCAAACATTTGTTGAAAGGTCTCATGTTGTAGCCTAGCATGGTCCAGCTCTTCTGATATGGGTCCTGCTAACGCTTGGAGCTCTTTATTCACCTTGTTGATGTTCAGATACAAATCAGAGAACTTGGCGATTACTCGTTCACTGTCCTTGAGGATTTGGCTCCTCCAAGCTGAAACTGCCATGCCCTACTCGCCGATTTTTGCATATTCATTAATTTTATCCTGGCTCAGAGGCTCAAGAGTCTCGGCGGCAGTTGTGGGAGGTGCACTGCCCATCTTCTGTAAGGCTTGGAGCAGATGTTTATTTTGCTCTTTCAATAGCCTTTTCTCTTCTTTTGTTTCTTGAAGCTTCTTGCAGAGGGCGTCAACTACAGATAGGGCCTCTCCCTGAAGGCTTTCAGAAGACGTCCCCATTGTGACTTGGGTCACTGTATAATCTGTCGGAGATAGATCCTTTTTATCCTTCGAGAGGATTGGGGTATGTGATCTCCATTACCCTCTCTCCTGAAGCACTCTGAGAGAAGCGTGTGACGGGCTTCTGCTTCTTTACCCCTTTGGACGGGATTATGGAAAAGTCCATTGGAGCGATGGGAACTTTCCTTTTCTGCGACTTAAGTCTTTCGAGATCCAGTGGACTCATGGGAGAAGGGCCAGAAAGCGAGAGAAGGGGGTAGCTACAGTAGTAGAAGGGAAAAACGTGGAGACACTTGGAGGCGGCATCGAGAGGGAGGCCGAGGAAGTGCTCACGGGAGGAAGAGATACTGCAGGGGAGGAAGACATAGGAAGGGAAGGGAGCTCAGAGATGAGAGAAGAAATGGAGGGGGACAGGTCCGTGAGAGAAGAGAAGATGGACGAAGAAGCGAGAGGAATGGTAGAAGAAGGGGGAGAGGACACGACCAAAGGAATGGTCGCTTGAGTCACTCGAGGAGGGGAAGGAAGAGAAGAAGAAGGGACAAAAGGGACTTCGATTGTTGCAGCAGTGGTGACATCCTGAGTGGATGGGCCTATTGGAACATCTTCTTCCATTCCTTTCTCTGGAGAAGCCAGGGTTACAACTTGTTCGGGTGCAGTGGAAGGAGGACTTGCAGGGGCTTCCTCTTGAGTGGTGCTGGATTCACCCTCTTTGCCTTTTCCTTTGCCTTTAGGCTGCTCTTTTGATTGAGGAGGTGTGTTACCTAATGGAGAGGTTGTGAAATCAACCCGAAGTAGATGAGTCTGTTCATTCGCACCAATGCTCTCATTCGTGCAGAGTTTCTTTGACCCTCTCCTCAATTGTTTGAGGTGCTTTAGTCCTATCAATTGCCGCAAAAGGCCAATCATCCCCACCTGTGTCAAGATATACTTGATCCACTTCCTCTTCGGTAGTTTGGTAGCCTTTGGGGATGATGGCTACCCCATATTGGATGATTTCTACCAAGGCCAAACGAGAATGGTCTTTCCTCCTGAGCTCCACCTCATGATATAGGTCAATGTAGATATCCTCGATCTGAGGGATGTGGATTGGATCGAGCTTAGCCCTTGGCAGACAATTTCTCGGGTCGAAGGTAGGCCTTGCCGGGAAGTCATGTTTCAGATTCAGTAGCTCCAGCTCTACAAACATGTCTTTTTCCTTGTGGTGAGTAAGACATGTATATCTACCCACTGTGAGGGGGAAAGGAGTTCCACCCTTCTTTCTTTTTAGGCACTTTTCATGATAAGTGATTAGCTGTCTTGACAGCTCTAGCAGAATCAACTTGGGCCCGAATATCTTGGCAGTCTAGTTGGCTCTCCCAAGAAGTTAGCCACTCTCAGATAAGTGAATGTGGGGAATTGGGTGAACAGGGCCCCCATTTCTCAGTGGCTGCCACGATGCTCTTGGTCGTGCGACCGTAAGTCATATTCGGCCTCAACAGGCAGATGATGAAATAGAAAAATGCATCATTGATCTTTGTAAATTGAGGGATGCTATTCTCTAGCTTCAGCTCTAGATAGTATTCATAGATTCTAACTTGGGGCCAAACCCCACTCCGCATCAGAGCTGGATAGTCCCTTTCAGAAGCTGCAGCATAAACAACATAGGAATTCATGTAGAACCTCCCTGTTGTGGGGAATTGTTGCAGCTGCTTTGATATCGTGCTGCTTATAATTTCTACCCATTCAAAGCATTGATCGGGCATATTTTTGTTCATTGTTTCTAAATACCGCAGCATCCATTTGTGGAAATAGTGGGCGTCAGGAAGCCCAAAGACCCTACTCAGGAATGTGATGGTGTCACTGAGCTCCTCTGAAAAATCACTGCGGTGAATGATTTGTGGCCAACGGGTCACTACTTTCTTGTTCTTCAGATATACTTCATTCATCAGTTGCATGCACTGATCTTCATTGTCGTCCCAGGCTTTGATACAATCCTCTCGGCTGACGGCCACAAAGTGCCGGTGATGAGGAATGCCGAGTATTATCTCAAAGTGGCGGGTAGTGAGGTTGATTATGACCTCGCCCTTCTCATTTACGACACATCTTGTGTCTTTATTGTAGCACCGGGCAACCACCATCATGAATTCATTGTTAACAGATCGACCGAGATTCCCCAAACAAAGTGTAGGCACACGCCTATCGAACTTGTCCATCCATGGACTTCTTGTGACCTTCTGAGTCCTGACCCAGAATTCCTCCATATCGATATGTCCCAACTCTGAGTCTCTGATGTCCAGGTCACACTCGGCCTGGGAGTCGGGCATTCTGACCCTCTGATATTTATACTTCATTTCTTCTTCTGTGAGCTTGGCCTTGCCTTTGGATTTGGTAGGTCTCTTGCTTGATGTTGACATATTTTCTTTTGAACTTAGTTGCTGATCTACAAGAATAAGAAGTGAAACCCAATCAAAGAAAGTCGTGTCAGTTGCTTGATTTTCCATTGAAATCTTGTGACGGGGAGAAAGAGTTAGCAATTTAAAGGCCTCAGGGCGCATGGCGCATGGATATTGCAGATTGTAGAGCTAAATAGACAAGGCGCACTAGGAAAAGGGTGTTGCAAGGGTTAAATCAGCGCCAAAGGGCGCATGGCGCATAGACACTATAGGGTGCATTCTTTGTTGTTGTAAGCACAAGCGCGCCTGCGCCATGTGTATTTATTTTATAAAGGGCGCAGATTATTTTCATGTTACATGGGTACAGGGTGCACCAAAGGGCGCAGGAATAATGCGTGTAACATCATATGTTCATGTGCCGAAGGGGAACTTGGCACACTCATGGAAGGTCTGCATGACACAATGTTGTTGCGATGAGGGACGCGCCTGCGCCGTTTATAGCTTTGCACTTGGCGCATAGAAAAAGGCTGCTACATGGATGTTGGGTGCGCCAAAGGGCGCATGAATTTGCAATGTTGCACTCAAGTTTGATGCACCAAGAGGCCACACGGAAAGTGCTTGCAGCAAGTGAGGGAAGTGCGCCATGAGGGCGCAGCTTTTTATGATGCAAGAGAGGCAGAAATGCGCACCATTGGCGGCTGCTCTTTGTGTAACAGGGGCGACAGATGCACCAAGGGCGCAACTATCCTTGATGTTGCATGGTATGCCAATGCGCCAAAGGAAAATACAGTTTCCTTTTTAGGTTTGACTCTTCAGAGGGTTCCACATATGGCTAAACTCCTTTTGCAAGGTCCATTTGGGGTGATAGAAATGGTTTAAACAAAGGGGTTTCAGGCTATCATCTTAGGACAGAGCTTCCTCTACCAGCAGATCTGGAAAGAGGAGGAGGAAATGTGGAAAGACAGCAGGGGGAAGAGCAAATTCATGATTTCATCCTTTTCAATCCAAATCATATCCACAAACAGCCAAAAACCACAAACATGAAGCACAAAAGAAAGAGGACCTCTTACGACTTTTTATAACGAAGAAATGCACGAAAGGGGTCCACAAATCAATCGAAAGCGACGGGGCAGGTGCACTGACAAGCTCAGAGAAAAAACACGTGATTTGCATTGGTGATAATGACAGCGTAGACGCACGCCTATATATAGGCGAGGTAGCAATAAATGCGCCACCAACCTTTTCAAGTGGCGCACCAAAAGAACTGTCGACACGAGAAAACATGCGCCCTTTGGCGCACCAAAACACTTGTCAACACGAAGATATGTGTGCCTTTGCGCACCGAAAGTGGTGTTGACAGAGGAATATGTGCGCCTTTGGCGCACCAAAAAGAGGCGCAACAAATGATCTGTTGACAGGAAGGCGCACGCGCCTTGGCGCACGCAGGAAAGACTCAACATAGAGAGGCGCACCAAAACACCTGCTGACACAAGAAAGCATGCACCAAAGGATTTAAAGGGGGCGCATGAACATGTGATGTTGCATAGTGATTACATGCGCCCGGCCAAAAAGACCAAAAACGGCTAAGTTCGGAAAACTGGATTTCCCGGGAAGAGAATTGCAACGTTCCGAACGCAAGGGATCCCTGATGAGGGATCGGAACAAAATTTCGGTATGGTTATCTGTAAAATTGCCCTTGCCAATTTTACGGGATAACACAATGTACCCGCTACATTTATGAGATTGATGAATGATGTATTGTGGGATTTCATAGAGTCATGTGTCATTATATATCTAGATGATATCTTAATTTTTAGTGCCACATGGGAAGAACATCTAACTCATTTACAGCAAGTCTTGCAAGTTCTCAAGGAGAAATAGTTACTTTATAATATGAAGAAATGTAAATTTTCAAAATAGTCACTTGTCTATCTTGAGCACATGGTTAGAGGAGGAGAGCTACGAGTGGATCCAAAGAAGGTGGAAGCCATCACTAATTGGCCAACACCAACAAGAGCCACAAAGACTAGGATTTTTGTGGGAGCAGTACAATACATGCGGAAGTTCATTATGGGATTCTCCATGATTGCATCACCTCTACACACAGTGGCCACAAAGAGTAAGGGTTTTGACTTGGGTAAGGAACAAGATAAATCCTTTGAGTTATTAAAATACAAGATTAGTCATGCTCTAGTAATTTCTCTTCCTAATTTGTAGTATCCTTTTGAAGTAGAGACAGATGCAAGTAATTATGTTATGGGCACAGTGTTGCTTCAAGGAGGTAAACTCTTATGCAATCATTACGAAACTTTCACTTTAGCGATTAAATGATATTCGGTATATGATAAGGAAATGTATGCACTAGTTCAAGAAATTAAAAATGGAAGCATTATTTTTGGGTAAATAAACTATTGTGCACACTAACCACAAACCTCTCCAAAGTATTTATAAGCACAAAGTGTAAATTGTAGCAGGAAAGGCACTACAAATGGATGGGGTTTCTTTAGCGATTCCATCCGGTGATTAAATACAAGGAAGGTAGTACAAATTTGGTGGAAGACATGTTTTCCGGGCCACCCACATAGGAAAATTTTTCCTATTTGTCCACTATCTTTCAGATCGAGCCCTTCACGAAGGAAGTTTGAGAGAGGCATATGCCCAAGATAGAGACTTTGGGGTGACATTTCAGTAGTTACAGTCCCAAGGGGCTGAAAGGATAGGGATTGAAGATTTTTATCTCAAGGATGGGCTGCTCTACCAATGGGGGAAGCTTTGCATGCCTAAAGAAGAAAGACTTTTATTGATGAGGGAAGCACATACCTCGAAAGTAGCGGGACATTTCGGTGTTGGTAAGACCCTATCCCACTTGCAAAGGTACATGTATTGGCCCAATATGCAAGAAGAAGTATCAAAATTTATACGTGGATGTAAAATTTTTGTACCAGCAATCCTAAGACTAGGAAGGAGGGTTTGTATATGCCTTTACCAATACCTTCTCAAATCGTGGAAAGACATTTCTATGGATTTTGTAGGAGGATTACCTATGTCTAAACATGGCCATGACTATCTCTATGTTGTTGTTGATAGATTCAATAAGATGTGTATTCTTATGGCATGTAAAAAGATAATAAAATCACATGAGGCAATAGATCTTTTCTTTGCTAATGTATGGGTGCATTTTGGTTTGCCAAAGTCTATTATTTTGACAGGATTCCGTGTTCTTGTGGAAGTTTTGGACTACTTTGTCGAGACAAGATGGATACCGAGGTTATAGAGGAATACTGATTTCCATCCATAGACAGAGATGGATAGGTGAAGTGGCGAACATGACTTTGGTACGGTTGATCGAGGTTATAACAACAAATACCCAAGAACTTGGGATAATTCCTTAGCCTACATTCGGTATTCCTATAACCGGGTAGTACACACATCCACTATGAAGTCATTATTTGAAGCATGCTTGAGATATCTACCTACAAATGTTTTGGACATAGCGAGTTGGGTAGAAGGATGAGGAGGAGACATGAGACACGGAGGTGACTACATCAAAAAAATTCATTGAGAGGATCTTACAAATCCATGTCAAAGTCAAAGAATAGCTAGAGAAATCTCAAGCCATGTACAAAGCTAGGCACGATCAACATAGGAGGGAACATAAGCTTCATGTTGTAGATAGAGTTTGGCTTTACTTAAGCAAGGAGATACTACAAGGTCAAGCACGAAAGCTCAAGCCACTACGCTATGGGCCCTTTTCCATATTGAGGAAGGTTGGAGAAAATGTCTTTCAACTTAATTTATCATCATTTATGAGGATGTACTATGTAGTAAAGCTGTGAGAACTTGCACCTATATGAGTCATCCATGCTAGATGAAGATGAAGGACTACAATTGTTACCTTCCACTGAGGATTGCGTCTTGGACTCACAAGATTAATTGGAGGAGAATGTAGTGTTGCAGCAGAAGGTCAAAGAGACTAGAAGAGGTCTGCAAGAGTCTTAGCAGATTGGATTAAAAGGAAAGACACCAAGGTAGGCCCGGTGGTACTTAAAGGAGAAAGTGAGGGAATTATTTCCTCATCTACTCCCCCACTAAGATTTTATGGGACCAAAATCCTCCTAAGAAGGGGAGGTGTGATCCATAGGGATCCAAAAGGACTCTACTTCATCAAATCAGTCAACATGAAGAAGGAAAAAATATACACAGAGGTTCTATCTTTATAGTAATAGGACCGCCGCTCGGTGCGAGCGGCGGTTCTAACCACCGCCCGCCCAGTGGCGGTCACGAGACCGCCGGTCTGCATTGGGCGACGGTCCTAGATCTTTCAGATAGAAAATAAAAATATGAAATGAAAAGCGCCAGAATTTAAAAGGTTGTTTGTGTCTCTTCTCCTCCATGACCTTTCCCATTCTCTAGTGCACAAGAGGACATGAGAAAGGCTATAAATATGTGTTTGTAGAAGAGAATAGGATCATTGAAGCATGAAAGCAAGTGAGCAAGAAGTTCTTAGTGCTAGAATTGTGTTTTTGTAGAAGAAATGAGTTTGAGACAGAGCAAGCAAGTAATTGGGAGGAAGTGTGAGATATTATATACTTATCTTTCATACTTATTGTTTGAATTGGCCAATAAAAGTGGGAAGAAAGATCAATTTCCCTTCTTGACTGGTTTTTCCTCCTCTAGAGGTTTCTAGGATAAAACTTGTTTGTGTTTGTGAGTTTATATTCTTTCCTTTCCTACAATTGTTGATTCTAAGCACAAGAAAAATTCATTCACTAGCTATCTTTGTCATTTTCTAATAGAAAGTAGAACAACAACGTTTAATTTGTGATTCTATGGATAATTCCAAAGTTGAAGAGTTTACATATTAGTTGACCCAACCTTGAGAAATCTCACTCTCTCCTACTTTCCAAATATGCCATGCTCACAAAATTCAAGATCTAATTGTTTCAAATTTGATAGCTTACCTTAATCCCTTAAGATCTACATTCCTTTTTCACTCATATGGCCTAGCCAATTATGCCACATGGTTGCATCTAAAATTGTAGTAGGTAGCACAAAAAAGGAATTAGTAACACATGTAGATAGATATAAATTTCTTACCTTCTTACCTCTTGCTACAACAAGAGATCCCTTGGTAACCTTCCAAGAATTGGCTATGAATGTAACCATGCATCTAGATTCACCTAGTTTCCATACAGATATTAGATTTCTCTTGAGGCTTAGTACATGCCTCACATCTTTTAATACCCATGGATTTCCATTACGTAACTTTAGATGAACATCACCTTTACCAAAAGTATAGCATGGCTCATCCTCTCCTAAATAAAATTTTCCAAAATCACCCGAACATAATTACTGAAATAACCCTTATTAGGGTAGCATGGAAAGAAGCTCTAGAATCTAAAACCCAAGATTCTAATTTATTGTCTAAGGAGATAATAAGGGCATCTTGTTTTACCTCACTTACAACGTTTGCCTCTTTACCTTTTTCTGATGTATTCTCTTTGTTTTCCTTGGACCAACACTCCTTTACGTTTCCTCTCTTTCCATAATTCCAGAAAAGTAAATCTTTTTACCGGATCTAGATCTCGCCGTGTCTTGACTTTGATATCCCATTCTTCTTGCTCTTAGATGATCTATCCTTAGATCTTCCTCTACTTTCTACATTTAAAGTGTTTCCATATGATGCTTCTCCTGAGCTTTTCCTACCTATTTCCTCATTAAGTATTACATTAACCACATCATTAAATTTCAAACCTTTAGAAACAGACATTGTATTACTTACACTAATACCAAGTTATCCCAACTATCCGGCAAAGAGCATAAGAATAAAAGTGCTTTCTCTTCATCATCAAATGGAATTTCTACCGATTTTAATTGATTTTAAGACCGGAAATCATTCAAATGATTAGATACAAATCCACCTTCTTGCATCTTATAATTAAACATTTTTCATCAAATAAACCTTATTGAAGCACTAGGAGTTTCATAAATATTTCATCAACTCTATTGTGGTTTTTGCATCGTAAAATTTGAAGCCACCGATCATCTTGCCATGCTCAATCTTATAGATCCCAAAGCCTTTATGTCAATAACCTTTCATTCTTCATCAGTCAACATGTCTAGTTGTGCATGCTCATCCAACAGAAAGTATAGATCCTTCTGATACAAAGAATCCTCCACCCGCATCTTCCATAGTTGATAATTACAACCATAAAATTTCTCTACTCAGTATTTACTATCTTCTGCCATTGCTCTGCTCCCACTCAATCAGAAAACCCTCTGTGAGTAAATCTTCTCAACACACAAAACTTCTAAACAAAGCTCGACGAGTTGTTAGGGTTAAACCATATAATAGTGTTTCACATATCTAATATCAGATAGAGTATACAAGCAATGAATGCAGAAATAACCAGAAGATAAAATAAAACAAGAGAAAGATAACACCATATTTAACATGGTTCACCCAGTGTGGGCTACGTCCACCAAGAAATGACCAATATTATTATTCAGTGCTTTATAGAGGAAATAAAATGAAGATTTTTGTCTTCCAACACCTCACAAGATGTTCAATGTTTTTCCCTCACTCAACTACTCTTTCTTTCTCACCAAGAAAACTAACATGCAAACAATTGCTATTTTCTTCTCTTTTACCCTCATACAATGCATACATGCATATATATATCTATTATGGGTAGCTAATTATTCTTTTACAATCAAGAAATCATCTTTAAAATAAAATATTTATTCTAATTTTTATTTAAAGAACAAACCACCATCGCATAGGTGACCGATGTCGGTCCCTTCCTGACCGATGTCGGTCACTTCTTAACCGATGTTGGTTACCTCTTGACCGATGCAAACTGTCACAAACCAACAACATATAAAATCAAGCTTCTATGAAACAATTAAGCTCCACACTCAAAAAAATGATGGCGGTATCAAAGATGAGAATGCAATTGCTAAAGGCCACTTGGAGATTTTTGCTAAGATAAATTCTTGCCGAGAGAGTGTATTGGTTTTACCTAATGGATCGATAGAAAAGGGTGAGCATTTGGAAATAGCAGTGTCTTTCTGCATGGATATTCTCCAACTTATGTTAAATAGAATGCGATTGTTGGAAAACAAGATGAAAGATGTGTCGAAAAGCATAATTGTTTTTACTATAGAGGAAGTAATTGATGGCATTTATTACTATACAAGGTACATTCGAGAAAAGTTGCGACTTCCACGAGTAATTTCATCTAGTCATTCGAATAATATTGATGAATCCGTCATGCCTTTCACGTTGGATTCAATTTAGCAAAGAGAGGCTTCATGCGGATGTCAAATAATGTAGGCCTAGTTTGAAGAAGGTGAGGATTAGCATTGATATTCTATCAAGGGATTTGCTAAAGTTCGGGACTAAAAAAGTATTTATTTCTAAATCAGATGGGAAAAAAATGAATCACATGTTTGACACGTACATTCGGTATTAGAACAAAGGGAAAGCGTGAAGTGTGACAGTTGGCTTATTTTCTTTCTTCTCCTCTTTCTTTTTTTCTTTTTTTCCCGAAAAAATTGTAAAACTAAAGTAATTGTTTAAAAACTATTACTTTAAGTTATTTGAAAAGGTCCTTTGATTAAGAATAGGGCGAGGCATGTGAAAATTTTATTTAGTCTTGGATGCATGTCATGTAAAGAGGAATTCAGGAGAAATATTGTCGGTTGTTTCCTTTACATCTTCCACATACGGAATTTCATTTATTGTTTCCTATTTGTATTTACCCTCTATGCACTATAAATAGAGGAAGAGCCTACAGGGTTAGAGGATCATAATTTATTCATCAAGTATTTTGTTTAGCAAAGCATTCTTGAGTTTTCGAGACTTTGTGCTTTAGATCCTTTGATGTAAAAGTTGGGGATTGAATAAAAGGTAGATTTACGGAGAACTTTGTGTTTGTGGTGTTTTGCTAATCAATTTTGTTTGAGTTATTAGATAAACATTGTGTTTCCTCGGATAAATGTTAGAAGCTTTTTCTTTCCCTTGTTTTTGAATTTTGTGAGTTTTTATCTGTTTATTTAATTTGTTTGGATGAGACCAACTCGAAAGCTATTGATTAAGTTAACATATTTTCCTTTCTTCTTTCCCAAGTTCTATTATTCCCCCTTCTACAAATATTCTATGACATTTGCTTACTTGATTTCAAATTGCTCATTTATGGTTCTGTTGTTGTGAAAATGTGCAATAGGGAAATTGGAAGTTTCCAAGCATGACAACTATACCCCTATGGCAAAATTTTCATGTTTTATCATTCCTAGGCACCCCAGGTCAAATCCGTCAGTCTAATCACCCCCATTTGATGTCAATTTGGTCCCCTAGGTGATTTAGAAAATTATATTCATTCCACCTAGGTGATTTTAGGGAGTTCTAAAAAGACACTATCTTCTGGCAATATAGGGAAGGGTTATCACTACCCTTCCCAGGACTGGATTCAACTCCTTGGAGTAGAACAAAAGATAAAAATTTAACACGGAGATGAAATGAAGACCTTAAAACATAATGGAAATGATTTTTAAGGTTTGTGGAAGTTTTTCAAGACTTGGATTAGTCTAAGTAAAAACATGGTTCACAAGCCTAGGCGGTACAAAGGCCTAAAACAATTGTTGGGCTTGGAAGAAGATTTTGGGAGCTACGGATGGAGTTAGGAGAAAAAAAAATATCTATAGAAATATGATTCCAATTCCTACATTATGGTGAAATAATATTTTTCACAACACTTTGACCCATCAGTGTCAGTGCAAGTAGTTTTTCTTACGCACGACGAGTGAGTACAAAATCAAAAATCTAATTTTTCATGGATCAAATGGAATAATCAAGACATTATACCCCCACCATTAGATTTATAAGTCCAATTCAAGTCAGGATCATATAAAATTTTTCCAAAAAGTCCATCAAGAGCTCAAGTTATCACTGTTACAAGCTCAGGACTTAGCCAAATTTTTGGGAGGACACGTGTCAGCACTAGGAGCCTGGCGGGATTTTGTGTCCCTCACGTCCCCCAACGTCAGGGGCATCAAGATTTGAAAAGTGCACCCAGCCCTCTTGAATCCCTCTCAGCCCTCATATGACCTCTTAGACCCTCATGTGACCTCCAGACTTGACAGTTCAACCCCCATGAGCATTTTTGGAACATCCATTCCCTACCGTTGGATTGGACGCCACGTGTCAGCTCTAAGACCACCGTGGAAATTGATTTCCCTTATGTACCTAAGGTGGGGGAAATAATACATGGAAAAATGCACCCAGCCCCTATGGCAAGTCATTTGGACACCCACGTGGTGAGTTTGACCCCCAAGTGCATTTTGGAGCATCCATTCCCTATCGTTGGATCGGGCGCCACGTGTCACCTCCAAGACCACCATGGAAACTGATGTCCCTTATGTCCCTAAGGTGGGGGACATCAGACATGGAAAAATTCTCCCAGCCCCTATGGGAGTCATTTGGACACCCACGTGACCGACTTTCAGCCCCGAGGTGCCTTTTCCCACCTTCATCCCCCTGTCGTCGGATCGAGGACACATGGCATCGCCTTGACCACCATGGAAATTGATGTCCCTCATGTCCCTAAGTTTAGGGACATTAGTGACATAAAAATGCACCTAGCACCTCCATGTGAATGTTTTGAAAGTTTAAATCCAACACTTAGCCATTTCTTCCTCCTCATTTCTCCTTCACACTTCATACCTTTTCATGGCTCCGTGCATGATTGTCCATACACCCGGTCCACCATTTTTGCTCTGAACTAGATTTTCCATGGCCACATAAACTCTCCACACCATCAATATATAGAAATATGTAGGTATTAGAGAAAAATGGAGTGAAATGACAAAAAATGGGGAGAAAATGAAGGTTTTTTGCCAGATAACCATGAAGTCACTCGATCAAAAAATCTTCATATCTCACAAGATACAAGTCAGATCGTGATGCCATCTTTTGCAGATTTCCTCATTTTTCAAGGTGATAAAGATGCAACAAACAAGAGGTCAAATGGTGCCCATAATCATTTGCTCCAACAAAACCCTCTCTTCGTGCACCGACTCACATTCGTTGGATTTCCCATCATTAGAAAATGGAAACAAGATAAAAACTTGCACACAAGCTCCAAATGAAAAACCTATTGCAATGGAGTTGTTTTCATTACAAACAGAGACAAAAACTAGACCTAAAATTTCAAGCTCCATTAATGGCCGTCATGGCAGCTCCATGCCCGAAGCCACTGCCAGGTCAAAATTTCAAAATTTATTTCCAGGCTTTCTAGTTGGAAAAACTATGTGAAATTTGGAGGGTGTGATCATAATGACAAGGAGAGTCCAAAAAAGTATGTTCCATCACAAATCGAGCACTAAAAATACCCTTTCTAAAAATAGTAAGTTTTCCTATACAAACTTGCTATGTTTGGAAAGTCATCATCAAAAGCAGCTGAGAAAAAGGCAACAGGAATTGAAGATTACGAGAGAGCCTGAATGAGTGTTCAGAGTAGAAAATAGTGGAAATGACCACTTACTAAAAATAGTAAGTTCCCTATATGGGTGTTTACCAAAAATAGTAAGTTACCCCAAGAAGTGGTCGAAGCAAAGGCAATGTGTGTAGGATTGGATGAATATTTTCATCACATCAAGATGATCAAGAAGAAGCAAGGATCACCTCTTACTAAAAATAGTAAATCTCCCTATATGGGTGCTTACCAAAAATAGTAAGCCACGCTCAAAGAATAGTTTTGGCACAATGGGACATTCAAAACTTCGTTGCATCAGAGATTTCCATGAACGGGGACCAACGAGATTCATCGGGTGACATCTCCTCTTCTTCTTCTCTCTCTCTTTCCCTCTCCTCTTCCCCCAACTTTCTCTCACTTTCAAATGTTCTAATTCTTCGTTGGGGTTTGCACTTTTTGATATGCCTTTAAGTCACTTAAAAGTGACTTTAGAAACATAATGTAAATTAAGTCGCCTTGCTATTATAAAAGGGACTTAAATATTTAAAGTGGAATATGAACAGTCTTAAGTCATATTAAGGCATATGGAAGGTCATGAGGAAGATGATAAGTCACCTCTCCTTCTATAAATTGTAACGACATTACCATTTCAAAGGGTTGGCAATTGATCTTGTAAACTCAAGAGTGCATTGTACCTAGAGAAAGCAAAGGAGATAGCCATTTTCTTCTACTTCCCCCTTCTCAATTTCCTCCATTTCTCCACTATGTACAACTTTTGTTTGAGAAATTAATACAAGAAGAAGGAGTTTCTAGCTTTCTTTGACTAAGATATTTCTTGATACTTTGTGTTCATCAAATTTCATTTTGTCTTAATGATGCTTACAAAGTTGTTTCTTCTCTTAAATGCATGTGATGATACTTCTGACTAGTGTGTGTAGGAATCTGATTTTCTACCTACAACATTAGTTCTCCTACCTCTATTCTCACTCTATTTCCCACCTTCAGACAAAGTCTTCCCTAGCAAGAGATTGCTAGCTTTGCCATAGGGTCAGTGGAGTGCCCTGTTGGATCCCCAGTCAAAAGGCCACCATAGAAATCCACCTTTTCATGTGCATGCACATACGGTAACTATATTGGTTAAGTAGAGGGACTTAGATTCCCAGAGCATTGGCAATAAATCCACAAGTTTTTCCACCCAAAAATTTTTCGCCAACAAGTTCATGAGCTATGGTAATTAAAGTAAAACCCATGCAAATAGTTATTAACATTCACCCATACTAAATTGATAAAACATCTTACACAAGAGCTTCACCGTTAAATGAGGGATATTTATCTCATAACTACAAGCTATGCATAAAATTTAGCCAACAATTTTTGGTGACTCTACTAGGGAACAACAACCATTTAGAAGACCAGAGCTTATCTTGCTAGTTCCCATCCATATTGAAATCTCAACCTGGTTGAACACCCATTAACTTTGATCTAGTAAGGCTCAAGGAAGGTGATCATTTCTATATCTTTTAGGAGCAGTTTAATTTTAGTCATCCTCCTCAAGTTAGGAGCCACAGATCTAGTTTTTCACTAGGAAGAAGAGTGGAAACTCTTCCACTCCAAATCATCTCTGCAACATAATCTAGCTGCTAGAATTATTCACCAAGTCTACTCTCGGAGAAGACATGCCCCCTTCATTATTCAAAACCTTTAGCACTTGTTCCATGGGGAGAAACTTTTGGACCCCCGATTTGGGCACCTATGCATGAGTTGCCTATAGGATCGAGGAAAATTTTCCCAAAATTATTTGGACATGGAAAGAAAATCCCATATGACCACTTGGTTGCATTATTTATATCTTATGGAGTGATAGTAGTAGAACATGAAGATGTTTCGGTCAGACTCTTCATTGAGACTCTACACGATCTGGCTGGGGAGTGGTTCTATCGATTAGCTCCTGGGACTATAACAAATTGGGCATCAATGCGGGAGCTATTTCTGAAGAGGTTCAAACCTACAAAATATGCTATTACATTGATTACTCAGCTGACATAGTTGAAAAAAGAACCACACAAGAACATGAGGAACTTTATTGCCAAGTACAAAAGATTTTTTAAAAATCCCTACTTCTGTTGCGCTTAGTGACAAAAAAAAAAAAAAAATTATAAACACTTTTCTACCTAAATTTGGGTATCGGTGTGTGAAGAGCACTTTGCTGTAAATCTATTGGAAGCATAGAATGTTGCAATTGAGGTTGAAGATGACTTGATTATGGCTGGAAAGATCAAACAATCAGCTCATAAAGCTGATGGAACTTCTTCAACAAGTACTACTAATCCTCTGCTACAGAAGTTAGCAAATGATATGCTACAAATTAAGAAGAAAATGGATCAATGAGGAAATACCACCCCTTTAAGAATAATTCTGGTCAAAATTTTGTTGGTCAAAATCAGAATCAAAACAAACTTACTACTGCACCACAGAGGTTGGCAATTAAAGCTACTCCAAGGAATAACTTGGAAATAAATGAAGAATATCATGTTGTTGTTGATAGTGAATTACTTTAAAAAGAAGACTTTTTGATCATTTGGTGAATCCAACATTGGCTACCTAGACTATGAATCTCATGAGGGCTATTACAAATATTTTGAATATTTTGATGGTCACACATTTGCGGTGTTCACAAGGTCTCAAACACATCAAAATGGTGAAGCTTCTTCAAGTGGGCAAAAAGAGAAAGAGAGGATCTTGGACCAAACGTTACTATTCTAAAAGGGCAGCCCACTCCCTTCTTCTTTAGCTCCAAGAGACAAGCATGTAAGTACCTCTAACCAACAACAAAAGATAAATGGAAAAGCAACTGAAGTAAGTCAAGGTATTGTTATTCCTTCTTTCAATATTATTGACCATATAAAGAAGACTAAGATTCAAATGTCAAAAGTTGAGTACTTAAGGGATTTTCCCAATCAGTTAAACAAGTTGGTGAAATATGTACAGAGTAATGGTCCAAATAATTCACTGAATAATGCTTCACGGGGCATCTTGTCTAATCCAAAAAATAATCCTCCTTTGAATAATGTTGTAACTTCTTCTCCCACTTCATCTGAAAGGATTGAACCATTTTATGTTTCATTACTTATCAATGGTTATAAATTGAGTAATTACATTTTAGATTCTGGAGCTTCCAACAATGTTATGCCAGCCAAAGTCGCAGATGCTCTGGGTCTTACATTGACGAAGACTATTGGAAGATGTTACTCAATGGAAAGGCAAGTACCTCTCATTGGACAGATTAAAGATGTGCAAGTAGTACTTGCTTCCTTTCCAGATAAAAGATTGAAGATGACAATACTGGTGGCAGATATTCTAGTGTCTTATGGCATGTTATTAAGTAGGAACTTCTATAATGAATTGGGAGGTGAAGTCAAGATGGATTGGTCTTGCGCTCATATCCCAATTAAAGGGGTTAATCAAAAGTTGGAACTTGAGAAGAAGTCCAAATACACAGTCTCAAATTAGAAGACCCTAGATCTCATATTATTTTTCAATAATTTGACCATGGAGTTTAATACTTAGAGTTGCATAAGGAGGAAAACCAACCCGTAACTCATGAGTCACATACTAGAAGACAACAAAGTTTGGACTCTAGAGTTTGATGGTAGTTGTTATTCACTTAGATTTGGTGTAGGAATTGTGCTTGTTTCTCCTGAAGGAAAGGTGCATGCACATTCCTTTAAATTAATGTTTGAAAACACTAACAACACAACAGAATATGAAGCATTATTGTTGGGAATGGAACAAGCTAGAAAAATGGGAATTAAATTGTTGCATGCAAGAGGGGATGTTGAACTAATTGTTAAGTAGATATGTGGTCTCTACCAAGTGAAAAAGGATAAACTAAGGAAGTATACAAGTTGACCGGGTCTATTCTGCTACCATGGATTTTGTAGCTTTTTTAGTCTCTTATATGTCGAGAGATCGAACTCTAGGGTAGATTCTCTGGAAGCAAATACAACTCTACTTAATCCAGATCAGCCACATGCAGTGTTTAGACAAGGTAATTATAAAGTGGAAATGGTTTTTCATCCAAATGTTCCTGATAACATTCAACAATGGAAAGTATTCAATGATGATAAGCAGATTGCTGCTTTCCTCCATCAACAGGATAATTTTGAAGAAATATACTATGAAGGAAGTAATTCACTTCCGAGACAGACTACAATGGGTGAAGCTGATTCAAAGCTTGAAGGTGGTCAAGAGATCATTCAGCTTAAGGGAAATAAAATTCCTAAGGGCCTAGTGTCTCTTGAGGAGATGTTCGATAAGCATGATCAAATTCTCAAAAAGAATAAAGAGTGTGGAGAAAGTTCTTCTTCTGATGTGCAGTCATTAAATTTGGGAGCTGAAGATGAACCCAAATTGGTAAACTTGGGTAAATATTGTTCAGATGCAGAACAAGAAGCTTTCACGAAGCTTCTTAAGAAATATATAGATGTCTTTGTTTGGTCTTATCAAGATTTGAAGACATATCAACCTGCTGAAGTACAACATTATATTCCCTTGAAGCAAGAGAAAAATCCTTTCAAAGCGAAGTTCTGGAGACATAATCCCATGATTTGTGTACCATCTTTGCAGAGATTTAGAAGTTATTGGATGCAAAGATAATTTACCCTATTCATCATTCTGAGTGGTTGGCCAACATAGTTCCCATGAGGAAGAAAAGTGGTGAGATTAGATTGTGTGTAGACTTTCGCAATCTTAATCAGGCCTCATTAAAAGACAATTATCCCATTCCTATTATGGATCACACTCTACAGGTTTTCACTGGATCTGAAATGTTGTCAATGCTTGATGTTTTTCGGGCTATAATCAGATTAAGGCTAAAGAAGATCAATATAAAACAACATTCATCACACCTTGGGGAATGTTTGCTTATCAAAAATTCCTTTCGAGATTAATTAATGTTGGAGCCACATTTCAGAGGGCTATGGATTTGGCATTTTCTCATCTCAAGGATAAAAGCATAGTGGTTTACCTAGATGATCTCACAGTCTTTCTAAAGCAAGGGGTAATCACATTTCAGATCGGAGGAAGTCTTCATCCAATGTCGTAAGCATGGGATCTCTTTGAATCCCAAGAAATCTATCTTTGTTGTGAGGGAAGGAAATCTGCTCAAACACATCGTTTCAAAAGAGGGAACCAAAATAGATCCTGAGCGAGTGAAATCTATTCAAAATTTTCCATTACCAACCTCCAAAAAAGGGGTTCACTCCTTCTTTGGTAAGGTTAACTTTCTCATGAGATTCATCCCTATTTTTTGAGTTAACTGTCATATTTCAAATATGATGAAGAAAACGAAAGATTTCAAGTGGAGCGATGAAGGAAAGAAAGCATTCGAGAAGATCAAAGCAACTTTGTCTAAAGCACCAGTCTTGGTATCTCCATATTTTAGTAAAGAATTTATTCTTTATTGTTATTCCTCTGAACACACAATGTCAGCAATCCTGATGTAGAAAAATCAAGAGGACATAGAAGCCCCAATTTCTTTCATGAGTATGCCTTTGAAGGCTTATGAATTGAAATATACACCTATGGAGAAACATGCATATGCAGTTGTGAAGGCATGCAAGGCATTCAAATATTATATTCTTTCTTCACATACATTGTGGTCCTTGTTCCAGATATTACAGTAAAGTCTATTCTAACACAATAAGAACTAGGGTTGTTAAGAGGCATGTGGGTAACAAAAGTTCAAGAATATGACTTGGATATCAAGCCTACAAATTTGGTTCGAGGAAGAGGCTTATGTGAGTTAATGATTGAAATGAACACAACTAAGTCAAAGGAAGACATAAGTTTTCTTATGGTTATTTTTGTAGATCTAACTGAAGAATGGTATAGCAAGATTGTGTACTTCATGACCTATGAAGAATCTCTAGAACATCTTTCTCACATGGAGAAGCATACTATTAAATTAAAAGCAAAATAATTTGTCCTCTAGGATAACGGCTTGTAAAAAATGAATTGATGGTATATTTCTTTGATGCGTGGATAAAGCTCAACTGGATCAGCTACTGAAACAATTTCATGATATGGCTTGTGGTGGTCATTTCTCATGCCTGAGTCACTAGACACAAAATCCTTTGAGAAAGCTATTATTGGCCAATGCTTTTTCAAGATCTTTGCAGATTGGGTATCCAAGTGCCAAGCGTGACAACATTTTGTTGGACGTGTGAAATTACCAGCACTACCCCTAAAGCCAGTCGTAATTGAGGAACCTTTTCAACAATGGGGCATTGATTTTATTGGTATGTTAAATCCGGCTTCCAGTATCGGTCACCATTACATTCTGACTGCAACTGATTATTTCAGTAAGTGGGTGGAAGCCATTCCTGTCAAACAGGCTTCTTCTGAGGAGGTATGCAACTTCATCAAACAGAACATAATTGTGAGATTTGGAGTACCTCACAAAAAGCATCTGAGACAATGCTACAAATCTTTCGTCCGAGGATTTAACCGACTTCGATACACTTATGGTGTTTATTTGGTACACTCTTATAATTATTACCCCGTGGAAATGGAAAAGTTGAATCCAAAGAATAAGAATTTGATAGCAATCATCCGAAAGTTGGTAGATGAAAATCAAAGAACATGGCACAAGAAACTCTTCGATGCACTCTGGGAGACATGATTACACCAAAGAAAGCAATATGTATGTCTCCTTTTCAACTTCACGTATGGGAAAAATGCAGAAATACCTATTACTATTGAATTTCCTACCCTGCAATTATCCAAGGCCATAGAAGATGTTACATACCAAGATGCCTTGGATAAAATAATTATGTATCTATTTGAGCTACATGAAGTACATACCAGTGTGGCGAGATAGGTTGGCGAGCACCAATTAAAAGTCAAAAAGGTATTTGACAAGAAGTAAAAAGAGATGAAGTTTGAGATCGGTGGTGACTAGGTGCTCTTATGGGATACGAGACGCAAACCAAAGGACACACATGACAAATTTGATTCACTCTGGAAAGGGCCCTTCGTAATCAAAAGAACTACCAAAATAGATAGTTTCATCCTTGCCTATTAGGATGGCGAGTTACTCATTGCCTTTGATGGGAAACATTTAAAGCTTTTCGGAAATGAGAAATAGGGTAAAACACGTGTGTACATAAATAAAATTTATTTATTTTGTTTTCTTTCCTTTTTTGTTTTTGTTTGTTTTGTTTCCTAACCCCAAGCCTAATGGACAAGATATGAAACCGAGAGATGTTGGAATCTCATCTTCACTTCTTTCATGATGGTAGAAGTAAAGATGTCTACTGACGGAGCCGATTGGTGTCCACGATATTTCACCCTGAAATCTAGGAACACCCCTTTTTTTTAAAATCATTTTTTCAAGTAGTGGGTCATGTTTTGTGTTTGTTTGTTTTGTCTCTGATTCTTTGCATTGCTCCAAGGTATCCCGAAATCCGTAAAAGCCAAATTCAACAAATACCTAGATGTCAAAGCTCGTTTTATCCCTTCACCAGGCTTTGTTTGTAAACATTTTATTTATTTATTTATTAAATAAATAAAGTTCTTTTAAAATGGATTGACCTCACCCCATCATTGTTACCATGCTAGTATTAATTTCATATCGATTCAAGTATTCACGCGGGGAAGATTTTTCTGATAGTTAATTGGCAAGTTATTTTTAAGCAATTTTATGCGACTTACGCATGCGTGCATTTTGTTTTTTTATTTATTTATTTTTTTTCGTGTTTTGGTTTTCTTCATAATTTTTCTCAAGTTATTCCCCTTGGTCTTTTTGTTCATTCTATCTAACTAGTTCAATTACCTAGAGTTTTGGAAGTCATCCAAAACTAATGTGAAGTTAATTATGGAGTGTTGGTTTTTGACGCAGTAGTTTGGAGGCAAGTCACACTTTTTGGGAAGAATGATTTCTTCATGCAAGTCACATTTTTCAAAGCTGCCCTTCCACTTGAATTTCCACACAAAACATAAAAGCAATCCCTAGTGCAAGTCATGGAAATTGGAGTTTTCCAACAGGATGGAGTTTAACGTCACCACTTAAGTGAAAAGTGTGAAATTAGGAGCTTCCCGACAGGTTGTAATTTAACATTGCCCTTCCTTCATGTTTTTCACACAATATAAGCAAATACACTTAAGTGAAAAGTGTGAAATTAGGAGCTTCCAGGAGGTTGTAATTTAATGCTGCCCTTCCTTCATGTTTTTCACACAATATAAGCCAATACACTTAAGTGAAAAGTGTGAAACTAGGAGCTGCCTAGTAGGTTGTAATTTAATGTTGCCTTGCCTTCACGTTTTCCTCACAAGCATTATCCAAAAAGTGTGACCCATATTATCATGACTTCATGTTTAAATTGTAATCAAGTTCGTGTCAAAGTTAAGAAGAAATTCAAAGCAAAAAGGTGTGATAAAATAAGTCAAAAATGCTTGCTAAAAATAGCAGGAGAGTTTAAAGAAAAGCATTCTAAAAGAAAGCTAAATTTAGGCAAACTTGGGCACCCAAAGGAGGAGAAAAGACACAATGTTTTATTAGAAATTGCTAAATATAAGAAGAAGCAATTGATAAAATTAGCATGTAGCTGCCTATAAGAGAAGTGGACGACAAAAGTGAGGGGTAATTAATTCTTTTGTGTAGAGCATGCTACCTTGGCAAGTGTTGGCACCTAAGGAAGAAGTTATGAGCATTAAAAAATATTTATAATTGTCAAGAAACATCCAGTTTTGGCGCATAGGGTTGGAAAATCTTTCTTTTTATTATTTTGGCTATCTACATGTTGATGTGAGTGCAAAGGTGAATAAATTAATATTTTTAGCTTGTTTGGCATGCAAACAAAGTCTTTAAACTAAGGGCATCAGGCTTTATAACAAAGAAATTATATATTCGTGCCATTAGCTTCATGTATGTCTGAATTATTTGCAAGAATACTTCATTTGTGCCCATATTGGTGAAGAAAGCAGAAGTCAATGTCTGATACATTGAATATATCTTCAGAATCAGAGGAAGTAATTGCAAGCACGCACAAAAGGATCAAACTCTCACAATTGCAAAGGCTTCTGGAAAAAATAAAAGAAGAAGATCTCATACATGAGTTGATTCAAGTATGATGAAAGGTGATGATAAAGTTGATCCGGTGGAGACATGCATAGTATCGAGGTTTGTTGGGATTTTTGATACAAAAATGGGGCCCGAGTTTATCGGGGATTTGATTGACAAATCCAGAGCAACCAACAAGACATCCCTTATATGGGCTATAAGGGACAAAGTGGAATTATTTAGGCTACAACATTCCCGTCATGGCCCGGTTTCCTAAATTCATTCTAGCATGTGTAAATTACTATTATCCTCTGTCTGCAGAACAATCAAGGATGCAACTAAAAAGATAGTGATTAGGCTAGATACACAGTTCATCAACTATTGCCTCAAAATTCCCTCCAGACCTAGAGTGATTACAATCAACATGCAGGAGGCTTTTGATAGGTGGGAGAATGACAAGGTGGATTGTGTGGGCATAATGAATAGGAAGTATATGAAGAATCCCAAGGCACCATCAAAATTTCCAAGGACTTTCCCAAGGTCAAATATGGTGCGGGAAGTTGATGACATTTCCTATTGCTATGTAGGATAAATGGGGAAGGTAATGCAAATAACTTCCACTCATGGATGTACTCCTTCGTCAGAACAATTGAGATCAACAGAGCTGATTCTATGGTCAATTGGGCAGAAATCATCAGTAACAACATTAGTGAGAAGCTCAGAAATGTGAGGTGGACATTTAGTTTCAAAATTACTTCATACCTTGTGTATGTCGTAGCCTCACAACGGGTATTCTCCAAACTAGATAGAAGAGGGATTCTTGCAAAGGATCTTATTTATGAGTGTTACCCATAGTTGGTGATTCATGAGTGCTACAAAGACTATAGGGTAGTGAGTAATGGCTTCTTCTATGAATTCATGAACAAACTAGATGGTGATTTGAAGGCCAACAAAGTGATCAAGGAAGCACGGGAAGTCGTCTCTCTGTACGGTTGTATCCTTATCAGTTTCTTGATTTCACATATCTCGGGGCTAGTGGCTTCTCCAGTGAGCCATTTAAGCTGCCAAGATACCCAAATGATAAGTTGATTATCATATATTTATACAGTAGTTAGTAGAGTCGCGGGACCTACAATCAAAGTGGTATAGATCTACGGTCGACTTCCCAGAATAGTGGGCCATTATAGTTGTCATACCATCCACGGGGCTAGATGAGTTGAAATAGAAATGTTTCTTTGCTACGAGTACGAGTTCTTCCTAGCTCGGATGAATTTTGATCCTTATGGAATAGCTAGGAAGACAGTTTCCCAAGATTAATCGTGCATCCCTTCATTGGAGGATTTCTAGATGAAGTGCATAAATGAATACGAAGTCGAAAAGGAGATTTGAGCAGATTATCTGCTCAACAATTTTCTAACTTTGGTTTGGCAAGGGTAATCGCAAATCTCTTTCGGATGATGGGCATGTGGTACTTAACACATATCATCAAATGGGAGGAGATAAAGCTACTCTTCAAGCCACTTTGTAGGTGGTAGCCAAACCATCGAGGAGAGGTCTTTAGCAGTCTTGGTTAACACCTCAAATTGGTTGTTAACAAAAGGATATTGTTTGGATGAATCATTGATGAACCGGATCACAGGGAATTTTAGCACGGGGAATCTCAACAAAAGATAACATGTTTGTAAGAGTAGTAGAACAGGAGAATCTAAAAGTACACAAAATGTCTCGGACATAACGGAGAAAGCCAAGTCTTCATCTATTACACCAGTGTCACTTATGGATGAAGCTTCTTCTACATCAACTCATAGTACTTTAGTGGTTATGCCAACACAAGAAGCCATGGTTATTCCACTGCTGAAAGTGACATCATTCTTATATAATCCTCCTCTTGTCACTCAGTTCTCCACTTCCTCCTCCTCCACCTACTGAGGAATTGAAGGCACGGATCGTAGAATTCAAAAGGGCATTGTCCTTAGATGGCACGGAAGGAGGGGACATAATATTGCAGTGAATTCGAGATGCATGAGAACCCAAACAAGAAATGATAGTACTGCACACATTGAGGCTTTTCATTCCTTGAAGAGTAATTTATCATCACAGTTGGCTTTACAAATAGTCCCAGAAGCTAGAGAAGAAATCAACTTGGAAGAAGAAAATTTATAGCTACTCATGAGCTTAGGCGGAAAGGGTAGAATACCTAAGGCTACTAAAGTGAATTCAAGGTTGGTTATTGAATAATCAGGGTAGAAGTTTGTAGAATTATCAATTCTAGCTGAAGGGAAGCAGAAGGGAGAGCTAATGGCGGCAGACATATCGGTAGCCAAAGTGCCACTCGGGAAAATCACCACAAAAGGATTTAAGTAGGATACCCAAACATTGATAGATGCCTTGTTCCTCAAGCTTCGTAGGGAGAAGGTAGAGAAATCAAAACTTTAGATGCAGATCTCTCAATTATGTGAGATTATTACTAAGGTTGCTAAACCTTCCTCTCAGCTAGTACTAGTACAAGAGCATGTGTGTTGTCATTCTATCAAATACATTGAAGATTCAGGTAATCAAGTCAAATCCATTGATGAATGGAAGAGGTAAATCATCCACCAAGCATTAGAGAAATTGAGGAAGTACCAACTAGCTTGGAAAGAATGATGGAGGCATTATGCCACTTGAAATAAGTGATGACAGGTATTAAAGATGAGAATGCAACTACTAAGGTGATCTGTAAACTCTTCAACTTTGGAATTATCCATAGAAACACAAAATAAACGTTGTTGTTCTACTTTCTATTAGAAAATGACAGAGATAGCTAGTGAATGAATTATGCTTATGCTTAGAATCCATAATTGCAAGAAAGGAAAGAATTTAAGCTCATAAACACCAACAAGTTTTATCCTGGAAACCTCAAAGGAGGAAAAACTAGTTGGGAAGGGCAATTTCTCTTTCTTCCCACTTTTATTGGCCAATTCAAAATAACAAGTACAAAATTTACAATAAGTATGAAAGAGAAGTAGATAATATCTCACACTTCCTCCCAATTACTTGTTTTCTTTGTCTCAACACTACTTTCTTCTACAAAACACAATTCCAACACTAAGAACTTCTTGCTCACTTGCTTTCATGCTTCAATGATCCTATTCTCTTCTACAAACATGTATTTATAACCTTTCTCATGTCCTCTCGTGCATTGGGGAATGGGAAAGGTCATGGAGGAGAAGAGACACTGACAACTTTCCAAATTCAGGGTTGTTTGATTCATATTTTTGTTTTTATCCAAAAGAGGCGGACAACCACCCAATGCGAGACCGGCGGTCCCAAGACTGCGCCACCCTAGTTTTGTGGTAGTTCTGTCTCTTTCGAGATAAAAATAGAGCGATAGTCTTGTTACTAAAAAGATGAAGCTCTATGTGTTATTGTTTTCTTCTTTGTGTTGATTACTTTGATGAAGTAGAGTCATTTTGGATCCCTATGGATCACACCTCCCCTTCTTAGGAGGCTTTTGGTCCCACAAAATCTTAGTGGGGGAGTAGATGAGGAAATAATTCCCTCACTTGCTCCTTCGAGTACCACCGGGCCTGCCTTGGTGTCTTTCCTTTCAGCCCAATATGCCAAGACTACGTGGACCTCTCCTAGTCTCTCTAACCTTCTGTTGTAGCATTACATCCTCCTCCAATTCACCTTGTGAGTCCAAGACACAATCCTCTATGGAAGGTAGCAATTTTAGTCCTTCATCTTCATATAGCATGGATGGCTCGTATAGGTGCAAGTTCTCACAGTTTACTACAGATTACATCCTCATAAATGATGGCAAGTCAATTTGAAAAGCATTTTCTCCAACTTGCTCCAATATGGTGAAGGGCCCATATCGTAGTGGCTTGAGCTTTTGTGCTTGACCTTGTAGTCTCTCCTTGCTCAAGTAAAGCCAAACTCTATCTCCAACATGAAGCTTATGTTCTCTCCTATGTTGATCATGCCTAGCTTTGTACTTGGCTTGAGATTTATCTAGTTGTTCTTTGACTTTGAGATGGATTTTCGGATCCTCTCAATGAATTTTTTTGCTCTAGTCACCTTTGTGTCTCGTGTCTCATCCTCATCCTGTTGTCCAACTACTATGTCCAGTGGATTTATAGGTAGATATCCCAAGCATGCTTCAAATGGTGACTTCATAGTGGATGTGTGTACTACCCAGTTATAGGAATGTTGAATGTAGGCTAAGGACTCATCCAAGTCCTTGGGTATTTGCTATTATACCCTCTGATCAACTATACCAAATTCTTGTTCACCACCTTTGTCTGTCCATTTGTCTTGTGGATGGAAAGTTGTGCTCCTCTGTAACATGGTATCCATATTGTCCCACAAAGTAGTCCAAAACTTCCCCAAGAACCTGGAATCCTGTCAGAAACAATAGACTTTGGCAAACAAAATGCACCCATACATTAGCAAAGAAAAGATCTTTGCCTCATGTGCTTTTATTATCTTTTTACATGTCATAAGAATACATGTCTTACTAAATCTATCAATGACAACATAGAGATAGTCATGGCCATGTTTAGACATAGGTAATCCTCCTACAAAATCCATAGAAATGTCCTCCCATGGATGAGAAGGTACTGTACAGGCATATACAAACCCTCATTCCTAGTCTTAGGATTGGTGGTATAACAAAGTTTACATCCACGTATAATTTTTTATACTTCTTCTTGTATAGTGGGCCAATACATGTACCTTTGCAAGTGGGATAGGGTCTTACCAACACCGAAATGTCCCTCTACTTTCGAGGTATGTGCTTCCCTCATCAATAGAAGTCTTTCTTCTGTAGGCACGTAAAGCTTCCCCCATTGGTAGACAACCCGTCCTTGAGATAAAAATCTTCAAACCCTGTCCTTTCAGCTCCTTGGGATGGTAATAGCTGAAATGTCACCCCAAAGTCTCTATCTTGGGCATATGCCTCTTCGTAAACTTCCTTCATGAAGGGCTCGATCTGAGAGATAGTAGCCAAATAGGAAACAATTTCCTATGTGGGCAGCCTAGACAACATGTCTTCCACCAAATTTCTACTACCTTTCTTGTATTTGATCACCGGATGAGCTGTTGAAGGAACCCCATCCATTTATAGTGACTTGCATGCTACAATTTAGATTGTGCTTGCAAATCTTGGAGAGGTTTTGGTCAGTGTGCACAATAGTTTCTTTACCCAAAAATAATGCTTCCATTTTTTAATTTCTTGAACTAGTGAATACATTTCCTTATCATATCTTGAATGTCCTTTAAGCTGTTGAAGTGAAAGTTTGAGAATGATAACATATGGGTTTGCCTCCTTAAAGCAACACTTTGCACCCATAACGTAATCATGGGCATCTATCTCTACCTCAAAATCGATGTTAGTGTCGAATCACAAGCACCCCACAGGACTCTGCAACTCGATGGGTTGAGAATCTCAGTGCGATTGCACAACATGGAGCTTTTCCCAAGTGTGGGACCTTGCGAAATCGGAAAAGCTCTCCGGATGAAGGCCGGTTCCTATTCCTCTGTTCAGATGCACACGTAAAAATGCAGAGGGTCTACTCAAAACCTAATCTAATTTTTCAAGGAGACAGGGGTAAGAAAATGCAGAAAATAAAACCTAAACTAACAGAGGTGATGCACCGAGGAATGAAGAACACACTGTCTTGCCAATAAACACAGACCAAAAAAAATGTAACGCAAGATCATGCATGAGATAACTTGATTTACGGTGAAAGATCAAGAAGAAGCAAATAAACACTGAGAGGGTTGATAATCATCCACAGACATGCATTAATTTGCTCCAAAGATTAATACAACACACTGCAAAATGCCAAGAGGCAAAGCTGCATTGATTTTAAATGGGAGGTTTTAACTCCACAGATTCACTGCCAAAGAGAAGAAGGGAGGGGCAAAACAAGAATGTCCAACCTTTAGAAAGAAGCCCCTCCTTACAATTTATAGGGAGAATGAGAGAGAGAAGAGAGAGAAAGTCCAAATCTACACCAACCACCTCAGGTTGTATCTAATTCATCTCATTATGGTGGTAGGTGAGGACCATATCAAACCCCAAAAGTGGCAAACTGTATTTTGCATTTTTAAGAACTTGTTCCCACCCAATTAAAGATATCCAGTCGTAGTTAGGTAGAGGACGCCGTAGGCTTTCTGAAAAGTCCAACCTTGTGTGAATCGGAGCTCCCAGTCAAAAGTTATGGCCATCTGAATATCTGGGTCAGGGTCTGCTTCCTGTCAGCGCTCAGAATGTTGCGCCTCTTGAAGGTGCGCCTTGGCGCATCCATATGCATGTTGACAATCCTTTTCATGCGCCAAAGGCGCAAATATGTTTGTTTCGACAACCTTTTTTTTGCGCCAAAGGCGCATTCATTTGCATGTCAACACTTTTTCTCAATGCGCCAAAGGCGCAAAATATGTTTGTTGTCGACACATGTTTACGTGCGCCACTTTACCTGCGCCCAGGGCGCGACTTTTTCCGTGTCAACATTCCTTTCTGTGCGCCAAGGGCGCGTCTATTTCTATGTTGACATCTTCTTCTGTGCGCCAAGGGCGCATTTACATTTATGTCGACATCCTCTTATGTGCGCCAAGGCGCAACTTTTTCCCTGTTGACACTCATTGTTATGCGCCATTTCCGTGCGCCATGGGCGCATTCTTTACATTGTCGACATCCATTTCTGTGCGCCACTTTCCTGCGCCTTGGCGCATACATTCTCATGTTGACACTCATTGTTGTGCGCCTCTTTTGTGCACCATGGGCGCATTCTTTACATTGTCGACATCCATTTCTGTGCGCCACTTTCCTGCGCCTTGGGCTGAGGTTTGAATTTCTTTGGTTTCCATATTCTTCCGCTTGTCTATATCTACCCGGGGGGAAGATATATATACAACAACCGATGCGAATTAGAAGAGAAAGTATTGGAGCATGACTAATCTTTTATTTCAATAACTCAAACAATTTGTCTTGTTCCTTACCCTAGTCAAAACCTTTACTCTTTGCGCCACTTTGTGTGTAGAGGTGTTGCAATCATGGAGAATCCCGAATGAATTTCCACATGTCTGTACTACTCCCACAAAACTCACGATCTATGTGGCTCCTATTGGTGTCACCAATTAGTGATAGCTTCCACCTTCTTTGGATCCACTCGTAGCTCTCTTCCTCCAACAACATGTGTAACATCTTGATCATGGCAGTTACTACGATGACTTTCCCTTTTGATATTGCAAATGTCGACATGTGATTTGTCTTAGGAAGGTGTATTCCTTCGACGTTGAAAATCATGTTTGCAATGAGTAAGTATTGTTGTTCTGAATTCATGCTTACTGTGGTTCTGTTTAATGGGAAATGATATCATTTTACTTTGCAATTCGCAAGTTGTGAACCTGCAGAATTGTTTTCATATTTGATATATATATATATATATATACACACACACGTTAACAGAACACCTTGAATCAATTCCATTGATCCAAGGTATACTTCAGTTTTTCTTTATTGTCATCTTGTTGATTGACTTTCTAAAAGAAATGTATTTTGGAACCAAGTTGGGTTTTGTTGTAAATTGTAAAGAACCTAGTTTCAGGTATTCTTGCTTGGCATCATGCTGCCAACGGTAAGATTTGATCTCCTGAATACATAAACTATAACGTGGGATATCATGAGAAGGTAAAAGATTTGTTATAAGGATATTGAGGTGAATATTTTAGCCTTGGACAGAATGTCCTGTGCTACGTTGGCTTTAACCTAAGGTGGAAAGACCCACTCAAGACCTATTATTGAATTATTATGGTTTGTTCTCTAACTTATGTTGTAATGACCTAACCTACTTGGACTTTAATCTAAAAGGTTGTAACTTAACCTAGGATAAATTCTAAGACCTAAGGGCTAAGGTGGAAACCTAACTATTAATAAGGGGACCTAAACTATTACTAATCCTAAGGGGGCCTATGGGATTATGTGGCAAGTGGGAGGATAGTGGCGATGGTTTCTAGACTATTAATGTGGAATAAATTACAGTCCTTGCATTATTTTAAATTGCCAAGTTGGCGGAAGCATGGGAAGTTAGTGGATGTTTAACTAACATTGTTGCTAAATTTAAAATACATGCAAAAATCTAAAATGGAAATTCACCAAGTTTGAATTGGCGGTGGCGTGAGGAAAGAGGGGGAAATTGCATTCAATGCAATTAATGGCGTTGGTTTCGGTGAAGAAACCCGCCTAGGAAAGAGGAGAAGCAGGTTTTGTGGGAATTATTATTCATTTGGTTTTCTGGTTTTTGCTCTGCATTTGGTTTCCCTTTTGAGCCTGAAAATTTATTTTCAACCCATTGTAATCTTGAGCACCTTCAAGCGTTCTCTGAGCTTGTGGAAACAAAAAGGTAGTTGGGAAATCTAGTTGTTGAAGTTGTTGCAGAGAAGAAATCCTTGAAAAGATTCGGTTGTTATCTTCTGCAAGTTAACAAGAAATCTTACCAGGCATGTTAGGCTCTTCCTGTTAAACAATTATGCTCTTTATTAAACATCTTCATTAAAAGAACTCTACTCTTAGAATTGAGTGGTTTTGTGGAAATGTTCTAGTGTGTTTCTGGTTATGATCTTCTGTTTGAATTTTTGTTTGGAAAAGTTGCAATATGGGTAATTTCTGGATGCCTGCATGTAAAATCGATGTTCTTAGTAGGAACTGTAAATGTATGTGAATTCATCACTTGCTGTTATGATTTTAATGAAATGGGTGCTTGGATTGTTGTCTCCTTGTGGGTTTGAAATTTTTGAAAGTAACAGTGATATATTTACTCTTTTCTGAGTTGTATATGCTCGAAAGCTATGGATTTCGTGGAATGATAAAGCGGGACTTTGTTTGAAATTGTCTTCCTTGCTAGAAATGTGGTTTAAATATGACTTGGTTACTTGAAGCCTTGCGACTACCATGTTTTCATTCGTATTTCATGGTTTGGAAGAGATATGTTACTTCTTTTACTTCGGGTACCCATAATGATTGTTTTAAAAAATATTATTTTCTTATTTGAACCTGAGATTAACTCGGTTTGCTTGTTTGAAGGATTGTGTCAGAATATACAGTTTCTTCTCCCTTTTGAACTCGATGATGAGTATAGGTATTGTGAATGACAACTCCTTTGTAATTTTTATTGTATTTGAACCAGGATGAATTCTTTCCCTTTGCGATTAAATGATTTCTTTTATTCTGTGGAATTGGGATCAAGTTTTACCTGGTTGTAATCTTTTAATCGTTTTAATCTTTAGGATGAACTTGCTTGTTATAGCGTAAACGACCATTAATGTAAGGATGGAACTGGAAGGTTAGTAGTTGCTTGATAAATTGGGTTAGCTGTAATTAAATTCATTGAAAACTTCTGCCAAGGTAGCTAGAAGCTACTGAGGCTGTCCCTGTTTTGGGTTGAGGGAAGTACTACTGTTTTTAACCGATTTATATGTTACAGTTTTTATATTTCGGTAAAATATTGGTATGAAGTATTGAGAATCCTTTCTCATTTTGACTATCGACCCTTCCGAGTTGTGGGTTTCATTATTGTTACTTTTGTGTAAAAAAAAGGAAAAGTTGGTTGTTACCTCTCTCTGACTGTTTACTTACGTTATTATCCCTCCTTGCATGAAATCGACCAGTTCGGTCGTGCTAACCGTAGAAGATTGTAAAATAGATAATAGGAAGAAATAATTCTTCCTTCTCCTCTTTTAAATTTCTATTAAGGAGATATTGAATCGATGTGCGATTGCCTTCGGTGTATGTAAATGTGATTTGCATTTTATGTTCACTCGAGCGGGGTAAAATACTATACTATGTTGTTGAATTCGAAAGGTGACAAAAGTCACCTTCTTGGTGTCGATCGTTGTCCTTCTCTTTCATTGAACTTGGTCAAAGCTGAGTGCTTATTAGATGGGAAATAATTTTTGTTTGAGTAGAAGTTATTCCATCATAAAGCTTCCATTTACTAAGATTAAACGAAATTGATCTTGTTTTGTATGATTGGTAAATCATTACTTCTCTCAATTACCTCTCTTTTGGGAATTGTTAAAGTTAACATATATACTTATTTCTTTTTTTGAACATTCGATTAAATTTGGAATGAACTCTACACATTATAGTATGGAACAACTAAGAATTCAGGGATGCAATGTTGCTTGTCTGTTGTAAATTCACTGAAGAGATTTCTAATTAGGAATGTTGTTTGATCATGATGTTTATTTATTATGATGAGGTCGTTTAATCCGTTCTTCTTTCAGTGGTGTTTTATTCTTATGAGTTATCTATCTGAATTGCTTGAATGTTTCATAAAAGCAGGGTTCTTTTATTGAGACAGTTAGTCAAGAGCACATCATTTTAATGTTAAGTGCTTAACATGCTCAGTTCGGTGAACTGACCCGTGCTAGTAATTTTTGCAGATGGACTCGTAAGTGTTAAAGAAGACGTGCTCTTTTATGATGCTTCTCTCGTTTAATTAGAGGTTGGACCTTATATGAGACATTGTTATTCCTTTCAGATGTAATTGAAAAAGAAAAGTTGTATTCTGTTGAGTTATCATTGTTGTTTGAATAAGTGAAGTTTGAATCTGGGACGGACTGATACACACACACACACACACACACACACACACACACACACACACACACACACACACATTACTTTGAGGAATGAGAAAAGGAATGGTGTGTTATTTTAATTATTGTATCATTATTGAATTGTTGAATGAAAATTGTGAACTTATTCTTATTCTTTGAAATTGTACCTATATAAATGATGGTTGTTAGATTTAAAAAGGATATAATGAAAAGGAGGGAATTGACACTCTTCTCTTCTCTTAAATACAACCTATAAGTTGGAATGTACAAATGGTTAATACGTAGGTCAATATAGATTATCAATTAACTTGATAAAAGGGTAACATACATATGAACTCATGTGTAATTAATCATTGAAAATGGATCTTAACTAATGGATGATGAGGAAAGAACAATTAGTTAGAATAAGAATCTATTCATACCCTTTGGGGTGTCATATCCAAAGGATACTCGGAAAGAGGAAATCATATCTCCTCTTAATAAACCTTAAATTAAGGTAAGATAATTGAAAAGAAATGGATTCATGTGTATAAGAAATAGACCTCATTCAAATGAGGTCTAATATAAAGGAAACCTGAATTTAGATTCAGTTGTGAATGAACTTGATTAAGCTTAGTAAGTTAATCTTACTATGTTAAGCTGATTTGGACTGTACGTCTGAGACTTTAAATAATGAACCAAGAAATGATATACAATCCTTCGGAAGGGAGGAGTGATTATATATTAAGCTTCATGACAATTTAAGTCATTCATGGCTAGCAACTGTAATGAACGAAGAGGTTAGAGGATCAACAAGGTTGTTGAAACTTATTCTTAAATTATAAAGATAAGAAAGTGATCAACCTCTTAGCTGGATATGTATCCCTAGATGGGAGGATTCCATAGGATGTTGGTACACACCAACTGTAATAAGGTGTCATCATGAAGGCCGGGTCTTCATGACGACACAATGTTGCAGCTGACATGTTGCAACACCCTTCTAAATCGGATCATCTAGGTTTACATAAGCTTGAACTTGGCCTCAGTTTTACTTTGGACCAAGTTAGGAACATGTCCTTGTATATGGAGTGACTCGCGATGACTAAAGGTAACTAGACACACACAAATGACTAGGGTCGACGAGGTATGTCTGTGTACCCTTAGTCATCACGAGTGCTTCCCTATACCTTTTCATATTGCTGACTTGGATTAAGGTTCAACTCGGACAAGAGGACTGACAGGAGTCAGAAAAGACCATTCTAGATAACAGATGAAGTGGGGTGAAGGACGTATTCCATTGATGAGTATGCCATCTAGGAATATAATCATGCTACGCATGTGAAAATCTTTGGCCAAAGTATCGCAAGCTGTTGGTTGCGTTGTCCTGGATCACCTAGTTTAAGAAGTAGGATTTCAGATGAATATCGGTAACAGATATTCAGATAGGCCTCTTAAATAGAACACTTCAATACCGAAAGGGTAAAGAGAACCAGGTATACTTAGTATACATTACATTGAACTAACATGAAGGATCGGTAAGAAGCCGAGTCATGAAATGAGAGATCGATGAAACTCTGAGCCATGAAATGGGAGATCGGTAATTCATCGAGTCATTACAGCTACATATGGTTATCTGTTATGAGATTGAATGGCATAGAATGTGTGTTCCATATTATGAATATGTGAATAGAGAACATTGGTCTGAAAGTAATGTGTGTTTTAAATAATAATCATTTAAAACAGAGAACATTATTTAAAACTTGGAACGTGTGTTCTAAATTATGATAATTTAGAGCAGGGAACGTTATGTAAAAAAATTCCCTTGTTCTAGAGTCATAAATGGGAATGTTACAACATGCCCAAGATAGACAAGTGATTGTTTGGAAAATTCACATTTCTTCATATTACAAAGTAGTTGCTTCTCCCTGAGAACTTGCAAGACTTATTGTAAATGAGTTAGATAGTCTTCCCATGTGGCACTAAAAATCAAGATATCATCTAGATATTCAATGACACATGAATCTATGAAATCCCGCAATACATCATTCATCAATCTCATAAATGTAGTGGGTGCATTGTATAGCCCAAAAGGAAGTACTAACCATTCATACAAACCCTGTTTTGTCTTGAAGGAAGTCTTCCATATATCCTCCTCCTTCATTCTAACTTGGTAACAATCGGACTTGAGATCAAACTTCATGAAAAAATTGGCATGTTGAAGCTGGTCCAAGAGATCATCTATGCGGGGAAGTGGATATCGGTTCTTTATGGTGATCTTGTTCAAAACATGGTAGTCTATGCACATTCTCCAAGAACCATCCTTCTTTGGCACCATCATAATAGGCGAACCGCATGGTGAGGTGCTCGGATGTATCACCCCTTGGTCTAGTAGTTCCTGGAGTTGTTTCTTTACTTCAGTACTCGCAAGCAAGGATTTCCTATACAACCCGATGTTTGCTAAAAGGGACTCTGGAAATAGGTGAATCTCATGCTCTAGTTCCCATTTTGGTGGTAACCCACTGGGAGCCTAAAATACTTCTTGAAAATACTAAATAATACTATCCAAATCATGCTTTCCCTAGTTAGAAATCTCTGAAACTTCTACCCCATCTTGTTTATCCTTTAACAAAAGTAAATAAACTGATTATGTTTTACCCGAATAATCTATTTTGCTTGGTTAGCACTCACCATAGTAACATGTGTCTTACGCTGGTGTGCCCGGATGTTGTAGTTGATCCCATCCTTGACCCATCTGTACCGGTTTTCCCTTCTCATAAATATAGTATCCCTAATATACAAGTAAGGACTCCCAAATACAACATCAAAAGCATCAAGTGGAATAATGTCAACTTCCAAAACATCAATATACTAGGAATTTATCCCAAACTTGACCTTACATCTTCTTGTTACCTGAATTTCAACACCCTTCTTCACCTAACCCAAAGGATAAGGGTGTGGATGCTCGTAAGTCTCAAGACCAAGCTTCTTTACAACTACTTCAAAAATCAAGTTAGACTGAGAACCGATATCAACCAAAGCATTTACCTTAGTTCTCTTGATCTGTATTTTGATCTAGAATAGTCTACTCATCTCCTCTTCCTGGCTATCCATGTTGGTGGCCGTACATCCAAGCCTTTCGTCTACATCAGATTCATCTTTGATTTCCACCTCCCCTTCTATTTTTACAACTATCATGGACTTCTTTGAGTCCTTGGTTCGGTTCTTCGGATGTAACTTCAGATGCAAATTCCAACATGTAGCATCAATGTGACCATTGATATCACAATTCTTGTAAAAATTCTTGGGCTCTTTACAAGTATTTAAATTAGTGGCAAATTATTTACCTTTCCCTTTCCACTTACCCTTATTACTTGTTTGCCCATACTCTTTTTTATGTTGATTTGTCGATTGCTTTGCCCTTGGCTTTGCTTCTCCTTGCTTCTTTTCATCATCTATGTAGTATTTCTATACACATGCCTCGTTGAGATCTTTGGGCTTTGTGGAGATGACTTTTCTTTGAAGGTGAGTGTGAAGTCCTCCCAAGTACTTAGTCAGAATATCCTCATCCTCCAAGTCCATGTTTAGCAACATGGCTTGCCTCCGAAACTCCGTAGTATAGTCCTGCACACTTTGACCACTACCTTGTCTAAAATACTACCATTTAATCATTTGGTCAATCTTGTGGCCAATAGGATAGAAGTTAGCTCTAAGTAATTCTTTAAATTCTTGCCAAGATTTCACAATAGGATGCTTCTTCTTTTCACAAGTGGTTAGATGAGTTTCCCGGCCTGAACATGTCCCTCCATTTTGAGACGTGCAAATGTGATCCTTTGTGTCTCAAGTAACATTATGGATGCTAAAGTAGATGTCTAACTATTTTAACCATTTATCAAGCAACTCTGCATCTACTTGTCCTTTTAAGCTTTTAATCTCAACTTTTTTCTTAACTTTAAAGGGAGTATGATCAGATTTTACCTTTTCTCTTGCATTTGAAGTCTCTTCTTCATGCTCTTCCCCATAACTTTCCTCATGGTGGCTCCTTCCTATGCCAAACTTTTCAGCTAAGCCCCGAACCACTGAGTCCATGGATTCTTTCTTGACAGAAGTTGTCTTCTACAAATCAGCCAAGCACTTCTTGCCTCTAAACATCCTATCCATCATGGTCTCCAGCATCTCGATTCTATGGACCAAGTTCTCTTCCTCCATTTGTCCCTGAATTCTCTGTTTCCACTTCTTTGTAGAAATTTCTGGATCGCAAGGTAAATCCTCTTCGCCTTTAGATCTTGTCACTGTCATACAAATCAAAGAACGAATACCACAATCCTGGATACTTGTTAGCTCTGATACCAAAATGATTTGTAAACTCTTCAACTTTGAAATTATCCACAGAAACACAAATTAAATGATGTTGTTCTAATTTTTATTAGAAAATGTCGAGAGATAGCTAGTGAATGAATTATGCTTATGCTTAGAATCCACAATTGCATAGGAAAGGAAAGAATTTAAGCTCATAAACACCAACAAGTTTTATCCTAGAAACCTCCAGAGGAGGAAAAACCAGTCGGGAAGGGAAATTGCTCTTTCTTCCCACTTTTATTGGCCAATTCAAAATAACAAGTACAAAATTTACAATAAGTATGAAAGAGAAGTAGATTTTATCTCACACTCCCTCCTAATTACTTGTTTGCTCTGTCTCAACACTCCTTTCTTCTACAAAACACAATTTCAGCACTAATAACTTCTTTCTCACTTGCTTTCATGCTTCGATGATCCTATTATCTTCTAAAAACATGTATTTATAGCCTTTCTCATGTCCTCCCATGCACTGGAGAATGGGAAAGGTCATGGAGGAGAAGAGACATAGACAACTTTCCAAATTTTAGGCTATTCAATTCATATTTTTGTTTTCTGTCCAAAAGAGTCGGGACCACCGCCCACGTGCATCGGCGGCGGTCCCAGGACCACCACCCTAGTTGGGCAATGGTTCTGTAACTGCCACTTTGCATAGAGCAATGATCTTATTACTAAAAATACAGAAGCTCCGTGTGTTATTTTTTTCTTCTTTGTGTTGATTGTTTTGATGAAGTAGAGTCGTTTTGGATCCCTATGGATCATAAGGGCCACTTGGAGATTTTGGCTAAGATAAATTCAATGCCAAAGAGTGTATTGGTTACAAAACAACTTGTACTTGATGGATTGATAGATAAGGGTGAGTAGTTAGAAATAGCATTGTCTTTCCGCATGGATATTCTCAACTTATGTTAAATAAAATGTAGTTCTTTGGAAGACAAGATGAAAGATGTACCGAGAAAGCATAATTTATTCTACTATAGAGGAAGTAATTGATGGTATTTATTACTATAAAAGGTACATTCCAAACAATTTTTCAACTTCCCTTGAGGAATTTCTTCCAATCGTTTAGAAGAAGATTGGTGAAGTTGTCATGCCATTCACATTGGATTCAATTGGAAAACTAGTGAAGCTTCATGCAAATGTCAAAGAATTTGGGCCTAGTTTGAAGAAGGTGAGGACAAGCATTGATATTATATCCAGGAGTTGTTGAAGTTCAAGACTGAAAAATAATTTATTGCTAAATCAGATGGGAACACAATGAATCACACGTTTTACACGTACATTTTAGTATCAAAACAAAGGGAAAGCGTGAAGTGTAACAATTGGCATATTTTATTTCTTCTCCTCTTTCTTCTCTTTTTTTTTATTTTCCCGGAAAAAATTGTAAAACTAAAGTAATTGGTTAAAATCCATTACTTTAAGTTATTTTAAAAGGTCCTTTAATTAAGAATAGGTAGCATGCATGCAAAACTTTGATTTAGTCTTCATATGCATGTCATGTAAAGAGGAATTCCAGGAGAAATATTTCCAGTTGTTTCCTTTACAAATTCCACATACGGAAGTTCATTTATTGTTTCCTATTTGTATTTACCCTCTATGCATTATAAATAGAGGAAGAGCCTACGGGTTATAGGATCATAATTTGTTCATTAGTATTTTATTTAGCAAAGCATTCTTGAGTTTTCAGACTTTGTGTTGGATCCTTTAATGTAAAAGTTGGGGATTGAATAAAATGTAGATTTCCGGAGAACTTTGTGTCTACGGTGTTTTGCTAATCACTTATGTTTGAGGTCTTAGATAAATTTTGTGTTATCTCAAATCCAGGTTAGAAGCTTTTTCTTTCCCTTCTTGCTGAATTTTGTGAGTTTTTATCTGTTTATTTAATTTGTGTGGATGAGACCAACTCTGAAAGCTATTGGTTAAGTCAACATATCTTCCTTTCTTCTTTCCCAAGTTCTATTATTTCCCCCTTCTACAAATACTTTGTGACAATTTTGCTTAATTGTTGCCAAATTTCTCGATTATGGTTCACGAGTTACATAATAAAAGTAAAATCCCTATAAATAGTTACTAGGATTCACCCTTACTAAATTGATAAACATATTACATGGGAGCCTCATTTGTTAAATGAGGGAGACCTATCTCATGACTGCCTAGGTTTTTATCTCTCCATAAAATCTAGCAAACACATTTCCCATGTTCATTCCTCCATGAAAGGGGGAATTTTATCTCATACATATCCATGACAAACCATGGCATGGGAGACATTCTTTCACATCAAGATGAACTAGGTAAAGAACAAGTTGTTTATTACATTAGCCACACCCTCCATGAGCACAAAAATCGTTATTATGAAGCCTAAAAGTTGTGTTGTGTGCTATACTTGGCAACTTCCAAGCTTCGTCACTATCTCCTCAAGCACAAAACCGACATCTGAAAAACTTCACCCAATCAAAACCATACATTCCAAAGTGTATTATAATGATCATATTACTAGATGGTTCATGCCTATGACTAAATTAGACCTCAATTCATCCATCGGAAATCAATTAAGGGGCAAGTCATTACTAACCACCTTGGTGAAGCTCCCCTTCCTACTAATCAAATGCATTGTGAACACTTCCGTGACAAATCAATAAAGGCTCTCGATCAAGATAACGCCCTCTTAAAATGACCATATTCTTTGACGGGTCCAAATGCAAACAAGGGGGAGGCATCGGGATAGTCATAATCCCCCTTGGGACACTCCTATACCATTATCCTTCAAACTTAATTTTGAATGTACTAACAACATGGCAGAATACGAAGCTCTTATCATGGGACTTCAAACCACTTCCTTTCTAGGTGTGCAAATTCTTGACATCTACAACGATTCACAACTTGTCATTAATCAAATCAAAGGCATCTATCAGTGTAAAAACAAGATCCTTTAAAAACATTAAATCGTTCGTCGAAGACCTACTATAGTGATTTGACCATTACAAAATTCAAACCACCCCTTAATTATTTAACAAATTTGTAGGCATAATGGCTTCTCTCATCCCTCTATCACCAGACAATTCCAAGTTATTCGTTGTTGTACAAAAACTTGATTAACCATATTAAACCAATATTGATCTTCCTACCATAAATCATATAGAAGATGATTTATTTGACACATGGTACACACAAACATATGAGTACCTATCCAATAGAAAAATACCTCTCAATCTTTCCAGATATGGCAAACGATCCTTTCAACAACGTGTGTCTCCCTATATCATCCTAGGGGTATCCTTTACAAAATAGGATTGGATGGCCTCCTCCTCTAGTGTCTCAAAACCCCGAGAGGCTCTTCTAACAATCCAAGAAGTATATGATGACATATTCGGTGGAGAATTCAATGGTTTAGTTGTTGCTAAACTCATCCTACACATAGGATACTACTGGCCTACACTTAATCAATATTATTGATGTCAACGAAATTCCAACCTTACGCATGTTCCTAGCCATGCTCTTCAACCAACATAAGACCTCTGGAATTTTTCTCAATGGAGGCTTGAACTTATCGTCCTTATCAACCCTAGCTCATCACAGTGACACAATTCTATCATCATAACCACTAAATAATTTACAGAATGGGTGGAATTTATTCCCCTCATTTCCACTAAAGTAGATAAAAAATTTGACTTCATCCATCATCACATTATCTGTCATTTCCACATTCCTTATAAACTCGTCATAGATAACGGTAAATCATTTTTAAAAAAAAGTTTAAAAACTTTATGATACTTATAACATCAAACTCAACTTTTCATCTCCTTATTATCCACAAGAAAATGGTCAAGCAAAAGCCTCTAATAAAACACTCAACAAAATCCTCATGAAAATAGTCAATCAAACTAGAAGGGATTGACATCTCCAAATTCCCTTCACCTTGTGGGCTTATCAAACTAACTTTCAAACTCCTACAGGTGTTACACCCTTCTCATTAGTATACGACACCAAAGTCATTCTTCCCCTTGAAGTCCTTATCTCGTCACTACGCATGTTCATCATCGAGATATCATCTACGATGAGGATTATCATCAAGAGCATCTATCACAACTAGAATTGTTAGATGAACATCATCTAACTGCACTTGAACATATCAATGTCTATCAAGAATGCATCAAATGTGCTTATAACAAACACCTTAAAAACGTGACTTCAATGTTGGCGATATTATTCTCAAAGAAAACCAACATGTCACTAACATGGAAAAGAGAAAACATGGAAAATTTTCTCCAAATTGGCTTAAACCGTACATTACGTACATTATCACTCATAAATATGGATATGAGGATTTTTGTTTAGCTTCCCTTGATGGTAAACTTGAAAAGGATCCTCTCAATGCATTGCACTTGCATTCATTCTATTGTTAACTTATCAACTTATGAGACCTTAGTTAGACTATGATCTCCCCTTATTAGCTCACACACCCTATCACTCTCGTAATGATATGGAATCATGTGGTCTTCCGTTAGAATACCCACAAAAACTTAAAGATGGGCCCCACGGCTCTACTCATAGCATATTCCTCATGGACAAGTTCTGTATTATGGCTAGGGAACCCTGTTATCATTACTCCACCATCCCCATATCTCATCCTGATCAACATGACAAAGATATATGTGTATCTCGTGCACTTATCTTATCCCCTTCTAATGGTTACCTAGGATACCCTCAGCTCAAAAGTCACAAATATCTATGGGATGTATTTAATTAAAATATAGACCGATCCCTCGAAGGATAGCTATTCAAAAGTAAATCATATTAAATAAAGTTGTAGACCACTCCCTCGAAGGATGGCTACCATCAAAAGCAAGTCAATAAAAATTATAGACCACTCCCTTGAAGGATGACTACCCAATAAAATTACATCATATCTAGAAAAGGAATTCCTGCATCGATCAATCCTCTTATTAAAATAGGGCTTCCTGCATCAATCAACCCTCATGTCAAAATCAAAGAAAAATAACATCATCCTAGGAAAGCTTCCCGCATCAATCAAATTTCTCATCAAATGCAAGCTTTTGAATCAATCAAATTGTTCGAATATAAAGAGTTGAGGAAAATCCCAGGAACTATCATGAACAACTTATTTTCCCATGCTCATTACATACACACTTTGTCTATGTAAAAACATGAGGAATATGATGACCCCATCTCTTTCAATGATCCTAGTATGACTAACCATTATAAGTCATACATTAACATCTAGTATAGGGTCGTATATGCAGTATCATATGTTTTGAAATCAATTTACCATCACACCATATGTATATCTAGGACAATAAAAATGCAAACATTTCACATTCTGATCTTACCCATCTACAGTGTGTGAATCATACAACAAGATCATCGCTTGTCACGAAAACATTAAAATCATATTATAACATAAACATTTACAATCTAAATCATACATTATAAATATTTCCATAACACATCATATCTTAACAGAATCACTAGTCAAACCATCATCAAACACATCTATATCCATCACATTACACAAAACTCAAAAATATAACTCAAAATGACAAAATCATATATATATATATATATATATATATATATATATATATATATAATGTCTATACACCATCACGGGTCTCAAAAACCTCTTGTATCAAAAATATATATCATCCACAAACAACTTCAAAAGAGCCTCATACATCAAAACCATATCTATAAAACTACTTAGTAAACTATAAGCTTGTATTTATGAATCACGAGTTTTCACGGTCTCTCAAAACATTTTCCTTGTCACCCTCAAGCCATACTTCTATACAACATAAACCCATTGGTTCCCCTATCACTTGACTTCCTAGCCACGTAAGCACACCTTTGTGGCAACATCCTTTATATAGAGCATGCATTTCTTGACACAACATGGATTCTATAGCTTCTTAGGAACCTTTTCCCTCTCGCATCTTACAAACTCATATGTCTATAGGTCGAGAACCCGTTGGTTCCCCTATCACTTGACTTCCCAATCACATAAGCCCACCTTTGTGGAAACATCAATCCTTACAAACCTTGACCTCATCAAACCATCATTTTCATCATCCCTTGCCAAAATAGCACATTTTTCTAGTATGTGCTTTTTTAGGGCCCCAAGCCCCTTTAAAAATAAGAATCAATCAATCAACATCAAACATGCCTTGGATTTCACAGTCTTTTCAGGAATACTCATTTCTTTCACCATCATTAATTCATACGTCTATATGTCGCAAACCCCTTGGTTCCCCTATCACTTAACTTCATGGTCACGTAATCCCACCTTTGTGGAAACATCGTTTATCAAGCCTGCATCTCCCGATATACCATGAATATCATACATAAGCGGGATAATTTCCCACCATGCTGTTACCTATGAGTCATACGTCTATAGGTTATGAACCCATTGGTTCCCCTATCACTTGACTCTTTGATGTCACAAAGATTACCTATGTGGAAATTTATCGTCATACCTAGTCTCGAGGTATCTTAAATCAAAACACACCATCATATAAACCTTTTTCAAACTTAGGATCATTTCCCTTTTTGTAATGACCCCGAGTTTGAGGGGGACACATATCCAAATAAATCAAATTTTTCACTTATTTTTGTCCAACTACTGTTTATCACAAACCACTTGACAAAAAGGGGCAAATGTAGATACCTATTTCCTAGTCACACCCCTCACACTCTCATTTAAAAATCCAAAAACCTATCTTATTAGCCTAAATCATGAATTACCCTCGTAAAATCACATTTACCTTGATAAAATCTATCGCCTATCCTATTTACTCACCCTAAACCTCCCTAACCATCTATCACCCATTATAACCTATTTTTTATCCTAACATCCTAACCCCCTAAACCCCCTTTGACCTCTTCCCAACCTCTTCCATTCACACCCAAACCCAAAATACCTAATTTTAGAAGTGGTTAAAACCACTTACAACCCATTTTACCCACATTTATCGAATCGTCGGTGACTCTAACATATTCACCAATGATTATAAATTGACAACCAAACTCCTTGTTTGGGAATCATAAACCATCTACATAGAATATTTTTGCATTCGGGATCGAGACGACATCAACACATGTGTACGAACATCCTCTACATCCCTATTACGTCCCCGAAAGCTTTGTTAACCTTGTAAGATCCTCACAACTCTATCAACATTTCTTCCACATCAAAGATACCTTGTATTTGTACATTTGCATTCTTAAATACTTTATGTATCACATAACATCCTTAATCAATCATTAGATCAATCATTTTCATTCATATTTGCATCATATCAAGAAATCAAACTTTTCACAGGAATCACCAACGATTCCCCATAAATTGCCAATGATCACACAAAATTGCTATAGACCACTTTCATTTTATCATTTACCTCATTTTCAATAGGTTTAACACTATGTTTTTATCTAATCTATCTATTTCAAGATGTGCTTCCCTGTAGATGACAGTTCCAAGTGAATCATACCCCAATTACAAGTATCTACGACTTCTCGATCGTGCAGCTACTACCCTTCGTGTGGGAACAATTCGACATCACACACAAACTCAACATGTGTGTCATCACTTTTAATCCAAAGATTAAATACATCGAAGACCAACTTGAAGTGATACATGAAATATAGGGTATAACAAAACAAACTTGGTTTGATTACTTCTTTAACTTTGAGCTCATCATAGCCCTTGCCTCAGGTCACCTATCAAGTAGCAAAAGATCTCTCCATACCTCTAGAATTCTAATCATATTATCATTATCTTGGTTCATGTCATATCACTTGATTGTAAACATGAGTTGACATCTTTCTAGGAATCCCATTGATTATTGGGATAAGCCATTGTCGAACAACTTGTTTAATTATTATCTATTATTTTCCTTGTTTAGTTGGAATTGTATGCGTGTCCTCTTCCTTAGTGGAAGGAGGATTCTTCCACATTATTCATGTACCCACTCACCTTGAAATTGTGTTTATCGATGTAGGTATCATTAAACCCTACAAATTTTAGAGTTTTTGGTATTTCATTATAATATCAACGAACCAAAATTCACCAAACAATGTCGATTCAAAAACCGCATATAGGGTCAAGTTGTAGATTTGTACAAAGCAGACCCAACCGACAATTTTGACTGAAGGGAAAAATCACAGTTTGAATTTCTAGGTCAAAGGATAACTATTTTTGGATGCGTTTTATTCTATACAACCTCAAGAACTGATGAAAAAGATGTATAGAAAGATGAGAAAGTAGATGAAGAGTTATCGGGGTGAGCTAAGTAAGAGTGCGAGAGAGTGTATTATGTATGCAAGCAATTAATGTTGAGATCAATAGTGTCAAAGGATAGATTGCCAAATTTGAGTGTCTAAAGTTAGCTTAACTATATTGGGTTTTTTATGCACACCTCATAGGTATAAAATAGGATAAGTGGCATCATTAATCACTTATCGCCACCTCCACACATGTGTCCATCACTCGAGACACGTGTTAGTTAGTTAAAAACAAATTTGGTTCACAACTCTTGATTTACTTAGTCAAAAGAAAAGTTGGAACCGAGATCTTGTTTTATTATAAATCGAACACCTCTATTTGTATATTATGATCGATTGTGATGATAATATATTACTAGTATTCTTTATTTTAGTGTATTTGTTATAATATATTATCAATTTATCTATGGCTAGTGTGATTCCATGTTGAGGAGCTTCCTTAGGTTTCAGCCATTCTTACACTTTGAATTATTTAGCATTTTCATAATTAAAATTAGTTATTACAACACACAATGGGGGCATGGGCTAGTCGTTCCTTTGCAATTTTTACTATTCTAAAATTGGACCTAGATTTATCTACATTGATATGGTCCATGGGGTTGAAAGATATCAAGGGGGATAGATACTTAATAAGATATTTTCCCCATCTCTCTCTCTCTTTTTGTAGGAAGATATCACAGTTCTTAGATACTACGTACACTAATTTTCCCTCTTTTGCAATGTTCTTTGGGACAAAGGTCCTATGGTGCCTCTTCTCGATGTTGGGTCATGCACACTCAAATCCTCTCCTACTTCAAATTCTCCTTCAATGAAAATTAAGGAATGATCATCCCCAATCCTTCAAAATATTAGCACAAATGAGAATCACAAGCACAACAAGAATGGGATCTTCTCCCTCCACAAAGCAAACAAGTGTATTCCTTCCATATTTTGTCTATCTTTATTTTACCATGCACAATTCAATTTTTAAAGTTATATATGTTTATTTACATCTGAGTTACACTTCAATTTCTTCTATGGACATTAATTGAATTGTATGTTGTAGGTTTCATCATGGAACATTACAAAACTAGCACAAGAAACAACAACAATTAAACAAAGACAAAGTGTGTGTGTACACTTAGGTGTGTTTTCCCTTTAAGTATGCAATTTTCAATTCCACACTTAAAGGGGATAAATGTAGACACTCAAATATGGTAAAGTATCCCTTGATAATGACAACTTTGGATTTTTCTTATACTAAGATTAACACTCACACTTTTAGCTCAATTGACATATCCTTCTCTCTCTCGCATGACTTGTCAATATCTACACACTACTCTATGGTTCATTCATGTAATATTAATCATTAGATATTTATGCACCTAAATAAGGTGTCATGGTTATTGAAGGGGTGTCACTTTATTTTGTATGGGCAATACAAAATGTATCTCAAGATTGGTGCATATAAAGATGAAATCATGTGTAATGTAATGTCATGGGTTGTTATAGAGACCTTGGTAGTTTGAAATACAAGCGAGTTCATCATGGTATCATAAATACCTACACATTGGTGAAATATAAATGAAAGTACACTCTAAAGCACTTGAAGTACTCAAGTGTGGAAGTTAAGGAGTTCATAAGAATTTTTGGTTTCAGGAAAAGAGTTCTTGGACATTGTGACAAGCGAATGTTTTGCATTCACATCAAGACTCGCACAAAAGAGAAGAAGGCGAAGCTACAAAAATAGAGGATACCCCAGAGAGAGAGAGAGAGAGAGAGAGAGAGAGAGAGAGAGAGATGTTAGGCGAGTACTTAGATATCATGAGAAAGGATAGTCTCGATGGTTTACCACCTATGCACAATATTAGTCATAAGATGGACTTGATACAAGGGGCTAGTTTACCAAATAAATCCACATATAGGTTAATGCCCATGGAGAATGAGGAGACATGAAATAAAGTACATGATTTTTTTGATAAGGGGATGATTAGATATTATTTAATCCCATGTGCGGTACTCACAATATTGACAAAAAGGAGGAGAATGGAGAATGTGCAATGATCCCAGAGCCATCAAAAAGATTACTATCAAGTATAGATTTCCATAATTGTGTATGGATGAGTTGATGAACTACATGCATTGTGTGAAGTAATTCAAAAGATTGATCTAAAATTGGGTATCACTAGTTCATAATCATGGAAGGAGATGATCGTAACAAACCTTTAAAAATGTAGGATGGATTTTATGAGTGGTCGGTCATGCCATTTGGGTTAACTAATGCACCGATAATGTTCATGCAATTTATGAACAAAGTGTTGAAGATTTTTTAGGTAAGTTTTTCATTATTTATTTGAACATTCTAATTTTTAGAAAAACATGGGAATAATACTTAGTCAATTTTTGGAGGGTGTTAGATAATTTGCGAGAGGATAAGCTACTAGTAAATTTGAAGAAATTTACTTTCACAAGGAAGGAGTTAATATACTTGGGATTTTTAATATATTGAGTAAGGCCTAAGATGGATCCTAAGAAGTTGTGAGATATATTGGATTCGTCATCACCCATAAGCATCATAAAGTCCCAAAGATTCCATGAGCTTGTGAGCTTCTAAAATAAGTTCATTAGAGGATTCAATGATATTTTTAGACCAATATCAAAGGTGATGCAAAAGGGAAGGAGTTTTTGTGGACCGCAGATGCAAAGTATGTATTCTATAAGATTAAGGAGAAGGTCACAAAGTAACCAATATTAGATTTTCCTAAATTTAAAAAAGTATTCAAGTTGATTGTAATGATAGTGGAGTAACAATTAGAGTCACAATGAGTTAAGAGAGAAGACACATTTTTTATTTTAGCAAGAAACTTAATGATCTAAGTAGAAGATATTGAGTTTATGACTAGGAGTTTTAAGCCATTGTGTAAGATATAAAGAAGTGGAGGCATTATTTGTTTCCCTATTTTTTCATGTTATATATAGACTACCAAACAATACAATTCATCAAAGCATACATGGTAAGTTAAATTAGAGTCATGTGAAATGGTTTAAATTCTTCCAAAGTTACTCATTTGTCCTTAGCACAAAAGCGGAAATCAAATTAAGTTGTATATGCACTTGAGAAAGATATGTATCTTATGAAATTTGACACAAGTGAGTATGGTAGGGTTTGAAGCAATGAAGGATATCTTCGTAGAAGGTGGAGATTTTTTTGGAAGCATGGAGATCATGCACATAACTAGTGAACATTGACCATTTACCATGGCTATGGTACTTCCTATAGAAAGGGTTATTGTTTGAGGCACAAAATTGTGTGTACCATAATGATCAATTATAGTAAACTTGATTTTAGAGAAGGATTGTAGAGGAATGCTAGGAAAATTTAGAATTTATAATACCCGGACACTATTGGAAGAGATGTTTTTTTAGCCACAAATGGATATAGATGTGTGAAAATATGTGAAACATTTGAAGTAAGCTAGTTAGAAAAAGGAAGACTTTGAATTTAGGGTTATATTGACCATTACTAGTACTTAAGAAACCATGAAATCATATGAGTATGCATTTTATTTTTGAATTACATAGAATGCAAAAGGGTCATGACTCTATATTTATTGTTGTGGAAAAATTCTCAAAAATGGATCATTTTATTGTTTGTAAGAAGATAAGTGATGTTATGCATATTACTAACTTATTTAATAGGAAGTTGTGAGATTACATGGGTTTCGTGTATGATTATATATGAAAGAGATGAAAATTGTGGGCCACTTTTGGTGCACATTGTGCAAGAAACTCGAACACGATGTTACGGTTTAGTTCTACATTTTCCCCATAGATGAATGACTAAATGGAAGTTATCAACATGAGCCTAAATTTTTTCTAAGATGTTTGGTGGGAGAAAAATAAGGAACTTGGGATTCAATCATGACACATGTGGATTTTGCATATAATAACTCAATCAATAAAATAACTAGAAAGACACATTTTCATATTGTATATGTAACAATTTCATGAAACATTACAGAGATGAGGGATTTGTTGCAAAGGGAAATGTGTGGAAGTAGAATACTTCAGATAATGCATGAAGGAAGTGCACAAAACATTGGCAAATAGAAATGTGCGATAAAAGGAATGCACATATTTGTATAAGATATACTTAGAGTTTGCAAGTTGGGATTTAGTTCTTACGCACTTGTACAAAGAGAGGTTACAGGAAGTAACATATGATAGACTTGAGTGGAACAAGATTGGACAATGTAAAATACCAAGGAAGTTTCAAAGAATGCATATGAGTTAGAGCTACTAGAAGGGATAAACATTTCACCTATCTTGAACATAGCATATCTATACTCATATTTTGAAGAGAAAATAACTAGAGAAGAAAACAATGCACAAGTAGATTGGAGGTACCAACCACTAGAATAGAAATGCATAAATTGAATGCATTTTAGAGGATCACATCACAAAAACAATGTGTAGTTAAGAGTACAAAGGATATATGATAAAATATAGAGGAAAAGGAGTTGAAGATGTGTCTTTCCGTATAAAAAAAGATTTATATCCTCAATCATTTCATTTTAGACCTTTATAATATCACTTGATCAAAGGATCAAGTTTCTTATTACCCGACACGTATGATGAAAGATCATTGGGCCCGTAATTAATCATGCATTACCCAAAAACATAGAGTTAGTGAATAAATATTTGCACATTGCCACATCATTCCTAAGAAAGCCGCACAAAATCCTTTTACTTAGTTTTTGTAGAAGCCACTCAAAAATTTGAATATTGCACAAGCTTACTAAGTTGCACAACACTATAGCTATAGTGCAACATTTTGAAGATCGTAAAATCTTACCCGAGTTGTGCAACGTTGTGGATGTTGTGTGATCTTGAACAAATCCATACAATATTATAGAAGTTATGGAAGTCTATCTAAATTCATATAAGCTTACCTAATGTTGCAGCAATACACTAAGGAAGTCATCAAACACTTGAGAAGCCACAAACTAATACATTCCTTTGGAACCACTTCTTTGAGCTTCAATGATGAGATTTACATTTGAATGAATCACTTTTTGACATCAATAAGCAAATTACACACTGGTGTTTAAATGGAAGGGAAATTTTAGGAGTTGATTAGTAGTTTGAGGCGGCTTAAAGAATATTCTCGCACAAAACCTTTGTTTGTTAAAGGCATCTTGTTCTCCCATAATAGTTTTATGAATTCTATAAATAACAAGGAGTTGTGAACTTGTAAAACATCTTGATCATAGGCAATAAAATTCAAATCTTAAGCTTAGATGTTAAGGTCAAATTCCAAGTTGAGAAATTAGTGACCTTCCTTGACTATGAGCTAATGTTGTTCTAAAGAAGATTCACAAAGTCTATAATCTCAAGATAGGTCTAGGACTATAATCCTTAGAAGGATTTTTACAAAGTCTTGTTGTAAGAATATAACTAGAGTGTTGAACTATTATGCCAAATTATGTAATCTTTCCTTACATTTAATAGAGAAAATCTATTATTTTCTTGTCTATTCTTGTGTGTGAGATATTGTCAAAGATGATTTCTAAATCTAACAAGTGAATGTGTGGTGTAAGGCATCCCTTCATTTGGGAACATTGGCCACCTATACATCATTAATGCTTATAAGAAAATGCTTTCTTATTAGATTATCATTACCTACATAATCTAAGTATGTTACATGAAAGGATCAAATATGTTACTCGGTATCACCAATACTATCGAATGGTGTGAGTTAGGTTAAACAAACCCTATGGGTAGGGGATAATTAGAAATATTTGGGTCATAAGGATTGTGTAACAACTATCAAGAACTTTTCACGTGTCTTACTTTGTTGAGCCCTTGTTACATTTATGTAACATAGGACTGAAGGGATAATAGTGGTTACATAAATATTTGGCTACTACGATCGGTAATAATATGTGTAGATAGATTAGGAAAATTAGGCGACACATGAAATATAAGTGTTGAAGGAACATATGAATTAGTATGACGTATGGGAATACCCATACATATCTAATGAGTAGATTATGGTGCCAACATAACATGCACCACTTGTGTAGCCATAGGTGTAGATACATGAATATAAGAAATAAGAGTTTTGGCATGAACAAATAATGTTGGACATAGCCTAGTAGAATGTAAATTTAAGGTTTATATCACGTTTTTCTCAAGGTTAGTTTCTCTTACTAGCATTGTATTGTGATTTTATAAGAGAACATTCAAAATTGCGTCAACATCCACAAGATGTTTGTTAATTTTTATAATAGTTAGAAATGATAGTTCTTTATTCGGGATCTACATCATTAAGCTCATCAGGATGTATTCTATCATATGAGGGTTAGGTTGGTAGAGTGGGTGGTTAGGCCCAATCAATAGGTCGTATAAAGGAAATTCCTCAACAATACTCATCATACTTAGAAATGTGTTCAAGATGTTCTTCATGAACATTTTCAAATTTAGGCATAATATCATCAATAATATGTTCATTTGCATCCACATATGCTTTATCAATATTTTCATCAATAAAATAAGAAGCATGCAATTCATTAATGTTTGTTTGTGTCGACGTATAAATATGAGGTTGATATAGAGAGATTTGAATATGACCAATAACAATGGCACTCAACCTAACAATTTCTCTTATAAGTGTAAGGGATCTAACCTTTTTAGATGGCATGGGATATAAGGATGGTTAAAGATAATGACAAAAATAATTATTTTTTCATACAATGTGGGAAATCAAAAATCAAACCTAAAAGCTAAATGATAATGGTGAAAATTTGAAATCTTACTAATATGGAAGGAAAACCCTAGTGTGGAGGGAAAGTCCTAGGGTTTCGTGGCTAATCAATGATGGGGTGCACCACTTTAATATGACTATTTTGCACCTAATAGGTATAAAAAGGATTAAACCTAAATTAATCTAGATTATAAACACAATGGTGGTAAATATGTCAATTTTGATTTGTAACGATAGGGTAAATGTATGATTCATCATTTTAAATAAGTAAAATAACTAATATGGATTATACTTAACATGTATAGGTTGTCTATGGAACTCATAAACTACTACATGACTTAAAAGAACTTGGAATTGTATTGTCAATGGATCATATGAAAATCATGGACAAAGGATTTGTCTAGATACTATTAGCATAGGAAGATCCCGTATCAAATGACACCGTACATGTTTTCCTACAATATTAGTGAGGGTTTTGGTGGTTAAAACTTATTGAAGACCTTCACCCATGTATGCGTTGTCGCCAAATCACTGCACCCTCCGAATGACCAGACTATAAGTAGGACGTTCGGTGTGATTGGGACACATGGGATCACCTCTCAAGCTATGGGACTTTGGTTCGAGGTGAACCTTTGGAGAAGGCCGGCTTCCTTTTCCTAAACTAAGGGCTTTACTACTCCTAGTGTAATAAAATGATTATCCAGTCCTATACTAACATTGACATGGGTGTTAAGGAAAGAGGTTTGCAAAAAAGGAAACTATACTAGGAATGGTGATGCACCGAATAAAAGGATATTTTAAATCTCAGGAAGGGTTAATGTGAGTAGGATGCAAACACCGTTAGTCACCTTCACCTATTACAATTTAGAAAGGGAACAAAATACCACAGACCAAAAGCATGTGTTCCTTTGTTAAACTAGAAGTACACATAATAGAGAGATCAAATTTGATTGAACACAAAATTAACTAATCATGAGGATAGAACACATGCACATGTCAAACATCCATTTCATTGATTGTAGACTAATGATAATGCAACTTTTAACAATAGAAGGAAAATAATATTTCCACAACTGACATAAAAGATGGTTACATTACTTCCTCATAACATAAAATAGATAATCTAAAATAAAGGTAAGCTAACCACTTACACTAAGGAATTATGCATTCACAAAGCATACATTGATCAACCATTTAACACAATAAATCAGGTTCTTCAAGGCAAGATATCACTCGAATATAATTAAAAGGTTCAAAAATATCTGAAGCACTCTTCCAAGCTTAAAGAGCAACTTCACAAAAAAATTATCTCCCTCAAATGACTCCATATACCTAACTATTTATAAGTTCTTTAGGCTGAGCCATTACAATTGGGCCTTTAACTAACATTTTACTAAAAATAGAAATGTCATTAATTAAAGGGAATAGGCTCTCATAAAGATAACAAGTTTGTTGCAAGGGTTTGAATCAGTCAACCCTGAAAATTTGACCGATCCAAAGCTTGGATCTATCCTTTCATGGCTGCTCATCTTTGGCCTAGTTCTGCAACGCCTTCTCCTTCTATAGGTTTTTGTTTTGTTTCCTCCCACACAGCCATTCGATGTTTATATTCGAGGAAATGCTTGATGATTCCTTGAATTTATTCATCTCCCGGCCCACATGCGTAGTGATTCACTACATCTACTATCTCAATTTCTCTTGTGATCTTGGCTAGAATTCTTCTAAGTTTACTCACAACTTTCTTTAATCTTCCTGTGAAATTTTGGCATAAAACCAACCTGTCAATAGATTCACTGCCGAAAGTTTTGGTAACTTCATCGTCACGCTTCACCAAATATTTGAAATTATTTTTGATCTGATCCTCTAGAAGAGCATCGATGTTTTCGTTGAAGAATTTATAGTTAAAAATATCAAATTCTTTTGATATGTCATTCAAAGCATCCGTAATTTCCACTTGTTTATCATCCAACTTTTTAATTAGATCCTGCAATACTTGACACCAAAATTCCATGGCTTTTTTATATTAATTTTTTTTTGAAGTATCATTGAGTACATCTTCCTGAAGGAGTAGATCTAGATCTTCCTCTTGAATTTCACTCCATGTTGCCAAATTCAAATTCAGGTTGTTATTGTCCTCCAGAAAAACTTTATTCGCTTTCAAATAGTAATTTTTCCAACCTGCAAATAATTATATATCTCAACAACTTCTTTAATTAAAGGATTGGCTTCTTGCAGTATACGCTCCATCCATCCATCTACCGATCTCCTTTTCTGGCCTATCTTCTCGATCGCGTGATAAGAAGTGTCGTTAATGGTAGACGAAACTATCATAGCCATATTAGTTGAGACTTCAGTAGATGGAATTAGTTGTGTTTTTGTAGCAATGCAGTGAGTTGTTTGACCTTGGCCTTAAGCTCATCCTTAAAAGCTTTATCCTTATCATATTTCTCTATGATTTCCAAGAGCAGTGTGTACATCTTGTTTAGCTCCTTCGTGAGTGGCTTTTCCTAGTGAAAATCTAGAAATCTGATAATCTGTAGCTGTAATTATTTCCTTAGTTTTTCCCTCAACGAGAGTAGCAACCTCTACAACTCATTCCCTAGATGGATTTATTGTTAGGATAGAAACAATCTTTGGCCTCTTGGCCTGTCTTTTTGGTGTATGCTCCAATATACTTAGATATATTACATCCCCAGAGGAACTTTCTTCTTTTGCTTTGGAGTCTACCGAAACAACCATTCTAGAATGGTTGATGCGTTGATGAGGATAGAATAGTAGATCCAATACCTGAAACATTAGTCACAACAAGAGTACCAACAACATTAGTTGGCATTTGAATGGTAGTGGTAGTAATGGATGGGGTGGATGTGAGGACTGCCATAAGAGTGGATATAATGATATTAGGAGATGAGACAAAAGGAAATGGAAGTGTTAGGGAAGTGAAGTAGAAATGGGTGACCCAATAGTTTCCCAGCTGAGAGAACTAGAAGGGATGAGAATACTTGGGCCATGGAAGGAGATGGAAAAGAAGAAATGATCGTAGAAGTGGAAGGAACTGATGTAGGAAGTGACAATGGAAGAGGAAAAAGAGATGATGGGTCTTGTAGGACACTTAGAGAATCATTGAATTCAACTACTTATGTCACGAGTGATGTAGGAGACATGGCTTTGGAAATAGGAGCCTTGGAGAGAGATGAGCTCCCAACAATAAATGAAATCTTTTTGGAACTGTATGGGCCTTTTGAATTGACCTTTTCCCCTTTTGGGTGTTGATTGGCTCATGGTTGATGGGGTTTCTATATTTGTAGGTTGTTCTAACCCCTTGGGTGAGATTCCCAAGGTAACCAACCAACTGTAGGTTTCTCGTAGAATGGGCCCCGCCCTCTCCTTTGTATTGCAACATTATTCCACATACCAATCAATCCATGGCAATGGTTGATTGGCAATATTATTATTTTTATATGTTACATCCAAAACCTCATCATCATCTTGCAACTCCTTTGGAACCTCGGCTATACCAAACTATCAAACTTCATCCAAGGTTAACCTCTCGTAATCCCTTTGTCAGATGATATATTCATCCCGACAATGAATCCGATGTCTTCTAACTGGGGCACATGGGAATTGGACCAACCTGTTTCACTGAATTTACCCCAATAGTCAAAATTGGTCCGTGGATGGAAAGTCCGCAAGGTTACCTCTGTCATTTCTGCATCTACATTCTTAGCCTTGTAAATATTTGGGCAAGTGTATCTGTTAATTGAAATAGGGAATTGCATTCCCACTTTGTGTCATTTATTCTGGATCTTGTGGTAATCTAGCAATTGCCAAACCAATTCTAACAAGACCCACTTGTTAGTGGGACATCTTGGTAGCTTGTTGGGAGCACCTACGAAGTCGAGGGATCCGAATGTAGGTAAATGTGGGGAACTGTAGGTAGATATCTCCCCATTCACGCACTTCCTTAAAGGCTTTGTCAGAAATCCTTTGATTATACAACTCCTTATCGAAATGATAGAGAATAACCGCAAAGAAAGCATCGTTAATTTGTGAAAGTGCCTTTTTCTCTCATCCAACTGAAATGAGGATAGAAATCATAGATTTGGGAGGTGCTTCAAATACCCTTAGTATTCAACCCGGTGAAGTCTCCCATAGTAGCTACGACATAGACCAAAAAAGATGTCATGTAGAAACTCTTTGAGGAAAACACTTTACTCAACTGATAGCAAATGGAGCTACTGATATGCTCCCCCATCTGATAAATTATTTATTCTTCTTGATGGTAGTGATATATAAGAACATCCACTCTTGAAATTCCTTTACGAAGGGAAACCTAAGAATTTGCTTAGTAGCACGATAATGTCATTGACCTCCTGAATGAAGTCGACCGATACATGGTCTTTGGCAATTTGGCAACACTCTTGGCCAGATAAGTTTTCAACATGACCCTCGTGCACAACTCCGCTTCTTTGTCCCAATGTTCTACCGCTGACTCTGGTGAAATTGTCGCGTAGTCCTTGACTTCGGGAGTTTGAGAAAATCCTCGAAGAAATCTGGATCCAAGCGGATTACAACCTTGCCATCGGCATCCTTAACTACCATGGATTCTTCATTGAAGTGGGTTGTGGTAGCTAGAACAAACTCTGGGCAATGCATGGATGAGGGAAACCGACATAAGAGCAAGTCCACTGTCATATATGGCTTGCATCCAGGATTTCTTATTTGGGGCCTTCACCCTTTCCCGAAGTTTGGAAAATCAATTTGTCTCGAGATCGGTGTCTCCTATATTTCCCAAGTTTGAAGACAAGCAAGAGTGAGGAGCAACTCCAAGGAACAAATATTTCATCTTTTCTTTGCCCTTGGATGTAGAAGTAGACATCAGGTTCTGAATTCTGAAATTTGATGACTTTTTGAATGCTGAAGAAGAGAAGTCCGAAAACCCAAAAATCCTTAAGCTCGAAAACTTGAAAATGAGAGTTTGAAGCAAGAGGATTCTAAACATCTAAAGAGAAAAGCTCCAAAGTTAAAACCCTTACACCTCCAAAACCCAAATTGGAGAAGTCTGAATTCCTGAAAATGAGTGTTCCGAAGTTCAAATGATAGGTTTGAAAACCTAAAAGACTGCAATCTCCAAAAACCTAAAAATGAGAGTTCTGAAGTGGAGACAAGCACGATTCCCAAAACCAAGAAACTCCGATAGTCAAAACCTCAAACCCTGAAAAGCAAATCCTCCGAACTCGAAAAATGAGAAGTGCCGAAGGAGTAGATTTTGAATGCTTAGGAAGATGAGGACTGTGATGAGATCCTTCCTAAATGCCTATAAAAATGAGATCACGGAACCATTAGGATCAAAAATATAGTAAAAAGGGACATGGTGGGCAATGAGATCTTCATCTTCCAAGGCATACAGAGGGGGACAAAAGAAAAATGAACAAGGAAGAAACAAAACAAAAGATCTTAAACAAAAAGAAAATAACCAAAATAAAATACCTCGAGAATGATGTCAAAAAGTACAAAATATAGTAAAAACCCAGATCGTCAGAGCAAGTGTCAGGTGAAAATGACAGTGAAAATGTGAGTTTAAATAGAAAAACCTGACATTAATGGCCAAATTTCGATCCATACAAAAGTAGGTAAGAAATTAAATGCGTGAAGGACTCTGAAAGTCTGAAACTCGAAATTTTGAAATTTCAGAATTTTAGGGTTCGGACTTCGGAGATCAGGAGATGAAAATCGTGAAATGGCCGGAAGAGTTCCAAAACCCAAAAGCCCAAAAGTCTGAAATTTCAGACTTCGAAAGTCCGAAAGTAAAAAACCTCAAAATGGTCAGGAGAGTTCCAAAACCCTGAAATTCTGAAATTTTAGACTTTCAGACTTTCGGAAGTCTGAAAGTAATTTTTGAAAAGATGCGACCTAGAGTTCTGAAACCCAAAAGCTTGAAAGTCTAAAATTTCAGCCTTTTGGACTTTCAGACTTTGGAAGTTCGAAAAGAATTTTCTAAAAACTGTGACTTGGAACTCTAAAACTTGAAAGCTCGAAAGTCTGAAATTTCAGACTTTTGGGGTTTCGGACTTCAGAACTCCGAGTTCAAAAATTGATAATTGCCAAAGAAAACTCTGAACTTTGAAAACCGAAAGTCTGAAATTCCGGACTTTCGAGGTTTCAGACTTCAAAACTTGAAAAACACAATTTCAATTCCATGCCAATAAACTCGAAAGGAAAATCCCTAAAGTTTGAAGTTTCAATTTTTTTTTCGGATTCGGGACTTGAAGAACTTCCAAGTTGAAGAAAACTCCCGTGTGAAGATTTTGATTGATCTTGACATTTGTTTCTCAAGGTAGATTAAAATGGTAACAATATGTAATCTAGTTTATGGTGCATTATATCTCTTTGATCATATGTGATGATGCATATTTTATTCCTCCCTTTTCCAAACCCTTACAAAGAATGCTTGATAAGAAAACACCTTAAAATGGGGTTAACATTTTGAGTTAGATTGATCTCAAAGATACCCCCATGCCGGGTGAACAATGTCTACAAACCATTACTCGATGAGGGCTTAAACCATGTGTATTTATCCCATTTTATGTAAGTGTGGAAATATTCAAACTTATGTGTAATATATATGTGATCCTTTCTTTAGATTTTGAATCTTGACACCATGAAACTTTGACCTATTTATATTCAAATTTGGATCAATGCACCGATCCAATGCTACTTTCAAGATTTTAGATGTCTATATGCATGATTTTTAATGATCTTCAAGATGTGTGAGAGTACCTTAGGTGTTAGGGGGTGCTAAAAGAGACCAAAGAGGCGAGGAATGACATTAGGGTTATTTTTATATATTAACAACTCTTTGTTAATTCCACATTATGGATGACCAATGAAACATGTCTATCCCAAATTAGTAAAGATTCCCACATTCAAAACATAGTCATTGCCCACTCATGAACATTTCTAGAAGAAGAAAATAATGTTTTATTTTGACAATAATATCTAGAGTCCATGAGAACATGAGTATATGAATTGGATAATGTCTACTTACAATTTCTAAAGAGTTCCTATATATATACCGAGACGATCTTGAATAAGTATGATTGAATAATGAATTTAACTAAGACAATAGGGTGGTAAAATGATAGAAGAAAAGGGTGTTAAGGGTCAAATATATGTTAATTAGTTAGGTGCGTAAAATTGATATTGCTAAATGCAAATGACCAAATTTAGGTTTCCATAGCTATGATATTTTCCCAAAGACCATCCCATATTACATTACTATGACATACCAAGATCTTCGGTTGGGGCATATTTTTATACCTTATTTTTCACTTAATAATGGCTTTTATTTTTGTAGATTGCTACCATAGTAATCCCCTTACTATATGCTTGAAGGGGGTGCACCAGAAAGGGTTGGGGTTGGATTGTGGCACCTCGTGAGATATTTTGTGACACTTTCCATTCCTACCACCACCATATTATCACACTACATTTTTACTACTTCCTCATGTCAAATTTAGATCACATTACTCTATGCTTCAAATGTATTCCATCACCCTTCCTTCCTTCCTCTTCCTTTTTACCTTTTGTTGGATTATTTTTGGTGACATCATCATCTTGGTGAATGACATCTTGTATAAACATTGACAACCAACTTTATCGAATTAACTAATGGTATTGGCTAAGTGAGAATCCTAACTTTAAGTTGTCCCCTAATTATAGGTGTCATTATTGTCATTTCTTAGTATTCACCATTAAATAATCTACTTTTAATTTTATCACATATATTCCCTTGAATGTTTAAGAGGTTTTAGGGTTCAATGGAGCTTACACTTGGGGATCATCATTAGAGCAAGCAAGTTATTAGGACCATCAAGAGTATGAGTTGAGCTAGTGAGGTCTACCTTAGTCTTGAGAATACAAACTTTGGGGTACTTAGGTCTTATTCCTATCTTTCATGAAATACACTTGTAAAAACTCTCACAAGGTGCTAGAAACCAAGGAGGTGGATTAATTCACCAATACTAATCACTCATAGGTAAATATATCTAACCCTAAACTCTTTCCTTTATGTTAGTTTGATTGATTATTCAAATGTATTATGTTTTGGACTACGTTGATGTAGCATATCTTCATCATTTATAGTTTATTTCCTTTGTAGTACATGCTTACAACCAAATGAAATTACAACAATTAGTTTAGGATTAGCTCTTACTTACTATTGTAGCTTAGTTTGTTACCCTTAGGACTTTAGTTTGAGTCTACATCTCTTTGGGTGCAGACAATACCTTTTAAATTTACTTACAAACCACCATACTCATGCCCCTTTAGCTATATCTTGATTATGAGTTGGCTCTAGTGCATGCTCTACTTATATCTTATTTTATAGATATGGTATCATCATATTAACCATCTTAGATTACATATACCTTTTACCATTTTTAATGGGTAGTGACCTTTTACACCATTCATAAATGGTAGCCCCTAGGAAGAAATGGTTGTTTTCACTCTTTTGGGTCGCTCCACCCTCGGTTGAGTTTTTTTGCCTCTTTTGGTTGAATTTCTCACCTTTTTGGTGTAGGGTTTCATGCCCATTTAGTCCTAATTTGAATTCAAGAAGTCTATAAGGATATTGGTGCATTAGTACATTTAAAAACCAATATGGAAAATCATATCTACACAAGACAAGAGGAATTTGCCACATTGAGTTATTCCCTTTGTAATAAAGTGATACTAAATAACATAACTTATTCCGTTTCTAAAGCATACCCATACCAAATTAGGTTAAACATTTATGGACTCATTTTAGATGATCAATTGTTATGTGTATGCAAACATAAGGGTGGGCACCTATGATTATTTATTGACTTAGCATGAATATTTAATATAAGTTCGTTCAATGTTTAAAAAGGGGGTTCATATTAATTTAGAGGGATCACCTATACCCCCTTTAACATCCTTTGTTTTTATGGGTTTGGCAAGGAGATGGGCATGGATTGGGGTTTATACAAAGGATATTGATTTTCCATCGATTCACAAATGATTCAGGCATCCTCAGACATGCTTTCACACATTAGGGCACATTGAGCCTAGTCGCCAAGTCGATTTCATTTTGTATGTACAAAGCCATATTTGACAAAAGTCAACCCTTTACATAACGTGTACAAATGCTTAATAGCTTGTGGAAATTGTCACAGGTGGTTTCACTCTCTGATTTTTCCGGGAGTCATTTGTGTTGACATATAGACCTATTTTCTCATTTTTCTTATAACCGTCACTCATAGAATTATGTAAAAATGGGCATTACCATATAAACCCTAAACTCTTCCTAGCACTTTATTAAAGTTCTATTATTTTACATTATTCCAACCATCTTTTATTTCTATGTTCTAGCTTATCGTCCTTTACTACATGCAATTAAGTCTAATTTATTAAGTTATTTCTTGATACTTAATTGCACAACCTTATTTATGTTAGTTTAGTGTACTTGTTAGCTAAAACCACTGTCCACAACTAAAATGGCTTTTCAAAGTGAGTATGAACATTACATTAGAATATGTGTACCTTATAAATATATAGCTAAACTTGAATAAAGACTATAGTAACATTAAAACCTTTTAATACTCATTGCATAATAGTTAGAAATTTGTGAAAACTTATTGTATCTCGACCTTATAAACTTATTTATGTTGTCCTCTTTCCTTTTTATATGCGAGTTAACTTCTCTTATCCTTTAACTTTTAAAACCCATTTTGGATTGTGAAATATTGGGCATTAGAGATATCGATTTCTTGATTGTGCACATTGTCCCACATATGAGGTCTATCTCTTAATGATAACTTGTAGTCCATCAAGACCACCTACTTTAGAATATCTTTCTTAAGTGGTAATCATTATGTTGATGTTTATAATGATAGAAAGGGGGAGCGGGAGGAGATATGTAATCTTATGAGATGTGAAAAGAAATGGCCACTTTTAATTTTGATGTCCATTTGACCATAAAATTGTGATTGAGTAATTGAGATAACTTGGGTATATGGTGTGATTTGGAGCCCATTTGTTAACCATACAAAGATTTTTTTGAGGCTAACTAAAAGTAGATTGAGATCATATGTCAATACTCATAATTTTTTTACATAAAAATCACTAGAGTTGGTCAATGTGAAAACCTTGAGTGTACCAAATTATGCAACTACTCCAAGATAGGTTCTTTGAAAGTGATACATCTCGCCATTTTCCATTAAAATATGGGAGCTACTAAATATAATGGCAAACTTTCAATAAAAAGATTGATGCCATATATATTGAGGCTAGGACCAAACTCAAAACCCATAGACTTTGCCAATTTATGCACCCCATAAGAACATTACGTATACTATTCACAAGACGAATTATATTTTATTTAAAAATAATGGACTAATTTGTGCATAACTAATAAATATTATATTGAAATTAATTATAAAGAAGAGGTCTCATGAGCATCCCAAAGCTGTATAATATCCTTCTCAAGTCACCTTAAGTAAGTATTTTTTTTTTTGATGCTACACGAGTTAATGACCCAATGACTTGGCACACTTCTTGGTGTGCTAATGCAGGGCGAGTCCTCCCAACCGGCTATGTAAATGCAAGGGTAACCGGTCCTCATCGAGACCTAGGGGATTAGACCTGGTGGGTGTAAGTCAATATTACTAACAACAATATTGAAGCCAACATAACCCTAGTTCATCATAAAGGATGGCCATGGTGAGGGGCATATTTCGCCTCTACCATTTCAATTCGTTTACTAATAGCTTCCATTCAAAAAAATAAATTTCATAAATTAAATACACACTTATTTCAAATCAATTTACATACATTTAGTTTATAACTTAAATAATATATGAACAAATTTCATTCACGATTTAAATTTTTTATTTAGATGTTTGGATGATTAATCTACGTTCGACAAATTTTAAAAATTATTCAATATTTGGAGTTCAAGTGCAAAAGCGTAGAGCAATGCGTCATAGAATATTTATTGGCACGACTTTGATACTGGCTACATAGTTATTTTTCGTCGAATTTGGAACACATTTATAAAGTATGAACCTAAATTTTCCACAAATTTATGAAATTCTTCAAAATTTATTATCGAGATGATACTGGCGTTTCCTTTAGGCTAAATTGACCTGCAGGACATTTATTTTGGTGCATATATTTCATGTGAAGGTTGCAAAGGACATAAATCTTGGGTGGGGTTGCTGACAATAATATTGAAGCCAGCGAAACCCTGGTTGGCAGCAGGCGAAGGATGGCGATGGCAGGGGGCGTATTTCGGCTTTGCCATTCCAATTTGCCTGCCAATAACTTCCATTCAACAAAAATATCGTAAGTTAAATACACACTTATTTCGAATTAAATTATGGATAATTATTTTACAACTTAAATATATATTAAGAAATTCTATTCGCGATTTTAGCTCGGGACTAGGCACGCACCTGAATATTTGTTGATGCTATAAATTATAATCAAATTCTCAATACTATTCCAGAAGTTAAATAAAATAAATGCAATAAATTACATCATAAGAATAATTAAATAAAAATGTAATAATATAATTGATGCAATTGAGAACAAAATTACTGCAACATCAAATGTAAGAGGCTAGAGCAGTTGGGGGATCACTCAACTTTATGTTCATCCCACTGAGACGAATGACGATCAGAAGATCTGATGTTGATTTAAAAGGAACTTTAGGCTTTGGAGTTTGGAGAAAGATCTGATGCAAGCTCCTGTTGAATTTTGAAATCTTCCTCCCTCTGGCGGTCCAACTGAAGTCTGAAATTTAAATTATTCCTGTCTATTTAGTATACGGCACTGGGCAGTGTAATTTGTAAAGACTAAACTTGTTACTTAAAGAGTTCTGAGTTGAGTTAGAGTAATAAGTATAAAGCATGTGATTGTTGTATGATTAAATGGAAAATTGGCAATGAATTATGACAGCCAGGCTCTAGCAGGCTGTAGATGGTAGACCTTACCAAGTTACCAGATCTAGTTTTAATACCTGATAAACTCTACAGACTACAAAACTACACAATAGAACACATACTGGAAAGATTTCACATTACATCCTATAAGAATCGCAATGTTCTTAATTGCAACCACTATTGTTGATTGTTGCCACTCGATCTCGAACAACATAGGAAACTGCCACTGCCACTAGAAGCTTCCTTTGACTTTAGCCGGTTTTGCGTAGAATGGAAATGGAACATTGGTGTCATGTTCCCCCACAATGTGAAATTTCCACTTATTCATCAAACAGGAACACTGAAAAGCGAATTGTATCATATTGCATACTAATGTCTGGATCTTGTTTGTCATGTCCCTTTTTTGAGCTAATCCCAATTGAAGACCTTCGCCCATTTTCCTTCCTCAATGTCATCATGTGCTTCATTTCATGTTCATTTCTTAATTGGCATTGTAATTGTTGGTGAGCCTAGCGCCCAACAATAAATTAGAAATAAAAAGCTATTGGTGAGCATGTAGGCTCCAAAATACCAATTAGAAATTAGAAAGTACTTTTCTTAAGAGGTCGGCCATCATTTACATTATAAGCCCCCTTATGGTTATAAAAGGGAGGTCGCTTGGCCATTAGAGGATTATGTTATGTGGATTTCTCATTTTTGGTAAAGGATTGCTTGTTAAGCATCTTTTCTCTCTCTCAAGGACGAAAACCCTTGATTGAGGCACTCCCAAGGACGAAAACCCTTGTGGAGAAGTGGTGTGGACGAAACCCCACACTACCCTTTTGGTGGATTTCTCTTCTATTGCTGGTTATAACAGATTTCTGCCCTAAGCGACTTGCTTGGAGGTGTGTTTTCAAGGATATTGTTGGTTTTTATGTGATCTCTTTGCATGGTTGGACTCCCTATGATTTATAAAGGTGAAATCTTCCATTTTATCAATTGTTTGGTGCAAATTATATTTTATTTCAAGAGGGCGACCTATATTGAGGTGGTGTTTTGGTATGTGTGGTGACATTTTGGCAAATCTGAAATTATCATCTTATTCTCTATATTTCATAAGGCCAATATCTCAAGTTTCATGATTTTTGGTGCTTTCTAAGTTGAGTTATGAATTTTAAAAAAAATAACATTTAGACAAGGGTTTGTGAAATTCATATCTCCATATCTAGGGCATTAAAAATCAGATTTCTTGCACTACATGATTGTTGAGGTTATATCATAATTTTAGAAATTCAAGTGAAGCTAATTGAAGGGTTTTGAAGGCTCAAAAGTGGGGTTGAAACCCCAAATCAAGGTTGCTGCCCTAGAACAAGGTTTAATTTGCAAATTTGCAGGGTTATAACAGCAGCTCTGTAAATCTGATTTGAGAGCTTTTGGCCATTTCTTGAGGTCCCCAAAAAGGGACATTACAGTGGTATCAAAGCTCTTTCCTCCAGCTTGTGAAGCAGACTGGAGGACGAGGGAAAGAAGAAGCATGGAAAAAGGAAAAATTGGAGAGGATCATGAAGAACCAAGAAGGAATAATGGATGTATTGGATAGGCTCTCCCTAGCTATCCAAAACATGCAAGGAGGTGGTTCGGCCAAGGAAGAAGATTCACACAATTCCCGTGAATCAAAGAAGGTGAAAATTCCTTTTGCAAGGCCCTACAAACCCCAGTTCATGGACAAGGAGGCAGTCGCTCCACATGGGAGCCCTAGACAAGCTCATGGCTACATCACATTGCTTGAAGAATACTGAGAAATGCCGGAGGAGTTTCGGGAGGCAATGTCTCTCACGGATTTCATCAAGATTGAGGACAAAAGAAGGACATTATTGGCAAAGAACCCTAGCGCCAAAAGAAGAAGTACAATATGCCAAGAAGATGAATGTTTCAGCCCTAGGGAGGAGAGGTCCTTCCATCGGGATGATGAAGTTAAGGAGCATGCCATCCAAGGTAAAAACCCTTTTGTGCTTAATGATGAATTGATGACACCTAGTGGTTGCAATGAACTAACAATTGTCAATGAAGAACCCTTGATAGAAAAAGATATACTTTTGAAGGAACCAAATGTTGATATTAGACAGGAAAAGAAATTCATATATGCAAGCAAGGAGGATGTAATGGAAACTCAAAGAAAGTGTGAGGAGTGGCAAAGAAGAGCTAGGGCTGCTAGATTGATAGCCGCTCAAGGGAAACAACACTTACAAGAGTATAGGCAAAGAGCTCTTCATTATTGACAAGGAAAAGGAAGCAACCATGAAGCATGAGGCAAAGGAAAAAGAAGGGTTTGATGAAAAGAAGAAATTTGGAGTTGAAGTCAAATTTCAAGGTGAAATTAATGATTTTCAGCTTGCTGGTCAGTCCCAAACAACCACCACCAAGGAGCCAATCAATGAAGATATCAACAAGGAACAATCCCCATTTTGTCATCATCCAAAGAAAGGTAAAAATCCCTTGTTATTCTATGCTAATTTATTGGATTCTAATGGTTACACAGGGCAGTCACACGATGGAATCAAATCAGATTTAATAAGGGCCTATGAGGATGATGTTATGCATGAGATAAGGGCTCCATCGGGTTATTTTCTGAGTGTTGTTCCTAACTCAGAAATTCTGAGTCAAGAAAGCATCAAAGGCAGCCCATGGTATGAAGAAATCTCCGTCTTATTGCTTGCTGATTTGACACTGCTGATATGTTACCCTCACACACAGCTGGTTGGAGAAGGTGATCAGATTTTATGCTTGTTATGTCCTCTTATATCACCGCTGATTGGGCATCCTTATGCACCTCATACTCCACGAAATAATGAGGTAAGAAGTGTCTCTTGTTGTATGGATTCTTGGCCTCAAATTCAAAATTGTTTCCGCATAAGAAATATAGGTGCTATGATGTTTACTAAAAAAAGAAGAATGTCTGATTTCAAAATCAGTATGGAGGGAAATTTTATCATGACATGTGTGGGGCATCAAAGGCATGATGATAGTTCTGATTTTCTGTTTCATATGTGGTTAACCCATGGTTCCATGAATATGGAAGAACTAGAAAAATGTGGTGGAAGAGCAACACCCTTTCTTCAATGTATGGCACACCTACTTCTCATCCATTCAGGGTGAAGGGTTTTCTTTATAACCAAGGGGTCACTAGGCTTGTTGAGTGGCACTACCATACCTTGCACAAAGAAATTGGGACAGCTATCACTTCTCCTAGGAAAAGATGAGGTATGTGATGAATTCTTTGTGATTAAGTTAGTTGATGATGAAGTAGTTCTTGGAATTCAATGGCTGCAATCTTTGAGGGAATTCACCCTCAATTGTCATGATAGAGAACTGAAATTCTATGACAAAGACAAAGAAATCAGAATTCAAGGTATTAAGGATGAAGGGAGTACATTGGAAATGCTTGGAATTCACATTGTGGTTTGCTTTCTATCATAACAGCTGATTGGAAAATATTGTTACAGCTGAGTATGTCAAAAATCAGCTTGCTAGTAACATCATGGAAGAAGTTTGCATGAAGGAACAACATAGGATAGATGTTTTGGGACAGCAAGTAAGGCACTTGCAATCAGGAAATCTTCCACATCAAAGGTTACTCACACTTGCCACCAAGTGGATTTTGATCACACATGAAGTGGTGTTCTTCTTCTAGCAACATGGACAAGGTAAGGGTAACTCTCATAAGATGTTTTTTGGCCACTTCACTTCTGAACTTGCAATGCTACAACCAAGATGAGGTGTTTCTCCCAATTTTGTTTGTTGGGTTGTGGATATCTTCTTTGGGAAGCAATAGAGGGCAGATTTGAAGACATTCTTTTTATGCAAAATGATGGGTAAGAGGGTTCATTCATATTTGGTGTTATTTGGGACAAAATTCGGGCATGGTATGGCTGTTATATTTACATACCAGCTCTCATGAGTTATGATTCGAGTCAAATTTTGAAAAGATTGGTTTGGGGCAGCTTGGAAGCATCTTTTGGAGGCCAAGGTAATCATCATGACAGCTGTTATATCTTTGTTTTATACGTTGTCCGCATTAATTCCAGCTCTCTACCCATTCTTTTGACAATGAAGGAGGAGTACCCAGCCATGAGGATGAAGGGTTTGCAGTCTATTATCATTGATGATGTGTTTCCAGCTGTTATAAGAAAGATCCCAGCCCCTATCCTTCTGATTTTAGGGAACAAAATACATGATTACAGCTGTGTTTGGGACACAGGAGGGAAATTGGGAACACCCAATGTTGGATGGTAATTATGAGGCCTTGGCAAGCAAAGAAGAAGAGCTGGTCATCATAGCCACAAAGCAAGAATGGATGAAGAAGGGGACACACTTTTTCTTTAATGAGTTTGCTTCATGTGCAGGTACATCAAAGGAGGAGCAGCTGAGATTTATTTGGGATCCAGAACTTGCAATTGCTTGGGGACAAGCAATTTCGAGAGGGGAGGACTGTCATGTCCCTTTTTTGAGCTAATTCCAATTGAAGACCTTGGCCCATTTCCTTCCTCATGGGTCCAAGCGAACAAGCTAGAGGAAGCTAGCAATGTCATCATGTGCTTCATTTCATGTTCATTTTTAATTGGCATTGTAATTGTTGGTGAGCCTAGCGCCCAACAATAAATTAGAAATAAAAAAGCTATTGGTGAGCATGTAGGCTCCAAAAATACCAATTAGAAATTAGAAAGTACTTTTCTTAAGAGGTCGGCCATCATTTACATTATAAGCCCCCTTATGGTTATAAAAGGGAGGTCGCTTGGCCATTAGAGGATTATGTTATGTGGATTTCTCATTTTTGGTAAAGGATTGCTTGTTAAGCATCTTTTCCTCTCTCTCAAGGACGAAAACCCTTGATTGAGGCACTCCCAAGGAACAAAAACCCTTGTGGAGAAGTGGTGTGGACGAAACCCCACACTACCCTTTGGTGGATTTCTCTCTATTGCTGGTTATAACAGATTTCTGCCCTAAGCGACTTGCTTGGAGGTGTGTTTTCAAGGATATTGTTGGTTTTATGTGATCTCTTTGCATGGTTGGACTCCCTATGATTTATAAAGGTGAAATCTTCCATTTTATCAATTGTTTGGTGCAAATTATATTTTATTTCAAGTGGGGCGACCTATATTGAGGTGGTGTTTTGGTATGTGCGGTGACATTTTGGCAAATCTGAAATTATCATCTTATTCTCTATATTTCATAAGGCCAATATCTCAAGTTTCATGATTTTTGGTGCTTTCTAAGTTGAGTTATGAATTTTTAAAAATAACACTGCAGACAAGGGTTTCGTGAAATTCATATCTCCATATCTAGGGCATTAAAAATCAGATTTCTTGCACTACATGATTAGCTTTTGGCCATTTCCCGAGGTCCCCCAAAAATGGACATTACATTGCTGCACATGATCACCATTGCTAGTGAACGATCATCTTCCAACGAAGTATGAAAGTCAGAGGATCTCTGCAGTCATTTGCTTTCCTATACAATTGTTTTTTTAGTATCCACATACCACTCAAAAAGCTGAAAAACTGAAATGAAGCACAACTGAAAATCAAATACTCACACCACAAAAATGTCACCACAATTGATATGCGGCCCCGTCGTTGGTGACTGACGAGAGGACGATGATTGACCTCTAGCCTCCCGTGCCTCTATCCTCCGGTGTGAAGTGCTAACTCAATTTGATTTAGTTTTGAGGCTCTTCATGTATTCACGTCTTTGTCAAGCATCGACTTTTTGTAGTCGTGCTTTCTTTGGTTCAAAGTGTCCGCCTCATATCTTGCTTCTTTATTTTTTCGAATTTTGTCTTACTGGCCCTTTATGTTTTGGATGTAGTGTTCCGGTGAAAATGCGTCCGCGAGGCAATTTTTTGTTTCGAACTTTTGATGATGACCCATAATCAACTTTCGACGATGAATATCTCAAAACTTGGTGATGGTTTGACTCTAACAATTATATACAAGAACAACAATAACAAATTTGACGATTTAGACTTTAGACTCTTTAATGGACACAAAAATAACTATTTTGACATATACATATGATGACACTTTACGATAAACACGATAATGGTGATATATAAGACTTTTACCACTTTTGAAGGTGCAAAATTTTATTTAAATGCCTAGACTCACTATTGACAAATAATAATCACAAGTTATAACATTATATAACTCGGACTTACTTTATGTGACTCACTATTTTTCAATTGACTCAAACCATTAAACTAAAACAAATAAATGAATAATTACAAGCTTCCACTTAACAAATAACAAAGAAGTAGATGCTGGCAGAATACTACACATTCCAAACAAAGTGACGAAGGGAAAGCAATATAACCGATGAGTTTGTCGGCTATGCAAATGTTGAACTGGCATCCAAGGTGGAATTTCCCATGGTGAATGCAATAAAATATTAAAAAACTGACGCATATATGACATACAAGACTTGTATGTCGTTGAGACTTGCCAATATTTGACTGAGCTGGAGATGTTGAGATCAGTCGAATATGAAACTGCGCCTTTTTTATTTGAATAGCTGCAACTTTAGATGTTAGATGTCTCCATATGAGTGTGCAAACAATTGTTGTAAGTTTCCAGTATTTGATTCTTGTGACTTATGCCAATCAGTTAAACTGATAAATTCACACCAAAAACATGAATTCGGATGCATGCAGATTTGCACAACTCATGAATGACATTTAGTTCCACACTTTTCCTCTTAAGAGCCAAGACACACGTGCAGTCCAAACTATCGCCTTTACACAAGCAGATGTGGAGGGCTTTGTTTAGATCTATTTGATAAAGTAGAGTACTCACAGATTTCAAGTATCTTATTCATGCATGTGTAGCCTGTTAACTAGACAGAAGCTTCAAATCTACACAAAGAAGGATTGAAAGACGTTGAAGGAGATTGGGTCTAATCGAAACTGAAACAAATCTGAACCAAGCTTAGTTTTTAAGCCTTTAGAGTGCAGTCCAAAATGGCTATGAGGGTCATGACAATACACAGCTGAAACCAACGCAATGTAAAACCGTGGGCCAATGTATAAGATTAAAGAAAAATGTCACATAGAATCTCATAATGCAGTACAGTTTGAACACAACAATTTGATGGTGTTGCCTCCTCTCAAGCTATTCTTCCATCGCAGGCTTGAGATATAGAATGATCTGATACCAAATGTGAGGTATGAGCAAAGTCGCACAAAAATGAATACACAAATAATAATTTCACTATATAATATTCATACTCCATTAGATAGTTATATAAGAAATATGTTTCCTATACACGGGATAGCGAGATCCCTATAATATCTCACCTACTAACAAACCAACTAACTACTAACAACTACATGATAATAATTACTCACGTCATTATTATTTACCCATACATATGTGGAGCACTAACTTATATTTCCTAACAAAATAGACGGTGCCATTGAGTTCGAATCGTGCCAAAACCCTAGGGTCAATAGTAAACTCGAGTTTGTTGTGAAGAAGCGGTCGAATCTAGTCTTTTTGGGTTTTTGTGGGCATCTTTGGGCTATTTGGTGGAATTCCGTACCACGCCCTGTAATGTCCCTTTTAGGGGGACTCGGGAAATGACCAAGGAGCTAAGATGTATAACTTAAAAATCAGATTAGTGAGCTGTTGTAGATGACTGATATCAGCTCTACAACCTGCAAATTATGCCCTTCCTAGGGCAGCGACCTCCTTGGAAAAGTTAAACCCTTCAAAGGTGGGTTAAACCTTGTTAACACACTTCGATTCTTATGCCAAAAATATTAAAAAACCCTCAACAAACACAATCTAAAAATCATAATTGAGCTTGAAAATAATTAATTTTGGAAACCCTTAACCAACGAACTTCAACAAGCTTGGAAAATAGTAAATCACCTCCAAAATTCATGAAACTTGACATCTTGGCTTTTAAAAATATGGAGAATAAGATAATAAATTCAGATTGATCAAATTATCATCAAGTACATACTAAATAGTTCTCCCAAGTGGGTCACTCCACTTCAAATAAATAGATTATTGATCCAAAAGAGATAAATCATGCAAGAAAATGATTATTTATTACTCTCTAAATTAGATTAAATACATAAATCCTTGTGGGAGGGTTTTTGTCTTCCACAAGCCCTCAATCAAAAGTTTTCGTCCTTGAGAGAGTCCTCAATCAAGGGTTTTCATCCTTGAGAAAGGTAGGAAAGGTGTTTCACAAGCAAACCTTTAACAAGATATGAAAATTCACCAAATGGTCACTAATGGCGAAACGACCTCCTTTTATAACCATAAGCGAGTGCTTTTACAATGCAAAAATGATGGCCGACCCCTTAAGAAAAAGTAATTTTAAATATCTAATTAGTATTTGGAGCGTACATGCTCATAATATTTTTATTTCCTAACTAATTAAGTTCTTCTATGAGTGCTAGGCTTCCCAATATTATACATGATAATAATAAAAAAACTACCTAAACAACAATAAAAATGTAATCCAAATCTTCCCTTTGCTTTCGCCTTAGATCCATGGGGAGAAGAATGGGTTAAGGTCTTCAAAAGGATCAACCTTCAAAAAGGGACATGATAGTCCCCCTTCCCAAGATTGCTTGTCTCAAGCAATTGCAAGTACCGGATCCCAAATAAATCTCAATTGCTCCTTATTTCCTGTTCCTTCTTGCGTAGTGTCCTCTCCATGAGCTCTACTCATGCCAAAATATCTCATATCCACAAGCATAGAAGTGGCTGAAGTATAGCCGTGACTGCGGAAAACGAAAGTGGAGTTCCATTGGGCTCTTGCTTTCCTTCTTCTCCTTCTAGATATTTTCCAAATTTGAGTCCATTCGCAGCTGTGTATGTTTGTTTGTGACTGGACCAGCTCTTTAGAATTTATCTGATAATGATAAAACTGACCTTCCTTGGTTTGGGAAGGTGACCAGCTCCATGTAGGGCCTCCTAACAGTGCAATGAACTCAATTAGCCTCTCTGTTAGATGGAAAAAAGATCTCAGTTGTACCCTTCCCTTCCAACCTGAACCTACACATGAAACAAACTTATTAAGGGAAACCACAATACTTATTACTCTCCTTTCATGCCACATTGGTGAATGGAATGGCTCTCTTTTGTCTTCTTTTCTTGTGCTCAGCTGATATACCTCTCCATGATTATGAATTTGTATTTTCTTCCCTCCGATCAGATTGAAATGGGTTGGTGATGACTGCTTAGGGGCTGAGTATCCCTTCAAAAACTGGGTTTCTTCCTCTTCCAAGTGGTCAATCTTTAGCATCATCATTTTGCTACCTTTCCAACCGCTGTAGCTATGCATGTTCCCTTGTAATTGGGTAGTATTAGTGACTGAAATTAATTTTAGGAGAGCTGGGCAGACCTCTTTAGGAAAGTTGGGCTGAGTGTCTACCATCCCAACCATTGGAATTTCACCTTCAGCTGTTGCAAACATGAGTGGAAGGCTGAAAGAGTAGTATGCAATAGACACATAAATGTTGTAGTTGCTTCCTTTTTGGAAGTTCTTCTTGAGTGACAGCCTTCTATTGCTTGTGAGTAAACATATATTAACTGAGAAAACTCCCATAACAGCCCTGCATATTTTAATTTCCATTTTATACCTCCTCATGATGTTGTTTGCCAAATTCTTCCTTGCACTCTTAGCTATGATCAGTCCTTTCCGAACTGCTGGTAAGGAAATAAAATCAGTCTTTCCTTGCTCAACATGCCTACCTTTCCCATTCCTGATTCCTTGAATTCTGACCTCTTCATTCTGTAAGTGGAATTTCAACCCCCTCTTGTGAATTTTGAGGGTAGATTCCCTAAAGTTTGGAGCCATTGACCCCAAGAACAATATGTGCCTCAGTTGAACTTAAAACAAAGAAGTCGATACAAAGTTCATACCTTTCCATGGAAATAGTGAGCTGGGGTATCTTTCTTGTGCAAAGGAGAGATGTTCCATAGGCTATGGTGACCGTGTAGCCTTTGAAACCAGCCTTGGCCCCATCCTTCTTGCCAATTCTTCTTCAATAAATTGATGCGTATCGCCACTCTCTACAAGCATGGTGACCCTTTGGTCATGAAGAAGACCCTTCACTCGGATGGGTGATAAGTATGTGTGCCACACATTATAGTAAGAGCGCTGCCCTTCCACCATATTCTTTCTAGCTCTTCCATATTCATGGAACCATGGGTTAACCACATATGAAATGGAAAATCAGAATCACCATCATGCCTTTGATGCCCCAAACACATCATGATAGAATTTCCCTCCATATTGATTTTGAAATCAGATATTCCTCTTTTTGTAGAGCTCAACATAGCACCTATATTCCACATGCGGAAACAACCTTGAAATTGAGCCCAAGTATCCATATGCTCTTTACTACAAGAAGTACTTCTTACCTCATCATCCCGTGAAGTATGATGTGCATGATGATATCCAATCAGTGGTGACATAGGAGGACACAACACACATGAAATATGATTACTCTTCCTAACCAGCTGTCCATGGTGACAACAAATCTGAAATGACATATTGGCAAAAACTGAGATATCCTCATACCATGGGCTGCCCATGACATTTTTATGACTCAGAATTTCTGAGTTAGGAACAACACTCAGAAAATATTCCAATGGTACCCTTCTTTCACGGATACAATCTTCCATAATGTCATCCTCATAGGTCCTTTGTAAATCTTTCTTAGGATGATGACAAAATTGGGATTGTTCTTTGTTGATACCACCATCAATTTGCTCCTTAGTGACTGCTGTTCGGAACAGTCCAACAAGCTTACTGTCATCATGTCTATTTGGGCAAGGGGTTCCAACCATCCCTTTCTCTTCACCCTCTTGCTCATCATGCATCCTTTCAACCTTGAACTCATCACATGCTAAAATAACATCAGTTTTAACCAAACAAGGATCATTAATTACCTCATAATGTTGACTTTCCGGAACAACAATGGGTGTTAGCGCCATGGCCTTAGATCTCTTGACCACCGAATCTTCTTCCTCAACGACTCCATCTCCTTCTTTGACTGCTGCCAAGGACATCTCAGCAAGCTGAAAGTGCTGAATTTCAATTTGTAATTTGGTGTTATCTACCCACTCCCTTTTACCAAACTGAAATTTAAATTTTTCCTCTCCCTCTACTGAGACTACTGATCATATTCTTACCCTCCGTGCTATCATTGAGGAAGCATGTCACCGTTCGTCCAGAGTCTTTTGCTGCTTTGTTGACTTTCGGAAAGCCTTTGACTCTGTTCCACGGGAGGTCCTCTTCCGCCGACTTAGAGACATTGGTATTTCCGAAACCCTTCTTGTCGCCATCACTAAATATTATACTAAATACTGTTTAAGCATTTATAATTTCCCATTCTACATTTTTGTCACCATTGTCATTTCGAATCCTGCCTTGTCGGTCTGTGTGATGGTGACCACTTGTCTGTAAACATTCCTTGTCTGTCCATTGTCATTTGCCCCAAAGGTGTTTGTGTTGTTGAACAATAAAACTGGGAAAAAAACAGAAGCGGGAAAAACTAAGAGTGGGGGCTTTCTTATAGGGGAAGATACTTATTGGAATTTCTTAAAATAAGTTGAATTGCTGGAAAAACATTTCTTTTAGTGGATATAGACAGGGACTGAATCAGCTCTTGGTTTCTGAAGAGTTTAGTAGTCATATTTTATGTATATGTCTTATTTATTGAAACACATCTGATACAATGTCTCTTGGCTGTGATGGATTGATTTCTGGGGTGGTATGTTGGTTGTACTTAACATGACTCCTTATGGAATGTCTGGATGTTGGCTGAACTTTACAATTCCTCAATGTTCTCATTTGGTGTTCAGTGGGAGCCTATGGCAGTTCCAATTGGAGCTAAATATCTATTGCTACAAAGTGGCCATGAAATTCAGGGAAGTAATACTAATTTGCTGTCCTACGTAAGCTATGTAAGCCATAGTGTGTCAGATATGCAATTCTAAGCCTAAATGAACAATATATTGGTTCATATTCCGCAGGTATAGCTGTTTGGCTTATATGATCTGCAATTCTATGTATGTATATTCCGAGTGTATAGATGCTTCAGTATTGTTCGGGGCAGAACTATTAACCTGCTTTTTTTTGTCAAATACAATCTCTTAATAAGTACTTATTTAATAATCACCTCTTATCTCATTATCTGTTATTTAATTGAGAGTGATGTTCTTTTTATAACTCCCATTGGTCTCAATATGGCTAAATACAAAGAAGCTGTGTAAGGCTTTGAGAGATGGATAAGACTCCAAAATATTATTACAGGCCTGTGCCCTAGATAGACCACGGGTATTTATTAAAAACTTTCCTAGTATTTTCTCCTATTTTTGTTGCCACGTGTAAAGGATTCGGGGTATATGCTGCATCTCAGTCAAACTTAGTAGTCTTGGTTTAGCTTCCTTTCACAACAACTTAATGATGTGAACCTGTCTATGCCCTTGTTAATCTGTCTTGGAAGCAGTTTTCCTTCACATCGGTGCCATTAATGTTTAATCGATCTGACAATGGGAAGAGATCTCTAATTGTTCTGATAGGAGATTTCATAACCTTTGTCTGGTTTAGAAATCTATCGTACATCATAACACCTTTGGATTACATGGTAGGTTTACCTAGAGCATGTTTCATGGTATATATTTTATACAAATCTGATGACTCATGTTTCTTTTGGTAAGATGATAAAATTTCTTAACCATTACAACCTCACCCCACACACTTGGCCGCCCAGAGTCCCTTTATCAGAACTGGTTATATCTTATTAATGCCAGTTATTCTTACAAGTATACATTCAAAACAAACTCATCCAATCCAATTGCTATTCTTAGGATCTGCAATACTGGATTATTCTTACCATCCATTACCATAATAAGTAAACCAACCAATCCTTTTTAGTAGACAATACCTTGTTTATGGAGTTGAATCCTAAATTTAGAGGCACACATAATAGATGCAAAATGGAACATGTATGTTCTTGATATATTCATTCTTTGAGGTTTTCAATAATATATTGGGTTCCATTTTGATAAGCCTAATCTTTGGGGTGTGCATGATAGATCCAAAATCAAGTATATATGTTCTTGATATCTCCATTCTTGTAGGTTTTCAATACTATCTTGGGTTCCATTCCGACTAGTAAACTTTTGTTGCATTTAACTCCAAACATTAAAGTAAAAACACATTCCATGCCTACTGCTAGAGATATGCTTCAATTCTTATGTTCTTCCTTTTGATAACACTTATGCTATGTCATGTTACATATATACCCTTCTGCCCCATCTTTTCATAATCATTCATCATCTCTGGGTTACAGTCTATGACAAAGAAAAAGTGGTACATCTTTGGAACTAAAGGAATGATTTATCCTTTCCTAAAGTCACTGATTTTTTCTAAGATATTATTTTTGGAGTCATTTACCACAGGGCATATCTGCTTCCAGGGAAAAGACCAGGAAGAGAATAAATTCACCTAATATCAATGCAAAATTCTGGGGATCGGTCAAGGAAAACGCTTGGTAGAGCCACCCGAACGTGATTTTGTTCTCAGCACAGAGCAAATTATGGAACCAATTGTAGAGGTTATATGGATCTCTCTCTCCATCTGGTTCATTTTATCAAGTTATTCTTTTTTATGTCTTGTCCAATGCTTTTGAGTTTTTACTTGATAGATGTTCTCCACTAACTATTTTTCATTCCATGGTAAATGCAGGGAACATCTAATGTCCGGGAGAAATTTCGAAAAATTTCTATATCAGTAGTATCATCGATTTCACGGCTTTCTTCAGAGGACTGGGATGCATGTTCTATAGGTGCAACAGGGCAGAACCAACTTAATCCATTTCTTACCTATTCTTTTCTTTCAAGCTTGGAGGAGACGAGATGTGCTGTTGAGGTTTGTTCATAATATATATGATTCTCCTCTCATTCTCTTGTTCAGTTGACAGTAATGATTATGAAAAATATTTTTTTGGAGAAAATTGTATATTAAGATGAACATTATTGATGTTTTGGATCTCCTTTGAGATCATCATCAGTTTGAGAATGACCGAAATATTGATAATTCAATACACATTCTTCTCCAAAAAACTATTTTTCTAATGTCATGGACTTTGGAAGCATAAAATCTTTAGCAGCAATTATGTTTATGGGGCTTAACAAGGCTACTCTTTTCCTAGATTTGGATGCTTCATCTAAAACGTTGTGTGTGTTATGTTTTACAAAACTAAATCATTCCTAGACTGTGCTAGTGGTGCCCTTTTCATTCATTGTGATAACAATATTTATTTTAGCATGGCAGTCTCTGATATCTTAATTGGAACAAAGCTCTGTCTCCCCTCACATATAACCTTAGTTCTCTTAAAAATGCAACAGTCAGACAACTCTCTGCAGGTGCAAAATTCATATTTACTACAAATTAAAGCCATGAACTGATTTCGAGTTATGACTATAAGTTATGAGTAAAAGACACCCCTAATAATAAAATATTAAGTTGAATGTAATGTCCCCTTTTCCAAGCTAGTCACTATGAAGGCCTTGGGCCCATTCCACCTTCCGTGGGCTTCAAGGAAGGAAAGCAAGGGAGGTGAACATTGCCATAATTGTAAGTGATTGTATTTTCCTTATTTATTTAATTACTAATTATGGCTTGGAGTGATTCGACTAGGTGATGGGTGAATGACAAAGCAAAAAGGAATTTCTATCTTCTCCACATGAGGTCGGTCTTCTTGGAGGACCAAGTGAAGATTAAAAGTACACTTCCCCTTCATTAAGAGGTCGGCCATGGGAATTAGTCCTCTAATTCATCCTTGGTGCCAAAGAGGGGTACTTAAGGAGGTTCGAATGGTGGAGGAGCATATCATTATCATTCATCATTTGACATTTACTTGGATTTGGAGCTAGTGTAGCTTCTCTTCTTGCCATTGAAGGACAAAACCCCTTCCTTGGTGTAATGTCCCTTTTTAGGGCTGAACTGAAAAGCAACGAAATAACACAAATCCAAACTGAAATATATTCTGATTTTTATATTAGCCAACTGAAAAATAGAACAACAATGAACAACAATCTGATTTTTAGAACAGCGGCAAGGAAAAACAATAATTCATCAAAATATCACCATTCACAATATTTGAAGTATATAGAGGCACTTTAGGAATATTTTAGAAAATTATCAACCAAGAAATCAGTCTTTAAACACAATTGGAAATTAAATAAATGACAGCAGAGTATGCCTTTATGAAATGGCTGGAAATGAATGATTCCAAGCCCTAAAAATAAAGTACAAAGTAGATTCCATTGCCAAAAATATGGAGAATGCAATGATGGTTGAGTTGAGCGATGTCGTGCCCTAGAAACCACCAATCTCTTCCCAAGGTGGGTCGTTCCCCTAGGAGAGGGGCTGAATTTCACCTTAGAACCAAACCCTCGCTGAAAATAGGCCTTATCCACCTCTTTGAAGCACTTGAAACAATTAATTAAAGAGTTTTTGTTTTCTAATTATCAAGGAAGGGTTTTGTCTTCCTTGTGAAGCCACACCAAAGGATTTCTGCCCTCTAGTGGAATGGAAATAGAGCAATCAGCCCCAAAACCAAGTAATGTAAAATTATAATAAAGATGCATGCCCAAAATGAGCCTAAGTGACCCTTTCTATATCCTTTAGGTGGCGCCAAATCCCATGAGGGAGTTTCCCCATGACCGACCTCATAAAGAAGCTTGCTTTATCTTTTAATTTGTCTTTTAATTCCTCCAACCCAACCGACCTACCTCATAAAGGAAAACACTAAAAGAAAATGTAAATGCTCACGGAAAAGGACTATAAACATCAACAATTACTTCCCTTGTTCACCTTATTCTAACCCACAGGAAGTGGAATGAGTTAGAAGTCTTTTTAATGGATTAATTCAAAAACTCAAGCAATTGCAAACTCATATGCCCAAGTGCCAATGTGCCAAAGTGAAAGAACATGATGTAGTACCCCCATAATCTAGCTCCCGTGCCTGTCAAGTGAGAGAAATTCTGCAAAAACAAACTTATGCAATGGCTGCCCCTATCTTCATTGAAGTCTCTTGGAAGCCCATGAAGTTTTGTGGCCGCCTTGAAAAAAAAAAAAACTAGTCATCCCAATTCTTTCCTAAAAATTAGCAGTAGCAATTTCTTCCTTTGTGCACTCAGCTGTACAAAACACTTTCCAGCCAATTGCAAGCTCAAACAAAGGAAAAAAACTAAAAATGCTCATCAACTTGACCAACAAAAGCATTTACCAATGGGTAATCTTTACCTTCTATCTCACCCTTGTCAACTATGGTGGAAGAACACCCTCTGATCATAAATTTGACATTCTTTATTATGTCATCTTCTGCCACAACTGCAATCTCATTTGCTCCTTCATTTGTATGGGAAAAGAGAAAACTCAGCTTCTCCTCCTTTATCATTCCTTTACCTGCACTTGAAACAAACTGATTAGAGAAAACAAGGGTTATCTTCTTCTTCCTTTCATGCCTTGTAGACATGATGGCCAGCTCCTTTTTGCTTGCAAACTTCTCACAAACTTCATACAAGTGATGGCTGTCCAAAACTCAGTCATGCTGCCCCAAACACAGCTGTAATCATGCATTTTTTCCTCAAAAATCAGGATGAAAGTAGCTGGAAAACCTCTTATGATAGTTGTAAGCATGTTGCTATTGTTAGCACCCTTCACCCAAATGGCTGGAAATTCTTCTACAATTGTCAACAACAACGGAAAGGGGCTGAAAATTGCATGGACAGTAAGTGAAAAACATGTACAACTGCTGTCATATTGAATATCCCTCATGAAATATTGCAAAAACAACATAGTGGGAATTCGAAACATGTTGTTGATGACTGAAAATACCTTAAAAGTGTGGAAACTATCCCCTCTCATGGCTGTCCTCTTTTGTATGATAGCAAATAAGATTATAGACAAGTTGGAAATGTCTATGACAGTAGTACAAAATCTTATGACAGCATGCTTGGAAATCCAAAATCAACATGTTTACAACTCACAACCATACCTTCCATGTCCGGCTGATCTCCCAAGCTTGGGACAACAAGATAACTTTCATCTTGCTTGCTTTCCAACATGAATTTCATGAGCTTAACATCCATTTTCATTAAAAGACTTTTTCTAGGGGTATGTGAATTGAAGAGGAGCTGAAAATGCCCATGAGAAGACTGTTGTAATGAAAACAAAAATGTAGGGCTTACCCACCAATGTGTTGTCCCCGAAACCTGCTCTCTATTTGTTGCAACTCCTACTACCATAGTTGGCTCCACTTGTTCTAATGCCTCAGCTGAAAGCATCTTAATAGCATGATGACTTCTCTCAATACTTTGGGCAACTGTCCATACAATTGCAATTATGGGATGCAAAGGCTTTCCCATTCTTCCAACCCAAAATGTGTCCTCTAGCTGTTGTATCTTTATGGTGTAAGGAATGATGTGGCCTCTTTGTAGTAACTTATCCTTCACCATGTTGTTAGAGGGCACAACAAGCTTCATATGCATCCACATAAGTTTTCTCATATACCAAGAGCAAAAATGGAGAATTTAATAGAGGCATTTACCTTGGTCTTCAAAAGATCATCCGCATTCTCCATGCCAAAGCAATCTTGGATTTGATTTAAACCAGCTCTATGTCCATAGCTACAAGTGGTGTTCTTCACCCCAACATTCTTCTTGAAATTTGCTTCATATTGACAAGGATCCTTACATATTTTTGGCAGCTCCATTTGTAGAGATCCTCCTGGCTGTAATGGCCTTACTTGCTGTCCAAAATGAGCTGTCATATGCTGCCCACATGCTGTTGTTGTAAAATCACTTTTGGATGGGAAGTGACATGTCTTTTGGCCTAGCATTTGTTCCTTATGTTCTCCCAAGGTGGAGTTGGGACTTCTTTTTATCCGGAAGCATGCAATGATGGTATGACCAGCAATATTGATTCTGAAATCAGAAATTCTTCCCTTGGTGGGACTCAAAATAACACCCGGATCCCACACTATTATGCTCAAACAATGTTGCATTTGGGCAAAAAGACCTATGTGCTCTTTACCACAAGATGTATCTTCCACCCTCTCATCTTCCCTAGCTTGTTGTTCATGATGATAAAAATATTGCAGCGACATAGGAAGGATCAACAAATCTGAAATGTGATTATTATTATCATACCTTTGGCTTTTGTAAATTCCTATTATTTTAAGTAATTTTCTAATTATATTTTAGATAAGTCAGTCGGTTGGGAAATTCAAAAAGTAAAAAGCCAATTGAAAAAGAAAAGAAAAAGGGAACTCTTATGTCGGCGAGGAGGTCTGTCCTCTTTGGGGGATTCTATTTGGGTTTTAGCACCACCTCTAGTTATTTAAAGGGGTCACTTGGATGGAAAAAGGATATGCTTGCTTTGGAATTCATTCTCTTGGAGTTGGAATAGGAAACTGCTTTTTCTCTCTTCCATTTGAGGACGAAACCCTCATTCTTTCTTTGGTGGTCTCACACAAAGGTCATACCTAGTGATTACATTAAAATTTTCCTTGGAACACGCCATTTCCAGTGCATTATAAACCCTCTCCTAGGGTGGTGATTTCCATGGTGGAGGGTTTTGGTGATATCTAGGGCATGACACTTCTTTCTTTGTTGATATTTGAATTGTTCCTAATTTATAAGGTTGATTTCATTTCCCGGATTGAATTTTGGGCCTTGGAATCATTATTTTTGCCTATTTTTGTAAGTGGGTTCACTGTTGTCATAAAATTAATTATTATACTTCAGCTAGGGTTCTAAAAATTCATTTCTTGGTTTGTACTTGCTCTAAATAATTATTATTGTTCCCTACATACTTTGAATGGTGTAAAAGTGGTGTTGGAAGTGAATAATTGCAATTTCCTTCTTGCTGTCATAAGAATTTAGAGTGTTGTGGCTTGCTGTTATAACTTTCAGTTTATTGTGATTTGGGTTGGTGCCATTTCTCCCTTTCTTTCAACTTAGCCCGGAAAAGGACATTACAGTGGTATCAAAGCATTGATCTTCCCAGCCTGCAGGGTCGAAAGCTAACACTTAAGGAAAATCTACAATGGACACATGAGTGAAAGGGAACTTAGGAGAGAGAACATAGATTGGCGACCTAAGTCCTTACTAAAGAAAGAAGTCATTTCGGAGGTTGAAACATGACATTCAGTGAGTCACACCACTACGACCAACTATGAAGAATATAGGGCTCTTCCAAATGAGATTTGTGATGCTATTTCACTTGCAGAATTCATAGGAGTAAGCAAGGGTAGGTCAAGGCCCAAGCCTAGATCTCAAGTGCCACAAAGGGATCTTCAACATGCTTTGGAGAAAGTGACACTCTCCGCATTTGATGGTTCTAACAAGGGGACAATCGGTGCATGGATGAAGATGTTAGGGTTAAACCCTAGACCACAAGAATATGCCAAGGAGCCAAACCCAAAAGAGTTTCTCTTGAAAGAAGAAAAAGAACCAACAAAGGTAATGGATACATCAACACCTCAAGAGGTCAAGGAAGAAATCATGGGGCATGAATCGAGAAAGAAAAATCAGATCTACAAGAAGGTTTTGGGGTGGAGTTCCAAGAAGACCACATCGAGGAACATTAGCATGGAAAAAGGGCTTTATTGGTTGCTAGTGTTGGTTTTCAGCTGGCTGAAATTTCAGAAGAACAATCAATAAGAAGCAAATCGAATGTGTTCATGACTTTAGCAAGAATCATGAAGATGTTTTATTGACTTCTAATGTTTGCATGTGTCAACAAGATTCACTTGTTGAATGTGAAGAGTTCAAGGTGAAGAAGAATGTTGATCCTAACCTAGAAGTTTTGAGTCACAAGGTTGGGGATGCTGAAGATATCTCAACCAAGCTTCATTTAGCAAAGGAAGGTGAACAAGTTGAGGACAGCCAAAGGTATGAAAGTGTTGTGGATTTGTTGCTTCCTACTAAGTCATTTTAGATGTGTGGTCATCATGGACAACATAGTGGAAATGGTGATAGAGTGAAGAACACTTTGAGTGGCAAAGGGCACATAGATCCATTCATACAAGTTCAAATTGTGTGAACATGAGAGTTTGGGATCCGGGTGATCTTTTGAGATACAATAAGGGTAAGGTCTTTGAGGAGTTCAATGTCACTATTTTTAAAGAACTCTTTATCTCATGCATTGTAATAACCCCTTTGAAGGTTTTATCAAATATTATAAATGCAAATCTGAAACTGAAAATTGCAGCAGATCGTATAAAAACCAACGACGTATACTAGCTTGCCAATATTTTTATATGCTTTTTATGAGTTTTTAGAAGTCAATACAATCAACACAAACTGAAAACACACTACCGGAAATGAAATGAACACCGAAATGCAGCCACAAATTAACTATGAAATGTAGATATAGAAGTCTCCAAAAATTATGCAATTCAAGATTCGGCCTTTAAAATCATGGCAAATAGGACTACGAAACCAAATTTGTCAAATTTCTTGCTAATGTTCTCAAACCCTAAGGTTGCTCCACCCTAGAAAAATAGTGTCACCGATGGAAATACCAAAAATCTTCAAATCAACTTCTTTCTTCAATACCAAATGGCGATGAAGGGTTTTTCCTCCAAGAAGACCTCACGTGAGGGTTTTCGTCTCCAAGTGGAAGACTAAGGAGCAACAAACTTTCTTCGCCAAAGTATAGAGAAAATACACCAAGCTAGAGTGCAAATGAACTCCCTCTTCTTCTTTTATATCCTTCCTTTGGCGCCAAAACATAATTAGGAACGGCCGACTGTATAGAACAAAAGAATACTAAAGAAAACATTATATTATTAGATAAAATATATTATATAGTGCTCAAGGATCTTCTCCTTTGTTTTCCTCTTCTTTGTCATGGAGAAAGGATGGCAAGAAGACTGATTTCCAACTCTTAAGTGGGAAAAAGGGACATTACAGTCCTCGCTCTCCAAGATTGCTTGTCCCCAAACAATTGCAATTGTGGATGCTCTAAAATTACTGCACTCTCCCATGTAGCATCTTCAAGTGGAAGGTCTTTCCAACGAATCAAATATTCCCTAATACTTCTATCCCCCAACTTCTTTTCACGGACTTCAATGATTTCTTCCGGAACTAAGATCAATTTTCCCTCTTCATCCAATGGGGGCAGCTCAAGTGAAGGGGTAAGATGCTGCCCAAGTGCCTTCTTGAGGCATGAAACGTTAAAAACATTATGTATCTTGCTATTTTCCGGAAGTTCTAACTCATATGCAACCTTACCAACCTTGCTTATTACCTTGTATGGGCCATAAAAACGTGGCTTCAACTGTTCCACACCCTTTTGCTTGATGGAAGATTGCCTATAGGGCTGCAATCTCAAGAATACCGTGTCTCCCACTTTGAATGTCCTTTCCTTTCTATAATTATCTTGTGGTCACTTGTTGGACATTTAATATAATTATCTTATCTTATCTATGCTGATCCGCATACAATTTCTGCTGATTTTGGGCACGAAGAAGGTTCTCCTTGAGCTCCTTAAAAATATCTTGGCTACGCTGAATTAAATCTTGAGCTTTAGGCACTCTACTATCAGTCATACTACTATCAGTCATAACCAAATCAACAAAGGAAGAAGCATCATACCCAGACAAAGCCTTGAATGGAGACATACCAATGGACATTTGGAATGTAGTATTGTAACAAAACTCAGCCATGTACAACCACTTTATCCACGTTGATTGCTGCCCATCAATGTAGTTTTGTAGATATCCTTCCACCCATTTATTTACTATTTTGGTTTGCCCATCCGTTTGGGGATGATAACTAGTGCTATGGGCAAGTTGTGTACCCACCAAATGAAACAACTCCTTCCAAAACAAGCTCAAGAACCGGCTGTCCTAATCACTTATTATTTCCTTGGGCAGCCCATGAAGTCTAAATACTTCTTTGAAAAATGCATCAGCTACTATAGGAGCATTATACTTAGCCGGAAGAGGACAAAAATGAGCATATTTAGTGAGTCTATCCACAACAACATACAAGCAATTCTTACCTTGGACCATGGGCAGCCCCGTAATGAAATCCATAGAGACACTTTCCCATTTTTGAGTGGGAATGGGAAGTGGTTGAAGAAGACCAGCTGGAAATGTGTGCTCTGCCTTGTTTTGTTGACAAGTAAGGCACTCCCGGATGTATTGAAGTACTTCTCCTTTGAGCCCCTTCCAATAGAACCTTTCTCTTATGTATTTGTAGGTCTTAAAATAACCCGGATGACCAGCTGAAGGATCATCATGAGCAGCCCTCAAAATCTTGCTTTTCACCTTAGATTCCGGCACTATATAGACCCGGTTTTTGTATAGAATCAGCCCATCCTTTACCTTATACCTTCCATCATCTATTACCCCTTCAAAGACATCACTAGCAAACTTATTCTTTGCATACTCAGCTGAAATTAATGCTTTCCAATCTGCTATGACTTTTGACAATGAACAAAAATGTGATTCACATGAAATGCCCTCTTCTACTAAATAATTAATTTGGGAAGTGCTAGGAAGTATACCTTGTAATGAGACTCTTCTACCTTGATCCATGAAACTCATTTCCATGTTTTGATAGTTGAGAGTTAACTCTCCCAACAAGCACAACCATTGGACTCCCAAAATGATGTCAAACTCAGCCATATCAATCACAAAAAAATCAGCACATACCTCATGTGTTCCCATAGTGATGTGGAGTTGAGTACACCTTTTTGTACAAGGCATGGAGTACCCATCCGCTATCCTAACGATGAAGCCTTTGAAGTCCTCAACAATTAATTTCAGATTTGAAGCCAAGCATGCATTTATGAAATTATGAGTAGCCCCCATCAATCAAAATTGTGACCTTGTGCCCATGTAAATCACCTCAATAATGAAAGAGTTGTAACTAGGTGCCCCCATCAAGGTAGCAAGAGTGCTAGTTACTTCTTCCGGTTCCTTTTCCAATATCTCATCATGCCTAGTGTCATTCTCATTGCTATCATCATCATCACAATCTGAAATTACTTCAATATAATGAATCTTACCTTTTCCCAAGCAACGGTGTCCTGGAGTCCATGGATCCTTGCATGAAAAACACAAGTTCTTCCTTCGTAGCTCATTTTTTGCTTCCTTTTCAAGGCTGGTTTTATGCAGATCCGTATGAACATGAGGCACTTTTGGTAGAGGTTTCTTTGGCTGGTCTAAAGAGATGCTCTTGGGCTGCTTAGGGGCTTGTTCCCCTCTCCAATTGGCCTTATGGTGTCCCCCAGCATTTCACCCCGAAACTGGGACTACCCTATGTAAAAATTTCCATGCTTTTAAAATAATGGGTCGTTTTGTGTTTTTATTGCGTAAAGTTTCAGATTGTGTCATGATATTCCCAAAGAACCATATAAGCCAATTTTGACAAATACCTAGATGCCCAAAATTGTTATATTTCATTCTTAGGGTTTCTTTGCAGAAATTTGTATTTAATTATTTTGAGCCCCGTTTGAGGTAAATTGTGCTCCGGTTTAACCTTGTTGTGATCGTACATGTCAATTTTCCCATATACCAGTAGGGTTTTAACCAGGAATGAATCCTAGGCTTTATTTGTGACTTCTGGCAACGTTTTGTTTTTTTTGTGTTTTCCCGTTTTGTTTTCTGTGAAATTGCTCTAGATCAATTCCTTTACCGATTTGGCTTGATTCTTGCCCTGGAGTATTTGGAGATCACCTATGCACGTTATGCCAGAAGGAATTCGCCATCGGAGGTCTAGTTCTCTCGGAAAAGACGAAGTCGTGCACCAAAAAGCTTCTTCTGAGTAGGCTGCATTTTTGGAAAAAGAGGGTTTGAAGTGAATTATGGGATTTTGGAAGCAAAGCGGTGAGAATTTTGTACCGCTAAAGAAGGTACTTTTTCTCATGGAGGCAACGCCACTTATGTCACAATGGGAAAATTAGAGGCAGCAGGCAGGCGGGAATTTCTTATCTGCCTTGCAGGGTAAAAATTCCCATTGTGAAATAAAAGAAAATCACTTAAGGCATTAATGGGATTTTATTACCTGCCTTGCAAGGTAAATAATCCCATTATGAAAGTCAAACAACTTAAGTGGATCATGGGATTTTTGGAGCTGCGGTGCAGGGTGAATAATCCCATTGTTAATTGGCTTTTAAAAATAGAATTCACCCTTGCCAAAAAGTGCGACCCACCTTGGGTGAATAATAATGCATTTAATAATATTTATTCACCCAATTTTGGTGCCCAAGCATGAGGAAAAGTCAACAAGGGAAAAGTGGATAAAGGAAATTAGAATTAGAAATTCTAAAATTAAATAAATATTATTTATTTAATGCAGCCCCTTCATGACAAAAAAGTGCGCCCCATTTGGGAGAAGAATAATACTTTTTAAAGTATTAATTGATATAATTAATTCCTATTTTCAGTGGATGAGGTCAAAGCATACTGTGTAGCTTAAGTGAACTGGAAGTAGAGGGCTAAAATTAAATAAATTTAATTTATTTAATGACAGCCATGAGCATGCACAAAATAGGCGCCCCATTTGAAGAGAGAAACTTATTAATTAATTAATTGCCAGAATAGGAGGGGTAATAATTAATTATAGAATGATAAGAATTATATAAGCATGGGCTACCATAAGGATGAATTAATCAATTCAATAGCAAGGAAGTGCAGCCTGGCAGTGCAATTTTGGCGCCCAAGGAAGGAGGATTTTTGCATTGAAGTTTATTTTTCACTGCTGGGAAGCTTCAAAGTTTGGTGACTAAAATTGAAGGAGCTTGAATTGGTCTCGATTAATTGTCGCATAGTGGAATACAGTGCTCGGGGAATTCATTACAAGTGCTTATATAAGAGAAAGGGAGCTTAAATCAATGTCCAATACATTGAACATATCCTCCGAATCAAGAATTATTCAGATTTTCATACTGGGTTGTGAAGAATTCCAGCCGAATAAAAAGAAAAGGAATTGCTCAGACAACGACAAATACGGCTATGGCAAAGCGGGATGAATGAGAAAGCTCAGCGGCATCATGCATTACTTCTAGATTTGCTAACACGGAGATGCATCCAGATCCAGATCTCATAATTGCAAAAGCTTTAAAGCACAAATTCAACCTCTTGTTTCGACGCAGACTGTGTAGAAGTTAGTACATGGAGAATTCCTTTCAAGATTTTGTGCATATGCTCCCAATCTTCGAGTTGAAGCCTTCATTGAATTTGCATTCACCCGGAGTGCTTTCCAGAATTTTTAATTGAAACATTGCATTGATGCATATACTGAAGAAGAACTGCAAAAGATTCAAGGATAAGAGGGAAGACAAGACAAAGGCAACACCCGTAAGCAAGTTTGCAAATCCATCCGCCTTCGATCCAAACTTGTTTCCAAAACCACTTGCTTCCGGATCCAAATGCTCCGAGATCGATTCGGTGAGAATCAAAGGCAAAAGAATGAATCATTGCATAAGAATGAAAAAGAATAAGACTGCAGCTTTCCTCTTCCTTCTTCTTTCCTCCGACAAAGTAATTGAGCGATCAATTAAATTATAAAACTTAAGTGATTGGTTTAAAAGCCATTACTTGAAGAAGTCAACTACTTGGAGATAGATGGAGGAATACATGCAAAATAGAAGGTTCTATTTTCAGTTGCAAATCATGCATGTCATGCAAAGAGGAATTTCAGGAGGGAGATTGCCAGTTGTTTCCTTTCGACTTCCACATGTGCCAGTTCAACTAAAAGCTTCCGACTTGTAATTGCCCCTCTACATTCTATAAGTAGAGGAAGAACCTTGGGTTAATGATCAAAATTTGTAAGCAAAGCATTCTTGTGTTCCAGACTTTGTGCTAAAACCCCGATAGCCACTTGAAGCAAAGGAATATAAAGGAGTAGATTTCCGGAGAACTTTGTGTCACGATGCATTTTGTTTCTAGTTTTCTATCTTAGATTTTCTAATAAACTCTGTGTTATTTTAGATCAAGATGTAGAGCTGCCTTTGCTTATAATTCTGTGTGTTGATATCTATTGGTTTCTTTTATGTGCATGCAATCAACTCGTTATCTATTGATTGGGTTGCACATCTTCCTTATTTCTTTCTCGTGTTTTATTATTTTCTTCTTCTATAAATATTTCCTTTCTTTAAATAGCTCCTTATTTGTCTGCAAAATTATACAAACTATGGTTCATGAGTTGAATAGTTAAAGTAAAACCCCCATATAGATATTAGCATATTTTATTGACAAATCGACATGGGAGTCTCACCGGTAAATGAGGGAGATTTATCTCATGACTGCCTAGGTTTTCAACAATGCAGAAAATCTAGCCAACACCTTAGAAACATCTGCTGGTTGCTACTGATTTTGGGGCAGCACCTTCCAAATCTAAAGCCTTCTTTATTGCCTTTCAGAGGCAATGAGTCAAATGCACGAACCAACCCCCTTATGGGCTCAATCAAACCCTCCACGAAAAGCACAATAAGCATTCTTTCTGCCACATCCGTAACCATTATGGAAAGCTTCTGAAAATCAGCCACATATTCCTCCACTGTACCTCTTGTTTTAATTGGGGAGCTCACGCAAATGTATTTCATGATTCATTCTATCAAACCTATCAATGAGCCTTTGACAAAACTCATCATACGCATGAATTTCACTATGCCCTTGAGTCACAAGTCCATGAAACGACCATTGATGGGCAATGCCCTCAAGATGTAGAGTAGTAAATTTAATGGCATCTTCTTCTAACATAGGCTTCAATGACAAATAAGTATTCAACTTTTGAATCCATGCCCTAGCGGTACCTTTTGTAGATCCATCAAATGTAGAAAAAGATAACTTACCCAAAGCACTTTGTACCTCTCTATGTGGTATGGCATGCCTAGGCTCGGGCCTAGATCTTCCTCTATCCAAACCCATGAACTCGGCAAGGGAAATGGCATCATGGATCTCTCTAGACAAGGCCATATACTCCTCATAACTCGCTGCAATATTTCTCCTTCCCGTGGGCCTTGGCTCTTCTTCCAGATGGACTCCTCTCTAGGGATAAAAGTAGGCTTCTAACTTAATCCTCGGGTTGAATCATTGGGTCGCTTGGCATTGTTTGCCCCACTTGAACTCCCTTCACCATTTTGAACCCTTGGTTCAAGGATTCTTTGGAGGGAAAGTGCTAGGAAGTCCATAGTGTCTGCAAGCCTCTCTTGGCCGACAATTAACTTGTCCATCTTAGCCTTTGAAGACTCCATATCAGCCATATGTCCCTCCTCTCTTGGCTGGTCCTCTTTATCTGCCTTCTTCCTTCTTTGATAGTAGATGTAGCCCTTGTTACCTTCCTCCATGAACACTAGGATTTTTGAAGATCAAGCTCGATACCACTGTAATAACGCCTTCGAGGGTTTTATCAAATAGTATAAACGCAAATCTGAAACTGAAAATTGCAGCAGACTGTATAAAAACCAACGACTTATACTAGCTCAAAAAGATGCCAAAAATACCATGAAACACACCCAAACAGCTCACCAATATTTTTATATGCTTTTTATGATTTTTTAGAAGCCAATACAATCAACACAAACTGAAAACACACTACTGGAAATGAAATGAACACTGGAAATTGCAGCCACGAATTAATTATGAAATATAGATATAGAAGTCTCCAAAAATCATGCAATTCAAGATTCCGGCCTTTAAAATTATGGCAAATAAGATTACAAAACCAGATTTGTCAAATTCCTTGCCAATGTTCTCAAACCCTACCCTAGGTAGGTCGCTCCACCCTAGAAAAATAGTATCACTGCTGGAAATGCCAAAAAGATCTTCAAATCAGCTTCCTTCTTCAATGCCAAATGGTGATGAAGAGTTTTTGTCCTTCACCCAAGTCTAATGAAGGGTTTTCGTCCTTCAAGAAGACCTCACATGAGGGTTTTCGTCCCCAAGTGGAAGACTAAGGAGCAACAAGCTCTCTTCGCCAAAGTATAGAGAAAATACGCCAAGCTAGAGTGCAAATGAACTCCCTCTTCTCCTTTTATATCTTTCCTTTGGCGCCAAAACATAATTAGGCAAGGCCGACCTATATAGAACAAAAGAACACTAAAGAAAACATTATATTATTAGATAAAATATATTATATAGTGCTCAAGGGTCTTCTCCTTTGTTTTCCTCTTCTTTGCCATGGAGAAGGGATGGCAAGAAGACCAATTTCTAGCTCTTAAGTGGGAAAAAGGGACATTAAAAGTTTCAATTGTGTGAACATGAGAGTTTGGGTTCGGGTGATCTTTTGAGATACAAGAAGGGTAAGGTCTTTGAGGAGTTCAATGTCACTATTTTTAAGGAATTCTTTATCTCATGCATGTGGCTAGAAAAGAGGTTTCCAAGGAGCCCTATAAAGTATGTCATGCATTCTAACGAAGATGTGGAGAATCAATGCTCACGATCCATAGACCATTCCTTGGAGCCGAGTCCTACACTTGAGGACAAAGCTATGAAGAAAGTCACCATTGTCGGGGCAGCGAGATGCTTGATGTGGAAAATGGATAAGCCACATGATCTTTATGTTGATTTTCAAATGCTTCCCATACAACGTAGTTTGGTGCTCAATAATACAACTCAAGGACTGCTAGTGGATAGTGGGGTGCAACATGCCATGGAGTTGAATGTGGGCTGTCATTCCTCAAGGGCTGATTGGAGATCGAGCTACAATCAGAAATTTGTTGGTAAGGGAGTTGTTTCCTATTTTAGGACTGTTGTTCCTCCTTTTTTCAGCTTGCCCAACATTGTACTTGCAGCCATACAAGTAGTCTCAACCATACATTGGAGTAATCTTCAGTTTGTTGATGTTGTTGAAGCATTTTCAGTCACTATATGGTTGATTCCAACCCCTATATCACTGTCATTTTTGAATTTTGTGAAGAATTTAAAGTATGACAGCTGTTATCCTATTCTTTTGCTGCTGTCCATATTAAAACCAGCCCCATAACACTTTTTATGAAAGTCAGATAATTGTGTTTAGTCACAAGGTGGAAGGATTTTCCACTTACCATCAATTAGGGATTGCTTGCCGCTGTTTTAGAAGATTTTCCAGCCATCACAATGCTTATTCTGAGCAAAAAATTGCAATGGTACAACTACAACCATGCTTGGGGCAGCAAGAATGGACCCTTGGAAGTCCATCTTAGGGACGAGAATTATGAAAGAGATGCAAGCATGGGAAGAGAGTTGAATAACATGCCTATGAGGCATGATGGAGAGGTTGTCGGAACGTTGGTGGAAGCTCTTGTTTTCTTTAATGTGTTTGTGAAAGAGGGCACAAAGATCATCCAGAATGCATGCACATCGACGAAGTTGCACTCTTAACGAAAATGCGAATAACTCCAAGTAATTAGCAAGAAAATAACTCAAGGAAATTGTGCATGCGAAAATGGTCTACTCATCCTCAGATAAAAATGGAGAAGTACATAAAGGAGTGTTGTGTAACTCCCATGCTTAGACTTGTCATACCCCCAAAATAGGAGAGGGGCGTTACCATGCAAGAATAACATGTAACTCCGATATGACAATGACACAATGACACGTATGACAGATTTAATGACAAAATTTGTCATTCGTCATACAACTCCTAACGACTCAACTAAGACCTATGACTCACCATGGGTGAGGAAAATTCACCTAATAAATAAATAATACCCCCTCACACATCCATCCTCCTTTAGCAAAGCTTAGGATGAGGCAAGGCAAGACAAAAGAGAAATGGGTCCCTGACAGCTACGTTTGATGAGGTACCCATGTACAATAAAGATCTCAAGTAATGGAAGAAAACCCAATGGGAAAAACATCCACTTACAAGAGATAGAAGGCTCCCTAAACAAACTAAGAAAGATACGTCATATGGGTCTCGAATTAGGCACGATAAGGTACCCATGTACAAACCGGAATTTTTTTAGAAGAAGAGTAGACGAGGACTAGAAAGTTTGAAGTAGATGAGCTGTAGCAATAGACCTCACCCCAAGTAGAGAGCGTAAGTGAAGAAACTTGGCTTCAGTGAAGGGTTTGGCAAAGATATCTACAACCGGATTTGATGTTTGACAATACGCAAATCAATGATGCCCCCAAGAATCAACTCCCTGATGAAGTACATGTGTATCTCAATGTGCTTCGTCCATTGATGCTGAACCAAATTTATGTATATGGAGATGGCACTAAGGTTCATCGCAAAAGATGATGGTAGGCTACCCGAATGAATACCAAAACTCTGTAATCCTCAGTAACCAAATAACTTCGGTAGTAGCGTTGACTGCACCCCTATATTCTGCCTCTGTAGAAGATATAGCAATTGCGTTCTGCTTCTTGCTTGATCAACCGACACGACTCGAACCAATAGAAAATTTGTACTCGGAGGTAGTTTTCGATGATCAAGATCACTAGCCCAATTAGAATATGAGTATCCAACCAAGTCTATCTCTTCCTCCCCCAAGTAGTGTATGCCATTAGTGTAGGTGCCTCTAACATAATGAAGAATCCGCTTAGCTGCTTTCCAATGCAGCTCATGAGGTTCCTGCATAAATCTAGACATAATGCCAACAACAAATGATAAATCCGTCTTGGTATGGGTTAAGTAGATCAAGCTCCCAACCAATTGGTGATAAAGGGTACCATTGACTAAGGGAGTGGAGCAATCGACTACTAACTTGACTAAAAGAAGGGAGTGGGAGATGGCTTACAATCAGCCATGTTAAACCTAGCAAGAAAATCAAGGGCATACTTGGGTTGAGCAATGATGATCCCCGAGTCAGACTGAGTAATCTGAATCCCAAGGAAGTAATGAAGCAAACCCAAGTCGGTCATGGAGAACTTGTTGGCTAAGGCAATCTTGACATAATAATGATGGATGAAGAGCTTCCTGTAATTAAGTCATCGACATATAGAACTAAGATAAACATGGACTCATCTTGCCGCAAAATGTAAACATTTGGGTCAGAGTGACACCTAGTGAACCCAGAAGCGAGAAGGAAGGAGTTCATTTTGGCATACCAAGTTCGAGGGGCTTGACGAGGCGGTAAATAGACTTCCTAAGTCTGCAAACAAAGGAGGAATCTTGGACATATCCTGGCGGTTCCTCTAGGTCCTCAAGGAATGCACTCTTAACGTCCATTTGATGGACATCCCATCTGTTAGCGCTGCAACCATGGCTAGGGTCAGTTGAATAGAATTTATCTCGGTGATGATCAAAGGTCACAAAATAATCAACCTCACGAACTTGGGAGAATGAGAGCAGGCTTAAGAAGTTAGTCTGAGGAGCTAAACTTGAGTTGTTGGGGTCATACGAGTGACTAAGAGGTTAAAGGGGGAGGGCGCAATTTTTCGCACCTCACGTCCCTTTGCAAAGGTGCAAAGGGGACATGAAAATGTGCCTTCACTTGGTTGTGCCACGTGTCCCACTAGAAATTCGGTAAAGTGTCAAAGAGCGTACCTTGAGAGTCGACTTGTTAAGGTCATATCTTGAGCTCCCGGGTGAGTTTTTGGGCACTTTCTTATATGATTTTGCATGCAAAACATCATCTGACAAGAATGGTGAGGGTCTCAAGGCTTGAATCTGGCTGGAACACCTCCAAATGGCTCCTTTTTCTCGGGATTGCTCACTTTGTGCGCGGAAAGAATGAGTTGCCTAGAGAGATGCATGGGGTTTCAAGATGCCGTCTTTTCCACCATGTAGAGTATTGAAAATGCTTTCCATAGGTACTTTGTTGGGCTTGCAACTCATTGTGGAGCTCCCAGAATCTTGCTTTGAAGTTCAAGTCCTCTTTTCGCAGCAGCTCCTTCAGTCCAAAACCTGCTTTTGCTGAATCGGCTCCAAAACCTCGAAATCTTCCAAAATCAATTCCACAACATTTTAGCTCTTGAATACTCCTCCATGATGGGTTTTAGCCTTTAGATCCGCTCCGGGGATGATGCACTAGTCATAGGAAGGCTGATGATAACCCTTCCCAAAATGGCTCAAAACTCCATTGTTGAATGCTTTGCTCCAAAAGTTTCTTGAATGATTTTTGCTTCCTAAATCACCTAGGGGGATACATGAAAATCACTTAGGGGTCACTTTGATGACAGGATAGGGCTAGTACTGTGGATGAACTGACTTGGGGGTGTCTTGGGAAGGTATGACTTTCAAAATTTTCAACATTGTGGTATAATTGTCTTGTTTTCTAGTGAATTTTTCCCCTTTAAAAACACAAGACAACAATTGGCTCTAGCTTGGGGACATGTTATGGACCGAGCACAATGAGGAAATGACATGAGAAATCCCATAATCTCAATTTACAATACGTTGACTAGTTCCTTATCCATTGGGCTTTAAAACACAACTTGTAAGAGATAGCAAGAAAGGAAGAACACACACACCTACACAATGATGAAAAGAAACACACAACACATGAAAAGGGAAAGATGCACACAACAGGAAAGGGAAACATACACCTAAAAATCACCTACGGTATAAGGCGGGGGACAACCCCCTTTCACTGAAGCACTTTCCTTTTTAGGAGTTACCCCAAGAGGTAACACTGAATGATGATGTTTCTGTGAAGCTGTTGATTGGTTCACGGAAGTAGCCTCCTCTCTCTCAATCGCTCATGAAAGCCAATAGCTTTCATGATTGTTTGTGTACTTTGTAAGACTGAGCCTACATGAGATTTTTGATGCTCAGGTATCCGCTTGGAAATTCCATTGCCTTCATTGTCTTTGCGATTAGTTTCATAGTGCCAGTTGCCTTCCGTGTTCGTCCATACTATTGATGTTTCATTGAATGTCTCATTATCATCCTAGGGTTGATTCTTGTTCAAGTTATTTAAATCTTTTGAGCTCTTTTCATTCCCACATCCATGTTTATTCACACATTTTCGTAAGGAGCCTTGAATTCATCTTTTTACTCATATCAATATGAGGTGTTTGAATGTTGAACGGAGGATCAAAGATGACCTCATATCCATCTTGTATATAGCCATAACATGAGCTAAGAGGTTGAGACTTAGCTCGGGATCTCCTGTGTCTTCTTACGCTTCCAAAATGTCTTGCACCTTTGGATCCTTATTTGAAACCGCTTCAAGCTCATCTTTACCTTCCTTTGAAGAATATCTTTCAATTTCAAGGTCACCATTGGGAAGCGTTGTTTCTTTATTTTTACCATCATGGCATTCTACCACTTCTTTTTCAAGAGGAATCTCAACTTTGAGGGCTTCAAAATTCTCTGCTTCACTTCTTCATAAGAGAAAGAGTCCTCTTCTTCAAACGGGAAACAAAAGACCTCACTTTCATCATTTATTGGCTCATGAGGGGCATCAGGTTCTTCACCTTCTTCACTTCATCATGACTAATCTCGAATCGGTTGAGGGATTAGGATTTAATTCACGCTTGTCTTCTGCAACTCTATAGCTTGCAATAGGAGTTCGTGGTCTTGTTTCTTTTGCAGTTCTCAAGAGTTCTGCACAAATTGTTCTCTCAAACCATTTGAGGGCTCATTACAAATTGTATTTGTTTCTTCTTTATGGAAGGCATGATCAATGGAATCTTCATCTTCGAATGGGAATGAGAACATCTCTTCCTCTTGGGTAGGCATATAAGCTGGTTTCTCCACTAGAAATTCGCTAAGAACTGTTTCCTCTTCTTCATACCTTGCATCATTTAGAAATTCGGGGCTACCCTCTTGCAGCTCAAAGTTCCTCAATGCTTCCCTAGATCCATATTCCTCTGGGAAGGAATGTTTGGTCCTATCAAGATTGGGATCTTGTCCTCTTCTTTAGTTGTTACAAAATAATTCATCCTTCACTATTTTGGTATAGAATGTTAACTCCTAGATTTCTTGCTTTTTGCATTGTGTACCTCATTTTCTTCTCTGGAAGAAATTTCTCCATGTCTCCTTTCATCGGGATAGTTGCGGAAGACCAATTCATTTGGATTTTACCTCCCAACTGTTGACAAAAATTCCTACTCAATAACATTCCAAATGAAGCCATAACATCTCTACAAGATCATCACCAAAACCTTCTTGTCAGTAATTTGGCGAGGGCCACATGTGCATCTTTGATTTTTCCTACAAGTGGGACTTATTTTGACTCCATGGAGTAACAGGAGCCACCGGGCGAAGACATGGCAAGTTTAAGAGCCTTGGCGACTTTCACAGGCATCACATTGCCAGAGGCACCTGAATCTATTATGCAATTGTTCAATACATACTCCAACGAGAAGGGAGAGATAGAAAGGGTCGACCTTATTGATCTTAGATGCGCTCAAAGCAAGCATGTTCTGTGATGGAGGGGTAGGTGGGTTTGGTAGTAGTCCTTTAGCACTAGGAGTCACAGCATCGGGTTTTGAACTACCACTCCGATATACCTGCATAAATATTTCAAACCTTTCGGGGTGAGTCCACAAATATTCGGTTTCGGTAATCAACACCTTGGTCTTGTTTGCATGTTCAACGTAATCAAAAGGGCAGCTGCATAAGGGGGATGAAGACACTTCTTTGGGAGGTAGGATATGCTTGGAAGCAGTGGGTCAAGTTTGGGGAACGGAGGGTGTTTTGAAAGGTAAAGTGGAAGCTTTTGAAACACTAGATTTTATAGGAGTAGATTTAGATTTAGAACTGGAAGAAGCATTGGAAGACTTACTTGGAATTGTGGGAGCCTTCTTACTTGCTACAGGACCAGTTTCTCAAATGAGACTCTATGTAAGGTGGAAGAGGAGATCCTCGACTGATTTTTTTTTTTGCGGAGTCACTATACAGGAGGATCTTCAGTCTTCTTGTTTTTTGCAGTAGTGGAGGAAGAGGCTTCCTTTTTAGCTTGAGTGCGGGTAAACACTTCACATGAGAAACTAGGTGCATCCGTGTCATCTTCCTCGTCACCTCCAAAATATTCACAAAATCTAATTTGTGTGTCATTCTCCATTTCTTCAACTTCCAAAAAATTGTTGTCCATGCTTCCTTATTCAAGCTCTTCTTCATTTTCTTGAATCCTGCAACTTGCGTTGATAGGTGGGGCCTCCAAAGCAAGCCTTTGGGGTGCTCTTGCGATCTGATTTCCGTTATTTCTTTGAGGAGATACTCTTTCAAAAATTTCCCTCTTCAACGATGTCATTTCATTTGCCAATTTCTACAAGACTGGATCCGTTCTCTCGTCCTTAGGATTCTGGGCTTTACCCTTTGAGGGATTCTTGATCTTTTCAAAGAGGATGAGATCGTCATCAAGTTTAATGGCCATTCTTTGGGCTTCGCAATATTCCTTGGTTGAACTCTTCGTAGCAAAAATCCCATGTCCGGTAATTGAGCATTAATGAAGAATCTCTTGACATTGTTTTCAGATGGTGAATCTTCTTCTGGTATCCTGCAGAGCAACCGATCGAAATGAGCCACGAAGTCTCTTATAGTTTCATTTGCTCCTTCGATTTTGCCAATTGAACGAGATCTTAACATTCCTTAGTAGATTTGAATCTTTCCTTGAACTTGCTTTTGATGTCATTCCAATAGGTGATGGATCGAGCAGGAAGGAGGTAGAACCATTATGCTACTTTTTCTTGGAGAGACTCCACAAACAATCTTATAGCGACATCTTCATGTTCGACGCCAAGAATCCCACATGATGTGGTGAAGGCCGATATGTGCTCTTCAGGGAGTTGTGTGCCATCACCTTTAAACTTGGGAAAGTTCTTGTGGGAATTTATCGGTAAATTGTGAAGAGGGGGTTCAAGAGAAAGTGGATCTGTATTTCTTCCCCATGGAACAATCGGTTGAGGTCTTTCTACTTCGTCTGCCATTGTTGCCCGCTTCACTTTCGTATTCTACTTGACAATTTCTTCTCCCAATTCTTCTTTTGGTTCTTGTTCTTCTTGATTAGGAAATTCAATTTTCAATGGTGTAAAAAATGGGAGAATTTATAGGAGTGTCAATAGGGGTTTGGATCAGATTACTAGATGAACCACTTGAAGACCTAGATGGGGAGGAGGCTTGAGAAAAATAGTAAGGGTTATCTCTGATTTTTCCTTGCTGATTTTGTAAAGCCTCAAAATTGGGATCAACAATTCCTCTCAACCTACTCAATCTGGTGTATCTTTTTCAACCAGTTTATGGGGATCTTACAATGGGAATGTGAAAGGACACTATGGAATACAAAGAGTCTTTCAATAATGAACTTCCATTTTTATCCTTTTTTTTAATTTTTCAATTTTTATATTTTCTGGAATATTTGAATTTTTTCGTATTTTCTTGAGGTTGTATTTTGGGTGCAAAGCTGCCAAGTTTGCCCCACGTTGGGCGCCAAAAACTGTTGGCGAGAAAATTTTTCGGGGGGACAAATCTATGGATTTCTTGCCAATGCTCTGGGAATAAAAGTCTCTCTCTTGTATGGTGCAGCTCCGTGTTTATATGCACGACGAAATGAGTTGTTCTGGTGGGTTTATGATCGGGGATCCAACAGGGGCACTCCACTGACTTGTGGCAAAACCTTGCGGTTACCCGCAAGAGAAGACTTTGCTTAGAGAGCGGGAAAGGGAGTGAGAAATGAGAAAAGAGGGATTAACATTGTAGGTAGAAAATCGAGTCCTGCAATCAAGTAACCAAAAGTTACTATCACACAATTCATAGAAAGAAAACAACGATGCTTCAACACTAACGACGAGAGGAAACCATGCATACAAAGATGCACACATGTAATGTCCCCTTTTTCGGGACATTACTAATATCTATTTTCATTTGCATTATAACCCCTTGGCATGCCTAGTGCTACAAGTGGGAGTCTTTAGTTAGTTTAAATGTGCACATAGGATAGTTGCTTTTATTATTTAATTAAAAATAATAAAGTGCACATAGTCTTAGTTTATTAGAGACTTTATTATAATGAGAGTTTATGTTTTCCCTCCAAAAGGGAAAGGTCGGTCTTTTTGAATATTGCACCCCTTAACTCTATAAAAGGAGGTCACATTTCCTCTAGTGGGGTTATGTTGATTGATCATTTTGATTTCACTCCATGCTTGGAGTAATGGGATGTATGCCCTAGTTCTTGCATTGTGCTCTCTCATTGTAAGCTTCATTTGGATCCATTGTTGAAGATATTGAAGACTCCATTGTTCTCTTCATTGTGCTCTCTTGTGTTGAGTGTGTTTATGCATTGTTTTTCCATTCTAAGATTGGCGACTTGGCTCATATGTTGGTGCATTAATTTATTGGGTTAAATCTGCATGTTGTGGCTCATTTTTAAGTGATATTGGAAGGGTTTGAGGTGTTTTATTACTGCTGTTCATTGCTGCATTTATTCCAGCTATGGCGACTTGCATTGGGTCATATTTTGGCATGTTTTGAGGGTGAATAAGTTAGATCTGCAATCTGATTTGTATTAGTTGTTATTTCAGTGCAAGGGTTGATATTTTGGGTGTGTTGGAAGGTTAGAAAGAGCTGGAATTAATTTAAATAATTTATTCTAACCCTAGCGACTTGAAATCAGTTTTTTGGGGCTGTTTTGGAGGGGTTTGACTGATCAGAAAATTCAGATCTGTAGTGCAGTGGAAAGCCCTTAATTTCTAGTTTATTTTGCATCTTGTTTCATGGAAAAACACTAAGCATTGAAGGAGTTATGAATTTTAGAAGATTTCAGCTGTCTGCAAGCAATCTGGGTGTTATTAATTAATATTTAATTCAGATTTGTAGTATGGGATCAATTTAACATTGGTTTTGATTGTAGAAATTAGGAGGAATAAGGAGAAAGTAATTTTATAATTTTTGGAGTTGATTTGATGCCCTAAATGTGTTGGGCGACCTACTTTTTAGGGCAAAATTAGGGTTTTGTGTTGGCTGTGCAAAATCTGATTTTAAAATATTATTCTTCATATTTTTGTGCCTCAAAATCCAAAGTTTGAAGGTTTTTGCTTGGATGGTAAAGCGCGAAATAATTTTGGAAGATTGCAGCAGTTGGGGTGTGATTATTAATTATTTTTCAATTGTTAAAAATATGATTTGAATGTGTTTAAATTCTAATTGTTTTCTTCAATCTATCCCACCACCTTGGCTTGTTCTAACCCCATTTGGGTTCGAAATAGCTGACATCGAGATATTTTAGGTTGAAGCAAAAGGGTTTATCCATTCTTTGCTTAATTTTGACAAGTACTCCATTTTCTAAATTGTCCTAAGAGGGGACATTACAACACATTCATACGGATGAGAAAACGGAAACTTCTTTCTTGATTAGCATTTCAACAAAGTTGTACAAAGTAGGGAAAATGAGGAAACATATGTAAGAGGGGAATGGAAGAAAATAGCTATCTCCTTTGTTCTCTTTAAGTACAATGCACTCTTGAGTTTACAAAATTGACAACCCCTTGAAATGGGAATGCCTTTACAATTTATAAGAAGAGAAATGACTCATCTACCCCCAATGACCCTTCATATGTCTTTACACAACTTAAAACCTTTCACCTTCCTAGGAAAAACATTTAGTCCCTTTTATAACATAAAGGTGACTTTATACATTAGAAACCTAAGGTTACTTTTTAATTACATTAAAGACATGAAAAAGTGCATCCCCAACGAAGAATTAGAACATTGAAGAGAGAGAAAGTTGGGGAGGGTGAGAGAAGAGAGAGAAAGAAGAGAGAAAGAATTGAGGAGGAATGCTTTGATGAAGAATACGCCTTTGATGAGGTCCACTGATCCTTTCCAGATGACCCGATGAAATGCTCCAATGCAGTGAACTTTGGATCCTTGAATGCCTCACACCACGAGAAAACATTTTTGCACAAGCACATGGGCACGAGGGTTAAGTGTTTAGAAACCTTTGTTAAATGAAACCTTTGAAAAACTAACCTTGCCATGACTCTACGGAACATTGTAGTCCTCCAATGACACAAATTGCTCTCATTCACCTCTACACATCAAGGAAGTAAGCCACAAACATGGATGGAAACACCATTGATAAAAGTGAATGATGTTCATTCCAAAACACCATCGTTCCTTTGCAACAATTGTTTAGACAATGAAACCATAACAATCGGTGAACTTGAATTTCATGCTTCCTTGACACTTACTATATTTGGAAAAGGAAACTTACTAATTTTAGTAAGTGTCAGAATTCACCTTTTGGATCCTAACTGATGATGTTATCTGAATGATTATCCCTTTGTGCACTCCTTCTATAGAAACTGTTGTTTTGGTATGACTTACTATTAATAGTAAGTGCCTAAAAGGCAACTTACTATTTTTAGTAAACAAAGTGATTTTGATCCTTTTGACTGCACCGGTGAGATTGGCTTGTATGATTGCCCCTGTATACAATGCTTCTTCCTTGATTGCTTTTCTGGAATGACTTATTATTTATAGCTAGTACCCATATTGGGAACTTCCTATTTTTATTAAGTGGTTGTTTTCATCGATTTTGGCACCTGGAAAACCACTTTGATCTTGATCGCCCTCTGTGCACACCGTCTTCGACACAATGAACTTGGCATCCAAGTGGTGTTAACATACAAAAATAGCCAGATCCTTGTGTAAGAAGGCTTACTATTTTTGGAAAGTGGGTCTTTGGTGGTTAATTTGCGACGAAATCAACGTTTTTGATATAGGTTTTTCCTTCTTATCTCATGTATGAAATTTCATTTTGATCTGGTCTTTGGAAATTCAGAAGATAATACATTTTAAAATTTTGGTGCCAGGAAATGAGGGTTTGTTCCTTGCAAAAATTCCACGTTGTGCATGCAAAATCCGTCACTTGGGTTTTTACGGCCTCTGAAAATGATGAAGGAAGCAAAAATTTCACTTCGATCTGTGCCCTAGATTTCAAGATATTGCATTTTTCGTTCTCACATGCACCGCTTCATTCTAGACAAAAATGGAGATTTGAGCATGGATTTTTCTAGTTTTTCTTGCAAAATAATGGTGGTGAGATCAAGGGAAGTGGTGGAATGAAGGAGAATGAGAAGAAATGGTGAAGAAATCTGGAAAAATTTGCTAGAGTTTCGACAACAGATGGAGCATGTGGGGGTTTGAGCAAAAAATGGCTATCTCCCGTATTATATAGCTTTGAAACCTTGAGGAGGGGGTGGGGCACATTTTTGTGTCCCCATTGTCCCCTTTGTTTTGGGGACAATAGGTGCACAAAAATGCGCCTAAGCTTGGTGTTGACAAGTGTCACTCATGCGTATAATGAGAGGGGGGCTTAAAAAGTTAGTTTGAGGAGCTAAACTTGAGTTGCCGGGGTCATATGAGTGACCAAGAGGTTAAATAGGGGGAGGGCACAATTTTTTGCACCTCATGTACCTTTGCAAAGGTGCAAAGGGGACATGAAAATGCGCTTTCACTTGGTTGTGCCATATGTCCCACTAGAAATTTGGTTAAGTGTTGAAGAGTGTACCTTGAGAGCCGACTTGTGAAGGTCATATCTTTAGCTCTCGGGTGAGTTTTCGGGCGTTTCCTTATATGATTTTGCATGCAAAACATCATCTGAGAAGAATGGTGAGGGTCTCAAGTTTTGAATCTGCTACTGCAACACCTCCAAATTGATCCTTTTTCTTGGGATTGCTCATCGTGCGCCGAAAGAATGAGTTGCCTAGAGAGATGCATGGGGTTTCAAGATGTCTTGTCTTTTCCACCATGTAGAGTGTTGAAAATGATTTCCATATGTACTTGGTTTAGCTTGCAACTCTTTATGGAGCTCCAGAATCTTGCTTTGAAGTTTAGGTTCTCTTTCGCGGTGCGGGGTCCTTACGGTCCAAAAACTGCTTTCGCTGAATTGGCTCTAAAACCTCCGAAATCTTCCAAAATTGATTCCACAACATTTTTAGCTCTTGAATACTCCATGATGAGTTTTAGCCTTTAGATCTACTCCGAGGATGATGCACTAGTCATAGGAAGGTTGATGATAGCCCTTCCCAAAATGGTTCAAAACTCCATTGTTGAATGCTTTGCTCCAAAAGTTCTTTGAATGATTTTTGCTTCTTAAATCACCTAGGGGGATACATGAAAATCACTTAGGGGTCACTTTGATGATGACAGGATAGGGCTAGTCTGTGGATGAACTGACTCGGGGTGTCTGGGAAGGTATGACTTTCAAATTTTTCGACACTGTGGTATAGTTGTCCTGTTTTCTAGTGAATTTTGCCCCTGCAAGAACACAAGACAACAAGTGTGAAATCAGCTTTATACATTATGAGGAACCCGAATATCAACTCAAATTGCTAGGATGTGCCCTAGAAGGCACTCATTTCCTCCTCCAACCAAGTCACTGCTCTAGGAGAGGGTCTAAAAGTGATGTAAAAACCTCAGTATCTCTTCCTCTATCAAACCCTAGTTGAAAATCAACAACATCACTTTCCTCGAGTCCTTAGGAATCACTAGTTCAAGAGTTTTCATTCTTGATTTGAACAAGGGATTTGTCATCCTTATATGTGACACCAAAGGATTTTCATTCTCTAGTGGAAAGGAATTGAGCAATCAGCCCAAAAACCAAGCAAGTATATTTTAATGACCAGATGGATGCCCAAAGATAAGGATGTTTGCTTTCAATTTGTATCTTTGGCTTCTCACTTTTCAACCCAAATTGACTTGTCTTATAAGAGAAACTATGAAAGAAGAATGTAAATGCTCACAAAAAAGATTGAAAAACATAACAAATACTTCCCTTTTTCACTTCTTGTCCATGGGAAGCGGAATGGGCTAGAAGTCTCCAAAACGAACTAGTTTGAAAAAGGGGACATTACAAAAAGTGGTGTTGGAAGTGAATAATTGCAATTTCGTTCTTGCTGTCATAAGAATTCAGAATCCTGTAGCTTCTTGTTATAAATTCCAATTTATTGTGATTTGGGTTGGTTCCATTTCTCCTTTTCTTTCATCTCATCTCGGAAAGGGGCTGTAATGTCCCCTCTTAGGACAATTTAGAAAATGGAGAAGTACTTATCAAGATCAAACAAAGAATGGATAAACCTTTTTGCTTCAACCTAAAATATCCCAATGTCAGCTATTTCGAACCCAAATGGGGTTGGAACTAGCCAAGGTGGTGGGATAGATTGGAAGAAAACAATTGGAATTTAAACACATTCAAATCAGATTTTTAACAGCTGAAAAATAATTAATAATTACACCCCAACTGCTGCAATCTTCCAAAATTATTTCCCGCTTAACCATCCAAGCAAAAACCTTCAAACTTTGGATTTTGGGCCACAAAAATATGAAGAATAATATGCAAAAATTAGATTTCGCACAACCAACACAAAACTCTAATTTTGCCCTAAAAGTAGGCCGCCCAACACATTTAGGGCATCAAATCAACTCCAAAAATTATAAAATTACTTTATCCTTATTCCTCATAATTTCTACAACCAAATCCAATATTAAATTGATCCCAAACTGCAGATCTGAAATAAATATTAATTAATATCAACCAGATAGCTTGCAGACAGTTGAAATCTTCCAAAATTCATAACTCATTCAATACTCAGTGTTTTTCCATGAAACAAGATGCAAAATAAACTAGAAATTTAGGGCTTTCCACTGCATTAAGAATCTGAATTTTCTGATCAACAAAACCACTCTAAAATAGCCCCGAAAACTGATTTCAAGTCGCTAGGGTTAGATAAAATTATATAAATTATTATCAGCCCTTCTTTAGCCTCAAAACACTCCAAATAACTGCCCCAAACTTAGATAATAATGCTAACACAGATCAGATTGCAGATCTAGCACATATGACACCAAAACATGATAAAATAAACCCCAATCCCAGTCGCTATGGCTAAATAAATTGCAACAGCAATAACAGTCACAAAAGTACTTCAAACCCTTCACATACAATGCAGATTTACTCTCAAATAAATGCACCAATACTCTAAACCAAGTCGCCAATACTTAGAATGGAGAAACAATGCATAGATTCACTCAACAATGATTGCAAGAAGGCTTCAAAGCTAGGGCATACATCCCATTTCTCCAAGCATGGAGTAATTTCAAAAGTTCAATCAACATAACCCTTAAAGGAAATGCGACCTCCTTTTATAGAACTAAGGGGTGCAATATCCAATGACCGACCTTTTCCCTTTTGGAGGGAAAACATAATAAAATATTTAATACTAAGACTATGTGCACTTTATTTATTTTCTAATTAAATAAATAAAAGTAACTAACCTATGTGCACATTAAACTAACTAAAGAGACTCCCACTTGTAGCGCTAGGCATGCCAAGGGGTTACAATGCAAATAAAAGAGATGAACCCATATATTAGTAATGTCCCAAAAAGGGGACATTACGGGGCATCTGAGAAAGCCCTCCTTTTCTCATTGGTGATCTCATCCAAAGGTCATACATGAGCTTAAAATCAATCATATATAGTTAGGGAATAGTTTCAGGGCTGTTTCGACAATGGACAACTAGGGCATACTCCAAAGAACAAATATTCGTTCCTATTCAAGCTAGGGCATTTGTCTATCGCTGAGAGCAGAAGTGGGAAGTGTCACAATAGTGTTGTGAAGCCCCTTTGGGTTGAGCGACCCCCTAGAGGAGTGTGGCGACCCCTTGTGGGGACTGTTGCAGGTGTTTTGGGCCAAGCATTCGGTGATAGGGCTTGCCTAATGTCTTAATTTGTCCTAGGACAACTTCTTTAACCTTCTTCCTTCAGTTCTAGCAACATACGGTCAGCTGTTTTACTGTTGTATTTCCAGTTGCAAAAATAAATAAAATAAATTCAGACTTTGGTGGGAAAAATTATTTGTTTGCATATTCATGTTCCTAGAGTATTTCTAGACGCTTTGCCCCTTGTGGGTATTCCCCATTTGATGATATTTGAGGAATAATTGAAGATTTCAGTTTGCTGTTTTTGTAAGGGTTTTTAAATAAAAATCAGATTGCTGTTATATGTTTGTATAAGGGTTTTTGTGAAATAACTTGAATTTTTGTAATGTCCCCTTTTCTAAATTAAAAATAATTAATAATATTTTAAGTTGGGCGTGACCAATTCTTATTTTGGGACAATTTCATATTATTATTATTATTATTAAAATAAAAAGCATTTTTAAATACCAAAAGAAAAGAAAAAGGAGAGGTCGTCCCTCTTTATGAAGGAAAAACAAATATTAAAAAAGAAATAAAGAGGCCTACATGGAGCGCTCCACAAAGAAAGAAAAGAAAAGGCTATAAAAGCAAATGTTGGGGCTCATTGTAAGGTATCATCTTATGAATTTTATACTCCTCTTTTGGAAATTGGAGCATTGAGCTGTCATTTTCACCCTTTGAGGACGAAAACCCTCAATATTCACAACACTTGGGGATGAAAACCCTCATTTGTTTCATTGGTGGCTTCATACAGGAGTCACAAGTGAACTTAACTGGCAGATTTCTGGAACAAGACATTTATCCATGCGTAGGGCACTTCTACTTTAGCTAGGGCACTTTCTAAGGTATTGGCACCCTTCCTTCTTTGGAACAGCCCACTTGGGAGGTTTGGGATCATTTTTGAGAGGGTTTCCATGGTTGGAAAATTGTGATTTCACTTTCATTGGATAACTGGTCTCTTTAAGATCATTTTGAGCATTGGTTTATATTGAAACTCCAAGTATTAATGGAGTTATGAATTTTAGAAGCTTCAACTATATTTGCACTTGAACTAAATTTATATAATACATATTTTCTCCAGATTTCATCTTGTTGGATTTATTAAGTGTTTGGGATATTTCTATGGTAATTTCCAATGCAAATTGCAAGAGAATGGATGCTATTAGGTGTTGCTACAGTTCACTGCATTAGGAAGACTTGATTACTAATTTTCAGCTGTTTTTAATGATGTATGATGCCCTAAAAGTGTAATTTCCAGTTCGCTGCTAGGGTTTCTAATATTGTTGGATCTGCTGTTATAAAAATCAGATTATATTCAGCTTGGGTTTGTGTAAATTCCTTGTTTGTGTGGTTTAGCCCTAGAAAGGGACATTACAATTTTAGAGATCTATCCTATAAGGGATATTTCGTCCTCTAACCTCTTGTGTATCTAAAAAGGATAGGTCGCTGTGCATGTCACATTTATTTGCAAAAATATCCCTGCAATAGAACAGACATTCCCATTCCAATTGGACATCAAGTTTGCCCAATATTGCCACCATTATAAACAGAAAATTTGTCATTTTTATGACTCTCGACATACAGGCTTTATTTAGATTGACAAATGACACAAAATAACATGACTTTAAACATGAACTTCGAACTATTATTTACTAAAGACACAAATAACATAACTCACTAGATTATAGACACTTGGAATTTTAAGACACAATACATAAATACACGTTAAATGGCTATATACTATAAACTCAAAACAAATCAACAACCTAAAGTAGAGTCTTTAATATTAACAATTGCAGAAACTTATTTTTCTAAAATAGCTAAAGGTTATTAATTTCTTATTGCTATTTTTTTATTTGAGATATTCTATTCATCAAATCAGAGCACCTGTCGTCTGTGGAAAATGATTGGTGAATGGACACCAGCAGATCTGATATTGCACATGTGATTATGACCCGACTACACTTGCATGTGACTAACAGATATCTGCAAATATTACCAAATACGGTGATGACAATTTCAAAACTTGTTGCACACGCTCGGATGCCTGGAGGAAGGATAGTTTTGCGCACGGTTCAATGCATGGGATCCATATGAAGCATTGAAAAGAAACAAGGATCTGTATAAATGGGAGTAGTTAGAACTTGGTGATTATATCCAAAGAGATCGGTGCTCATACGAGTCAGCTGCAAGATATCATCAGCAGGAGAGGTGCTTATGCCCAATACACGAATCATTTGATATAGTGATACTGAAACAAGTGCATACTCCATATACCAATAGTTTCCTTTTCTTTTTAACGCTAGTTCTCAATGTTGTATACCTCGCCATTTATCTAGATATTTAGCTGAGACCTCTTTGTTGGTATCCTCTGGTGGGTGCCACTCTTTCTTTTAATGGCGAGCTTCCAATTTGACCTACATGTTGAAAATGGTAGCAGAAACTTAGAGATGCATAGATTCGGGTAAACAAAGAATCTTGGTACGTTTTGAGAGCATAGTTGAATGGATATGCATGGTGTTGTAATCAATAAATGCCGATGCGTACATGGCAGACTGCACAAATAATGTAGAGGACATGGGAATGTGTTGATGGATGTGTATGTGACTGTGACTGTGACTGTGACTGTTGACCAAATACCTTAAACAACTTGAAACTATTCCAACTAATGCTAAAATTCCTTAAACCATGCACAACTACATTGAGTATTTGTAATAAAACAACCTACGGAGACACAAAACTAAGATCTCACTCATGGGGCGATACATCACATGGTAGCCCCTACTAAAGTTACGTTTTGGCTAACTTATTCTCCCAAGTACCACTTTTTAATAATAATTTAATTAAGTGCTTAAAATAAAAATTACTATGCACTTAAAAATAAATTATTAATTGTGCCTCCTATCCCCTTTAGTGGACCAAAAAAATAGTGAAAATAGGCTAAGGGGTTTTCTCCTTGATTTAGTATTTAAAAATACCTTTTACTTTAATAATGATATTATTAAGTTGCCCCAAAATGAAGAATTGGTCGGGCCCAACTTAAAATATTATTAATTATTTTTAATTTAGAAAAAGGGCCATTACAATTTCTCATGCTAACATTCTACATTTTGAAAGCTCAAGGCAAATTGAGAAATCCCTTTGTTTAATGCAAAATGTAATCCAAATATGTCTCACGCCAATTTGAATAAGCCGTTTGCATCACCAAAACCCTCCTCATGAAGCAACCAAACACCGCCATTTTATCTTGCACTTGGTTCAACGGACATCCACAAATCGAAGGCGAATCCAAACATCTAAGGGAGAGGTTTGAGTTTCTTTCTTGAAATCTTTATTCTCTCTTTTTCCTTTGAAATGCTTTATTTTGATGTAATAGTGTAGAAAAGTTTTTAATCTAAAATGAACTATTGTAGAAAACACATGATATCGAGAGGGGGGGTGAATCAATATACTTATAATTTTTACTTATTAAACATTAACATCCATGACAACAACAATCACATGAGATATAACAATTGCACAACACAGGATTTATGTGGAAACCCTTTTGGGAGAAAACGACAGAGAAAAGATCGCTTGGAGTTCTTTGCCCAAATCCAGCCACAATAATAATTGTATTACATATATTTGTAGGCACCAACCTCACTGGAGACACCGTACGTACCCAAAATTGTAAGGTGCATGCATCATGCGAACGGTGTAATAAGTGCCCCAAGGATGATACAGTCTCCTCGCAAGGTGTTCGGGACCGGAAAAGCCCTCGAGTATGCGTTAACATCCCGCATGCCGTAGAAAATACAAAATATTCGGGTGCGATCCTTTAGTTCCATGACCAGTATAGCTGGAGACACCCTAGTAGATATAGATACCAGCTTAAGAATCCAAGTCGCTAGAACACCTGTGAGGTATTCTGAGAAAATCGCACAATTGCTGATTCTAAACGTAGAAGCTGAAAAGGCTTACGACTACTGGATGCTAGGGATCAGAACTTGATCTCCCGTATGACCATAACGGGACCGCAACAACCAAGAGTCTATGGTTGTGATCCCCAGATCCCACAGCCCAACGAACCCACAAGTCAGCTAGATATAAACACTGGCCTTCGTACATTAGTATTTCAGTCTACTCCGATTCCACCTCTCATCATTCAACAATTATCCCTACTAGACACAACAGCTAACAAAGCTAAAGAATTTTGGACTAGGCCAGAGAATCGTCCATAGAATCGACCATATTTACCATATGACCCTATCAGGAGAAATACACGAAACCATCCCGGGTCATTTTCCACGCATCCCACAACCCATAGATCGAATCACGCCAGAGCTCGATATTGATTGGAGCCTTCGAGCAGTCATCCTCGCTGATCGATCTATCACACCAGTCCAAGTTAGAAGGGCCTTCTTTGCCTTAGATTCGCAAATACCATTAGTGCGTGTCCAAGACATTAGATTGCCTGACTAGTTTGTCTGCGCATTCTACCCCCACCGGCTGTCTCGGCACGACCTCGGGAGGTCGGGTACGCGGAAGAGTCACTCGTCGATTCCCACGCTCACCTGTCGCTTCCGACGCACTGGACACCAATCCCCAATGCAGAGCACGAACTCAACTTTGATTTGTGAGCACCAACCCACTGGAGACACCAATCTTCAATGGCGAGCACTAACTCAGCTATGATTTGTGAGCACCAACCCATTAGAGACACAATCCCCAATGTCGAGCACCAACTCAACAATCAAAAGATCCACCCATTGTAGTTGCTTCTTCAACCTGATGATGGTGTATAGATAACTTCTTCCTGTTGTTTCTGTATGCCCACGTTTTACACTTTGCCTATGCACTCCTCGTTCTTCAATCTTCTTCAACAACTTGATATTCTAATATGCTTGAATTTCCTCTTTCTTCTCTAATCCTCTTGATATGTCTTCATTAACCGCTCCTCTCTTATTGCTCTCTTCCTTTTCTCTTTAGAATGGCATCATCATACCGTGAGCGCACACATGAATTCGCAATTGAATCCACTTATATACTATGTTCATTTCATGAACAAACATGACTTTTCATGAGTCGACATCCTTTTTGAATATTCATCATGAGTCGGCTTTAGTATACTTTGAATTTTGAATATTTGAATTTTTCAAGACTCCTGCAAACATCCCCTGTTTTCTCTTGGTCCCGCGGCATTACATGACCATCGCGGACAAATTTGTACATTCTTGGACACTTCTCTTTGTTGCGCGGCTATCCTCCTTTATATTGTATCACTTGCTGACTTCTGTAACTTTTTCTTTATTGCGTGACATTGTTTCAAACAAACCAACATACTTCAATTTGGTCCATCTCACGAGGCACTATTACAACCCGCAAAGCACTACAAACACCCGTAGAACACTTCACAACCTGCGAAGCACTACAAACACCCGTGGAATACTTCTCAACCCGCAAAGCACTACAAACACCCGCGGAACACAATAGAACCTGCAGAACACTACAGAACCCGCAAAACACTACAAAAACATTTTCTTTGGCGTGTGGCATGCAGAATTCAAACTAAAACGTCTTTTCATAAGAGGCACACATCTGTAAGCATCAATGACAATATTTCTAACTTAAGAGATATTTATCAATATTCCTTTGACATCAATGACAATATTTCAAACAACTTTGGGGCGTAAGTTCTTCATTTGATTTAGAATAGGAAATCCTTAACACTAGCATAGAAATGGAGCAAGTCTTCCTACCCAAGGACCATTGTGGGGATTGATGTTGTGCGGGGGGTGTTGATTTAATCCCACTTTTGAATTTTGACAAGGGAGATAGTAGATGTATGTCTTTTAAATTTTCTCGAATTTCACTTTCTTTGTTTTAAACGTTATTTAATTTAATCTTCATTTAGTGGGTGGGATCCTCCTTGGGAGGATAACTCTCAAGACTTTCATTGACAATATCTCTAGGACACTACTCCTAATAGAATGAAGAAGTTCAAGAAGGTATGTAGGAACTGGAATGGAACAATACAAATTGTTTGGGATAGCTTGCCGGTAGAGGGGTGCAAGGAGTGACAAGCTAGAAGATAGGAGCCTTGATCTTATGCTGGCTTAGTTGCTCCGGCAGTAGAGGTTTGTGGTTTCTCTTGCTTGGTGACATGGCTCTATTGCTTTTTGGTTGTTTGGTGACTTGGTAATTTGGTTATAATTTCAAAACTTTGTAATTTTGGCATTTTTCTTGGGAAATGTATTCTATGGGACTTTTTATGGTCGTGATCCCATTCCACTTGCTTTTTTGTTTGATAGGCTGTATTTATAACTTTGATTACAATTAGAAAAAAATTATATTATTCATTCTGGATTGCTATGTATATAGTTCATCATTCTTTTTTCCAAGACATTATCCTTATTTATTTGGATCAATGATCCATCATATCACTAAGCAGGAATGTATCGGACTAAGGATGAGGGAAAGGTGAGATTGGTTGACAACTGTATGTGCCACTTCCTCTATAATTACTAAATAATACATGGTTAAATTAGGCCCATATCTTTATTATCACATATATTGCATTCCAAAAGTATTAAATTCAAAGCTATAGGGTAGTACTGTTCAAATTTTAAAAACAATTAAAAATATAAAAATCTGAGAATTTAATGAATGTATATATTACAAGTTCTTTGTGATATTACTGAGGTGATATTCTATTTCAAACTTATTTGGTGTTTGAGTCTTGTTACCAGTTTACCATTGTGCTTATGGTGTATACTATGGATCAGGAAACAGGATGGTTACCTCAGCACATTGTAGCAAGAGACGAAGATGGAGCTGTGCTAGGTGTTGTTCCTCTGTATATTAAAAGGCATGCTTTGTAATACACAGTAATTGGTTTAACCATTTGGTTAGGAAGTTTGTTTCTGAACTTGTGCACCTGTAAAATGAAAGAAATTTCTGTCCAAATTGCTTACAACTATTTAATTGATTTTTACTATGTTTATTTTGCAGCCACTCATATGGTGAATTTGTATTTGATCACTCGTGGGCTGATGCCTATTATCAGTTTGGTTCGTCGTACTACCCAAAGCTACAATGCTCTGTTCCTTTTACACCAGTAACAGGTCAACGGATACTAGTTCGTGATAGTAAATACAAAGATCAAATATTTGAAAAACTTGTAATTTCCATGAAGCAACTTACTGATAAGGTATGATAAATCATCCAATGACAATAACCAAAAACCTATACTCTTTCTCTCCATGTAAGGTTAAAAGAAGTCTAGAAAAAAAAGAAAGAAAAGAAAAGGTGGAAAGAAGAGATGAAATCTATGAGAAGCAATTGTTTGTAGAAGAGTTCTTAGACAAACAAAACATAGGAGGTTCAAAGTGGGATATTGATTGTGCATTTGAGTGAAAGGAATCGATATACTCAGTTTTTGTGGTATAGGCTGCTAAATGATTGTTTGTTGTCACTAGTGTTAATTAACAAGCATCATATCGTGACCACCGGATTTGTTTCATAGTTCCTTCATTTCTTTAAATATCACTTTGGCTGCCTTTATTTTTTCTGAAGCAAAATGAAAACTTCTGTGTCACATATTTCAGGAAGGTTAAAATATGATGTCATAGAGGAAGGTTCTGTAGGTCCTCAACTTATTGTCTACTGTGGTGAAAAAGATGCAAAGGAAATGTAACCATCATTCATAGTCATTCTCACATAGCATACCAACTATCGTATGCACACAAAGAATGAAACTACAATGGAAATATCTTTTATTTATAACTTCTGGAAGTATATGTACAACGTAAATTGTTCATTGTCTCAGCATGAGCCCTTGGATATGCAATGAATGATCCCTTGCATTATCCTTTATTAGGTCAAGAGTTTGGCAGTGCTGATAATAACGAGAACCTACCAATGGGTACGATCACATCATTGACATATCTTTTGAACACATTTAAAATGGACTTGTGTTAATCGTAGGGCCAGAAATACATAATGGTAGGTGATCACCAATGGGGTTTAAGGCTTATGTCATATGAGTCTCTAGGATTGTCTTTGCTCAGATAGTCTCTTGTACAGAAATCAAACATAAAGACCAAATCTTGATAAGGAATCCTCGTGAAGACTCATACCCTATATGACAAAACATGATGGTCGATAGAAACTGTTCACCAACGCCTAAACATAATACCGATTACATACATTATTTATTACATTCTTATTTGTGTATTATTTACAAGTGTGATTTTCTTTGTGTTTTACCTTAAGTGATTCAATTTAGTTGATTCACTTCCTTAGTTTATGTTTATTTGCTATATATCATAATAGCAACGATCATTTTTATTCACTTCTGGACATTAATAAAAGTATATCTTTCTGCTTTTGGAATTAAGGAATCAGAAAATCCATTTTCAGTTCACACCAACATTGGTGCTTTATATCTAGGATAAGCCCTAAGGTCAGATTGAAACCAGCATTGAGACAAGAAGACTTGTGTGCAAGAGTGTATTAGGAGGCTTACATGATTTAAAAGATGTAAGGTACAACCGTGAACAAGACAAGCCTCAAATTAAATGTCCAAGGGCTAAGCAAGCACAAATGAATTAATATGTTATTTTCCAGTTTATTTATTCAAATGAAATAGAAATATCTCTTCTATTCACTTGATTATCACCATAAAAACTAGAAAAAATTATCATTATTGACTATGATACCTATTCGTTTTGAAGAAGATGGCAGAGAAGTGTTTCTGAATGATTAAATCAATGTGAGTTGACTTGCCACATGGCCTTTCCGTCACTTGATTAAAAATTACACAATACCATAGCATTTGTGATTCACCATGTAGTATAGCAATTAGAAAGAGGGTGTGCACAACTGAACTAGAAAGAGTTACACAAAGAAATGGAATAGAACTTGACACTTTCTTCATATACTGATATACAATATCACTCGGGAGAAACACAATGAGAGCGCCTGGACATATTGATTGAATCCGAGGAGATACCCAATTGACAACACTTTGAATTGTTGGAAGCTAGATGTGTTCTGTGCTGAAGCAAATTACAAACAAGAATTCAGTGTATAAATAACATTCAAGTATGATTCATAATAGGATATGGAACTATAACATTGTTTTTGTGTAATGTCCCTTTCCGGCTCAAACTGAAAACAAAGGGAAATCGCACAAACCCCAATGTCCCAAGGTACGAGTGTAATGTCCCCTTTTTTAAATTAAAAATAATTAATAATATTTTAAGTTGGGCCAGCCAATTCTTCATTTTGGGACAACTTAATAATATTATTATTAAAATAAAAGGTATTTTTAAATACTAAAGCAGGGAGAAGACCCCTTAGCCTATTTTCACTATTTTTTGGTCGGCTAAAGGGGATAGGAGGCAAAATTAATAATTTAATTTTAAGTGCATAGTAATTTTTATTATAAGCACTTAATTAAATTATTATTAAAAAGTGGTACTTGGGAGAATAAGTTAGCCAAAAAGTAACTTTATGTCGACAACTTATGTTATAAAGGGGCTCTCTAATTTAAGTAATGTCAATGATAAATTAGAATTAAAAGGAGGGAAAATGTATAAAAAGGAGTTGGAGAGATGATCATGTGGAAATTGGAGCATTGAACTCTCATTTTCAGCCTTTGAGGATGAAAACTCTCATTGGATCCTATTGAGGATGAAAACCGTCAATAGTCACAACACTTGGTGACGAAAAACTATAATGTCCCTTTCGGGCTCATATTTGAGGAACTCGGAGTTTCCCAAAATCCTAATGCAACATTGTTGGAAATGATGACAACCACGTGTAGAAAACTTGATTTTTATGACAACAATATGATTTTTTGCAAGAATTAGGGAAGCAACCTATTTTCGGTCTGCAAAACCCTAAGAGACCTAGGTAAAATTCAAATTTTTACCTTTGCCACACAAATCTTTAAAAATATATCAACAACATGAAACCCTTGATGAATTCATGCAAAATAAATGCTTTAACAATAAATTATGACGGCTGGAATTAATTATTTGCTCAAAAACAACGAAACTTCAAAATTCCACATCTTCATAAATACTTGTTTTTATGACAACAATATGATTTTATGCAAGAATTAGGCAACGACTGCTTTAGGTCCGCAAAACCCTAAGCGACTTAGGTAAAATTCAGATTTTTGCCTTTCCCACACAAATCTTCAAAAATACATCAACAACATGAAACCCTTGATGAATTCTTGCAAAATAAATGCTTTAACAATAAATTACAGACTGTTGGAATTAATTATTGCTCAAAAACAACAGAAACTTCAAAACTCCACATCTTCATAAATACTTGGAGATAAAATGCAAAGGATAACTCAAAATGACCACAAAAATGGAAGCTATCAAACAAAATTAGAATAAGACTTTTCCAACAACAAAAATCCACTGAAAAATGATCTCTAAATCTTTAAATGGGTTGATCAAGCTAGAAATGAATGTGGCAGCCCCCAAAAAACGTGCCCCGGCTGGAATTTGTTCCCTAGCACGGATGGAAACCATGTCATTCTAAAATTCTAAATATGAAGCTCACTTGTGACTCCCGGATGAAGCCACCAAATGTCATGTCCCTTTTTGGGACTGAAACTGAAATAGAAGGAAACCACACAAACCCAAGTGAAATGAAATCTGATTTTTATAACAGCTGTAATTATCCTTCAAACCCTAGGGCGAACTATATAAGAGCTTAGAATTCACCATACAACTATGCACAACCGAAAAATACTTGTAAATAATTATTTCAACCACGACAATCAATATCCATCCAATTTGGCAACAACAAATGGAGAAAATCAGCAAATATATACTGCTGTAATTAAATTTAGGACAACAGCAATAGAACAACCACAAACCAACACTGAAAATAAATTATAGATTCGGCCTTATAAATTATGCCGAATCAGAATATAAAATCAGATTTGCAGTTCGTGCCCTAGAAGACACCCAAATAGCACCAAACCCTAGTCGCTCCCTCTAGGGAGAGCTCCAAAATGCATGCAAAGCCTTTGTAGATATTTCCTTGATTGCCCTAGGTCCAAATCTGCAAGAAGTCTTCAAATCACCCACAATGGAGGGTTTCCGTCCTCCACCAAGCCACAAGGAAGGTTTTCGTCTTCCTTGGAATGCCACACAAGAGGGGTTTCGTCCTCAAGTGGAAAGTCAATGAGCACTATGCCCAAAAAACCAAGTATAGATAAAAATGTGCGAAAGATGGGGTGCAAATGAAGTCCTTATGTTCCTTTTATATCCTTCCCTTGGCACCAACCAATTAGAAATGGACCGACCTCTTTAAGCTTCTTTTAATCTTTTAATTTGCCTTTATGATTCTCCAACACAACCGACCTGCTAAAATAGAGGAAAATACTAAAAGAAACATTAAAATTAATAAAAAAAGATGAAATGTAATGCAATTCCTTCCCTTGCTCAATCAAACTTCATTGCCACGAAAAGGGAATGGCAAGAAGTCCATTGTTAGGCTCTTAAGTTGAAAAAGGGGACATTACAGTCCTCCCTTCCCAAAATTGCTTGTCCCCAAGCAATTGCAAACTCATATGCCCAAGTATCATCATATCAAAGTAAAGGAACATGTTGTAGTGCTCCCATAATCTGGATCTTGTGCCTATTAGATGAAGGAGCTTCATCCCAAACAAACTCATACCTCTATTGCCCCTTTCTTCATGGAAGTCTTCATCATCTTCCATTTCAAAAACAACAATGATATTACCTTTCTTTGCATGCTCAGCTGTACTAAAATCCCTGCAAATGCCGTCATAATTTTCATGGAATCTTATCCAATTTGAGGCTATCAAATCTGATTTGTTCCCTCTTTTCAACTAAAACTTTCTTCCAATTTTAACTTGTGATGGAATGCTCTTCAAAAATGAAAATTCGCTACTATTCATGGCTGCTAATGGCAGTCCCAAATCTGATTTTTGCAAATTCAGCCCTATAACCATGGCATAATAACTACCAAATGGAAATCTTATGAAGAAAGGCAATTTCATGAGTAATGTAGGGACTGAAAGTTGTCTTACATAGGCTGAAAATTTAAGAACAACAGGTCTACGATTGAAATCAGCAGGCATCTTGGCCTTTAACTCGAGAGAATCAACCTTCCCTTGCTTAACACTCCCATGAATTCTGATTTCATCAATTGGCAAGTGAAATCCCAACTCCTTGTGAACTTTGAGGGTAATTTCCTCTAAAATTTGGACCTCTTGACCCCCAAAAACAATGTGTGCCTCAGCTGAACTTAAAAGAAGGAAGTCAAAACAAAATTCATACCTCTTCATGGGGCCATGGGCTAACCATATATGAAACTGAAAAGTAGAATCAACTGCAAATTCATCATAATTGCTCCCCCTTTCCCATTTTTCCTTTGGTTCATTCATGGAACCATGGGTTAGCAATATATAGAAAAGAAAATCAGAATTCTTACCAAGCTTAGGATGCCTCAAACATGCCATGCTAGAATTCTCCCCGCTTCATACAAACTCATCAAATTCCTTCCCTTCCATAAGCAAAGAGAGGAAAAATCAAAACTGAAATCCTTACCTTCATCTTTTTTGAGTTTCAAGGGTTCACCCGGATTCCAAGGATGTGAGCAATCTACGCAACTCTTTACATGATGAACTTCTAAAGTTCCATTCACGCTATCTCAAATATGGTTGTAGCTGTACCAATGCAATTTCTTGCTCCAAATCAGCATTATAGTGGCGGAAACTCTTCTAAAATAGCGACAAACAATCCCTCTTTGATGGTAGGTGAAAAAATCTTCCCCCTTGTGATCGAAAACACTTTGGTGATTGTCTTAAAAGGGGTTAACCAGCTGGTTTTGATGTGGACAACAACAAAAAGAATGAGATAACAACTGTCATACCTCAAACTCTTCATAAAAATCAACAATATTGTAGAAATATTGTGCCCTTGTAGAATCTTTGCCAAATCTCTGATGGAACCGATCAATGCTTCACACATTTCCCTTTGAGATTCCCTCAATACATGATGCATATCTCTTTGACTTTCTCTCATAGACTGCTGCAATTCCTTTGACTCCTTGTGATCACTTCATGCATGTAGCTAAGCTCATCATTAGGAGGAGCTCTTTGATCATGCTCTTCCATTGTCACCTTCTTTGGAGTATTCCTTCTTTGATAGACTATAGGTGATTTTCTTGATTGCATTCAGATCTAATTTTTTCATTCCTCCCACAATTGGAAAAGATCAAAGCTCGATACCACCGTAATGTCCCCAATGGAAAAATTTCTGCCCCTAAATGGAACAACAATAAATCCGATCCAAAATAGCAATTTATAGACGATGTACTTGAAATAAATAGTGCAGATTTGAATTATTACTGAAAAGTGTGACTTGCCTTGATGATGGAAAACATTCACAACTGAAGCAAAATCACCCAAATATTATGCAAAACAGATCAACAATTTTTATAAGGACAAAAACATTAAAAAAATACCAGGTTTGGATCACTGAAGGATGAAATTTATTTATTAAAATCTGCAGATGAACAGCTCTCAGAGAAGCTTGAAAACAAAATTTCTTCAGCCCAAAAAATATGCAACTCAGCTGATTTTGATCTCTAAAAATATAACAAAGATTTTGGTGATGAGATCCGGGACAACCTTTCCCTAAAATGCATCAAACTCCACCCATGGGGGTGTCGATAACCCTAGATCTGGCTGAATCAAGGTAGAAATCTGCCCCAACACTTGTGTCTTCAAAGTTTAAATCCTAGCTGGAAACAATATAAATCTACAACTTTTCTCTTCAACAACTCGGAAATTTGAAATATAGCTTTGAAAATCAATGAAAGCTCTTGAATAGAACCTCCTCACATAAGGGAAGAAGAGTTTTCGTTCTTCCAATGCTAAAGAGGGTTTTCGTCTTCTAAACCCAAGCGCAAAGGGTTTTATCCTTCGGAGTTGAATTGGAAAGCATGCAAGCTTAAACCAAAATTCAGAATTGATAAAATGCCAAAAAGATGATCTCCTCCATGCATGGTGACTTGCTTTTATAATTTTCCTTGGCCTCTTAGCCACCCAAAAGGACCAATCAACTCCTTTCTCTTCATTAAATGTTTTCCTCATGTTTTACTTTATTTAATATTTCTTATCCCCTTGCTTTCTATCCCCATATGGGTCGCATTTTTCCTCTAGGGGAAAGAAAAATAAAGTTACTTTTCCTTTTATTCTTTTATTTTGTCACTAATAAATTAATTAAAGTGTTTATGATAAAATTTTGTCATGCATTTGAAAATTAATTAATTAGGACTTAGTTTGTACTTTTCTCATTTTCTTAGCCATTGGGAAACAAAATTAGACTAAGGGTCTTTGACCTGCTACTTTCGAGAATGGGATACTACATCCTAGAAGCGGTTTTGGGTTGCTTACAACAATCTTGTAACTTAGAGATTCCAAGTTAGGTGCAACACTCTTGTAGGGAACATCTTTGGGCTCCTCTCCAAAGCTGAAAATGTCATTAATTTGCTTGTTATTAACTGCTGTTAGGAACAGTGCAGCAAGCTGAATGTTATTAATTTCACCTGAAAAATTGAATTCAACTCCCAAATTCTGTAAACCAAGCTCTCTCTCTTCCCACTTGGTACCCTTCATCGTCACAAAGTGGTTAGAGTATTCTTTATGATGACCAAAATGTTGCAAAGACATAACATGAAGGTGATGTAGCAATTGCTTACCATAGGCTGCTGTCATGCAATTCCCAATGAGCTGAAAATTAACACGAACATCTAGAGAGGCCCTTATTCCATGGGCATGCCTCCAAGCAAGGTCACCCAAACTTTTTGCCCCATTGACCCCTTGCAATCCTGATTTTTCTACATTCTTAGCACCATGATGATTGCCCATTTGCCATGATTTACTATGGAGCATCAAACTTGCCCCAAGGTCATCTTTTTCAACAAATTGCCTATGAGTGTAAATCTGAAATGGCATGATAGAAAGCAACAAATCTGAATTACCCTCATACCTTTGGTGGTCTTCATGAGAAATTGTTGTAGCCTTCTCCTTGTCCTTTGGCAATTGAGCTTCTTCAACACCTTGTAAATCTGATTTTTCTTCCCTCTTGGGCTCATCCTTCACGATCTCACCAAACCCTTGTGTCTTCATAGTGTTGTTCGGAAAATCAGTCAAGAGCTCCACTTTGGCAAGAGTGTTGGGGTTTCTAAGACTCCCAAGGGCTGCTCCCTCTTGGTAACCAAGCTGTTGCGATAGATCTTTTTCCTTCTTAGCCTTAGAAGGATGGCTATCCTCGTCACCATTTGCACCTTCGAATTTCACCATGGCTTCCTCTTCATTAAGCTCCATAACCTCTTCTTGCTTTGCCAACAAGATGGGGCTCTACTCCTTTGGGGTTGGGATATCCTTCCCATGACCTTTGTGCATGGCTCAGAGCTTGGACCTAGTTCCAATGCCCACTTTATCTTTTCTCCATCCTACAAACTTGGAAAATGAAAGGGTATCGCAAATAACTTCAAAAAGGGCTTGATACTCTTCACAACTGTCTACAACTTTCTCAACCCTTGAAACCCTAAGTTCTTCCTTGGTTGCGATTTCCTTCTTAGTAATGAAGGTCATTTCCAACCCTTATTGTGAGTTGTACTTCAACCTGTCATTTTTAGTTTCCACTTGTGTTTAGAGGTTGATTTCTTTGTTGATAATTGTTCTAAAATATTCCTAAAGTACTGTACATACTTCAAATGATGTGAATGGTGATATATTGATGAATTAATACTTTTTCCTTGCTGCTGTTCTAAAAATAAGATTTCTGTTCATTGCTGTTCTATTTTCAATGATGATTGAATTTGAAGTTGTCGTGCTCTAGAACACACCAAACTCCACCTTAGGGTAGGTCGCCACCCTTGGGAAGAGCTAGAAACGCCTTCAAAATTATATTCAGCACAATGTAATCTCCATATAAGATCACCCTTTACAAGCTTAAGGGGTTTCCTCCTCAAACCGGCTCACTATTGAGAGGTTTCGTTCTCAACAGGTCTTCCAAGATGGTTTTCGTCCTCAATGTACGAGAGAGAGAAACAAAACGTGCTCCAACCCTAAGAGCATAAATCCAAAGCACGCATAAACATTTTCCAAGCCAAGCGACCCCTTTAAATAGCTAGAGGCGACACCAAAAACAAAATGGAATCCTCCTATAGAGGACCAACCTCCTTGGGGACACAATAGTTCCTTTTTCTTTTAATTTTTAATTGGCTTTTCACCTTTTTCCCGGCCGACCTAGCTATACTTTGAAAATTACTAAAAATAATGTAAAACTCGCAAAAAAACTAAAAATCATGATATTAACTTCCCTTGCTCATTCCCTTTTAGCTCACGGGAAGTGGAATGGGCCTAAGGTATTCAAAGAGAACTAACGCCGAGAAGGGGACATCTTTGTAGACTCATAAAATGCATCCACTTGCCTCTTAGTTGTTTGTTGTCTAGTGTAATGTCCCTTTTAGGGGCAAAAACCAAAAATATGGGTTTGGCCACAAACCCCAAGAATCAGATCTGAAAATACACCAACACCAAAGATGAAAATAATCTGATTTTATGACAGCAGCTGTAATATCCTTCAAAACCCTAGGGCGAACTGTATAAGAGCTTAGAATTCACCATACAACCATGCACAACAACTGATAAATACTTCTAAATAATTAATTCAAGCATGACAACCAATATCCATCCAATTTGGTAACAATAAATGGAGAAAATCAGCGAATATATATTGTTGTAATTAATTTTAGGACAATAGAACAACCACAAACCAACGCTGAAAATGATAGATAATCACCACCAAAAATCATGAAAATATAGATTCCAGCCTTATAAAATATGCCAAATCAAAATATAAAATCAGATTTGCAATTTGTGCCCTAGAAGGCACTCAAATACCATCAAACCCTAGTGTCTCCTCTAGGGAGAGCTCCAAAATGCATGCAAACCCTTGTAGATGTCTTCCTTGATATTCTAATGTCCAAATCCGCAAGAGGTCTTCAAAGTTGTCTTCACTTCACCCAAAAATGGAGGGTTTTCGTCCTCGACCAGCCACAAGGAAGGTTTTCGTCTTTCTTGGAAAAACCACACTAATGGATTGTCGCCCAATAGTGGAATGACAATGAGCAATCAGCCCAAAGATCAAATGTAGAGTAAATGCGCCAAAGATAGATGATGAAAATGAAGTCATTGATCTCCTTTTATATCCTCCCTTTGGCGCCAAAAGCCAATTAGAAGGACTGACCTCATAAAAGCTTCTTTGGGTCTTTTAATTTGCCTTTAAGACACCTCCAACCCAACCGACCTGCCTTATTAAAGAAAACACTAGAGAAAACATTAAAAATGAATAAAGAAAAATGAAATAGAATGCAACTCCCTTCCGTGTTCAATAATTCTTCTTTACAACGAAAAAGAAATGGCAAGAAGTCCATATTTAGGCATCACCATGAAAAAGGGGACATTACAGTCCTCCCTTCCCGAAATTGTTTGTCCCAAAGCAATTACAACTCATACGCTTGTTATCACTAATTTTGACTTTGCAAAATTAATAAACATTGAAATTTTGAAATTTTTATTAAGTATTATTTTGCTTGATTTAAGTCCCTTGTTGCGATCGTCTTGTTTTTGCGATCGTTCTGATCTTCATTTTGTCCATTTCGGGCGAGAACTCCTTCCGCCAGGTTATAAAGTGCATTAATAATTAATTAATTTATTATCCTTTATTCGATAAATTCAATTTTTATTAACTTTTGGCTTTTTAATTAAATAAATATTAATTAAAAGTCATTCAACAAAATTTTATTTAATTGCGGGGAAAGTAAGCTTTCGCTTCCAATTGCGGGATGCCAAATTGGCTTCCTGTACCCGGATTTCCCCTTTCTTGACAAATTTATTTTAATTCTCCGCTTGTGGGATTTCTTCCACTGATTGCCAATTCAATGGATTGACAAATGGGCAAAAAATCTCCCAATTTCCCACATGGGGAGATAAAATGGGGATTGCCAGCCTGCCTTGCCATTTTTGCTGACAAATGGTTGTTTATTTCCCACTTTCCCCTGGCAATTAATGTCACTAACTGAAGGAAGAGGAGTTGGTTATTTCAATGGGAAGGGGAAACGGTTACGGGGAAGCTTCTTTAATTCCCGTAACCATTTCCCCATGAGAGTAATTGAATTTTTCAGTGAAAGGAGAGATCTTCCACGCATTGGAGATCATGTGAAGGAGGATTTCCACACATGTGAAAAGGGCAGTCCAAGGCATGTGTTTTTGTTTTGTTGGAAAGTCCAAAGCAAGGAAGATCCTCCATGCAGCCTGTAGGAAGGAAACAACAGGTGAATAAGATTAGAAAGGAGGCCAAAGAGCAGTCCAAAGGAAAGGGAATAGATCTCCACGCAGCAGGAAGAAGGAGGAAACGCCAGTGAAGAAACAAAGATTTAAACATAGCAAAAGACTTGGGCAGGGCACGCATGCATAAAAGACAAACAAATTTTAGCAAGGAAAAACAGTCCAAAGTTTTCAACGCATTCACCAAGAGGAGCAGCCACGTGGGAAAGGGTGATAAAGACAGCAAAGTTTCCATGCACTAGTTTTAAAAGCGTTTTCCCAACGCAGGTTTAGAAAGTAAATCCACCACGCAGGTCAAAGCACTTTCCACACATTTTTTAGGAGAAAACACAGTCTCAAGGGAGCAAGGATAAAACAGTCCACAAACAATCTTCCACGCATTGAAAGGAAAGCAAAATAACAAAAAGAAAACAGCAGAGAGACAGCTGTACCTTCCACGCACAGCCAAAGGGGGAAAAGTAATAAAGTTTAAATGCCTTAGGAAGATTCCACGCAAGCATCTAAAAACACCACGCAGGCATCTAAAAACAACATGCATAGCCCAAGGATATAATAAAGGTAAATCTGCTCAAGGAGAAGACAATAGCTTTTCATGCCACGGGTGAAGTCTCCTCATGTTCTTTTCAAATGCTTTGACAACGTGGATATCAAACAAGAAAGAAAGAATAAAAGAAACCAGTTTCAACGCATTTGTAGGTGAAAGGAGGCCACACATGCATAAAGTAAAAGAGAGAACAGTCCAAAGTTTTCAATGCATGGTTTTAGCAAAGAAAGTTTAAAAAAAAAAATCACAAGCGATCGTGAAAAGTAGTACGTTGCCCACACATCGATCAGAAGATCGCAAGGAAAAAGTAAAGCTCAAAGTACGCATTTATTAAAATCAGGCGATTTTCACGCAAATAAGAAGTTACAATTCACACATGCAAACGAGAATTTTGTTTTTGGCAGAAAAAAATGGAATATTAAAATTAGGAGATTTTTATTAAAAAAAATAAAATTTAATTGTTGTCGCCATATTCAAAATTTCGAGCCTAGTCTCGGTGTGATGTATTAAAAAAAAGATTTTGTAATTGGGACTGGTCATTATTATTATTTTTAAAATAATAATAATATTAAAACGAATCATATTTTTCTTGCATTGACAGGAGTTTCAAAGACCGAGACCTGGCCCCGTTTGCATTGTTTTGCATGCCTGAGTCATTTTTTGTAAAATTCATAATGGCCAAAAAATCTAATAAATCTACAGGAAGATCGAGGAAGCTAGTGGAGAAATTGAATAAGTCCGTGCTCAAGTACGAATTCTAAGGAATCATTCCTCCTAGTTCTATCAAGTCAGCATACGACAATATCACCGATACAAATCTAGGTCACATCAATGTGCAACAATTTTGCGATTGGGTGAAAGCTGAAGGCAAAACCATATTCTCGGATAGGCTTTACCATAGTGGTCTACCCCAAGCAACGACATTTCCGGTCTCGGTGTAGTGTCCGAGCTGGTTATCGCTTGGAGCATTATGATCCCGAGAGATGAGGAATTTTTAAAGATAATCGCGAGCCTTTCCTTTTAATCACACCAGAGCACATTGAGGAGTTGCTCAGCATACCCGACTTCCTGAGAATGCGGATATCACTTGAAAGTCAGCACAAGAATTTTGGGATGAAGAACCCCTCAGGTGGAGCAAGATGGTTAATAACAACTGGTTAGTGACCAAGAGGCCTCGAGTTGGATCGACTTCTTAAAAAGAGCTGTACCGCATTCGGTTTACCCTCTACCAGGATTTTCCACCCATGGATGTATCAGTTTATTTGTATCATCCTTGCCAAGAGAGAGTTTGTGGATTGGGCCACCATCATCAGTGATACCCTTCACAAACAATTGATCGAAGTGAAGATGACTGGATGTTTCTACATGACATCATACCTAACTTATGCAGTGGCTAGAAGAAAGCTATTTTTGGGACTCGAAACGAGAGGAGTCATGGGTCCATCAAATAATGTCTTCCATTATTATCTGTAACTAAGTTTCAAAAATAGCTCTCATCATTTCAGAAGAGTTAATGATGCATTCACCTTCCGCGTGATTCGAAACCTGAATCAGAATATAGAGGAAAGATTTTCTAAAGAGGCCATGGATGTCATTTCCCAATGGGGAACATGGTTTATTCAATTTTCATCCTTTTCCTATATTCGCGTAAGTGGCTTTGCGGGTACTCCATGGAAGCTTCCTAAGTACATCAGTGACAAGTGGGCATTAATGGAGCTTGCATGCGACAATTATTCCAAGTTCACTGTCTTCTCAGTGACAAGCATCATTCAGGAATTCATTTCCCAATCCAAATTATGGAATACCAATGTCCAAATCTTTTCAGTGCACAACTCATGGAGAAGGAGTTTACCCTCATCACTATTCATCCATATGTGAAGAGATTCTAGTTTGATATCAACGGATATATGCAAAATATGCTTGGGGCAAAGTATTAACATAACCCTACCATGGAAGATTTAATTTGCACTGTTTAGGACGAACATGAAGTAAGAAGACGAGAGTTTTCATGTCTAACCCTTGCTCAAATCAAGGCCTTTCGCATCAGGAACCTTCCAGATTCATTCGTAAATGATGATGAAGATGTTATTGATCCTTCATATGATGCAGTTGCTTTTACCTCGTTGCCACAAATTGATTGGACCAAAAGAGATGAATTTTCTCTTGATAGCAAGAATCAACCGATTCTTGAAAGAAGCATATCTTGGTAGAAAGAGAACTTGCCACCCAAGTTACAATCAATTCAAGACCATACCTCAGGATCACAAAAATTGCCAACTCGAGGAGGTCTCCATTCAACCAAAGCCCCTTCTCAATCAACCTCCGTGCCATCCAGTCATACGCAACAAGCAAGAAAGGAGTGGTTGCCAAAATCCACTTCATCGAAGAATGTGTCACAAGGAGAAAATCTAAGGGTCCTAGCCTCAGTGAAGGAAGAGAGCGTGTATCGGGATTTTCTACTTCAAGTAGAGATTCTTCTACTCACATTGTTGATAGTTCTCAGAAGCTCATGACAAACAATCCTCAGCCATGCCTTGCACAAGCGTCCACTCAGGTGCAGGTAGTCCAAATATCGAATGCTTTGGAACCTACAGTTCACAAAGAGATTTCCCAAAATCTCCCAAATGATCAAGAGGTAGATATTGAGGTTATTTCTCCGAGAAATCGATGTCGTGGAAAGGAGAGAACAATGAGAATGTTGCTTCGGGCTCCAGGCTTTTGTATGCAGAAGTAGTGAATGATACTCCTTTCTGGGTTGATTGCGAAATCAAGAAAAGGAAGAGGGTTGTTAAGGCAATTGACATTGACTTCGATGCCCTTTTCAAACTTTCAAATGACGTCATTCCCAAGAAGCCTAAAGTACTTTCCCGAATAATGGTGGATAATGATGGAAACAGATTTGCAGATCTTGCCATCCCACAAGTTGACAAGGAGCGTGATGCCATGACATCTGTTGATTATGAAGTTTCCAGACTTGGACTTGGGAAGTCCACATTGGAAAGTGACATGGCGATGGCTCGAGATTCAATTGATATCGTGCTAAAGAGACTTGAGAAATATAAGTCTCAGAACTCTCGATTCAAGGTGAAAAGAATCAATTGGTGGAATATATTCAACATTTGATAAATTCCATATCATCCACTTTCCTAGTACCCAATGCGGTGGCTGGCCTTAATGAAGAAACTATCAATTTATCAAAAGAAATAAACACATTGGGCCATGTCACTAAAACTTGGCTTTTAAAGATTCTCGTTTTAGGCGAGAGACGATCAAAACAGCGATTAAGCTCCATGAAGATATCATTGCATACTTTGATCCAATTCTCTCTTCAAGGAAACTTTTGTTTCTAACATATCAAATTTGGATGAGTATTGCCCAATCTACAGGAGATGGCGAGTATGGAATCCTCAACTTTACCCATTGAAGGAATTCTCGAATTTGAATATCAAGGGACACGTTTTATTTGGTGTCACATCTCAAATCAAGAAAGACAGGTTCTTGAGGATTTTTTGATCCATTATGAGAGTGTGTGCAATGAAGCCTTTGCTTCACTTGCCTCGATTCAAGAATTCATTTTGAGATCCTTGCGACCTCATAAATGAGCAAAATCAAAGGTGTTTATCGGAACATGTGGAAGAGCAATTTTCACAATTGTTTAAGGACATGTATCTTGTTGCCATCAATTTCTCTTCAACTTCAATGGAGTGTTGCATCAAATTAAAGAATTTGTTTGAGAATGCTCAATCAAAGATGGTCAATCTGAATGATATGCCAGGTAGGATCTTGGAATTGCAGGTATTTTGTGAGGCTATTCTTGACCAAATGAACCTCCAGAAGAAGAAAATATGTTCGAAACATTGGGAAGGTTCTAGATCTTTTCAATTGGCAAAAGTGACAGATCCTAATTTCACCAATGGTTCAAGAAGATAGTTTTCTTGGTATCTAACGAAGTGGGAGAGTCCATTTCTCATACGTTTGAGATAGGTGGACCCCATTTCAATGGATAAGGCACTGGTTATGGTCATATGTTTTAAAAGTGGAATTTAAAAAAAAGGGGATGTTATTGAATTTTCTTTCAGAAAATTGTGGATGACTTAAGTGGTTTCTATTTTTGGTAGCTTTTAATAAAGTTGGTTGAAAAATTCAAAGTCACCTAAGTGCCCTATTTAATGTTCATGTAAAACCCTAACTACTTTGTAACCAACTTTTGGGTTATAAAAGGAAGTCAGGGGCTCATTTGTAAAGGGTGACTTTGAGAGAGGAGAAGAAAATACTTTTGTATGCAAGCTTTACTTCAAAGAAAGAAACTGTGTTCTTTTGAGAAGACATTTTGGAGTAAATAAAATATGAACTTTGTGTTCCATTCATTGTCTCTTATAGCATTTGATGTTCTAATGTTCATTAGATGTTAGTGTTTGAATCTTGCATGCAAATATTGTCTTTGATCTTATTATCAACGTTATTAATCTGTTGTTCTAGATCACAATGATCAAGCTCTGATTATCTACTTGCTTAGGTGTGTTCCCTTTTACACATTCTTGTTTAGCTAACTCAAACTCCGTTTTATTTGTGTTAGTTATTCATTTTTCTTCTTTGTGCAATATTAGGCTTTGCTTTTACCTAACTCTTGCATGTTCTTTCAATTCATTCCATTCCACTCCTTTCCTTCATTCCATTCCATCTCCCTCATTCACTTTTCTTTCCATTGATGTTCCAAAACACCCCCACATACAATTTTGAATGTACAAATGTAAATACAGTTTTGGTTTTCAATAAAGGCAGCCTCACTTTCATTGAGGAGGGACTTCGTTCCCACACTGTTGCATGTCATTTGCATGCGTGCAAATCCATATGCTAACAACGCCCAAATATCATCCTATCAAAGTAAAAGAACATGTTGTAGTGCTCCTATGTCTGGATCTGTGCTGTTAAATGAAGGAGCTTCATCTCAAACAAACTCATACCTCTACTGCCCCTTTCTTCATGGAAGTCTTCATCATTTTCTAATTTAAAAAAACAATGATATTACCTTTCTTTGCATGCTTACTTGTACTAAAATCCCTGCAAACTGATGTAGTGTCCTTCATAAAGCAAGGAATGGACGCATAATCATCTTGATGAGATATCTCCAAATACAAATCAGAGTGTGGAGGGGCTGAAATATTTTTACCACAGTCATAATTCACATGGAATCTTATCCAAATTGAGGTTGTCAAATCTGATTTGTTCCCTCCTTTCAGCTGAAACCTTCTTCCTATATCAACTTGTGATGGAATGTTCTTCAAAAATGAAAATTCATTGCTGTTCATGGCTGCTAATGTCAGTCCCAAGTCTGATTTTTGCAAATTCAATCCTATAACCATGGCATAATAACTACGAAATGGAAATTTTATGAAGAAAGACAATTTCATGAGTAGTGTCGGGACTGAAATTTGATTTACATAGGCTGAAACACTAAGAACAATAGGTTTACAATTGAAATCAATAGACATCTTGGCCTTTATCTTGAAAAAATCAGCCTTCCCTAGCTTAACATTTTTATGAATTCTGATTTCATCATTTTGCAAGTGGAACCCCAACTCCTTGTGAATTTTGAGGGTAAATTCCTCTTAAACTTGAAGCTCTTGACCCCCAAAAACAATGTGTTTCTCAACTGAACTTAAAACAAAGAAGTCAATGCAAAACTCATGCCTTTTCATGGGGACAACAGGCTGTGGTATCTTTCTTGTGCAAAGAGAATATGTTCCATAAGTTATAGTGACCACGAGGCCTTTTGAAACCAGCCTTCCTTGGCCCCATCCTTCTTGCCAACTCTTCTTTGATAATTTGATGCATATTGCTGCACATTCCTTTTAAGTCATCCATTTTATGGAACCGGGGTTAACCACATATGAAACGGAAAGTTAGAACCACCGTTATGACCCAAACACCTCATGATAGAGTTCTCTTCCATAATGCTTTTGAAATCAGATATTCCCCCTTTGAAGGACACAACATAACACCTATATGCCACTCGCAGAAACACTTTTGAAATTGAGCCCAAGTATCTATATATTTCTTTACTACAAGAAGTACTTCTTACCTCACCACCCTGTGAAGGATGATGTGCACAAAGGTATTCAATCAACGGTGACATAGGAGGATACAACACACATGAACCATCAATGTAACCCCAAATTCTTCTTTCAAACATAAGTACATCAAATGGATTACAAACCAAACGAAAAGAGGAAGTAGGTACCTTTTTATGCATACCGTGGGCCTTGGAAGAGGGTTACTTATCATCACTCCAATCTCAGTCCTTGTGCCTAAAGCGACATTTTTCTTGATGCAAGCATAACTTGGGGGACTGCGTGAAAGGGTGCAAATACCCCTTACTACTGAATGTGCTCATCCTTTTGCCCACATTTGTATCAAATTGATTATGATGATTAACTCCATGTGATGGTGAACTTGGGAGTAATAAATCTGAAATATATTCGTTCCTTGGGATTTCAACAAGATTTTCATCTCCTTTTGCCTTTTCCTTTTTGTTATTCCTAGTCTGCAATTGGTGCTCTCCCCTTTTGCACAACCACCATACCTTGTTCACATGTGCTTGGGATGTCTTGGCTCTTACCCAAGTCTAATTCTTCATCTTTTGGCTCTTTAGACTGCTGTTATAAATAGACTAACAAGCTGACTGTTATCATGTCTCTTTGAGAAATGGGTTCCACCCATCCCTTTCGCTTTCCCTTCTTGCTCATCACCCTTCTTTTCAACCTTGGATTCATCACATGCTGAAATACTATCAATATTAATCAAACAATGATCAATAATTACCTCATAATGATGACTATCCGAACAATAATGGGATTAAGGGCTGAATCTTCATCCTTCATGGCTCCCTTTCCTCCAAGGTGCAGATCTTGAGTTGTATGCTCATTGATCTCCTTCTCCTTTCTTGGCTCGTGCTCCACTACTTCATCAAACCCCGTGTCACTATGGTGTTGTTTGGAAAACCAGCCAAGAGATCAACTTTGGCAAGAGGGTTGGGGGTTTCTAATTCTCCCAAGGGCTGCTCCTCTTAATAATCAGCTACTGCAATATACTATCCTCCTTAACCTTAGGGGAATATGCATGCCCATCCTCTCCTAGCAAACTTGGGAGTTTGGTTCCCTTTTCAACGAGTTCCATAGCCTCTCCTTGCTTTGCTAACAAGATGGGGCTCTTTTCCATTAGGGTTGGGATATCCTTCCTTGACCCTTGTGCGTGCCTCTAGGCTTGGACCAAGTTCCAATGCCCATTCTATCGTTTCTCCATCCTACAAACTCGGAAAATGATAGGGCATCATGAATAGCTTATGGAAGGGCTTGATGCTCCTAAAAGCTAGCTGCATCCTTTAAAACCCTAGGCTATTCCTTGAATGGCCTTCCCCTTTCAGTAGGTTTTACATGGCGGAGGCAAGAGAGTCCACGGTGTCCACTAGTGTTTCTTGCTTCTTCATGAATCTGTCCATATTTTTTTCCCCACAAGAAACCCTTGGGCTAGGAACACCGAAGCTCGATAGCTTTATAAGGTCCTTTATGGGAAAAACCAAAAATATGGGTTTGGCTACAAACCCCAAGAATCGGATATGAATATATAACAATGTCCAAAGATGAAAATAATATAATTTTATGACAATAGCTGTAATATCCTTCAAAACCCTAGGGTGAACTGTATAAGAGCTTAGAATTCACCATACAACCATGCACAACAATTGAAAAATACTTCTAAATAATTAATTCAAGCACGACAATCAATATCCATCCAATTTGGTAACAACAAATGGAGAAAATCAACGAATATATACTGTTGTAATTAATTTTAGGACAATAGAGAACAACCACAAACCAATGCTGAAAATGATAGATAATCACCACCAAAAATCATGAAAATATAGATTCCGACCTTATAAAATATGCCGAATCAAAATATAAAATCAGATTTGAAATTTGTGCCCTAGAAGGCACTCAAATACCATCAAACCCTAGTCGCTCCCTCTAGGGAGAGCTCCAAAATGCATGCAAACCATGTAGATGTCTTCCTTGATATTCTAATGTCCAAATCCGCAAGAGGTCTTCAAAGTTGTCTTCATTTCATCTAAAAATGGAGGATTTTTCATCCTCCAACCAGCCACTGAGGAATGTTGTTGTCTTCCTTGGAAAAGCCACACTAATGGATTGTCACCCAATAGTGGAATGGCAATGAGTAATGGTGTCCCAGATTTCATCCTGAAATCTATGACTACCCTATTTGAAATTTTTTCGTACTTTTAAAATAATGGGTTGTTTTGTGTTTTTATTGCCTGAAAGTTCTTGTATTGCATCAAGATATTCCCAAAGAGCCATATTAGCCATTTTCGCCAAATACCCAGATGCCCAAAATTGTTTATATTCGTCGTCGGGATTTGTCTGCGAGAATTTTGTATTTAATTATTTTGAGCCCCGTTTGAGGCAATTTGCGCGCCGATTTAACCCTGTTGTGATCGAACATATCATTACTCCTATATACCAGAAGGGTTTTAACTTGGAATAAGTTCTGAGCTTTATTTGTGACTTTTGGCAATTTTTTGTGTTTTTGTGTTTTCCCATTTCGTTTTCTGTGAAATTTCTCTAGATCAATTCCTTTGCCGGTTTGGCCTGATTCTTGGCTTGGAGTAACTGGGGAACATATACGCACGTTATGCTAGAAGGAAGTCGCCATCGGAGGTCTGGTTCACTGGGAAAAGACGAAGTCGCGCACCAAAAAGCCTCTTCTGGGCTGGCCGCATTTTTGGAAAGCAAAGAATTAGAATGGATAATGGGAAAATTAGAAGCAGCAGGTAGGTGGGAATTTTGTACCTACCTTGCAGGGTACTTTTTCCGTGATAGAAAAGTCACTTAAGTTGCAGTGGGAAAATTAGAGGCAGCAAGCAAGCGAGAATTTATTGCCTGCCTTGCAGGGTAAAAATTCCCATGGTGGAATAAAAGAAAAGTCACTTAAGTGAATCATGAGATTTTATTACCTGCCTTGCAGGGTGAATAATCCCATTATGAAAGTCAAATGACTTAAGTGACAATGGGATTTTCGGGGCTGCCTTGTAGGGTAAAAATTCCCATTGTCATGTGTTTTTAAAAATAGAATTCTTTTTGCCCAAAAAGTGCGACCCCTTTAAGGAGAACATGGCAGCCTTTAAAGTGATTTAATTAATTAATTCTTCTCCTAAAATTGGCGCCCAAGCATGGAAGAAAGTCAACAAAGCAAAGGGGAATAAATTAATTGGAAATAGATTGTCTAAAATTAAATTATTTGAAGGTAGCCCCCTCATGACAAAAAGTGCGCCCCTTTTGAGATATATTTAATGCTTTTGAAGTATTAAATGATTAAATTAAATTATATTTTCGGTGGCTAAGATCAAAGCATCTTGTGAAGCTTAAGTGAAGTGAAGAGTGGATGATTAAATTGATTAAATTTAATTTATTGGATGATTTGTCCTTAAACATGCAATTTTAGCACACAATTAAAGAGAAAAACATGATTTTTAATTAATTAATTGCCAGGAATAGGAAGGGCAATTATTAATTATAGAATTATGAGGGTTATATAAGCATGGGTTGTCATAAGGGTGAATTAATTAATTCACAGGTGAAGAAGTGCAGCCCAGAGGAAAAGTGCGCCCCATATTGAAGAGGTTTTTGCTCAAAAGAAGATCAAATCAATGCTAAAAGCTTCCAATTTTGGCGCATGCATTGAAGGAGGTTGATTTGTGTTTGCATAATTGTTTGCATAAGTGATACAGGTGCTCAGGTGAAGTTGGAAAAATTCATGCTCACTTTGCATGCAAATAAAACATCAATTTTTGGGGCAGCAGACTTGAATAGTGCAGATTTTTATTATTAAAATTCACTGTTCATGTTCCGGTTGCCATCTTTGTCTGAATTACTTGCAGGAATTCATTATAGGTGCTTTACAAAAGAAAATGAGCTTTAATCAATGTCCAATACATTGAATATATCCTCTGAATCTGAAGAATTATCCAGATCTGCACCAGTTTTGAAGAAATCCGGCCAAATAAGAAGAAAAAGAATTATTCAGACAAAGATAGACAAAGCCATGGCAAAGAGGGATGAAAAAGAAAGCACAACGGAGTCATGCATCACTTCCAAATTTGTAGACATAGGAGACAGAACTAGGTCTGGAACCTCTTTTCGAATTGATCGATAGATCTAGAGCGGGAAAGACTTCACTCATGCGTGCGGTTAAAAGCAGTGGAATTATCCGAGCTGCAGCCTTTCCATACACAGCCCAGTTGCCAGAGTTTGTTATGGAGTGCGCTAGATCTTACCATCCTTCATCTAGATCAGTGCGAGACGCTATGGGGAAAACAATAATTCAGCTAGATGCAGAGTTCATCAATTATTGTTTGAAGATTCCGGTGCGAAAGGTGGTGACTTCCATTAGCATTCAGGATGCCGGCAGCAGGTGGGAGAAACATAGAGTTGACTGCGTGAACATAATGAACAACAGATACATGAAGAAGCCCAAATCTCCTTCTAAGTTCCCAAGAACTCTTCCGCGGTCCAATCTCGTGCAGGAGGTTGATGATATTGTCAAATTGTTATGCAGGATTAATGGCGAGGCGAATGCTCACACTTTCCGTACATGGATGTATGCTTTCATCAAGACCATTGAAGTCAACAAGGTTGATTCCATAATCAATTGGTTGGAAATCATTAGCGACAACATTGGTGAGCAACTCCGGAACGTGAAGCGTACTTTCAGCTTCAAAATGACTTCCTATTTGGTGTACGTTGCAGCTTCACAAGGCATCTTCTCCAAACTGGATAGATGTGGCGTTCTTTCTAAGGACCCCATTTTCGAGTGCTACCCACAACTTACTGTACCTGCATGCGAGAAATATTTCAAAGTGGTCAATGATGAATTCTTCTACGAGTTCATTTGCAAGCTGGACAAGGACCTAAAGGCCAACAAGGTGAGCAGGGAAGCGTGGGAAGCTGTATCCAAAATTGGCAATCTATTCATTCAGTTTGCAGATTTCACATACCTCAGGGTTACTGGCTTTTCTGGAGAACCGGTTAAGTTACCCAGATATCCGAATGATAGATTGATCACCATGGAGCTGAGCAGACAACTTTTGGAGATACACAACCTTGATAAAGCGGCACAAGTCTACGGGCTTCTTCCTAATCACTATTGGACATTATAGTTGCGGAGCATTCACGAGAGCTCGAGGGATGGAGACATTCGTTGATTTCATATTGAGGGTGATCTACAAGGGCACAATATCACAATTTTGATTGATGGAGGAGCTACTCATAATTTCATAAATGCATGTTTGGTTTCAAATCTGAAATTGAAGGTTGAGGACTTCAAAGGCTTCATTGTTAGGATAGCAGATGGTTACTCTATGCAATGTACAAAAAAGTGTTCTCAACTCCACATTACCATGGGGTTATATGAGGTATGTGCTGATTTTTTTGTGATTAACATGGTTGAGTTTGACATCATACTTGGAGTCCAATGGTTGTGCTTGTTGGGAGAGCTAACTCTCAACTATCAAAACATGGAGATGAGCTTCATGGACCAAGGGAAAAGAGTCTCCTTGCAAGGTATATTTTGTAGCACTTCCCAAATTAATTATTTAGTAGAAGAGGGCATTTCATGTGAATCATATTTTTGTTTCTTATCAAAAATTACAGCGGATTGGAAAGCATTGATTTCAGCTGAGTATGCAAAGAATTAAGTTTTTAGTGATGTTTTTGAAGGAGTAATAAGTGATGGGAGGTATAAGGTGGTAGATGGGCTGATTCTCTACAAAAACCGGGTCTATTTGGTGTCGGAATCTAAGGTTAAAAGCAAGATTTTGAGGGCTGCTCATGATGACCCTTCAACTGGTCATCCGGGCTATTTTAGGACCTACAAATACATAAGAGAAAGGTTTTATTGGAAGGGTCGAATAGCGGATGGTTACTCTATGCAATGTACAAAAAGGTGTTCTCAACTCCACATTACCATGGGGTTATATGAGGTATGTGCTGATTTTTTGGATTAACATGGTTGAGTTTGACATCATACTTGGAGTCCAATGGTTGTGCTTGTTGGGAGAGCTAACTCTCAACTATCAAAACATGGAGATGAGTTTCATGGACCAAGGGAAAAGAGTCTCCTTGCAAGGTATACTTCCTAGCACTTCCCAAATTAATTATTTAGTAGAAGAGGGCATTTCATGTGAATCATATTTTTGTTCCTTATCAAAAATTACAGCGGATTGGAAAGCATTGATTTCAGCTGAGTATGCAAAGAATAAGTTTGCTAGTGATGTCTTTGAAGGAGTAATAAGTGATGGGAGGTATAAGGTGGTAGATGGGCTGATTCTCTACAAAAACGGGTCTATTTGGTGTCGGAATCTAAGGTTAAAAGCAAGATTTTGAGGGCTGCTCATGATGACCCTTCAGCTGGTCATCCGGTTATTTTAAGACCTACAAATACATAAGAGAAAGGTTCTATTGGAAGGGTCTTAAAGGGAAGTGCTCCAATACATCCGGGAGTGCCTTACATGTCAACAAAACAAGGCGGAGCACTCATTTCCAGCTGGTCTTCTTCAACCACTTCCCATTCCCACTCAAAAATGGGAAAGTGTCTCTATGGATTTCATTACGGGGCTGCCCATGGTCCAAGGTAAGAATTGCTTGTATGTTGTAGTTGATAGACTCACTAAATATGCTCATTTTTGTCCTCTTCCGGCTAAGTACAATGCTCCTATAGTGGCTGATGTGTTTTTCAAAGAAGTATTTAGACTTCATGGGCTGCCCAAGGAAATAATAAGTGATAGGGACAGCCGGTTCTTGAGCATGTTTTGGAAGGAGTTGTTTCATTTGGTGGGTACACAACTTGCTCATAGCACTAGTTACCATCCCCAAATGGATGGGCAAACCGAAATAGTGAATAAATGGGTGGAAGGGTACCTACGAAACTACATTGATGGGCAACAATCAACGTGGATAAAGTGGTTGTACATGGTTGAGTTTTGTTACAATACTACCTTCCAAATGTCCATTGGTATGTCTCCATTCAAGGCTTTGTATGGGTATGATGCTTCTTCCTTTGTTGATTTGGTTATGACTGATAGTAGAGTGCCTAAAGCTCAAGATTTAATTCAGTGTAGCCAAGATATTCTTAAGGAGCTTAAGGAGAACCTTCTTCGTGCACAAAATCAACAAAAATTATATGCGGATCAACATAGAAAGGAAAGGACATTTGAAGTGGGAGACATGGTGTTCTTGAGATTGCAGCCCTATAGGCAATCTTCCATCAAGCAAAAAGGTGTGGAAAAATTGAAGCCACGTTTTTATGGCCCATACAAGGTAATAAACAAGGTGGGTAAGGTTGCATATGAGTTAGAGCTTCCGGAAAATAGCAAAATACATAATGTTTTTCATGTCTCATGCCTTAAGAAGGCACTTGGGCAGCATCTTACCCCTTCACATGAGCTGCCCCCATTGGATGAAGAAGGTAAATTGATCCTAATTCGGAAGAAATCCTTGAAGTTCGTGAAAGGAAGTTGAGGAATAGAAGTATCAAAGAATATTTGGTTCGTTGGAAGGATCTTCCCCTTGAAGATGCTACATGGGAGAGTGCAACAATTTTAGAGCATCCACAATTGCAATTGCTTGAGGACAAACAATTTTGGGGAGGGAAGGCGTAATGTCCCTTTTTCCCACCTAAGAGCTAATATTTGGTCTTCTTGCCATTCCTTCTCCATGGCAAAGAAGCAAAAATGAAGGAGGAGAACCTTGAGCACCTTTATGATATATTTTTATCTAATATTTTATATTTTCTTTAGTGTTTTCCTTGTTTATACAAGTCGGCCTTTTCTAATTGTACATTGGCGCCAAAAGGAGGATATAAAAGAAGATTAGAGGCACCATTTGCTATCTAGAGTTGGCACATTTTATCTTATTGGAGCAAAGTAAGCTTGGAGCTGCTTGTTCTTGCATTTGGGGACGAAAACCTCCTTATGCGACTTGCCTAGAAGGACGAAAACCCTTCTAGAGGTTAAGGGAAGGACGAAAACCCTTCTCCTTGGCTTGGGATAGATTCTAGGGGCTGATTTGAAGAGATATTTGTAATTTCAGCTAGTATTTGATTTATTAAGGGTGGAGCGACCTACCTTGGGTAGGGTTTGGAGCTATTGGTAAACTATTTGAGAAATCTGGTTTGATAATCTGATTTGTAATATTTTATAAGGCCGGAATCTGAAGTTTGGTGAATTTAGAGGGTTTCTAGACCCATATTTCATAATTTTCTTGTGGCTGCAATTTCCAGTTCATATTTAATTTCCAGCAGTGAATTCTTAACATTTCTTTGTGATTTTGGCTCCTAATATTCCATAAAATATATATAAAATTGTGGTAAGTTGATCCATTGTGTTTTATTGGCATATTTGGTGATAAATAGAGTTGCTGATTTTATACTCATGATCTGCTGTAATTTAAAAATTAGATCTGCATTTTGTGTGTTTAGTAACAACCCTTGAAAGAGTCATTACAGGTTCTTATAGTTAGAAAATCCTTATTCTAATATTATTTGATAGCTTCCATTTTATGGTCATTTTGAGCTATCATTTGCAATTTTTTCCATGTATTTATGAAGTTCTGACAATTTTGAAGTTTCAATCGTTTTTAGCATTAATTCATTCTAGTGGTCTGCAATTTATGGTTCATTTTGCATGATTTCATCAAGGGTTTCATGTTGTTGATGTATTTCTAAACATTTGTGTGTGGAGAAGGCAAAAATCTGAATTTACCTAGGTCGCACAAGGTTTGTTGGACCTAAAACAGATTGCTGCCCTAGTTCTTGCATAAATTTTAGTTTACTATCAATTGGAATTTTTGCTATTTCTGAAATGTCCCCAAATGGACCTCTAAACGATTCTATAATGGATTTATTCTAAATCTGAATTTAGAATGCAAAATATAATTTTTTTAAAGTTGCAGATCTGTAATTATACCAGAAAATGGGACTTAAGTAGAGAATGGAACTTATCCAAAACTGAAGTAAAGGCAATATATTTTGACCAAAAACATACCAACTGAGTTTATTATTGCAAAAACATGAGACAATACCAGATTGGTCCTCAAATGAAAGATGAATTATTTTATTAAAATCTGAGATTGCTCCTTTAGACACGGTGAAAACACCGAGTTCTTTGACTCAAAAAAATTACCAAATGGCTGATTGGATGTCTAAAAATCAGAAGATGGAACAACCTAGATCTGAATTTTAATAGCTCCAAAACACTACAAACCAGCTCTCACTATGGGTCGCTCCACCCATAATAATTGGTAAATAAAGGGAATCAAAGCAAACAATATTCTCCTTCAAACCCTTGTTTAGATTTGCAAAATAAAGCCTTTGATACTGTTGGAAACACAAATAGAAGAAGAGTTTTCGTTCTCCTTCTAATCCTCAAGAGGGTTTTTGTCTTCAAGAGATAACTCCTAAGGGTTTTCGTCTTTAGAAGTTGTTATGCAAACCTCACAAGTTCACATCAAAAATCTGAATGTTCATAAAATGAAAGTGATGTTTTTTCAAGCAAGTTGATTTGATTTTATAATAAGTCTCGGCTTTGTAGGCACCTACAACCACCAATCACTTACCTCTTCCTACATTTAATTCTTTTTGAGCATTTAATCCCTCTCCTACATGGGTCGTATTTTCTCTAGGGAGAAATAAAAATATTAAGTGACTTTTCCCTTTTATTTTTATTAATAAATAAATATAAGTGCTTTTGATAAAATTTCTTTTTATGCACTTTATAATTAATTTATTAAGACCAAGTTTCCCTTTTATTAATTTCTTTTGGAGCAAAGTAAGCTTAGAGAGCTGCTTGTTCTTGCATTTGGGAACGAAAACCTCCTTATGTGACTTGCCTAGAAGGACGAAAACCCTTATAGAGGTTAAGGGAAGGACGAAAACCCTTCTCCTTGGCTTGGGATAGATTCTAGGGGCTGATTTGAAGAGATATTTGTAATTTCAGGCTAGTATTTGATTTATTAAGGGTGGAGCGACCTACCTTGGGTAGGGTTTGGAGCTATTGGTAAACTATTTGAGAAATCTTGTTTGATAATCTGATTTGTAATATTTTATAAGGCCGGAATCTAAAGTTTGGTGAATTTAGAGGGTTTCTAGACCCATATTTCATAATTTCTTGTGGCTGCAATTTCCAATTCATAATTAATTTCCAGCAGTGAATTCTTCAACATTTCTTTGTGATTTTGGCTCCTAATATTCCATAAAATATATATAAAATTGTGGTAAGTTGATCCATTGTGTTTTATTGGCATATTTGGTGATAAATAGAGTTGCTGATTTTATACTCACAGTCTGCTGTAATTTAAAAATTAGATCTGCATTTTGTGTGTTTAGTAACAACCCTTGAAAGAGTCATTACAGGTTCTTATAGTTAGAAAATCCTTATTCTAATATTATTTGATAGCTTCCATTTTATGGTCATTTTGAGCTATCATTTGCAATTTTTTTCCATGTATTTATGAAGTTACAGAATTTTGAAGTTTCAATCGTTTTTTAGCATTAATTCATTCTAGTGGTCTGCAATTTATGGTTCATTTTGCATGATTTCATCAAGGGTTTCATGTTGTTGATGTATTTCTAAACATTTGTGTGTGGAGAAGGCAAAATCTGAATTTACCCTAGGTCGCACAAGGTTTGTTGGACCTAAAACAGATTGCTGCCCTAGTTCTTGCATAAATTTTAGTTTACTATCAATTGGAATTTTTGCTATTTCTGAAATGTCCCCAAATGGACCTCTAAACGAGCTATAATGGATTTATTCTAAATCTGAATTTAGAATGCAAAATATAATTTTTTAAAGTTGCAGATCTGTAATTATACGAGAAAATGGGACTTAAGTAGAGAATGGAACTTATCCAAAACTGAAGTAAAGGCAATATATTTTGACCAAAAACATACCAACCGAGTTTATTATTGCAAAAACACGAGACAATACCAGATTGGTCCTCAAATGAAAGATGAATTATTTTATTAAAATCTGAGATTGCTCCTTTAGACACACAGTTGAAAACACCAGTTCTTTGACTCAAAAAATTACCAAATGGCTGATTGGATGTCTAAAAATCAGAAGATGGAACAACCTAGATCTGAATTTTAATAGCTCCAAAACACTCCAAACCAGCTCTCACTATGGGTCGCTCCACCCATAATAATTGGTAAATAAAGGGGAATCAAAGCAAACAATATTCTCCTTCAAACCCTTGTTTAGATCTGCAAAATAAAGCCTTTGACATCTTGTTGGAAACACAAATAGAAGAAGAGTTTTCGTTCTCCTTCTAATCCTCAAGAGGGTTTTTGTCTTCAAGAGATAACTCCTAAGGGTTTTCGTCTTTAGAAGTTGTTATGCAAACCTCACAAGTTCACATCAAAATCTGAATGTTCATAAAATGAAAGTGATGTTTTTTCAAGCAAGTTGATTTGATTTTATAATAAGTCTCGGCTTTGAGGCACCTACAACCACCAATCACTTACCTCTTCCTACATTTAATTCTTTTGAGCATTTAATCCCTCTCCTACATGGGTCGTATTTTCTCTAGGAGGAAATAAAAAATATTAAGTGACTTTTCCTTTTATTTTTATTAATAAATTAATATAAGTGCTTTTGATAAAATTTCTTTTTATGCACTTTATAATTAATTTATTAAGACCAAGTTTCCCTTTTATTCACCACACAAATGTGGGAAACAAAATTGGGCTAAGGGTCTTCGATTTGTTATTTTGGAGAAAGGGACATTTCAGTCCTCCCTTCCCCAAATTGCTTGCCCTCAAGCAATTTCAAACTTGGATGCTCCAAAATTGTTGCACCTTCCCATGTAGCATCCTCAAGTGGTAGACCCTTCCATTGTACCAAATATTCTTTGATAACTCTATTCCTTAGCTTCCTTTCACAAACATCCATGATAGTTTCTAGTTCTAGCACCAATTTGCCCTCATCATCAAGAGGGGGCAGCTCCATGGAAGGAGTGATATGCTGTCCTAATGCCTTTTGAGGCATGAAACATGAAAGACATTATGAATTTTGCTTTGTGCTGGAAGTTCTAGCTCATATGCAACATTCCCTACCTTCCTTATGACCTTGTAGGGACCATAGAACCTTGGTTTTAATTTTTTGATCCTTTCCCTTTGAGGGAAGATTGTCTATAGGGCTGCAATCTCAAAAAAACCATGTCTCCTACCTCAAATGACCTCTCAATTCTTCGCTGGTCTGCATACAACTTCTGCTGATTTTGGGCATGTAAGAGGTTGTCTTTGAGTGCTTTCATGATGTCTTGACTCTGCTGTACCAAATCTCTAGCCCTTGGAACTCTACTATCCGGAATGACAACATCCACAAAAGAAAATGCATCATAACCATACAAAGCCTTGAAGGGTGACATACCAATAGACATGTGGTAGGAAGTATTGTAGCAAAACTCCCCCAAATATAGCCATTTGATCCATGCTGATTGTTGACTTGTAACAAAACTCCTTAAGTACCCTTCTATCCATTTGTTGACAATTTCAATTTGTCCATCTATTTGTGGATGATAACTTGTACCGGAGTCAACTCTATGCTTGAAAGATGGAAGAGTTCTTGCCAAAAAGAACTTAGAAATCTGCTGTCCCTATCACTCACAATGTTTTTGACAATCCATGAAGTTTGAAAACTTAAAAATATTCTAGCCACTAGTGGTCCATCATACTTAGTGGGAAGAGGAAAAAATGTGCATACTTAGTCAATCTATCCACCACAACATAAATAACACTCTTACCTTGAACCTTGGGAAGGCCGGTGATGAAATCCATAGAAATACTCTCCCACTTTTGATTTGGAATTGGTAGAGGCTGCAAAAGACCTGCTGGAAACTCATGTTCTGCTTTGTTGGCATGTAAGACATTCCCTTATGTGTTGAAGTACTTCCCCTTTGAGTCCTTTCCAAACAATTTTTCTCGAACCTGTTTCCAAAGGAGAATCATGCATAGCTTCTAAAATCTTATGTTTTACCTTGGATTCTAGAACCAAAAAGACTCTATTTTTGTAGAGTATGATGCCATCAACCACTTGGTACTTTTCATCATCAATTTCTCCTTCTAGGACAACACTAGCAAACTGATTTTTTGCATACTCCATTGTTATAACAGCCCTCTAATATGCTGCTGTAAATTTTGTCATAGATCAGCAATATGGTTTCCTTGACAATGCATCAGCTACTATGTTATTCTTTCCTTTCATAAATTCAATTTCAAAGTCAAAGGACTGAATTTTACTCACCCATTTTTGTTGTCTATCATTCAAATCAGTTTGGTTGAGAAAATACCTCAAACTATTATGATTTGTCTTCACTACAAATCTGCCACAAACTAGATATTGCCTGAACTTCACCAATGCATGCATGATTGCCAACATCTCTTTATCATAAATGGAGTACTTTTTCTCAATATCTTTGAGCTTTCTACTTTCAAATGCAATGGGATGCTTATTTTGCATCAAAACAGCCCCAATACCATCCCCGGATGCATCACACTCAACAACAAAAGGAATTGAAAAATCTGGAACAGTAAGTACCGGGCATGAACTCATTACCTTTTTGAGGTTGTCAAATGCTTGTTGGGTTGTTGGTGACCAGCTGAAAGCTCCTTGCTTTGTCAAATTTGTTAAGGGGGTTGAAAGTTGTGAAAATCCTTTCACAAATCTCTGTAATAGCTACAAAGACCCAAGAATCCCCTTAGTTGAGTCAATGTGGTGGGAGGAGGCCAATCCATAATAGCTTGGATCTTTTGTTGATCCACATGTACTCCTTTAGCATTGATGACATGTCCTAGATACAAAATTTCCTCCATTCCAAACTCACATTTGGATAACTTTGCAAAAAGAGATTGTTGTTCCAAAATGCTTAAGACCATGTCCAAGTGCCTCAAATGCTCTTCCCATGATTTGCTATACACCAAGATATCATCAAAGAATACCAATACAATTTTTCTCAAATGCTCCCTAAAAACATGATTCATACATGACTGAAATGTAGTGGGGCATTGGTTAACCCAAATGGCATCACTAGGAATTCAAAATGACCAAAATGACATCTAAAAACTATTTTATGGACATCTTCATCTCTTACCTTAATTTGATGATATCCGGATCTTATATCAATCTTTGAAAAGAATATTGCCCCATGCAACTCATCAATCCTTGGTATTGGATACCTGTTTTTGATTGTCTTCTTATTCAATAATCTGTAGTCAACACACATCCTCATGGTTCCATCCTTCTTTTCACCAAAACAATTGAAGAAGCAAAAGGACTAGAACTTGGCCTTATGTGGCCCATGTCTAACAACTCCTTAATCACCTTCTCTATTTCTTCCTTAAAAGCCCTTGGATGGCGGTAAGGAGAAGACATAACTGGGGTTGAACTGGTTCCAACTCAATAATATGCTGAAATCCTCTATCAAGAGGCAATCCATGAGGTAAATCTTGGAACACTTTACTATGCTTACCCAAAATAGATTGAATATCAACATGATATGACTGTTGAGATGAAAAGAGGATGTGTTTCTTACCAAACAATGTGCAACCCATGCAATCTGTCCTCTTTTGAAGGACCTTTCCATACTCTTTCGTTGTCACAACTTGTGGAGTACCATTCCTCATACCCTGCAAAATGACTTCCTTGTCTTGCACTTTGAATTTTAATTCCATGGTTTGATAATTCTGAGTGAACTCACCCAAATATTGCAACCATTGTACACCCAAAACTACATCTGTTTCACCAATACCAATGACATAAAAATCATCACATACCTTGTGCCTTCCTAGAGTGATCTCTTCCTTTTGGGACTAAACTTTCCAAGTCCAATGACTTTTAATGGCACTTTGTAGAGATGGAGGACTTAAGACTTTTACTAGGCCTTTTAGTGGCTCTCCTAGACCTTCAATAAACATCAACACAAGCCTTCTTTCACTGATATCTGGTACCATTACTGCAAGTCTCTGGAAATCTGAAATATATTTGTCCAAAGATCCTTCTTGCTTGAGTTGAGCTAGCTCTCTGAAATGCATATCCGGATTTGTTCCATCAAATATTTCAGTCAAACCTTGACTGAACTCTTCAATGGTGGTGATGGAACCATGCCCTTGTGTGATCAACCCATGGTACCACCACTCATGTGCAACTCCCTCCAAATGCAAAGTTAAAAATTTGAGGGCCTTTTCTTCATACATTAGATTTAAAGAAAATATGTATCTAATTTCGTAACAAGCTCTATAAAAACACTTAACCGAACCATCATATGAAGGAAGAGTTACCTTACCCAACCATTGCTCAATATCTCTCCTTGGTTGCTCTTCTTGAGTTCTTCGATTTCTTTCTGATCCTTTGCTATTCTTCACTTGACAATAGTCTCTGAAGGATAGCATCTCCCTCACTCGGTAACTAAGGGCTGCATACTCATCACCCCATGCTTCCATATCATCAACATCATTTTGGGCTTCCTCCTCAATTGGTTGTTCCTCTCTTTGGAGAAACTTAGCTTTGAAAATCTGATGTGTAGGCTTGGAGGAGGTCCTAGCTGGTCCCGTAGAGCTTCCTTCACCATTGTTGGTTGCTCCTTGGTTGGTAGACACATTGTTCCCTTGTAGGATTTTTGCCAAGTCTCTAATGGAACCATCAATGCTTCACGCATTTCCCTTTGAGATTCTCTCAAAACATGATGCATATCTCTTTGGCTCTCTCTCATAGATTGTTGCAGCTCTCTCTGACTTCTTGTGATTACTTCATGCATGTAGCTAAGCTCATCATTAGGAGGAGCTCTCTGATCATGCTCTTCCATTGTCACCTTCTTTGGGGTTTCTTCTTTGATAGACTATAGAAATTTTCCCTGGTTGCATTTAGATCTAATTTTTCTCTTGTTTTCCTTACAGGTTGGGAGGATACACTGCTTTGGTACCACTGCAATGTCCCCAAATGGACCTCTAAGCACTTACAATGGATTTACCCCAAATTTGAAATTATAAATTTAGAATGCAAAATATAAATTTTTTAAAGTTCTGATTTGAAGTTATACCAAAAAATGTGACTTGGGTAGAGAATGTAACATATCCAAAAATGAGGTAAAAACAACAAACCAACTGATTTTATTATTGCAAAAACACAAAGAAATTACAAGATTGGTCCTCAAATGAAGGCTGAATTATTTTATTAAATTTGTAGATTGCTCCTTCGGACACACAACTGAAAACACCTATTCTTTGACTCAAAAACTTCACCAAATGGCTGATTGGATGTCTAAATATCAGAAGATGGAACAATAACCCCGATCTGAATTTTAATACTTCCAAAACAGTCCAAACCAGCTCTCACTATGGGTTGCTCCACCGAGAATAATTGGGAAATAAAGGGGAATCACAACAAACAATATTCTCCTTCAAACCCTTGTTTAGATTTGCAAAATAAATCTAATGTCCCTTTTAGGGCTGAATTGGGACGAATGGGGTTTTCCACAAATCCAAATCAACAACAAAACCAACAACACATCACATTGAACATGGAAATAGATCAACCACAATTGAACTTCACTCAAAGAAATGCCCCTTCTAGGGCAGCAAACTGATATGAAACTTTAGGAGTCTCAAACCCTAGTCAAAACATCTCCAATCTTCATAAAATAAATACCACATGCACGACAACACTTGTAGAGATATTATTTATGCAATAAAACTGAATTTTCGGAAACACATCCACTAGAATAGCTTGGATGAATGAATTAATTTGGAATAACACAGCTGAAACTTCTAAAATTCATAACTCCATGGAAAATAGGAATTAATACACATATGATAGCTCAAAATGATCATGAGAAGACAAGCTATCCAACAAAATTAATCTCATAATTTTCTAACCATGAAATCATGCCCAAATATGTAACCGAAATCTGCAAGTGAGTAGATAAATATGAAACCCTACTCCAAAAATCACCAAATCATAGTCTCTATCTCCAAATATAATGATAAATCTGAATATGAACTCAAATCACAATTATCAGCTCTCTATGATACCAAATCAGTCCCTTAAGCAACTTGCCTAGGGCTAGGAAGAACAATGAATGCACTAGTAGTGCCAAATCAGCTCACATGAGACTCCTAGATGAAGCCTCCAATGGATCCCTTGAGGGTTTTCGTCCCCAAGAGAGATTGCCACACCTTTGGGGTTTCGTCCAAGGTGGAGAAGGAAGATGCACACCGTGCACAATCCAAGAAGAATAACAAACATCCAAATCTGCTCTTCCAAGTGTAGCGAACTCCTCTTTATAGCCTCCCAATGCTAAATTAGAAGCTTCCAAGAGGACCGACCCATAATGGAAGAATAGAATGTTCCACATGCAAGACCGACCTCTCCCCAATGAGAAATTAGAACAACAATGCTCAAATAATTCCATGACCGACCTCCAAGCATACAAAAGTATTTAAAAATACTTTTTGTACAAGTATGAGGCTCTAAGAGTGATGTCCTTGAAAAAGGAGACATTACAGTCCTCCCTTCCCAAAAATTGCTTGTCCTCAAGCAATTGCAAGTTCTGGATCCCAAATAAATCTCAGCTGCTCCTTCTTTGACGTACCTACACATGAAGCAAACTCATTAAAGAAAAAGTGTCCCCTTCTCCCTCTCTTCTTGCTTTGTGGCTATGATGACCAACTCTTCATCTTTGCTTGCCAAGGCCTCATAATTGCCATCTGCACATTGGGTGTTCCCAATTTCCCTCCTGCTGTCCCAAACACAACTGTAATCATGTATTTTGTTCCCTAAAATCAGAATGATAGGGGCTGGAATCTCTCTTATAACAGTTGGAAACACATCATCAATGATAATAGACTGCAAACCTTTCATTCTCATGGTTGGGCACTCCTTCATTGTCAAAAGAATGGTTAGAGAGCTGGAATTAATGTGGGCAGCGTATAAAACAAAGATATAATAGCTGTCATGATGATTACCTTGGCCTCTAAAAGATGCTACCAAGCTGCCCCAAACCAATTTTTTCAAAATTTGACTCGAACCATAACTCATGAGAGCTGGTATGTAAATATAACAGCCATACCATGCCCGGAATCTTGCCCCAAATGACACCAAGTATGAGTGAACCCTCTTACCCATCATTTTGTATAAAAAGGATGTCTTCAAATCTGCCCCTCTATTGCTTCCCCAAGAAGATATCCACAAATCAACAAACAAAATTGGGAGAAACACCTCATCTTGGTTGTAGAATTGCAAGTTTATAAGTGAAATGGCCACAAAACATCTTATGAGAGTAACCCTTACCTTGCCCATGATGCTAAAAGAAGAACACCACTTCCATGTAATCAAAATCCACTTGGTGGCAAGTGTGAGTAACCTTTGATGTGGAGGGTTTCCTGATTGCAAGTGCCTTACCCGCTGTCCCAAAACATCCGTCATAGGTTGTTCCTTCATGCAAACTTCTTCTATGATGTTACTAACAAACTGATTTTTGACATCCTCATCTATAACAATATTTTTCCAATCAGCTGTTATGATGGAAAGCAAACCACAATGTGAATACCAAGCATTCCCTAATGTACTCCCTTCATCCTTAATACCTTGAATTCTGATTTCTTTGTCTTTGTCATAGAATTTCACTTCTTTATCATGACAATTGAGGGTGAATTCCCTCAAAGATTGCAGCCATTGAATTCCAAGAACTACTTCATCATCAACTAACATAATCACAAGGAATCCATCACATACCTCATCTTTTCCTAGGAGAAGTGATAGCTGCCCCATTTTCTTTATGCAAGGTATGGTAGTGTCACTCTCAACAAGCCTAGTGACCACTTGGTTATAAAGAAAACCTTTCACCCTGAATGAATGAGAAGTTGGTGTGCCATACATTGAAGAAAGGGTGCTGCTCTTACTCTTTTTACAACTCAGAATTTCTGAGTTAGAATCAGCCCTCCAAAAATATATTAAATGTACCTTACCTTCATGGACTCCTAGCAAATCTGATTTATCTTGCGGATGGTGGAAGAAAAAACATGATAGGATCATAAGAAAGTGTATGTAGTCACCATTCCATACCAATGTAACTTCAGCTGGCTTAGTTTCAAAAAGATCATTACATACCTTGCACATTTCCACGAAATTTGACAACATGAAGATGCTATGGGTGACCGTGAAGCCTTTGAAATCATCCTTGCTTGACCCCAACCTTCCTTCCCATTCTCCTTTGTCAATTTGATGCATATGGCTGCCCAATCTTCCCAACTCTTCCATACTGATTTTAAACTCAGATATTCCTCCCTTTGAAGGACTCATCATAGCATCTATATGCCACTTGTGAGAACACCATAGAAATTGAGCCCAAGTGTCTACATGTCCTTTGCAAAAAATAACACCTCTTACCTCCTTACCCCATGAAGTATGATGTGCACAAAGGTGTTCAATCATTGGTGACAAAAGAGGACACATCATATATGAAACATGAGTATTCCTAACCATCCACTCATGGTAGAAAATCTGAAATGATGCATGGACAAAAACTGAAATACCTTCATGCCCTTTTGCTTTCCGAGTGCTTACCTTCACTATATCTTTGTTTGATGCTTGCTTGACAATTCTCCCATGTCCTTGAGCTTTCATTAGGCTGAAATTTCCCTCAAATGACCTTCCTTTCACTGTTGTTATGTACAGACCAGCAGCTCCATCTTTTGTGATCCTCGGACCTTCATGGAGAAATTCTTCCTCTCTCCTTGACCATATCAATTTGGGTGAGTGATTTCTAATACATTCACCATTATGATCCCAAAATTCCTTTCTAGGCACATGTATAACAGTTGACATATGAATCAAATGAAAGAAGGAATTGATTATCTTTTCAAACATACCATAGCCTTTGGGAGGGGGAAAGCTCTTCACCAATTCTCCTTTAGGATCACCCGGATCCCATTCCTTCATGTACATGCTATTAGGATCTTGCAAGCTTATCATTTCCTTTAGTATCCTCATATCATTACTCAAGACATGTCCCAATAAATGCAAAGATGGAGACAATAATTTGGAAGTGTACATACCAATCCGTGGGCTACCCACCCATTGAAGCCACTTATCTTCAACAATTGGAGCTACCTTTGCCATGCAATCATCCGTACTTTGTACACACATGTGTGTACCATCCTCATGGCTTGTGCTTGAGTCCCCAACCTCATTCTTTTCATCCTTATGCAAATCTGAATTTTCTTCAACACCTTGCCCCATACAATCATTAGAAACCAAAGGAATATCATTAAATACCAATGAACTATTACCTTGGGACTCATCCTTGAAAGCTTGCATATCGAACCTTCCTATGATCTTTTCACTGAAATCATCCAAGAAGCAAACCACATCTTCTCCTTGGGTCTCTATCACATGGTACCACCAATCCTTGCTATCCCTTCCAAATGACAAGGGATGAATTCCAAGGCATCCTCCACACACATAGGGTTTGACTGCAAGTATGTCTCCAATTTTGACAACCATGATTTCACTGAAAGTTTGTTAGTGCCATCAAAAATAGAGATCTTACCCTTAGTGCCATCAATCCTTCAAACTTGAAACCCTAGGCTTATTGAAGATCCGTGCTCTGATACCATTGTAATGTCCCTTTTAGGGCTGAATAGGGACGAATGGGTTTTTCCTCAAATCTGATCCAAATCAACAACAAAACCAACAACACATCACACTGAACATGGAAATAGATCAACCACAATTGAACTTCACTCAAAGAAATGCCCTTCTCTAGGGCAGCGAACTGATATGAAACTTTAGGAGTCTCAAACCCTAGTCAAAACATCTCCAATCTTCATAAAATAAATACCACATGCACGGCAACACTTGTAGATATTATTTATGCAATAAAACTGAATTTACAACCACTAGAATAGCTGGAAATGAATTAATTCGGAATAACACAATTGAAACTTCTAAAATTCATAACTCCATGGAAAATAGGAATTAATACACATATGATAGCTCAAAATGATCATGAGAAGACAAGCTATCCAACAAAATTAATCTCATAATTTTCTAACCACGAAATCATGCCCAAATATATAACTGAAATCTGCAAGTGAGTAGATAAATATGAAACCCTACTCCAAAAATCACCAAATCATAGTCTCTATCTTTAAATATAATGATAAATCTGAATATGAACTCAAATCACAATTATTAGCTCTCGATGATACCAAATCAGTCCCTTAAGCAACTCGCCTAAGGCTAGGAAGAATAGTGAATGCACTAGTAGTGCCAAATCAACTCATATGAGACTCCTAGATGAAGCCTCCAATGGATCCCTTGAGGGTTTTTGTCTCCAAAAGAAATTGCCACACCTTTGGGGTTTCGTCCAAGGTGGAGAAGGAAGAGTCACACCGTGCACAATCCAAGAAGAATAACAAACATCCAAATCTGTTCTTCCAAGTGTAGCGAACTCCTCTTTATAGCCTCCCAATGCTAAATTAGAAGACTTCCAAGAGGACCGACCCATAATGGAAGAATAGAATGTTCCACATGAAAGACCAACCTCTCCCCAATGAGAAATTAGAACAACAATGCTCAAATAACTCCATAACCGACCTCCAAGCATACAAAAGTATTTAAAAATACTTTTTGTACAAGTATGAGGCTCTAAGAGTGATGTCCTTAAAAAAGGGGACATTACAATAAAGCCTTTAATACTGCTGAAACAAAAATAGAAGGAGAGTTTTCGTTCTCCTTCTAATCCTCAAGAGGGTTTTCGTCCTCAAGAGATAACTTCAAAGGGTTTTCGTCCTTAGAAGTTGCTATGCAAAGCTTCACAAGCTCACACCAAAAATCTGAATGTTCATAAATGAAAGTGACGCTTTTCAAGCAAGTCGACTTGCTTTTATAATAAATCTTGGCTTTGTAGCCACCCACAACCACCAATCACTTACCTCTTTCGCATTTAATTATTTTTGGCATTTAATTCCTCCTACATGGGTTGCATTTTCCCTAGGGAGAAATAACAAATATTAAGTGACTTTTCCCTTTTATTTTTATTAAGTCATTAACAAATTAATATAAGTGCTTTTGATAAAATTTCTTTTTATGCACTTTATAATTAATTTATTAAGACCAAATTTCCTTTTATACACCCCTTAGCTGTCGGGAAACAAAATTGGGCTAAGGGTTTTGATTTGTTATTTTGGAGAAAAGAACATTTCAATTTCCTTGTTTTTCAATTTCAGCTTGGAAAGGGACATTACATTTACTCTTATACTTAAATGCTCATTTTATAAATACAAAGTATGAAACAATTTTTCTAAACCCTTCATGTAACCCCTCTTGATTTGCTTGCTTTGGGCAGATGTCATCAGTACGACAAATGATATATTGTATTTTCCCATATTTTACTAACATCATGGTCTTGGCTGATGACATTAGCTAAAACTATTGTGTGACCCAAGGATCTAATCCCGTATTTATATGACGTCTTTGGTCATTTCTTGAGAAACAACTACTCCCGTGGCTGCTCTTTCGAATCCCCTTATGGAAGCTAAAGAGGAATAGGGCAAAAAGCTTCATTGAAGGAAGGGAAGTTGCAATAAGAACTTGTAGATTCAAGAATGGAAGCTACACCAATTATTTAGAGTCCCTAGATGTGGTCTACTTAGGGTTTCTTCTATCCATCTTTACTCCAGCTACAACCATCTCTTACCAAATGCTCAATGCCAAGGGTGAGATTAATGTGTTAACAAGTTGGTTCGAGGTATCCTTTTTCCCTACCCCTTTACTTTGTGTATAGTATGATTACGTATGTTATATGTTCCATCTTATTTACGTTATAGCACATGCTTGTTATCATTTAGTTTATTGTAATCCATTGTCTCTAGCCAAAGTACCATATCTTGAGCCTATTACCTTTATATGCAAGTTCTAGTAAGGTCTTTTAACCTTCTGTTTAAATAGCGGTTGCATGTTAGGATCCTATGACTAGACCCATCATAACCCTTAGTTACAATCTTGATTATTTACTACATTACAAAATAGCAACCTCTTGGCTACAACCTACAGACCGGACTGTGGATTGTCATGTTTATGTGTTGTATCTGGAACAGCCTTCTACTTTTTATCCGTTTAGAGGCATGTATATGTAGAGACCCATTTCTAGGCTTGATATGCTTACCATGTTCTGCAAAATGTTTATTCAATAGTTCTGCCCACTAACGCTAGCATAAAAATCTCTTTCTTTGTGAACTTTCTTTCAAGTAGAATTGTTATTTGTGGAATTCTAAAATTCAAGTATATATTTTCTACATGATTGGGGTCTACCTGAGTTTTAACTTCAAATTTTGTTTGGATGAATCCACTTTTCTAAATATAAGTAATTATGTTTACTATAGCTTGGAATTGATTGGGTTGGTAACATAAACCAATGAATTTAATGACACCGAAGTTTTAAAATGATTTATCTACATTTTCCAATATTTGAAATGGTAATCAACACTCCTTTTTGAAGCAGTTTCAGATCTCATCATTACACATAACCTTTCCCACAGAAAAAGAATGGGAGAAATTGAGTGAGTTTGGTTTTCTTCAACGGATTGGAATGCAATATCATTGGAAAAATCGTGACTATAAAAGGTATGTCTGTTGAGATTTGTACATGGATTTTGATGCCTTATTATGAAGGGATTGCTGAATTAATCTTTACCAATTAACTAAGTATGGAAAATGGGAAGATAGAAGCATAAGAAAAGGTGTGTAGGTATTTGTTAAGGATGCAAATCGATGTTGTTGTGAGATTCATCCCAAGGATTATATATAGCAGGGAATAAATGGAATTGTGATGATGGTTCATGTATACCCTTCTTGATTTACCTTTGAAATTGAGTTTAAGAAAGCTGTCTTTCTTTTATCATGAGAATCAAGCTTGAGGTTTCTGCAAGATATGTCTTAGGGCCCATCTGAGCAATTAAACAGAATTAATCTTCCGTTGCGTTTTCTTTGCAATTATATAGATACTCGAATAAAACTTTTCTAGAAATAAATGTACGGTGGTATTTATGGCAATTTATGGCAAACTGCCAGAAACTAAAAGAAAAAGAACGAGTAGCAAAAATTACATGCCAACAAGTGTGTAAGAGATAAGGGGAGCAAATGCAGTCCAACAAGGAGCCAGTTGTCTAAATATCCTTAGTCATGTAGAGAAATAGATGCTCATCTAGAAACACAACAAGCTCTAATTTTTAAATTGATCTGTAATGACTGGAATTAAGAATGTAATTTGGGAATCTAAATGTGGAGAGCTTGGAATGCTGCTAACAACATATAACATTTTTCTCGTCAATGCCAGCTGACGTTAAATTCCTGGCTCTAAAAAGTAGTATACATATCTCATTTTTCTTGTCTTAATTAAACTTGCTCAGGCGTCACACTTTATAAACTAGCCGATCTTATTATTCTCATCATCATGAGGGAAAAAAATATTCTGATATGCACATGTGTATATTGCATCTGGTTCTTGATTTCATAGTTCCCATATGTACCAGACATCAATTACCTGAGTGACTGACAGGTAGCTTTCCTTAGATAAATTCTTTGGCATTCTCTCATGAGACTTCAATCTCATTAATTTTCTGTGCTCAACCATTAAGAACATTTTCTTAAGCCATTAATGAATGTTAGAATGCAAAAGTCATAGGCAAGTTCACACTTTTTATATGTTTATAAAGCATTCATAGATTTAAGATATTAAGCTTCCCCAATTCATAATGTTTAAGGACAACTTTTTAAAGACAATTGCATAGAAGAGAATTTGGATCTACATTTCGAGCCACACTTTGTGGCCCTTGTGTGTCCCAAAACATAGATCGAAATTATCTTCTATCTTTTCTTTACAGTAATTCATATATTCTTCTCATTCTCATTTGATTTTCAGATTTCAAACTTTTATTTTTAGCAGTGTTAATCATGGTATATATGTGGGCTTTCAATATTTAATAATTTGCAAGCTTAAAGTTGACAAGGTAATCTGAGTGTAGATGCATTGGTCTGTGCTCTCACCTTGAGTGCCTTGGCAACATGCACAACTCTGTGCTTCAAGCACCGCCACAACTTTGAGCATCATGCATATTCTGTGCAGTTCTAGGACACATGCTGCAAAACTCAGAAGGCAATATTGCTGTAATGTCCCCTTTTCCAACTTGAGAAGCATGATTTGGACTTCTTGCCATTCCCTTTTCCATGGCAACAAAGTGGAAAGAGTTGGGAAAAGGAATTGAGCTTCATTTGCATTTATTTTCTAATTTTAATGTTTCTTTTTTAGTGTGTTTTTGATTTTAGTAGGTCGGCTGGGTTTTGAAGCTTCATTAAGGCCAATTAAAGATTATAAAGAACACCTTAGGGGTCGGCCTTGTCCTTTTGGGGCTTTGGCGCCAAAGGGAGATATAAAACAAGGTTAGAGGACTCATTTGGAGGATCTATCTTGGCGCATTTTCTCTATTTGGACATTGTGGGCTTGTTGCTCCTTGTTCTTCCACTCTTGGACACAAATCCAAGTGTGTGGCATCTTCCTAGAAGGACGGAAACCCTTCTAGTGGTGGTTGGAGGATGAAAACCCTCTTTCCTTGGTTGGAGTAAAGACATATTGAAGACCTTTCTGCAGATTTGGGTTTTGGAGGATCAAAGAAGTCATCTACAGACATTTGCATGCATTGTGGAGCCTCTCCCTTGTGGAGCGATTTTCTTTGGTGAAGGGTTTGGTGCCATCTAGGGCACGAAATTCAGATTTGAATGCATATTTGGTTTCTTTATTATTTAGAAAATTAGAAGGCTGGAATCATCATTTACATGTGACGTTTGGGGTTTCTAAACTCTTATTTCGTAATTTTATTGCAGCTGTACTCCGCTGGTTTTTAATCAATTTCCAGCAGTGTTTTGGATCAAATTTCTCATTGATTATTGGTTGATTCGATGCCTAAAATACATACATCTATTTTGGCAAAGTTGTTTTGAAGAATTTCAAGTGTTTACATGCTTTTGCAGCGCTGTCCTAAAAATCTGTTCGCTGTCCAAATATGGGTTCTATTCTTTGTTTGCTGGTTTAAAAATCAGATTTGAAAATCTTGGGGTTTGTGCTAATTTCCTACTTTCAGTTGTATCCCTTGAAAGGGATATTACAATTGCACCCTTTACCCAAAATGGGGCATAGCCCCAATATGAGTCAAGGGGTTCCCTTTTTAGGGCCGAGGGTAGTGCTCCCATGGGGTGCGGGGCAATGGCTTCTGAATTTTTTTAATGATTAGTCTAAATGCCGTTCATAGAAATTCTGCGAGCAACGTGTTATCACATTGTGCACCACGCGTGTAACCTTTGCACAACATTCGCCATCCGTGCATGAGCCACAAACACACTGCACAACTCAGTCCTTGCGTTGGATATCCAAATCACACATTGGCCACGTGGACATTTCATGCCACTTTGCACCATCCCAAATAGCACTCTATGGCTTGTGTCATGCCAGAGCATTTGTCCGCATACTGCACACCTGACAGTCTAGCCACATAACTGTCAGAAGTCGAAGAGTCACACATGGTAGGCTAAGCGTTTCAACTTCCATAATAGTTCTTTATGCGTTCCCGGATTTGTAATCTATATATACATATATACAACATTAGATACATATATACAGCATTAGATAGCAATCAAGTACTAGAAGATAGGCAGCCATACATCTCCCTTGAAAGTATGCCATATACAAAACACATAGATTAATAAAACTTTTTGTTCCGGTTTTATTATTTTCTCTATTCTGAATCTTGTTCATATTGCTTCCACATAGGCATATGACACATAGATAGTGTTGTCCCCCAGGTCTCTGGGATCCAGATCACAATGTATATGTCTCCACTGCTCTCCTAGTTTTTCAGATGATTGTGAGAGATGCTGCCATCAACACACACTTCTGTGTATGGTCTTCTTCAGTTCCATCATTAGGACGAAGACAGAGTGCTCTTGTAATCCGAGGTTCAGCTTTAGCTATATCATGACTGGATGAAACTGAACAGTATGTTAGCCACTATCCGAAGAAATGCCTGATCTTCTATTCGATTCAAGGCTATTAAGAATAAGCCTATTTTGTGTTTGATTTTCTTCTCCTAGTTTCTAAGATAATTCTGGGTGATGCTGCTGTCAGCACACAATTGTAAGTTGTTTGTATGGTCTTTTTCAGTGCCATTATTGAAAAGACTGATTTTGTAGGATGAGGTTGAGCTCTAGCTATAGATTGTGATAACATATATTCAGCCTTATGTATTCTTTAGAGTTAGTTAGGAAATTACAGTACAACAATATAACAAAAAAATGAAATAACGGAATATAATAGCAATGACCAATCAGCTATGAATTCAAATAACAACAATAGATTATAAAGCTTTATCTGGCTTGGTGATCTCATAAATGAATTTCGCTATATCTGATTATAAGGTTATCATAAAAGGTCCAAACTTTGCTGATACCTTTTCAATATAAAAATTAAATTTAATAAAAATATGTTAACTAGCCTAAGTGTACTTGGTGCTTCACTATATAATAAATGCACTGAAGTAACCTTTTTGCTGCATACACTATCTGCCTATCAAAAAATAGACAGAATCCTAACTGTCTACTCTTGGTGTGGTAGCGTGGGATAATAGTATAATACTACTATTGTGTGGTATCAATCACCACCATTGCCAATTCATTTGTCCATTTGTAACCTGCTCAATACCTTCAAATTCATGAATTCTTTCTGCACAATTGAATTACTATGCTAATTCCTACATCTTTGCAAGATCGCAAAACTGCCTACACTTGGTGTGGTAGAGTGGGAGAATAGTATAATACCACACTATTGTGTGGTATCAATCACAACCATTGCCAATCTGTTTGTCCATTTCTAACCAGCTCAATACCTTCGTTTTCATGAATTCTTTCTGCACAATTGAAGTACTATGCTAATTCCTACGTCTTTGCAAGCTCACGAATGAATTATGAATTGCATTCGATTTCACTTTGTTGATTTTGCATTTGAATCTCCTTGTCAAATGTCACAATTGGATTGATTGCTTTGTTTTGATTTATTAATATTTTATTAAAGCTTTTGGCGTGCTCACATGTAAGGTGTTTATCGCTGGTGGTTGGCTTGGTTGAATTATCAGCAAGCGTCGAATATGGTTATTTTTGCTAGTCATGTAATGTCCCTTCTTGGGAATTCAACTGAAAAATGAGGAAATCACACAAACCCCAAGATGATTAAATTCTGATTTTAGACCAGCAAACTGAATTTTATGACAGCTGGATATCAGCAGTTTGATTTATATAAAAATAGTCCAAAAATTAAGGGAAAACACTCAAATATCATCAACTAATTCAACCAAAATATAGATAGGCAATTTAGGAAGTATTTAAGCCACTTTCCCATATGAAACTTGATTGAAAACACAACTGGAAAATTAATAAAAATGCAGCAGAAGTACAGCTCATGAAAATTATGAAATGAAGGGTTTCCAAACCCCAATAACCACAAAGAAATATAGATTATGGATTTAGAAATTATGTCAAATCAGAATATAAAATTAGATTAGCAATTTGTGCCCTAGAAACCAACCCAAATGCTATCAAACCCTAGTCGCTCCAACTAGGAAGAGCTCAATAATGCATGCAAACCCTTGTAGATGTTTCCTTTGATCTTCTAATGTCCAAATCTGCAAGAGGTCTTCAAGCTGTCTTCACTTCACCCAAGGATGGAGGGTTTTCTTCCTCCAACCAGCCACAAGGAAGGTTATCATCTTTCCTTGGAAAAGCCACAATGAGCAAACAACTCAAAGATCAATTCAGAGAGAAAATGCACCAAGATAGATGATGAAAATGAAGTCTTTGATCTTCTTTATATCCCTCCTTTGGCGCCAAAGCCCAAAATAGAAAGACCGACCTCATAAAGCTTCTTTGGGTCTTTTAATTTGTTTTTAAAACTCTTCCAGCCCAGCCGACCTGCCTAATAGAGAAAACACCAAAGAAAACATTAAAAAATAGCAAAAGAAAAATGAAATGGGAATGCAATTCCTTCCCTTTCTCATTCAACTTCATTGCCACAGAAAGGGAATGGCAAGAAGTCCATTATTAGGCTCTTAAGTTGAAAAAGGGGACATTACGGGGTCACCATTCGAGTATTTCATTATCTTCTTCAATTAATTGATAATCTTGTGAACCCTCATCATTGATCGTCCTGTTATTTGACACATATTGATAGGTGTCAATGTCTGAAATCAAGTCATTTGTGCTGTCATTTGATTATGTTTATCAATGGTTGTTGATGGCCTTATTTGTTCGACGATCGCCAATAGTCATTTTTGTTTGGAGGTCATTGGTAACCGTGGCAATACCTGCTGGTACTATGTTTGTTAGCCATTTCATGTTCGGCAATCACCCTCGAGTTACCTTGTCGGTAGTTTGTTGACATAGGAGTTCGCCATGTTGTGGTCTAAGTTGTATTTGCCACGGTCGTTGGTCATTTCTTTTTCCAGCAATCATCATTCGTGCCTGTTTTCTCTTTGTTATGAGTGTCTCTATTGCAATAAAATTTACTAAGTATGCATATTTTAACATTTCATATTCTCCCATCTACGAATTTAATATGCCTTGGTCGATTAGGTGTCTTTGGTTGTCTTCCAATCCCTCATCTAGGTGTAAAACACTTTCATTGTTTAATTGGTATTCATTATTGAGTCAAATCCTAAACTTTGACTAGAGCACTCTTCTTTGATTACTTTGTTTGTGAAAGAATCTCTTGTAATTTTGGCTTTTCCATTTTTTACTACCAAAGTTTTGTGCTCTATCGTATATTCGTTTGACTTGTTCAAGCCGATTTTTCCCCAAAATAGCATCATTGCTGCAACAAAGTTTCCATTCTTATCATTACAAAAATTGTACTTAGCTTCTTCCTAGCACTACATCATGCTTTAAAAAAATCCCAGTGGAGTGATCGATTCTTGATTTGTTAATTATAGCTTAAATTCGTAGGGCTAGGGATAATGATTGGTTTCCTCAATTTCTTCTTGACATTATTGGGAAGTGTATTCACCTCTGAACTTCCATCGATTAACGATTTTTGTGATGGAAATATTGTCATCGATCTCAAAGGAGTTGTTGATGTCACAAGAGATTGCATGGAATAGGAGTCATTGATGTCAAAAGAGAATGCACAACGATCAAAGAGAAATAGTGTCCTTCATGTATTACAGTCATTAAATTTTACAGTGATCAGATTTAATATAATAACAGTGAATGTAATGGACGACAATCACATTGTATACCAGCGTTTTAATTATGAAAGGGCCAGCGATGTCATCTAAGGAAACAAAAGAAATAAACAAATATTAAATACAAGCCCAGCCGACCCATTTGGAAGCAATTAAATAAGTTAATATTAATTTAAGAGACATCTTTTTATAGTTGCCCGTCTTGGAAGATGCACATTGAGGCTATAAAAGATAGATGACAAGGTTGAGAAAGACGAGAAAAAAATGAAATACATACATCATTTGAGAGAAGAAGTGAAAGAGAGGAGTAAAAGTAAAATGATAATATCATTTGAATAAAGAGTAAGAAGGAAGAGCATAAATATAAAGTGATCTAATTTCATTAATTGGACCAATGTCCATGTTGGAAGTATAATCTGATTTGTGTATGAAGAGAAGCAGAATTGCCATCATCTGGTTGAAGAAGCAACTACAGAAGGTGGAAGTTTATATTGTTGAGGTTGGTGCCTCATAAAATTGGGGATTAGTGTTTCAGTGGGTTGGCACTCATGAATTGGCTGAGTTGGTGCTTGGCATTGGAGATTGATGTCTCCAATAGGTTGGTGCCTATGAACATTTGTAAAACATTTAATTTTGGGCTGAATTTGGACGGTAGATCCAAGCAATCTTATTTTGTGGTTTTTCCTGAGAGAGGGTTTTCCATGTAAATCTGGCGTTGCTCTATGTTATGTTATTTGAATGCTTTTAAATGCTTTAATTGTGGATGTAAGTTTTAATAAGTAAAAGTTTATCTTATACTAATCTAGTATAAGTGCGTGCTTAACATTGTTGGAGTACTATATCTCCTATTTGGATGGTTTCATTAGGTCTATCTTCTTTTCCTGCTAGCAATACATCTATTTCCTACCTTGGTTTAGGAGCCACTTGTGGTTGTGTTAATGTTTGTGCTTGGACTAGTTGTTGCAAACAGTCCATCAGCAATTTTACAGGGACTGTAATGATGGTACAGTTAATGAGTGTTACCAATTTCTGTATTGGAATTGTCTCTTCTTCGTTTCCCTTGTTTTTGGCTCTCGGACTTCCTACTCTGGTTTCTTGTGATGGTGCTATTTCTAGAACCCATCCTACTCCATTTGTTTGTTCATTTATACCATTTTTTGCTTGTATAGCATCTTTCATTCTTTGTTCAACCAACATGTTCAATTCCTTCCATTTTGCAGTTCTAGTGATTGCTAATAGGTACTTTACTTCTTCCTCTCTCTTTTTCAACAATATAGGCTGATTTCAGTTAAGGACAGTACTCATCATCATGATTGTGCATAATTTCAAGACTTGTGCTGGTGCATTTGAGCGTTCATTAGCAAAGTGCCCCAATTTATTACATATTTGGCATTGTATAACACATCTGCCTTTGTTGTCCCTCATGATTTGGGTTCTTGGTCCTCGAATTTCTCTGCCGCTGTTGCTCAGAGATCACTATTTTTTTGGGTTCCTGTAGCCTCTGCTTGATGGCTTTTGAAGGACCATTCTGCATTGTTTATTAGCTTTATTGTTTTTCAAGTTGAATGAACATTCAATGATATCACATGTCCTAATGTTACAATTTGCACAATACTTAATGGGCCATTCCTTTTCCTTATGCCTTGGTTCTGCACTTTTCCTACTTTTCCATAAACCCTTGTGTCATTCTTTTCATTTAACAGTTTAATAATTTCTCCCTGTTTTTGCTTTATCTCCATTTCATTTTTGTTAAGTAATTTTGTTGTTCAATATCCAACATTTTTTGACAGTTGTCCTGATATATGGAAGTTAGAACCATTGTCAGTCTTTCATCGAATGCTTTTTGTAAGCCATATATGAAGTATTGTTTACTTAAGTCAGCTCCAATGAGATTGTCTAATATTTGGACTAAATTCCCCATTCTCATGTTGTAGTCTTTTATAAAATCTTCTTTTCCTTGCTTGATACTTGACTATTTGGCATCTGTATGCCACTTTTAAAAATCTTTTGTGATTGCTGTTTTTACTTTTATCCATTTGTTTTTTTCGTCTTCCTTTAGGCGGTCAAACCATTTAATTGCAATCTTGTAGGGTTCCTGGAAAATATTCCATTCGGATCTTGTCTTCAGCAAAACAGTTAGAGGTGAATGTAGTTTTTATAGGTCATTATAAAGTGAGACAATAATTCTGTGTATAAGACCCCCTTTTAGAAGCCCATAAGGGGTTTGTTTCCATTTACCTTATCGATTGTTTAAATTTGTGCTCCTTTAGGTTTAGATCCTATTACCAAGCTGTGACAAGTCAAGCTTTTGCCAATCCATCTAAGCCTACGGAAATAGTATTCCTAGTTATAGCAATGAGTAGTCAGGTCTTGATTTGGTTCACCAGAAAACTTTGTTGGTTTGAAATCAATGCAGGTTTGACTACATCCTTAGCCTTTTCAAAAGTCTAGTACTAAACTATGGTTTTTCGCTTTTGTGGGAAATGAATAGGTCCAAGCTTTTTCTGCTTCTTATTTCTGTAAGTGTAGACAATTGTTTACAAATCCTTCTTGGCAGCTGTGGTCATTTCTTCCCCTTACTCTGGCTCAGCCTATGATATCTCAACCTGTCCAGTCTGCGCTGATAGAGAATTGATTTTTGTTTTAGAAACAGGAATTTGAGTAATTTAGATATTAGTCACACAGTTTTTCCTCAACAAGCTAATAATAGATCATCTCACTTATCTTACTTCCTGCATAGGTGTCCACTTACTCTACGGTGTATTATCATTTGCTTGATGCAAAACTACTGTTCACAGTGACATAAACTTCCCTCACTGATCCAAAATTGAAGGGGTTTTGGGATTAAAGGACAGAATAACAATTGTTCTAGATGTAAACAGAAAAACTATCTCTGAGAAGAGATGTATAATGCTTAAAATTATCTCTGAAAAGAGATGTATATATTGCTCAAAGACTATGATTACAATAGCTACCTCTCGTGAGGAGATGTCTGTCCTTCCCTTGCAGGTTACATATGCTTATATACTATTTTTAGAAATATGAAGAGGCACCTAGAAGAATGTGGAAGGTCACTAGTCTCGAGGGAGACGAAGGTGTTTTTTCTTTCGTGAATTACATAGGCGACAATTTCGCGAATTTACTATTTTTAGACAACACTACAAAATTACATTTTCAGGCCTTTAGATGCGGATTTCGGGGTCAAACTTTTCCAAACAAAGTTCTGCACCCTTCCACCATATTCTATGCGTTCCAAGCTTTATGACACATTTTGAACGGAGTCAATTGGAGCTACAATGCAGAAGTAATGGCTCTCGGAAGTTGCTCCACTATAATTGCCACCGGGTTGTTGTCCGGATCACTCACACCGCTATGTCGGGTTTACAGGGGTAAAATACATTCGGTCTTGTGTTCTTTACAGCTAGTTAGGAAAGTACATTACGGGAATGTATTAACAGAATGAAATAATAGATTATAACAACAATAACTGTTAGCTATAGATGGAAATAAAAAGTACAATACTAAATAACGACCAGATGATTTAGCTTTGATCTAGCTTGATCATTTCATAAATTGGAATATGTTCACCTGTATATAAGGCGAGTCATCAAATGTAATATCTCCTTCCCAATTGAAGACCCTTAGCCTATTTTGTCTACCCGACGGCTAAGGAATGAAAATAAGGGTGACTTAAGTTCTAATATTTTATTATAAAGTGCACAATAAAAATAAAATAAAAGAAAACATTAGATGCACTTATAATAATTTATTAGTGACTTAAAAATAGAAAAAGGCAACATATAGTGAAAAGCATTTGGGCCAAATTGTTTTATTCTAGGAAAGTGCGACTTGCACTAAGGAGCAAAAATAAATGGGAAAATAATGTAAGAGCATATGGGCCAAGTTATTCACTCTAGAAAAATGCGACTTGCATTAGGAGGAAAAGTTGTTGGGAAAAACATTTAATGAAGAGGAAAATCTGATTGGTTGTTGGAGGTGGCCATTAGGCTCAATTCTTCTATTTAAACGAGGGGAAATGCTTGGAGAAGACACACTTTCTTATTTTCTCTCATATCTAATTTTGTATGAAGCTCCATGCTTTCTCTATTTTATTTCTAAAGACGAAACCCTTTAGAAATACCCTCTTGAGGACGAAAAACCTCCAAGAGTTTGTGAGGATTCTCTACACAAGGGTTTCCATTGTGCTTCAGCGGATTAGCAAAGATTTTCAGTTTATTTCCAGTAGTGGAACGAAGAAGATTTGTAGATTTTTTGCAAGGGTTTGAAGAAGGGAATTGTTGTTGTGTCTCTTCTTCATTTCTAGCAGTATTCTGGGTGGAGTGACCTATCTAGGGAGCTGGTTCGTGAGATTTTGGAGCTGTCTAGAAGCTGATTTCTATTGCTGTTTACAAGTTTGATTTTTAGTGATTAAATCAGCCAACTTTCAGAAATTTTCCAGCCCAAAACCCTAAGGGTGAATTGGTGTTTTGGCTGTTTAGGGCACTTGTGGTGGTCATTTGTATGAATGGGTAACATCATTGCATTCTCCCTATTTTTCTGAATCGTGCATAGTTTATTTGTGTGGATTGGAGCATTTTTGAGTGAGTTATGAATTTTTGAAGTTGCCATAATTTTCTGCAGACTGGGGTTTCAAAATAAATTCATTTCAGCTGTATATGGGCTCTAAAAATTCAGATCTTTGCACGAATATATTGAGGGTGAAATATTATAAGTTTTAACTCAGTTTATGGTGGAAAATATCATGATTTATTTCTGATTTTTATAAGTTTCATAATCAGCCCTAGTCACATTTTCCTATTAAAATTCAGATCTGCAATATATATTTTATCATAAACTTTATAATCTGCAATTTTTAGTTGGGATTTGCCTAAAATACGTTTGGGGTTAAAAGTGTCCATTTGGGGACACTACATCAAAGTGCAACTTTGACGATACCTTTCTATTATACTAACTAAACTAAAATATGCTAAGCAATTTAATCGACCTTGGTGTACTAGGTGCTTCACTATATACTAAATGCATCCAAGTACTTGTTTCCTACACAATGACACGATGAGATTGCAACATCAAGCTAGCCACTTTATTAATAAATGCCAAATCTTCTCTCAATTACAGTTTGTTAAGTATTTCCTACTCATATTTTGATTTAGTCTACTATCTTGGGCATCAAGATGGAATATTATTTAAAGCAAGGAATCAACTGACGACTCGCTCGTGGTCATACGCCATTAGACCCGATCTCACAAACAACGGAAACTAGCAATCTCACTTGCCAACCACCAAAGGTATGGTTCGATGTAATGTCCCCAAATGGACATATTCTTATCCTAGATGGATTTCCCGTGATTCCCACGAGGGCCAAATCTGATTAATCCAAAAAGCCAAAAATCTCAATTACTATCAAACTGAAATTCAGAATGAAATTAGGCCACAAACTGAATATTTTCCAAAAACCTAGTTCGCTGCCCTAGGCTAGCGATTTAGCAAAAATAGCCTTTTCCACCTCAAAATACCTCCAAAAATTATGAAAATTGGTTTGCAAATAGATAATGAATAATAAGATTGAAAGTCTGGAATTTATTAAGGTAAAGACGTAGGAGAACTTGTAAATTCAATAACTTATAAAATATTCCAAATTTCTGGGTAAATGATAGTTCAAACCGAAGTTTGAAAAATAAGCTTTTCAATGAACCCAAAATCAAAAATTTTCAATGGAAAGAAGACATCCAAAACGGATCTGCAATTCTGGAACAATGTAGATAAACCTTACCTGTAAGTGAAAGCTGGAAATACAATTTCGTCCCACTTAGGAAAGACCAAAAACACCTCAAAACTGATCAAACACTTCAGATCTGATCTCTCCTTGAATTTAGCTTGAAATTGATGCCCTAACAATGCAAAAACTGGAAATGGAAGCTTCAACAACACTCCCAACAAACATGCAATATTCAGCCCTTGTAGGTCTTCAAACAACTCACGAACCGGCAGCAATAAGTCTTCAATTGCTGGAAAACTATTGGAAAACACAACTAACTCCTTGATCCACAATGGAAACCCCGAATGGAGAATCCTCACAACATAGAAGAAGAGTTTTCGTTCTCCTAGATCTCTAGAGGGTTTTCGTCCTCAAGAGATAATCTCTAAGGGTTTTTGTCCTTAGAAATTATTTTGCAAAGCTCTCAAGCTCAGACAAAAATCAGAATTTTATAAAATGAAAGAGATGCTTTACAAAGCCAAGTACACTTGCTTTTATAGGCAAACTTGGCTTAGTAGCCACCCACAACCACCAATCAAATACCTTTTCCCACATTTTTTTGGCATTCAACTCATCCCCAACACGGGACGCATTTTCCCCTAGGGAAATAAAAACATAAAGTGACTTTTTAGTTTTATTTTTCTAATTTCACTTTATCTTTTCTCTTTTATTTTTATTAAGTCATTAATAAATTAATATAAGTGTTTTTTTAAAGTTTCTTTTTATGCACTTTATAATAATTTATTAAGACTATAGTTTCCCTTTTTAACACCCCTTAGCCGTCGGGAAACAAAATTGGGCTAAGGGTCTTTGACATGTTATTTTGGAGAAAGAGACATTTCATTCAAATCCTAGCCATCCCCTAAAGGAGGCCATGACCGCCTCAACCCCTCCCTCCACAATCCAGCCCAATTTTTAAAGATACACTCTTAAATGAGACAAATTGCATCTGCAAGGATGATCTACTCAATTTATGCGAGAACCATACAAAGAAAACAATAATTAGATTATTAGACCTGTCTTTCTTGTCCAAAAAGGAGAATGAATGTTACCTTAGGATAAATAACCATCTTAGGGTTAGCTTCAGTATGGACGAGATGTGATAACCCAATTGGTTGCATCCAGGGCCCAAAGCTCGAGATCATGGGTGCAAGAAAATTGGCAGCCAATTAGCTCACTTTGGAAATCTTGATGTTGCCAAAGGGATTCGTTAACCACGTTTTCATCCAAGCAAGAAAAATATGATGCCTTCGAGGGGACCTTGATTTAGGAAAAAATCAGGCCTCTTCATAAATCCATTGTCCCCCGTTATCGACCTCATTGAGAACCTCCCGAGCACCATCTTGGTTTGGGTTAGGATGACTCCCCTTTTAAGAGGATATTGGTATGAACATTCTACGAGGAAGATAGAAAGCACCATTGGAAAGTATATTAGATTTTGAATTTACTAAATATCCATGATTTTTCAGCTATGCCAGAATTTGTGTTAATATATATTTGGATAAAGAATTTGCTAGATAAAATCTTCTTAGACACAGGGCAATATAATAGGAGCGACCAATTGATTATGAGAATATACCAGTTCCCTTTTGCATTTGTCATGAAATGGCCATCTTGTAATAGTCTCAAGCGCTCTGATGAAAGGAAAGAAGCATCGATATGCACAACAACATGAACAATCAAAGATAACTCAAAGCAATGGATAACCTCACAAATGAAACCAATAGCAAGAAACCACTCAACATACTTGGTGTAAATGAAAGATCTGATAAGCAAAACAAGGGAGAGGACAAGTTTCAGAGAGCTTATGAAAGAAAAATAAAGCTAGTACTTCCTTACGAAAACAACAAAATCTCTCAAATCCTTTCGGGATTTGTCAAGTCAAGGAGCAAAGGAGATGGTGGACATCCAAGGAGATACAACCAAAACTTCCTCAATGGCCCCAAATGAGCATCAAGGCATCCAACAAGATACCAACAACTACTTCCTCAATGGCCCCAAATGAACATGAAGACCCCCACAAGATAGCAACCACAAGGCCAAACAAAAAGAGCATTGAAAGGAACCTATCCAATCTACATCCATAGTAGACACTTCTAAATTAGCCACAATATGGAAAAACAACACCGGTAAAACAGACCCCATCCGTTCGGGATGTAGTAATAGTGCTGTTACCATGCCTATCGAAAATGGTCTCCGAGAAAAGAAAATCAATTGTAGAACCTAGTACAACTACTATGGATATCACATATGATATTCAAGTAACCAAGCATGCTCTAAAGCTGGAAGGCTAAACCAATGTAAAAATGACACGGATTAGCTCGTAGACACTTTGACATCACCTCTCCATGTAATGTGGATCCTCTTATGGAATATTAGAGGTCTTGGCTTTCCCAATAAAAATCAATTTCTCAAAGAAAAAACCAGAGTTGAAAATGTAGATTTGATTTTCCCAAAGGAAAGCACTAAATCTGGTTCTCCGAGGAAGCTCAAATACACATATATGGGGTAGCAAGCAGCAATTTTTTTGCTCAAATGCCGACACCACAATCCTATGGGATATTGCTAGGTATACCCCAATTTCACACCACTCATTCCCTTGGGGGTTGGTCTTCAACTTTTTTTTCACATGAATTAAAATCCCATTGATGAGTTGTAAAATGTATATATTCCCCTATGGAAACAACAGGATCATTATGTCAAACAAGCTCTTTGCTTTTGTTTAATAAAACATAGCCCAAAAACCCATCCTTGTAAGAGATTTCAATGCTATCAAATCCCCATAAAAGAAAATAAGGGGAAAGGCTTCAATCAGCATACAATGGATTGTCTAATTCAGCTGCTATTTAACAGACTGATGGTCGACATATACTTCTTCCAAGGCCTATATACATTGAGTAACCAGAGAAAAGGCAAGAGCTACATTTCGAAAATTTAGAATAATTATATCATAAGAATGGATATCAGCCAAGAACTATACTACAGCCCAAGTTCAGGCCAAGTTCATGAGACCACCCTCTTGGATCGTTGTCTTATTCATTTGGAAAGTACTTTATGGACATCTAGACCTAGGAAGCCTCAATTCAGGTTTGAAGCTATGAGGATGGCCCATGTCGACGCTGTGCCTAATGTTGAAAGGTGGTGGCAGGAAGTAAGCAATATCAAAGGATACTAAATGCACAAATTTATGGTTGACTTAACCATTTTAAAATAAGATTAAAAGAATGAAGTGGCCATCTTTTTGGCAATATTTCCAAGCAATCCAAAGTTCTAAATCACTACATTGTAATCGTGCGAAGAAAAATAAGAGACAATGGATTTAACCCAATGCTAGTCGAATAGGAACAGGCCCTCATCCATGAGCTGTCCCTTATCAAGTTGTAATGTCCCCTTTTTTGAATTGAGGCCAAATGAAGACTTCTTGCCACTCCCTTCCCGTGGCAAAGAAGAATAAGTGAACAAGGGAAGGAATTGCACTTCATTTCAGTTTTCTTTTAGTGTTTTTCCTTTATGAGGTAGGTTGGTTGGGTTGGAGGAATTAAAAGGCAAATTAAAAAATAAAGTGAAGCTTAAGAGGTCGGTCCTCATCTATTTGGCCTTTGGCGCAAGCAAGGGGTATAAATGAGGTTGTATGGCCTCATTTGGAGATCATCTTTGGGCACATTTACACTTACACTTGGTTTGTTGGGCTGGTTGCTCAATACCATTCCACTTGAGGATGAAAACCCTCTTGTGTGGCATCCAAGGAGGACGGAAACCTTCCTTGTGGCTTGGTGGAGAACGAAAACTCTCCATGTTGGTGAATTGAAGACATCTCTTGAAGACTTGCTTGCTGATTTGGATCAAGGACATTAAGAAGAAAGATTACAAAAGCTTTGCATGATTTTTGGAGCTCTTCCCTAGGGGAGCGACTAGGGTTTGGTGGTGGTTCGGTGCCTTCTAGGGAACATAATTCATATATTCTTTGATATTCTGATTCTCCATAATTTATAAGGTTGGAATCCATAATTTGGCTATTTTTGGAGGAGTTTATCTATTGTTTTCAGCTCTTGTTTGTGGCTGCCCTGCTGCTGTCACAAATTTAATTACAACAATGTATCATTGCTGGTTTTCTCCAGTTCTCATTGTTGCAAATCGGATGGATATTGGTTGCCATGATTGAAATAATTATTTATAAGTAGTTTCAAGCTATTGTGCATGGTTTTATGGTGCATTTAAGTCCCTATACAGGGTAATTGCATGGAAATGGGGGACCAAAAGGGGATTAAAAGTGGACACATTTTCCCTGAAATCAACAAAACCTGAACTTCATCTAATAATTTGGCATGCATATGCTCAAATTTTGACAATGTAATAAGAATAAGTACCATAGTGATTAGAATCCAGTTTTTAAACTACTAATGTTTTTTTGAAAATGGTGGAGATTAAGTAGGTCAAATGTGGTGCAAAGTGCGCACACAAAGTATGTCTATTTTGTGTCAAAAAAATAACTTATTGTGGGTGTGCCCCCATTTTTTTGAGTTCTATAAATTATTTTTCAAATCCCTTCGGTAGAAAGTTAGCTAAGACCATGTACGAGGTCCCACTAATTTTTCATAATTTTTGGATGAATATATAATTTTTACTAATTTTCAAAGTGCACATCCGAAAATGGAATATTTGTGTACACCCCAGTAACTTTGAGAAAAATATTCATTTTTTTAATACATGTAGACTGGAGTTTAGGAAAAGCGATTTTTTTGAAATTTGGATGAAAAAATCATAAATTGTGTACAAAAGCATATGCATATGTTTTGGCAAGAAAAGAAGGCACTAGTAAAAGAAATTAAGGATGAAAGCCTTAAACTAATCGGATTTTAGAAAAATAATGTTGTCACCAAGGTAAAACCGAGCTTGACATCGTTGTATAATTTTTTTGGAATATTATGTTATAACGCATGAGATATTGGGGTGTACATGCGAGATCTTGATATGTTTTTGTAAAACACGGTTTTTTTCACGATGACAATCCAAACCTTAGGTTTGGATATCCAAGGAAAATCCAAGCCTATGGATTGAGAATTTCAAACCCAAAGAAGAGGAAAGCGCGCTCGGGTTATAGCACGCTCACGTTCTTGTTTGCAATGTTGTATATGTGCATTTGGGAGGGATATATTTACTAAAATAAATGTTTAAGTATAAGTTTTTAATCTTTATACTTTGAATTTATTGTAGTAAATATAAGAAATTAGGGTCACTCTGCACCTTATGAAACTAGTCTCATAGCTCCATGAGTCACGGTTTAGGAGAAAGTTTTTTATAATCTGATTTGGTCGGCACAGGTATTTTTAGATTTCAGCATTCAGCCTAAAGATTTTAGGGTTTAAATTCTACAATCGATGTCTATTTTGGAAAAGAATATAGTCATTGTTTAGGTTTTGGGGCCTTTTGGATTGTTTACTAACATTTGTAGGAGTGTTAGATGTGTCAAAATTAGAATTTACAAACCTCACAACTCCCAAAGGTAGCGACAATTGATCGAATATATGGACTCATGAATTTTTCCATGAGCATGGAGTTGAATCCTAATTTTGTCTTAGAATATGGTAGAATCATACTATGGATGAGTACCTACTTTACAAGCTTAGGGCATGCATCTTTAAGAGGACCACTTGAGTGATCCTCACAATCAATAATGCAAGGGAGTGACCTTGGTTTCAATGTTGGCATGTATATAACCCCTTGATCCTTATAATATAGATTAACAATAGTAATATGATCTAAGGACCCCATAATATCTTCATTTGGTCAATAGAAGAATAAGACGTAACTTGAAGAGTTAGAAGCTAAAAGAGTGCATCACATCGATATATTTTTAACTCTCAACAAACGTTAGGGTAGGAGTATGTGAAAATGTGCAAAAGCTTCCACACATTCATTTTGTAATGTCCCTCTTTCTCGAATAGTTTGGTCGAAGACCTTTGGCTGTTTTGTCTACCCGACAACCAAAGGGGTGTTTTCAAGGGTGACTTTGGTTTATTAATTTTATTATATTGTGCTCAAAATAAAGTAAAATATCATTAAAGCACATATAATTAATTAATAGACTGTTTAAGTGACTTTGACTTAGGAAAGTGCATTTAAATAAATTAATAAATTATTTAATGTGCCTTCCTAGGCAAAAAATGCAACTTGCCTTGGGGAAGGGTCAAATAAGCCAAAAATGCGACTTGGTTGGAAAAAGAAATAATTAATTAAAAATTAATTATGAGGATTTGGAAAAAGTGCGACTTGTTCCTTTGGAGGGTTTTTTGGCTATAAGGGAAAAATGCGACTTGGGGAAAGGGCATTCAGATTATTATTATTTTCTCCCGTGATTAACTCGAGATTTTGCGAGACAAAATCCAAGGACGGAAACCCTCCGGATTATTCCTCTTGCGGGAAACCCTGGGAGAGCAAGTGAGAGAAGTTTCCATTCAGGGATCTTCATGGTATTCACAGGTTTTATTATTCCAGCAGTTAGAAAGAGAAATAAATTGCAGCAGTGGGCATACCAGACTTCTTCTAGAGTGGGGTGACTTCTTCTACAGTTGTTTTATGCGGTATCGAGGTATTTTTCATGATAGATAATTATTGTAATTCCCACTTCGGATATATATCAAATCAATTTGGTTAAATCATTTACAGTGGGTTTTTGGACAATCTTTATTATTAATCTATCTCGCAGATTTATAATTGTATTGCCGTAATATTTAGCATCAAAAATAATTATTAAATACACGGCTGAATTGTTTATGAAGAAATCTCTGTTAAACTCTAGGCACCTTTTACGTATTCACCGGTTTATGGGGTTTGTTTTATTTAATTTATCTATATAGTTTTAGTATGGTGTTCTATGGATCCTTTTGATGTTATTAATTCAGATTTGAGCGAGCAATATATATTTAAAAAAAAAAAAAGTATTCGGGAAAAAGGGGTTTGGGATCTTTCATTTGCTTTCTATGAAGAAAGAAACTTAGGACTTTCATCAAGATTTATGCTAAGTAAATTAGTTATATTCTCACCCTAGTGTAGGAGTAGGAAGGTTGATTCAAGTGCCACATACTTCATAAGAAATCAAATCTACATCAACATTAAGAGAAATGCTTTTCAAATATCATTCTGTGTTGTTGCCAAGAAACCTTTGAAATAATCTCATATATGCAAAAAGGAATTTGGTGAAAGTGGTAAGAGGGTGTTGTCATGCAAAATGTATGGCATGAAAAATTGAAACTTTGAGCATGACAACTAAGCCCATAGTTGAATCTTTCGCTTCCCGATCATTGGTGCGTCCTTCCTCTAGCCAACCCTGCCTTAGTCCCACTCTCAACCTGGATCAGAAGAAATTCTTAACAAGGTTTTTAAGTTTGTTTCAATGTGCAGGGATGATTGAATACGATGATTGATGAGTTCAATGTGACTTGATGGAAGATAACTTCCTTCGGAGGCTTAAAAGGCCATTCTGAGCTAATCAAACACCCTCTGGGAGAGTTTAAGAAATATATTAAGCATTTTTTTGTGCAATCACTCCGTTTTGAATCAAATCTGATTTTTCTATGCAATCACCAAGTTGGATGCAAACATTAGATATCAATAATTTATCACCAAACACCAAGTGACTCATACCTTGGAGAGCTGATCCTTCTTGCTTCATAGGAGACCTTGCTAACATATATGCCTTCACCTTGCTTGAACATTGATCCAAAACACCTCTGGCTAAAGTATGAGCAATACATGATTCCTCTTGTCTCAAACCTTCCTCAAGCATGGATAACAATAGTTGTGGGGGATCTTCATATTCATTCAACATTAGGGACAAGATGGTTTGCATTGTAACCATTATTTTTTGGGAGTGATTATCATGTAGGACAACAATTAATACTTCAAACATGTGGACATTGAGATTATCACAATCAAGATCTAACATTGGTATATAAGATCTTCTAACATACCTTTGTCATATTCTCCAAGATCTTTACCCTCTTATCAAAGTAAGGGTTTATGGTGTCCCAAAGCTTTTGAAAACTTCCTATCACGAGCTCAAATACCTCTTCCATGGTGGTGTCATTGTATGGAAAACTTGGGCTTTTATTTGTGTAACCTCGCTAATGCAAGTGATGACCATGAGCCTTATATCCACCTCATCATGCTTCAATAGTTTAGATCTAGCCAAATGGGTCACCAAAGAGTACATCGCTGAAAACATGGAGCCATAATCTGATTGTTCTATCATAGACAAACAACTTGTCACTTCTTCTAGAGTGTTGAGCAACACACTCTTCACATGTGGAGGATACTCGAGCCATCTCCCAAGTTTGTAGAGCTTGGTCCTCAATTCCCCATCACTTGCTAGTTCCATGATTCAAAAGACTCTGCAAACAACACCCACAAGAGTAGAGGAAAGTTGCTCTGATACCACTATAATGTCCCCTTTTTAGACAAGTTAGGAAATGAAGAAATACTTGTCAAAATCAAGCAAAGAATGGATAAACCCTTTTGCATCAACCTAAAATATCCCAATGTCAGCTATTTCGAACCCAAATGGGGTTGGAACTAGCCAAGGTGGTGGGATAGATTGGAAGAAAACAATCGGAATTTAAACACATTCAAATTAGATTTTACAACAGCTGGAAAATAATTTAAATCTGAAACCCTAACTGCTGCAATCTTCAAAATAGCATAACTTTCTCTACACAACTCCGATCTAGGCAAATGACATATGCTCGAACTCGGAAAAATACAAGGAACAAGATGATGTAAACCAATTTATAACAACTACCAAACATGCAGATCTGGCCCTCCTACTATTTCGCCCCACACATTTAGGGCTGATTAGGGCATCCAAACTTGCCCAACAATGATGAAATTAATCCTCAAAGCTGCCACTAATTTATGAAGCCCAAATAACCTCAGAAATTCTCCAAAAACCTTAGATCTAATTTTTATTCGAAAGGAAAACACATCAGAGCTTGAAAAGGGCATAACTTCCTCAAAACTTAGTATTTTCGCATGAAACAAAGACCAAAAGAATCCTTGAATTTTTATCTTTCCAACAAGCCCAAAATCACCAAATCCCTAAGGTAGGAAGACTAAAAGCTGTCACAAAACCAGAGCAAGTGTCGCTGCCCTAAAGTCATTCAAAATTTGTAGATTCAATATCGCACAAAATACCCAACCAAATCACGCAAATGACATCAAAATGTTAACAAAATTATGAGGAATCCAATGAGTATTTTTGTATATTTTTAGGGCACGAAATGTGGAAAAACAACCCCAAACCCTAGTCGTTAGGGTTAGAAAAAACATGATTTGCACTAAAATATTCCACAAGGAAATTTGCCCAATAATGATAATCCACCACAATAATGCAAATAAAGTCTTCAATCGGATCTTGATAGGTCGAACTTGATTGTCAAAGAGAGAGTAACTAGAGCATACATCCCATTTCTCCAAGCATGGAGAGACATAAATATTTTTATTCCAACATAGCAAAAGATGGCCATCGCAACCTCTTTTTATTAGATAAAGGTGCAACATTCAAATGATCGACCTTTTCCCTTTTGGAGGAAAAATATTAAAAGACTAATCGATTGTGTACTTTATTATTTTCTAATTAAATAATAAAAAGTAACTAACCTATGTGCACATTTTAAAACTAAAGACTCCCCCTTGTAGTGCAAGGCATGCCAAGGGATTACAATGCAAACAACAAACACCTTAGAACAATCGCTGAAGCTTTATTTTCGAACCCATAAAAGAGAGAAAATGGGTCGAGGTCTTTAGCTCTTCATTTTAAAAATGTCGAGAAAAGGGGACATTACAAATCAGCGACTTATACTTGCACCAAAAATTACCAAAATCACCATTAAACAACACCAATCAATTTGCCAATATTTTATATATGATTTACTGAATTTTAGAAGCCAAATCGACCAACAAAAAAGCAAAGAACACACTGCTGGAAATTAAATATATTCTGGAAATTGCAGCCACAATAAAAATTAGATATCTAGGGCACAAAAGCCCCAAAAATCACCAAACTTCAGATTCCGGCCTTTAAAAATAGTGCAAATCAGATTACAAAATCAGATTTATCAAATTCTCCTTCAAAGTCCCCAAACCCTACCCAAGGTAGGTTGCTCCACCCAAAATAATTACAATAATGGCTGGAAATTACATAAAGATCTTCAAATCAACTCTTCTCATCAATACCAAAGGATGATGAAGGGTTTTCGTCCTTCACCTAAGCCACATGAAGGGTTTTCATCCTTCAATGAGGCCTCACAAGAGGGTTTTCGTGCTCAAGTGGATGACCAAGGAGCAACTAGCTCTTTTTGCCCAAGTGTAATAAAAATGTGCCAAGACTAGTCTCCAAATGGTGCCTCTAATTCCCTTTTATATTCTCCTTTTTGGCGCTTGATGCACAAAGAGATTACATAAAGATCTTCAAATCAGCTCTTCTCATCAATACCAAAGGATGATGAAGGGTTTTCATCCTTCACCTAAGCCACATGAAGGGTTTTCGTCCTTCAATGAGGCCTCACAAGAGGGTTTTTGTCCTCAAGTGGATGACCAAGGAGCAACTAGCTCTCTTTGCCCAAGTGTAATAAAAATGCGCCAAGACTAGTCTCCAAATGGTGCCTCTAATTCCCTTTTATATCCTCCTTTTGGCGCCAATGCACAAATAGAAAAGGCCGACCTCTTATAGATGTTCTTTTCCTTCATTAACTTCCATTAATTAATGAAACCCCTGACTGTCAAAAAGCAAGAGAACACTAAAGAAATATAAAAATATCGATAAAATATATTATAAAGAAGTCCAATTGTCTTCTCCTTCATTTTAGCTTCTTTGCAAGGAGAATGAATGGCAAAAAGACCAATTTCTAGCTCTCAAATGGAAAAAAGGGACATTACAAACTCCATGATGCTCAAACCATTTTCTAATTATCTATCACTTACTGAAATAGGTATTCACCATGTAGATGGAAGGATTTCTCACTGAATGAGATTCTTTTCATGTGGCCACATGTTGGACTGAAATGAGGTGGTTGCAATGTCCTTCCTCCTTTTAAGTGTGATCACACTACAAGGTTCGAATGAGTGTTTAAGAACACTACCAAGTGAGTGACATCAAGTGAAACTCAGACGATTTCTCATTCTTACATACATGGTGCTCTATATGAAGATCATCCTCTTACCCCTCCTGGCACCAGAATTCTCCTCGGATGGAATCAACTTCAAGATACTCATACACCTCTTTGTCCATATGCTCTCTCATGGAGATAGATGATGTCTTGATCCTTCACACATGCTAGTCCTGAATGCCTCGGTAGCTTGACTAGCTCATCTTGACTTGTTCCTTGAAGAGGTTTGAACATGTAATGAGTCGGGTATGATGATCCTTAACTTACTCCATGAGCTTCCCATTTCAACTTTGAACATGATGACACCGTTTTTAACTTTAAAATTCGCTTCCTTGGCCAAAATGTCACATGAATGAAAACAAGCTTATAGTATTTGGACACATCTTCACTCGATTGCTCCTCATGGAAATAGGTTTCCTCCTCTATATGGAAGGATTGATCCTGAATGAGACTTGAAGGAATGTTTGAGGGTGAGCTCCATCTTCTTGAACTCCAACTGCATTGAAGCACTGTGAAAGCCACTCCTTGAATTGCAAGATGTGAGCACATCGCCAAGTATTGATTAAGTGTTTAGAAACAATCTCAAGAGATATACACCGTTTGTGAGCTCGAGATGACTACCATCACCACTCATGGTGATCCTTTCTCATCATGCTCATGATGATCATTCCCTTGATGAATTGAATTTCAATGAGGTTCTTGATGTTTCAGATCCTTCACAGACCTCATGATTCTCCTGATTGCACCCATTTTCCAAGTGACTATCCATTACATTTGGATGCATATTGTTTTCCTCTTAAACTCATTCGGGAACTCTCGAAATCTTCCATAGAAGACAACATTCACCATTGAAGCTCTCATTCCCTACACCTTGAATACTCGTTGTTGAACAAATGGATCTTGAATGATATTTTATTTCCTAATTTTTCCTAAATTACTTCAGACACCTTCAATTCTCTCTAAAATCACCCTTAGATGCTTTAGAATTTCTTGAACATTCCCAAAGTGTGTTTACTATGCAAAATGGCCAAAAATAGCCTTTTTAGGCCTATGGAGGAAGTTATCTTTCACTAAATCTTATTGAATTAATTTATCACCTTGGGTAATCATCCTTGCACACTTAAAAAAACTTTAAAAACTTGTTAGGAATTTCCTTTGAGCTAGGGTGAAGGTTGAATTGAAGGTAGGTTGACTGAGGAAGGATGCACGGTGGTTTGGAAGGATGCACATATTGATGTCTATCAAGAGGAAAGGGATTGAATATTGTTACACCCTTAGTCCTATAACTTATACTTGCATATTGTGATCATTTATCTACATTTTGGTGTTCTTTGTGTTCTATTGCTGCTGATATTTAGATCTATATTACAAATATATAGTGGTAGTTCATGACATCTAGCATTTACTTCCAACCTTGATTGTGTTTTGTTAATTCTCATTTTTTTCTCACCTAAAGCTTAATGTTGGGAGCATATCAAGACATCCATAGATTTGGGTTATAAAAGAAGAAACTTGAATTTAATCCTCCTAAAGCTTATTCAATAGGTAAATGAGTCAAGAAGGATGTATATGATAAGAAATCTGAATTTTCTCCCTATAAGGTTATCTAAAACCCTATTTTGGGGTTTCAACAAGAAAATATTAATATCTCAGCTGATAAGGATTCTTAGAAGATAAATCTACCTAGAATTGGGTTATAAAACTTAGGAGTCTTCTTGAGTCACACCATTGGGAGAACACCCTTTTGATCAATTTTATTGACGTGGAATTAGAACTTGAAGGTGAATCACATGTTCTTTATATGTAATGTCCCCCTTTTCAAATAAAAATTAAAATAAGAAAAATCGATTTGCACATATGAATTTAAAAAATCAAAATATATTTTGTGCAAATCAAAAATAAGAGAGAAAATCGATTTCCTTGGGATGATAATTATTTGTTTTTAGAGGTAAATAAAGTAACCAAGCAAGTCGCATTTTCTTGGGATTATTTAATAATTAATATTTGAAATAAATTGATTTATTCTAAGCATGGGTCGATTCATATGGGCATCATTTAATTTAATTTCCCCATGCATTTAATATTTGTTTTGAGTGTGATTTTTAGGCACTTTTTAAAATGAGTTTCCCCAGATCTTGCACAAAAATGGAGAAGAAACTTTGGAGATTGAACAAAGAAAATATATAAAAGAAGATGGGCTCTCTTTTTTACATGTTGGCCAGTTATTATAACTTATCTTCATGCTTGAAGAGGGATGTATGCCCACTAGTGATCAAAAATAAAAGGTGTTCATCAACACCACCCATTGTGACGTGTGTGCCCTTAAGAGTTTGAATTGATAAGTTATTTGTAGTTTTACTTATTATATGTGAAGTCGCCATTGTAGACACCCTAATTTCACATCTGTCATAAATCAATTAATTCCCCTACCTCATTTCCCACAAAAATACACTTGAATTAATCAAATATAATTTGATTAATTATCTATTTCAAATCCCAAAAATAACCCAATCCTCACCACATGTCATTATTCTTCATGTTTTTCTACTATTGAATTAAAAATTCAAAATCAAATTCTCACCCACTCTTCGTGGTCCTCACTCACCTAAAATCCTTTACTTATGAATTAAAAATCCAAAATTAAATCCTCACCACGTCATTATTCTCCATGTTTTTCTACCGTTGAATTAAAAATTCAAAATTAAATCCTCACCCATTCTTCGTGGTCCCCACTCATCTAAAATCCTCCACTTATAAATTAAAAATTCAATTCAAATCCTCACCCTTTCTTCATGGTCCCCATTCACCTAATCTTGCCCACATTTTCAAACCATGATTACGTAAATTACTCTAAGTTAATCACTTTCCCAGGCTATAAATACAACCTTACCTTCTCCTCTAAGGACATAGAGAATAAGGGATGCCCTGTCTAAGTTCTTACATCCTTTGAGCAAAGAACATCCTTCCACATCATCCTAATGCCCAAATAGCCTCATCTTGAAGCACCCCAAATCCATAATCTTTTTACTCATTTGATGCAAAGTAAGTGGATCATTGTTGCAGGAAGCCTTGCTCCGTCTTGAAGAAAATCACCTACATATCATGCAATCTGGGCTCAATCCATGTTTCCTAGCCCATTCTGAGGTTTGCTACTGCTGTAACGCAAATGAGGAGCTATTATTGTTAGTATTTTATTTTGTTGTTAGTAGTGCATTTTTCCTAGCTTACAACCATTATTGAGGGAGTGTGAGAGCTTATTTGGAGAGTTTTTGAGCTATCTTTTGATCAATAAATTCTGGAAATTGCTGCTGGTTTGTCATGGTATAAATCGACTTGTTTGAAGGAGATTTATGGTGTTTTTGAATGGTTTTTGGCAAGAATAAAATATGAATTGTTCTTGCTCATTATTCTATTGCAAATGCACTTTATTTCATGATATTTGGAGCTGCTAACCTTGCTGGAATTTATTCTTAATAAATCGACTGGGTTAGGTGAATTTCCATCATATTTTGGAAGGGTTTGAAGGGTTTTTCGATCTGTTGTCATAACTTCATTATTGCAGATCTGAAACAACATTTATTGGGATGGGAAGTGAAGGAAAAGAGCTGGAATAAATTTAATTTTTTCCTAACCCTAGCGACTTGTTCTGCAGATTCGGGGTTGATTTGAGTGGGTTTCAGTGGGTGAAAAATTCTGATTGTTGGTTCTTTTGAAAGCTCCTAATTTTATCTTCCATCTGCAATTTGTTTCATACAAAAAGAGTTAATATTAAGGAAGATATTAATTTTCAAAGTTTTCAGCTATTTTCCAGCATTATTAATTTTTTTTTCTACTTTTGCAATTTTATTGGTTAAAGAAGTGCTAATTCCGACCGGATAGCCCATCTGAACCCTTACCTTGGCTCACTTCAACCCTATTTGGGATGTATTGAAGCCGACACTTTTGGGGTAGTTGAGGTGAACCTAGAAGAGTTTCTCTTAAGTTTACTTCCATTGCTAGTAGATTAATTAAATTGAATTAATATCCCAAAAGGGGATAGTACACCCAACCTCCACAATGTATTGAGCTCATTAGCAATCACTAATTAAGTGTTTAGAAACACTCTTGGGAGGTATGCATTGCTTAAGAGTATGCGATGATTGCTAGCATCACCTTCGGTGGCCTTGGATCAAAATGGATGCTCCCACAATGTAAAGGATTATTCAATATTTCCAGTGCCTACTTGTTTTCCTCCTAACTCTTTACGGAGCTTCCGAAATCAGCCTGAGAAGTCAAGGTTCACAATTTGATTGCTCATTCCTTGCACCTGAAAATCCGTTGTTGAACAAACTATCCCTGAATGATCAAAACTTTCCTAAATATTCCTAAACTGCTTCCAACACCTTTAAGGCTTTCAAATACCACCTTTGGATACTTAAGACCTTTTCATAACCCTCCCAAAGGATGCACACAGGTCCGAAATGGCCAAAATTGACATTTACAAGCTTGTTGGAGAATTTGTCTTTTACTGCACTTTAATGAATTGAATAATGGACCTTGTTAAACCTTTTCAAAAACTTATACATGTTCACCCAATACTTAAGACATTTTCATAACCCTCCCGAAGGATGCACACAGGCTCCGAAATGGCCAAAATTGGCCTTTCTAAGCTTGCCAAAGAATTAGTCTTTTACTGCACTTCAATGAATGGAATAATGGACCTTGTTAAACCTTTTTGCAAACTTATACATGTTCACCCAATGTATTAGGAATACCTTCAAGGACAAGGTGATCATGACACAAGAGGCAGGTTGGCCCGGAGAGGGATTCAAGAAGATTTGGGAGCAAGATTTCACATTGTGGATTGGTTTTAATGGTTTAAGTTTTGCATTTCGGGTTAGACAATTTAACATGAAAACATCTCCATATGAAGATCATCCTCTTACCCTTCCAGGCTTCAAAATCCTCCTTGAATGGAATTAGATTTAGGATGCTCATACACTTCTTTCTCATATCCCTCTCATGAGAATAGGTGACTTCTTGATCCTTCACATATGGTCCTAGATGCCTCAGTAGCTTGACTAGCTCATTTTGATTTGTTTCTCGAAGAGATTTGGACACAATGGAAGAGTTAGGATATGATGATCATCAATTCACTCCTTGAGCCTCACATTTCACCTTTGAACATGATGATCTCTTCTTAATCTCACAATTCACCTCCTTGCCCAAGATGTCACCTGAGTGGAAGCATGCTTATGATGTTTGGACACCCTTTTTCTCAATTGCTCCTCATGGAGATATGTTTCCTCATCCTGATAGAAGGATTGATCCTTGAATGAAACTTGGAGGAATGTACGAGAATGAATTCCATGTTCTTGACCTCCACACTGCATTGAAACAATGCAAATTCCACCTCCTTGACTTGCAAGATGTGAGTTCATTACTAAGCATTGATTAATTGTTTAGAAACACTCTCATAAAATATGCATTGTTTGTGAGCCTAAGATGATTGCCACCATCACTCATGGTGAGCTTCTCTTATCATGCTCCTGATGACCATTCCCTTGATGATTTGAATCTCGATGAAGCTCTTGATGTTTCAGATCCTTCACAAACCTCATGATTTTCTGATTGCACTCATTGTCCTCATGATGTTTCAGATCCTTCATAGACCTCATGATGACCATTCCCTTGATTATTTAAATTGATAAAAACTTACATGTGTTTTGATTTATTATGTGTTATAAGGAATTGCATGAGTCCATATATTCGAGCAATTGTTGTTACCTTTGGGAGTTGTGAGGTTTATAAAATATAGTTTTGACACATCTAAAACTCCTACAAATGTCAATAACCAATCAAGAAGACCCCAAAACCTAAACAATGACTATATTCTTTCACAAAATAGATATCGATTGTAGAATTTAAACCCTAAAATCTTTAGGTCGAATGCCAAAATCCTTTGAGAAATACATAATCTTGACCAAATTAGAATATGAAAAACTATCTTCTAAACCGTGATTGATGGAGCTGCGAGACTAGTTCCATAAGGTGCAGAGTGACCCTAATTTCTTATATTTACTAAAATAAATTTAAAGAATTTTAAACATTTATTTTAGTAAATATATTTCTCTTACAAGCACATATACACTTGAGAACGCGAGCGCGTTATAATGCGCTCACATTTTAGGCTTGGTAATCACCAATCCTAGTAATTCATAATGCGATCACGCTTTCCAAAATGTGCTTGCATTTCGCTTCAAATCGAAAGTTCGGCCGCTTTTTGGTCCCCCATTTCCATGCACTTGCCCTGATTTCTTCTTTAGGGTTTTAAGAAATATAATGATTGCTGTTATAAAAATGTCATATCCCTTTTTCGAGATAATTCCATTTGAAGACCTTGATCCATTTTTCTTCCTCATGGGTCCAAGCGAACAAGCTAGAGGAAGCCAACAATGTCATCATGTGCTTAATTTCATGTTTATTTCTTTAATTGGCATTGTATTTGTTGGTGAGCCTAGCGCCCAACAATAAATTAGAAATAAAAAGATATTGGTGAGCATGTAGGCTCCAAAAAGTAAAAAGAAAATAATAAAGCAAGTCTAATCAAGTGGTCAGCACTTTATTTTAGGACATATTTTGGAGATTATTCTTATTTTGGTGAAAGTTGGCTAGTGTAGCCCTTTTACTCTCTCTCAAGGACGAAACCCCTTGGGTTGAGGATCTCTTCCAAGGACGAAAACCCTTGGTTGGGAAACTTGTGAAGGACAAAAACCCTTCATGAGGTTTTGATTGTGCAAGTTGGTTGGAAAAGCAATAAAGAATCTCTCTTGCATTTGTGGTCTTCTTGGTGCAATATTATATTTATTCATAGTGGAGTGACCCACTTTGGTGTGGAAATTTGGTATGTGTGATACTAATTTGATAAATCTGAAATTACTAGCTTATTCTTCATAATTTATAAGGCCAATATCTTGAGTTTCATAATTTTGGTGCTTCCTAAGTTGAGTTATGAATTTTTAAAAATAATGTTGCAGACAAGGGTTTCGTGAAATTCATATCTCCATATCTAGGGTATTAAAAATCAGATTTCTTGCATTATATGATTGTTGAGGATATATTATAATTTTAGAGACTCAAGTGAAGTTGATTTGAAGGTTTTGAAGGCACGAAGGAGGGGTTGAAACCCCAAAACATGTTGTTGCGCTAGAAAAGGGTTTAATTTGCAGGTTTATAACTGAAGCTCTATAATCTGATTTGTGAGCTTTGGGTCATTTAGGAGTTCCCCTAAATGGGACATTACAAAAATCATAATTTATTTCACTTGGATTTGTGTGGTTTCCTCTTTTTTAGTTTCAACCCTTGAAAAGGATATTACACCAAGAGAGATAAGAACGCACAAAGCAATGATCTTAAGAAGAATGGGTAAAATAGGATGACTCCAATACTCAATTTTTCATATATCGAGTTCTCAACAAAAAGACATCAGCACAATCCAGAAAATAAAAACATCAACTAATAAATATTTCAACATAGGCGCATGAACAAAAAGGTTATCGGTAGCACTCGCTTCAATATGTGGAGAGCGAAAATAAAGAAAGGATAAAATGTAAAAAGAATACGAATGAAGTGTGACCAAAATGCACACATTATTCATTGTGTCTTTCCTTTTATTATGTGAGAGATGGTTACAAAATGGTTGAAGTGGTTCAACCATTTATTAGTAAACACTTAACTAACATTAACATAACGCTAATTTATAAGCCTTATATTCTAAGACCCCGTTTAAGGCTTGCACTATATAACATACTGGCAAAAGATTAAGGTAATAGAACCAAATAAGATCACACATTCTTGAAACTTCTCTCCGAATAGAGTGTTTGACCAAGTAGTACTCCATCAATCGCCTCCCGACCCTCGTAAAGGTGTAGTTCTGAGCTCGACCTGGACTCGACCTCCCGAACTTACGAAGTACATAATCTTCTAAATTGTTGGACAGCTATCCATATTGAGCAACTCCCACGTTGCTCCATCAAGTTGTCTCCACGACGCTCGTAAGGGTAAATTCCCGAGATCCATAGACTCCCGAACTATCTGGGTAGCCATCCATGCCGAGTTTTACCTACATTGGATCCTTTTCTATCTTTGAAGTTTGAGGCTTCTTCTAAAATATGTATTCTCTATGTAACACCCTTTTCCAAGCTCTAACTGAAACAAAAGGGAAAATGCACAAATTCAATAGATAGTAAACTGAAAATTATGGCATTGATTGAAATTATGACAACAAGAGATACAACGGTCTAATTTATTATAACAAGAAAAATGCAATATCTCTCTAAAAATGCATCTTTTATAGAATCCAAAGCATGTAGGGAACTTTAGAAATATTTTAGAACAAATATAAACCAAGAAATGAGCCTTCAAACCCTAGCTGGAATTTATTAATTAAATATAATAACAACAGTGAACACCCTTACAAATATGGCTGGAAATGAAGGATTCCAAGCCCTAAATTGAAAGTCTGAGATGTAGATTCAGTGCTAAAAATAGGAGAAACAAAATGATGGCCGAATTTGCGGTTTCCGTGCCCCGAGAAGACCCCAAACACCACCTTTGGGCAAGTTGCCACCCTTAGAGAGGGCTGGAAATGCCTTCAAAACCGAATACCGCTCCTTATGAGATCACCTTGTTGCGAGTTTGAGGGATTTCCTCCTCAAACCAGACCACTTTGAGAGGTTTCGTTCTCAATAGGTTCTCCAAGAGGGTTTTTGTCCTCAAATGAAGAGAGAGAAAATGCTCTTAACTCCAAGAGAGATAATTTCCAAAATTTTGCATAACCTCTTCCAAGCCAAGCAATCCCTTTTTATAGCTTGATGTGGTGCCAAAGATCAATTAGAATGCCTCTAAAAAGGACCGATCTCATACTAGTTCCTTTTCTCTTCTATTTCTCATTTCTCATTTCTCTTTTTCCCAACCGACCTAACTATACTTAGAAAAATACTTAAAAAGAATGCAAAGCTCATGAAAACAATGAAAAACATGACATTATCTTTCCTCGCTCATTCCCGTTTTGCCCATGGGAAGTGGAATGGGCTCAAGGCCATCAAAGTGAACTAGCTTTGAGAAGGGGACATTACACTCTATCGGTGAGTTCATCACTTTCAACATCCAAAGTGGATTTTCAACAATGGCTACATTAACTTCATTCGATTTGTCTTTCATCTAGATTTTTACTTTTTAAGTATGACAGTTGAGGCCAAAATATTTGTCTAATGGAATTTCCATTGTCGGACAAAATATCTCAAAAAAAACCCTTTCCCAAAATATCAATGACCCTCAAATTATTGTAGCAAGATCTTTAAAATTGATTTTTTTAAAAACCAAAGGAAACTATACCGGTAAGGTTTGTGCCCTGAGACGAGTAGCTATGATTGAAAATTAGCAAACTATGCGCCCTAGCAATGAATGACCCATGAAAAATTGCAAATTTGGAAATACATGACTGTATTTTCATTGTTTTGCACTAGCTACCTTCGAAAATCACGTTTTTTCTGTCTTGTGATTCTGGATTGTGTTTCCCGCAAAAAACGTGCCTAAATCATGTTTTTATTTGTTGCATGTTTTTCCTTAAAAATGTCTTATTTTCGTACCCTAACTACACGAATAGCCCCAAAAATTCTTCATAAATGGAAAATTCTTATTTTTTGTCCTACCACTTTAAAATGTCCTAAAATTTGTCTGAAAACACATCCAAAATTGTGGCCTCGAATGGTTTTTTTGCACCTTTGCAATGGTGTCAAATATATTTTATAGTTTGGTACTAATTTTACTCGAAAGGGACATTACAATCGGAACTTGTTTACTTTGGCCCATAATAGAATGGGGGATAGCCAAAGGTGCTATTTTTCCTATTTGCTAGTTGGATATTACCTTATTGCATGCAAACAAGGTTTTTGTCTTCTGTTGATTTTGATGTCCTTGTAGTTGCATTGATTGCCTTTACATTACTTATGCCCATTAAATTTTTTTATCTACTCCAACTCATTTTGTGCAATAGTACATTTCTTTTCATTTTAGGTGTGCTCTTGAGGAATTGGACATTTCAATGACTTTTTGCAGTTTCGGTATACAGTTTTGATGATTTTTAATGGACTTGAAACAAAGCAAAAGGAAGACTATTCGTCAAGAACGCAAGAAGGTATGAGGCAAGTTTTACCATAAAGCATTATGCATTTAGAAAATTTGGATTTAACTTAATTTAGTAAAAATCACAATATGGTCTCTATGTGAATGAGTGTATAACAATTGTTTATAAAATATACGATATGAACAATTTCCTCGAATCAAAATTTGGAGTTATCACAGGTAATTCTTTGAGATTTGGTTAGAGTTTAAACAATGCAAATACACATGACTAGAACAATATCAGACTTGACACCATATTGATTAATTGAAATATGAGGGTATTTACGCAATTTTAGAGTTCTGAGATGATCCTATTTCTTAGGATAAAATCTCTTTCTTTTTCCACTCATCACTCAATTCCTACTTCTATTCTATGGGTGTTATTTTCACCCAACAATCCAATCACCTAACACTAACCAAACAATATTATATGCCCTATGTAATAATTCCTAATGTTCCCCACCTTATTACATATAGTTCAACTACTAGGAGAGAATAGATGCTCGCATGTAATGCCCCTTTCCGGGCTCTAACTGAAACAAAAGGGAAATTGCACAAACCCCAATAAATAGTAAACTGAAAATTATGACAACCAACTTAAATTTATGACAGCAAGGCATAATAGTCTGATTTTTATAACAATAAGGAAAATGCAATATCGCTCCAAAAATGCATCTTTTACACAATCCAAAACATTTACGGAAATTTAGTAATATTTTATAACAAATATAAACCAAGACACAAGTCTTCAAACCCAAGCTGCAATTTATTTAATTAAATATAATAACAGTAAATTCCCTTACAAATATGGCTGGAACTAAAGGATTCCAAGCCCCAAATTGAAGTACAAATGTAGATTCCAGCTGTTAAAAATAGGAGAAACACAATGATGGCTGAATTTGAAGTTGTCATGCCCTAGAAGACCCCAAACACCACCTTAGGGCAAGTCGCCACCCTAGGAGAGGGCTGGAAATGCCTTCAAAATTGAATACAACTCCTTATGAGATCACCTTGTTGCAAGCTTGAGGATTTCGTCCTCAAATCAGCCCACTATTGAGAGGTTTCATTCTCAATAGGTTTTCCAAGAGGGTTTTCGTCCTTAATGGAAGAGAGAAAGCAAACGTGCTCCAACTTTAAGAAAAATAATTTCCAAAAGCAACATAACCTCCTCCAAGCCAAGCGACCCCTTTTTATAGCTAGATGTGGCACCAAAACCAATTAGAATCCTCTAAAGAGGACTGTTAGGGAATAAGAGATAAAATATGCGGAATAATCCCTTATAGAATTGCAACAAAGAGAAACTAATATGCAAAAAATATTACAGATCTCAAATAAAAGTGCGAGAATAAATAACACAACACATAGAGACCAGATTTAACATGGTTCACCCAATTTGGGCTACGTCCACCAAGAATCACTTGCTCGATTTTATTACAAGCCTCCACTCTCTCAATACAATACTCCAACCTGTGCCATTGTCTTCTTATGCAGACAACTTTCTTCACACTTTAGGTAGACTTCTCCCTACTTCTAGGCTCCAAAGACTAGCAGCCTAGCTTTGAAGGGGCTTTTTTTCCCTCTCCTAAATTGCTTCTTTTGCTCACTTCAATGCCTATGTCGTATCGATTCGATTTGAATCGCAACTTCTCAACACCCAACCACCTTTCTCAACTACCAATGCCCTCGATGGTTTTGCTGATTATTAATGCCTTGGTCCTCTTTTTAATATTATGTTAGTGCGTATGAACAATTTTGGTGGGGCTATCGTAATGTCCCTTTTTGGGGAAAAACTAAAGAACAAGGAATTAGCGCAAATCCCAATTAATTCAAATCTGAATTTTAGACTAGTAAACTAAAATTTAAACCCAGATTAAAACAATGATCAAATTTTCTAAAAAAAAGTGTAAAAATGGATGAAAAACACTTGAAACTCTTCAAATAACTTTTTCAAAATCTAAATATGTACTTTAGGCATCAACCAAAGTAATTTTCAACATGAAATTTGATAGAAAACACCGCTGAAAATTAATTATAAATCAGCGAAGTACATCTCCACACAAATTTATGAAATGAGTGTTTACAACCCCCAAACTTCACAAGAATAGTAGATTCCGACTTTATAAATTATGAGAAAGCTAAATATGAAAACAAATAAGATTTTTGTGCCCTAGAAGGCACCAAACTCCACACTAGGCTAAGTCACTCCACCTAGGAGAGACTCAACAATGCATGCAAAATTTGAAAATGTCTTCTCTTCCTCCAAATCTGCAATTTGCCTTCAAACCAAACAAGGATGGAGGGATTTCGTCCTTCTTGGAAGAGCCACACACTTGGATTTCCACCAAAGAGTGGAAAGAACAATGAACAACAACCCAAAAGTCCAATTAGAAAAAATGTACCAAAAAGTGAATGGTGCAAATGATGTCCATGATCTCCTTTTATATCCTTATCTTGGCACCAAATGCCAAAAGGAAAGGTTGACCCATAAAAAGCTATTTTATTCTTTTAATTGGCTTCTTAAATGCACCAAACCTAGCCGACCTGCTAAAAAGAACAAACTGAAGGGAAACATTAAAAATTAGAAAATAAAAGTGCAATGAGAGTTCACTTCCTTTTCTAGCTCACTCCACTTCTTTGCCATGGAAAAGGGGATGGCAAGAAGTCCAAAATCATGCTCTCAAGTTGGAAAAGGGGACATTACACCTTTTACAAATCGAATGCCTTAATAAGCGATTGAAACACACACATACGCACACGTACGTATGTATAGGTGCTATTGCTGTTTCTAAATTTGTTTTTGCTCTATTCGGATACCTCGACAAAGACACCTGGCAAATGGATATTACGAGCTTCTTTTCTACTACAGAATGTACACTGGCCTTGGATGTTAGAGGTGATTCTAGAGGAAGTATCTTATTGCCTCCCAAGATCCCCTAATCTAGCTCTTCCGACCCGGTATACTCCCCTGCAAACATTATCTGTAATGTGTAATAGCCTCTTGTGCGTTATTAATTAGAACTTGAAAATAAATTATTTCCAATCGAATTTAGAAGAGCAAACCCTTCTAGTTCGACCTCAAATAACCCAGTGTCAGCTACAATGCAACCCAAATGGGGTTGTAGTGAGCCAAGGTGATGGGTTAGATGAGAGAGCTAGTTGGAATTTAATTTTTACTAAATCAGAAATTAATTGCAGCAAGTGGAAATAATAAATATGCACCAAAACCAGCTGAAACTTCAAAAATTAATAACTTCACCAAAACTCAATATTTTTCCATGAAACGAAATGCAAATGAAAGCTAATAATTTTATCTTTCCAAAGAACTATAAATCTGATTTTTCTGAGCACCGAGAACCCCCTCAAATCTGACCCCAAAAACTGAAACCCAATCGCTTAGGGTTAGGAAAAATATAATAAATATTATCAACCCTTCTTGCTTCCAAACCCTCAAAACACCAACACACAGATATGAAATAATTAATTAATGACAACTTGTAAATCTATCAAATCACCTCAAATATGATGCCAAAAATACCCCAACCCAGTTGATCCATCATGAATAAATTCCAGCAGTGTTTAAGAGCCCAAAATTCATCAAAAAATGTGCATTAGACTAGGAAAATAATGCAAAACAGATCTGATATCAAAACCCTTTTGAAATGCACTCAAACACACCCCAAAAGCCCTCAATGCAAGTCGACTTGATCTAGAATAAATCAGCAGCTACAACAGATTAAAATCATCATAAAAACTCTTCAATAACCCTCATAAACCATGCACATGTGCTTCCAATAATGACGCCTCACATAGATTAATTATATTATGCAATAATTATCAATGTAAAGCTTGGAAGGATCTCACACACTCCACAACAATGGTGGTGCTTACAAGCACCTTTGTTTGTGATCACAATTGGGCATACATCCCTCTTCAAGCATGAAGATAAGTTTATCAAACCGTCAATGCCAAAAAGGGACGCCACATCTTCTTTTATAGCTTTTGTAATTTGAATCTCCAATGTTTCCCTCCAATTTTGGCGCCAATCTCTAGATAGGAGAGATACATTTAAAAATAGTCTTCTTGGCCTGTAAAAGTCAAACTCCAATTCCAAATATTAATTCCCTCCAAAAATATATTTAAATTAAATACAAGAGAGGAATTAAATATTAATTAAAAACACATATAGGAATCGACTTGCCTAATTAAATCGATTTACCCCAAATGATAATTAATTGGCCCAAAGAATAAACCAATTTGTCCCTCATTAATTTGACTTGCCCAAGATAAATAAATATTAATTTTTAAATTCAAGAGAAAGTCGATTTTCCCCAATTAAATCCCTTCAATCCAAGGGGAGTGTATTAAAGGATATTTGTCTTGCATTAATTGACTTGAAAAAGGGGACATTACATAATGTCCCCTTTTTCGAATTCTTTGGCAATCAATGGTTGAACAATGGAAAATTATGGATTATATTTTAGTTTTTATCATCCATATTCATGCTTTATTCTTAGTGAGTCGGCTGGGTTTAGTGCCTTTAATGAGGCATAATAAAAGATTATAATGACTTTAAGAGGTCGGCCTTGTTATTCCAAGCCTTGGCGCCAAAAGGAGGTTATAAAAGAAGATTAGAGGGTTCATTTGGAGCATCTAGATTTTGGCGCATTTTCCTATTTGGGCATTGTGAGCTTGTTGCTTCATGTTCTTCCACTTGACGACAAAACCCTTTTGAGTGGCTTAGAGAAGGACGAAAACCCTTCTAGTGGTTTTGTTGAAGGATGAAAACCCTTCAACATTGATTGAGAGTGAAAATTATTGCATATTTGAGGAGAATACTTAATATTCAGATTTTTATTGGCATTGGGCAACTTTATCTACTCATTTAGAGATTTCGGGATCAATTTTGAGAGAGTTTCCATGGTTGGAAAATTATGATATTGGTCTCATTTGATTATTGATATTTTTATTATCATTTTGAGTATTCATGTGTGGAGATTCCTTATTTTCTAAGAGTTATTGAATTTACAAGTTTCAACTATTTTTGTGCCATAATAAATTCCAGAATTATGAGTTTGATGATTTGATCACATTTTTAGTTTCTAAAATCAAGGGCAATCCAAGGAATAACTTCTCATAATTTTTGAGTGTTTCTACGGTGGATTTCTCTCTCTCTCTCTCTCCCTAGTCGCTAGGGTTTGAGAGTGTTTTTGGTCCTTATTTAATTGCTGTTATAAAAATCAGATTTGCTTGTATTGGGGTTTGAGCTAATTTCCTTAATTTTCAGTTTTATCCCCAAAAGGGATATTACATTATCGAGATCTTTCACGGTGATCGATAATGGCTTGGATTACTCCACTTCGGAGAACAACTAGAGGCATTCGGTTTGATTTGCCTCTAGTCGTCTCTCAGCACATGCTTTTGGGGCTCTTGTTCATCCTTGATTTGTATTGGTTTCTTTGGCACTTTTGTTTGTGGCACACGGCTCTATCTTGTCGATTGTACTTTATTTCTTTAGTTTGCTTCTAGGATTCTTCCTAGAACTTTCTATTGCTAATTGATGTATCCTTGAGTCCCATTGACCTACTTTTGGTCATTTGTGGACATTAATATAAATTCTTTCTTTCTATGCAAAAAATTGTCATGCCCGGTGGTGGTTAATCTCTTCTAACCCAGCTCTTCCAACACCTTCAAATTTTAAACTTCTACAAATGCTGTATCTTTGATTTTTTTGTTTTACCGAGCACTCTTGCTTCACACCACAAACATTCCCAACTTTTCCCATTTTTGTTATCACACAAAACACAAATAATCTACTCCTACTCAAATGGAAATACTCTAAACTACATGCAAACAATAAAGACAAGAGCTTTCATGAATTGGGGCAACCAAAAATTAGTGGAGCTGCCTCTTTGCAATACTCAGAAAAGCATGGGCTCTCTTTGACTCTCTCTCTCTCTCTCTCTCTCTCTTGGCTTTTTGGAGCCACCTACTTTGATACCAAATGTGAGATTTGGTCAGAGATTAAACAAAGCATATACATGGGACTAAAACAATATAAGGCTCGACACTACAATAATTTATTCAAATATATAGGTTATTTTACAATTGTAGAGTTTGTTGATGATCCTATTTCTTAGGATAAACTTTTATTGCTTTCTGCTCATACCTCAACTCCTATCTATGGGTGTTATCGCCACCCAACAATCCAATTACCTATGACTAACCAAACTATAGTATACTATATATGTTGTGTGTTATTTCAGCTAATAATTCGTAACAAATTCTAGTAAGCATTGAACATAGTATTGTAAGGTCAAGCCTTAAAATACAGAGCACAAGAAACAAAAGAAACTTTGAATATATATTGTAGTCTTAGCACATAGGCAAACCCATTACAAAAGAATGAGGAGAGATATCGAGTAAAACTTATGGGATGGGCACGAGCATTTGAAAATTTTCCATGTTTGACACCTCTAAAAAAGGGAACATAGTAGAAGACTGGATTATATGTATCCATACTTAACAAGAATATATGGAAAGCACTACAAACAAGGAATTTAAAGGCAAGCTAGGGAGTTAGATTAAATCAACTTAACTCTATCAAGACAAGTTCACTAGAAAATTGAATGTATTTGAATTCCTTAAATAGAATTTGGGTCAACTCATGAATCTCAATTGTAGTCTATATAAATAAGATGTTTATAACTATTCAAGTAGTAACTTACTTGAATGAACCAAAAATGACGTAGGAAAAAAATATTAGAGCAAATGTGCTTTGTGCCATTCTTGACAAAGTCGCTTATTGTCAGCACTATCCAAATGATAAAAAATTTCACTCGGGATAGCATTTTAGGATCCACAAATGCACATGGCATAAAAATAGAATTTATTTAACATTATCTGTCACATATCATATAGAGAGCTGGTTCTTACATATATAAATACTACATTGCTAGGATACACCCCGCCCCCACAAATCTTGCATGATATGTATTCGGTATGGACACGTATAGGTACAGATACAAATACGTATGTGGTGTCCCCAAGATTTCACCTTGAAATCTGGGACTACCCCTTTTAAATTTTTCGTTCTTTTCAAGTAATGGGTTGTTTTGTGTTTGTTTTGCTGCAGTTGTTTGCATTGCTCCAAGGAATCCCCAGAGAGTCATAAAAGCCAAATTTTCCAAATACCCACATGCTAAAACTCACTCTATCCCTTTCTAGGTTTTGTCGAGAGAATTCTATTTATTTATTTATTAAATAAATAAAGTTCTTTTAAAAATAGATTGAGCTAAAATTGAAGGATCTAGGTTATATAAAGCACTTCACCTTATCATTATTACCATAGAACATTCACCGGGGAAATTTTTTTGCAAACCAGCTAATCGAGAGAAATTTTTGAGCAATTCTGCTAGCGTCTTTTGAGTTTTGTTTTTATTTGTTTGTCTCTCCATTTCCCGTTCGGCAATTCCGTAGCCTATTCATTCTTCTTGCGGACCTTTCCGTGGCCTAGGGTTTTGAAAAGCTATCCAAGTATTTTTAATTTCTAATATGTCTAAAGGTGATTAGAGCTAAGGATTCCTTCAAGAGATCGTTAAGAGGTTGCTTGGTCCAAAAAGGTGCGATAATGGATTTTATGAAAAAAAAAATATTGTCACCAATTTGTATATCTCGAGAAAATACGCACATTTAGAGAAAACGACACCTAAAATGGAGCCACAGAGTGAAAGTTATGGCACTTGCAAGTTTTTGCTACGGCATCTTCTCGGACCCTTTCCAAAAATGGCAAATTTTATTTTGTTGTGTTTTCTTCATCAAAAATCCAAAAATGGAAATAAAATGCTACATTTTGGTGTTGTTGTCTACTCAATTTGTGTTAAAAGGAGATGACTCTTAACTTGACGATCGAGTCTCAATATAATGGTAATGGTTCAAGATGGATTCTTGAGCATTATCTTGAAAATAATTGTTGGTAGATAAGGTAAAGATAAGATAATTATATTAATGTCCAACAAATGACCATAAAAGTAGGTTAAAGGGACTACAGAGCACAAATGTGATCCTCAGGGAGAGTCTGCTTTGTTAAGTGTCTGAATAGTGTGATCCTGAAGCCTAAGAGCCTCCTGCATGTATAAAGCCAGGCACTTTTGATCGACATATCTGAAAAAGCCGGTAAGTGAAGCAGGGCCTTCGAAAAGACAATGGAACCTCCCCCTAATGTTGTAGTAGATGGGACAACGAGAAGATGAAGTGTGCTTCCGTCTCGACCTCCTAAAGGTTGCATAGTTGGTAAACCCTATCGCCACCGATTGATCTGATGGTTCGTCTCACTTCGAAGCCTATGAGAATCCACTTTGAACCGATCGAGGGTTGTTAAAAACGTGCATGCGATGGCGAAGGGTATCGCGGGACGGATAATAATTCCGTCACTCAACTCCAAGAAGTGCTCCGCATAAAAAGCCATCTTCGGGCGTAACCCACCATGAGGGTTCACCTAAGTGGTGTGGATGAACTGTCTGTAAATATCCTCTCTAATGATCCTATTCAGCTCCTGTCTGGAAGGTAGAAGATGAGCCGATGCGTCCAAGGAGTATCGAAAAGGAGGAAGACAATCCATCCTAATACCCATTGACTCTAAGAGAGCAAAAGCGCGTAGCGTACCAACAACAAGCACGTCCCGGAGAATTAGAAAGGGAAATTCTCTCTAAGGAACAATATGCCAAATACGGGTACTTGTCTCTCCCCTCCATCGAGTCAACAAAGCTCCGGATATGGTGTAAGAAGGAAACAAAATAAAAAATGGACTCCAACCTAAAAGGACGGGCCCTGACTCTTCAAGATTGATTTGATGGGGAATGAACCGCTTACACCGATGATAGGCGACTAAGGAGAAGTGTTTGGACTCTCTCACCAAGCCCAATTTGATTCAATCAATGAGGGCCCCCACACCATAGAGCCATAAAGAACAATGGCTCGATAGGGGAATCCATGAGGGAAATCTTGGAGGAGATGTCTTGAAAATGGTGAGGAAAGCACTGTCGCTCTAGGAGAGCTAATGAAATGTAACCCTTATTGACACATGGCTGTAGGGTTTGTCTTAGACTAGAATGTAGACCAAAGAAATGCACACCCAAGCTAGTGTAAGTATCGGTAATCTCAATCGCCTCCCTGTGGAGAAGAAATGGTGGTGTGAGGTCTTTAACCCATTGAATACCATAACGTTGGTTTTACCCAGGTTGGCCGTCAACTATCGGAGATGACAAAACAACCCTAAGGCATCCAACTCTCTGTAGACCCTCAGGAGATGAGGCTAGGAGGACCACATCATCATCACACAAAAGGATAGATATCAGAACTTGGTGGAGGAGGCACCCATCACCGTCCTGGATATGCTCACGAAGAAAGGTCTCGAGCTCATCAATGTAGATCCCAAACAAAGTGGGGATAGGTGGCAAACCACTGTTTAACGCAACGTCACTCCTAATGAAATCTGATATCCCATGAATAATACGAAGATGACCAAGAACAGTCTCATATAAATGCATGATGGCAGTCAAAAGGATCTCGGAAATGCCAATGTCTTTGAGCCTTTGGAAAAGAGCCTCACAAGGAACAAAATCAAAAGCTTTCCGAAAGTTTGCTAAGTAACAATAGAATTTTGATGAGCAATGATGTGGCTCCTCAATGATGGCGCGGATAATGAAGATATGGTGGTCTGTGGTATTTTAAGCGATCTAGAACCCTCCCGCCTTTAGCTTTGAGGTTGTAATGTCCCCCTTTTTTATAAAAAATTAAAAAGAAGATAAAGTCGATTTGCACATGTAATTTTAAAATGAAATTTTATAAATTGTGCAAATCGAATTAAAAAGGGAAGTTCGACTTCACCTTGAGAAAATAAATAAATGTTTTTAAAGATAAAACAAGTGACTAGGCAAGTCGCATTTTCCTGGGAGCATGTAATAATTAATATTTGAAATAAAGTGATTATTCCTAAGCATGGGTCGACCCATAAGAGCATCTTTTTAATATCCCTATGCATTTAATATTTGTTGTTGATGACTTTCAGGCACATTTTTAAATGAGATTTCCTCCTAGATGATGGCGCCAAAGATGGAGAAGAACTTTGGAGGATGTGCAAGCAAAAGCTATAAAAGAAGATGTGGCTACTCCTTTTTTGGCATGTTGACGGTTTATAAAACTTATCTTCATGCTTGGAGAAGGGATGTATGCCCACTTATGATAAAAATAAAAGGTGTTTATTAACACCACCATTTGTGAAGTGTGTGTGCCCATGAAAGCTTGAAGTAATAAGTTTTGCAATCATTTCTCATTATATATATACAAGGCGCCATTTTTTGGAGATGATATGAGCTTGCTTTGAGGGTTTGAAGTGTGATTTATGATGATTATCTTTCATTACATGCTGCTGGTTTTTATCTAATGAAGTCGACTTGTTTGGGCATGTGCTAAGAGTATTTTGGAGTGATTTTTCAGTATTTATAAATCTGCTGTTTGGATTTATTAATTGCAGATCTGGAACTGCATTTTATTGACTCTTAAAGTGAGAGAAAAGTGCAGAAATTGTATTGCAGATTTTACCCTAACCCTAGCGACTGGGTTTGGGATTTTGGGAGCTGTTTTGAGGGGTTTCAAGTGTGTGAAAAGATCTGATTTTAATTTTGGATTGAAGCTCATAATTTTCCCTTTCCGCTGCACTTGGTTTCATATCAAAAGAGTTAATATTTTTAAAGTTATGGATTTTCAAAGTTTTGATTGATTTTCAGCAGTTTAATTTATTATTTTACTTCTGCAAAAGTATATTGGAAAAAGGAGTATAAATACCGACTGGATTGCCCATCTAAACCCTCACCTTGGCTCACTCCAACCCCATTTGGGGTTGTATCAGAAATTTGACACTAGGGTTAGTTGAGGTAACCCTAGAAGGGTTTTATCTTCTAAGTTGTTTCTTTTTACAAGTAAATAATAATATATTATTAATATCCCACAAGGGGATATTATAGAGGTGTCTCTGCTCCAACTCCTCGGAAAGTAGTATATGGAAAACAATAGTATAAATCTTAGAGAATGTGTGCCCAACCATGATAGTCCTCTAATTATTGGGATCGGAATTGGGGCTCGATTTGTGTATCGGGTGAATGGAGTGATGTGACCAAGCCGGCGGAAATCTAGATCGTACCACGTGGTTGAAAATATCAACCAAGAAACTACCCAACCCTCGAAAGACAAACTTGAAGAATTCATCTGGAAGTCCTCATTAGTCTGTCTTGATATTGTTCATCACTTTGACCACCTCTTTGATATTCCAGTAAGTGAACAAGTAACATGAGGAGGGAGGAGGATCAACCTGGATACGAGGCTATCAGGGATATCATATAGAGTGGAGGTGTGGGAGAACATGGACTCGGGGTTAAGATCGAGAGGAAGGGGAGAGTGGTGAGGGAGGATGGTGCTCGTAATTGTCGAGAGTGTTTTGGAGAGAAGAATATAAGATCCGTCTCCTTAGGGAAATAAAGAGACGTTTCTTACGTTGAAGAAGATAGCGGTAAGAGGCTTTGAGGGAGGGATATGAGGGATGGTGTGGAAGAAGGTGTGTCAAGAAATTTGGTGGTGGAGTTTGCACCGATCATTGTACCACTTGGTCATAGGGCAAGATCTGGAGTTATTGGGTTGATGGGAAGTGAGGGAAGAAGCTGGTGAAACTTGGAAATATTGAAGGGCTTCCTTCCAAACGATGGAAGATAAGATAAGATAAGATAAATATATTAATGTCCAATGAATGACCACAAAGTAGGTCAAAGGGACTGCAGAAAACACCATGAGCAAATACAAAGTGGGAGAACCAAAAGGTACCCGAGAAAGAAGAGTACAAAGCCAGAGAAGCACGAAAATGGAAAGAGAAAACCCCCGAACCTAAAAACAGGGGTGGAAATGCAAACGAGAAGAGGGAAGGGGAGACGGCCAAGGAAAACGGCTAGGGAGAAGCAATGAGGAAAGTCTATCAAGGAATGGTAGATCCAACTCTCCTAACATCCGAGGTCGATTGGAAGAAACTCTGGATGGAATGATGACCAGATGAAGAGGCGATAGAGTCAGAGGATGCCTACTGATGCTCCCTGTCTGGACACCGTACTATATCTCGAAGGCCTGGTAGATTGAGTCTGTCTCTTGGTGCAAGGCTGTTATGGAGTGCTGTCTAAGATGACCTAGGGAAATGTGGATGGTTTCCTTGGGCCGAACAAATGGAGTAAGAAGTGAAGGTGGCCTCAACTTGGTGCTTGGTGCCTCTCACTAAAGGTAGCACTGTGAAGAAGGAAGTGATCTGCCGAGAAGAATCTAGTCTGGAATGTGGTTGAAGAGTGTGCTCACGAAGCCTCAGAGCCTCCTGTAAGTATAAAGCTAGGCACTTTTGATCCTCATACCTAAAGAAGTCAGAAAGAGCCCGTGCCCTCCTAAAGAAGCGGTAGAAACCTCCTCCGATCTCGAGTAAATGGGGCAACATAAGATGAAGATGAGGCGGGTGTATTTGGTAACAACACAATCCAATGAAAAGAAATGGGTCTTTGAAGGGAGTAACTGATGGATGTGGGAAGAGAAGCTATCGGTGTCTCCTTCATCAAATCGAAACATAATGAGGGAGGCTATGAATGGGAACAATGGTGGGAGGGGATATCAACCTGGAGAGAGAATGAAAGAAGGGCATGATCGCAAGGGGATGGGGGAAACAGAGAAGTGATGGACAAGTGACAAGAGATACTGGCTAGAAAGGACATAATCCACAACACTTGCACCCCCACCGTGAGGCCGACATGTGAAGAAGCAAGACCCGGGAAAGCAAAGAGTCCATTCATGATCAACAACTCATGGGATTCCCCTAATTGAAGAAGGTACCGGCCATATACGGTGAAGGGACCTGAATCATCCTCTCGATATGTTGTGAAGTCCCACTTTGCCTTTGGATCAATCACAGGTGTAGAACATGTCCTCTAATTGGTCATGGAGAGGAATCTGGAGGGCTCTAGTACGGGCATTGAAGTCCCCATAAGGATGACTTCGCCAATCGTTGAGTATTGAGTAATACTAGCACATAAGTCACCGAAAAGATCATACATCGGCATACGGAGAGGAAGCTGAAGGAAAGTAGCAAACTGCAATAAAAATATCCTTGGAAGGGACATCTTCCCCTCTAATTCGGATCCACATGAACCTGGAAAACTCATCCACGATCACCAACAAAATCTTTCTCCGGAGGAAATATCTATACAAACAAGCCACACCCCTTGAACCCCGACACCACCCGAACTCTGTGTCTCCTATATGTAAGTGAGTATCAATGGTATACCTTGATCCCGGAAGAGGTTGACATGCCTCTCGTGTGTCTCCGTGATGAAAAGGATGTCAGATGATCCAAGAGCATCATACATAAGACCAGGTGATGACCAGAAAGAACCATTACCATTCCAACAACTAATGGAGATACCTGTACCTTGTCTCCTCTCCCTACGGACCCGTCATTTAGAAGTCCTAGGTCAGGCCTCCCATCTTGGAGGGAAAGTGTCTCTGATGACAACTCTGAGATTCTTGATAACTTCCCATTTCCCTGCTTGACGAGTTGCCAAAACCAATCTCTAAAATGTTTGAGCTCTGTCACTTGTGACCTAGTAAGATCTTCATCAAGGAAAATCTTGTTAGGGAGAGAGTGTAGCACCCGTTTGGCTCTGAGAGCCCTAAGCCGATCTGTTGCTGATCTGAATTTGAGGAAAAGAGTGGAGTCATAGCCCAACCAGGCCCTGTCTTGAACAATATCGGGAATATGCAGAGTATCCCAGAGAAACCTATTCCGAACCACCAATAGGTCCAGTGATGAGGGAGGTAGAGGGAGTTCCCTCACCTTGAGATTCAATTCCCTCTCGTGCCTGACATGTTCCTTGGATATCTTGGCCTGAACAACCTCCTCAATAGTTGCCATAGGGGAGGGAGACCCATCTTTTCCAACAACTTGAGCCCATGATTTGATGTTTGTTTCTGTTTCTTGTTTAAAAGAAGCCTGCTGCGATCTAATCTCCTCCTGCTTATTTTTGAGGTCTAGGATTTCCGCATGCAAGGTATTGTTGGGAGGATTGAGAACCCTGTGCCCCTCACTGGTGTGGATCCTTTCTTTTAATAAAACATTTTCCGATTTGACTGCTGTAATTCGGTTGGTGAGTTCATGGATTTCAGTACGAAGAGCCTCATTAGCGAGTTCCACTTTTTGAACCTTGTTGATCAGCTCCTGAATGAGGTTTTTCATGTTGTCATCATAATTCTGCTCAGCTGGTTTCGAAAAATCAATTATTTTGTTATCTTCAGTAGCAATTGGGTCGGCCATCTCCACACAGTTTGTAAAATTGGTGCGAAGCAAAGGAGGGGGAGGAATTGCCTGGATTGGTGTGACTGAGATAGGTGAGCAAGGTGAATTCCTGGTGGCATCAAGTAGGTGGAACAAAGAGATTAACCAGATGTGAGCAAAAATTAGATGGAAACCATGAGTGGAATATAGGAAAATGGCTGGAAAAACCTACAAAAAGGCAGGAAATAAACCCACAAAAATGGAATCGTGAAGAGAAGGTTTCCTCTCAGAAATCGTGAGTAGAAATGGCTGGAATAAATCGTGAACAGAAGGGCAGAAGGCACAAAAATCGCGAGCAGAAGAGGAAAGGAATCCAATAAACTCTATTTGCAAGTAGATTCATTCGAAGAACCAGACGTTTACATGGCACTACCTTTTGTTAGGGCACAAAACATAGAAAAATGTGAAATTGCGACATAACAGTGTTTAAAGCAAAGATGGAAGATTGTGAAGGAGAATCACAATGTCACAGAACTCATACGACTTGGTTCAAGTGGAAAACGCCATCAGACATGAACACCATCGCCATTGTTGAATTTGAACCAGATTTGAGGGGCAAAATAAATCGTGGTAACTATTGTGAAGGAGATTCTAGAGAGAAGAATCTGTAACTCGTCACTAACTCGTGCGGCAAGTATCTGTAGAGGGTTTGCGTGTTTTTTCTGCTAGGCAAATAGGGGATAGAGAATTTGAAGCACCTCAGAAAAGTGAAGAGGGAGAAGACTTGTTAGTTGAAGAGTTCTATTCCTTTTGAACATTGCAATTTGAGAACACATTCAAGCAACTCAAGAAACCCAAGTTTCCCTCAATGTCATCAAGGATCACTTGGTATGGAATGAATACATGGGCTGATTGTTTGTCAAATTTATGCAGCCCTTGGCCTGCGATTATCTGCTGAAGAAATAATTGTGTGATGACTAAGAACATGATTTTCAACGCATAGCCATCTGACAAAGGTAATAAGACAAACTAAATCAGGAGGAGAAAGGACGTTCAGATGATCAATGTCATAGGGTCAAGGTTAGTAATGTGGTCAAGAAGGTTTATGACCGACAACCCCAAAGGTATGGATGATAATGACACGAGGAGGATCCTGATGAATAGCATAGTAGAGCGTAGAAAGAGCGGTTTCCCAACACTCAAAAGATTTTCCCTTCTAGACGAAGGAAGTGTAGACCCTTTTCAGCTTATAATGTCTGCAAAATTTGCTAAGAAATCAAGACTTTGTTCAACCCCTTCGTTATATGAAAGCTCTCATTTGGTAAGCAAGACAGGATTCTCTGATGAGGAGAGAAACCATTATTGAGAAAATATTTGAAGATTAGACAAAATACTGATTAGTGAAGTAGAGGAAGTAGTTTCTCTTGTTCCAACTCTGATGTAAAGTGAGGTGGGTATGGATCATGGTTACCAAATCTGGCCGGATCTGCCCAAAGTCCAGCTGAATCCAGATTGTTTTTGTCAGCCCAGATTAGTTCAGTCCTGGTTGGCCCTGTTTTAGATTATCATTTTTTATTTTGTTCAAGAAGAAAGACACCCAACAACCTTATATATGATATAATAATAAATATATTAACATTTAATATCACATCATTAATTTTGTTCATTGTAATTGTCAATTTTGCATATTTATAAAACTATGCTCATGTACATATGTATATATTTGAGACCAATTGGTTTTGAACTTTTAAAAGAATTCCGGATTTTTTGTTTTTTGCCTTCCCGAACAGATCTAGAATTCTGGACTTGGTAATCATGGTGGTGATATAAAAATATGACTTGAGTGGGTTGAGGATGTAGAAGTAACAATCTGTGAGGATCGCTCATGGAATAGAGGTGATGTGCCTTGATGCGTGTATTCGTGCTTGGTAGGGTACTAAGGCACAAGACTGCAGGTACCTTTTCTCTGTGTTTGATAGTCCCTTGATGGAGATTTGATCCAGAAGCATGAGACACTAATTTAGTAATTTACAAGAGAAGGTAAATCTTAGTGCGGAAGTAAAGCTGAAGATAACAGGGGGAGTACTTGAATCATCACTGCGAGTTTTTTTTTTTGTGTAAAGTCTGAATAGGAGGATGGCAATCCCTCTTCTCTCAAATAGGAGAGATTGCTTGAATTTTATTGGGAAGGGAAGGAAAACCTCTTATGACGCTATAATCAAGGACATGCAGTTGGAGATTGTCTAGTGCGTACACCTGTTCATATGCTTTAGGTCGCCCATGTCCAACAAACTGGCATCAAGCAGATACAATAGAAGCAGATGACCTGGCAAATATGAACAATACTCATGATGAGGCGGGTCATGCTTTGTGATATACGGCTATATTTCAAAACTTTAGGGCACTGTCATTGAATCTTTTGTTGCAAATTATTGATGTCTCTCGACACAATGGAAAAGTACTTTTTGTAAAAGAATGTAGTGAGGCTAGTCCTAGCAACATACTACAGGCAACGAACAACAAATATTATGCAGATAGTAGTGTTCTTAGTTAAATCTTTTGCTTTCCTTAGAATTCTAGATCAATGCAGTTAGGAGTTCAGATAATTACTTTCGATCATATGTTGTTGTTTTGGCGACTCTACCGAGGACAACAAATTTAGCAGACCAGAGCTTTTCTTGCCAGTTCCCATCTATATTAAAATTTCGACCTGGCAGAACGTCCATTCACCCGATCTAGCAGGGCTCAAGGAAGGACTGATCATTTTTATAGATTGCAGGAACAGTTTAATTTCAATCATCATCCTCAAACTAGGAGCCGCAGAGCAAGTCTTTCACCAACCTGGAAGAAATCAAACTCCTGATCATTTCCAACATAATCCAGCTGCTGAAATTATTCACCAGGTTTATTCTCGGAGAAGACGTGCTGCTTTCATAATGCGGAATCAGCCACTTGCCCCTACACACACTGCTCCATAGGGTGTAGCTTTCGGACCTCTGAATCTGACTCTTCCTATGCATGAATTACCTAAAGGATCAAGAAAGAATTTTCCAAAATTATTTGAAGATGGCAAGCAAAATCCAGATGACCACTTGGCTGCGTTTTCATATCTTGTGGAGTGCTCCTAGTAGAACATGAAGATGTATCCATCAGGACTCTTCATAGAGACTTTGCATTATTTGGTGGAGAATGGTTCTACCGGTTAGCTCTGGTTCCATAACCAATCAGCTACTATGAGAGATGCATTCGGACTGTTCCATGGGGCGTAGCTTTCGGACCTCTGAATCTGACTCTTCCTATGCATGAATTACCCAAAGGATCAAGAAAGAATTTTCCAAAATTCTTTTAAGATGGCAAGCAAAATCCAGATGACCACTTGGCTGCGTTTTTCATATCTTGTGGAGTGCTCCTAGTAGAACATGAAGATGTATCTGTCAGACTCTTCATAGAGACTTTGCATGATTTGGTTGGAGAATGGTTCTACCGGTTAGCTCCTGGTTCCATAACCAACTGGGCTACTATGAGAGATGCATTCCTGAAAAGGTTCAAGCTAGCTGAAGATTCTAGTACCTTGATAACTCAACTGACTCAGCTAAAGAAGGAGCCACATGAGCACATGCGGGATTTTATTGCAAAATTCCAAAGAATACTTTACAAAATTTTGGCTTACTTCTTTGGGTGACGAGAATCAAAAGGTATTCTTCATCAATGCATTACTTCTTGAAGTAGGTTATCAACTGCGAAGAGCACGTCCTGCTGACTTGTTAGCAGCTCAAAACATGGCGGTTGAAATTGAAGACGACCTCATCATGGCTGGAAAAATAAAAGGCAGTACTTCTAAAGCCGAAAGTTCATCTACTACTACTTCTGATTCACTATTGCAAAAACTAGCAAATGAGATGTTGCAGATGAAGAAACAAATGACTCAAATGGCCTTGGGTAACAACACCGCCCCTACTTGGAATTTCAACAACAATAACTAGGAACCGCATTGCTGGTTCTCAAAGATTAGCAATAGAAGTTGCTCCCAAAAAAAAAGTGGAGATGAACGAAGAAGATCATGAAGCCATTACTGATTAGCTTGAGAATGATGATTTTGTAGATCCTGCTGGCGACTCCAACATTAATTACCTAAACTACAAATCTGAACATGACTATGAGGAGCTTCTTGAAGATGATCATGGTCATACTTATGCAGTATTTACAAGATCAAAAACTCGCCAAGAGGCATTGGCTGATGAAAAAACAAAAGATTCCAGATCTAATATCACCATTCTCAGAAGGGTCAATCCTTTACCTTCTTCCTTAGCTCCTAGAGATAAGTATGTGAGTTCTTCATCTCAACCACAAAAATGGCTCGGATATCCGAAACTAATGCATCTATTTCTTTTGAAATTATTGATCATGCCAAGAAAAGAAGTGAATACTTGAGAGCTTTTCCTGTACAACTAAATAAGCTAGTCAAATACGAGTAGTCACCAAGACCATCTAATGCATCAAAAGGCCTTTTTCCCGAACCCAAGGATATTCCTTGAAAACAACACCGCAGTTGTTAACCCCCATCATCTTCTCAAAAATTGGACCTTTCTATGTCTCCTTATTGCTTAATGGTTTCAACTTAAGCAACTACATTTTAGATTCGGGTGCTTCTGACAATGTCATGCCAGCTAAAGTTGCAGATGCTCTTGGGCTTACCTTGACAAAGACCATAGGAAGGTGTTATTCCATGGAAAGACAAGTCCTTTAATTAGGCGGATCAAAGACGCACAAGGTGTTTCAAAGACTTTCCCTGACAAAAGATTGAAAATGACAATCTTAGTTGCAGATATTCTTGTCTCCTACGGGATGTTCTTTGAAAGCGAAACTTCTGCAAAGGCGGGAGGAGAGGTAAAGATGGATTGGTCTTGTGCTCATATTCCTATCAAAGGAATAAACCAGAAGTTGGAGCCGGAAAAGAAGTCCAAATACACGGTTACGAAATCCGAGGGTCCTAGATCTTAGATTATTTTTCAAGAATCTGACCACAGGGTCTATTACTTGGAGATGAGTGAAGACATTCTAGAACTAGAACTTTAACCAGAGCAGAGCGAACCGTAAGCGAGATGGAAAAGTTTGGACCACGGAGTTTGGCGGCACTGTTGCTCTTTTGGATCAGGAGCCAACGTTCTATTAATATTTCCGAGATGATGACATATTCCCATACTCCTACAAGCTGATGTTTGAGAACACCAACAACATGATGGAGTATGAAGCATTGCTGCTAGGAATGGAACAAGCTAGAAAGAAAGGAGTAAAACTTCACAAAGCCCAAGGAGATGTTGAACTTTAGTAAAACAAGTTCAAGGGCAAAATCAAGTAAAAAGATAAGCCGGGGCATTACGAGAGATAGAGTGCTTTCTATCACACTCGATCTTGCAGCCTTTTCTATCGACTTCATTCCAACAAATCAGAATCCCAAGGTAGACTCTTTGGTAGTCATCTGCACTATTAAATCCGGATAAACCACCGTCCATATTCAGACAAGGAAACTATAAGGTGGAGATGGTCTACTTCCCCAAAGTCCTTGATAATGTTGAACAATGGCAGACTTTCAATGACGACAAACAAATATCTGTATTTTGGAACCAAACAACTTTGACGAGTTGTATTTTGAAGGGAGTAAAACAACCACACGATAGATAGCCATAGATGAAACTGATCCAAATTATGATGACAGTAGTGGAATAATCCAATTGAAAGGTAACAAAATCCCCAAGGGTTTAGTTTCCTTAGAGGATATTTTCGACAAGCATGATCAATACCTGAAGAAAAATAAAGAATATGGTGAGAGTTCTTCCTCTAAAGTACAACCGTAAACCTGGGTATGGAGGATGAACCCAAGATTGTGAATCTTGGGAAGTGCTGCTCTAAACAAAAGTATGACTTGGATTTCAAGTCTACAGAGAGAAGACAGGATGATCCACCACAAGATGAAGTTGATGAGGACTTGCCCAAGGTATTTGACAAGAAGGCTAGAGCAAGAAATTTTAAAATCGGAGATTGGGTACCCTTTTGGGACAAGAGACACGAATCGAAGGTTATGCACATGAGAAAATTTGATTCACTATGGAAGGGGCCCTTCATGATCAAGAGAACTACCGGAATGGATAGTTTCATCCTTGCCTACCAGGATGGAATTGAGTTGAGAACTGCCGGAATGGATAGTTTCATCCTTGCCTATCAGGATGGAATTGAGTGACCATTGCCTTTCAACGGGCAACATTAGGAGCTCTTCAGGAACTGAGAGACAGGGTAAAACCTGTTTGTACATAATTAAAAATTTTTGTTTTCTTTTTGTTTTGTTTGTTTTTTTGCCCGACCTCGAACCCAATAGACAAGACACGAAACCAGAGATTTTGGGATCTCATCTTCACTTCTTTCATTTTGACAGAAGTAAAGATGTCCACAGATGGAGCCAACTAGTGTCCCAAGATTTCACCTTGAAATCTGGGACTACCCCTTTTAAATTTTTCGTTCTTTTTAAGTAAAGGGTCATGTTTTTGTTTTGTTTTGCCTGTAGTTGCTCGCATTGCTCAAAGGTATCTCCAAAAGTCATAGAGTTACATCGCGCAAATACCCACATGCTAAAGCTCACTCGATTCCTTCGTAAGACTTTAAAGTTCTTTTAAAAATATATTGAGCTAAAATTAGAGAACTTGGGTTATATAAAGCACTTCACACCATCATTATTACTGCAAAATATTCACTCGGGGAAGAGTTTTTTGCAGACTAGGTAATTGGAGAAATTTTTCGAGCAATTGCCCGTAGCTTCTTTTAGGTATTTTGTTTTTTTTTTTTATTTCTTATGTTTTGGTTTTGGTCTTTCTCCGTTTTCATCTCAGCAATTCCGTAGCCTATTCTTTCTTCTGTTAGACCGTTTCCGAGTCTAGGGTTTTGAAAAGCTATCTAGTATTTTTAATTGCCAATCAATTTGTCTGTCAAAGCTTGTATTTGAAGGTAACCGGATCAAACAAGAGGAAAGCTCAGGATTTTTGCCTTGTCTGAGGTTTAATCCAGGTTGAATGATTAAACAGATCATGGATCTAGAAGAGTTTGTCTTCCTTTTGCAGAGCAGCCATGGCCAAGGAAGAAAAAGCAACATTCTAGAGGGTCGTTCAAGGGGCAAAATCACTCGGGGGACTGTCAAGGATCAAAGCAGAGTCTTCTTGTGCAATTCGTGGTTTTTCAGAGTCCCAGGAAGCTGCCTTGTTTTATCAAAATCCACGCAAATATGAAAGGGAGAAATTGCAAGCCCAATCGTGGATTTCAAGTGTCTAGTCTTCCTTGCAAAAGCAGCTGCCTTCCTCCTTGAAAATGTTAGTGCAAAGCGTGAATATTGGTTGCCTTCCTCTCTGAATTTCCACGCATATATTAAAAGGAGTTTGCAAGCTAAATCGTGGTTTTTCTAAGCTTCCCTTCCTTTCCATTTTTCTCGCGAAAATTTAAAAGAGAAGTTGCTGCCTTCCACTTTAGAAATTCACGCCAACACAAGCTGCCCTTCCTTTCCATTTTTCTCGCGAAAATTTAAAAGAGAAGTTGCTGCCCTTCCACTTGATTTTTCACGCTGCCCTTCCACTCCAACTTCCACGCAAGTTTAAGTGCAAATCGTGATTTTAAGAGCTGCCCTCCATGTCTTATTTCCACGCTGCCTTCATCTTTAGGATTCCACGCAAATATAAAGCAAATCACCTAGTGCAAGTCGTGGATTACGTGCTGCCCTTCCACTCTGATTTCCATGCAAGTCTTTGTTAAGAAGTTTAAGTGCAATTAATGATTTTAAGAGCTGCCCTCCATGTCTTATTTCCACGCTGTGTAATGTCCCCTTTTTTGAGACATTATTAATATTTATTTTTCATTTGCATTGCAACCCCTTGGCATGCCTAGCGCTACAAGTGGGAGTCTTTTTAGTTAGTTTAATGTGCACATAGGCTAGTTACTTTTATTTATTTAATTAAAAAATAAATAAAGTGCACATAGTTTTAGTATTAAATATTTTAATGAGAGTTTATGTTTTCCCTCCAAAAGGGAAAGGGAGGTCTTTATTGGATATTGCACCCCTTAGTTCTATAAAAGGGAGGTCACATTTCCTTAGAGGGCATGTTGAATGATCATTTGATTTCACTCCATGCTTGGAGTATTGGGATGTATGCCCATGGGATGTATGCCCTAGTTCTTGCATTTTCTCTCTCTCATTTGGAAACCATTGTTGAAGATATTGAAGATTTTATTGTTCTCTCCATTGGGATCTCTTGTGTTGGTGTTGGCGCATTTATTTGGATAAAAAATCTGCATGTTCTTGAATATTGTGAAGGGTTTTATGGTGCTTTTATTGCTGCTGTTATTATTGGAATTATTTTAACCATAGCGACTTGGGTTGGTGATGATTTGTTCATGTTTGGATGCCATAATTGCTAGATCTGCAAATCTGCTATATGTCATTAATTATTTTAGAGCAAAAGGCTAATTTTTGGTGTCTGTGGAGGCTAGAAGAGAGCTGGAAATTATTTAATTAATTTCCTCTAACCCTAGCGACTTGAAATCAGTTTTCTGGGGCTGTTTTGGCTAGGTTTTATTGCTCAGAAAATTCAGATCCTTAATGCAATAGAAAGCCCTAAATTTCTAGTTTATTTTGCATCTTGTTTCATAGAAAAACTCTAAGTATTGAAGGAGTTATGAATTTTCCAAGTTTCAACTATCCTGGGAGCATTGTTATTGATTAACTGCTGTTATAAAATTCAGATCTGCAGTTTGGGGTCAATTTAATATTACATGTGATTGTAGAAATTAGGAGAAATAAGGAGAAGGTGATTTCATAATTTTTGGAGTAGATTTGGTGCCCTAAATGTGCTGGGCGACCTACTTTTTAGGTCAAAATTAGGGTTTCGTGTTGGCTGTACAAAATCTGGTTTTTGCATATTATTCTTCATATTTTTGTGGTCCAATATCCAAAATTTCAGCTCATTTGGACTTCTCTAGACAAAGATATGAATTTTAGAAAATTGCAGCAGTTGGGGTTTGAAAATTATTTATTTTCCAGCAGCATGTGATCAGATTTGTGTTAATTCCTAACTTGTCCTAGAAGGGGACATTACACGTTGTCTCCTCTTATCAATTTCCACTCAAAATTAGGAGTTTGCAAAAGGTAAAGCGTGAATGTTAGCTGCCCTTCCATATTAATTTCCACGCTGCCCTTCCATTCTAATTTTCACGCAAGTCTAAGGCAAAAAGCTTAAGTTAAAATTGTGGTTTTTACAAGCTGCCTCTCCTTTCCAAAATCCACGCAGCTTTTTATAATGAGTTGGAAATATTTAAGTGATTTGCGTGAATATTAGCTGCCCTCCTCTTCAAATTCCACGCAAATATTAAAAAGAGAAGTTGCAAAGTTGAATCCTTGTCTTCCGAATGCAAGCTGCCTTATCTCACTAAAATCCATGCAATTATGAGGAAGGAAAAGTCACTTAAATTCATCGTGAATTTTCATGCCTTCTCCGTAAAAATTGCATGTAAAATCTCCCAGTTAATCCCTCTTAAAGCCCATGCATGTTGTCTAAAATCTCCCAGTTGAGCCCATGTTGAGCTTACTTCTCTTTGCTTTCATCCGAAGTAATTCCCAGAGTTTAAGGCTGCCCATATGCAATAAAAAATAAAAGGGGGATGAGTTGAATGTTTATTTGAGTTCTTTTCGGACAAGAGGTGAAGGACAAGAGGCAACATCCGCAAGCAAATCACAGTTAGCTACTTAGTGGGAATAGATGGAATCATTATTCCTCTCATGGGTAATCCAGTTGAGAAATTGATAAAATCTACAGTGATGCGGACCAATTTGATGAGAGTCGAATGAGAGTCAAAGGAAAGGATTCAACAACAGCTTAATCAATAACAATGCTCCCAGGATATCATTCATGAGGCGGAAGTACAATACATGTTGGATCAACATACAAAGTATGGAAGGAGAACAAGACTGAGAGTGTTGCAGCTGGATTAACTTCTAATTTCTTCTCCTCTTTCTTCTTCTTTCTCTTATTTTCTCCGACAAAGTAATTGAGTAATCAATTAAATTGTAAAACTTAGGTAATTGGTTTAAAAGTGTTACTTCGAGTTACTAGAAAAAAATAAAACCCCTAAAAGTAGTTATTAGGATTCACCCTTGCAAAATAGATAAACATCTTACACGGGAGCTTCATCGTTAAATGAAGGAGATTTATTTCATGACTGCCTAGGTTTTACGCTGTGCATAAAATCTAGCCAACACGTTGGTGGATAAAGACTGGGATGTAGGGAACTTCTGTATTCAGCAACATGCCAGACCTAGGGAATCTTTCTTCCTAGGAGGGCCAAAATGCAACATTATCCTCGGCTATTAATATATTTTAACGTTTTATCAAGAAAAATGAGAAGGCCAACTTAGAGCTGAGAGGCTAAGGTCACAAAATCTAGAGGATTAAAGTGATGTTTTTGTGGATGCCATCTTTCATTATATCATTAGTATTTCTCTTATAGAGGAGAAGATGAGGAAGAACATCTAGAAGATGCTAGGCATACTAACCATCAACAAATTCATTATGCTAGGCATTTTTTGGCTAGAGTTCTTTATGTTGCTTTATAAAGAACATCATGAATTTTTGGTTAGAGTTGTTTGCCTTGATGCACTCTTCTATTGTAGCTTGAAGTCTTTTGTCTCTTTTAGGGTCGGAGCTCCTTTTTGGCTTCCACATGCTATTGTTATTGGTTGTACTATTGACTCCCATTGACGTACTTCCATCATTCATGGAAATCAATATAGTTTTGTTCTCTCTTTCTTACTTTCTTTCCTTCCCTATTGTTATCTCCTTTTTGCATTGACTTCATACAATAGCTTTAGATGTAAAGGTAGGCCTCAATTTAAGAAGAGGTTTAGCTAATCTTTTGCAAGTTAAGGTTTGAAATCTTCTACCATTACATTCTTATGAGAAATGAACAATCTAATTTTCTGCTTGTTGCTGCAGATTCTAACTCAGAACTTAAAGATGAAGCGACTCCAGGATCTGAAATAAAGGTATGCTTTGGTTTTATGGAGATCTCATGTTCAATTTTGTGATATATCATTCGTTACAATGTTGAAATATCCTGCTATCATTTCTTTCGGAAAAAATGACAACAATAGCTTAAAATAATTTTGTCCATACGTGCAAATTAAATAAATTTTTTTGAAGTAGCTTCTTGTCTGCAATGTATTGTACTCATCATGGTTAGAGGAAAACTCAATGATTGGCATTCACATGCTAGTATGCATTTTATTGGGTAGAAATTTTTGTTTGATCACTGAATTTTATTTTATATGCTAGAGATTTGTTTATTTATTATCAAGCTATGTTTTTCTTTTAAATTTTTGTTGATAATTCTATTAGTAGCAATTGGTAAATTTTGGTACAAGTTTATAATACAAGATCTAGATAAGATAAGATAAAATAATTATATTAAAGTCTAACGAATGACCACAAAAGTAGGTCAAAGGGACTGCAGAGTACAAACATGTCCATACAAAGTGGGAAACCAAAAGGTTTTGGAAGAAGTACAAAGCAAGAGAAGAGGTAAAAGACCAGAAGCGAAGCGAAGCGGGGAAACCCAAAGGTTTCCAAAGAAGTACAAAGCATGAGAAGGGAAGAAGAAGAGAAGGAAGAAGAAACAGGATGAAGAAATGGGGATTGTCATCCGAGAATGGTAAACCCATCTCTCCCAACATCAAGGCCGATTGGAAGAAACTCAAACTAGTGTGACGATCCGAAGATGAGGAAGAGGAGGTGAGATGATGAGTCCTCCCCTATGTTTGTTATGCTGTCGAAAGTAGTATGCCTCGAGGGCCTAGTGGATTTAGTCCGCCCTTTGGTCTTTGGGATTGGTATAATAGTGTCAGGAGATGTCGGGGTTAAATATAGACCCCTTGAACCGTCACGAGATCTAGAGTGTGACGTTGGGCTAGTATCGTTCGGGAGGTCATTGCCTCTCTGCAAGGGTAAAGACGGAAAGAAGGAAGTGATCCTCTGGGGAGAGTCTGCTTTGTTAAGTGTCTGAATAGTGTGATCCCGAAGCCTAAGAGCCTCCTGCATGTATAAAGCCAGGCACTTCTAATCGACATATTGAAAAAAATTAGTAAGTGAACGGGTCCCTCTGAAAAACAATGGAACCTCCCCTAATCTCATAGTAGATGGGATATCGGAAGATGAAATGGGCTTCCGTCTTGACATCCTAAAAGGCGCATAGCTAGCAAGTCCTATCTGGCCGATCGATCTAGTGGTCCATCTCAATCCGAAGCCTATGAGAACCCACTCTGAACTAACCCAAGGGGATGCGAAGAGCGTGCATCCAATGGCGACGGGTATACTAAGGACAGATAATAAGTCTGTCACTCAACTCAAGAAGCGCTCGCATAAAAAACCATCTTCGGGTGTAACCCACCATGAGGGTTTACCCAAGTGGTGTAGAAGGATTCTCTATGTAATGTCCCTTTTGGGAACAAAACTGAAAATTAAGGAAATTAGCTCAAAACCAAAGATCTCCAAATCTGATTTTTATAATCATCAACTGAAATAAATCTGAAATCTGCAAACTACTAGGGCGTGAACTGTTTATGGAATTCAAGTCCACTTTTCACCATGCAAATCAACAAATAATGCCACAAAATAATTACTCTATCCACGACAATATTTATGGATCACAAATACATCAAAAGATAGATGAAATATCAAATTACACAGCTGGAATTAATTATTTAAAATCAACAACAGACTAGCCAAAACCGAGGGCTAGGAAAAATAGCAAACCCTTGCCAAAAATCACCAAAATGGAGATTTTGGCCTTATAAAATATGCCAAATGAGATTATGATATGAAAATGCAACTTTATGTTCACCAAACCCTCTAAACCCTACTCAAGGTAGGTCGCTCCACATGTAGGAAGCCAAATAAAATCTGAAAATGAAAGATATCTCTCCAAATCAGCCTTATACTTCGATCCCAAGTCAAGATGAAGGGTTTTCATCCTTCACTCAACCTCTAGAATGGTTTTCGTCCCCAAGTGCAAGAACAAGGAGCTCCTAGCTCGCTATGCTCAAGTAAGATAAAATGCGCCAAGTCTAGATCTCAAATGAACCCTCTAATCTTCTTTTATATCCTCCTTTTGGCGCAAGGCTTGGAATAGCAAGACCGACCTCTTAAAGATGTTTTCCTTCATTAGCTTCCATTAATTAATTAAAACCCAGCCGACTTGTTATAAGAAAGAAAACACTAAAAGAAAATATAAAAATATTAGAAAAACAATGCACGAGGAAGCTCAAGGTTCTCCTCCATCTTCTTCACTTCTTTGCCATGGAGAAGGAATGGAAAGAAGACCAAATATTAGCTCTCAAGTGGAAAAAGGGGATATTACACTCTAAATATCCCTCTGATGATCCTGTTCAGCTCTTATCTAAAAGGTAGAAGATGAATCGGCGCGTCCACGGAGTATCGAAAAGAAGGAAGACGATCCATCCTAATAGTCACCGACTACAGAGAGTAGAAGCCCCTGACATATCAACAACGAGCGCGACTTGGAGAATTAGAAAGGGCAATGCTCTCCGAGGAACAATATGCCAAATATGGGTACTTGTCCCTCCCCTCCATCGAGTGAACAAAGCTTCAGATACGGTGCAAAAAGAAACCAAGTCAAAAATGGTCTTCGGCCTTAAAGGATGAGCCCCAAACTCTGTAAGAATAATGTCACGAGGATCCTGCTTGCATTTGATGATGCGGCGAAGGATAAGTGTCGGAATCTCTTGCACGAAGCCAATCGACTCAAGAAAGCAGGCCCCCACACCACAAATCCATATAGAACAGTGGATTTGATAAGAGAATCCGTGAGGGACATCTTGGAGGAGATGTCCGAAAATGGTGCCAAAAGCACTTGTCACTCGAGGAGAGCTAAAGAACTATACCCCTTATGACACGTGGTCAAGCGCTTGTCTCATACTCGAAATGTGGACTAGAGAATTGCACAACCAAGTAAGTCTAAGTCTTGGTAATCTCAATCTCCTCCACCTTGAAGAAGAAATAGAGTTGTGAGGTCTTCGACCCGTTGAAGACCAAAACCTTGGTTTTACCCAAGTTGACCATCAACTGTCGAAGATCACAAAACAACTCTAAGGCATCTAGTTGTCTCTGTAATCCCTCAGGAGATGAGGCTAGAAGGACCACGTCATCAACAAACTAAAAGATAGATATCATAACCTGGTGGAGGAGGAACGGATCACCGTCCTCGTTATGTTCACAAAAAGGTCTTGAGCTCATCAATGTAGATCCCAAACAAAGTGGGGGATAGGGGGCAACATTGTTTAACCCAAACGTTACTCCTGATGAAATTTGACATCCCATGAATAGTACAGAGACGACTAGGAACAATCTCATATAAACACATGATGGTAGTCAAAAGGATATCGGAAATGCCAATGTGTTGAAGCCTCTGGAAAAGAGCCTCACGAGGAACAAAATCAAAATCTTTTTGAAAATCTACAAAGTAGTAAAATTTCTATGAGCGATGACGTGCCTCTTTAAGGATGGCCCAGAGAGTGAAGATATAGTCAATGGTTTGGTAAGTAGACTGAAACTACGCCGCCCCTAGCTCTAAGATGTCCCTGCTCTAACTCCCCTGGAAAACAACATGTGGAGAATAATAGCATAAAGCTTCGAGAATGTATGGTGAACCATGATAGTCCTGCAATTATTAGGATCAGAATTAGGGCCTGATTCGCGCATCAAGTGAATGGAGTGATGGGACCAAGTGGTTGAAAACAAAAACATATTTAATATCCCCTTCTCACAAAGACCCTTAGCCCATTCTTTGTTTCTGGAATTTAAGGGATGAATAAAGGGAAACTTAGTCATAATGAATTAATTATAAAGTGCAATATAAATTATTATAATAAGAATTTTATATTAATTTATTAATGATAAAGTCAAAAATTTAAAAAATAAAATGATAAAGTAAAAATAAAATAAAAGGAAAGTCACTTTATATTTGTTATTTCCCCTAGGAGAAAATGCGACCCATGTTGGAGAGGGGACAAAGCCAAAAAAAGAATTAAATGCAAGCAATGGAAGATGATTGGTGGTTGTGGGTGGCTACTAAGCCAAGTTTGATTATAAAAGCAAGTCGACTTGCTTGTGAGAGACATCTCTTTTATTTTATAATTTTTTTTAATTTTGTCTAAGCTTTGAGAGCTTTGCAATTCAATTTTAAAGAACGAAAACCCTTTGAAGTCGTCTCTAGAGGACGAAAACCCTCTTGAGGTCTAGAAGAAGAACAAAAACTCTTCTTCTATTTGAGAGGATTCTCCATTCAGGAGTTTCCATTGAAGATCAAAGATTTTTGTCATTTTCTAATAGTATTGAAGGCTTTATGTTGTAGATCTGACAAGGGTTTGAAGGGGAATATTGGTTTCTGTACTTCTTCTTTATTTTTAGCTTGTTCTAGGTAAAGCGATCCATATAAAGGATTGATTTGGGGTGTTTGGAGCTGTTAAAATTCAGATCTGAGTTGTTGTTCCATTTGCTGATTTTTAGACATCCAATCAACCATTTGGTGTGATTTTTGGCTCAAGGATATTGTACTTGCCAGCTGTGTCTGAGGACAGTTACTTGCATGTTTCTAATAAATATTTCAGCCTTCAATTGAGTTCCAATCTGGTATTTTTCTTGTGCATTTGCATTAATAAATTCAGCAGATCTATTTTGATGATAATTAGAGTGATTTGGTTTTAGTTTGGATAAATTTCATCCTCTACCCAAGTCACATTTTCCATATAAATTCAGATCTGCACTTTAAAATATATTTAATCTTCTATTTTGCTCGGGATTTTTCGCTATCCCGTTTGAGGGTAAAATATGTCAATTTGGGGACATTACAGTGGTATCAGAGCAGTGTATTCTCCCAGTCTGTGAAGGAAAGAAGAGAAAAATCAGATATGAATGCAACCAATTGATATGGGGAAAAAAGCATCACGCATGTAGCCTCGTAGAGATTTACTGACCATGGTGGGGTAATATTTCTAATTTAGATGGTACAAATAAACTTTTTGTGAGATCATGGTTGTTTGAATTGGAGGCATACTTGCTATCAAACCCTATGTGTGTGGAGGATGCCCTCAAATTCATCCCTTATCATTTGCAAGGGATAACAAAGGATTGATGGTATCATTTGATAAAGACCCAAGGGGAAGAATTTTTCGCTTCTTTGATGACTTCAGCCAAAGGTTCATGGAGAGGTTCGATGTACCAGAGGGTAAAAGTGAGCAAGTGGTAGAGATCAAGGAGCTTGAGCCCAAGAAGGAAGAGAACTCCAATCCGCAAGTTGATGAAGAGAGTTTGGTGGTGAAGGCCCAAATTCCAAATGATGAGGACTACTTTGAGCTTGTTGCCTTGTCCGGAACAACAGTACATGAGGAGATACATGAGAAGCACGATGGTGAAAAGAAAGGGGATAACAATCAGCTTGTTGGTCCTAACATAACAACTATTGGTGAGTCACTTGGTGTTTTTAACAAGTGTTTAATGCTTCATACTATCACACTTCCCTATGGGAAACATCCTAAGTGATACTTTATCAACAACAAAGAGTCCTAGGATGATGAATGTTCAAGAAAAAAGGAGAAATCAATTGCTGATCCTACTTTTAGAATTTTGAGTCTACAATGTTCAAAGGGGAATCTCTCTTCCATTCATGAATTGGGTACATTCTTTTACCAATGTGTGGCAAGAGAGCGGTGGAAAGAAGCAAAAGATTGAATAGCTCTCATGATACAATTGGTCATAAGGGCAAGAAGGCTCCTTTATACAAGGGCACCTTCATGGACACTATAATATTTACTTTCCTCATGAGAAGCATGATAAGTTAGAGGATGGAGTTTACAATATGGAGTATGTTGAACCATTGACCCAAGTTCATGTATATGATCATCATGAGAGTTATTTATTGTGGCAAAATCTCTCTCACTTGACGGGTATGGGATCTCGAATCTTAGAGCCCTATAGCATGTTTTTGTCTCTTGCACATTTATTAATAATTTAGTTTTAAAATTAAACAAGAAAGAAAAAGATAAAGTGATAAAGTAAAACTAAAATAAAAGGAAAGTCACTTTATATTTGTTATTTCCCCTAGGAGAAAATGTGACCCATGTAGGAGAGGGGACAAAGCAAAAAAAGAATTAAATGTAGGGAATGGAAGATGATTGGTGGTTGTGGGTGGCTACTATGCCAAGTTTGATTATAAAAGCAAGTCAACTTGCTTGTGAGAGGCATCTCTTTTATTATATAAAATTTTCAATTTTGTCTGAGCTTTGAGAGCTTTGCAATTCAACTTCAAAGGACGAAAACCCCTTGAAGTCATCTCTAGAGGACGAAAACCCTCTTGAGGTCTAGAAGAAGAACAAAAACTCTTCTTCTATTTGAGAGGACTCTCCATTCATGAGTCTCCATGGAAGATAAAAAATTATAGGTATTTTCCACTAGTATTTGAAGGCTTTATGTTGCAGATCTGAACAAGGGTTTGAAGGGGAAGATTGGTTGCTGTACTTCTTCTTTATTTCCAGCTTGTTCTAGGTAAAGTGACCCATATAGAGGACTGATTTGGGGTGTTTGGAGCTGTTAAAATTCAGATCTGGGTTGTTGTTCCATCTGCTGATTTTTAGACATCCAATCAGCCATTTGGTGTGATTTTTGGCTCAAGGATATTGTACTTTCCAGCTGTGTCTGAGGACAGTTACTTGCAGATTTTTAATAAATAAATCAGCCTTCAATTGAAGTCCAAACTGGTATTTTCTGTGTATTTGGCTATATAAAATCAGCTGATCTGTTTTTAGCAATAAAAGGGTGATTTTATTTCAGTTTTGAGTAATTTCCTTCATGCAAGTCGCATTTTTCCCTATAAATTCAGATCTGCACTTGTTTATTTTTGTATAATTGCTACCACTTGTATTTTTGGTTGGGATTTGTGGAGAATCCATCTAGGGTTAGAAATTGTCCATTTGGGGACATTACAATGTACCTCATGACAAACGGCTTTTTGACTTTAATATTACTCTTCAAAAAAATGGCCTTTCTTGGGTTCAATTGCTTATTATGGAAATAAAAATTTGGCATTTATAGTAGTAAAAGTTCTGGGGCTATTCGGTAGTTAATCCTTGTCTTATGTACTTTTGTTTCTTTTTCTTTTGGCCTCTAGGATTTTCTCTTGCTAGAGCTTCTATTGTTAATTTTTGTATCCCCGAGTCCCATTGACCTATTTTTGGTCATCTGTGGACATCGATATAAGTTATTTCGTTATTTCTTTCTTGTGAGTTGTGTATTTGAATCATGATGCAATTGAAGGTAAAATTTGGTTCACCAATCATTAACAATAGACATTGTATAGAAATTGGTTTATGAACAATCATTTGTCAATTGTAATGAAAATGGTTGTTAATAGCTAGTTAATGTGAATGCTGATACTTTGACATGCCAATATCCTTCTATTCTAGTGGAAGAGACACCTTACAAATATAAATTCACTAAGACTAACACTAATGTCAGATGTTTTGTTTTTATTTCAAGCTTCGGAAATTAATTTCTCTATCTTCTTTAGTCTACCTGCAGTCGGGGATGAAATGATGCTTGTGGAATCTCGTGTCTTCATGGGAAGCCAATGACATATATGGATTAAAAATGAAGTGGTCTGAAGAGGAATCAACCCATTTTTTGACACATCAGCATTTCCTTTCAAAACAAAGAATTTATAAATACGAACTTCTACACATTTAATCTCAAAACCTAAATATACTAATATTTTCATTTAAAAACTTGTGAGGTATTTTGACTGTGAAAAAAATCCAATTTGAAAGGAGGCATGTGACTAGGGATCTTTTGAGAGAGTAAAAAGGATGGCTCATCGATTCCCCTGTAAAGTGCATTGTCATTGTACACAATTCATAAATATTTGTCCTCATGTTTTATAAAGTGAAATTTCATAATAATGTTTCCAGCTTAAGAAAAAGTAGGTTTTGTAATGTAATCATTATCATTCAAGGTCGATTAGTTAAGGATCTTTTAGTTGTTTTAAAGGTGGAATTGACAAGTGAAGTGTTTAGCTAATGATCTCATAAAAGACTTTTAAAATTAAGTTATAGGGTGACTAGATTTGTTACGGGTTTTTATTTTCAAGTGTCATTTGTAATCAAGCTTTTTTGAAGTCATCAATTTGTAAGCTGACAAAAACATGGGAGGTTCTCAAAATATACTGTAGTAAGCTATATAATTGTAAAACCCAACTTGGTAGGGGTATCCCTTTAACTTCAAATATTCCCAAGACTGTCCATCCTAAACCTTTTAGCCCTAGAAACTCTTCTAGGGTATTATCAGATCCATTATTGGCCCTATTGTAGAGGGGTACTGGTGGATGACAATGTTGTTAGTGTTTTGTTTCCTTTTCCCCAAACTTTGATGGAAACTCGTGTTTTTTTGCTGATTGTCGTCCTCGGGTAATATCTCTAGTCTTCAGCAGCTCCTTGCCTTCATTGACTATCTCCCCTTCATGGCTATTTGTATTTGTACTCGAATTATATGGATAGGGTTTACCAACCTTGATCTACTCATTCTAGATATGTTTAGCATCGTATTGTTGTAGTGTTGTACTATAGAGTCCCATTGCTTCACTATAGTATGTTAATATACTTTGTTTTTTCTAGGACAATAGGCAATATTTGTGAAGAGTAGTTAGATTATAAGGGCTATTCTTATAGCATTCTTCTCCACTTGTTTTCTTATTACGAGTGTCTTCCATTTGTTGTTTCCACATGATTTTGTTTCTAGTGGCTATTGGAAAATTGGTGTTCCCCATTTTTGTTTCCATTTCCTACTAAATTACTTTATCGTTGGAAGGTCAATCCACATTCTAGAAAAAATGGAACCTATTAGGGGCTGCTAGCTTAGTGGTAGATCTCTCTAACATGTCAATGGTAGGTCTTAGGTTCAAATCCTAGTTATTCTATGCGTTTCAACATGGTATTAGAGCCAAGCTAGACAGGCTCAAGTCAATGTGTGGCTTGAAGGGGGTATTGAAGGTCAATCCCACTCTAAGAAAAATAGAATCCGTGAGGGGGTGGTAGTTTAGTGATAGAGCATCCCAACATGCTCATGGGAGGTCTTAGGTTTGAGTCCTAGCTGGTCCATGTTTTTCAACAATTAGCACCATATGATTTTATTTGATATTTCTGTCATAAATCATGCTAATTCCACAAACACATGGCATAGATAAGTTTGTGATCATCTATCATCATGACACAATGGAATAGAGACTAAGTCATCAATGATTAGCATGTGTATGCCATATTTCATCCAAATGAAGGGCCATATCGGTTGACATTGCAAACTCCCCAAACACTCCCCAAACACCCATCAAACAAGTAAAAATGAGTAGTGTCACTTTTGGGCGGAATCAAACACCAAAGGAACTTGCACAAATCCAAATAGTAAACTGAAACAAAACTGAAATTAAATTCTCAAACCCTAGCAGCAGGCTGTAAACATATTTTTTATGATAGCAATCAGCCACAAACTTGTTGGAAATAATATAGAAACCCTTCAAAATATTATTCTTCAAAGCTGGAAATGATTGCAAGAGAAAAGCACCGGAAAATATATCTTTTGACAATTTTAATATTAGCTGGAATTAATTAACAGTGAATACACTTTACAAATATGGCTGGAACTAAGCGTTTTCAAGCCCAAACTCAAGTACGAGATAGAAGATACAACTACTAAAATTATCGAGAACACAATGGTGCAAGAATTTGATATCACCATACCCTACTGACACCACAAAATTCACCTTAGGGCAGGCCGCGACCCATGGGAAGGACTGGAAATGACTGCAAACTGATTTTAGCACAATGTAATCTCCATGCGAGATCACAAGTTTAAGGGGTTTTGTCCTCAATTTAGCCACTATTGAGGTGTTTCGTCCTCAATAGGTCTTCCAAGAGGGTTTTTGTCCTCTATGGAGAGAAAGAAAGAGCAAGAGTGCTCCAACTCCAAGAAAGAAAATTATCAAATGATCAAATGTGTCTTCCTCCACCCCAAGTGACCCCTTTTATAATGAAAGGTGGCGCCAAAATTCAAATACATTCCCCCAATGAGGACCGACCTCCTTTGGGAGTAATAACATTCTTTATTTTTAATTTGTATTTTCCTTTTGTCCTTTTAAGTTGGCGCTAGCATATTCCCACCAACTTGAGTTTATAATCTCTCAATTAGAAAGTTGCCTAAAATTTAATACATGGATACAATTAGTTATAATTATGACATTAATGACTTCCCTTGCTGTTTCCTTGGGCCCACGGGAAGTGGAATGGGCCAAAGGTCTTTCGTGGAACTAACCGGGAGAAAGGAACAATACAAAATGGCATCTACCTTGATCAAAATGATGGACAAATTATGTTACTACATCATAGAGATGAGTAAATAAATTAACCTACTTAAGTTGTTTGGGTGTTTACTATTGTTTAAAAATTCTCGTGAGGTTGTTTTTATCCGCACCAATAGGACAATTGTCACTAACACATGAAATATTTGGTTATTTGTAACCAAAGTCATTCATAACTAGATTTTTCTTTATATGTTCTATTCCTTTTTGAAGTATGACTCAAACTAATGTTGTATTAATTCCAAAATTTGGTATCGTGGGGAGATCCTATGAAGAGCATGTAATGTCCCTCTTTCTCAATTAGTTCGGTCGAAGACTTTTGGCTTTATTTTGTCTACCGGCGGCCAAAAGGGTGTTTTCAAGGGTGACTTCGGTTTATTAGTTTATTATATGGTGCTCAAATTAAAGTAAAATATCATTAAAGCACATATAATGAATTAATAGACTGTTTGAGTGATTTTGACTTAGGAAAGTGCATTTAAATAAATTAATAAATTATTTAAATTGCCTTCCTAACCAAAAATGCGACTTGTTTGGGTAATGGCCAAATATACCCAAAAGTGCGACTTGATTAGTGAAGCAAAAATAATTAATTAAATATTAATTATATGGTGTTAGCCAAAAAGTGCGATTTGGCCTTTGGAGGGTTTTTGGCTATATGAGGAAAAATGAAAAGGTGAGGTAAAAGCACTCGAATATTATTATTTTCACTCAGGATTAACATGAGCTTTGCGAGGCAGAATCAAGGACGGAAACCCTATGGATTATTCCTCTTGCGGGTGAAACCCGGGAGCGAGTGAGAGAAGCTTCCATCCAGAATCTTCATTGTTTACACAGTTATTGACATTTCAATGATTTTGAGAGAAAGAAATAAATTGCAGCTGTGGGCTTTTGCACATCTATCTGAGTGGGGGCGGCTTCTTCTACAGTTATTCATTGCTGTGTCAGAGGTATTTTTCATGATAGATATTTATTGTAATTCCCAGCAGCAAATATATCAAATCGGCTAGGGTTTTGGTTCATTTACTGTGGATTTTGGACTATCTTTGTTATTAAATCTTTCTGCAGATTTATATTTGTATTGCTGTAATATTTAGCTTCAGAAATCATTATTAAATATGCAGCTGAAATATTTATAAAGAAATCTGCCATTTAAAACCCAGGCGCCTATTCTGCATTTGCCCGGTTTGCCGGGTTTGCTGTATTCAATTTATCTATGCAGTTTCAGTGTGATATTTCATGAATTATTTTGATATTACCAGTTCAGATCTGAACTAGAGCATTATATATATATATAAAAAAATTGATTTAAAACGGGTTTGGGATCTTTCAGACAAGGTAGAGCTTGGGATATTTGGATGAAAATAAATAAGTGTGCCAATGTATTCTTCTCTCTCGTTTCATTTATCGTTTCCTTTAAGAGCTCCAAGGAATTTCAGCCTCAACAATTTTCCTTATGCAAGCTTCAAGGGGCATAAATCTAGTATCTCGAGAAGAGAAAGTTCGTTTCTCCCTTTTTGTTTTGGACCAGAGGCACCTAGATTAGGAGCACACAACTAGCAAGATAATATACGGCCCTATGAATTGAAAGGCAATAATGGATATATAGGCTATCCGGCGGGCCATATGTCTTTGCCAAAAGACAAAAGGAGATATCTAGAGATAGGGTTTGCGTGAACTACTCACCCTATATGGTACTCCCACTATCTTCTTGGTGAGCTTAGTGGAAGAGATCCGGTGATCCATATCATTTCAAGTTTCATATGAAAGAAAAAGAAAAGGGTTTGAAAGTAGCATCCAAGTGTGAGAGGCACGAGTTCTGAACCATCATAGCATTAAGCATTGAAGGAGCAAATGTGAACAATTGTAAGGTTATTTATTCTTTAGAAGAAGCATTCAAAATTTTCAATAATCTCTGTAGTTAGTGTGTTGTCTACCATTTTGTTTCATTCTTGCATGTCCCATCACACAAGGTCAGAATGCAAAAAGCACACACTTGACACTCGTTATCCTTTCCGATTATCATCCTTCTTGCTTCAAATGACCTCAAGCAATAGAGGAGGAAATGGGAGATCCTTTCAAAGAATTGTTTGATGAAGCCCTCGAGAGGTAAAGGAGGAGATGATGTCACTGTTCAGCAATGTTCTCTCATGATTTTTGCATGAGGCTACACCCACACCATCATCAACTAAGCCCTGTGGGAATCCAACACCTTTCAAATTACAAGTACATTTGGACATTCCTTTGAAGGAAAAAATTGATGCTAATTAATTGGATAAATGGCTCAAGCAGCTGGAATCACATTTCTTTGTGAATAATTCCCCAAATAATAAAAAGATAACATTCACAAATTATGTTATGTCCCTCTTTGGGGACTTCCGGAAAATAACTAGGGCTGAATGAGAGATGACTGAAATTAAATTTTAGATGGCTGTAATCAAACTTTCAAGGGCTGGATATGACTGAAAATGGACATGGAAGCCTGCAATTTTCCCTTCCTAGGGCAGTGACCTGGTTTTGGAACTCTCAATCACTTTGGATGCCCTAAACTCGCTGAAAATATGCCCAATCAAGCTTAAAAATTCTGATTAATTACCAACAATCAAAATATGAAGGAAAACTGATTTTTAGTGCCCTAGAATTGAAGATATGAATTTCTATAAACCATTGGCTGCAAATTTACTTTAAAAATTCATAACTTTACCTAGGAAGCTCCAAAATTCATGAAACTTGGGATCTTGGGATTTAAAAATACGAAGAATGCAAATATCAACTGAACTTGCCCAAAAATCCACTCAAACATGCCAAATCTGATCTATGAGCAGTTTGCCCCTCTTGGAAATAATGAAATAGTGGCTCAAACATGCAAGATCCAACATGCTCATGATACAAGTTGCCTAGGTCGAGATAAAAATATATCATTTCCAAATTCGTTGAGATATTCAATAATTCCAAATATCCTTGCTTGAGGGTTTTCGTCCCCAAGACAAGTTCTATTAGCAAGGGTTTCCGTCCTTGATGAGAGAGAGGAAAGGTACCACCTTTACCCAAAAGAAATAATAAGATTCAACATATCACATAATGGCCAAGTAACCTCCTTTTTATAACAATAAGGGGTGCTACATTTCAAATGATGGCCGACCTTGTAATAAGTACCTTTTAATTATCTAGTTTGTAATTAGAGCCTAAATGTTCAAAATACCTTATATTCTAATTAAATAAGTTCTATTGGAGCGCTTGGCTTCTCAATAGAAATACATGATAATAATGAAATATCTACTTAGAAAATGTCATCCAAGTCTTCCCCTTGCTTCCTTCCTTAAATCCACGGGAGGAAAAATGGGTTAAGGTCTTCAAATCCGCTAGTTTCCAAAAAGGGGACATGACACATTAGAAAGCTTCTTTTTATGTCAAACAATGGTGGGAATTATATTGTCTTGAAGCTGAAAATGATGGTGAGTTGATTCTTAAGGAAGAACCAAACAAATTGTGTGATAATTTTGTATAAGCTATCGAGAGAAGAATACTATCAAGGAATTATGATGACTAGTTTAAAAAGTTACATCAATTGTGTGGAGATTGAGAAAAAGCAAAGTGCAAGACTACAACAAAGTTCATGCCAAATATCGGTTAAAGTTGGTACATGTGATAGTGAGGGGCACATAGCTCTCAAATACTTTCATGGTTTGCGATATTACATCCGGGAAGAGATGGAGTTTGTAGACATCGGGACACTAGGAGAAGCCTCTGCGAAATGTAGTCAAGATTAAGGAAAAATTCAGACATACAAGTACTAAAGAGTATTTTCCTAGGACAAGTCACACCCAAAGCAAGGAAGGTGACACTGGTGTCACTGAGATTTCACCCTGAAATCTGCGACTACCCTATCCGAAAAATTTTCGTACTTTTAAAATAATGGGTCGTTTTGTGTTTTTATTGCCTGAAAGTTCTTATATTGCGTCAAGATAATCCCAAAGAGCCATATTAGCCTTTTTCGCCAAATACCCAGATGCCCAAAATTGTTTTATTCTGTCGTCGGGATTTGTCTGCGGGAAATTTGTATTTAATTATTTTGAGCCCCGTATGAGGCTATTTGCGCTCTGTTTTAACTCTATTATGAGTGAATATGTTATTATTCCTATGTGCCAGAAGGATTTTAACTTATTTTAAGTTTTGGGCTTTATTTGTAACTTTTGGCAATTTTTCGTGTTTTTGTGGTGTCCCGTTTTGTTTTCTGTGAAATTTCTCTGGAGCAATTCCTTCGCCGGGTAAGCCCGATTTTTGGCCTGGAGCAGCTGGAAAACATATACGCACATTATGCCCGGAGGAAGTCGCCATCGGAGGTCCGGATCACCGGGAAAAAGCGAAGTCGCGCATGTAAAGCCCTGCGGGATGGGCGCATTTTTGGAAAACAAAGGATTTAAGCCGCGATGGGAAAAATGGGAATAAGTTGAGCATGCATGATGGGAATTTATGAATTTATCACGTCGCCTTCAGCAGGTACTTTTTCCCGTGATATAAAATTCACTTAAGCCGCATGGTGCAGGTGGGAAAGTTAGAGGTCCATGGTGAAATAAAAGAAAAGTGACTTAAGTGAAATCACGGGATTTTATTCCCTGCCTTGCAGGGTAAAAAATCCCATTGTCAGAAATTCTTAAAAATAGAATTCTATTATGCAAAAAAGTGCGACCCACCTTGGGTGAATAATAATGCATTAAATAAATATTTGTTAATATTTATTCACCCAATTTTGGCACCTAGGCTTGTGGAAAAGTCAACAAAAGCAAAGGGGAATAAATCAATTGGAAATAGAATTCCAAAATTAAATAAATTTAATTTATTTAATGCAGCCCCTTTTGAGAAGGAATTAATACTTTTAAAGTATTAAATGATTATATTAATTCCTATTTTCCAGTGGCTATGGTCAAAGCACACTGTGAAGCTTAAGTGAAGTGATGTGTGAAGGATTAAATTGGATTAATTTAATTTATTGGATGGCTGTCCTTAAACATGCTATTTTTAAAAGAGAAGAGCATGATTTTTAATTAATTAATTGCCTTTAATTGTTAGGGCAATTATTAATTATAGAATTGTGAAGGTTATATAAGCATGGGCAGCCATATGGGTGAATTATTTAATTCACAGGTAAAGAATTGCAGCCAAGAGGAAAAGTGCGCCCCCATTAAAGGAAGGATTTTGTTCAGACAAAGTGGAAACAAGGCTAAAAGCTTCCAAATTTGGCGCATGCTTTGAAGGAGGTTGATCTTTGTCTGCATAATTGTTTCGCACAGTGTTTACAGAGCTCGTGTGTTGTTGAAAGGATTCATGCTCTCTTTATGTGCAAATTAAACACCATTTTTTGGGGCAGCAGGCTTGAAAAGTGCAGATTTTTACAATTAAAATTCACTATTCATGCTCCGGTGGCCATTTTTGTCTGAATAAATTGCAGGAATTCATTACAGGTGCTTTACAAAGGAAAAGGAGCTTTTATCAATGTCCAATACATTGCATATATCCTCCGAATCTGAAGAATTGTCCAGATCTGCACCAGTATTGAAGAATTCCAGTCAAATAAGAAGAAAAAGACATTCAGACAAAGATAGACAAAGCTATGGCGAAGAAAGATGAAAAAGAAAGCACAACGGAGTCATGCATCACTTCTAAATTTGCAGATATTGGAAACACGGATCTAGGCTCGGAACCTCTTGCTAAATTGATAGACAGATCCAGAGCAGAAAGACTTCACTCATGCGTGCAGGAGAAACTTCACTCATGCGTGCAGATTAAAAGCAGTGGAATTATTCGAGCTGCAGCTTTTCCATCCATAGCCCAGTTGCCAGAATTTGTTATGCAGGTGCAGATCCATATCCAGATGCAGATGCTGATGCAAATCCATATGCAGATCCAGATCTAGATCTCATAGTTGCAAAAGCTTTTGGCACAAAGGCTTCATCCTCTTGTTTTGAATGCAGCCTGTGAAGAAGACAAAGTGAGTGGAAAATTCCTTCCAAGATCTCTTGTGCATGTGCTCTCATCTTCCTAATAAGCTTTCATTGAATTTTCATTCACCCCGAAAGTGCTTTGAATTTTTAATTGCTCATATGCAATTAAAAATAAGGATGATGAGTTATCTACGACCAACCTTGCACTGATGCATGTACAACAAGAAGAACTGCAAAAGCTTCAAGGATAAAAGAGAAGACAATGCGAAGGCAAAATTCCAGCTTGCTTCCAATTCCAACTGCTTGCAATTCCAGCTTGTTTCCAGATCCAGCCGCTTCAAGATCCAACTAATTCCAGCTTGTTTCCAAATCCAGTTTGAATCAGCTGCATGCAGACATGAAAAAGGATAAAGTCAGCTTTCCTCTTCCTTCTTCTTTCCTCCGACAAAGTCAGCTTTCCTCTTCCTTCTTCTTTCCTCCGACAAAGTAATTGAGCGATCAATTAAATTATACAACTTAAGTGATTGGTTTAAAAGCCATTACTTCAAGAAGTCAATTACTGGAGATAGGTGGCAAAGGACGTGCAAAATAGAAGGTTCTATTTTCAACAGCAAATCATACATGTCATGCAAAGAGGAATTCCAGGAGGAGATTGCCATTGTTTTTTCGACTTCCACATGTGCCAGCTCAACTAAAGCTTCCAACTTGTAATTGCCCCTCTACATTCTATAAGTAGAGGAAGAACCTTCGGGTTAATGATCGATCAGAATTTGTGAGAAGCAATCTTGTGTTCTAGACTTTGTGCCGAACCCCGAGAGCAACTTTGAGCAAAGGAATACAAAGGAGCAGTTTCTGAGAACTTTGTGTCACGGTGCACGTGTTTCTTGCTTTTAATCTTAGATCTCTTAATAAACTTTGTGTTATTTTAGATCTAGATCTAGAGCTGCCTTTGTTTTTATAATTCGTGTGTTCATATCTATTAAGTTTCTTCTATGTGCATGCAATTAGCTCTGCTTATCTACTAATTGGGATGCACATCTTCCTCATTTCTTCTCTGTAATTCCTTTACTTTCTTCTTCTATAATTTTCCTTTCTTAAACAGCTGCTTACTTGCTGCAGAACTTCTTAGTTATGGTTCATGAACTAAGTGGTTAAAGTAAAACCCCGATAGATAATAACACATTTATATTGACAAATCTGACACGGGAGCCTCACCGGTTAAATGAGGGAGATTTATCTCATGACTGCCTAGGTTTGATGCTATGCAGAAAATCTAGCCAACAGTTTTTGGCGACTCCGCTGGGGAACAACTATCTTTGCAGATCAAAGCTTATCTATTGAAGATCAGAGTGTTTTCCATACAAATCTCAACCTGGCTGAACGTCCATTCACCCGATCCGTGAAGGCGCAAGGAAGGACTGATCATTTCTTCAGATTGCAAGAGCAATTCAATTTCAATCATCCTCCTCAAGTTTAAAGCCGCAGCCGCAGATCTAGTCTTTCACCAGGAAGAAGAGTGCAAACACATCCAGATCCGGATCATCTTCAGCATAATCCGGCAGCTGGAATTATTCATCAAGTCTACTCTTGGAGAGGACGTGCCCCGTTCATCATGCTGAACCGAAACCCACTTGCCCCTGGCAGCTCTGCTCCATGGGTGCAGCCTTTGGACCTCTAAATCTAACTCCTCCTATGCATGATCTACCTAAAGGGACGAGAAAGAATTTTCCAAAATTCTTTGGTGATGGCAAGCAGAATCCAGATGACCACTTGGCTGCATTTTTCATATCCTCGTGGAGTGCTTGCAATCGAACATGAAGATGTATCTCGCGACTCTTCATAGAGACTCTGCATGACTTGGCTGGAGAATGGTTCTACCGGCTAGCTCCTGGCACCATAACCAACTGGGCTACTATGCGAGATGCGTTCGAAAAGATTCAAGGCAGCCAAGATTCCAAAGACTTTGATAACCCAACTCGACTCACCAAGAAAGGAACCACATGAGCACATGCGGGATTTTATGCAAAATTCCAAAGATTACTTGTACAAAATTCCGCTTTCGCTTCTCTCAATGACGAGAATCAAAAGGTGTTCTTCATCAATGCTTTGCTTTCAAGTAAGCTATCAATCGCGAAGAGCACGCCCCGCTGATTTGTTAGAGCCTCAAAACATGGCGGTTGAAATTGAAGATGACCTCATCATGGCTGGAAAGATAAAGAGCAACACTTCTAGAGCTGAAAGTTCATCCTCTGCTACTACTTCCGATTCACTACTGCAAAAGTTAGCAAATGAGATGATGCAGATGAAGAAACAAATGGCTCAAATGGCTCAAGGCAACAACACTGCCCCTGCTCGGAATTTCAACAACCGGAACCGCATTGCTGGTTCCCAAAGATTAGCAATTGAAGCTGCTCCCATAAACAACGTGGAGATGAATGAAGAAGACCAGGAAGCTGATGCTGATCAGTTCGAGAATGATGATTTTGTAGCTCCTGCTGGCGACTCCAACATTAATTACCTGAACTACAAATTTGAACATGACGATGAGAAACTTCATGAAGATGATCATGGTCATGCATATGCAGTACTTACAAGATCACAAACTCACCAAGCTGAGGCATTAGCTGACGAACAAAAAGGGGCAGCCCTTTACCTTCTTCCTTGGCTCCTAGAGATAAGAATGCAAGTTCTTCATCTCAACCACAGAAAGCGGCTCAGGTATCTGAATCTATTCCTTCCCTCGACATTGTTGATCATGCCAAGAAAACTAAAGTTCAAATGTCAGAAGCCGAATACCTGAGAGCTTTTCCTGAGCAGTTAAATATGCTAGTCAAATATGTGCAATCACCAGGACAATCCAGTACATCAAAAGGCCTTTTGCCTAAGCCCAAGGATACTCCACAAAACAACACTGCAGTTGTTAAATCCTCACCTTCTGAAAGAGTAGAACCTTTCTATGTCTCCATATTGCTTAATGGTTTCAAGTTAAGCAATTGCATTCTAGATTCAGGTGCTTCTGACAATGTCATGCCAGCTAAAGTTGCAGATGCTCTTGGGCTTACCCTGACAAAGACCATAAAAAGGTGCTACTCCATGGAGAGACAAGTCCCTTTAATCGGACAAATCAAAGATGCACAAGTTGTTCTGGCAGCTTTTCCTGATAAAAGATTAAAGATGACAATCTTAGTTGCAGATATTCCTGTCTCCTACGGGATGTTGCTGAGTAGAAACTTTTGCAAAGAGCTGGGAGGAGAAGTAAAGATGGATTGGTCCTGTGCGCATATTCCTATCAAAGGGATTAACCATGTCGGAGCCGAAAAGAAGTCCAGTACACGGTTACAAAATCGAGGATCCTAGATCTCGATTCTTTTTCGTGAATCTGACCGTGGGTCTATTTCTTGAAACAAATAAAGATGTTCCAGCAAGAAATTCAACCGTAACAGAGCCAAGAAAAGAAGAAGAAAAAGTTTGGACTCTAGAGTTTAAAGGCACATGTTGTTCTTTTTGGATCAGAGTCGGGCGCTCTACTAATATCTCCAGATCATGAGGTATTTCCATACTCCCACAAGTCGATGTTCGAGAACACCAATCATATTTGAGTATGAAGCATTGCTTTAGGAATGGAGCAAGCTAAAAAGAAAGGAGTAAAACTCCTCAAAGCCCAAGGAGATGCTGAACTTCTAGTAAAGCAGGTTCGAGGGCAAAGTCAAGTCAAAAGAGATAAGTCGGAGCATTACAGAGATAAAGTGCTTTTCGCCACATTCGATTTTGCAGCCTTCTCTATTGACTTCATTCCAATAAATCAAAACTCCAAGCAGATTCTTCGGGCAAACACAAAATATACTATTGAATCCGGATAGACCACCGTCCATATTCGACAAGGAAACTATAAAGTGGAGATGGTCTACCACCCTGTAAGTCCATGAACAAACATCTCGCATGTCTCGCATGTCAAGGAGTAATCACCACCACGACAAACAGTCAAAGGAAAAGTTGATCCAGGTTATGATGACAGTAGTGGAGTAGTCCAACCAAAAGGCAACAAAATCCCCACGGGTTTAGTTTCCTTAGCAAAGACTTCCAACAAGCATGATCAGTACCTAAAGAAGAACAAAGAATATGGTGATAGTTCTTCCTCAGAAATGCAGCAAATAAATCTGGGAACGGAGCAAGTTGATGCAGACTTACCCACCACGGAGAGAAGAAGGGATGAGCCACCACCAGATGAAGTTGATAAGGACTTGCCCAGAGTCTTTGACAAGAAGGCCAAAGAAAGGAAGTTCAAGATTGGAGATTGGGTACTCTGGTGGGACAAGAGACATGAACCGAAGGGCATGCATAACAAATCCGATTCACTCTGGAAAGGGCCCTTCGTGATCAAAAGAGCTGCAGGAATGGATACCTTCTTCCTTGCCTACCGGGATGGAATTGAGTTACCACTACCTTTTTCAACGGCAACATTCAAGCTATTCATCAAATGAAGAAGGTGGTAAAACTCGTATGTACATAAATAAATCTTTGTTTGTTTTTTTTTTTTCCTTGTTTTGTCTTGTTTTGGTGTTGTGTTGTGTTGTTTTCGTTTGCCTGACCCCGTGCCCAAAAGACAAGATACGAAACCAGAGATGCTGGGATCTCATCTTTTCCCTTTGTCATTCTGACAAGAGAAAAAGATGTCCACAGACGGAGCCAACTGGTGTCACCCAGATTTCACCCTGAAATCTGCGACTACCCTATCCGAAAATTTTTCGTACTTTTAAAATAATGGGTCGTTTTGTGTTTTTATTGCCTGAAAGTTCTCAGATGCAAGGCCAAGATAATCCCAAAGAGCCATATTAGCCTTTTTCGCCAAATACCCAGATGCCCAAAATTGTTTTATTCTGTCGTCGGGATTTGTCTGCGGGAAATTTGTATTTAATTATTTTGAGCCCCGTATGAGGCTATTTGCGCTCTGTTTTAACTCTATTATGAGCGAATATGTTATTATTCCTATGTGCCAGAAGGATTTTAACTTATTTTAAGTTTTGGGCTTTATTTGTAACTTTTGGCAATTTTTCGTGTTTTTGTGGTGTCCCGGTTTTGTTTTCTGTGAAATTTCTCTGGAGCAATTCCTTCACGGTAAGCCCGATTTTTGGCCCGGAGCAGCTGGAAAACATATACGCACATTATGCCCTGAGGAAGTCGCCATCTGAGGTCCGGATCACGGGAAAAAGCGAAGTCGCAGACAAAAGCCCTTGCGGGGATGGGCGCATTTTTGGAAAACAAAGGATTTAAGTCTGCGATGGGAAAATAGAAGCCGCAGCATGATGATGGGAATTTTATACTCGCCAGCAGGTACTTTTTCCCGTGATATAAAATTCACTTAAGCCGCAGCTGGGAAAATTAGTGGGAAAGTTACAGGAGGTCAAAGAAAAGGGAATTTATGCATGGGATTTTATCTCGCAGGTAAAAATCCCATGGTAAAAGAAAAGTGAAAAAAATCCCATTGTCAGGTAAAAATTCATTGTTAAAAATAGAATTCTATTATGCAAAAAAGTGCGACCCACCTTGGGTGAATAATAATGCATTAAATAAATATTTGTTAATATTTATTCACCCAATTTTGGCACCTAGGCTTGTGGAAAAGTCAACAAAAGCAAAGGGGAATAAATCAATTGGAAATAGAATTCCAAAATTAAATAAATTTAATTTATTTAATGCAGCCCCTTTTGAGAAGGAATTAATACTTTTTAAAGTATTAAAAGATTATATTAATTTCTATTTTCAGTGGCTATGGTCAAAGCACACTGTGAAGCTTAAGTGAAGTGATGTGTGAAGGATTAAATTGGATTAATTTAATTTATTGGATGGCTGTCCTTAAACATGCTATTTTTAAAAGAGAAGAGCATGATTTTTAATTAATTAATTGCCTTTAATTGTTAGGGCAATTATTAATTATAGAATTGTGAAGGTTATATAAGCATGGGCAGCCATATGGGTGAATTATTTAATTCACAGGTAAAGAATTGCAGCCAAGAGGAAAAGTGCGCCCCCATTAAAGGAAGGATTTTGCTCAGCAAGGTGGAAACAAGGCTAAAAGCTTCCAAATTTGGTGCATGCTTTGAAGGAGGTTGATCTTTGTCGCATAATTGTTTCTTTGCACACAGTGTGTTATAGGAGCTGTGTGTTGTTGAAAGGATTCATGCTCTCTTTATGTGCAAATTAAACACCATTTTTTGGGGCAGCAGCTTGAAAAGTGCAGATTTTTACAATTAAAATTCACTATTCATGCTCCGGTGGCCATTTTTGTCTGAATAAATTGCAGGAATTCATTATAGGTGCTTTACAAAGGAAAAGGAGCTTTTATCAATGTCCAATACATTGCATATATCCTCCGAATCTGAAGAATTGTCCAGATCTCGCACCAAAGATTGAAGAATTCCAGCCAAATAAGAAGAAAAAGACATTCAGACAAAGATAGACAAAGCTATGGCGAAGAAAGATGAAAAAGAAAGCACAACGGAGTCATGCATCACTTCTAAATTTGCAGATATTGGAAACACAGATCTAGGCTCGGAACCTCTTGCTAAATTGATAGATAGATCCAGAGCAGGAAAGACTTCACTCATGCGTGCAGGAGAAACTTCACTCATGCGTGTAGATTAAAAGCAGTGGAATTATTCGAGCCGCAGCCTTTTCCATCCATAGCCTAGCTTTTGCTGTAATTTGTTATGCAGTGCAGATCCATATCCAGATGCAGATGCAGATGCAAATCCATATGCAGATCCAGATCTAGATCTCATAGTTGCAAAAGCTTTTGGCACAAAGGCTTCATCCTCTTGTTTTGAATGCAGCCCGTGAAGAAGACAAGTGAGTGGAAAATTCCTTCCAAGATCTTGTGCATGTGCTCTCATCTTCCAAATAAGCCTTCATTGAATTTTCATTCACCCCGAGTGCTTTTGCAATTTTTAATTGCTCATATGCAATTAAAAATAAGGATGATGAGTTATCTACGGCCAACCTTGCACTGATGCATGTACAATAGAAGAACTGCAAAAGCTTCAAGGATAAAAGAGAAGACAATGCGAAGGCAAAATTCCAGCTTGCTTCCAATTCCAACTCGCTTGCAATTCCCAGCTTGTTTCGATCCAAACCGCTTCAAGATCCAACTAATTCCACTTGTTTCCAAATCCAGTTTGAATCACCAGACGCAGATACATGAAAAAGGATAAAAGCTTAGCTTTCTCTTCCTTCTTCTTTCCTCCGACAAAGTCAACTTTCCTCTTCCTTCTTCTTTCCTCCGACAAAGTAATTGAGCGATCAATTAAATTATACAACTTAAGTGATTGGTTTAAAAGCCATTACTTCAAGAAGTCAATTACTGGAGATAGGTGGTGGCGCATACAAAATAGAAGGTTCTATTTTCACGCAAATCATACATGTCATGCAAAGAGGAATTCCAGAGGAAGATGCACATTGTTTTTTCGACTTCCACATGTGCCGCTCAACTAAAGCTTCTAACTTGTAATCGCCTCTACATTCTATAAGTAGAGGAAGAACCTTCGGGTTAATGATCAATCAGAATTTGTGAGAAGCAATCTTGTGTTCTAGACTTTGTGCTGAACCCCTGAGAGCAACTTGGAGCAAAGGAATACAAAGGAGCAGGTTTCCGGAGAACTTTGTGTCACGGTGTACTGTGTTTCTTGCTTTTAATCTTAGATCTCTTAATAAACTTTGTGTTATTTTAGATCTAGATCTAGAGCGCCTTTTTGTTTTATAATTCGTGTGTTCATATCTATTAAGTTTCTTCTATGTGCATGCAATTAGCTCTGCTATCTACTAATTGGGATGCACATCTTCCTCATTTCTTCTCTGTAATTCCTTTACTTTCTTCTTCTATAATTTTCCTTTCTTAAACAACATGCATTTGTGCAGTAACTTCTTAGTTATGGTTCATGAACTAAGTGGTTAAAGTAAAACCCCGATAGATAATAACACATTTATATTGACAAATCGACACGGGAGCCTCACCGGTTAAATGAGGGAGATTTATCTCATGACTGCCTAGGTTTGATGCTATGCAGAAAATCTAACACCAAACAATAAGAAAAAGATACTGAGTGTGTATAGACACTACAAGAAGCAAACATGGAAGAAAAAGCCACAAAAAGATCACCTTTGGCATGTGGTGCAGTACCACAAACACCAAAGACTGTTGAGCCAATAATAAAACCATTTTGGTAGAATCGTAGGATTCAAACACGAGAAGCTTTGACATCCATTAGAAATGGGAGAAAAGTATGTATGTAGACTCATACTCCACGGTCATCACTTTATGAATAGTGTCTCCAACGTAGGATTATCAAAGCGTTTGTTCCACTCATAGATGTGAGTAAATGGAAAGTTATTGCAGTCCATTGTAGATTGTAGAATTCAAAATAATCTGATCTCTATTAAAGAAATCAAGAAAATAAATTTGACAACACCTCACCCACGTTGTTGGCTAGATTTTCTGCATAGTTGAAAACCTAGGCAGTCATGAGATAAATCTCCCTCATTTACCGGTGAGGCTCCCGTGTAAGATTTGTCAATAAAATATGCTAGTATCTATTTAGGAGTTTTACTTTAACCATGCAACTCATGAACCATAGCTGTGTAGTTTTGTAGCAAATAAGCAAATTGTTTAAAGACAGGAAAAATCGATGAAAAAGGAAATAATATAAACACATGAAAGAAAGAGGGAAGATGTGCAACCCAATCAATAGATTATAGAGTTGATTGCATGCACATAGACAACTAATAGATATTAACACACAAAATTATAAGAAAAAGACAACTTTCAGATCTAGATCTAGAATAATACAAAGTTTATAGGTAGATCTAAGACAAAAAGTTAGAAACAAAATGCACCGTAGGTTCTTCCTCTACTTATAGCATGTAGAGGGAAATTACAAATAGGAAGCTTTTAGTGAACTCGACACATGTGGAAGTCGAAAGGAAACAATCGACAATCTCCTCCTAGAATTTGTCTTTCGCATGATATGCATGATTTGCAAATGAAGATAGAACCTTATATTTTGCATGTATCGCCACCTATTTCCAAGTAGTTGACTTCTTCATGGATTTTAAACCAATCACTTAAGTTTTATAATTTAATTGATCGCTCAATTACTTTGTCGGAGGAAATAAGAGAAAGAAGAAGAAAGAGGAAAGCTATAGTCTTGTCCTTTTTCATATTCTGCATGCAGCTGATTCTTTTGCCTTTGATTCTCACCAAACTAGATCTGGAAGCGGCTGGATCTGGAAGCAAGTGACTGTGATTTGCTTGTGGGTATTGCCTTTGACATGTCTTCCCTCTTATCCTTGAAGCTTTTGCAGTTCTTCTCCAGTACATGCATCAGTGCAATGTTTGCCGTAAATAACTCATCATTTTTATTTTTAATTGCATATGAGCAATTAAAAATTTGGAAAGCACTCTGGGTGAATGCAAATTCAATGAAGGCTTCAACTGGAAGATTGGGAGAACATGCACAAGGTCCTGGAAGGAATTCTCCATGCACTGACTTCTTCACGGGCTGCATTCGAAACAAGAGGATGAAGCCTTTGCAATTATGGATCTGGATCGGATCTATGCATGATTCTGCTGATCTTTCTCGTTCATCCCGCTTTGCCATGGCTGGAGCGATCTTTGTCGAGTAATTTTTTTTTTTTTATTCAAACTGGAATTCTTTACTGACGGTGCAGATTTGGAGATTTCTTGATTCGAAGGATATGTTCAATGTATTGGACATTGATTTTAGCTTCCTTTCTCTTATAAAAGTACATGTAATGAATTCCCGCATTTAATTCAGATAAAGATGGCAACTGAACATGAACACTTGATTTTAATTATTAAAATCTGCATATATCAAGCTCCGCTTTGCCTCAAAATTTGATGTTTTGTTTGCATACAAAGTTAGCATGAATTTTTTCAACTTCACTTGAGCACGTGTACCACTATGCGCAGACAATTAATCGACTTAATTCAAGTTTCTTCAAACCTAGGCGCCAAACTTTGAAGCCTTCAAAGCATAAAAACACCTTCTCATGCAAAATTTTTCCTTAATTGGGCGCTGAATTCCCTAGGATGCACTTGTTGAAGAATTAATTAATCATCATTAGGGAAGCCGATTCTTATATAACCTTCACCATTCTATAATTAATAATTGCCTCTCCTATTCCCGACAATTAATTAATTAATTAACATACTTTTATCTTCAATTTGAGCACCTATTTTGTGCATGCTCATGGCTGCCATTCAATAAATTAAATTTATTTAATTTTAGCTTTCAACTTCAAAGTCCACATTGACTTCACAAAGTGTGCTTTGACCTTATGCACAAAAATAAGAATTAATTCCATCAATTAATACTTTAAAAAGTATTATTTCTCCTCAATATGGGTCGCACTTTTCACATGAGAGGGGGCTGCATTAAATAAATTAAATTTATTTAATTTTAGAATTCTATTTCCAATCTTCTTTATCCTTTCATCATGCGTTAACTTTTTCTCATGCACCAAAATTGGGTGAATAAATATTAATAAATATTATTAAATACATTATTGTCACCCAAGTTGGGTTGCACTTTTTGGCAAGGGTGAATTCTATTTTAATAAATCAATTTCTAATGGGATTATTCACCGCCCCACCTACACTCCAAAAATCCTATCATCCACTCGAAAGTGTTTGACTTTTATAATGGGAATTTTTACCCGCAGCGGGTAAGAAATTCCCATCAATGCCTTAAGTGATTTTCTTTTATTTCACAATGGGAATTTTCACCTTGCAAGGCAGGTAAGAAATTCCCGCCTACCTGCTGCCTCTAATTTTTCCATCATGACTTAAGTGACTTTGCTACTATGGGAAAAGTACCTGCTTAGGCAGTACTGAAAATTCCCACCCGCCCGCCGCCACCACCAAAATTCCATCACGAAGCTTAAAACCTTCCTTTCCCAAAAATGCGACTTGCCCAGAAGAGGCCTTTTTGTGCATGACTTCATCTTTTTAGAGAGAACCAGACTTCCTGTGGCAAATTCCTTCTGGCATGATGTCCGTAGATGATCTCCAGATACTCTAGGCAAGAAAACAGACTGAACCAAGCAAAGGAATTGACCTAGAGAAATTTCATAGAAAACAAAATGGGAAAACACCAAAAATGCAAAACATTGCCAGAAGTCACAGATAAAGCCCAAGATTCATTCCTAGTTAAAACCCTACTGGTATATGGGAATATTGACATGTAAGACCACAACAGGGTTAAACCGGAGCACAATTTACCTCAAACGGGGCTCAGAATAATTAAATAAAAATTTCCACACAGCAAACCCAATGACAAAATATAACGATTTCGGGCATCTGGGTATTTGGCGAAATTGGCTAATATGACTCTCTGGGAATATCTTGACACAATACAGACACTTTCTGGCAATTAACACACAAAACGACCCATTATTTTAAAAGAACGAATTTTTTTAACATGGGGTAGTCTCAGATTTCAGGGTGAAATCTGGGGACACCAGTCGGCTCTGTTTGTGGACATCTTTGCCTCTTTCAAAATGAAAGGAGTGAAGATGAGATCCCAGCATCTCTGGTTTCGTGTCTTGTCCATTGGGCTCGGGGTCAGGCAAACAAAAACAACACAAAATAAAAAGAAAAGGAAAAATAACAAAGTTTTATTTATATACAAACAGGTTTTACCCTATATCTCAGTTCTTGAATAGCTTCAGATGTTGCCGTTGAAAGGCAATGGTAACTCAATCCCATCCGTAGCAAGAGCAAGGAAAAAGTATCCATTCCGACAACTCTCTTGATCATGAAGGGCCCATTCCAGATTGAATCAGATTTATCGTGCATGCCCTTCGGTTCTTGTCTCTTGTCCCACCAGAGTACCCAATCTCCGATCTCGAACTTCCTTTCTTTGGCCTTCTTGTCAAATATATTGGGCAAGTCCTTATCAACTTCATCATGTGGTGGCTCATCCTTATTCTCTTTGTGGTGAGTAAGTCTTCATCAACTTCATTTCCAGATTTACCAAGCTGCATTTATGAGGAAGGACTATCACCATATTCTTTGTTCTTATTCAGGTACCGATCATGCTTGTTGAAAGTCGCCGATAAGGAAACTAAACCCTTGGGGATTTTGTTACCTTTTGGTTGGATTATTCCACTATTATCATCATAGCCGGATCAGTTTTGCCTATGACTGTTTCATCGTGGTGGTGATTTATTCCCTTCAACATGCAACAGATGTTTGTTTTTCATCATTGAAAGTCTGCCAATGTTCAACACTATCAGAGACTTTAGGGCGGTAGACCATCTCCACTTTATAGTTTCCTTGTCTGAATATGGACGGTGGTCTATCCGGATTCAATAGTGCAGTTGTGACCGCCAAAGAGTCTGCCTTGGAATTCTGATTTGTTGGAATGAAGTTAATAGAGAAGGCTGCAAAATCGAATGTGGCAGAAAGTACTCTATCTCTATAATGCTTCAACTTGTCTCTTTTGACTTGACTTTGCCCTCGAACCTGCTTTACTAGAAGTTCAACATCTCCTTGGGCTTTGAGGAGTTTTACTCCTTTCTTTTTAACTTGCTCCATTCCTAACAGCAATGCTTCATACTCCGCCGTATGATTGGTGTTCTCGAACATCAGCTTGTGGGAGTATGGGAATATCTCATGATATGGAGATATTAGTAGAACGCCGGCTCCTGATCCAAAAGAGCAATAGGTGCCTTTAAACTCTCGAGTCCAAACTTTTTCTTCTTCTTTTGCTGGCTCTGGTTGAAATTCTGACTGTGGAACGTCTTTATCCATTTCCAAGAAATAGACCCCACTGTCAGATTCCTGAAAAAGAATTTGAGATCTAGGATCTTCAGATTTTGTCACCATGTACTTGGACTTCTTTTCCGGCTCTAGCTTCTGATTAATTCCTTTGATAGGAATATGAGCACAAGACCAATCCATCTTTACTTCTCCTCCCAGCGCTTTGCAGAAGTTTCTGCTCAACAACATCTCGTAGGAGACAGGAATATCTGCAACTAGAATTGTCATCTTTAATCTTTTGTCAGGAAAATCTGCCAGAACAGACTTGTGCATCTTTGATTTGTCCGATTAAAGGGACTTGTCTCTCCATGGAATAATACCTTTTTATGGTCTTCGTCAAGGTAAGCCCAAGAGCATCTATAACTTTAGCTGACATGATATTGTCAGAAGCACCTGAATCTAGAATGCAATTGCTTAACTTGAAACCCTTAAGCGATAAGGAGACATAGAAAGGTTCTACTCTTTCAGAACATAATGAGGGTTTAACAACTGCAGTGTTGTTCTTGGGAGGAGTATCTTTGGGCTTAGGCAAAAGGCCTTTTGATGCATTATATGGTCTTGGTGATTGCACATATTTGACTAGCCTATTTAAGTGCTCAGGAAAGGCTCTTAAGTATTCATCTTCTGACATTTGAACTCTAGTTTTCTTGGCATGATCAATAATGTCAAAAGAAGGTATAGGTTCAGATACTTGAGTTGCTTTTTGTGGTTGAGATGAAGAACTCGCATTCTTATTTCTAGGAGCTAAGGAAGAAGGCAAAGGGATGCCCCTTCTCTGTTGTCTCGCTAATGCTTCAACTTGGCAAATTTGTGATCTTGTAAGTACTGCATATGCATGACCATGATCGTCTTCAAGAAGCTCCTCATACTCATGTTCAAATTTGTAGTTTAGGTAATTAATGTTGGAGTCGCCAGCAGGACCTACAAAATCATCATACTCGAGCTGATCAACGTCAACCTCTTGGTCTTCTTCATTCATCTCCACGTTGTTTCGGGAGCGGCTTCAATTGCTAATCTTTGGGAACTAACAATGCGGTTCCGGTTGTTGTTGAAATTCGAAAGCAAAGGGGTGTATTGTTGCCTTGAGCCATTTGTTTCTTTATTTGCAACATCTCGTTTGCTAAATTTTGCAATAGCAATGAATCGAAGTAGTAGTAGAGGATGAACTTTCAGCTCTAGAAGTGTTGCTTTTTATCTTTCCAGCCATGATGAGGTTGTCTTCAATCTCAACTCCCATGTTTTGAGCTGCTAACAAATCAGCAGGACGTGCTCTTCGCAGTTGATAGCTTACTTCAGGAAGTAAAGCGTTGATGAAGAACACCTTTTGATTCTCATCATTCAGAGAAGCAGAAGCTAGAATTTTGTACAGTAATCTTTGGAATTTTGTAATAAAATCCCGCATGTGCTCATGTGGCTCCTTCTTCAACTGAGTGAGTTGAGTAATAAATGTACTGGAATTTTCGGCTGCCTTAAATATTTTTAGGAACGCATCCCGCATAAGAGCTGATTGGTTATGGTCTTGGGAGCTAGCCTGTAGAACCATTCTCCACCAAGTCATGCAAAGTCTCAATGAAAAGCCTGGATGCAGACACATCTTCATGTTTGATCGAAAGCACTCCACAAGATATGAAGAACGCAGCCAAGTGATCATTTGGATTTTGCTTGCCATCTCCAAAGAATTTTAGAAAATTCTTTCTCGTCCGTTTAGGTAGATCATGCATAGGAGTCGATTTAAAGGTCCAAAGGTCGCACCCCATAGAACAGTGCGCTATAGAGGCAAGTGGCTGATTTACGCATCATGAAAGGTGCACGTATTCTTTGCGAATAGACTTGATGAATAATTCCTTCTTGTCGGAGTATCTTTGAAGATCCGGATCTGGATGTGTTTGCACTCTTCTTCTTGGTGAAATACATTCAACCAAAGTTGGATTTGGAAAACTTCTAACTTGAGAAAGATAAGTCTCGCTAATTTGTTTCGTTCCCTCAATGGAGTCGCCAAAAACTGTTGGCTAGATTTTCTGCATAGCTGAAAACCTAGGCAGTCATGAGATAAATCTCCCTCATTTATTGGTGAGGCTCCCGTGTAATATTTGTCAATAAAATATGCTAGTATCTATTTAGGGGTTTTACTTTAACCATGCAGCTCATGAACCATAGTTGTATAGTTTTGCAGCAAGTAAGTAGTTGTTTAAAGAAAGGAAAAAACTAATGAAGAAAGAAATAATATAAACACAGGAAAGAAAGAGGGAAGATGTGCAACCCAATCAATAGATTACAGAGTTGATTGCATGCACATAGACAAAACCAATAGATATTAACACACAAAATTATAAGCAAAGCAACTTTCAGATCTAGATCTAGAATAACACAAAGTTTATAAGTAGATCTAAGACAAAAAGTTAGAAACAAAATGCACCGTCGACACAAAGTTCTTTGAAATCTACTCCTTTTTATTCCTTTGCTTCAAATAGCTATCAGGGGTTTCAACACAAAGTCTGGAACACAAGAATGTTGCTTACAAATTCTGATTTTTAACCCGTAGGTTCTTCCTCTACTTATAGCATGTAGAGGGGAAATTACAAATAGGAAGCTTTTAGTTGAATTGACACATGTGGAAGTCGGAAAAGAAACACCGACAATCTCCCTCCTGGAATTCCTCTTTCGCATGACATGCATGATTTCAGAATCAAGATATAGAACCTTCTATTTTGCATGTCTCGCCACCTATTTCAATTAGTTGACTTCTTCAAGTAATGGCTTTTAAACCAATCACTTAAGTTTTATAATTTAATTGATCGCTCAATTACTTTGTCGGAGGAAATAAGAGAAAGAAGAAGAAAGAGGAAAGTTATAGTCTTGTCCTTTTTCATATTCTACATGCAGCTGATTCTTTTGCCTTTGATTCTCACCAAACTGGATCTGGAAGCAGTTGGATCTGGAAGCGGCTGGATCTGGAAGCAAGTGACTGTGATTTGCTTGCGGGTATTGCCTTTGACATGTCTTCCTCTTATCCTTGAAGCTTTTGCAGTTCTTTTCCAAGACATGCATGCATCATCGGCAATGTTTGCCATAAATAACTCATCATTTTTATTTTTAATTGCATATGAGCAATTAAAAATTCTGGAAAGCACTCCGGGTGAATGCAAATTCAATGAAGGCTTCAACTGGAAGATTGGGAGAACATGCACAAGGTCCTGGAAGGAATTCTCCATGCATTGACTTCTTCACGGGCTGCATTCGAAACAAGAGGAAGAAACTTTTGCAATTATGGATCTGGATCTTAATCTATGCATGATTCTCGCTGATATTTCTCGTTCATCCCGCTTTTTCCATGGCCGAGTGATGTTTGTCTGAGCAATTCTTTTTCTTTTTATTCAGCCGAAATTCTTTACAACCGGTGCAGATCTGGAGATTTCTTCAGATTCAGAGGATATGTTCAATGTATTGGACATTGATTTAAGCTCCCTTTCTCTTATAAAAACACCTGTAATGAATTCTGCAATTAATTCGCATAAAGATGACAACTGAACATAAACACTTGATTTTAATTATAAAAATCTGCATATATCAAGCCTTCCGCCCTAAAATTTGATGTTTTGTTTGTATGCAAAGCAAACATGAATTTTGTCAACTTCACCGAGCACTGTATCACTATGCAGACAATTAATCGACTTAATTCAAGCTTCTTCAAACTAGGTGCCAAACTTTGAAGCCTTCCAGCAGTAAAAACACCTTCTGCGCAAAATTCCTCCTTCATTGGGCGCCAAATTACTCAGGCTGCATTTCCTTGTTGAAGAATTAATTAATTCATCATTATGGCAGCCCATTCTTATATAACATTCACCATTCTATAATTAATAATTGCCTCTCCTATTTCCGCAATTAATTAATTAATTAACATGCTTTTCTCTTCAATTTGGGCGCCTATTTTGTGCATGCTCATGGCTGCCATTAAATAAATTAAATTTATTTAATTTTAGCTTTCTACTTCAGTCCACATTGACTTCACAGTGTGCTTTGACCTTATGCACCAAAAATAGGAATTAATTCCATTAATTAATACTTTAAAAGTATTATTTCTCCTCAATATGGGTCGCACTTTTTGCATGAGAGGGGGCTGCATTAAATAAATTAAATTTATTTAATTTTAGAATTCTATTTCCAATCTTCTTTATCCTTTCATCATGCGTTGACTTTTCCTCATGCTTGGGCACCAAAATTGGGTGAATAAATATTATTAAATGCATTATTATTCACCCAAGGTGGGTCGCACTTTTTGGCAAGGGTGAATTCTATTTTTAAAAGTCAATTTCTAATGGGATTATTCACCCTGCACCGCAGCTCCAAAAATCCCATGATCCACTTAAGCTGTTTGACTTTCATAATGAGAATTTTTACCCTGCAAGGTAGGTAAGAAAATACCATCAATGCCTTAAGTGATTTTCTTTTATTTCACAATGGGAATTTTCACCCTGCAAGGCAGGTAAGAAATTCCCGCCTGCCTGCTGCCTCTAATTTTCCCATCATGACTTAAGTGACTTTGCTACTATGGGAAAAGTACCCTGCTAGGCAGGTACAAAATTCCCACCTGCCTGCTACCACCAAAAATCCCATTGCAGCTTAAAACCTTCCTTTCCCAAAAATGTGACTTGCCTAGAAGAGGCCTTTTTTGTGCATGACTTCGTCTTTTTAGAGAGAACCAGACTTCCTGTGGCAAATTCCTTCTGGCATGATGTCCGTAAATGATCTCCAGATACTCCAGGAAAGAAAACAGACTGAATCGACAAAGGAATTGACCTAGACAAATTTTATAGAAAACAAAACAGGAAAACACCAAAAATGCAAAACGTTGCGAAGTCACAGATAAAGCCCAGATTCATTCCTAGTTAAAACCCTACTTTGTTATATTGGAATATTGACATGTAAGACCACAACAAGTTTAAACCGGAGCATAATTTGCCTCAAACGGGCTCAGAATAATTAAATAAAAATTTTCAAAGGCAAACCCCAAAATAAAATATAATGATTTTGGGCATCCGGGTATTTTGCAAAATTGGCTATTATGACTCTCTGGGAATATTTTGACACAATACGACTCTTTTCGCAATTAACACACAAAACGACCCATTATTTTAAAAGAGTGAAAATTTTTAACATGGGGTAGTCTCGATTTCGTGGTGAAATTTGGGGACACCACACATCCAGGCTTTATCATATAGATCAATCAAAGTAGACACATTCGCATCAAACCACAATGTTGCATACCCGGTCCATAAAATAATTCAAGGATGAGGTGGTTTGTGATGTGGTACTGTTGTTGTATATTTGCAATGCGTTTCTTAGACAAGACTACATGTGGGTGCTCCATGGTATCATGAGGCTAGGCCTAGGATTGCCATCATTTGTCTAGGTTCAAAGTTACCGCATACTAGAGGTAGACTTTGCTAAGTTAGTAGTCCTAATCGGTGTGAAGTAGTGTCTACATGTGATTGCTCGATTAGGACCTTTGTCCTACTAATGATCAAACATGTGGAGAATCAAAAGGTTGCAACAACCATACATGACACTATAACAAGCTAAATAATGCAACATAAGTAAATGTATCAAGTGTTGTTAGAAATAAAAAGATATCTTCACGTCACCGATAGGTAGTCTGTTCACTCGGGTGTAACGTCCAATTGACCATTGTGCATGCGTTTGTTTCTTGAAACGACAAGATCAAGCTTTAGATTTAGGAACTAGTTTAGAAGGTCCACATCTGGCCAAGTGCCTCATATTGTGGGAGTACCATTGTACTCACTTCAAAGAATGATGAAAAGTGGCGCTCAACTCTACATTAACTCTTTGGCCCTAAACAAGATTACCATTGAGAATGATCTCCACTTCCATGGATTGATGACCTCTTAGACCAGCTCAAGGTAGCTAAATTTTACACCAGGATTCATTTGAAATCAAGGTATTATCAAGTGCCCATCGAGCCTGCTGACTTGAGGAAGACAACTTTTAACTCCATGGAGGGCTTGTTCAAGTTGTTGGTCATGCCATTTCGTCTAACAAATGCATGAGCGGCATTCATGCAAATGATGGATGATGTCTTAAGGACCTTCATAGATTCTTTCACGGTTGTCTATGTGGATGACATTCTTATCTTTCATAGATTCTTTCATGGTTGTCTATGTGCAACATGTATAACAGGTTCTTCACATCTTGCATTGACATAAGCTCCATATTATCTCTATGTGGTATGGCCTTTCAGTTCACCTTCAAAACCCTTCATTTAGTAGTTTTAGCAAATTTTCAGTTTTTGCATTGTATAGCTTTAATGAATTAAGAATGGAAAGTTCAAGGCACGCATCTCTCATATAGAGATTTCCCTTTTCATATAGACACTCATTTGTAGTAAATTATTCTTGTTTTTGTAATTTTAGTTTTTTCAATTTCAGTTCTACTTCTATAATACATTAAGTTTTATAGCAAGTGTGTTGTCCACCGAATTGCATACTTAATTTGGATCACTATGGGGATTTTTCACCATGCAATCACATGGTATTTGAGGCACCCATAATATAAATAAGAGAGATGATTCAAGGAAAACAAGGGTAGGTGTGGATGATTGTTTCTATTATATACTTGTACCCTTGAGTAATGCAAAATGTTACACAATTACTATAAAAGTAGTGGATGTCTGTCCCATTCATGTTTATGCATCATAACTCGCTTTGGGTGGCACTTGTTAGGGTCTGATTGGTTAAAGTATATCTCCAAGTGAGCTTCTTTGACCATTAATTGGTCTCTTGGCCCATTTTTCCCAATTAATGCTAATACTTTGCTTGGCTTATGCGCTCTTACTATAGTTAAGAGTTTCATTATGTTTATTAGAGATCCTTTGTTTCTCTACTGTAGTTTATGTACTATTTAAATCTTCTTGGAAGTTGAATTTGATGCATGTGTTATGCTAACATTTTTAGGGATTCTGTTCACCTATTTGCATATTATGTATATGAAAACATTTTATGCTTCTTTAGGAAAACCATATTTTTAAAGGTGGGACAGTATTCAAGTTCCATTATACTTGCCACGAACATGTTAGTCATTTTGTTTTTCTTCATATGCAATGACAGGCACATCATTGGGATTCCTTCTACAGCTTTTATCGGAACACTACGGATAATAAGTAAGATCCTACTATTACTTAGAGTTGTGGCTTCATTTGTAGACATGTTGCATTAATCATTTCTCTTAAACATTCTTTCAAAAGTAAAAGGAATAAAGGGAAATGTTATGATATTGGTCACATTACATCTCTTTCACCTAGTGAAAAAGGGAAATGTCTTGATTGAGAAAGTATATAAGCATTTCCTTTATATTATTTCCCTCAACATGTTCAAACTCAAAGTGATAACGACATATTGTCTCATATATGTTATAATTGAAATGCATCCACGAGTAAAACATATTGTAACTCCTATAAAGCATACTCTAGAAAGCTGGGATATAAAAATGAAAATGCTTAATTCAACCTGTTGCTCAAGACATTCAAGCTACTACTAGTAAGAAGCGCAAAAACAATGGTATTGATGAGAATAGGAAGCAGATTCAGAGCTTCCTAAAAGATTTGGGTTCAACTGTCTTGAGCATGAAAGTGACCCTAAATGAACTGTCCTAGTTTCTCTATAATTTTGTCCTTTGGTCTTTCTCGCATGTTCTGGTCTTGTAGTTTCGTAGATGCCCAGTATCGAATGATAGATTGATCGCCATGGAGCTGAGCAGGCAACTTGTGGAGTTACACGACCTACAGTCAAAGCGGCACAAGTCTACGGGCTTCTTCCCAATCACTGTAGGATATTATAGCTGCATTAGCATTCATAGAGCTCGAGGGATGGAAGCGCAAATGTTATCCGAGTATGAGCAAGAGTTCTTCCCTGCACGGCTGAACTTCGATCCATTTGGAGTAGCCAGGAAGACAATCTCCCCAGAAGACGCACATGTGCCTTCGTTCAAGATTTCGGATGAAGTGCGAAGTGAGTACGAGGTTAGAAAGAGAGATTTCAGCAGACTGTCAACAAAGCAAGTGTTAGACTTTGGACTAGCGCGGATACCTACGGATCTTAAAGATGATGATAGGAATGTGGTACTTGACACTTACCATCAAATGGGAGGAGATAAGGCCATACTGCAGAATAACATGGGAGGTCTGCAACACAATGAAGAAAGATCGAGAGCTGTGTTGGTGAATACTTCAAACCTGAGTTCTTTGAAGGGATATTGCCTTGATGAAGCATTAATGAATCAAATCACGGACAACTTCTGCACGGGAGATTCCCAAGCGAAAACATGAAGGAGAAAGCAGCAGAAGGTCCGAGAAGTTGAAAGCATACGAGAAGATCTCAAGAGAAAGAGAAGATCACTTCTACGACCATAGCTTTGACTTCGGCTTCTCCAAAGACCCAAGACTTCACCAACAGTACTTCACCAACGCTTCCATGAGTTCGAAAAGAGCTTTGTTCTCCTGGATGATTCATCACCCGCTCCGCAGGAGGATGGCGAGTTCGAAAGATGGATGATTCAGAGGTGGCACTTTGGCATAGAGAGGATGCAGAGTGGGAGATGGTAGTGCACTCGGCGACTTCTCACTCTCCGAGAAGTAATTTCTCGGAATGGTTGGCTTTGCGGTTGGTTCAGAAGCGAGAATGGAGATGAACTTAGAGGAGCACGACTGCGGCACTACTCAGGATCCGAGTAGAAGAGACAAAAGGCCTAAAGTTGCTAAAGCAACTTCTAGGTTGATCATTGAGAATTCGGGAGAGAAGTTTCTTTGAGATATCAATTCCGGCGAGAAGGAAAGATAGAAGAGGAGCTCACGGCGGAAGATGTGACAAGGACTGAAAGTACCACTTGGTCAAGCCACCACCGAAGGATGAAGCGGGACACGCGGACATTGATAGGACGCTTTATTCCTTAGGCTTGATAAAGTGAAAAGGCGGAGAAAGAAGAAGCTGCAGAAGCAAGTATCTCAATTATGTGAGATCATAGCCAAGGTTGCTTAAACCTTCCATTCAGCCCATTTCAGAGCAGGTGAGTGATCATCTTATGCAGGAAATGGAGGACGCAAGCAATCAAGTAAAGGCTATTGACGAATGGAAGGATCTGATTATTCGTCAAGCTTCTGTACAACTCGGGGAAGTGCCCCGCTTAAAGGTTATGAACGATGCGAAAAGAATCAACTAAAGCAATGATGGAATGCATAGAAGGCATGAATACAGTTGCAGAGAGTAACTTGAGTATTTTGGCCGAGATCAACAAGCTGCCGAGAGATGTGTTGATTGCGGAACAGATTGTACCAGACGGATCAGTCGAGAAGGGGAAGCAACTAGAGTTTGCAGTATCTTTCCACTTGGAAATCTGCAGAGTTTTGCTGAAGAGGATGCAGGCACTTGAGAGTAGAACATCAGATTTACCAGACAATATCATTTCTTTCACTGAGGAAAGAGTGGACGGAGGTGTTACTTCATACGTGCGGATTGTTTCTAACGAAGTGCCTAATTCCCTGGAAGGTTCTCTTCTGATGGTACAAAAGAGAATTGATAAAGCTACCAAGCCTTTCACGATGAATTCTATCTATCAGATCGGTGGCGCTGCAGTGCATATCATGCGAGGTTTGGGCCGAGTTTGGAAGAGGTGGAAGCATGCAGCAAAGTGTTGAATGAAGGGTTGCTGCAATTCAGGACAGAGAAGGAAGCAGTGGCTAAAACAGATGGAAAGATGTTGAATTACATGTTCGACAAGTATATCCGATATCAGAACAAGAAGAAGACATAAATGTTACAGCTGACATGACTTCTTCTATTCTTTCTTCTTCTATTTTCTATGTTCCTGGATGAAATTGTAAAACTTCTAAGTTATTGGTGTTACAACCATTACGTGAAGTCATGTGGAACCATTCTATTAGTTAAGTGATACATGTGTCACTTAAGAAGTAGTTAGTTGAGGATGATTGCCAAATGTCATCTTTACTTGTTCATGCTTTAGTTCAGTTTGAGTCTTATTTGTACTTTCCTTCCTACATTCGTAAGTAGGAGAAGAACCTCCGGGTTAAAAGATCGATCGAGAATTGTAAGCAGCAATCCCGAGTTCTAGACTTTGTGCCGTACCCGAGAGCAACTTGGAGCAAAGGAATACAAAGGAGCAGAGTTTAGGAGAACTTTGTGTCACGGTGTACTGTGTTTCTTGCTTTGAATCTTAGATCTCTTGATAAACTTTGTGTTATTTTAGATCTAGATCTAGAGCTGCCTTTGTTTTATAATTCTGTGTGTTCATATCTATTAAGTTTCTTCTATGTGCATGTAATTAGCTCTGCTATCTACTAATTGGGATGCACATCTTCCCCATTTCTTCTCTGTATTTCCTTTACTTCTTTCTTCTATAACTTTCCTTTCTTAAACAGCTGCTTACTTGCTGCAAAACTTCTTAGTTATGGTTCATGAACTAAGTGGTTAAAGTAAAACCCCTGATAGATAATAACACATTTTTATTGACAAATCTGACACGGGAGCCTCACCGGTTAAATGAGGGAGATTTATCTCATGACTGCCTAGGTTTGATGCTATGCAGAAAATCTAGCCAACAGTTTTAAGCGACTACTGGGAAACAATTATCTTTGCAGATCAAAGCTTTTCTATCAAGATCGAGTGTTCTCCATACAAATCTCAACCTGGCTGAACGTCCATTCACCCGATCCATGAAGGCGCAAGGAAGGATCGATCATTTCTTTCAACCGCAGAGCGCTTCAATTTCAATCATCCTCCTCAAGTTAGAAGCCGCAGATCTAGTCTCTCACCAGGAAGGAGAGTACACACCCATCCAGATCCGGATTGTATTCAGCATAATCAGGCGGCAGGAATTATCCATTAAGTCTATCAAGTCTACACAAGGAGGAGACGTGCTCAAGTTAACATGGCGCACCAAATTGTACCTGTTCCATGGGGAGCAGCTTTTGGACCTCTCAACTTGGCTCCACCTATGCACGAGCTGCCAAAGGGATCTAGAAAGAATTTTCCAAAATTCTTTGGAGATGGAAAGCAAAACCCGGATGATCATTTGGCGGCCTTCTTCATATCTTGTGGTGTGCTTGCAGTAGAGCATGAATATGTCTCAGTCAAGCTCTTCATTGAGACTCTACACGACTTGGCTGGAGAATGGTTCTATCGGCTGGCTCCTGGCACCATAACCAACTGGGCGACTATGCGTGAGCAATTTCTGAAAAGATTCAAGCCTGCAGAGGACGCTAGCACGTTAATCACCCAACTGACGCAGTTGAAAAAAGAGCCAAGCGAGAACATGCGGGACTTTATTGCAAGGTTCCAAAGGATTTTGTATAAAATCCCCACCTGTGCATTGAGCGACGAAAATCAAAAGACGTTTTTTATAAACGCTCTATTGCCTGAAGTTGGATATCAGCTAAGAAGGGCAAGACCGGTAAATCTACTGGAAGCACAAAATGCTGCCGTGGAGGTTGAGGACGACTTGATCATGGCTGGAAAACTCAAACAACCATCTCACAAAGGTGATGGTGCTTCTTCTAGTACTTCAGATCCTTTGTTGCAGAAATTGGCTAATGACATGCTGCAGATCAAGAAGCAGATCTCTCAAGCAGGGAATGTAACCCCCTCAAGAATAGCTCCTACCCGGACCTTCAATGGTCAAAATCAAAATCAAAATCGAAACAGACTTGCTGCACCACAATGGTTGGCAATAGAAGTTGCTCCAAGGAATAACTTGGAAACTAATGAAGAGGATCTCGGCATTGATGAATCATTCGATGATGAAGACTTTATAGATCCCGCTGGCGACTCCAATATTGGTTACCTGGACTACGAATCTGATGATGGCTATTATGAATCTTTTGAAGATTCTGATGGTCACACTTTTGCGGTGTTTACAAGGTCTCAGACGCGCCAAAATGCCGAAGCATCCACAAGCGGCGGAAAGAGAGAGAAGATCCTGGCCCGGATGTTACTATCTTGAAAAGAGGTAGCACTCTTCCTTCTTCTTTAGCACCTAAGGATAAATATTCAAATTCTTTCAATTCACAGCAAAGATCCAACGCACATCCTGCTGAAGCAAGTCAAGCTTTCGACATAATTGATCACATCAAGAGGAACAAGGTCCAAATGTCAGAAGCTGAGTATTTGAGGGCATTTCCTGATCAGCTGAATAGATTGGTCAAATATGTGCAAAGTAATGGTCCCAGCCCAACAAATAATACTTCACGGGGTATCTTGTCAAATCCAAAGAATACTCCTACAAATAATGCGATGGCAAGTTCTTCTCCTTCTACCCCTTCTCCTGCTACATCAGAAAGGATCGAGCCATTCTATGTATCTTTTCTTATCAACGGATACAAACTGAGCAATTGCATTTTGGATTCTGGAGCTTCTGATAATGTAATGCCTGCCAAAGTTGCTGATGCCTTGGGTCTCACGTTGACAAAACCATCGGAAGATGTTATTCAATGGAAAGGCAAGTCCCTCTTGTGGGGCAAATCAAAGATGCGCAGGCAGTACTTGCTTCTTTTCCAGATAAAAGACTGAAAATGACTATCCTTGTAGCAGACATTCTAGTCTCTTATGGCATGTTGTTGAGTAGAAATTTCTGCAAAGAGCTGGGTGGAGAAGTCAAGATGGATTGGTCTTGTGCGCACATACCAATCAAAGGAGTAAATCAGAAGTTTGGAACCGAGAAGAAATCTAAGTACACAGATCAAAATCGAGGATCCTAGATCTCAGATCTTGTTTCAGGAATCGGATCACGGAGTCTATTATCTAGAAATGGATAAAGAAGAAATTCAACCGGTGATTCAAGAATCACATCAAATTGATAACAAGATTTGGACTCTGGAATTTGATGGCGATTCTTTGTTCATTTGGATCTCAGCGCAGCATTGTTCTTATCTCTCCTGAAGGGAAGGTGCATGCGCACTCCTTCAAATTGATGTTCGAAAATACTAACAATACGGCTGAGTATGAAGCATTGTTGTTAGGCATGGAGCAGGCAAGAACAATGGGGATCAAATTATTACACGCAAGAGGAGATGCTGAGCTGATTGTGAAATAGATAAGAGGCCTCTACCAAGTCAAAAAAGACAAACTGCGACACTATAGAGATCGGGTCTACTCTGCTATCCTGGATTTTTCAGCTTTCTCGGTATCTTACATTCCGAGAGAACAAAATTCAAGAGCTGATTCGCTTGCAGTAACTGCAGCCTTGTTGAATCCGGATCAGCCTCCTGCGTTCTTTAGACAGGGGGACTACAAGGTGGAGATGGTCTTTCGCCCAAAGGTTCCTGACAACGTCCAGCAATGGCAGGTTTTCAACGATGACACGCAGATTGCTGCGTTTCTCCAACAGAAAGACAACTTTGAAGGAATCTACTATGAGGGAAGCAATTCACCTCCTAGGCAGACTACTGTCGGAGAAATGGATATGGACGTCTCAGGAAGTCAGGAGATTATCCAACTAAAAGGGAATAAAATTCCCAAAGGCTTGGTATCTCTTGAGGAAATGTTTGATAAGCATGATCAGATGCTTAAGAAAAATGAAGAGAATGAGGAAGGTTATTCCTCCGACACACAATTGCTAAATTTGGGAGCTGGCAATGATCCCAAATTAGTAAATCTGGGTAAGTGTTGCTCAGAGGCAGAAAGAGAAGCTTTTACTGAGCTTCTTAGGAAATACATGGATGTTTTTGCCTGGTCTTACCAGGATCTAAAAACATATCAGCCTGCAGAAGTTCAACACTACATCCCACTTAAACCAGAATAGAAGCCTTTCAAGTAGAAGCTGCGGCGGCACAACCCTACCATTTCCGGAACCATCTTTGCAGAAATCTAGAAGTTGTTAGACGCAAAGATTATTTATCCCATACATCATTCGGAATGGTTGGCCAACATAGTCCCTGTAAGAAAGAAGAGCGGCGAGATTAGGCTGTGCGTGGATTTCCGCAACCTTAATCAAGCTTCACTGAAAGACAACTACCCCATCCCCATCATGGATCACACTCTGCAGGTGGTCACTGGATCTGAGATGCTTTCCATGCTTGATGGCTTCTCAGGCTACAATCAAGTCAAGGTGGCCGAGGAAGATCAATACAAAATGGCGTTCATCACACCTTGGGGAACCTTCGCATACCAGAAGATGTCGTTTGGCCTGATTAATGCTGGTGCTACATTTCAAAGAGCTATGGATCTAGCCTTTGCTCACCTCAAAGATATAAGCATAGTGGTGTATCTGGATGATCTGACAGTCTTTTCCAAAGATAGAAGCGCACACATTTCAAACTTGGAAGAGGTTTTCATACAGTGCCACAAGCATGGTATTTCTTTGAATCCCAAGAAATCCATCTTTGCTGTAACGGAAGGGAAACTACTAGGGCACATTGTTTCCAAGGAAGGAACAAAGATAGATCCAGAGCGTGTCAAATCCATTCAGACATTGCCTTTGCCCACATCCAAAAAAGGAGTTCACTCTTTCTTTGGAAAAGTGAATTTTCTCAGGAGATTCATTCCTGACTTTGCTGAGCTAACCCGTCATATTTCGAATATGATGAAAAAGACAAGATTTTAAATGGAGCAGCGAAGGGAAGGAAGCTTTTGAGAAAATTAAAGAGGCCCTGTCGAAAGCTCCAGTCTTGGTTTCACCTGACTTCAGTAAAGAATTTATTCTTTACTGTTACTCCTCTGAACACACCATGTCAGCAATACTGATGCAGAAAAATCAAGAGGACGCAGAAGCTCCTATTGCTTTCATGAGTACACCTCTTAAAGCCTATGAATTGAAATACACTCCCATGGAAAAGCACGCATACGCAGTGGTGAAGGCGTGCAAAGCATTCAGGTATTATATTCTTTCCTCGCACACTGTGGTTTTGGTTCCAGATACTGCAGTTAAATCCATTCTTACTCAGCAAGAGTTAGGATTGTTGAGAGGCACATGGGTGACAAAAGTTCAAGAATATGACCTGGATATTAAACCAACAAAGCTAGTTCGAGGAAGAGGTCTGTGTGAATTAATGACGGAGATGAAAACATCAGTGCCTGAAGTGGATCAAGATGAGATAGATGGAGATTTGCCTGCAGTACTTTTTATAGATCTGGTAGAAGAGTGGTACAGTAACATTGCTTACTTTCTGACGTATGGAGAATGCCCAGATCAACTTTCCAGAAAAGAGAAATGAACAATCAAACTTAAATCCAAAGATTTTGTTCTTTGGGATAATGGTTTGTACAAAAGGGGAATTGATGGTGTATTTCTCAGATGCGTGGACAAGGCTCAACAGGATCAGCTACTACAACAGTTTCATGACATGGCTTGCGGTGGTCATTTCTCAGCCCGAGTCACTGCACACAAGATCCTCAGAGCAAGGTATTACTGGCCCACCCTTTTTCAAGATACTGTAGAATGGGTAGCTAAGTGTCAAGCATGCCAACATTTTGTTGGGCGTGTGAAATTGCCTGCATTACCTCTAAAACCCATTGTGATTGAAGAACCTTTCCAACAGTGGGGAATGGATTTTATTGGAATGATTAACCCGGCTTCAGTGCCGGTCACCATTACATTCTAACAGCTACTGATTATTTCAGTAAGTGGGTAGAAGCTATTCCTGTGAAAACTGCCACTTCCGCCAAGGTGTGCAATTTTATAAAAGAAAATATTATTGTCAGGTTTGGCGTGCCCAGCAAAATTGTAGCAGACAATGCTCCGAATCTTTCTTCTGAGGAGTTGGTGGAATTCTGCTACACTTATGGGATCCAGCTGGTTCATTCCTCAAACTACTATCCACAAGGGAATGGTCAAGCTGAATCTAGTAATAAAAACTTGGTAACTATCGTGCGCAAGCTTGTAACGGAAAATCAAAGGACTTGGCATAAAAAGTTGTTTGATGCATTATGGGCCAATAGGATCACACCAAAGAGGGCGATAGGCATGTCCCCATTTCAGCTGCTATATGGTAGAGACACAGAGCTGCCTCTTACCTTGGAACTGCCTGCCCTGCAACTTTCTAAGGCCCTGGAGGATTCCACATTCACGAGATGCTATTGATAAAAGAATTATGTACTTGACTGAATTGAGGGAAGTACAAACTCAAGTTGCAGATAGGTTGACAGAGCATCAAAGGAAGGTGAAAGTCATCTTCGACAAAAATGCCAGGGAAAGAAAGTTTGAAGTTAATGACTGGGTCCTCTTATGGGACAAAAGAAGAGAAACAAAAGGCATGCATGGAAAGTTCGATTCACTATGGAAAGGGCCTTTTGTGATTAAAAGAATCGCCGGAGAGAGATAGCTTCATTCTTGCTCATCAGGATGGAGTTGAATTGCCGTTGCCTTTCAATGGGCAACACTTGAAGTTGTTCCGGACATGAGAAGCAGGGTAACACCTGTATGTACATAAATAAATCTTTTGTTTGTTTTTCCTTGTTTTGTCTTGTTTTGGTGTTGTGTTGTGTTGTTTTCGTTTGCCTGACCCCGTGCCCAAAAGACAAGATACGAAACCAGAGATGCTGGGATCTCATCTTTTCCCTTTGTCATTCTGACAAGAGAAAAAGATGTCCACAGACGGAGCCGACTGGTGTCACTCAGATTTCACCCTGAAATCTGCGACTACCCTATCCGAAAATTTTTCGTACTTTTAAAATAATGGGTCGTTTTGTGTTTTTATTGCCTGAAAGTTCTTGTATTGCGTCAAGATAATCCTAAAGAGCCATATTAGCCTTTTTTCGCCAAATACTCGGATGCCCAAAGTGTTATATTACGTCGCCGGGATTTGTCTGCGGGAAATTTGTATTTAATTATTTTGAGCCCCGTATGAGGCTATTTGCGCTCCGTTTTAACTCTATTATGAGCGAATATGTTATTATTCCTATGTGCCAGAAGGGTTTTAACTTGGAATAAGTTTTGGGCTTTATTTGTAACTTTTGGCAATTTTTCGTGTTTTTGTGGTGTCCCGTTTCGTTTTCTGTGAAATTTCTCTGGAGCAATTCCTTTGCCAGGTAAGCTTGATTTTTGGCTTGGAGCAGCTGGAAAACATATACGCACATTATGCCTAGAGGAAGTCACCATCGGAGGTCCGGATCACTGGGAAAAAGCGAAGTCGTGCACAGAAAAGCCCCTGCGGGGATGGGCGCATTTTTGGAAAACAAAGGATTTAAGCTGCGATGGGAAAAATATAAGCCGCAAGCAGGGTGGGAATTTTATACCTGCCTGGCAGGGTACTTTTTCCCGTGTTATAAAAGTCACTTAAGCTGCAGTGGGAAAAATAGAGGCTGCAGGCAGGTGGGAATTTATTCTGCCTTGCAGGGTAAAAATTCCCATGATATAATAAAAGGAAAGTGACTTAAGTGAAATCATGGGATTTTAGTGCCTGCCTTTGCAGGTAAATAATCCCATTGTCAAAGTCAAATCACTTAAGTGGATCACGGGATTTTGGTGCCTGCCTTGCAGGTAAAAATTCCCATGATATAATAAAAGGAAAGTGACTTAAGTGAAATCATGGGATTTTAGTGCCTGCCTTGCAGGGTAAATAATCCCATTGTCAAAGTCAAATCACTTAAGTGGATCACGGGATTTTGGTGCCTGCCTTGCAGGGTAAAGAATCCCATTATGAAAAAATTCTTAAAAATAGAATTACATGTGCAAAAAAGTGCGCCCCCTTTGGTGAGAGAATAAAAGGATTAAATTGATTATTTTAATTAATCTTTCCTCTCAAAAAGTGCGCCCAAGCTTGGAGGAGGTCAACAAGTCAAAGATGGAATAAAAGAAAGGAATTAAATTCATTAAATTTAATTTATTTAGTGGCTGCCCTCTTCCTCTCAAAAAGTGCGCCCCATTTGGGTATTATTTAATGTTTTTAAGGCATTAAAACATTAAATTAATTTCTATTTTCAGTGGCTATGGTCAAAGCACACTGTGAAGCTTAAGTGAAGTGTTGTGTGAAGGATTAAATTGGATTAATTTAATTTATTGGATGGCTGTCCTTAAACATGCTATTTTTAAAAGAGAAAAGCATGATTTTTAATTAATTAATTGCCTTTAATTGTTAGGGCAATTATTAATTATAGAATTATGAAGGTTATATAAGCATGGGCAGCCATATGGGTGAATTATTTAATTCACAGGTAAAGAATTGCAACCAAGAGGAAAAGTGCGCCCCCATTAAAGGAAGGATTTTGTTCAGACAAAGTGTTAACAAGGCTAAAAGCTTCCAGATCTGGCACATGCTTTGGAGGAGGTTGATCTTTGTCTCGCATAATTGTTATAACAGTATTACGAGAGCTCGGAGTGTTGATTGAAAGGATTCATGCTCTCTTTATGTGCAAATTAAACACCAATTTTTGGGGCAGCAGGCTTGAAAAGTGCAGATTTTTATAATTTAAATTCACCATTCATGCTCCGGTGGCCATTTTTGTCTGAATAAATTGCAGGAATTCATTACAGGTGCTTTACAAAAGAAAATGAGCTTTTATCAATGTCCAATACATTGCAAATATCCTCCGAATCTGAAGAATTGTCCAGATCTGCACCAGTATTGAAGAAATCGGCCAAGTAAGAAGAAAAAGAATTATTCAGACAAAGATAGACAAAGCCATGGCGAAGGGAGATGAAAAAGAAAGCACGATGGAGTCATGCATTGCTTCCAAACTTGCAGACATAGGAGACACAGATCTGGGCCTAGAACCTCTTGCCGATTTGATTGATAGATCCGAGGCGGGAAAGACTTCACTCATGCGTGCGGTCAAAAGCAAGTGGAATTATCCGAGCTGCGGCTTTCCCATGCATGACCCAATTGCCAGAGTTCGTGATGGAGTGTGCTAGATCTTATCATCCTTCATCCAGATCAGTGCGTGATGCTTCGGGAAAGCCAATAATTCGTTTGGATGCAGAGTTCATCAATTATTGTTTGAAGATTCCAGTACGAAAGGTGGTGACTTCTATTAGCATTCAGGATGCTGACAGTAGATGGGAGAAACATAGAGCTGATTGTGTGAGCATTATGAATAGCCGATTCATGAAGAAGCCTAGATCCCCTTCAAAGTTCCCGAGAACTCTTCCATGGTCCAATTTGGTGCAGGAGGCAGATGATGTCGTCAAATTGCTATGCAGGATGAATGGTGAAGCAAATGCCTACACTTTCCGTACATGGATGTATGCTTTCATCAGGACCATTGAAATCAACAAGGTTGATTCTATAATCAATTGGTCGGAAATTATTAGCAGCAACATCGGTGAGCAACTTCGGAACGTGAAGCGTACTTTCAGCTTCAAGATGACTTCATACTTGGTGTATGCTGCAGCTTCACAAGGTGTCTTTTCCAAGCTGGATAGATGTGGTGTTCTTTCCAAGGACCCCATTTTCGAGTGCTACCCACAGCTTACTGCACCTACAGGCGAGAAAGACTTCAAAGTGATCAACGATGACTTCTTCTACGATTTCATCTGCAGGCTAGACAAAGACTTGAAGGCCAACAGGGTAAGCAAGGAAGCGTGGGAAGCCGTGTCCAAGATTGGCAGTCTATTCATTCAATTTGCAGATTTCACATACCTCAGGGTTACGGGCTTTTCTGGAGAACCAATAAAGATGCCCAGGTATCCGAATGATAGATTGATCGCCATGGAGCTGAGCAGGCAACTTGTGGAGTTACACGACTTGATCAAAGCGGCACAAGTCTACGGGCTTCTTCCCAATCACTGTGGGATATTACAGCTACATTAGCATTCATAGAGCTCGAGGGATGGAAGCACAAATGTTATCCGAGTATGAGCAAGAGTTCTTCCCTGCACGGCTGAACTTTGATCCATTTGGAGTAGCCAGGAAGACAATCTCCCAGCAGTACGCATATGTGTCTTCGTTAGAAGATTTCTGGATGAAGTGCGGAAGTGAGTACGAGGTTAGAAAGAGAGATTTCAGCAGGCTGTCAGCAAAGCAAGTGTTAGACTTTTGGACTAGCGCTTATACTGCGGATCTTAAAGATGATGATGGGAATGTGGTACTTGACACTTACCATCAAATGGGAGGAGATAAAGCCATACTGCAGAATAACATGGGAGGCTGCAACACAATTGAAGAAAGATCGAGAGCTGTGTTGGTGAATACTTCAAACTGGTTGCTGACGAAGGGATATTGCCTTGATGAAGCATTGATGAATCAAATCACGGACAAACCGGCCTGAGGAGATTCCCAAAGCGAAAGCATGAAGGAGAAAGCAGCAGAAGGTCGAGAAGTTGAAAGTACACAGAAGATCTCAAGAGAAAGAGAAGATCACTTCTACGACCATAGCTTTGACTCCGGCTTCTCCAGTACCCAGTACTTCACCAACTATTGCACCGCAGCAGCAGGACGTTTCCATGCCTTCATTGAATCCGGCGACGTTCGTCTTCTCTCCTCAGCCACTTCGTTCATCACCCGTTCCAGAGGAGATGTTGAAGCTTCCAGATGGCGAGTTCGAAAGAGCTTTGTCCTTGGATGATTCCAGAGGATGGCAGCCATAACATTGTGGCACTTTTTGACGGAGAGGATGCAGAGCGGGAGATGGTAGTGCACTCAGCGACTTTTCACTCTCGAGAAGTAATTTCTCGGAATGGTTGGCTTTGTAGTTGGTTCCGAAGCGAGAATGGAGATGAACTTAGAGGAGCATGACTTGCAGCTACTCCAGGATCTGAGCAGAACAGACAAAAGGCCTAAAGTTGCTAAAGCAAATTCTAGGTTGATCATTGAGAATTCGGGAGAGAAGTTTGCTGAGATATCAATTCAGGAAGAAGGAAAGATAGAAGAGGAGCTCACGGCGGAAGATGTGTGGTGACCAAAGTACCACTCGGTCAAGCCACCACCGAAGGATTGAAGCGGGGACATGACATTGATAGACGCTTTATTCCTTAGGCTTGCGGTGAAAAGGCGGAGAAAGAAGAAGCTGCGAAGCAAGTATCTCAATTATGTGAGATCATAGCCAAGGTTCTTAAACCTTTCATTCAGCCCATTTCAGAAGCGGTGAGTGATCATCTTATGCGGGAAATGGAGGACTTAAGCAATCAAGTAAAGGCTATTGACGAATGGAAGGATCGATTATTCGTCAAGCTTCTCTAACTCGGGAAGTGCCGACCCGCTTAAAGGTTATGAACGATGCAACAAATCAACTAAAGCGGCGATGGAATGCATAGAAGGCATGAATACGATTGCAGAGAGTAACTTGAGTATTTTGGCGAGATCAACAAGCTGCGAGAGATGTGTTGATTGCGGATGCAGTTGTACCAGACGGATCGATCGAGAAGGGGAAGCACTAGAGTTTGCAGTATCTTTCCACTTGGAAATCTGCAGAGTTTTTCTTGAAGAGGATGCGAGCACTTGAGAGTAGAACATCGATTTACTGAGACAATATCATTTCTTTCACTGAGGAAAGAGTGGACGGAAGTGTTACTTCATACGTGCGGATTGTTTCTAACGAAGTGCCTAATTCCCTGGAAGGTTCTCTTCTGATGGTACAAAAGAGAATTGATAAAGCTACCAAGCCTTTCACGATGAGTTCTATCAGTAGACTGGTGGCTGCAGGCAGACATTGCGAGGTTTGGGCCGAGTTTGGAAGAGGTGGAAGCATGCAGCAAAGTGTTGAATGAAGGGTTGCTGCAATTCAGGACAGAGAAGGAAGCAGTGGCTAAAACAGATGGAAAGATGTTGAATTACATGTTCGACAAGTATATCCGATATCAGAACAAGAAGAAGACATAAATGTTACAGCTGGCATGACTTCTTCTATTCTTTCTTCTATTTTCTATGTTCCCGGATGAAATTGTAAAACTTCTAAGTTATTGGTTTTACAACCATTACTTGAAGTCATGTGGAACCATTCTATTAGTTAAGTGATACATGTGTCACTTAAGAAGAAGTTAGTTGAGGATGATTGCCAAATGTCATCTTTACTTGTTCATGCTTTAGTTCAGTTTGAGTCTTCTATTTGTACTTTCCCTCCTACATTCTCTAAGTAGGAGAAGAACCTCGGGTTAAAGGATCGATCAAAATTTGTGTAAGCAGCAATATTGAGTTCTAGACTTTGTCTTTGAACTCTGAGAGAAACTTGGAGCAAAGGAATACAAAGGAGCGAGTTTTAGAGAACTTTGTGTTACGGTGTACTTGTGTTTCTTGCTTTGAATCTTAGATCTCTTGATAAACTTTGTGTTATTTTAGATCTAGATCTAGAGCTGCCTTTGTTTTATAATTTCTGTCTTCATATCTATTAAGTTTCTTCTATGTGCATGTAATTAGCTCTGCTATCTACTAATTGGGATGCACATCTTCCCCATTTTTTCTCTGTATTTCCTTTAATTCTTTCTTCTATAACTTTCCTTTCTTAAACACTGCTTACTTGCTGCAAAACTTCTTAGTTATGGTTCATGAACTAAGTGGAACTAAGCCCCGATAGATAATAACACATTTTATTGACAAATCGACACGGGAGTCTCACTTGTTAAATGAGGGAGATTTATCTCATGACTGCCTAGGTTTGATGCTATGCAGAAAATCTAGCCAACAAAAGTAGGTCGCCCAACACATTTAGGGCATCAAATCAGCTCCAAAAATAATGAGATTAATTCCTCCTAATTTCTGCAACCAAAACCAATGTTAAACTTATCCAAAGCTGCAGTCTGAAATAAATATTAATTAATAACAACAGACTGGAAATAGCAAATGGTAACAACACTTCAAATGATCATATCTAGCAAAATACTCAACCTTTTATCATGAAACGAAACCCAACAAATACTTTATGAAATTATCTTTCTTTCAAGCACAAGATCGACTAAAAATGAGGGGGTTTGACCCCACAAACAACCCTCCTAATTTCTGCAGGAAGTGGCTGCCCTAGGGAAATAAAAACCAACAAATATAAAATAATTTCCTCCAAATTCAGACCACAATAATGCACTTTGAAAAATTCGCTATGAGAGCAATAATGAGATCTTCAATGAATGAGAGAACAATAGAGTCTTCAATGTCTTCAACAATGAATCCAAATGAAGCTTACAATGAGAGAGAGAGCACAATGAAGAGCTAGGGCATACATCCCTTGGGCATACATGTCATTTCTCCAAGCATGGAGAGACATAAATGATCAAATCAACATACCCAAAAGATGGCCATGCAACCTCCTTTTATAAGATAAGGGGTGCAACATTCAAATGACCAACCTTTTCCCTTTTGGAGGGAAAACTAATAAAACTTGATAAAAATTTTAAAAGACTAACTTTATGTGCACTTTATTATTTTCCAATTCAATAATAAAAATAACCAACCTATGTGCACATTTTAAGACTAAATAAGACTCCCACTTGTAGCGCTAGGCATGCCAAGGGGTTACAATGCAAATGAAAGAGATGAACAAATATATTAGTAATGCCTGACGGAAAAGGGGACATTACAATAAGTAGCGGATCAGCTACAAGAGGGAGGAAGCATGATGAAGATCAAAGAGGCAACTTCCTTTTATAGTCACCCTTCCATGGTGACAAAATGGGAAGAACTATCATAAGAAGCTGTTCGGGGTGAAGGATCATCCTTTGAGAGCCTATTGGCTAGATTTTCGGATTGTTGAAAACCTAGGCGGTCATGAGATAAATCTCCCTCATTTATCGGTGAGGCTCCCATGTCGATTTGTCAATAAAATATGCTAGAATCTATACGGGGTTTTACTTTAAGTATTTAGCTCATGAACCATAGTGTATAGTTTTGCCCAAGTAAGCGATTGTTTAAGAAAGGAAATATTTATAGAAGAAGGAAATAATAATACACGGGAAAAATAAGGAAGATGTGCAACCCAATCAGTAGATAACAGAGTTGATTGCATGCACATAGAAGAAACCAATAGATATCAACACACAAAATTATAAGCAAAGGCAACTTCAGATCTAGATCTAAAATAACACAAAGTTTATAAGTAGATCTAAGACAAAAGCTAGAAACAAAATGCACCGTGACACAAAGTTCTTCGGAAATATACTCCTTTGTATTCCTTTGCTTCAAATAGCTATCAGGGGTTTTAGCACAAAGTCTGAAACATAAGAATGTTGCTTACAAATTCTGTTCCTTTAACCCATAGGTTCTTTCTCTACTTATAGAATGTAGAGGGGCAATTACAAGTCGGAAGCTTTTAGTGAACTGGCACATGTGGAAGTCAGAAAGGAAACAATTGGCAATCTCCCTCCTGGAATTCCTCTTTGCATGACATGCATGATTTGCAACTGAAAATAGAACCTTCTATTTTGCACGTCTGCCACCTATCTCCAAGTAGTTGACTTCTTCAAGTAATGACTCGTAAACCAATCATTTAAGTTGTATAATTTAATTGATCGGTCAATTACTTTGTTGGAGGAAATAAGAGAAAGAAGAAGAAAGAGGAAAAGCTGTTGTCTTGTCCTTTTTCATATTCTCGCATGCAATGGATTCTTTTGCCTTTGATTCTCACCAAACTAGATGTGGAAGCGGTGGATTTGGAAGCCAATGATGCGTGATTTGCTTGCGGTATTGCCTTTGATTGGTCTTCCTTCTTATCCTTGAAGCTTGCGCAGTTCTTCTCCAAGTACATGCATCAAATCTGCAATATTTGCCGTAAATAACTCATCATTCTTATTTTTAATTGCATATGAGCAATTAAAAATTTGGAAAGCACTCCGGTGAATGCAAATTCAATGAAGGCTTCAACTGGAAGATTGGGAGCACATGCACAAAGTCCTGGAAGGAATTTTCCACACACTAACTTCTACACGGGCTGCGTCAGAAACAAGAGGATGAATTTTTGCCAGAAGCTTTTGCAATTATGAGATCTAGATCGGATTTGGATCTGGGCCTGGATCTGTGTCTCCGATGTCAACAAACTTAGAAGTGATGCATGACTCTGCTTGTGCTTTCTTTTTCATCCCGCTTTGCCATGGCTGAATCTGTCTTTGTCTGAGCAATTCTTTTTCTCTTTATTCGGCCGGAATTCTTCACAACCGGTGCAGATCTGGATATTTCTTCAGATTCGGAGGATATGTTCAATGTATTGGACATTGATTTAAGCTATTTTTTTCTTATAAAAGCACCTGTAATGAATTCCTGCAAATAATTCAGACAAAGATAGCAACCGGAACATGAACACTTGATTTTAAGTATAAAAATCTGCATATATCAAGCCTGTTGCCCCAAAATTTGATGTTTTGTTTGCATGCAAAGCAAGCATGAACTTTACCAACTCCACCTGAGCACCTGTACCACTATGCAGACAATTAATCAGACACAATTCAAGCTCCTTCAATCCTAGGCGCCAAACTTTGAAGCTTCCCAGCAGTGGAAAATAAACTTCAATGCAAAAATCCTCCTTCCTTGGGCGCCAAAACTGTCGGGCTGCACTTCCTTGCTATTGAATTAATTAATTCATCCTTATGGCAGCCCATGCTTATATAATTCTTATCATTCTATAATTAATTATTGCCCCTCCTATTCTTGGCAATTAATTAATTAATAAGCTTTTCTCTTCAAATGGGGCGCCTATTTTGTGCATGCTCATGGCTGCCATTAAATAAATTAAATTTATTTAATTTTAGCTCTCTACTTCCAGTTAACTTAAGCCTCACAGTATGCTTTGACCTCACCCATTGAAAATAGGAATTAATTAAATCAATTAATACTTTAAAAAGTATTATTCCTCTCCCAAATGGGGCGCACTTTTTGTCATGAAGGGGCTGCATTAAATAAATAATATTTATTTAATTTTAGAATTTCTAATTCCAATTTCCTTTATCCACTTTTCCCTTGTTGACTTTTCCTCATGCTTGGGCACCAAAATTGGGTGAATAAATATTATTAAATGCATTATTATTCACCCAAGGTGGGTCGCACTTTTTGGCAAGGGTGAATTCTATTTTTAAAAGCCAATTAACAATGGGATTATTCACCCTGCACCGCAGCTCCAAAAATCCCATGATCCACTTAAGTGTTTGACTTTCATAATGGGATTATTTACCCTACAAGGTAGGTAATAAAATCCCATTAATACCTTAAGTGATTTTTCTTTTATTTCACAATGGGAATTTTTACCCTGCAAGGCAGGTAAGAAATTCCCTCGCTGCCTGTTGCCTCTAATTTTCCCATTGTGACTTAAGTGGCATTGCTTCCATGGGAAAAAGTACCCTGCTAGGCAAGTACAAAATTTCCACCTGCCTGCTGCTTCCAAAAATCCCATGATCCACTTCAAACCCTCTTTTTCCAAAAATGCGACCTGCCCAGAAGAAGCTTTTTTTGTGCACGACTTCATCTTTTCCGAGAGAACTAGACCTTCGGTGGCGAATTCCTTCTGGCATAACGTGCATAGGTGACCTCCAGATACTCTAGGCAAAGAATCAGACCAAACCAACAAAGGAATTGATCCAGAGAAATTTCACAGAAAACGAAACGGGAAAACACCAAAAACACAAAACGCGTTGCTGAATTCACAAATAAAGCTCAGGATTCATTCCTGGTTAAAACCTTACTGGTATATGGGAATATTGACATGTACGATCACAATGAGGTTAAACCAGAGCACAATTTGCCCGAAATGAGGCTCAAAATAATTAAATACAAATTTCCCTTGCAGCAAATCCTATGCGATGAATATAACAATTTCAGCATCCGGGTATTTGTCGAAATTGACTTATAGGGCTCTTTGGGAATATCTAAACACAATACAGAAACTTTTTGGCAATAAAAACACAAAACGACCCATTATTTTAAAAGTACAATTTTTTTTTACATAGGGTAGTCCCAGATTTCAGGGTGAAATCTGGGACACCAGAGCCCTAGAACCACCCACCGCCATAGCCAAAGGTGAATCCTTGACTGATTTTCCTTTCCGCCCCTGATGAGTACAAGTGGATAGAGAAAATGCTAGGTGAAGACCAAGGAAAATGGAAGGTAAATAACTTTTTTGTTGTTAATAATATTCCCTTGAATTCTAATGGTTGCATGTGGAAAAATGCTAAGGGAACTTGGGAGCATGAGCAGAAGGATGAAGGGAAGCTTGAGGAACAAAAGGATGAAGTGAATAGCTCAAGCCATTCTCAAATGACAATAGAAGATGGAGTCGTTGAGAAAGAAGGTTCGGTGGTCAAGAGATCTAAGGCCATGACACTTACACCCATTGTAATTCCAAAGGGTCAACATTATGAGGTAATCAATGATCATTGTTTAATTAATATTGATGATATTTTAGCATGTGATGAATTTAGGACTGAAAGGAAGGGTGAGGAGCAAGTAGGGGAAGCAAAAGGAATGGTTGGAACCCATTTCTTAAATGGACATGATAACAGTCAGCTTGCTGGTCTGTTATGACAACAGTCAAAAGGAGATCAGTTGATGGGATACTCAGCCTTAACAAGAAGCCCGAGGTTACCCAAGACAAGTACTGACAAATGTGGAAGGGAAAGATCTCATCCGGTGATGAAACCATGCCAAGGAAGAGTGCTGATTTGAACTCAGAAATTCTGAGTCATAAGAGTGTCATAGGCAGCCCACGGTCTGAAGAGTGCCAATATATCATTTCAAATTTGTTACCATGGACAACTGGTTAGGAAGAGTACTCATGTCTCATGTGTGTTGCATCCTCCTATGTCACTGCTGATTGGATATCATCATGCACATCATACTTCACGGGGTGATGAGGTAAGAAGTACTTTTTGTAATAAAAAGCATATAGATACTTGGGATCAATTCCAAAGGTGTTTCCGCACATGGCATATAGGTGATATGTTGAAATTTACATGGGGAAGAATACCTGATTTCAAAATCAGTATGGAGGGCAATGATGGTGATTCTAATTTTCAGTTTCATATGTGGTTAACCCATGGTCCCATAATAATGGAAGAGCTAGAAAGAATGGAATGGATGGGCAGCATTCTTACTATAAAATGTGGCACACATCACCCATCTCGGTGTTCATGACCAAAGGGTCGCCATGCTTTTAGAGAATGACAATACGCATCAGTTTATTGAAGAAGAATTGACAAGAAGGATGGGGCCAAACAAGGCTGGTTTCAAGAGGTTACAGTCTCCCATTCTTATGTAATGTCCCTTAATTTAAATATTAATGACAAAATTGGAACTGCTGAAAACCCTTTTGTTTAAAATGATAATAACTAAAAATACACTTCAAACCCATGTAGAAAAATGCTAAATCACTGGAAAACACTTGCAAATAATTCAATAATTTAACTCAGCACTCATATGCAATTGTAAATCTCATATCTGAATTTATTTGAAACCCTTTTAGCTGAAAATGATGAGATTCACATTTTTGTGTAAATAACTGAAAATTACAATTTTTACTTGCTGAAAACGATAAACAACAAGACAGCTAAAGACATAATTTTTATTGAGATTTTCAGCATTTAGAATGACCATTAAAAGGCTTCCTAAACCTGCCAAGGGTGACATCAGTCCTAGGAAAGGCCTGAAATGATCCCAAAAGTGGGGCGCCTCAGCTGGAATGATGGGAGATGACGTCCTAGATGATCCTCGATGTAGATCTGACTTCCCTTGACTGATTACTGATGAATTTCTGAATTTTCTGACTACTTGAATGACGCCCTAGCTGCAAATTCCGCACAGCTGAAATACTCGCTGAAAATCAATTGACAATTTGTTGAAGCCCAATAGAAACCCCTGGATGGAGAATCCTCAAGGGATTGAAGGGTTTTTGTCCTTCAATTTGAAAACAAGGAGGGTTTTTGTCCTCACTTGCAGCCACACTAGAGGGTTTTTGTCCTCAAGTGGAAAAGGTTGAGCAATAACCCAAAACCTCATGTAAATTTTGATATGAGATAGATGATCCCAAAAAGAGCCAAACGACCTCCTCTTATAGGCAAATGATGGCACAAGTCTCTAAGTAAAGTCCCAAATGGGATGACCTTCCCTTTGGCAATTTACTTTCTTTAAAAATAAAGTAATTTGTACTTTATTTTAATAAAGTGGTGACTTTATTATTTATTTTTGCTTTTTCTTCAAAAGTCACTTTTAAATTAATAATTAAAACATAAGTGCTTATAAAATAAATTATTTTTGCACTTAAATTATTAATTTATTTCCCTTTTTCCCCACCCCATTAGCCCATGGGAAATAGAGAATTAGGCTAAGGGTCTTTTCCTGAATTAATTTCAAAAGGGGACATTACAATCCGCCCTTCCCGAAATTGCTTGCCCTCAAGCAATGGAAAACTCAACTGCCTTGACTCCCCCAAACTGATCATATCTGTAATACCTGGATCCCAATTCATCTTTGGAAATTTGCAATTCCCCATTCAAACATTCCATAAGGCCAAAGGTTGCCATGATTCAAAAGTGGTTGCTATGACAATCTGCTTCATCTGCACCTTTTCCCCAACTTCTTCCACCCCAAATGCTCCCCTAAAGTGTGCCAACTTACAGTTATACATGAATGATAAAAACTGTTCCAACACTCTGAAATGTCACCACAATAGCAAAATTGATCTCCTTTTTCTCCAACCAAGCGTGTGAACCATGTAGGAGCTGAAAATGCTATTGGGAGTAAGTGCATCACTGAAATAGAAGTAACATAGGAGCTGATAATGCTTACGACAACAACATTAAAATTGGGATTTTTTTGCATGGTTGTCCCAATTGTGTTCCTCTCGCTTGTGGGTCGGAGGATATCATCATCAGTTGTTCTCCTCTTATGCATGCCAATCATTAGGCTCACTTCTTCCCTTTGCTTCTCATACATATTAGCATGCTAGACTGAACCACAATTATTTCTCTTCTTTTCTATTCACTCTATCACCATTTTAACTATGTTGTCCATGATGACCACAAATTTTTGTGATATACCATGAAGTATCAAACTTGACATGAGATCATTTTTTCCAACATGTTGCCCATGATGACAACACGTCTGAAATGAAATAGTAAGAGGCAAAAACTACACAACACTTTCATACCTTTGGTTGTCCACAACTTGTTCACCTTCCTTTTCGGATGAAGAATGATTTACATATCATTAACAACTCCAACCGGTGACTCATAATTTTTGAGCTAGAATTATCATTCTCCTTCCTCTTAGACCCTTCACATTCAACAAGTGAAGCCCTTTCCGCATTGACTTCATTCATATTTTGTTGATGATGCATGGAGCATTTTCATGATTCTTGCCAAAGTCATGAACACCATCAACTTGCTTCTTATTAATTGCTGTTATGAAATCTTCAGCATTCTGAACATCAACATTTTCATCCGGCCATTGGGCTTTAACCACAAAATTCTCTCCACAATCTTGCAAATATGACTTTCCTTCTTTCTTTGGCTCATGCTCCATGATTTCTCCCTCTTCCCTCATTGTCAAGGGAGAATTCTTTGCCCTAATTTCCCATAGGTGTTTTTTTTTTGAGCGGCTATCAACTTAGCTTCCCTGGCTCTTCTTAGCCATTCATCACACCTTTGTTGGGTCTTCATTACATCCTTTGCACTTGAAAATCTGAATTCTTTTTTCTCTTTAACCCCAACATTTTGTTCATTCGAATCCATACCTTTTCCTTTGGAGGACTCTTCCTCTTCAACTTGCATGGTGGATTCCTCTATGGGCTGCTCCTTCTCACCTTCTTGCAGCTCTGATTGTTCTTCTTTCTCATGCTTCACCATCAAAATTTCTTCCTTCTTTTTTCGCAGATTCCGCTGCATCTAATACTTTTTCTAGTTCCTCATTGAGAAACACTTCTTCATGTCCTTCAATTGGCAAATATGGCTTCAACTTTTATGAGCACTCTTCATCCATGGCTAAGGTTTGAGATGATGATCATTCTATTCAGAGAGAGCTTAGTTGCATGCGTGACAATAGGGTTTGACTAGGATAGACAAATGCGGGAAGGTGAGCAACCGAGAAAGTTACGGAAGTTGTCTTAGAGCAGGTCCAAGACCGTACAAAAGGTTCAGACAAGTATGGTACGGTCTTGACCGTGTTGTTTTTAATGTGTAATATTCTTTTTAAGGGATGAAACCACAACCAAGGAAATTAGCTCAAACCCCAAGATAACCAATCTGATTTTTAAAACCAGCAGACTGAAATTAGAAACCAGCGATCAGATTTCTCCAAACAGCAGTATAAAAATGTATGTAAAACACGGAAAACACTCCAAATAACTTTGCCAAAATTTAGATATGTATTTTAGGCATCCAATAGACCAATAATCAATGAAAATTTTGAGTCAACACAACTGGAAATTAATTAATAACCAGTGAAGAACAGCCACAACAAAATTATGAAATATGGGTTTAGAAACCCCCAAAATTCACCAAAGTGTAGATTCGGCTTTATAATTATAGGAAAGTCTGAATATGAAGTGAAATATCAGATTTATGCCCTCTAAGGCATCAAAACCCACTCCAAGGTAGGTCGCTCCACCTAGAGGAAGCTCCACAATGCAAATAAAAATTTGAATATGAATTATTATCCTCAAATCTGCAATATACTTCAAGCTCATGCAATTTAGGAGGGTTTTCGTCCCCCTATAAACCACTAGAAGGGTTTTCGTCCTTCTAGGAGAAGCCACACACTTGGGTTTTCGTCCAAGAGTGGAGAACAAGGAGCCACTAGCTCACAATGCCCAAATAGAAAAATGCGCCAACTTAGATGATGCAAAAATGAGGTCTTCACTTCCCTTTATACCCCTCCTTTGGCGCCAAGGCTAAGAAAGACATGGCCGACCCATAGGAGATGTTATATTTCTTCATTGAGCTTCTTTAATTGCCTTAACCCAGCCGACCTACTTCAAGAGGAAATACACTAAAAAGAAAACATTAAAAATTAGAAAAACAAATGCAAATAAAAGCTCAATGTCCTTTTCCAACTCCCCTACTTCTTTGCCATGGAAAAGGAATGGCAAGAAGTCCAACTGATCCTCAAGTGAGAAGAAGGGACATTACATAATGTCCCTTATTGGGACTTCAACTGAAAAAGGAGGAAATCACACAAACTCCAAAATTATTAATTTTAGATTTTAGACCTGCAAACTGATTTTTATGACAGCTGGAAATCAGCAGTCTCATTTTATAAGTCCAAAAATGCATGAAAATCACTTGAAACTCATCAAATAACCCAACCAAAAATATATAAGATAAGTATTTTGTGAAGTATTTAAGCCACTTTCCAGTATGAAACTTGATTGAAACCATAGCTGGAAAATTAATTAAAAGAAGTAGAAGTACAACTCAATGAAATTATGAAATGAAGGGTTTCCAAACCCTAGTTCTACAAAATATGATTGTTTCGGCCTTTTAAATTATGAGGAGTCCAAATATGAAAGAAAATTTGAATTTTGTGCCCTAGAAGGCACCCAACAACCACTCTACCCAAGTCACTCCCTCTAGGGAGAGCTCCAAATTGCATGAAAACCCTTGTAGGTGTCTTCCTTGATCTTCTAATGTCCAAATATGCAAGAGGTCTTCAAAGTTGTCTTCATTTCACCCAAAATTGGAGGGTCAGCCATAAGGAAGGTTTTCATCTTCCTTGGAAAAAGCCACACTAATGGATTGTCGCCCAATAGTGGAATGACAATGAGCAATCAGCCCAAAGATCAAATGTAGAGAAAATGCGCCAAGAGATGATGAAAATGAAGTCATAAGCCTCTTTTATATCCCTCATTTGGCGCCAAAAGCCAAAATAGAAGGACCAACCTCATAAAGCTTCTTTGGGGCTTTTAAATTTCCTTCAACCCGATCGACCTGCCTAAATAAGGAAAACATTAAAAATTAGTAAAAGAAAACTAAAATGGAAATGCAATTCCTTCCCTAGCTCATTCGACTTACATTGCCATGGAAAGGGAATGGCAAGAATTCCATAGTTAGGCTCTTAAGTTGAAGGAGTGGACATTACAATTGTACATCCCGACCTCAACATAGTTGCAGTTCCGGTCCAATTTGCGAATGTTCCTCGGAGTTCGAGTTCTCCTGGTTTCTGTGTTGTATAGTCTTAGATCTTTCTAGAAATCAGTTGTAGCAAGTTAATTGCCTCTATACCTCTGTTTTGTACTTTCAATAGCATGATGGGTTAATTGGTGTATGCAAATTCGTCTTATCAAATGTGAGTTGCAAATTTGATTTAGTGTTTATATTTTATTATCCTTGTTAGATCAGTAATCAACTCTAATATATCCTACAACTAATTAAATTGACTTAAAATTTAATTTAGGGTTAAACAACTAATATGAGTGGATATAGAATATTGCACTAACAACTTAATATTAGTGAATATAGAATATTGCACCAACAACTCATTTGACTTATATGTTTGACTAACATAACTAAGGGAATGTGTGCCACATGTTAGCATCTCCATCAACCCGTACATATCACTATCCATTGGCCTAGGTCGATAATTTTCGACCCATTTATTATTCAACAAGAAGCATTTCTTTAACTCTTCTCTACGCTACTATTTCTGGCCTCTATGTTCTTTAAAGAAATGCATCTCATATCACTCCAAAGAACAAATGATCTACATTAGCTGAGCATTTAATTACAAGGAAAAACTCTCCCTCCATAGTAGAGGCAAGAAAAAGAACGGTCGTGCACCTAAATGGGTATAGAATTTACATCGTTTGAAAGCACTCAATCTTATGTTTACACAATCAAAATCGCAACTTCCTCATGTTAAGTGGAGAGGTTTCTTCTGGAGAGTAACTCTGCAATTTGTCCTCTTAAAGAAATTGATTGCTACCAACTGAATCATATGCGAAACACTCTTGTAAATATCTTTGGTCATCTAACTTCTGGCCTCTTTTGTTATGTTATCTTGTAGGTCTCATTAGATCTCTCACAGTGATCAATAATGGCTCAGATGATTCCTCCACTTTAGGCACATTCAGTGACATTCAATGAGATTTGCCTCCAGTCTTCATTGGCACTTGCTCTTGGGGCTTTTGTTCGCCCCTCATTTCTATTTGTATTGGTTTCTTTGCCACTTGTGTTCGTGGCACGCTGCTCTATTTTATCTTTGTACTCTGCTTCGTTGGTTCATTTCTAGGATTCTCTCTTCTGAGAAGTTTCAATTGCTAAAGGTTCTATCCTTCAGTCCCATTGACCTGTTTCTTTTGGTCATTTGTGAACATTAATATAATTTCTTTATTTCTTTTTTTCTGATCAGTATCTTTGGGTTAATTGTTTTCGCATTCCTACAGTTGTATATAGAAGTTTGTTACGAAGAGTTTCTTGGATTGTTCATGTTAGCCGTGTTCCTATGATCTCGTTTGCACCATATAATGGTGGGGTGTGCTTTAAATGCTTGCACTTTCTTTTTCATGTAAGTTGAAGTTGCTTTGACACCATATTTTATCCATGCTGAAGTTGATTTTGTAATTTTTAGAGGCAAATGTCATCCTCGGTCCCAATTAGTTGAGTGTTGAGCACTATCTATAAAGAACCTCGCAAAATACCACAGGTGTAAGTGGAAATGTACAATAGACAAAGAAAACTGTGTCGGTGGAAATGTATAACAGGCAAGGAAATTGCAGAAAGTTTGATCAATCAAGAAACACAAGAAAGTATATGGATAAACATAGACATCAAATAATTGTATATGCAAGAGAATTTTTATTTTTTTCTAATTTGAAGGCTTTTACATGGTGAGATAAGTGTATTAGTCATTGTCAGTATGTCTCTCAATATGGCTTGTTCATTTATTATTTGGCGGTTATTTTTACTGGTTAGATTGTTGATGACCGTAATTCTCTGCATTTGGAAAATATTTAGGAAAATGCTATTTCTAAACAATATTTGAGGTTAGTAGATGTGGCGTCCTTGAGGTGAACACAAGATATCTGCAGCCTTGGACTCATGTACAACCTAATAAAAGCTGCATTACTTTGGTTTGTCCGCGGTGGAAATACAAAGTGCAGAATCTTTTGTGCCAGGTAAATACTTCATCAAGTGTATTCGCAATCAAGATGCACCATGCACTTACTATATGGCTAAGGGTTTTCGGCATTCCTTCGGTGAGCTCACATTAGAAATGTGAAGTTTAAGGCTTTTGCTGTTATGTGAGTTCCACAATTTTTGGTGCAACTGCAAACCTTCATAGATTCCCAGGAATCGCAGCTTGGGCCAGACTCCAGAGTACTTGCAAGATGCCTGAAATGACTTGCAGAACTGATAATATTGCAATCTGTTGGGATTAACAGAGTTGTTTTCTCTGTGCAATACATAGATTCTTAACATCATATAATTTCTAGAAGTTTGCACATTTTGTAAGAACTTGACTGAGAAAAAATAATTATTGCTCATATAGCTGCATAATTGCTTGAAATCTCTATTGTGTAGCTGTTATTATTCTTATGAACTAGATATGTACATTGAAAAATTGACCAAGATACATAAACGATACACATGTTGGTGCCTGAATTTTTGATATCTCTAGTCTGCAGGCCATGACTATTAGCACCATATGAACTCTATTATTCTTCTAACGGTACTTGTAATTTGAAATATTGACCAAGGTAATATAAGCGGGGACGTAATTGTTTGAAATCTCTTGCATGTGTGAACTTGATCCTTGTGCATGTTTATGTTCAAATTGCGTACGATGCATGATATGAATTGTTAATTGATATTGTAAAAAAACAGAGAGACTCGTGTTTCTACATATCTTTACTGCATATAGTGTTTACATAAATTTATTTTGTTTGGTTGATTATAAACAATCCTTAATATTTTGAATCTAACTTATGAGGGTGATATTGAACTTTAATAGATGGAAATGACCTCTTAGCTAGATTAGAATTTGGAAGAACTTTTATTGTGGATAAACATTGATGGTTTTCTTTGGTTACTTTTGTCCATTGATTAATGTTGACAATTGTTACTAGGTGGGGTCGTGCTTTTCTTACAAGAGAATTCTTCCACATGATAGGCTCTAAATTGGGAGATCTTGTTTTGCTTGTTGTTGCTGAGGATGGAGAGGACCTTGTAGCCGGGGCATTAAATCTTATAGGAGGAGATACTTTATTTGGTCGTCTTTGGGGTTGCCATCCGAAGCTTATTTTCCAAATTTACATTTTGAAGCTTGTTACTATCAGGTACCAAATAAAGCTTATCACTATTCCGAGCTACTAGTATGTTAGAGAATTTTCTACTAACCAACATAGCATAGAATAATAATTTAAGCAAGGAACTATTATTTCCTAGTGAAAATTAAAGGCCAAGATGACTTGCCATTCCATTATGATCTCTCTTTTTATTTTATAGTTAGAGTCTTAAACTTGTGTATGTAAGGCTAGTGGATATTGCCTACTTTGTGCTTGTGATGTCCCCTTTTAGGACGATTGGGAATTTGCAACAAATAATTAAAAATCAACTCAAGAAGGATTAGATCCTTTTGAATCAACCTAAAATAGCCCAATGTCAACCAATTACAACCCAAATGGGGTTGGAAGTGGTCAAGGTGGTGAGCTAGATTGGTGGAGACAATCAGATTTTTATTCTTCTTAATTCTGATTTTTATAACAGCAGTGAATTAATTTAAAATAGTTGCAAACCACTGAAAACTTAAAAAATGCATAACTCTCTTGATACTCAGTCTTTTTGCATGAAACAAAATGCACAATAAACTTGAGATTTTTCCCTTTCCAATGGGCTAAAGATCTGATTTTACAACCCAAATGGGGTTGAAAGTGGTCAAGGTGGTGAGCTAGATTGGTGGAGACAATCAGATTTTTATTCTTTTTAATTCTGATTTTTATAACAGCAGTGAATTAGTTTAAATTAGTTGTAAACCACTGAAAACTTAAAAATGCATAACTTTCTTGATACTTAGTCTTTTTGCATGAAACAAAATGCACAATAAACTTGATATTTTCCCCTTTCCAATGGGCTAAAGATCTGATTTTTCTGAGCACTAAAACCCCTTCAAACTAGCACTTAAAATTCTAAATCTGGGTGCTAGGGTTAGAAGAAATTAATAAATTAATAACCAGCACTTCTCTTAACTGTTTTCACCCTCCAAAAGCTTGTTTTGATGCACAAAAATACCAAGAACAGATCTGAACTGAAATCACAATTCTTAAGCATCAAAATGTGTCACAAAACCCTCTTTCCCAAATCACTATGGTTGGGAATAACCAGCAGTGGCCAGCGAAGAGAAAAGGAGCATAACCAATGACTATTACCCTCTAAACTTGGTGCAAAAGACTGAAATAAATCAAGCAACCATGGCAAATCTGAAATTCACTTGTTTAACCATCAAAACATGCAAACAAATTCAAATTTCCTTCAACAATCAATTCGCTAGGGTTAGGAATACTTTCCCAAGCAATTCGCCACACAATAGATGCAACACACACACTAATGGATCCTTATCAAATCAGATTTACTTCAATTCCAAATCGAATGAGAGAGAGAAAGAGAGCACAATGAAGAGCTAGGGCATACATCCCATTTCTCCAAGCATGGAGAGACATAAATGATCAAATCAACATCCCAAATGATGGCCATGCAACCTCCTTTTATAAGATAAGGGGTGCAACATTCAAATGGCCGACCTTTTCCCTTTTGGAGGGAAAACTAATAAAACTTCATTAAAGTATTAAAAGACTAACTTTATGTGCACTTTATTATTTTCTAATTAAATAATAAAAAGTAACTAGCCTATGTGCACTTTTTAAACTAACTAAAGACTCCCCCTTGTAGTGCAAGGCATGCCAAGGGGCTACAATGCAAACAACAGACACCTTAGAACAATCCTCAAGCTCTATCCTTGAACCCATGGGGAGAGAAAATGGGTTGAGGGTCTTCAGTTCTTCACTTTTAAAAATGTCCCGAAAAGGGGACATTATAATGCTTAAAAATGATCATTTATGATTGTACAATTGTGTACTGAGGTAGTGGAGATTATCTAGCTTTTTCTAAGTAATACTTATGTTAATTACTTTAAACTATAATATAAGACTAAGACAACAACAAAACAGAAAAGTGTCACACAAGAATAAAAACTTTGCAACATAATATGTATAACAAACTCAATGGTCATCACCTGTATGTTTTCAAATGTAACACTTGATTTTGGGCCACTTGCATTCATGACATATCATGAGCTTACTTATAGAGAGGAGACAACTTAAGGGTTGACCACTCATCGTAAATGATGCACACTCTTCATTAGAATGAATAAATGAAATACAATGGTAAGAAGAAAGGATGCAATATTACTTGTACACGATTACGTAAAACGAAATGGATGGCATGTGTGCATACAAAGTTAGGAGGTTGTTAAGCATATCTAATTTCAGTTATCCAAAAAGATAAGAGCAACATGTAGTTGGAACATGTCTCATAGCTTTATTGAGCTGGAAGGATAAGTTTATCTTGTTATTAGAAAATTGCTAAAGCAAGTCTAGATTTAGTGTCTTTGGACGATCATTAGATGATAATTCACTTAGTGCTTACCAGTTCCTTTTATTGATAAGAAAATGTTCCTAATTTTTTCTTAAGATAGGGATTTTTTTTTGCAAAGTGGATTGAGGTAGCCACCATTTTTATATTAAGTGTTTATTTTCATCCAACCTTATACATTGTAGCTTCTCTAAGTCTAGTAGTTTTAGTTAAGATGTTGAGCAATGTGTCCTCAATCAAGGGAGGCTGAAAATTTGGACTGGTCTCTGCAAGATGAGTAGCTTCAACTTCCTTTTCAATGGCTCATACAAGGTAAGTTGATTGGCATTGAAAACTTCATGATTGTCAACATCAGCCAATGGTGAGATAAATCAAAGCAAAATATGTTGGAGCCAATGGCTAGAGTGATGGTGCATGGTCCATAGAAATAGGTTTGATCTTGTTATGTTGTGTCAAAATATAAAAATTCTTGACCAAATGGATCCACCCTTGAACACCCTAATGGAATCGACGAGTTAACTGGTTTTGATCATGGAAATCTGTATACTTGGCATATGCGTGAAATAGATCTCAAAAAAGAATCATGGTTATGTTGGAAGGTAAATCCACACTCTAGGGAAAAAAAACCCTGGGGTCTTAGTAGCTCAATGGTAGAGTGCCCCCAACTTGTCAATGGGAGGTCCTAGGTTTGAATCCTATTTGGCCCATGCTTTAAAAATGGCATCAAAACCAAGCTAGGTGAGCTCAAGTTGGTGGGATGCCATAAGGTCGATCCACACTCTTGGAAAAAGAACATGCGAGGGGCTGGTAGCTTGGTGGTAGAGTGCATCATTATACCAATGGAGGTTTGAGGGTCGAGCCCTAGCTGGTCCATGCTTTTCAAAATGAAAGAAAGAAAAATGAAGATAGGAGACAAACATAGAAAATGGAGAGAAAAAGGTTTGATGTGCTGAATGGATGAATACATAAAGTGAACAAAATTACCAACTGAAGCCAACTAAGCTTCAATTACAAGGTTCTTTGAATGTACCCTCTCTTATTACTGACTTTCATAAAGCAAAATTCTATATTGTAACATTATGCATTTATTTCTTATCTCAATGTACTTTTATAGTATAGTACATACGACTTCATTAGTGATCATCATATTAACTATTCTAAAAGCTTAATGGTTATATATGAAAACTTGAAAAGCTTATCCCTCAATTTAATAAACCTTTCAATACAAAGGGTTTGTTGTAAACGTATCTACCTTTTTCTATTGTTTTGAAAAATCTATCGGCTCAATAACACCTTTCTTGACCGGAAAGTGAATAAAATGCAAATGAACCTCTCGACCAATTTGAGAAATTCAAAAAATATACATATATGCTGCTCCTAATTTTATTGTAAATCAACAAGGATCATCCTTAGCCAAAACAACTGTAATGTCCCCTTTTCTTGACTAAAATAATTAATAATATTATTTAAATTGGGTCTGCTTATTTCTAATCTTTGGGCAACTTAATAATAATATTATTATTAAAATTACTGACTTTCATAAAGAAAAATTTTATATTGTAACATTATTCATTTATTTCTTATCTCAATGTACTTCTATAGTATAGTACATATGACTTCATTAGTGATCATCATATTAAATATTATAAAACACTTAATGGTTATATATGAAAACTTGAAAAGCTTATCCCTCAATTTAATAAACCTTTCAATACAAAGGGTTTTTGTAAACGTATCTACCTTTTTCTATTGTTTTGAACAATCTATCGGCTCAATAACACCTTTCTTGATCGGGAAGTGAATAAAATGCAAATGAACCTCTCTCGACCAATTTGAGAAATTAAAAAAATATACATATATGCTGCTCCTAATTTTATTGTAAATCAACGAGGATCATCCTTAGCCAAAACAATTGTAATGTCCCCTTTTCTAGATTAAAATAATTAATAATATTATTTAAGTTGGGTCTACTCATTTCTAATCTTTGGGCAACTTAATAATAATATTATTATTAAAATAAAAATATTTTTAAATACTTAAAGTAAAATTAATGATTTAACTAAGTCACCAAATGTAACTTTATGTTATATTATAAGGCAACTTATGTTTTATTATTAAAATAAAAGTGACTTTTAAACAGTGTTACACGAGGATCGTCCCCCTTTTCAACACGTCCGGGACGTCCCGGACGTCCTGGGACACGGGACGTGGGGGAAACGTTTCCCCCACGTTTCCTTTTTTGGCGGGAGAGGGCGAAACGCCCTGGGGACGGCGGAAGAGGGACAGAAACGTCCCGGAGACGTTGGGGACGGCGGGGGAGAGGGGACGTCAGACGCCCCTAGAACTTCCGAGGGACGCCCGAGACGCCCCCCCGTCCCCCGCGGCTTCTACGCCTTTTTAAAAAAAAAAACAGACTTTTAATAGATTAAAACACATTTTTTTTTTTATTGTATATGTCTAATAACATAAAAGTAACATTCCTAACCTAACCCTAACCCTAAAAGTGCTATTTTATGTTATAAATTTACAATATGGGCTCATTTCATATTCACACCAAGCAAGAGCAAGAGCAAGAGTGAGAGCAAGAGCAAGAGCAAGAGCAAGAGCAAGAGTGAGAGCAAGGGCAAGAGGAAGAGCAAGAGCAAGAGCAAGAGGGAGCAAGAGGTATTTATAATTTTATTTGCTTACAATACATGTTAAAGTTTTTTTTTTTTTTAAATTTAGAATCTAGATTATATTTGCATTTGTTAGGGGCTGTTTTTTAGCATTTGCATCTACATTCACAATGTAATCATGCATATGCCATATAGTTTGTAGGATTTTTAAAAATGCATATTGCATAGGGTTTGGTTATACAAACTACAATGTAAATGGTTACGTTTTTTTTTTTTTTTAATTACATTTTTATTTCTAGTTTAAAATTTATATTATTTTTGCATTTTTTAGGGGTTGTTTTTTAGCATTTGCATCTACATTCATAATGCAATCATGCATATAGTTTGTGGGATTTAAAAAAATGCATCTTGCATAGGCCCTAGGGTTTGGTTGTAAAATTTAAAATTTAAATGGCTACGTTTTTTTTAAATTAATTCATTACATAATCAATCAATCATATAGTTATGGTTGTTTTTAATTCATTGCAGCAATCATCACCATGAGTTCTTCTACTGAGACTGAGTATGAGTATGAATCAGAGCATGAATCAAAGCAGGAGAGGGTTGAACGGGAAGTTGAGATAGGTGGCCGTGGAAGAGTTGGTGATGCCACAATGGGGGAGAGTGAAGAAGGGGCACAAAATGTAGTGGCAACGGCAACAATTGGTAGTTCAGTTGGTAGTGCTACCAATTGCCCCTCTCAAATGTTGTCCAAATTTGCCATTGGACCATTTGATAAGAAGAAGCCATTGCAACAATTTGCCCAAATAATTGATAACCCCAAGTCTGGAGGGGGGAGCAAAGTATGGAAGTGCAACATATGTGCACTGACTTGGCATGGTAGTATCACTAGGACCAATGCACACTTATTGCATCTTACAGGAAGGGGGGTTGGCACTTGTAAGGGTCTTTCACTAGAGCAGAGACCTAAGATGGTGAGAATCTTCAATGGAAATACCACGGACAATGTGCCAGAAGTTCGTAGTTCTATGGCTACTACTCCATTGAGCACTCATAGGACTGGCAAACTTACTAATACTCACGGCTGGTTCTAGTTTTGAAGTGTCGAAGTGGAAGCGAGAGGGAAGAGAAAGGCCGTGGGGGCAGCCCCAAATTCAGTTATTGACATGTTTGATTCAAAGGCAAGGGAAGAGGCAAATGATGCTATTGGGAAATTTTTCTATGCTGTTGGGATTCCATTTAATGTTGCTCGCTCTCCTTATTACAAGGAGGCTATGGCTAAGGTTGCAAAAGCAGGTACAAGTTATGTGCCTCCTGGAGACACAAAACTCAGGACAACAATCTTGGATAGAAACTATTCCAAGGTTAATGTATTGATGGAGGAGATGAAGGTGACATGGGTGTCACATGGATGCAGCATTATCATGGATGGGTGGACGGATATTAGACACCGTCCTCTCATCAATATCATTGTCTCTTGCAAAAATGGACCGTACTTCTTGAGAGCAATTGATTGTTCTGGGAAGCGAAAAGATGCTGAGTTTCAGTTTCAGATTTTGAAGGATGCCATTGAGGAGGTTGGACCTTCAAATGTTGTACAGGTTATCACAGATGCAGCTTATGTGTGCAGAGCAGCAGGCAAGCTAGTGGAGCGGGAATATAGGCATATTTATTGGACTCCATGTTGTGTGCATGCCATGAACAATGCACTGAAAGACATAGGGAAGATTCAGTGGGTTAATCAGATAGTGACTGATGCCAGAGATGTGCAGAAGTTCATATGCAATCACCACACATCATTGGCACTTTTTCAAAAAAATTCGAAGAAGGAATTTTTGAAACCAATTGACACCCGCTTTGCATCCTATTTTATTTTGTTGGAGAGGATGTCCGAGTTGCAGGAGCCCCTGCAAATTATGATTATGACACAGGATTGGACTAGGTGGCGTGAGTCCAAGACAGATCAAGGGAAAAGAGTGAAGGAAGTGGTGTTGCGGGAAACATTTTGGGTTGATATGAAATACATCATATCAATTATAGCTCCAGTTTTTAGTGTCATCAAATATGGGGATTCTAACAGCCCCAATCTTGGTGAGATCTACGAGTGCATTGATAGCATGCTTGGGCAAATGAAGGCAGCTATTCGGGTGAGGGACCCCACTTTGGAGTTCTATAATGAACATATACAGCCCATTATTCAGCGGAGATGGGAGAAGTTGAACACTCCTCTTCATATGGCTGCGTATGCACTAAATCCCAAATGGTATGTGGAGAGGCCAGGCAGAGTTGTCCCATTGGATGATGATGAGGTGAAGAAGGGCCTTATGAAGGCTTTTAAAAAAATGTACACTCCACAAGAGGCTTCACAGATCAGAATGGAGTGGCTTGACTTCACTGAACTCGATGGGTACAAAACATCAGCAAAGACAGACAGGGTAGCATTAGCACAGGAGAAACCAGTGAGTTGGTGGCGACTGTATGGGCTTCCAGGATTGCTGCGACCACTTGCCATTCGCCTCCTTTCCCAGGTTTCTAGCTCCTCCGCCTAAGAGGAACCGGTCTCACGTATGGTTGGATACACTGTTAAGAGGAATAGGCTTACCTCGTGAGAGCGGAGAAGCTTGTAGGCGCACACACAGTGCTGCTGCGTCTTATAGATCGCATGAAGACACCCGAGTACAAACAGAGACTCAAAGCATTACGGTGGGGTGTAGATCCCGAGGAGCCGAGGCAGGTTCAAGAGACAACACATGCGGCGAGGATTGATTGGGCTTACCTTTGAGGACGAGGATGCTAGTACCAGCGAGGAGGAGTTCATGGATATTGCTTCAGATGGAGATTTTGATTTTTAGGCTGATACTTGTAGTTGTCCTCTTTTTTTGTAATATGACAATAGATAGACAATTGTTGGTGTATTTGGCTATGAGATTAATGATATGAATATTAGCTATTGTCACTTGATCAATCATATTTTAGAATGGTTATATGAAATTTCAAATTTCAACTTGTCTCATATTCAAGAATCAAAATTCAAATATGTATTATGAATTTTCAATTTATGACATTAACATATTGATATTAGACTTTATACTATTATAGTGTATTTGATGTTTATGAGTTCAAGTTTCACCTTATTTAAATCTCAAATGGTTTTATTTCAGCTTATTTATATAATTTAGTCATTTATATCTTTTTATTTTAAATATTTATATATTTTTAATCAGCCGTCCCCCGCCGTCCCCAAAATTTAGAAATTTTTTGCCGTCCGGAAACCCCCCCCCGCCGTCCCGCCGTCCCGGGTAACATTGCTTTTAAATAAAGTAAGTCGACCACCAAAATTGAAAGAAAGAGGAAAGAGAAGTTATAAAAGGAGGATGAAGGGGTTCATTTGGGGCATCTATCATCTATCTATCATCTTGATTTTATGAAGTCAAGCACTTGTGCTTCTACTTTTAGCTATTGAGGATGGAAACCCTCTTAGCATCCATCACTTGAGGACGAAAACCCTCATTGTGATCAGATTTGAGGACGAAAACCCTCAATATCTTCTTGGTGGCTTCACTCAAGGGTCACATTTGAGTGTAATTTTGGATCATCACAACTAGGGCATGATTTGCAGCCATTTCTAGGGCTATCTACACCCCTTTGGATTTTAGATCAATGTTTAGGGCATCATCGTAGATGGAATTGGTTGGTTTCAGTTTGTAACATCTCCTTTAGATCTCCTCTTGTCATATGGAGTGTCGTGTGAGAAAATTGTTGTAATCTTATGGGAGTATTTTTTATATTTGATGGTGTGAAAATAAATAAAAATAAATTTAGACTTTGGTTGGAAAAGTTATTTTTCATCATCTACTTGTACCAAGAGGGTTTCTAGATGCTTTGGGCCTTCTAGGTATTTTTGTATTGTGATTATTTGATAAATAAAAGAAGATTTCATATTGTTGTATTTTTTGTCTTATAGGTTTGCATAAAAATCATATTGTTTTATTTTCTGTCTTATAGGTTTGCATAAAAATCATATTGTTATATTTTGTATAAGGGTTTCAATTGAATTCCAAAATCATGCTAATCTACCCTAAAAGGGATATCACAGTGGTATCAAAGCACTTGATCTTTCTAGCCTGTGATTCATAAGGAGAAGATAAAATGGCGGACATAATTTTTGATGATGCTAGGTTTGAGAGGTTTTCCCAAGGGAAAGAGAGATTGGCTAATATGATGGCATAATTGATCCATACTATTCAACATCCAAATGGTGAAAGAAGCTCTTCAAGTGCAAACAATAAAATCTAGTCACCAAGAAGCGTGAGTGTTTTTTCATCTAGGTCATTCCGGCCTACTTTCCTTTCAAAAGAAGAAACCATTCCAGTGAGGGAAACTCAGCCCTCTATAGTGGATGCCATTACTTCTAGTTACGCTGGATATAGAGCCCTTCCAATTGAGATCTGGAAAGAACTACCACTTGCCAACTTCATGGGATTGAAGAAAGATCAAGTTGGAATTTGGCCAAGACCTAAACTATGAGCTACACAAGGAGACTTGCAACATGTCTTGAGGAAGGAAGAGAGAAAAGAGCAATTAGAGCTACCAGAGATTGACAAGGAACAACCCATAGAGGAATCCACCATGCAAGTTGAAGAGGAAGAATCCTCCAAAGAAAAAGGTATGGATTCGAATGAACAAAATGTTGGGGTTAAAGAGAAAAAGGAATTCAGATTTTCAAGTGCAAAGGATGTAATGAAGACCCAACAAAGGTGTGATGAATGGCTAAGAAGAGCTAGGGAAGCTAAGTTGATAGCCGCTCAAGCAAAACAACACCTACAAGAAATTAGGGCAAAGAATTCTCCCTTGACGGTGAGGGAAGAGGGAGAATCATGGAGCATGAGCCAAAGAAAGAAGGAAAGTCAGATTTGCAAGATTGTGGAGAGAATTTTGTGGTTAAAGCCCAATGGTCGGATGATAATGTTGATGTTCAGCTTGCTGGGATTTTCAAAACAACAATCAATAAGAAGCAAGTTGATGGTGTTCATGACTCTGGCAAGAACTATGAAGATGCTCCATGCATGTGTCAACAAAATATGGATGAAATCAAGGCGGAAAGGGCTTCACTTGTTGAATGTGAAGAGTCTAAGAGGAAGGAGAATGTTGATCCTAACTCAGAAATTCCGAGTCACAAGGATGGAGGTGTTGAAGATATCTCAATCATTCCTCATCCGGCAAAGGAAGTCGAGTAAGTTGTGGACAAACAAAGGTATGGAAGTGTTGTGGATTTGTTGCTTCCTACTATGTCATTTCAGATGTGTTGTTATCATGGGCAACATGTTGAAAAGAATGATCTTATGTCAAGTTTGATGCTTCATGGTATATCACAACAAATTTGTGGTCATCATGGACAACATAGTGAAAATGGTGATAGATTGAAGAACCCTTTGAGGGGCAATGGCACATAGATACTTTCATACAAGTTCCAAATTGCTTGTACATGAAAGTTTGGGATCCGGGTGATCTTTGGAGATTCAAGAAGGGTGAGACTTGGGTAAAATGGGATCTTTTGGTTGTGTTATCAACTTAACATAGTGGGTATGGATATGGGAGTTGTCTCAAATTTTTGGACTACTGTCCACCACATTTCCAGTTTCTCCCATATACATTTTGTTGAGATAGAAGAAGATTTTGTCACAAGAAAGATGCATATTCCACTTACAAGCGTTGATGATATTTTTGCAGCAGTTACAAGATGGTTTCCAGCCACCATAAGCCCAAGGTTGAGTAAGAAAGTAATATTATAATTCATTTCCCTTGATTTTGCCATTAGCCTACGGCAAATGGGGATAGGTTAGCGGTCTTCTTTGTGATTTTATTTTGAACAGGGGGACATGACACCCATACTACCAACACAACAATTACCAAGCAAAAGCAACAAACAAAGTGTTAATATTTGTCATTCGAGAAGATGTTCGAGATAGAAGTTATTGGGAGGAGCACCTACATGCAGCATTATAGGCCTATTGAATGCGTATAAACTCACTAACAATCATACACCCTTCCAATTGATGTATGGTCAACAAGCCATCGTCCTTGTGCAATATTTAATATTGAGTGGACAAGTGGCTATGCATAATAGATTGGAGGATGATGAGAGCCTCACGAAATGAATTACGTGATTAAATAAACTGGGTGAACTTGAGTTATTGGCACAATGGGAAGCGAAGTCACACAAAGAGGGATATATTGGCATGATAATCATCATTGAATATATTGACCTAATGGATCTAGAAAGGAATTTTACAATGCCTTACCCTGCCAAAAAAGCATCTGCTATTTGTAACTTATTACGTAAACAAAGAAAGATCACACATACCCATCCTTATTATGGGATAAAAAGATGATTCCAAAGAAGACTTCTGAGATAATGTCTGTCTATCCAAATTGCTTTAAAGAATTTAGATGGTCTAGACACATTAAGAGAGGCATTACAATCTCCAAGGCGAAAAAAGTGTGGGAATGTTGGGTTGAATGAGAAGTAGGCTCCCTTTTGGCTAATGAATGGAAAAATGTAGAGGAAATTGTAGTTTGGATTGCTAAAGAGAGATCCCATAGATCATTCCAGCTCTTAGATGGTTCTTGGCTAATGATCTTACTCTTTTAAACATGCCCTATCTCAATAAGCGGGTCTTTCTTATTGTCACAATACATGACCTCGAAGCTACAAATTTATTGCTTACTATATTGTTTTTGGGAAGGCTTTGCCCAATATTAATACAAACTCTATTTGCCTATGTATCGAAAATAGCTTAATATGCTATATGTCATCTGTTTGAGAAATAGTTATCAGAATGTTCAACTTGCATTTGTTTGTGGCCACCGTTTTTTCAAATCCTGTGAGCCTAATGTCCTTTGATATCATCTAAGTTTGTAATGTCCCTTTTTCCCACCTAAGAGCTGATATTTGGTCTTCTTGCCATTCCTTCTCCATGGCAAAGAAGAAAAAATGAAGGAGAAGAACCTTGAGCACCTTTATAATATGTTTTTATCTAATATTTTATATTTTCTTTAGTGTTTTCCTTGTTTATACAAGTCGGCCTTTCCTTTTGTATTTTGGCGCCAAAAGGAGGATATAAAAGAAGATTAGAGGCACCATTTGAGATCTAGACTTGGCACATTTTATCTTATTGGAGCAAAGTAAGCTTGGAGTTGTTTGTTCTTGCATTTGGGGACGAAAACCTCCTTATGCGACTTGCCTAGAAGGACGAAAACCCTTCTCCTTGGCTTGGGATAGATTCTAGGGGCTGATTTGAAGAGATATTTGTAATTTCCAGCTGGTATTTGATTTATTAAGGGTGGAGCGACCTACCTTGGGTAGGGTTTGGAGCTTTTGGGGAAGTATTTGAGAAATCTGATTTGTAATATTTTATAAGGCCGGAATCTGAAGTTTGGTGAATTTTGAGGGTTTCTATGCCCTAGTTTTATAATTTTCTTGTGGCTGCAATTTCCAGTTCATAATTAATTTCCAGCAGTGAGATCTTCAACATTTCTTTGTGTTTTTGGCTCTTAATATTCCATAAAATATATACATAATTGTGGCGAGTTGATTCATGGTGTTTTGTGGTGATTTTTGGCATATTTGGTGATAGATAAAGTCGCTGATTTTATATTTACAGTCTGCTGCAATTTAAAATTCAGATATGCATTTTGTGTGTTTAGTTGAAACTTATGTTCCACCAAGTTTTTGGGACGGGGACGACAGGGAGGGCTATTAAAAAATAAGGAAAAATTTAAAAATATAGGAAATTTCTAATATTCATATGATAACATTGCTAAAGCATTCATCACACACAATATAGAACCTTAATAAATAAAATTAGAGTTGAATTGAGATTTCACATAAGATTTAACCTTTAAAATATAGGAAATTTCAAATTTCAAATATTCATATGAATAATCATATAATGATAAGTATAACACATTGATAAACTTAATAAAGCATTCATCACACACATCATAAAACTTAAAAACTTTAATACATAAAACTGGAGCTGAATTGAGATTGCACATAAGATTCAAGTTTCAATTACAATGAAATGCCCAAGGGCAACAAAATGTCTGAAACATAGAAAATCAAAATGAAAATATATAACTGCCCCTAATCAAACTTCGCTAAAGTGGCATCAAAATTAGTCTCTGAGTTTGAGTCACTGGAACTATGAGGGGCTGCCTCATCCATTAGAACCCCAACCAATCCCACCTGTGCCTCCTCATCAATTTGTTAAGCATCTTTGGGATCAACATCCCAACATGTGGCTGGAGTCTGACAATACTCAACGATCTCTGCCGATCCACGAAGTCTTAAGGCACTATGCACGGCTACTAACTTCTCTGAAGTCTCAAGGGCACTTAGAAATGCAAGTGGGGGTCCTTGTGGGCCCCCACATTGCTTTAATTTTAATTAGAAGTGTGTTTTTAAAAAAATACGTTTTTTTTAAGGCTGTATGCGTAGGGGACGGCGGGGGATGGTTTGGGCGTCCCGGTACATTTAGGGGACTTCTAGAAGTCCCCCTAAACGCATGGGGACATCTGCCATACCAAGGACATCCGGCCGTCCCCTACTGTCCCCTATTTTTTTGTCCCCGGACGTTTCCGAAAATTGCAAAGTTTGCGGAAGGGAAGGGGATGTTTCCTACCCGTCCATGAGGTTCTGAAATGTCCCTGGTATGGGGACGAGCTAAAAACATAGGGACGCGCCCCATGGAATGTAAGTTGAAACCCTTGAAAAGGTCATTACAGTGGTATCAGAGCTCGGATCTTCAAAGGCCTAGGGTTTTGGTGAAAGAAGACAATATGGCTGATCACGATTCTCAGGAAGCTAAGGTGGACAAGCTAATTGTTGGTCAAGAGAGGCTCATGAGATACCATGGACTTCCTAGCACTTTCTCTCCAAAAAATCATTGAACCAAGGGTTCAAAATGGTGAAGGGAGTTCGAGTGGAGCAAATAATGCCAAGCGACCCAATGGATCAGCCTCGAGGATCGAGTTGGAAGCCCACTTTCATCCCTAGAGAGGAGGCCATTCCGGAGGAAGAGCCAAGACCAATGGGAAGAAGAAATATTGCAGCGAGTTATGAGGAATATATGGCCTTGTCTAGAGAGATCCGTGATGCCATTTCTCTTGCCGAGTTCATGGGGTTGGATAGAGGAAGATCTAGGCCCGAGCCTAGGCATGCCATGCCACAAAGAGAGGTACAAAGTGCTTTGGGTAAGTTGTCTTTTTCTACATTTGATGGATCTACAAAAGGTACCGCTAGGGCTTGGATCCAAAAATTGAATACTTATTTGTCTTTGAAGCCTATGGTAGAAGAAGATGCCATTAAATTTGCTACTCTACATCTTGAGGGCATTGCCCATGAGTGGTGGTTTCATGGACTTGTGACTCAAGGGCATAGTGAGATACATGCCTATGATGAGTTTTGTCAAAGGCTTATTGATAGATTTGATAGAGTGGATCCGAAGGTACATTTTTGTGAGCTTGCACAATTGAAGCAACAAGGTACCGTAGAGGAGTATGTGGCTGATTTTCAGAGGCTTTTCGTCATGATTACGGATGTGTCCAAAAGAAGACTTATTGTGCTTTTTGTAGAGGGTTTGATTGAGCCCCTAAGGGGTTAGTTCATGCATTTGATCATTTGTCTCTACAAGAGGCAATAAAGAAGGCTCTTGATCTTGAAGGTGCTGCCCCAAAATCAAGTGTTCCTAAGGTCAATTGGAGAGGGGAACAAGCCCCCAAGCAGCCTAGAAGCATTCCTTTGGACCAGCCAAAGAAACCTCTTCAAAATGTGCCTCATGTTTACACGAATCTGCAGAAAACCAGCCATGAGAAGGAAGCAAAAAATGAATTGAGAAGGAAGAATTTGTGTTTTTCATGCAAGGATCCTTGGACTCGGGACACCGTTGTTTGGGAAAAGGTAAGGTTCATTATATTGAAGTAATTTCAGATTGTGATGATGATGATGACATTGTTAATGAAGCTAGGCAAAATGATGTTGTGGAAGAAGAGGACATAAAGAAGCTCGAGGGCACTCTTGCTACATTATCCGGGGCACCTAGATATCATCCATTTCGTGTGAAGGGTGATCTTCATGGCCAAAAGGTAACGGTTTTGATTGATAGTGGAGCCACACATAATTTTATTGATGAGAGTTTGGTGAAGAAATTGAAGTTGAAGGCTGAAAATTTCAAAGGTTTCAATGTTACGGTTGCGGATGGCTTCATACTTCCTTGCACAAGGAAGATATCTCAGCTCACACTCACCTTGGGAGGGCACATGGTAAGGGATGATTTCTATGTTATTAGCATTGGTGAATCTGATTTGGTTTTGGGTGTATAATGGCTTCATGCTTTAGGAGAATTTTCCCAAAGAAGGAGCAACACCCCCAAGGTGACGGTGTGCGGGGCGGGGGCACAGAAGAAGGAGCAACACCCCCAACAACATCACCTAACACTCAAGGCTAGATGGGAGTGACCCACAATGCGCCGATGACCAGTAGTTGAGACTGTAGAATGCCTAGGAAGCTGATGTTCGAGAGGAAGTGCCTCTCTGTAAACCTGGTGGATCTCTGTCTATGTGGAGGGGCCTCGAGACGTGCCTGGGGTAGGGAGCCTTGGGTGGAAGAAATGGAGTCCCGAGACCTGACAGATCTGAACTGGGGGTCTAGACTTGTGTCCAAGTGCCGCTTGGTACCCCTCACTAGGGAGAGCACCGGGAAGAAAGAAGTGATCAGTCTAGTATTCATCCGTCTGGGAGGAGGGTGGAGGAGCTTGTCCCGAAGCCTGAGGGCCTCCTGAAGGTAGAGAGCAAGACATCTCTGATCATAGTATCTGAAGAAAGTTGTGAAGGAAGGAAGCTCACGGAATAGGCAATGGAATCTCCCACGAATCTCATAGTAAACAAGACACCGGAAAATGAAGTGTTCTTGAGTTTCAACCTCCTGGAGAGAGCAAAGCAGGCAAGTCCGCTCCGAGTGGTCTAAGTGATGATCAGTCTCCACACGAAGTCGATGTGAGCCCACTCTAAACTGACCCAGAGAGATACAAAGGACCTGTAACCAATGTCGGGAAATGTACATGGGTCTGATAATGACCCCATCACGGATCTCAAGAAAGTGTGCCGCATAGAATGACATCTTCGGATGCAACCCCGGGGTTGGTCCAGGTGTGCTGAATGAACTGTCTGTAGATATCATCTCTGATTATTCTATGAAGGTCCTGTTGGTTCGGTAGGAGATGGGTAGGGGCATCCAGAGAATAGCTGAAGGGTGGGAGACGGTCCATCTGGATGCCAATGGACTCAAAAACAAAAACTTCATCCAAAGAGATAATTGAACCTTAAATGGTTTTAGTCAATGCTCTTTCCTGGTCAAGGCTGAATTTTTATTTATGCAAGTCCTTGGAGTTGCAGTCTGACATCTCTATTTCTATTGTGTAGTGTCGGAGCGATCTATGGCTCCTGGGAGGATTGTTGATTGTTTACATTGTCTTTTGTCAGATATGCATGCCAACTAATTCCAGTTTTGAATATGTGTGGCATATAAGGATTTTCTTACGATATTCCATACTTAAAACTATCAATCTGAAATTTGCCGAGAACCTTATTGGTATCGCTTATAAGAGAAATGTTGTATGTGGTTCAACTGGTGATTGGAACTCTACAAATATCGTTATTCCTTCATGATCAGTTATTGCTCTGGTACTATCTAACCATAAAGCATACTGTGTTACAATAAAAAAGATGCAGATTTTAGTTCTGGGACTGGCATCCTTTGGTCCGAAATTTGATAGTTTTCTAAAAGTTGATTTCATGGTAGTAAGGTGCAAGCATCAAGTAACTTACGTGCTTTTCAGTGCTTTGAGTACTGTGTTAACCAACTATGACCTTTACAGCCTAATTGATGATAACTCTAAATAAATCAAAATAAGAAATAAGTTTTATTAGAAATGCAGTTATGTCACAAAATGGATACCTAATTATAAACATAAAATGCATTAATATTTTGAAGCCATTTAGACATGTCAATTGGAAGATTACAGAATGCATATTTAATAAAAGCTCATATTTATTGAGATATTTTTCGCTGGCTGCAGTTGTTATAATCTGCAAAAGCTAAATTTTTCCTTGCGTTTTCATATGATAAATTAAAGAATTAAGGTGTGCAACAGGCAATTGAAGCAGCCATTGAATGGAATCTAAGTAAGGTTGAAGCTGGAGCACAGGGAGAACACAAAATTCAGCGTGGTTACATGCCCGTGACCACATACAGCTGCCACTATATTCGTGATAACACTTTCAAACGAGCAATTGATGACTTCTTAACTCGTGAGACTCCTCAGGTCAGTTTAAAAATTCAAATATTTGTTTTGATTTCTTTAGCAACTATGAGGAACTGTGTTATGGCCTTCAAGCTGGTGCTAATAAGGAGATGCGAATATTTTTCCTAAAAATTTGTGATTTTTTGCTACTTTTGGATTCTAATAGTTCAGGTGATTCACATTAATGTCAAGGGAGATTTTATGGTCATTTAATTTAGAGAAGGCTGATACTTAGTTGCAATTCATAGTGGAGTGAGAAGTTCTTTTCGCATAAAAGAGTTCAACATCTTTCCTGCAACATATTATTATTATTATGCTCATAGAATTATCAAGAAATTGCTTGTCAAGCTTTTAAACTTTCGTGATAAGAAAACCTTGAACCTAAGTTATGAAGTATTGCATATAACACTCACTAGAGAGAAGGGGTCTATGATACCAAAGAATTAGTTATCTTTAAAGTTGAAAACGTGTACGTCCTTTGATTGAATATAAGAAAATAATTTGAAATAAATGAAGGAAAATCTTGCATTCTATCATATTTTAACAACCCCTTACTCGTGTCAAGGTGCTAATTTATTCTCTCAAGAGCTGCAGTGGTATAATCAATACCGTAACTCACATACTCTAGATGACTACGAAAACAAACTAATCACATGATCTTCAAAGTTATTGTGAACCATGTTCCTCGGTTTGAATATATGAAAATAATTTAAAAGAAATGAATGAAAACTTTGCATTCAACCATATTTTAGCAACCCCTATTCATGTTAAGGGTGATTATATGTTTTCTCTCAAGAGCTGCAAGTTATAATCTCCACCACAATTCTCATGCCCTAAATGACTACAAAAATAGAAAGTACTCATATTAAACTACGGCCATGACCCACAAAGGCATGCCACTTGGTGGCGGTGACACCATTTACCTCACTCCAAGAAGTGGTTGGCAAGGGGGATTAAACCCTAGGAAGTTGCCTAGGGCGCCAAAAATTAGGGACCGCAAAATTTATAGGATTTTCATTAGATCAACAACTTGCTTCTTGCCAATTATTATATTTATTGTAATATTCTAATGTTAGGCACAATAACTATCATAGAGAATATAATAGTTAAAGTCAACAATATATAAGGTCAACAATATGATAGTGTCTCCAAAAAGACAGATTAAACCATAGTAAACTAATTGCCTACGTGGCAACAATTAGACAATGTCAAAATTTATAGGAATATTACTAGGTTTACCACTTACTGCCCACCAATAATTATTATGGTTGTATTATATTAATGGTTGATATTGCATATTAATGATATAATAATACATTTAATTTTATTTTTTTGAGTAAATTAATAATATGGTAGTGTCTTTGGTTTGATAAACATACCTTAGATGGAAAAAAATGCAATTGTTGTTCTTGGTGAGTTTTTGTGTAAACTAATTAAAGAATCTATACATTTGGTATGATTATTTAAGGTGCCTACATTATTTTGTAAATATTAATCTTTATGGGTCAATTTTAGCTTCATTTTGTTAGGTATGATTTATAAGATGCAACAATTTTCTTTCAATGAATATTTTTAGACAATGACAATACGAAATAAAAACCCAAAATCTTTCAAATCCAAATATTTTGAGAAATAATCCTTTTCAACCCTATTATTTAAGTTGATGTGTTTCCAATATAAAAAAACTTATATTTTTATGCTTAATGCTAATGTTTTGATAAAGAATCATTCTTAACTTCAATTATGCATTGTTAAAAAATGCAACATGTAATGATTTTACAAATTAGATGGAGGGTGTTTAGCTTTAAATATTGCCTAGGGCACTTAGAACTCTTAATTCGGGTGTGTTGGTTGGTGCAAGTGTTGTGCTTGACAGTTCTCTCCGGAGTCCCCATGGTTTAATTCTCAATCGAAAGTAAATCCCACACTCAAATTCCTAGTGAAAGTGAATTTATTTATGGTACAACATTATTCACTTAAGTTTGTGCAAAAATTGAATCACAACTAATGTCTCCAAGTGCAGCAATTTGTTTGTAAAAAGAAGGAAAAACCAAATCTCCAAAGGCTCGTACTGTTCCAATTTTTCAAGCCAACACATGCTGAAGATAAAGGAAAGCGAAAAAAATACACAAACACGAAGTTTTTAAGCCAACACTTAATGAATATAAAGGAAAGCAAAGAAACTAAACAAACACGAGAAGTTTTCATTCGAAATATCTTTTAATATATTTCATTGATGTTAGAAATTAAAAGTGCATCAGATATCGAGATGTTAATAAGTAAAAGTAAATGCATTTAGTTTTACCTGGTTCAATGGTTGGAAAGAAAGATTAATCATATTCAACTCCTAAACAAGCCTTATTGGGTTGAACTTAAACGTAAGGTTAAGCTCCCTAAATTATGGCTGTAGACTCGTATTAATGAAAATATAATAGTTGTTCTAAACTTATGGTAAGCAAATACTATTGAAAATACACTAAACCAATTATATAATATAATTCTTCTACAGTTCTCGAGTAAAACATGTTCTTTTCAAAGAAAAGCTTTTTGTATTATATATAGAATGTCTTTTATTTCATCTAGTTCCAATTATGTATAGAATGAAAGTTATATAATGTTTTCTATTGATACCTATCGTTTTTCAAAGGAAAGCTTTCTTGAGAAATTTTGAATAGCAAAAATTATATTCATAATCACAATTTTTTTCTCGTCGTATTTTATCATTTCAAATCTAGATCTAAGTATTGATGTTTTCAAAATTATATTAGTTCATATATAGTTCCTATGTCAAGAATTAAATGCCTTAAGAAGTTGTTTGGTTTTTATTTATCCAGGTTAAACTTGTAATCCAGTTATTAGCTGATTCTGGACCTTTCAAGGATGGGGTATTTTAAATTTGGCCATAAATAGGTCAGATATAAATGTACCTTCGGTTGTACAGTCATGTTGGTTCCTTTCAATTAAGCTGTATATTTTGGTTTCAATTCGATGGTTATGTTTATAACATGATTGAGTTTATATAATTTATACTAAACCTGCATGGTATATCAATATATGTTAAAAGAATTGTTTATTTATTATATTTAATATTCAATGTTTTTAATGATAGAACTCTAAACTAGTATTTCTGTGGAAGGCAGGTATATAAAATATTAATTGTATGTAATAATTTTAAGTTTTTAATCAATTACATTTTAATGATTTTAAAGTTTTGCATTAAAAGAAAATAGTAGAGTTTTTGAGGGTGTTAGTGTAGAATATTCTATTTATCATATCAAAACTTTATAACATAACACACAAATAAACTAATACCATGGTAATTAAGCTGTCCCATATCCACATCTTTACCTCTATCATTATATATTGAATTTAGCACATCAACGAAAATCATTCAACACATCAACAAGAATCTTTATTATATGTTAGATCCTTCACATCAACCAAAATTATTATTTTTAATATTATTATTTTTATTATAAATATTTCATTTATTGTGTCAAAACTTTATAATATATAACTAGAAATAAACTAATATTATATTAATTAACTAGACTAATACTTATAATTGGAAAAAGACAAATGTACTAATGTCAAAGCAATGAACTAATCATGTACTAATCTTTAATAAATATACAAATAGCTTATTGCTATATAACAATTGACTTATTTTGTATCAATACAAAATGTTTATGGACTAAACAAAATATTTGACCATATTTATTTATTTTTACAAACAATAATTGAGATATGGAAAGAATGTCATGAACTAATAAGTTTTAAATTCCATTACACAATCACAAATTTATAAAGTAATATAATTAATTTATCGATAAATCTTAGCGATGAACAATTGATAAAAAAATCATAATAATGATTAACGATTATATGATAATAATTTATATTGAAAAAGTTATATAAAAATATTTCATATTTTAAAAAATCACATATGTTATTGTCTACTTTGTACCCTTACGACAAATAACATCTATTAATACAATTAAATAGAATGATATTTTATCTTTAATTGTTTTATTATAAAAATATTAATTTTAAAAATAAATTATATTTTTTGACATATTTTTATTTTACAATAATTACTAATTTAATATTCATTAACTACAATTAAATATATTTAATTTCAGACTACGAAATATATTAAAGAATGTACGCCATTAAGTGACATTAATAGTATATCTTCATGTGCTCTCATAAACCTATATATTGTGATTGCCACGTACAATGTTAATGGTAACTTGTCTAGATAATATATTAATAACTTATTAATAAATAAACATGTGTCACCTTCCTTTTTAGATTAGACATTCATTATTTTTTGATATTCTTCCATTCAATCTCTAATCATCTTTCTTTATTATAAGGAACACCTAGTAATATAACTAGCAATCGCATGTATACAATGTAATGTGAACACCGAACGGTATATGTTATTAGATTTAGAAAAACAAATATTAATTTTGTAGTTGTTCTTGATAAGGGGTGTGATTGACAATACTAATTTTTATTAAATGCACAAAGCTTTGGATGGAAACAACTATGAATTGCATGGTTCTTTCTTAGCATTTTAAAATTGTAGGTATTTGTGTGTAGATGAAGACATTAAAAATGTGTTGTTATTGGTTAACATAAAGAAACGGGAAACAATAAAAAGAATAAATCGAACATGTATGTTGAAAAGAGTAATTTTTGTTGTTGTAGATATATAGATGAACCACTTTATTTAAAGGTTTCATCTCTATGTTATATCATTTTTTTGCTTATTAAATTGTTAAAGGGTTAGACTTCATGTTTGCGATTTTTAGAAAATATAAATGAAAAAGGAAGCAAACTTTAAAGGTTCTCATTGCTTACAAATGCATGCCTTCGAACACAACCTTCATTTCATCTTTGATTGCACTACAAGTTTACATTTTCCTCCATACATTTGCGAACTCCCACTATCTTGAGCATCTTTTAGTTCCCATGGAAATAACTTTGACACACGAAGACATTTCTCGATTGATTGAGGGAGGTTACATTGTTGACCCCACATTTTAGAATCTTTGCACTTTTCCTCCCTAAGGTCCATTCTCAACACGGCTAACCAACATTGTGTTGACCTTTTAGATGAGATACATTTTTAGACAACACTTCTAGCCTCCAAATTTGCAAGCCATATAACCGACAAATTAATACAAGGCTTCATTGTGTTCTTACAAAAATACCACGTTAGAATGATCAAAAGTGAACTGTAAGCTTCATCTCCTGCTTGATTACCAATGTATATAAACTCCCTATATTAATTATAATTTCTTTATGTTTGTTTTTTTCATCCGTTGCTCAATTCTAATTCTATCGTGATTTTCTTTTCCACTGCAAGGTTGTTCTTATCATTGAAATGGATGTTGTTGTCGAAACACATTTGATAATCGGTGCTCCAAACCGCCTACCAACAAATGCTCTCTAAGACAGTCAGTTGCCTCAAACAAATGCGAGTGCTAAGCAGGTTAACAAATATTTTGCGAGAACACCAACTAAAATAAGTGGATTGAATACATCTATGCACATGTGGTTCGTAGAGGGTCGTGCCCTAGCAAAAACAACCCTTCGCGAATATCACAATGCAAGGGAGATGGTTCCGTGTTTGGGTTTGATTTTATGGATTAGGAAGAAGGGAAATCCACATCACCTGTTTCAATGAGGCCGCGGAAGCATTCTATGAGCAGATTGAAAATGAGAAGCTATATACAATTTCCAATGGGAGGATTGCGAGGATTGCTGATGCAAAGCTATGTTATAACGTGATTTGAACAATGCTTTGGAGATTTTCCTGCAACCTTCCTCAACCATATCTCTGCTCATATAAAATGAGGATACAATACCTACCCATCACTTTCACTTCACTAAAATCAAGGACATACTTGCAAATGTTGAAGGTTCTACAGTTGATTTGATTGGCATTGTTCTTACGATGTCACCATGCTCAACAATTCATTGGCATGACAAGTTTGAAACAAAGAGAAGAACACTACAATTAAAGGACATGTCGGGATTCAGTGTAAGTGTCACATTGTGGGGACAACACTTAGATGAGATAAGCAAAGAACTTGAAGACATGCTTTCTATACCACCTCTTCCGGTCCTTGCCTTGAAAGTTGCTTACGTCTCCAGTTTCAATGAAAGCTCAATTGACACTTGTTTCAAGAACCAAATGTTACGTCAACCCTCTAATTTCAAAAACCAATACACTTCATGGTTGGGTTGATTATGATGACTACTCCCTTCCGGTACCCTCTATCACAAGTAAATTTCTGGGCCCTCCAAAAAGCTTGACCTCTGTAAATAAGGATTTTGCACATTGTCAGATGATGGGGAACATTGAGAGAAATGAATGGGCCATGGTTACTATAGAAATCACAAATATCAACATGGACAACTTTTTTACAAGGCATGTCCTCTTCAAAAAGGTGATAAACAATGCAGGAAAAAGGTGAAAGAGAATGGTAATGGTTCATGGTTCTGTTTGAGTTGTAACGTACAAGTTCAGAACTATGATTATAGATATGCACTCATGATCGATCTAAAGGACCCAACGGAGAATGTTTACCACTTTTAATGAGACAACTGAGTCAATCATGGGTGTTGAAGCTAGCGATCTCCACCTATTATCTATAGACGAAGACACAACTAGTGAAATTACAAGCAATGTCATCGGCAACGAATACTGCTTCACACTTTCCCTGAAAAAAGAGACATACTACGGAAACAACAAATTGAAATGTGTCATCCTCAATTCTAAGAAAGTGGATAATAGTGCAACTCCTCTGTAACCTTCTTTACGCAAATACTTCTAATGTATTCATCCCTTCAAACTTTACACCCTCACCCATCCCATTCTATACTTTGAACTATCACCGCTATGTTGCTTATTTCATATCTATGTTTCGCCCTTTTCCCCTGCTTCAAAAGAAAACTTCTGTAGTTCCTTATAAACTGACACACTATTGTCACCTACTACTATGTGGATTGTAAGTAATTTTAAGAAAATAAATGCATTTAACTTGCACTTTTACTATGTATGTATTTTCATCCTTGTATAGTATTAGAACGTATTGTATCTTTCCATATAACAAAAACTCTTTTCGTTAGGAAACACAAGTTTTTAATCCTCCTTTTCATTCAAAAGGTACTAAAAATGGCACACCTAGCAACACTTGGAGCAAGAAAATAAGTAAATAACTAGTATAACCTCGACACTATAGAGTGGCTAGAAGGTTATCTCAAGAATCAAGATGTGCCTATGGTGATTGTTTCTCACGACAGGGCTTTTCTTGACCAACTTTGCACAAAAATAGTTGAGACAAATATGGGTGTATCTAAAACTTATGAAGGCAATTACTTAGAGCATGTTGCCCGACCCAATTCATTCTGAAAATTGACACATATGTCACTAACCTTGGTCCCGAGATTCTTCTTTTTGGAGCAGTTAGCCTTTTTGATGTTGATGTTTTCCACCATAAATTACATGTTGATCAAACTTGAATTTACGCCTTTATTGTCTTACAATAGAAAAGGGAATATGAATGCATGCCACATGACAGAAAGGAAACAATAATATAATTATTTTGTAATAAACATATGGCATAGATTACAGAAAAGAAAACCAAGAATACAAACACCAACAAGAATTCAAATATAATTATAGTGTTAGTAACCAATATTTAAAAGTTACTGCATGCAAAAGTTATAAAATAAAATTTAAAAATAGCAAACACAAAGCAACATGTAAAATCAAAAAAACAAAATTGTTAAAAATAGTAAATGAAGCAAAAAAATTGTTAAAAATAGTAAATGAAGCAAAATTGTTAAAAATAGTAAATAAAGCAAAAATTTGTTAAAAATAGTAAATGAAGCAAAATTGTTAAAAATAGTAAAACCATCATTTAGGTCATCAAATTTGACACAGTCCCATGAATGTCCACAAAGCCTTTTCCCATAGGGGTAACGCCTTTGGCGTAAATATGTGAGCATTATTTCCAATCAAAATATTGTCAAAAGTCTTTTAATTATGGCGACGAAAGATATCATAGCCCAAAATTAAATTATTTTAGTAGTAATGAGTGGAAAATTGTCTAGAATTAGTTTTATAGTGAGAAACAATTCACTTAAATAAATTTATTGAAACTATTTAGTTTATTTTGAGTTTGATGCACCTAGTCTCAAAAGAAAATGGATGTGAAATGGATGCCTATGGTAGAGCAAATATGAAAATATTTTTAAAAAAATGAATCAAGGGTGCATTGATAAAATCTAACATTTTTTTCATAAGTATTAAAGATTAAATAAATTGACCTCTAGTCTCATAGATAAAACAAGAGTAAATCATTAACTCGTGGATTTAACATAATTGTGTATGGAAAATGGAAAATGATGATGGTTGTCTTCTTCAAGCTAAAAAAATTGAAGAAAGAAGAAATCATAAAATCAACACATGATAATTCACATTACAAAAGATTGTATTCTTCAAAATAACATGATGTAGGCACAATTAGAAACTACGAGATTTGTAGGCTCTTTGCAAACACATTGTCTTGAAGAAAAAACATATTGGATTTTATAGTATCTTCATTTATAGGTGGTTCGCAAACACTTGGGTTGTTGAGTGACCTTATGGAGCTTTGCAATCAGACGTACACATGTGACCTCACAAGAAATCTGAAATTAAAGAAACTTGCATGACCTCTCCAATTCCATGTTGGGTGGAAATTACAAGATTTTCATAACATCGTAGGATGTCGTATAAGGTGTTAGTGGATAGACTTGTGTTATCAACCAACAAAAATTTGTGAACACTACTTATTTCTAGGTGATGTAGGATTTCTTGTGAACTTGAATGCCCGTACATCATACACCTCAAGGGAGTGCATTATCATATGTGTTCATGCTCATTGATATCACATGAGCTACTCGTATAAGGATTTATCGTGCAAACTTGTGTTCTCAACTAACATAAAGTTGCAAAGATTTATTTGCTAACTCTCCTTATTTTTGGTCGATGTTGGATTGTTTAACTCAAATGCTCCTCTATCATACACTTCATGCAAGTGCAATGAACCATGACCTCTTGTTCATGGATATTATATGAGCTCCTCAACTAGTTTTTCATGCTTAGCAAATTTGGAAGTGCATATTCAAGTTGCATCTATAGCCTTTCATCATGTGAGCTAAAATTAAGTCACATGACCTCAAAATATTGCTCTCACATTATTTTGATCCGTCTCATTGTATGTAATTCACAATACTCTTTCCAATTGCTTTTGTGTTTGCCAAGGAACTTGTTCCATGTACTCAACAAAATCTTTTGCTTCGCACTTCTCCCCATATTGTTTATATCTCATAACTTTGTAACCTCTCGTGGGATACTTTCATACACAATTTGGAAGGGTATTCTCTTAGTGCTCATAGTTACTATTTTGTAGGTGAATGCAACTTCTTTGAAAGGTTAAATACCATAATCTTGGCTTTTCCCAACAAAACATCGTAATGAATTTCCTAATCTTTTATCGATCGTAATGTCCCCTTTTCCATGCTAGTCACCATGAAGGCCGTGGGCCCATTTTACCTTCCGTGGGCTTCAAAGAAAGAAAGGAAAGTGAAATTTGTCATAATTGTAAGTGATTGCATTTTCCTTATTTATTTGATTACTAATTATGGGTTGGAGTGATTTAATTAGGTGATAGGTGAATGACAAAGCAAAAGAAACATCTATCTTCTCCTTCATTAAGGTTGGTCTTCTTGAGAGCTACAATGGAGATAAAGAAATACTCTTTCCCTTTTTATGAGGGTGATCTTCTTAAGTGAAAATTAAAAGTGCACTTCCCCCTTCATTAAGAGGTCGCTCATGAAGAGTGATCTTCTAATTCATCCTTGGTGCTAAATTAGGGTACTTAAGGAGGTTCGAATGGAGGGAATCATTATCATTCACCATTTTGACATTTACTTGAATTTGGAGCTAGTGTAGCTTCTCTTTTGCCATTGAAGGACGAAACCCCTCATTTGGCTACCTATTGAGGAAGAAAACCTTCAATAGGATCACACTTGGGGACAAAAATACATCTTGTGTGCATCGGTGGCTTCATTCAAGAGTCACAAGTGGACTTCATGGCAGATTTCTAGAACATCAAGATGTTTATCTATACATAGGCACTTATACTCTAGATAGGGCACTTTCAAGGGTGACACCCTTTTTGCACTTGATCTACCCACAGGAAGTTTGGGATCACTTTTGGAGGGGTTTTTGTGGTTAAAAATTTGTGATTTCGACTTTATTTGATAACTAATCAATCCGAGATCGGTTTGAGCATTTGTTTGTGTTGAAAGTCCAAGCATTGATGGAGTTATGAATTTTGAAGTTTCGGTTGTGTTTGCACTTGAATTAAATTAGTAAATATATATTTGTTCCAAATTTCATCTTCTTTGGATTTATGAAGTGTTTGGGATATTTCGTATTGATTTTTAGTCTATATTGCATGAGCATTTTATCCGTAAAGGTACCCAAATTGATCCTTCCTTTGAAACCGAGCAAGCATCACAATTTGATCAAGATGCTTAGAGACAAGCAAATCATAATAGGAGTTGTTTTGTAGCCGAGGGATGGATTTTAGATGACTCTTTATCACTCTGGTTTGGAAAGGACTAGGTATCACCGTGCTAAGAGTTTGACCTACCCTTACTACTTTAGGTTGTGCCTTCAACCAAGGTGAGAGGACCCATTTTGTGACTGTATTAATGGAAATCATCAACGAATTAGTAGTATTTGACTATTCCTTTGCAATATTTTGAAGGAGACCTCAAGAAAACATGGCCAATACAACATAACCTAACTCTCACGAGTTGTCACTTTAGAAAATGAAGATGTTCTCTAGATAAGGCCCAGGTCACTAAAGGCAATGATAAAAACTGATTGCACTTGCATATTTTAGTAAAGGATGGATGAATTCAATGATCTTCTTTATCATTTGTGGATACACAAGTGCAAGCAAGGATAGTTCATGTATGATATATCTCTGGATATGTGTTTATGGTTGGGAAGTTAAGTAGGATAAAGTTGATTATACCGAATCCTTGAGAACTTTAAACAAATGTTGACAAATCCACAAGGCAAAATGACGAATGGCTTCAAATAGTCAAGATGAACCTTCAACTAGAAAATTGTGCATCTATGAAAGCTCAAAGACACGACTTCACACATTCTTCAAGGATTTAACATAAGAACTCATGTTAAAGACTTAATTAAACCTTAGAAGTCCCTAATATATCATGCTTATGATACACTCATAAACTGACAAACAATTTGTATCACTGAAATGAAAGTAAAGTGAATTTAAATCACTTATTGCATCATGAAATGAAAGCTCTCTTCATAATGTAATTGCAAATGCCACAATACTATCATGAGGATGAGATTTTGTGTGATTTCAGAGGGATTCCTAATGTAAGATTACAACAGGAACATAGATAACTATTTGAAAATATCTCAAGATGACAATAGACATAACATGGTTCATGATTAACATGAATTACTCAAGGTTTTTCAAAATTTGATCAACAAGGGAAAGTTTGTTTACAATCTCAAAGTTTTGTCAATGGCTATACATCTGCAACCATCTTGACATGATCAATTTTAAAGATACACAAGAAATAACTGGTTTCTCAAATAAGTTCTTTTAGAAAATGGCTTCTCTCGGCTTTTTCTCCTTTTCTTTTCTCTGAGTAAATTTTAGAAAAATTAACCCCCTCTTTTGTGATTATCCATCCTCCTTTTATATCATCCCTTTCTTTGTTAACTTTCAAAATTCTTTCCCCAAAAGTCAAAATATTCCTAGGAATGTTCTTCCCCTTTTTTTAAAATGTTCTAGAACATGGTGTTTAGAAAGGTCCTTCTTGAAATTGCAGTGTACAAATCACGAGTTTTTCAATTCAACTTCATTAGTGTTCGAATGGGATGTTAGTAGTCTTTTCTGGTGGTTTATTTTAATCATTATTTCTTGGTATTGATTAGATAATCATTTTGAACAATCTCCTAATACCTCCGAGATAATATTGAAATGATGTATATCCACACTCATTTTTAATAGTCTACCTTGGGCACCACACCCTCTACTTCTTGCTTCATTGGCTTAATTGCCACACATAACTTCTATCGAATCATCCTGATTTATAATCTCTGCTCATTTCCAACTTCTTCCAAATCTTAATTTCACCTTTGTGCGAACTGAACACAATCTCCTTCATTTCATGGGAAATATTTGCATCAACTCAGAACATATGTCTCCTGTTTCATTATAAAACTTGGCTTAATTTCATTATCATCATACCTTTCCTTTCTTATTTTGAGTATAAGGAATTTCAGAGAGAATGGCGAAGGTGCTCGTAGCTCATAACTTGAAGGATATTTCCTCTGAGGATTTAAATCAGATTTTCGATTTAAGTGGTCTGATGAAGCTTTTGTTAGGGCTCTGTTTGAGATAAAATGTGTGGGTGACACTAGGGGGCCCTAACATACCAGCAAGTCCGATTGGCGCTTCTTACAAGGCTGATCAGGATTAATCTTGTGTTTGCATCCTTCCAAGTTATGTATTTCCATCTTTTTAGATGGGAGCATATGAAAAATCCCGAAGACTTGAAAAAATATTGGGTTGAGAGAAGACCCCAAGTCTCTGGGAAGACCAATTTTCAATGTCCTTTTCTATGTGATGAGGAATTTGTATCAAAAGAGATTCCTAAGGAATCATATGTGTTGTATGACAAATCCTCCATCGACACAAGTGCCTACTATCTCTCACAAAATAGAGGAGTTAGAGAGAAGGCTCAACTTCCTGGAGAAGAAGCAAGTAGAGACCATGCCTTCACAATCATTTCAGCACCAAGGTCATCTTTCAGGGAAAAGGAAAGGTGAACCACAATCACAACCCCCAATTGTTATCTCAGATGGGGAAGAAGACCAATCATTGTTTCTCATCGTCATTCGAGGGAAGCCATTTCCTCCACTCGAGACAATAGAGGGAGATTTTCTACTCGATCATCCATCCACCTAATGCATTGTGCTCCTAGGAAGAGCATGAATTATCGGGCCCTCAACCAATTCCTTCCCCGAAGGACAACCCTCCTTTTACATGGAAATGGGAAGTGGGTCAAGTTTCAAGGCCTCTCAGTCAATCCAGTCAGCAACATGTAGTACTGCCCCTCCAATCACTCCAGGTGCCCCCTCTCAAGCAACTCCCAACACATCAATCCCCCATAAAGGGAAAGGAAAAACAACCTTCTTCACAGGAGGTCTAGATCTTTTAGATTGGGTCTCAACTCAACAGAAGAAAATTGAACTGGAGAAAATCATGAGTCATCCTAGAATGACTCTGGAGGCATTAATGGATATGGGAATGTCTCGGGACTGGGGTCAGTCATCTTTGTTCAAACAACACACGGCTCAAGTGAATTTGTGTTGAGGAAAAACAAGCTTCTGAGCAAGCTCCCCTTGCTTGGAGGAAACTTATGAAGCAGGGCTAAAGAATGCATAAATGTTGTCTTCTTTTACTATTTTTCTTTCTGGCATGTACATATTTTCCTTTTTCATGGGAAGGGGCCCCTATAGAACCCCATTTTGTTCCTTATCCAGAGTCCAAAAACATAGCAACATCAATCAATTACATGTTTTTCTAGATGTATGTTAATTTCATCAAAGTGAATATGGCATTACTGCATTCTTCCATTTTCATTGAAAATAAAGAAAGATAAAATTCAGAAAAACAATTACTTCCAATGCAATAGAAGTGTCATTTTAAAACACTAGTTTAAAAAGGATGAATATGAAAAGAAAATATAGTTCCAGGAATAGCTATCTAAGCACATTCATCATCCTTTGCATCTTCTTCTTCAACTTCTAATTCTGGGTCTTGCTCTTTTGGTAGCCTCACCACATATGCATCATATCTTTTGAATAATTCATTAATCTCATCCTCATTTGGCCCAATATGATGCTGGAAAATCAATGCCTGTCTAGAGATTGCATCAATGCAATGGCCCATTTTCTACTTGTATTCCAATGGCCTTGCCTTCAACTCTGCAATTCTATTTTCTATTTTTCTCATAATCTTAATGACTTCATAGGAGAAGTCATTCCTTAGAACATTCCTTTCAAAAGAGTCAAGTAAGAAATCAATTTTCATGTCTCCATAACTCTTCTTGAACTTATCAATAACCATATCCTCCAACTTTAAATCAATAGCATCGAGAATATCATCAGCCCAATTTCTTTTGACTTCAAGCTTTCCTTTGATTCCATTTAGGGTCTCGAATCTAATATTTGTTAACTCCTCAAGGGCATGTTGACTTCCTTTAAATTTAACTAGTACAATGTCCTCTTGCTCAACCAACTCATCACTAAGTTGGGTTATACGGTCCAATTTGGGAAGAATTCCTCTAAGTAGAAAATCTCATTATCACATTGCTTAGTTATTTCATCAATTTCATTGAGCCTATTTTTGAGATCCTCATATCTTGACCTAGCTTTAGTGATAGCTTCCTTTCCCTTTTCAATCAATTTTTAACCCAAGATGTCCACTGCCTAGACCTTTTTAACAACATTATTTATTTGATCCATTCCACCAGAGTGTTTACAAAGGCACTTACTTGGGTTTGATCAATCTACCTAGTTAACTGCTGCAAACTAGCACTTAAAGCTCTAACATGTTCTTTTAGTTGCCTTTTTGTCATCCTGTCTTCATCAACCTTTTGTAGCAAATCATTCACTATGCCTAGACACTCCTTGTTTTAGTTGGTCCCTTGAGGGATTTCCTAGGGGAATAACCTGAACACTGTAATCATTACTTGTTATACTTTCTCTTGTTTTTCCTTCCAAAGGTGTTGTTATCTCCAAGGTTTTAGCTCCAGATGAGTCAGTATGGGTCTTTGTAATAGTTCTAGCCCTTTTGGGAACCCTTGTTGCCTTTGGGAAAGATAGGGAAGTGAGGTCAATGGCCTGCATAGGGAGAAGACTTTCCTTTTCTTCACTAGAAATCAGTTCACTGATCCATCCCTTCTCCAAACTTATTACATCTTTTTTATTTCTGTGACTATTGTGGAGATTTCCAAGGATAATCGTTAATTGTTTGAGCATTTCATTTGTTCATCTTGAACTAGTGTCTCTGCTTGCTCATCATCATTTATATCAATAATGGTCCTACCACTATGACCCTATGCATTAGGTTATTTTCCTTCGATTCATGTCAATAGCCAAAGGATGCTCTTCTTCTGCTTCTTTCATTAGGGCCATGGTAAATCCAATTTTTCCTCAATATCCTCAACTGGAGGTTGTACATCTCTGTTAGTGGTGATATTTTCACTAACAATTTCCTCTTGTAGTATTTCTAATTTCTTCTCAAGCAAAAGCCTTCCTCTCTGGGGTAATTCATCAGGTTTATTAATTCCAATAGAAAAAGAAGCAATCTCATCTACTGACTTTTTACATCAATATCTTTCTCACCAATCAATTCTGACCTATCTATTTCTGATAATACCTACCCTGTGGAAACATTTTCTATATCTTGGGCCTTTAATTCACTAACTGATGCATGAATTTTCAATTCCAATTCTTTATTTAAATGAATGTCACCTACTGGTGTCAGCAATGGTTCTCCCATAGACAATTTGAGTGCATCAATCATAGAGAATTCTCCATCCATTCCAACATTAGCTTCATCATTTTGACATTCTACATAGTTGTGTGGTGTCTCAACTGAAGGTATATTTACATCTTTATTAGGAAAAGTTTCAAACATCCTCATATCTGGAGTTGTTGGATTGACCACTTACTGAATCAATTGCAACATTTCCTTGGGACACCGCACTCTGAACCCCTCCTAGCGTTGCCTCTACAGAAGACAAAAGTGTAGGCAAGGAATCTGACTGCTTCATACATGGTGGTGGCATATCTTGTTGAGCTCGAGCAACATCGGTCTTTTTAGGTTTAGGGGGATCAATCACTACATCCCATGTGCTTGTGCTTCTTGGGTACATGAGCACCCACTCTTACCAATACTGGCACTTGATCAATCTTGTGCTTCTTGTGCATTCTTTCAAACTACCTTAGGTTTGGTGCTACTCTTCGCTCTTCTTTGTGAGGCCTAGCTTGGGTATGACCACTTGCAATGGCCTCACTCATCAGTTTTCTAGTACCAGGTGGCTTTGGTGAAGTACTTGGAGAATAGCCTGTTTTTCCAAACCCTTCATCTTTGCTTGAATTGGTACTGCAAAAGTAATGGGGGCATTCTCCATTGTCTTCAGAAGCATTTCCTTTTTTTTGCCTGAGAACTGACATAGGAGTTCCAGTTCCACTAGTGGCTGATGTCCATTCATCAATGAGCTCAGGAGTAGGCCTCTTAGAGGGAAATTGAGGGGCTTTTTTCCCCTAATGGGTCAATCTTATCTGCACCCTCCCTTAGAGGTGGAATATCATCACATAAGATCTCAAACTTCTGAAGTTGTTCAAGACCCTTGTATTTTGTATTGACAAATCAATATCTATATGGGCCAGCCAATCCACCGTTCTCCTCATCACATCTGCTATCCTTACATAAGGATCATCAGATTTTGTCTCATTAGTTTGGGGGATTATAGGTTGACTTTCTATTTTTTGATCAACATAGTACTTGCTTACTATATTGGGATCATCCACAATCCCTTCTGGGATGACTACAATCTTGAAATCAATTACCTGTGACAAAGTCATTCTTGAGAAATCTCTCAATCTGACTTCCTCCTCATCTCTGCAATTCATCTAGTAATCCTCAAATGAGACTCATGTTCAAAAGTATTGGCAATATTGTTAAACACCCACCTAATGTCATAATTGGCTCTTGCTTCAAATTTTTCCATATCAAACTTCTTCATTTCATCTTCAATTAGTCTTTCCTTTATGATGGAAGGACATAAATACCTTCCAATATTGATAGGAAATTTAATATTTGTTTTATGCCTTCCAGCAATCAACTTATGCACTGGTGTCATGTTGTCTTGCCAACTCGCATAAAACCAATTTATCATCAACATACCTAGGAAATTTATAAGGTTTTCCCTCAAAGCCACTAACCCTGATGTAAGTGAAACTTTTGTATTGGATGAAATAACACCCATACTCCATAATCACATGCCTGGCTTGTTCAGATATTTGTATTGTCCCCATTCTGGTTTGAAAAGACAAATGAGGGGTGCAAAGAAAGCATCATTAACTAACCTCACATTACTACTCCAATTGGCCAACTGCAACTGAGGGAAAATTTCATGTATCTGACATTTCTTGAAGTCAACATTTGGTACTAGACCTGGGAAATGTTTATGCCCTGCAACATTATAGATCAGATATGTCATCATATAGAAATCTAACTCTGAAGTGCCTCCCATTTCAATATTTTCTTTGCCGATTAAACATGTGACCATGGAGTGCATCTACAATGAAGGTGGCCCAACAGATACTTCCCTTCCTCTCAAGAATAATCCAAATATATGTGGTCATCCATTCCTTAAACTCATTTGTAGTTTCTAATCCCACCATCCGACTTAACAACACAATGATGTCCTCAACCTCTCGACAAACATTTCCTAACCAGCCTCTTGGGAAGTCTATATGTTGCCCTTTTTTCTGTGAGGAGCCATTGTGTGTTTATCATTTGGCATAATCCTTCTTTTTCTCTTCGTAATCCTGCAAGGCTAATTGTATACCAATGGTGATGGGGTTTGTAATGACAAGAAGCTTTAGCATTATCCTAAGTGTGCAGCTGGTGTTAATGTCAACACCGCATCCCCACTCCCATCTAACACTTCCCTCTTCACAGGTCATAATTCATGGTGCAATACCATACTAATTCTGGGCATTGAACAGATGGTGGGATGGCACCTACTAGAGCAATATGACTTTCTTGAATTGCCTTTAAGGATTCACTTTTATCGGGGCTACCTAATCTTTGGAGGAAGTCATTCAAGTCAACATTCATTAGGTCTGTATCTATAATATTGTCTAAATCACTTGTGACTGCCGACACGACTGAGAATGAGGACGACATAGTTTTCATTTTCACAAACCCTAGCTTATTCACAAATTTGTTTGTTAAGGAAAGAAATAGAGGAATTTCTAGTTCTTACCAGTTTCTAATTACCTGAGTAATTCGACCTCAAATCAATAGTCCCTACAATTCTCTTGCCCACAAATCCAAGCTTCTCTATCGAAATCACAATACTTCATGATGGTGCTATTTGAAAAACAACAAATCGATTAACAAGGATGAGAAAACACTTAGCCAAAAACACCTTTGATGGTGTGTAAGAGCATTGATGGTGGCAAAAATAAATGCATCACATCTCAACCATCCACCTCATCATTTCCAACTTTAAAAAAAGAGCCGTCCACGTGGAGAACAACCTTCAGTTGAAGCGGGCGTGGGGGTGTATTTTGCATCTTGTAATGTTTTTAGAACTTATACACATTTAGGCCTTTTGACCCGCCCATCCACTATTTGAATTTTAACACGAGCATGACACATGGTGCTTCATGGGAAATAGTGGAATGGATGGGCGTTTCTACAAATTTCACTTTTTAAGTTAAAAACCCAAAGTGCCAAAGTTCTCCGACAGCCCGCCTCCTCTATTGATAAAATGGCCACTTGTCTTCTCGTGGGCCTTAAGCATTCTTCTTATCTTTTTGCATTTTATACCAAATTACATAAAGAACACAACTAGGGCCCGCTTTCCCACATCCGCTCGATTTATGACACATGTACATCCTCATGGTGAACCAAGAACTTGTATATGTTGCTTGATAATTCCAAATATTTGAGGAATATCTGGTCGGTCATGGGGCCAATTTTTGCATTTTACAATCATAACAAAAAGTGACAAGTTCACAAGTTAGCTTCATTTCCAGCCGCATCTAATTAGAATCTTCCACGTATAGACGGGTGTGTGATAAAATTTGAAAATAGAGACACGGCCCGAGGGCATTTTACAGATGAAGAAACTTCAAATTTTTAGACTAGGCTTGCACATTGCACTCGGTGGGGATTTTTTTAACAGAGGAAAACAGTAGGCTACGAAGGCAAAAATTTAACATAGCAGGGTGAGATTTGAAACGAGCACCAACAAAATGCAATTTGATAATCTCTCTAAAAACAAGTTTTTACATCCATATCATTATTAATTGGTAGGACTCATTCGTCAGTAACTCATTTCTCAATATTAATTGGTGTATTAAAAGCTTTGGATGCATATGCTTTGTAAGATGTTGCCATAATTATTGGTAATATTTTCATGTATATGGGAAAGTAGTAATGTCTAGAGTAGACTAGTTTAAATATAGAACTTTTGTAAAAGGAGAGGACATGTGTTGATTATATTTGTATTGAGCTTTCTCCAAAGTCTCCAAAGAGATTATCGCCACAAAGAGGCTTTTAGAGCTCATTTCTGAGCCCGTTTAGGAGTAGTATTGGTTTATGGTTTTGTAAGTGTCCATCATATGCTCTCACCTCACCCTTAGCAAGGCCTTGGTGATCAAAAAGTGGTAAGGCAACATTAAGCCTTTTTTCCCTAAACATAAGCCATTAGATAACATTGTGTATGGAGTTGAGCTTCCATGTACGTTTGAGTATATTGAAAGACTCCTAGTTTTGAATCCGAACCATAGAAAAACATTTTTGCTTGTTGTCTTGGTGCATCAATAAATGGTTAGGCCCATGAAGTTATAACCAAATTTAAGTCCTATTGTTAACCTACAAAACAATCACTCAATAAAGACCTTACCATTTTGATATGACTACTATGTAGTCCTAAAACTTGGAGTTGGTTGAAACCACCACCAAAGGATCTATCATAGAACATCACTAGAGTTCATAATTGGTCCATGTAGTACAAAACCAAGTCACGATTTGTAGTGTACAAAACATGCCATGGGGAATACATAATTGTTAGTGAAGTGTCGTAGGGTAGTTTAACAAAAACAAAGTATAGAGAAAAACTAGAGGAAAAATTGCTTATTGTGTATTGGCACCATTGTGAATTTATCAAGAACGTGATCGCTTTGGTATGTGTTTCATTATTTTCAAAAAGAATTTCCATACATTATTTATTTAGGGGTTCTTTTTACCAACAAAAGTGATTTTTTTAGTATGATGGTAATTCTACCATTATTATCGTCTCGCCAATTTGATTGCTTTGATATATAACTTCGGTAAAAAAATCGAACCCTAGGGACACCCCTCCTTATATTTGTAGCAACCTAATTTACAACCCACGAAATGGGGCAAAAAGTTGTCACCTTAATGTCCTAGAGCTCTAGGCCAACACAAAGGATCCGAGGCATCAATATGCAACATACACTTATTGTTATCAAACTCAATAGTGATAGATTCTTTGAGAGAAATTGTTCATTTAGGAACATGTCATGTGGCCTAAAATTACTTCCTAGATTTGATGGCATAGGTCCTACCAACTGGATTTACAAAGTGTAGAACAATATTTTAGTCAACACAATACTTACCTAGTGAACAAGGAACCTTTTGCTTCCTTCCACATACTTTTGAGTATATCGAAAGACCCCTAGTTGTTTTTAAAGCCTAGCAATAGAAATGCATTTCTTGTATGTTATTTTGGTGCATCAATAAATGGTAAGGCCCAAGAAGTTACAACCAACTTTAGAGTCCTATTCTTAACCTACAAAATAAACAATCAATGACAACCTTACCATTTTCATTTGACCGTGTAATCTTAAAACTTGGAGCTAGCTGAAACCTCCACTAAAGGATATATCACATGACATCACTTTAGTTTGCAATCATTCCACATGGTACAAAACAGAGCCACCATCGTAGAGTACAAAACATGTCACGAGGAATACATAATTGTTAGTGAAGTTTTGTAGGGTAGTTTAACAAAAACAAAATATAGAAAAAAAAACGAGAGCAAAAATTGCTTATTGGGTGTTGGCACCATAGTGAATTTCTCATGGAGGTGATTACTTTCTCAATTATTTCAATTGTTTTTAAAAGAATTTCCATACATTATTTATGTAAGGAGTTTTTCACCTACACCCAAAAGTGATTTTTTCAATATGATAGTAATTTTACCCATGTTATCGTCTCGTCGAGCTGATTATTTTGACATATAACTTCAAGAAGTATTTTGTGAACCCTTGGTACACCCCTTCTCATAGTTGTAGTAGCCTGATTTACAACCCACGATGAGTAGAAAATATCACCTCAAAGTCCTAGATCTCCCTCAATGCCCGGCATACAACAATTGTTATCAAACTCAATAGTGATAGGTCTTCTTAGAGCAATTTTCCATTTGGAAATGTGTCATTTGGCCTAAAATTACTTCCCAAATTTGATGGTACAGTCTTACTAAAGTGGTTTACGAGTAAAATAATATTTTAGTCACCTAATACTTACCCAATGAACAAGGAACCTTTTTCTTCCTTCCACTTGGAAAAATAATTCGTCAAATGGTCTCACTGGTATATACGAATTCCCGTGATGAACCCACTGGGAAGCCTTTATCACACAATTGTTGCTTCAGTTTGGCCCTAGTGCCTATGAGGATTTTATTAGAGCCCTCACTAAACTTTTCCAAACAAGAACAGTTAGAGAATTTGATGTCAAATTGGATAACTAGCTAATCACATTGAATGCTTAAGTGATGTTTTTTCCATGATTTTTTTGTCGGTGGCCTCAAGGAAACAATCTGCCTTGAAGTCAAAATGTTCAAACCTTCCAATATGATGGGTGTTATAGGATTAGCCAAGTTAGTAGAAGACGAACTCATTGTCCAACATCGCTCTTCTAATTTTTCCTCCTTTAAATCACTCGACCTCCCAACGACACATGATATGACCCCTCAAAAAAACTATCATCAAATGCCTGACGGAGGAAAAAATGTGAGCTCACGCTTAAAAAAGGTTATGTTATAATTGCGATCAAAAATTTCAATGGGCCATAACTATGTAGAATAGAAGTTTTACTTGATAAAGATTTGCCTCCCAACCTTGAACAAGAAGAAGATCACAAGCGGGTTGCCTTGGTAAAGTGGTATATAACATGTGTGATCATATAGAGGGTAGTTTTAATTTGTATTTTTGCATATTTGTATAATAATTGTATTAGTGTAAAATGTGCGGGGGGGCGATAATGAGAGCATGGGGTGGAAGATCCTAAAAACAAGGGGTGTTATTTAGAATCCCATGATCACATCTATTTTGGACATTTTCAACAAGTAATCCCCCATGGGGAAGAAGCACTCAACCTGCTAGGATGTGGAAAATGAAGCAAATCTTGAGCATCCAAGACTCAACATCAAAAATATCAATGCATGCATTGGATGGAGTCACAAATCCTCAAACCGTCAAGGTTAGAGGCTACTTTAAGAAGTATACCTTCACCATTCTCATTGAATTTTACAACACACAACTTCGTGGATCCTTGATTGGCCAAACAAGTTGATTGTTATGTATATATGTGTTTACCCTTTGAAGTAATGATAACAAATGGAGAAACTTTGTGTTGATCTAATTTTCTCGCTCATGTTTCAGATTAGTGAAATGGTAACAAAGAAAATAAGAAACTCCAATAATGAGAGGGTTTAAGGCTACCTCTAGATGAGATGATAATGGATATACGGGCGCAAAATATCCTCCTTGCAATGAGCTCAATGACTTGCACAACAAAGAGAAGCTAGACATGAAAACATATTAGTAGATAAGATGGTGGGTTTCCCAACAATGTTGTTCCGAGAAGTGATAACTTCTTAGGGACGAATGTCAACCCACTTTGATAGAAAATAAGGATAAAATAATAATGGATAAATGATATGATGTAGCAGATATCTGAACTGAAATAGAGATCGAAATGTGCTAGATAAGATAAGATGTAGATCTAATAAAAATTATATTAAACCAAACTCGATCAAAGTTGACAAAATGACCCAAGATTGATAGGTATAGTCGATGGTGACCGTATTAAAGTGGATCACAAAATACAAAAACAAGTCTCGCAACATGCTTTGAAATACTAAGGTCTTAAATCTGATACAGAAAGTTGTGGAAACATAAAAGATGTAAGAAACTTCATAGATTTGATAATCGCATTCTCGGGTCGACATCGACCGGGTCGTGTTGACGGTGATTGGGTCGGGTCGACGGCGATGGATGGGTTGATGGCGACGGGGTAGGAGATGAGAAAGAAAAAAGAAAATCTGCAAGAATACCTAAGGTCTCAAAAATTGCCTCCTTAAGAGAGGAGGTGTATGGGTGTATTTATAGGGTCAAAGGCGACATGTATGGGTCACCACCGATTGTGGAAGACCGTCGATTTGGGTGGTGCGATGATGCCCAACTCGATGCAAAGCATCCTAAAGAGGGCGATTAGGGCTTTAAGGTGTTTATGTAGGTTAGGGTTGCATAGGGAGGATAAAAGGTGGTTGGGGATAGGAAAGCATTAAATGAGGGTAGGTGGGAACCTAGGGATGGATAAAAGGTGGTTGGAGGGTGGAAAAACATTAAATGAGGGTCTAAGGATAATATATGGGACGTAATTAGGATAATAATTATGATTAGGGATTAAAGGTGAATTGGGGGAAATAAAATAATTGATGGGATAAGGTGGGAAATTCGAATAAATAGGATTTAAGAGGGGAAGGGAAATTTGAATGGGAGTGAGGAATGATGATGAAGGGGAGTGGACATGGGATGAGGGACAAGGGATACCAAAAATTGGTGTCTACATTTGCCCCTTTTTGTTGAGTGGTTTGCATTGGGCAAGCCATGAGACAAAACAAGAAGTGATGAAAGATGATAATGGTTGAGGTGCTCCCCCTCAAACTAGGGATCGATGACACAAAGAAGATTCAATCATGAGTTTGAAAGACATAGATGAAGGGATTAAAAGTGGAAAGGGTGAAAAGAATGAGAAAGAGGGAAGATAAAAGAAGATAATCCATGGGAAGAGGGATAAGGACATAATAAAAAAATATGGTGGTGATTTTGGAATCACTTCAGTAGGGAATAAAGTACGGCCTCAATGGAGATGATAACAATGTCCTACGAACTTGTGAGTTGGAAAAAATCTCGGCAATATGGAGAGAGTGTAATGGGAATCCACTCAAATGGATGTAAAAGCTGTGGGACCAACGGGTCAAAGGCAGAAATCAGAAGTATGCGCAAACAAATGCGAGGATGGTCAAGATGTGATATCCATCATACATGAGGAATTTAGGAAACATGCATCCTAATTGGATGAGGATAAAAGATGGCCACGATGGTAGGCTTAAGATGAATAGATGGTGCCTCGAGAGGGAACACAAAGATGGCCACACAACAAGTTGTCGGATGATATATGGTTCCCAAAAGGGACACAAAGATGGCCATGAAATGGGCTTCTGAGATGAGAGATGGTGTCCCGAAAAGAAACACATTGATGGTCATGAACAACGAGCTTGAGATGTGATCAAGAATGTGCTACTAGATAAGATGATAGGCAAGGATAGAAAGATGAGCCACGTAAGGCAAAGATCAATGTGTTATGGGTGACACACAAGCCTAAAGTGGAAGAGATAAAAGGATTGGATGACATGAGACAAGAGATTGATGAGATAAGACAAATGATCAGATAAGATGAGATAATAGATTGGATGAGATGAGATAAAAGATTGGATAAGATAGATTGGATGAGATAAGATAAGAGATTAATGAGATAATAAATTGGATGAGATGAGATAAGATGGTGTGATTGGATTGGATCGGATGTGATAGATAAAACGTGACCTCATGAGGACGACCGAAAAAATAGGAAGGACACTCCATCATAGGAAGGAGCACACATAGGATAGATTCTTTTAGAATGGATCGAGATAAAGCATGAAAGGGAACGAGAAACAAAGCAATGTAGCTTGCAACTTTTGGTGTGTGTTAAGACATAACTAATGATAGTTAGTCATTCTAAAGATCATGAGGGAAAGGTGGAATGCATTCTTATAGACCTCACTGTTGATGCAAAATCACAAAGACTTCCTGGATGCTGATCAGGTTTCTAAGTTGATCTTTAGGCATCCAGTGTGATTGCACAACATTGAAACCTTTCTCCAAGTGTGGGACTTGCAGAAATGAGAAAGGAATCTCCAGAGAAGGCTGGTTCCTGCTCCTAAACCACCTGCCACAAGCTATTCCAGTGCAGGCAAGCTAATCTAATCCTAATCTAACCATGCCAAAGAGACAGAGAGAGAGAGAAAGGAAAAGAACAAAAGCCTACACTAAAACGGTGATACACCAGAGAAGGAGAATGTTGGACATCTATCAAAACTGCCATGTAACAAAGAGAGGTGAGCAATGGGAAGGATGGACAGATGCATCACAGGCCCAAGGATAGATTTCACACAGAAAATGTCCCAAAACTCCATGAACACAGCTCCAAACCTACAATGAACATTTAAACATGCACAAATACACTGCAATGAAAGGGGCAAGAGAAAACAAGTGAAAAACAAGCAAGGATGGAGATGCATCATAAAACACGTTTTTTTGCTTGTTTTAAGTTTGTACAGTAACATCATTTCATTAGTAAAAGGCAAAAAACGCCATTACAGAGCAGGAAGGAGGTTCGAACTCCATTTTTAACCCTAGAGAAGGAAAAGAAGGGAGGGTAGAGCCGAATAGATGAACAACTTGTAATTATTATTTTTAAAATGAGCCAAATCTAGCTTTTACATTGCATGGGTCGAGCCTAGGAGAGAGAAACGTGGGAAAATGTGTAAACCCATTCCTCATTGACTGCAGATGCATTAAAATGGCATGGGGAACCTTACAAACCCATACCCTGCCATCTTTGACCGATTTGGAGGAGAATGCGACCCATTCTGCATTAATTTGGTCGCTAAAATGTCACTTCTGGCCATGAACACACGTCAGATCCGTTTCTCAACTTTCTCTCTCCAGACTACACCAAAATTTGAGATTAACCCTAGAATCATGTAGAGAATTTCATAAGCTTTCCGTTGATATAAAGAACGTGCAAATCTGAGCTCTGGATCAAAAGATATGGAGATCTGAAGATTTAGGGCACAAAACAGGTGAAAATGTGTTTTGAAGATCTTTCCCGCACTCTGCCACCTGGACGACACGTGTCAAGCACTGATTGGATATGTAATTCTCTCTCCTCTGCTGTCCCACGGGTTTTTCCTTGAAAGTTTTTCCTTTTTTGATTTTGAAACATTTTCCACTTTCCTTCCGCGCCCCCGCCACTTAGGACATGTGCAATGCATTGATTGGTCGACAGGGGCGCGGGGCAGACCTTTGCTTTTAGCTTTTCGGCCAAAACTCTTGCTAAACTCTCTAACTCCTTCCCGAGCTCCGAGCTTCCCTTTCTCATTGGACACGTGTCCTCCTTTTATTGGCTCGGGTTAGTGCTTGAAACCTCGCCCTTTGAACTTTTTGGACTTTTCTCCTTGTGACACGTGTCATGATTTGGTTGGTCCGCGGGTCTGCCGGCTCTTTCGCGTCCAGCGCGTCCATTTGTCCCGGATGTCCCAGACTATCTGGGACAAAAACTTCGATCCGCCCGAAATGGGCTTCCTCGTCCCTCATTCGGCCGATGACACGTGGCGTTGCTTGATTGGCTTTCGGCTCCTTCGGCTATCCGCGTCCCACGCGTCCCTTTGTCCCACATGTCCTGGACTGTCTGGGACAAATTCTTCCGATTCGCCCGATTCTCTGTTTGCGTACCTTTGTCCCACATGTCCCGAACTGCTTAGTGTGAAAGTTCTCCTTTTCGGCCGATCCGGCGGTTCGCATCCTTCGTCTTCTTGTCCCAAATGTCCTGCAGCAGCTTAGTCAATTTTCTTCTCCTTCTGGGCCGAACCGGCTTTCGCGCCCGCGCGTCCCGACGGCCCGGATCTTCCTTTGCCCTCGCAGATCGCCCGCGGCCTTTTGGCTGATTCACGCCCAGATGTCCCTCACGTCCCGACTATTGCGAGGACTAGGACTTAGCCATTTTTCATGATTTTTCCTGGCCCAAGCTTGTTTTTGCAGCCTTTTCACCTTTTCTCATAACTTGCTCTTTTCAACCTGGATAGGAGAGTTAGAAAAATTCTGAGGGGACCCTAGAAACATGATTTTTTGGCCCTGAATCAATTTATTTTCCTGGGACTAAGTAATTTGATGCATGTTATCAAAATTACCCTGGGGGGTGAATTTTGGATAACAATTTGGCGACTCAGCGGGGTCATCTGCCTGCTAGATGAAGTTACCAGTTGCCTGAAGCATCCATTGGGCATGGAGTCATGAGTTGTAACTCACAATTGATCTGAACTTTGAAAACCTCCCTCTGAGCCACTTGAAACCCACCGGACATGGAGTTGTTCTCACCAAAATGCCATCTAAACGAATCAAAAGAGCAGTAACCAAAGCAACACCAAAACTATGCATTTAATCGAAAATCATACATGCTCCAAATGGAACATGCAGAGTGTGCACAAGCACTTCTTCTACCGAAAGCAAACCTACCTACTCTATGTAGAACTTGGATCCAAGGCAAGCTAAACAAACCCCGCAATTGGTTGTGAGAAATAGCTTCCCTTTCTCAAAAAGTGGCCATGCAATTGATTCGAGCCGATCATGGTGTTAGGATGAGTGGAAAATCAACAAGAAGTGGTATTCCACCCAAATCATCAAGGTATCACCAAGGCAAATTCAATACCTCTTTTAGTTGCTCGCATTTGATTGAAGGGGTATGACAGCTGATCCTTGGTACTTTGTAGCTCACCCTCATGCTCAGAAGCAAGCATGACTGGTTGTGACTTCTCCTTTGGCTCCAATGAAGCCAAATACCTGATTGGGCAAGGTCCGATCCGTTTGATATGCCCATAGCTCTGATTCTCAACTCCAAAAGTGGAGTCTTCTTGTAGACCCTCAATGGATGGTGTGGAAGCAATGGTGAAATTCCTTTGTCCTTTCTCTTCCTCCAATGAAGAACATGAAAGATTAAAATCTTCCAATCTTGATTCCGAAGAGCTGTTATAAGATGCAGGCTGCTGCAAATGAATGTTCTCCTTCATGACAGCAGACTCTTGTGTTTGGAATGTGGATGATGAAAGAGAGAATGGTGGAAACTCAACCGGCTCTTCTCCATCAAAACAGTCCTCCAAATCTGACAGATAAACTGCCTCATGGCTGTCCTGCTGCAAATGTTCAACTTCCTCCATGGTGTCCTCTTGATCTGTAACTTGACCACCATGGTCTCTTTCTCCTCCAACATTGAGATTGAGAGGTCAAGCTCCTCTTCAGCATTGGAACTTGAGAGAGGTGAAGTAGAAAGAAGAACTGAAGGTTCTCCTATAGCCTGCTTTGTGCTCAGAGCTCTTGGATCTGCAACTTTCTCCTCCACAGCTAGAATGTGCTCCTCGCTGCTGGATCTGGAGCAGCTTCTCCTTCCTCCAATGTTTGAAGAAAATCTTGCTCTTGAATGAGATCCTCCTCCAGCATGAAGTTTGTCAAGTCAAACTCTTCAATCACGCTCTAGAGGACAAGTTAGGACTACAAGAACTTCTTCTTTTGCTGCAACAAAATCAACCCTGACCACTATTTGTTCAACCTTAGCCTCTTCTGTAGGTTTGACCATCAAGGGGATCTTTGTCATACCAAACTTGGCAGCCAAACTTACTAAGCTCTTAATCATTTCTTCTTTTCTTGGCTCTTCCTCTTGCTGTCCTTGATGACTGATTTTTGCAATTTCTTCTTCCCCACATGGAATTGGGAATGCAAGAGGAGGGGTGGGTTGCAACTCAATTGATTTGGCAATTTTTTGTGGTGGTAAAGGAGATGAAATCTCTTGTTTCTTTAGAGGAGGGGGGATTTCTTTTAGCTCTTGTGGAGAGGATGACTGTTTGGAAGGAAAAAGGAAAGAAGAATTGAGGTGTGGTGGAAGACTGAGAGGTGGAGACATGGGATCAACATTTGGGACAGCAGATGGAGAGTTTAAAATTTGCAAGTCCAAATGAGATGATGTTGCTTGAGTAATGGGAAGAGAAAAACCAGATGATGGTGTAGAACTTACCCATTGACAAGGTTGTTCAACACCGAATGTATAGGCCTCTATTTCTGCTGTCCATTGTGCAAGTTGGGGCAGCATCTTTATCATGAAGTCCAGCTTCTCTTGAGGGCTGAAGTGTCTTGGAAAAGGGCCTCCCCATGGACAAGGAGTCCTGCAACCAATTCTGAAAGCTCTCATTTGAGCTGTTGCTCTGGACTGCACCATCTCTACCTCCATCTTTTGGATTTTCTCCAACAAACCAGCGTCTTGGATCTGATGGTCTTTATTATATGCATACTCTTGCTCTTGGAAAGCTCCATAGCCAAACTGACTTTGGCATTGCTGCTCATATGGGTATGCATACTGATCTTGAATCTGCTCAAAAGGCTGATTTGGAGGATTTGTAAAACATGTTGGAGGTGGAATATACTGCTGTTGTTGATGTGAATTCCATGATGGAAATGAAGTCATGATTGCACAACCTCATGGAATGGAAAAGAATGAAAGAGATGGAAAGAAATATGGAAGGAAATGGATGGAAAACGGGTCTGCAACTTCAGAAATGAGTTGCTGATCAGATGGAGTCGCCAGATGTGTTTGCAAGTGCCTCCAAAGGCTGAAATCTTCACAGGAACACACCAACCTGCAAAAGATGAAATGGAAGACCTCTAAGGTCCTACCCGGAATGCCGAATGCCGAATCTGTTGTTGTAAAATCACAAAGCACTCGGATGTTGATCAGGTTTCTAAGTTGATCTTCAGGCATCCAGTGTGATTGCACAACATGAAACCTTTCTCCAAGTGTGGGAATTACGTAAATGAGAAAGGAATCTCCAGAGAAGGCTGGTTCCTACTCCTAAACCACCTGCCACAAGCTATTCCAGTGTAGGAAGCTAATCTAATCCTAATCTAACCATGCCAAAGAGACAGAGAGAGAGAGAAAGGAAAAGAACAAAAGCCTACACTAAAACGGTGATACACCAAAGAAGGAGAATGTTGGACATCTATCAAAACTGCCATGTAACAAAGAGAGGTGAGCAATGGGAAGGATGAATAGATGCATCACAGGCCCAAGGGTAGATTTCACACAGAAAATGTCCCAAAACTCCATGAACACAGCTCCAAACCTGCAATGAACATTCAAACATGCACAAATACCTTCAATGAAGAGAGGCAAGAGGAAAACAAGTGAAAAACGAGCAAGGATGGACAGATGCATCACAAAACACGTTTTTTTGTTTCAGAAGTTTGTACAGAACATCATTTCATTAGTAAAAGGAAAAAAATGCCATTACAGAGCAGGGAGGAGGTTCGAACTCCATTTTTAACCCTAGAGAAGAAAAAGAAGGGAGGGCAGAGCCAATGATGAACAACTTGTAATTATTATTTTTAAAATGAGCTAAATCGCTTTTACATCAGTATGGGTCGAGCCTGTGAGAGAGAAACATGGGAAAACGTGGAAGCCCATTCCTCATTGATCTGCAGATGCATTAAAACGGCACGGGAACCTTACAAACCCATACCCCGCCATCTTTGACCGATTTGGAGGAGAATGCGACTCATTCTCGCATTAATTTGGTCGCTAAAATGCCACTTCGCCATGAACACACGTCAGATCCATTTCTCAACTTTTTCTCTCTAGACTACACCAAAATTTGAGATTAACCCTAGAATCATGTAGAGAATTTCATAAGCTTTCGTTGATATAAAGAACGTGCAAATCCGAGCTCGGATCAAAAGATATGGAGATCTAAAGATTTAGGCACAAAACAAAGTGAAAATGTGTTTCAAGATCTTTCCCGCACTCGCCACTGGACGACACGTGTCAAGCACCGATTGGATATGTAATTCTCTCTCCTCTGCTGTCCCACGGGTTTTTCCTTGAAAGTTTTTCCTTTTGTGATTTTGGAACATTTTCCACTTTCCTTCCGCGCCCCGCCACTTAGGACATGTGGCATGCATTGATGGTCGATAGGGCGCGGGACTCGCTTTTAGCTTTTCAGCCAAAACTCTTGCTAAACTCTCTAACTCCTTCCCGAGCTCCGAGCTTCCCTTCTCATTGGACACGTGTCCTCCTTTTATTGTCTCAAAGTTAGTGCTTGAAACCTCGCCTTTGAACTTTTGGACTTTTCTCCTTGTGACACGTGTCATGATTTGGTCCGCTGGTCTCCGCTGCTCTTTCAAGGCTCAGCGCGTCCATTTGTCCCAGATGTCCCAGACTGTCTGGGACAAAAACTTCCGATCCGCCGAAATGGGCTTCCTCGTCCCTCATTCGGCCGATGACACGTGGCGTTGCTTGATTGGCTTTCGGCTCCTTCGGCTATCCGCGTCCCACGCGTCCCTTTGTCCCACATGTCCCGGACTGTCTGGGACAAATTCTTCCGGTTCGCCCGATTCGGCCGGTTCGCGTACCTTTGTCCCACATGTCCCGAACTGCTTAGTGTGAAAGTTCTCCTTTTCGGCCGATCCAGGCGGTTCGCGTCCTCGCCTTCGCACCTTCGTCCCAAATGTCCCTGCAGTGCTTAGTCGATTTTCTTCTCCTTTGGCCGAACCGGCTTTCGCGTCCCGACGGCCCGGATGTTCCTTTGCCCTGCAGACTGCCTGGCGGCCTTTCGGCCGATTCACGCCCAGATGTCCCTCACGTCCCGACTGTTGCGAGGACTAGGACTTAGCCATTTTTCGTGATTTTTCCTGGCCCAAGCTTGTTTTTGCAGCCTTTTCACCTTTTCTCAGAACTTGCTCTTTTCAACCTGGACAGGAGAGTTAGAAAAATTCTGAGGGGACCCTAGAAACATGATTTTTTGGCCCTGAATCAATTTATTTGCCTGGGACTAAGTAATTTGATGCATGTTATCAAAATTACCCTGGGGGTGAATTTTGGATAACACCTACTGTAGACATGAAAAAGGGGTTAAGATGGAGCCCACACAGGGAAGATTTGTTCTCCTTAGGTGGTAGTCCTAGGTCTATGCCCTAGCTCGAGCAATATGGTGCAAAATGATCAATGTGGGAAGTTTGCTACAGATGGAAAAGTCGATCGATGCGGGAAGCTTTCCGGGGATGCTTACTTTAAATATTGTGATTTTTCTTTTAGAGATTTGGAAGGTTGATCAATGGGAATCCTTTTACTACCATGATATAAGAAAGTAGCCATCCTTTGAGGGAGTGGTCTACATTTAGAATTTTTCTTTTTGATATTGACTTTTGACTTTTTAAATGGAAGGATAAGATATGCATGATAGTTGTCCTTCGAGGACCAGTCTATACTTTTGACAATATGCTTTATATGAATAGTTGTCCTTCGAGAGAACAACTGCTTTTTTATAAGAGAGCTTTGATATGAGCATCCATGATTTTTTTGACTTTAGGATAGAGTTGAGGATAACCAAGTAGACCACTTGGGGAGGGAAGATAAGATGTATAAGTGACACATGTGGACCCTTATCATGGTTCCAATAGGTAGATAAGAGGGTGATGGATGTAATGATTGTGCGATTCCCACCTAGATGGAGGAACTTGTCCACACAAAATATGCTATGAGCGGAAGAGCCGTGGTACCCACATTTAAGATCATTATTAGGCTAGTGACGGTAGACCACATAGTTCCAAATCATTACGATGAGAGATAGAAAAGCAAAATGATGGATGCAAGATCATTAAGATGTGACTAAGGTCATGTTGGTAGATATATTAACAATAGAAAGGACACTAATGCAATGCATTGAGAGGTTCTACTCCCGATTCACCATCTAAAGAGGCGAAGCGATAGGCTCCAAACCCATACTTATGTGTAATAATGTAAGGCCTAATCTAGTTGGGAGAAAACTTTCCACGTTCACTCCTTTCAGAGTAGTGACGTTCTGATTAAAAGAAGTTAGGGGAAGGGACACGATGTCATCCATGTCCACGAGGTTGTTTGATGGAGAAGATGGATTGATGTGCATGGGAGATGTAGACACAATGTAGGAGAGAATTAAGAGTGAGGAGTTGATACTCCCCAAGTGAGAGACGTTGCATCACGGTGGCGAGAGACTCATCATCAGGTAATTTGGATGTGGATATGGATGCTAAGGGAGATGTAGTAAGATCGTTAGAAGGAGCATCGATGATGACTCGAGTTTTGATTGGATATATGGTTGAGGATCATGAGGGTGAGAACGATTGGTAATATGAACAACATCAATAAAAAGAGGGGGACCCTCTTTGGAAGAGGTAGTTTTGGATGGAGGGATTGCGATGAATGATTTGGGTGAAGAACCAGATTTAGATGCCTTAGGAGGTGTGGATTTGATTAAAGGATTTTGTTTGGATTTGTATGAACTAGTAGATGGGAGAGGGTGATCTCCCTCAATGAGTAGGTCATCCTCTTCTATGAGACCGTTTATGAGGGTTTGGAGGGCCCTACAATGTTCAATGTCATGTCTATGGGTACGATGATAAGTAGAAACAACATTAGAATCAAACCATGTGGGTTTTTTTCCCCACATGGAATCAAAGGATTTAATGGAGGGAAGAGTGATGGCAAATGTTTGGACTAGACATTTAAGGATTTCAGTATATGATCCAATGGGGGTTTTTGAGGAAGGAGTTGTATGTAATTGTGGATGAATCAGATTTGGGATTGATAGATGAAGGTAAGAGAAGTGCCTTACTTTTGTGAGGTTTAATAGGGGCCTTGGATTTCGATGTGGACTTAGAAGGGGTAGATGATTTGAATTTGGAAGGAGGCATAGGTGACTTGGATGATTTTGATTCAGACTTGGGAGGAGGAAGAGATGGTTTGGATTCAACTTTGTTGATGGGGGATTTAGATGAAGGGCCTAGTCCCAAATAGATGGGAAAGGTCCTAAGATAGATGATGAGGTGTTGGATTTGCTTAGATGGTTTGGATTGTTGGTGCTTCAAAGGAGGGAGCTCCAATTTCTTATGTGGATGTGTAATAGATTTTTGAGTAGGAATGCCAAGGTTTTTAGATTTATGCTGCAAATATTAACCTTTGGAGGGAATTACAACGAGTTCGATCGAGGGATCATTAGAGGTAGAATCAGATGACATATATTTTTTTGTAGATGTGGGGATTGAAGATGGAAGTGGTTTTTGGATAATATGTTTGATGAGATCAAAAGGAGTTATAGATTGTGTGGATCTTAGAGGTGTTGGTACAGAAGTGATGGTAGTTGTTGGAGATGAAGATGGGATTGGGACATCCTTTTTAATGGGATCAAAGGAGGATGTCTGCTTGGTAGGAGTTTGAGGGATGATATGGATGTGGAAACAAATTCGGATGTTGATGTGGGTATGGATATGGTCGTAGATGAGGATAAGGAATGAGATGTAGTAGGCATGGATATGGAGATAGATGTTGGGGTAGGTGTGGGAGCTAATATAGGTATGGTAGATGTGGATATAGGTGTGGATGTAGGTATGATGGTAGATGTAGTCATAGATAAGGAAATAGGTGTGGGTAAGATAGGTGTGGGTGGAATAGAGATAGGTGAAGTGGATGTAATAGATGCAGATGTAGGTATAGTAGATGTGGATAAAGAAGTAGACATGAGTGTGGATGGGGGTGAGATTGTAGATGTAGAGCTCGGTATTGAAATAGATGAAGGGATGATGGGTGTGGGTGGTGATGTTAAATCTTGATTCAAAATATTGATCGTATGGGTGTTGGGTGCTTGAGATGTAGGGGGTTATTTTGATTATTTGATGGATGGTTAGGAAAGGGCTACTTGAAGACATCGAGGGGTTGATTGGGGGAGCGTTAGGATTGTCCACTTGAAGATCTCCATGATCGATAAGTCGTTGAATGAGGTATTTGAAGGAATGAAAATTTTCAATATCATGACCACAAACTCGATGGTGTTTGCAATAGTGATCCTCGTGATACTATGCAGGGTTTAGGATGTGATTCATCAACGAGATAGATATGAGGAAGTTTAATAAGATGTGTAGAAATGAGTTTATCAAAGAAGGAACTATAAGACTCTCTAAGAGGAGTATAGTTAGGACTCGATAGAGGAGCTCTGTGGAGGCTCTGGTGTGGGATGTGGATACATAAGAGGTTGTGACTATGATGGCATTCATTGCATTTTTAGGTTTGTCGTTTTGGGTGATCTCGAATTGTTGAATTTTTTTATTAGTTTAGTGGAATGGGCTTTCTCAAGGGCATAAAGTTCAAGTTTACGAGCCATGGTGAATGCTTCTTCAAAGGTTTGGAATGATTGGATTTGAAGAGTGGATGATATATGCTTCGCACAAGATCGTGAGAAGAGTTGGATTAGCTCAGTTTGAGGAAGGAGAAAGACAATTGATTGATTATGCCATGCCATCTAGCGATGAAATTTGTGATAGATTCATCATCAAACTGTTTAATGGCATAGATGGTGTATGAAATGTTGATTTTACGTGCAATATTAATGGAGAAGTGTTTTAAGAATAATTGCATGAGTTAGGTAAATGGGAAAGAATAGCATAATGTTGGGGAAATGTCATAACATGTACTTTAAAGAACGAAGGTGTTGTTGAGGGTCCTCCTTAGTGTTAAACTTAGAGAATTTTTGGAGTTCCCAGTGTGGAGGATAAAGCTTGATGGGACTTGATGGGTTAATAGGCTCATTACAAATTTTTTCATAGGTAAAAAGCTCTTAGGACCCAAAGTAGTAGCTTCGAGATTGCCCAACCTACTTAACAAAGCTTGCATGGGGTCGTTAGATGTGTGAGGAGGAATTGATTGGTGAGATTGTGGATTATAAGAAGTGGATGGGTTGGGTTGCGGATGAGATTGATATTGTTGAGGATAGGTTGGAGTTTTGGAGGTGGTCAAATGGGGAAGATAGTTGAATGGTTGTGATTGAAGATATTAGGATATAGCTTGTTGTTAGGAGATAGGGATATAATAAGATGGATGAGATTATGTTGGTTGTTGAGAGATGGGGATGTTGGATTGGTTTTGTATGGTATGAGTTGGGATGTGTGTGGGATGATTGAGATGTTTGGATAGTTTGATTGGGGAGGACGTGTTGAACGATACCTTGGAGTGGAGGTTGATGGGTTTGAGTAGATTCTTGATAGGTTCAAATAGGGATGCTTATGACAAAAATAGACAAAGAAGTAATGGGGATAGAAGATGTGGGGGTGGTGCGAGGTAAGTTAGGTGGAATGAGTGCCACCAATTGAGTGGTTTGATGGGGTTTGGGGTCATGATGGATTTACGGATAAGATATTTACAAAGGGCGATGGGATTAGCGTCAAGGATATCTTGAAACTTCGAGCATCCATAAGGGATAGTAAGAGGTCCAAGGGTCTCTAAAGATTAGTACATGGGGCATTGTTGTTTTAGAGGAAATGGAATGATGAGAGACAGAAGGATTGGTTTCAGGATGGGGATCATTTTGGATGACATGGGTATCATGAAGAGAGACCATAGAAACAAGGGGTTGGGAGACCAAAGGTGTGGTGATCATAGGTGTAGAAGAAGAAAAGTGGAAAATGTAGAAGTTTGTTGGGAAAGATCATTGGAAGTGGGGATGTTGTTGGATGAGGTAGATTGTTGTGTTTTCTTGGCCTGAGAATGGGTAATAATAGGCATGAAACAGAAAAAAAATAAAGAACTTATATAGTTTATTAATAAACAAATCAAGCAAAAATTTTTTTTTATTATCTTGATTATTTAGAATGATGAAAAAAAGAAGAAAATGGGCTCAAAGGAAAGTTAGGAAATGGCCAAATAATGGATGGTTTCAAGTTGTTTTGGATGGCATCCTCGATATAAAGGTACGTGAGGCTCAAATCTATGATGAATACCGGTACAGGGCATGATATTGGGGCCTACCACACACTTCATGCACCGCAACAATAAGGGTGTCGAGCACTTAGCCAATATACCGATAGTCAAAAAAATTATAACGCAGCATGGAACACCATGGTGGCTTTCCTATTGGGTGATGAAATCCCAATAGTTCCACCTAGTAGGAGATGTTTAAGATGTGTGAAAGAAGTGAATGCAAAGAATTATCCTCCTAATTAGACTATGTTGTCAAGCAAGTATGAAGAGGTTCTTTTTAAGTCCAAATTGAAATGTGGAATTTGATGAAAGCACTCAGATAAAGATGCAAAAGGAGAAAATTGGAAAAAATGAAGAATACCCGGATAACGCTATTTTCCTTTTTTATTTTTATTTTTTAGCAAACACGTTGTTGATCAAGCAAACAATCCTTCACACACGCAAACAAGCGAAGCTCCCACTTGCGAGGTTAGTAGAAAGAGAAAGATGGAAAATAGAAATGGAAATGAAAACAATGAAAGAACTCACCAAAGAAGGGTGGGTCCCATTAGGCGTGCCAGAATGTTGATTTAATTTTCTCTCTCATGTTTCAGATTAATGAAATGGTAATAAAGAAAATAAGAAACTCCAATAATGAGAGGGTTTAAGGCTACCTTTAGATGAGATGATGATGATATACAAGGACAAAATATCCTCCTTACATCAAGCTCAATGGCCCGCACAACAAAGAGAAGCAACACAAAAAATGGATTAGTAGATAGGATGGTGGGTTTCCCGACAATGTCGGTCTCGAGAAGTGATAACTTCCTAGGATGGATGTCAACCCACTTTGATAGAAAATAAGGATAAAACAATAATGGATAAATGATATGATGCAACAAATAATTGAATTGAAATAGAGATCTGAAATGTGCTAGATAAGATAAGATGTATATCGATAAAAATAAATGATATTAAACCAAACTTGATCGGGTCGATGGTGACTCGAGACCTGATAGGTATCGATCGACATTGACCACAACAAAGTGGATCAGAAAATACGAGAAAACAAGTCTCATGCAACAGTGCTCTAAAATACCGAGGTCTTGGATTTGATATGGGAAAGCTATGGAAACATAAATGATGCAAGAAAATTAATAGATTTGGTAACTATAGACATGGTCGAGGGCGATTGGTCTAAGTTGAAGACAACAAGGTCTAGGTCAATGGTAACTAGGGCCTGAGTCGACGATGACCGGGTGCTGGGTCGATGGCGATCGGTTTGAGTCGACGATGACCGGGTCTAGTTCGATGGTGACTAGACTAGGTCGCCGACAACTAGGGCCGAAGATACGAAAGAAACAAATCAAATCCACAAGAAGACCTAAGCTCTCAAAAATTACCTCCTTAAGAGAGGGGGGTTCGTAGGGTCGATGACAACTCGCATGGGTCATCGTTGATTGCGGAAGATCTTCGATTTGGGCACTAGGATGATGCCAAACTTGATGCAAAGTAGCCTAAAGAGGGTAGATTAGGGCTTTAAGGTGTTTAGGCAGGTTAGGGTTGCATATGGAGGATAAAAGGTGGTTGGGGGATAGAAAATCATTAAATGAGGGTAGGTGGGAACCTAGGGATGGATAAAAGGTGGTTGGAGGGTGGAAAAGCATTAAATGAGGGTCTAGGGATAATAAATGGGATGTGATTAGGATAATAAATATGATTAGGGATTAATTAAATGGGATTAAGGGTGAATTAGGGGAAATAAAATAAATGATGGGATAAGGTGGGAAATTCAAATAAATGGGATTTAGGAGGGGAAGGGTAAATTTAAATAGGAGGAGAGATATGTATGTGAGGAATGATGATGAAGGGGAGCAGATGCGGGACGAGGGACAGGGGATACCAAAAATTGGTGTCTACACTTTGGCTCTTGAGTTGCAAGTGAAATTTATGCAATGTTTGACTATCAGAGAGGATCATACTTTGAAATCAAACATGTTTGTTCTTCCTATAAGAGGTTCTCGATGTGGTTTTCTATACACAATGGCTTCAAATTGTTTTCATGAAATCGCACACTTTCTACTTACATAAGCTCCTCTAAGTATGTCGTTATATACATGATTTCAAAAGTGAGAAGACTAGACATTAACAACACTTGTTTTACTCTTTCATTATTTTTATCTTCCCCACACTTGTATTATTTGTTTTTCTAGAATGATCACTTTACTTTTGGACACTATATGACATGTGATCCAACTCGGTATTGACCAGTTGTATCTTCCGAGTATCCCGAACACTACCGCCCATTATGGACAGGAGCGCCCCAAATGTTATTGTCACCTTTTGGTGCTTTTGTCATTTTGCCTCCTTTTCCTAATTTGCAAATGCCACATTATTTGATATTTTTCTAAGATCTTATTACTTTAGGTTGGCATTTATTGTTGTTAATGATGAAATTCAAACAAGGGATTGATATATACACATGACATAGTTCCCATTGTTATGGGTCATACAATTGGGGGTTCATACTTACTATCTACTATTTGGGCAAGAAACAACACTAAAGCGATGCATTTGGGCTGCATTATTCACCGCATGAGAGGGGCTATTTCTGAATTCCATCACACATTCATCTTGGGGAAAGTATTTGTAGCTCGTTATCTTGGTGCGATTGACACAAGGGCAACCTAGCTTTAAGGGACAATTCAAACATGCACACACGCGGGCGTGCACACACACACACACACTCACACGCACACACATATGTGTTTGAGCACACACACACAAAAGCACACACGTACACGCACAAGCAACACTCACACACACGTGCACACTCAAGTGCACACATGCATGCACGCGTGCACACACACACGCACGCACACACACACACGCACACGCACACACACACATGCACACGTACACACACACGCACGCACACACACACACACACACACACACACACACACACACACACACACACACACACACACACACACACACACACACGAATGGATTAATTTTATAGCATGCACACTAACTATACGTATTTTTCAAATGCAAAGCAATGGAGGACCAATGCTCATAGGAATACATGTTTGGTAAGGTAAAGGTGCATCTATTTCTCATACCTAATACTTCTCTTTCCATCCAATCCCATGCTTTTGATTTAATTAAATAGTAAAATAAAAAAGCAATAACGGGTTAGTCAACTCATGCATGATATACGACACGAGGGAAGGAAGACTATGACATTAATTTAATGTATGTTGAAATGATGTGAAGTTACATTCATTAAATATACTAGATAACCACCTACATAGCTACACATTGGTAGTATGTCCTCATAAATGGCTTCTTGATAGTATGCCTCAAATGACAATTCAGTCTAATATGCACACACTAAATATTAATGAATTCAAGGGCTGGTATGTCACCTTGGATTTGCTAGACTTTTCTCAAATCACCGGTTTTCTCTATACTAGTCTCGCGTGTTTGCTTTGCATACATATATGACATGCACATGTACACATGCACACACACACACACACACGCACACACACACACACACACATGTGCAAACACATGTGCACATACGTGCACACACGCACATGCACAAACACACATGCACACACACAAACACACACGCACACACACAACCGCACACACGCGCATGCACACACACACACACACACACACACACTAGATTATGAAATGTAGTGTTAAATTCACACTTGTACTAAGAGGGGGAGTGAATTAGTATAAGATAAAATTTTAATAATTCAAAATTTTAGCAATCTCACAAGATCTAAAACCCCTTTCGGGAAAAAAACACAGTGAAATATTCTCTTGTATATATATAACTCTTCTACAATTCATGTAGGCACCAACCTACTGAGGACAAAAATCCCTAATGTCAAGCACCAACTTATCAATTCAGACACCAATATTTTTTATCGAGCATCAACTCAATAAGAGACACCAATCTCTTTGTTTTATGAGGCACCAACCTCCAAACCGATGACAATACCACCTTCGTAGTGTTGTTGTTTCAATGAATGGTAGATATTTTTATTTCCTCTTGGAAAATTTGCTTGTCTTCTCAAGATATAACTTGTATTTCACACTTATAAATTGTTGCTCTTCTTCCAAATGATATTCGCTCAAAATATGCCCTTCCTCCATCCAACAAATCCTCATTTTATAACCTAAAAATTCCCTTTCGAATGGTCATGACTCTTCACCCAATAGGATCGACCTTCTTCAAGGGAGGTCAACCACATAAAAAAAAAAATCATTTAATCTTAATGGAGGTTGGTTGGCCCATTAAATAAATGTTTTACACATTTGTTACACATACAATTATAAAATTCATTGTTATTAAATCTAATCACTGTAGCACATCAATTTGATTATTGTTATTTTTCTTTTGATCGATGTGCATTCTCCATTGACATCAATGACAATATTTCCAATAATATCCCCCTTTATCATTGATGGCAACCCTATAAAGAAATAATCATCTTCAAAATAGAATACTCTCCCTTTCTATACTTCTTCCTCTTGTTGTACTACTCCCCTTTCTTTACTCTCCCCCTTTGACATCAATGGTAAAGGGTTGTCCATGGTGCTCCCCCTGAACCGATGTTTCTCCTTGATATTTCAGTGACTCGATGAGAATGGTATCACACCCAACTTGTGTCTAAGGTACTCATAAGTCCCTTTTGAGAGGGGCTTTGTAAAAATTTCCGCTATCTGCTCCTATGTGGCAACATATTCCAACTTAACATTCTTTTCAACTACTTGCTCTCTCAAGTAATGATATTTGATCAAAATATGCTTAGTTCAAGTGCATAACCGAATTATTTGAAATGTTAATTGCACTAGTATTATCACAAAATATAGAAATGGGATCATCATTTTCTACCTTAATATCTTGTAGAGTCTGCTTCATCTATTAAACTTGTGTGTAACATGGTATTGTTATTATTTTTTCGCCTCCACTGTGGACAAGGAAACAAAAGGCTATTTTTTCTCAACCAAGACACTAAATTTCCACCAAGGAAAAATGCTCCTCCACTTGTGTTTTTCCTATCATCCATGTCACCTGCCCAATCTGCATCTGTATATGCTGTTAAGGTGAAATCTGCACCTCTTGGGTACCACAAACCATAATCTAAAGTGCCTTTTAGATATTTGTATCTCAGTATTACAAACCATAATCTAAAGTGCCTTTTAGATATCTGAATATTCTCTTAACCGCTTACACGTGTTTCTTTTGGGGCTGCTTGGAAACGTGCAACTAAACCAATTGCTTGCATGATATCTGGCCTAGAGGTTGTTGTGTACAATAAGTTGCCAATCATTGACTTGTATAGAGTCTGATTTGCTTCGGGAGACTCATCATCCTTACTCAACTTGCATCATGTAACCATAGGTGTGTTGACCGGTTTGCAATCTTCCATTTCAAACTTCTTTAACATCTCCTTTACATACTTAGTTTGAGAGATAAATATTCCCTTTTCAGATTGAGAAATTTGTAAACCAAGGAAAAATGACAATTCTCCTAGCATTGACATCTCAAACTCATTTTGCATATCTTTAGCAAACTCTTGGTACATTTTTCTATCATCTCCTCAAAAATAATATCATCTACATACACCACAACAATCAATTGATGATTACCTTTTGTCTTAATGTAGAGATTACTATTTGCTACTCCTCTTTTGAACCCTTGTTGAAGAAGATATGTGTCAAGTCTTGAGTACCATGCTCAGGGGGCTTGTTTTAGCCCATATAGTGCCTTCTTCAATTGCACACATGTTTTCATGCGTAATGTCTAGCATGAAAATTGAAAAAATTACCATGACAACTAAGCCCACACTTGAAAATCCCCGAATTGGGTAATGTAAACCTACCCTTCAAACCTAACCTCGACTATGTAAACAACATCATGACCGAGAGGTATGTGCTAACTAGATTTTTAAGTGTGTTTCATGTACAATTAATTTTGTGGGACACAATATATGAGTTCATTGAGCTGCATTTTCAAGGAGTTGCTCCCTGCAGAGGCCTAAAAAGGCATATTATTAACACTCCTACACCTAATGAACACCTTTCGAGGATGTTCCAAGAAGAGCTAATGCCTCTAAGCAAAGTGTGTGACAAAACTATGTAAAATTTCGAGGCATTTTAGGAAAGTTCTAGGAAGAAAATCAGACTAGGAAAAATTTATGCAATACCGGGCTATTTTTAGCTTCGTGTAAGGAAATGAAAGCAGTAAAAAAGCTAGTGATCTTGTTCTAAATGGTTCGTAACCTTGATTAATTATGTTAAGTGACCAAGAACTCATTGGAAAGCTAAGGAGGCCTACTTCAAATTGCAAAAGGTTTCGGAAGATTCTATTGTCTAGATTTTGAGATATTGGCTTAGCAATACAAATGCATCCCGGATCTTGGAAGAGATTCAAGTGAGAATTTACATATTTCTATAGAGAGTTGAGACCTGATCCGAATCCCAATGTTAACTACTCAATTCCCTCTTCACTCACAATGTGTTGTTGGTCATTTTCATCATCATAATTTTCGGTGGTAGTCCCTATCACTAACACACAACTTGAGGAAAAAGTGAAGGTATGGGTAAATATTAATAAATACTTCATTTTCATTACTTATAAATTGTTTCATTCGTGTGTTTCCATGAAGATTTTTGTTAATTTTTGAATCCAGATAGAAGGAAACATTCTCGGGCAAGTTTCAAGTCCAAACCATGCTTGGATGCAACATTTGAGTGCTTAGGCACACTTTTCAACCCCTTAAGCACCTTGGGTGCACATTCACTCAAAAAGTGCACCTCACCATCATTGGATGCTTTCCCAATGAAGAAACATAACATGATTGGCTAAAAAGTGCACTTTATGACTTAAGTGAGTGTTTTAAGTTGTTATGGGCCCCTTATCTTCACTGGGAACACTTTTGAAGTGCTCATACACCCCTGAAGTTTGTCATGCCCCTATTGGTCCATTTCCCCCACATGCATACATGCCACTTAAGAGAAAAACAAAATAAAAAGGCTTGAAGGTGTGATGTACATGGCATTACATGCACCCATCCATGTGTACTTTTTAATGACCCATGCACCTTGGGCACATTATTGGAGTGCATGAGCACCCAAAAAGTGTGCCTATGGTGCATGGGACATTCAAAACTCCACCTCTACTTTCACCCCTTTTTCCACCACATTCTTCCTCCTTCCATCTCCCACGTGATATATACATTCACCATGGTCACCTCCACTCAACTTAAAAACATAAAGCAACCTCCTTGGCATCCATTAAAGCAATTTTCAAAGTTGGTTCATAACATTCAAACACAAAAAAATCCAACCATGCCCTATATGTCAAGATCTAGTTTTTCTCATAACTCATGCTTCTGAAATCCATTTGTCACCAAATTTTAACAATTGATTCCTTGTTAGAACTCCTTTAAGAAGAGTGTTTACATGATCCCACTCATACCCTCATTTTTTTTTTTATAGCCAAATGTATTTTTCATCAAAAATCATCGCTTTCTCATATCTACAAAACCTTTTGATTGGAACCTCTAAAAAATTGGAGTAAATCCATGAAATTAAATATAGAAACTTATGCAATTGGTTTCATTCGATCCGACACAAAGAGGAAAAAAATTCTATTTTTAGTAAGTCTCTATCACATAGCTTACTAAAAATAGTAAGTCCAAGGAAAAGATGGTTTCTAGTACTTCAAGACACTCCTTGAAAGTGCAAAACATTAAAGAATGGAAAAATTGACAAATTTGGTGAAATTGCTAAGAGTTATACCCATGTGAAGCATGCTAAAACTAGTAATTGATAAAAATGAGCTCAAGATGATTGCATATTTTCCTCCTTTCCATGTCTCAAGAATTCAATCTTTCACGGAGGTCAAATATTCAATTTGCAAACAAATCCCGCTTCACTGAGATGCGTTGAGCATATGACGTCTTACAGAGGAAATGCCAATTTTGGAAGTTCCTAGAAATCTCCACCTGTCAGTAAGTGGTGACCATCTCTCTAAATATTTCCTCATGGGAATGGTAATGAAAAATTCATACTTGTAGAGAGATGAAAGATGAATTGTGACTCATGTGGATTAGTTCCTAATTTTGGTCATCAATGTCCTCGAGGTGGCAAAATAATCATGGTTGCATTGTACAAGAAATTGTTTCAAGTTCTCATTCATATACATGATTGGTTAAGAAGGCATGGTAGCTTTTCATGGTTTGTTCAAGTGTGTGAAGACATACTTCATTGTCTACAATGATCTGGTGATCAAGTGCTTCTCACTTCTTCACTCAGTGTACCTAATGGGCTACAACAATTAATCATTCAAGAGGAGGCTTCTCATGGTGTAAAATAGCTCAAGGACCCGAGTTCAACATTTCATTGGAGCATTTCACTGGTTCATCATAAGAGTGGGTCTTCTTCGTAGTCAAAGATTCTTCATCTTTTTCATTCGAGCTTGGATATTCTCACATCTCTTTCTTCTCTTTTTCTCTCTCTAAAATTCTATTTCTTTGTTGAGAAGAAATTTGTAAAAAGTGACTTAAGTCACTTAAAGTTCTTTTTCTTTGTTGAGGATTGCACTTTAAGTTGAAAATTCACATGGGAATATGAAGAGTGCATTGTAAAGCTATAAATTGGGAGAGCCTCCTCATTTCAAAGGATGGTTATTATTGTTTACTAGCTCTCATATTCTCTCTAGGAACAAGTGATCAAATTTCTTCTAACTCATTTGCCTATGTTTCCTCTCCATCTCAACTACACTCTATGAGCATGTACTTATTGAATATTATGCATTGAGACTTTGTGCTTTGTGTGTTTTGTTCCTTGTTGATTCTCATGGTGTCTTCTCATTGAATTCATGGATATATTCTGGTTTTAATCAATAAACTATTTTATACTATTTATTGTGCAAAACCCTCCTTACTATTCTCTCTACACCTCTCTCTCTCTCTCAATAGTTTCCTCCATTGTAGTATCTACAAGCACTTTGCCACAGGTGTAGAGAAGTAACCTTGTGTGATCCCTGGTTGAAAGAGCACCCTCGGTTGATGGAATAATGTACATAATTTCCATGTTTCCAAAAATGGAGTTGCCCCATTCAAGCAAAGGGACCTAGTCCCAGCAGCATTGGTGAAATCTCATATATTACCTACCCGACAAATTATTTTTGCCACCGCTTTTGGCACCCACTGTGGGGCAGATTTTGCATATTATGCACCCAATATATGAACCACAAAATCCTAAAAATAAAATAACCCAAATATCCAAAAATCCAAAAAAATTAAAAATTGAAAAAAAAATAAAAATTAAATCCATTGTTAAAAAAACCCACTGTTGATTTTTGTAAGTGACCCTTCATATTCCACGTCATCCCTTCATATTCTTGTTGTAGGTTTTCTTACAAATTAACTAAAAGAAGATATACCAAATTGGAAAAAGTAAGAGTAATTGTTGACCCTAATTTTGAGGCTTTGCAAAATCAACAAGAAAAAATTAGAGATAATCCATACTACTTCTCTCAAGCTTCATCTCCATCCAATTCATCAAGTGGTACTCTTGAAAATCCTATCCAAACTCCTAATTATACTCGTCATGAAAATCCTCTTGATTCTCCTACCTTCCACCCAACATTGAACTTTGAATTTCTAGAAGAGGGAGGAGAAAAAGAAGAAGAAATGGTAGAAGAGGGAGACGACGAAGAAGAAGACAAGCAGAAGAGGGAGAAATACCCCAACTAATTGTTCCATGGGGAAGGAATATAGGTCCACTTATTTTTTTACCTTCTCTTCATGATCTCGTCGCTAAGTTACCGTAAGTACTTTCTAAAGTTGTAAGGTGACGACACACAACTTCCCGAATAACACATCTTTGCCTTCATCACATCATGCGAGTAATCCTTGGAATCGAACACAAAGATGTTGTTGTGAGATTGTTCATGGAATCACTCCAAGAAAAAAATAGCCGAGTGGTTTTATCTCTTGCCCTCCACTCCATAACATGTTGGGAAGACATTCAAGAAAATTTCATAACAATATTCAAATCAGACGAATATTTCCAAGACCTTCTCGTTCAATTGGTGCAAATGAAGATTTCCAAGACCTTCTCGCTTTAACATGTTACTCCACAAAATATCGTAAAAGCTTCACCATCCACATATAATGTCAAGAGGTTCTTCATCAATGCACAACCTTTTGAAATTGGATTCATCTTACGAAGAGGTCAACCTCGTACTCTTGAGCTTTCCCAAGAGGATGCAATTAAGATCAAGGTGATCTAATTGTGTCGGAAAAATGAAGAATCCAAATGGAAAATAAAGGGGTCAATTTTCCAAGGAAGGTACCACTGAATCTCTTGTTCAAAAATTGGCAAATGAATTGAATGCAATAAAGAAACAAATGGTCCAAAATATTCCTCTTCAAAATCAGAATAGGGATCATATTTCCAGATAACCCCAAAGGCTTGTCTTGGAAGTTCCACATGCCTAAGCATTTTATGAAACTTCGAATGATGAAGAAGACGAGAGAAGAAGAGGTGGGATGTGTAAACATTATATACTTCAAATATTTATGTGATGAAGAAGAAGAGGTGGGATGTGTAAACATTATATACTTCAAATATTTATGTGATGAAGAAGAATCGGTGAATGGCTACAACTATGTGGTGTTAACCTGTTCCAAAGTTCAATCGAAAGAGAACATGTCTAGTAATGAGAAAGACAAATCAAATAATCCTCCATTAGCGAATCTATAAAAGAAAACATCAAAAGGAGGATCATTGCTTCCCTCTCCCATGTAATCAATAAAGAAGAATCCTAAATTCACCTCATCCAAAGCCAAATCTCCTCTTCCAAGTAATTCTCCATCTTGTTCTCATGACAAGTCAATTCCTAATGTTGTTTCTACCATTTCTAATAATGTGAGTAAAAATGCCAATAATGCCCTTCCTAAGAGTAGTCAACCTCTTGTTTCTACTACCTCCTCCACAACTTCCACTTCCTATGATTCTTGCTTTGATATCATTGACCATATCAAAAAGCTAAAATCCAGATATCTGAATATGAATATCTAAGAACTCATCCTAAGCAATTTGAAAATATTGTTCAATTTGTCAAAGAAAACAATTCTAAACAACCTCTTGTAAGTACCAAACTAGTAATGTAATATCCCATAATTGTCTTGCCTCCACAACCTCCACCTTCGAGAAGATAGAACCGTTCTATCTAGCCTTGCTGATAAATGGGTATAGACTGAACAACAACATCATTGATTTTAGAGCATCGGATAACATCATGCCCTTAAAAGTTGCAAAATCCCTTGGCCTCACTCTTGCACCTGCCAACAGTCAGTGTTATTCTATGGAGACCAAGGAAGTGCCCCTCATTGGTCAAGTTAAAAACTCGATGTCCCTCATATACTTTCCAGACAAGAAATTCAGCCCCAAAATACTTGTGGCAGACATCCTGATGTATATGACATCTTTCTCAACATGAACTTTTGTCGAGATAGTTAGAGTAATGAAGTTGGATTGGTCGTATGCTACAATACTAGTCAAAGGTGTGATGAAAAAGATGATTCCTATCAGAAAGATGAAATACATTGTTCAGAGACAAGGTAGTCTGCAAGCAAAAAGTGTATGCCAAGAATTAAAATACCGGAATTACTTCATCACCTTGGAGGAATATGTAAAAGTTCCTTTCTTTATTGGTCTAAGTATACCCCTTCCATTGGGCATAGAATTTTACTTTCAATTTGATGATGACAAGGATCAAAAAGAGCAGGTGCATCCAAAATGGGAAGAAGGTATCCCTCAAATGACAATTTGTACAGAAAAGTAGGACGTTACTAATTAATATGGGCATGAAAAATCAGAAAATCAATTTGATGATGAAGAATACATTTTCTCCTTCACAATTGAAGAAGAATATTTTGTTGATGATGAATGTACAGAAAATAAAGTTTTTGAGCCTCTTACAAAGGATGTTGATCATGAAGGAGAAAGGCTAGTTCTCAATGAGTTGTCAAAAGAGCCAACGAAAAGTTCATTACAAAACATCTTAGAGGTTGCAGATGCGACGGAGGACCCCCATCTAAGTATTGAACTCTTAATTTAGGCCATGGATATGCAGGACAAGTATGAGGCCAATTCTGGTTTTTCAGTTGATATGCAAATTTTTCTTGATGAGATAGATCACAAACATGAACTCAATAAGGCTATCAAAACATCCATTTATGCACATGAATGTGGAGATGAAATTTTCTCCTTCCCTTTCGGAGAAGAAGATTATATACATGATGAATTAAAAGAAAATGATATGTTTAAATCTCCCATAAATAATGTCATGTATGAAGATAATGTCTCTATCACAGAGGAGCTCATCGCATCCCATGAAAGCCTTGATGGGACAATGTATGAGACAAAAGAACATATTGATCAACCAAGAATCCAACAAGATGCCATTAATGATATAGAATAATTCAAAATTCCTATCAAGAATCATACCATAGGGGTAATGACCATGGAACACCGGATAGGTGAAGATCAAATGCCCAAGAACAATACTAATGATAAATGTGATGAGGTTGATATAATTGATAACCATATGTATGATAATCATGGGATGAAAGATAAAAAATTATTAGCATGGATAAAAAATAAGAGGAGCTTAAAGCACTAGCAATTCCAAAGCAATTGAGGTGTTCCTATCTCATGAACCAAGTGAAATATTTTGTAGAACATCGTCATTTGAAGTCACCAATATCCAGGTAACACATTCCAAGAAGAAGCATTGTATAGAAAGCGGGTTGTCCCTCACATGTACCATAAGTGATTTTGGTATGTTTTGTTTTTTCTTGTTGTGTGGTGTGTTTTCCTTCCACTTTGTGTGTTTCCCTTTCGTGGTGTGTTTTTTTCATTCCTTGCTTGTGTGAGTTGAATGTTTACCGAATAGATAAGGTTTTATATAAAGCGTTGGTCTTTATTGTCTACTGAGATTTTGAGGTTCTTACTTACTTTGTTCCCACTGTGTTCAATCCAAATCAAGTCCCCAAGCTAGAGTTAGTTGTCATGCAAAATTTCTAGCATGAAAAATTGAAATTTTTTACCATGACAACGAAGCCAACACTCAAAAATCCCTGAACCGGGTAATATAAACCTTCCCTTTGACCAATATTTTATTATGTAAACCCCATCATGGCCAAGAGGGACTTCTTAACTAGATTTTTAAAGTGTGTTTCATGTGCAGGTAAGTTTTTGGGAAACAATTCATGAGTTCATTGAGCTTCATTTTGAAGGAGTTGCTCCTGGAGGCCTAAAAAGGCTTATTCTCAGGACTCCTTGACCTAATGAACACCTTTTAGGGATGTAATAAGAATATATAATTCCTCCAAGTAGTATGTGATAGAGATATGTAAATGTTTGAGGCAGTTTAGGAAAGTTCTAGGAAGAAAATCAAGATTGGGAAAAAGTTATGCAATACCGAGCTATTTTTAGCTTGGTGTAAAGAAATGAAAGGAGTAAAAAAGATAGTGAGCTTATTTTGAATGGTTCAGAGCCTCGAGTAATTATATGAAGTGACCAAGCTCTCATTGGAAATCTATGGATGCCTACTTCACATTGTAAAATGTTTTCGAGAGATTCTATTATCTGGATTTTGAGATATTGGCCCGATAGTGTAGATGAAGATCCCTGATCCTGGGAGAGATTCAAATGAGAATTCCATGATTTCTATAGAGAGTTGAGACCTGATCCAAATCCTAATGTGATCTACTCAATTCCCTCTTCACTCACAATGTTGTGGTCATCATTTTTATCATCGCACTTTTCTCGTGGCAATCCCTTTCACCGGTGAACAACTTTGAGGCAAAAGTGAAGGTATGGGTACAAATTTATGAATAATTCATTTTCATGACTTCTAAATGGTTTCATTGGATTCATTTCCATTTTTCCATTTTGCATTTGAATCTTCGTATTTCTCTATGTAACAAGAATATTGTAATGGAGTTCTTCTCTTACAGATATATATATATATATATATATATATACTCGTGTGATTTGTGTTTTCTATTTATTTGTGTCCTCGTTCGTGTAATGGTATCGAGCTGATTTTTATTCTTGTTTCTTGAATAGATTTAGCCTACTCTTCCTCCATTTGCATCCTCTCATTTCGCTAACTTCGTAAGACGCGTAATTCAAGTCTCACCTTTTTTTCCGGGTGAGGCGTGTGGTGGCCATTAAACTCCTGTAAGATGTGGTGAAGGATAGATAAATTATAGTGAAATGGATACAGAAGAATGGGTTGCATCTACTTCTAGAATGCAAGCAGATGATCACGATGATGCTTTTGTCAATCTTTCAGATTTGATTCCTGTCAATGATGAAACACATATCATGGAAGAAGATAATCCGTTACCAGGTTGGAAACTTCCTAAACTTCCTTATAATGAAGTTTATCAAAGATCTAAAGCTTTTCATTTGATAGCTAGTACTTCTATTAGATCTAGAGAATCTTGTATACAAGTTAAAACCTCTGAAAAATCTGAATATGATATCCGTTAATATCTCCCAGTGATCTTTAGTATCTCAAAAAATAGTCTGTTTATAAATTTTTCCATATTGGTTGTGTCCAGATTGGTATTACTCCTCTGTTTAGGCAAGGTTTGAATGCATCTGTGTTATGTTGTCTTCTTGATACCCATCATGAAAGTTTTAAAGATTGTCTGCTAGCTGCTCTCCAGACTAGTCTTAGTAATGGACCTATTCATTTTAATGTTTTCCCGAATTATCCAGTGTCCATTCAAACTGACAATCTCCTAGATCAAGTCTTAAAGCTCCATCTTCAAACTATGGGTCTGAACATGAAACCAGGGTCATCCCCTTTGGCCATATTTTATCGGATTATTTTCTGATTAACCAACACAGCACATCCTGCAATCAAACATGGTCCCTCTAAGGGAAGCAGATTGTTATGCATGCTAGCCTGTCTGCCCAAAAAATAGAACCCGAAGTTGTCACTTGGGATAAAATTAAAGTACCCAGAGAATGGACTATTTCTACCAAATGTGTCTCTAGACACTACCTCCTCTGTCCAATCTACATCTAAGGTCATTGAAGCAAAAGGGAAAGCTACTATTTCTTTCAGAAGATCTGGTTCCACTAAGCCCCGCTTATCCACTTCCTCTTCCACTCAATATTTTCTATCTGACAAAGAAAAGAGCCATGAAGAAGATCTTCCTCAGTGTAGCCATCCTTCTTTGGTACATGATCCGAACATTGACTGTCTCTGGTGTGACCACCGTCAAGTTCTTGTCCAAGCAGAAGTATATTCTAAAAAATGGTCCACGTATAAGTACAAATAGTTGTTCCCTGTCTAGTTCTTATCAAACTCTCAGTCATGCTCAAGCTTTGCTTAGGAAAGCCCAGATTTCTATGGATTCTAAGGATGCCTCATCCTCAGAAGTTGACACTATAGACTTCCCTCCTGTTAAATATTTTGAAGTCTATACCGAATATCGACAAAGCAACGTCGACAATATTGGTATCAATGACAACTAGACTCCAAGATAGAACAGTCTGAAGCTGCCCGCATGATGAATTGGAACAACAAAGCCACTAAGGCCATAGATGACCATATCACCTCTAATAATGAGAAGCTCAAAAGAATGCAAGATACTCTGAAAGCTATTGAGCTCCATCAACGAGGTGACATCCATTCAGCTTGTCCTCCTGCTAACTAAAAAGGTAGATACTTTATCCACAAATGTTCATCATATGCACACTACCTTACAGAAAGTTCCTGATCAAGTCAAGTAATAGTCTTCAAACACATATTCAACAATCTGTGCATGCCGCCTCTGAAGGATCGAGAGAAAATATCATTGATAGTATCCAGATTGTCAATGATAAAGTTAATAATCTTTGTTTTTCTATGTCTGAGCTAGAGCAAAACTTTCCTGCTCTCACAAGTTCTATCCATCATTTAGGTACCTCCCAGTCTGATAAAAGTAGTATTTCTTCTGGTTCTCAAAGCTCTAATCCAGATTGGTCTAAGGTGCTCACTTGGGCACAAGTTGCTGCCATGAAATCTCCTCTCAGCAAGGAGAAGAAAATTGGAATGGCAAGGCTCACAGCCGAAGAAGCTGAAAGCGTTATCATGGATGAAGGTATGCATGACAACAGTGCACCACCTCTTCATACTACTATGCGTACCCAGAATTTTCAGCCAAATTTCTATAAAATTGAATGCAAAAGTCCGAAGAGATAAAAGAAATGATACATGGCATGATAGGTTGGGCTAATACCCAAGTCCTTCAGTTTAACAAACATGATAAAGATGTTGCCAGCCATTACAAATGGTTTTGTTGGAATTCTTAAAGAATGGTGGGATGTTGTTCCTACCAACAACAAGACACCATCATTAATGGTGTTGGACAAGGAGTTGATCATGTTGGCGGTGGAACTGCTAGTTTAACTGCTGCCATCATTGCAGAATTCATCGGCACAATTAATGATGAAAAGCTCCTCAACATAACTGAGTTTTTAAGGGCTCAATTGTGTGATATGACCAAGGTATCTGAATACCAATGTTACATGCAAAAATTATTCTACAATGTTGGCATGCCCTTTGATGCTACAATGAAACTCAGGTATGTAGAATCATATCCTCAGTATTTTGCAGATGAATATAAGAAAGCTATGCATGGGCTATCTGAAGAAGATCTGACTCTAGGCGTAATCAATCAGATCATCAATGAAACCAATAAATGTCTTTGTCTTGAACGTAAAAATAAAAAGCAAGCTATGTTAGCTCAAAAAGCTTTAGGTGTTAAGTTTTGTACCCTACAATTAGACAAGAACTTTGGTTGTTCTTTTCCAAAGCACCACAAGCACAAAAAGTTCAAAAATTCAAAAAGAAGTTCAAAGACAAAAAGAAATGTGTTGACTATATGACTCGACCACCTGCTAGGTCTAAAAGAAAATTTATTTTGATTTATAATGGTCTCGAAAAGCTTGAGAATGCCGAGGACTTGTGCCAAGCCCAACACGCTCAACAGACACACACTCAGCCTTTCCAACAACACGAAGATCCATATCATTTTTCTCTTCCCCTAGGTAGAGGATGTGGTCATGGTTGTGACCATAGTTATTTTGGTCATGGTCGTGGTACACTAGGACAAAGCTCCCGACATTTTCCATTTCTATTTCCCAAAGAAAGAGAAGAAAAAGTACCTCACTTACCAGCATCTAATCTTGTTCCCGCTCCAGGCACACCGGAACGCAAATTCTGGAGACAACATCATCTCTCACTTCTTGAAAGAGCAATCCAAAAGGCTATAGAAGAATTTCAAGCTCTACTTCAAGAAGAAGAATCTACTCCCAGTCCAGATATTGATGAAGAAGCAGTTGAAAGGCTAATCATGGATAAAGCCTACGAACAGTATGAGGTAGAACACAATGCAGAGGTAAGTACTGTTAAAACCTCTTGCAATCCATTTTGCAAAATACAACTCTGCATCCCTAATATCAAGCCTTATTCTCTAGACGCCATGATAGATACAGGCGCTGAAATCAGCCTGCTCAAAGCCAATGCTATTCCTAGAGATTGTTGGGATACAAAACCTCTTCAAATTAGTTTTGATTCCAAAAGTTTTTCTCTCCCTACTCTGCCCTCATACCAGTAAAGTTAGGACATATGCAGACCACATTCAAAGTACATCAATTTGATCTCCTGCACTATGACATGTTGCTCGGGTCTGATAATCTTAACAACTACATGCCCTATACCATCAGCCAAGATGAGATTTGTTTTCCCCAAGGATCAATACCAAGGCTTCAAACCTATCAATCCATCATTCCTTCTGCACTAAAGCCTCAAAAAGCTTCCAATCTTGACTGGCTTCATAAATCCATATCCCTCAATGCCTCCTCTATTGATGCAATCATCAATAAGATAAAAATAGAATGCACCTCTGACAATCCTCATGCCTTCATTCACAAAAAAATCATTTCTGTCAGTTAGAATTTCAGACTACTACTTCTCCAAAATTTAGAGCACATCACATAGGGATGCCTCCCTCAGAGAAAGCTGAATGCCAAGAAGAAATCAATAACCTGCTTAAAGGTGGATTTATCCAACCTTCCAAGTCCCCTTGGACTTTTCCTGCTTTCTATGTTAATAAGAGAAGTGAAATAGTCTCGAGGTAAAAAGAGGTTAGTGGTTAATTACAAACCACTCAATAAATATATTCTGCCCATACAACATCCTATTCCCTAGTAGAGATGATTTGTTAACTCGAATTAGTGGCAGTAAGATCTATAGTAAGTTTGATCTCAAGTTTGGTTTTTGGTAGATCTTCTTGAATAAAGAAGATACATATAAAACAACTTTTAGTATTCCAGGTGCTCAATATGAATGGAAGGTTTTGCCCTTTGGCCTCAAAACTGCACCCTCCATTTTTCAAAAGAAAATGGATCAGATCTTTGGTCATCTTGATAAGTTTCGATCGTATATATAGATGATATTATGATTTTCTCTCAGAATACTAAAGATCACATGGAGCATCTCAATCAATTCTATCAAGTTGTGTATGACAATGGTCTCTGCCTCAGCCCAACAAAAATGGAGACATTCAAAGACTCTATCCAGTTTTTGGGTATCACTCTTAAAGATGGTACTATTATGATGCAAGATCATATTGTCTCTAAAATCATCTTGTTCCCTGACGAAATACCAGACAAGACTCAACTCCAGAGATTTCGGGATGTATTAACTATATTGCAGGATTTTACAAGAATGTAGCTGCTGATAGATTACTTCTCAACAAAAGGCTTAGATCCAATGCTCCAACATGGAATCCAGAAATGACTCAAGCCGTCTAGAGAATTAAGAAAAGTTGTCAGAATCTTCCTCCTATGTCTCTTCCAGGACCGGCCTTAATATTGTTGAGACAGATGCTTCAGATAAACATTGGGGCGCAGTTCTCAAAGAAAGGTTAGTTGATAATGTTGAAAATTTTGCAGATATGCTTCAGGATCATTCAAAGGACCAGAGCTCAAATATCACTCTAGCCACAAAGAGATACTCACTACAAAGAAAGCCATCCAAGCTTTCTTATTTTTTCTTCAACATGAGAAATTTCTCCTCCGTACTGATTTGCAGCATTTCAAAGGAAGGCTCTACAAAGGTGATCCAACCAACAAAACTACATATGGTCATCTGCAGAGATGGGCACAATGGTTCGATGGTTATGAATTTGATGTCGAACATATCTCTGGCAAGAAGAATGCCCTTGCTGACTTTGCAAGTAGAGAATTACCAACATCCAAAATTAGCCTCATTGAAGTCAGTACTCAGTTTTTCATGCCTCTTTGGAATTTACATAATCTCATTCCGGCACGTATGATGAGAATAACAGGTGAATGAGTTAGGAAGTTGTCAAATGGTTATCTGATCGCGAAACTATTGATAATGTTCGCAACTATCCTACAACAATGGTTTTTGAAACATTATCTGATCCTGATAGTCCACTCCCATACCACAGATGGAGTGATCCACTAAGCTCTTGCACACTCAACTGGCCATACTGGTGGTCACGTGATACTGAACTAGAAGGATATCTAGTAGAATGTACCAAGTTTGATCAGATGGTCCACAGGCCCAATACACTATGGAAAATCTATTTTGATTTAGAATGGCCTGAAAATCATCCCTTAGAATTCAATCTTTGGGAATCACCTGGTTTTCCAAAATACCTCAAAGTATTTCTTGAAAAATATATGCCATCTAGGATATCCAATGATCCACATTTACAGATGTCTCCCCTCTACTACTGGAATATTTTGATCCAGATAAAAAGACATGGAGTGTCAAGATCAAATATTTCACTATTCACTCCTCTTCTATCCAGCCAGCTCATCCTCAAGGACAATTATGGATGAAAATATACAAGCAACATCATCTGGAATTATTACCCCCATCACCATCTCAAAGGATACGCATCCATCCTGTAGATCTCTTTCCCGTGCATCGTATCCAAAGGCAACTCAGTGGTCACACTCGACGAGTTGTATACTCCTCATCTGATGAAGATTCCTCATCCTCGACTATGAATGAAGACCTTTTCTATGTGTCAGAAAAGTTGTGAAGGAAGGACTTAGGACGCGTGTAAAGATTTAGTCTTTACCGTATGGTGATTGCGACAAGTTCACCACTCTGATCTGGCCGTAAGAGTATAAAGATTGTGGGCCTGTTTCTTTTCTCTCTCTTTGGTCTTGCTTTAAGGACGATGGGACAACAGTGGAATCTTTCCACTGGTAGAAAAGCACTACAGGTGGCTATAATGCATTCCATTATGACACTTTAAGGGACCCTTCTCTTTAATGTATTGGCCGACAATGCTGTGACAGTTCACTGTTCTCAGTACTCCACCTTTTACCAGTCTTCTAGGTTTTCTTTAGGTTGCTTCCGGTTTTACTCATGGAAAAGCTTCTCTTTTCTCTATATATAGAGACGAGGGATTCATTCACTACCATAGAGTTTTGATCGGGATTTCTTCTAAGTCTTATGTTTTTGTTATAGTCTATATAAGTTTAAGTTTTAATTTGCATTTGAATCTTTTGTATTTCTTTGTAACAAGAATATTGTAATGGAGTTTTGCTCTTACATATATATATATATATATATATATATATATATATATATATATATTAATACTCGTGTGATTTGTGTTTTCTATTTATTTGTGTGTCTGGTTAGAAAAAATTCATTAATTTTTTTTGAGGCGAAGGAAACATTTTGGCGGGCAAGTTTCAAGTCCAAACCATGCTCAGATGCAACATTTGAGTGCTTAAGCGCACTTTTCAACCCTCATACACTTTGGGTGCACTTTTGAGGTTCCCATGCACTCCAAAATTTTGCCTCACCCTCATTGGTTGCTTTCCCAACAAAGCAACATAACATGATTGGTTAAAAAAGTGCACTTTATGACTTGAGTGAGTGTTTTAAGTTGTAATGGGCCCCCTATCTTCACTTGGGCACAATTTTTGACCCCAAGCACACCGTATGCACAATTTTGAAGTGCTTGTGCACCCCAAAAGTGCACCATGTCTCTATTGTTCCATTTCCCCCGATGCATACATGTCACTTAATAAAAAGCAAAAGAAAAAGGCTTAAAGGTGTGATGTGCATGGCATTCCTGCACCCATCCATGTGTATGGTGCACTTTTGAGAAAACATGAACCTTAAGTGCATTTTTGTAGTGCATTAGCATCCAAAAAGTGTGCCTATGGTGCATGGGACATTCAAAACTCCACCTCTCCATTTTCCTCACCTTTTTTCCACCATGTGCTTCCTCCTTCCATCTCCCACTTCATAAATACATTAACTCATGCTCACCTCCACTCATAACTTAAAAACACAGCTTAAAAACATAAATAAATCTCCTTGGCAGTGATTAAAGCACTTTTTAAAGCTGGTTCATAATATTCAAACACAAAAACTCCTCCCATGCCCTAGATGTCAAGATCTAGTTTTACTCATAACTCATGTTTTCAAACTCCGTTTGTCACCAAATTTTAACCATGTATTCCTTGTGAGAATGCATTTAATAAGAGTGTTTACATGCTCCCATCCATACCCTCACTTATTTTTATATCCAAATGAATTTTCTAGCAAAAATCACCTTTTCTTAGATCTACAAAAACTTGGCAATTGGAATCTCTCAAAAATTGGAGCAAAGCCTTGAAATGAAATATAGAAACTTTTGCAATTGGTTTTGTTCGATCCGACACCCAAAAGACCACTTTATATTTTTAGTAATTCTCTACCACATAGCTTACTAAAAATAGTAATTCTAAGGAAAATATGGTTTCTAGTACTTCAAGACATTCCTTCAAAGTGCAAAACATTCAAGAATGGCAAAATTGACAAATTTGGAAAATTGCTAAGAATGGTACCCATGTGAAACATGCTAAAAATAGTAAATGATCAAAATGAGCTCAAGATGATCACATATTTTCCTCTTTTCCATGTCTCAAGAATTCAAGCTTTCACGAAGGGAAAATATTAAATTTGCAAACAAATCCATGCCTTCATATATGCATTGAGCATATGGTGTCATAAAGTGGAAATGTCAATTTTGAAGTTCCTATAAATCTCCACTTTTCACTAAGTGGTGACCATCTCTCTAAATATTTCCTCATGGGAATGGTAATGAAAAATTCACACTTGTAGAGGAATGGAAGATGAATTGTGACTCATGTGGATTGGTTCCTAGTTTTGGTCATCAATGTCCTCAAGATGGTAGAATCATCATGGTTACATTATATGAGAAATTATTTCATGTTCTCATTCATATGCAGGATTGGTCAAGAAGGAATGGTATTTTTTCATGGTGTGTTCAAGCGTGTGAAGACTTCCTTCATTGTCTACAGTGATCTGGTGATCAAGTGCTTCTCACTTCTTCACTCAGTGTACCTAATGGGATACAATGGTTGATCATTCAAAATGAGGTTTCTCGCAGCAGCGCGAATAGTTCAAGGACCCAAATTTCAACATTGCATTGGAGCATTTTATTGGTTCATCATATGAGTGGATATTCTTTGTAGTCGAAGCTTCTTCATCCTTCCTCATTCGAGCTTAGAGATTCTCACCTCTCTCTTTCTCTCTCTAAAATTATATTTCTTCGTTGAGAAGAAAGATGTAAAAGGTGACTTAAGTCACTCAATGTACCTAATGGGCTACAATGGTTGATCATTCAAAGTAGGCTTCTAACGATGCAAAATAGTTCAAGGATCCGAGTTTAACATTGCATTTGAGCATTTCATTGGTTCATCATAGGAGTGGATCTTCTTCGCAGTCGGAGCTTCTTCATCCTTCTTCATTCGAGCTTAGAGCTTCTCACCTCTCTCTTTATTGTCTCTCTCTTTTTAAACTTCTTTTCTTCATTGAAAAGAAATTTGTAAAAAGTGACTTAAGTCGCTTAAAGTTATATTTTTTTGTTGAGGATTTCTTTTTAAGTCAAAAAGTCACATGGGAATACGAAGAGTTACATTGTAAAGCTATAAATTGGGAGAACCTCCTCATTTCAAAGGATGGTTATTCTTGTTTACTAGCTCCCATATTCTCTCTAGGAACAAGTGATCAAATTTATTTTAACTCCTTTGCCTATGTTTCCTCTCCATCTCAACTACACTCTATGAGCATGTACTTGTTGAATATTATGCATTGAGACTTTGTGCTTTGTGTGTTTTGTTCCTTATTGATTCTCATGGTGTATTCTCATTGAATTCATGGATATATTCTAGTTTTAAACTCTTTTATTCTATTTCTGTGCAAAACCCTCCTTATTGTTCTCTTTGTACCTCTCTCTCTCTCAAGATTTTCCTCCCTTGCAATATCTACAAGAACTTTTCGACGGGTGTAGTGAAGTACCCCGTGTGATACCCGATTGAAATAACACCCCTAGTTGATAGAATAATATATATAATAAACATGTTTTCAATAAATTGATCTTCCCCATTCAAGCAGAGGGACCTAGTCCTAGAGCATTGGTGAAATCCCACAATTTGCCTACCCAACAAATTATTTCACCAACAACACAAAATCCCCTTTTCTCGACAATAGAAAACCTTCAGTTGTCAATGTAAACTTCTTCCTCTAATTTTCCATTTAGAAACAAATATTTGACATCCATTTGAAAAACCTTAAAATTCTTACAACTAGCATATGCCAAAAACATTCTAATGGCTTTTATTCGAGCAACATGAGAAAATGTTTCTTCAAAATCAATACCTTCTACTTGAGCATACTCTTTGCATATTAACTATTGGAGCTCAAAATTACACCCTTCCCTAAGTCATAGACAACCCAGGATTTTGAGGCAACATGGGACTATCTCCAAGTTGTGGGACTTACACTTGAGATAGACCTCTGGAGTAGGATGGTTCCTATACCTATTTCTAATGTTAAAAATTTTCTTGCAAATGCAAATGAAACTATCTAATCCTAATCTAATCATTCCAAGGGACCATGGTTAGAAGGAGATGCGCAAAAGTGAAAATCCTAAGCTAAAAGGGTGGTGATAGCACGAAAAAGGGGTTGATCACTCTCCACAAGGGGAAGGAAAGAGATAAAACATGGGAGAGAGGGTAGACATGAGTGCCACAGACTGAACCATGTAGAGTCACCTTTCCCACACATTAAAAACAAAAGAATAAGGAACCTACAAGTAGGAAATACACACAACATGCCAAAAATGAATAGAGAGGAAAGATATAATAAATATGAGAAAGGGCAGACAGACGTGCCACAAAACCTGATTTTATTGCTTGAAGATATGCATAGACCATTACATTCCGGAAGAAGGTGATAATACATTGAGACCAAATTAGAGGTTTTAAACTTATGGGAATTTGACCACCATTTTGGCATGGTGTCATTACAACAAAGAGGTATGTTTTTCACAATGTGTGAGTTCCATATTTATAGAGAAGGATAAATAAGAAAAGAGGAGAGAGAAGAGCCCAAATGATGGATTCAACCACCAAGCAGTGATTTACATTGATGTTTGTAGGAAGGTGTGGGCACTTGACATAGCTTCGATGCTCGTTTTCAGATTTACAGGTTGTGAAGTATGACATCTATACTTCATTAAATGTCATTGGTTGAACTACCTGATTTGAACACCGTAGACTCTTCTTGAATTGTTTTCTCCATTTTCACACTCTTAACCTTATCCAATCCTTATTCTCGATAAATTCGTCATGAATATCTCCTCAATAACTTTTCGTCGATACCAATTTTACCTTATTTGGAGTTGTTTTGAGGAAGATATGGTCATTTGAAATTTACATGGTCAGTGAAAAGTTCCTAGCGGATGTTAACCTCCATTTTTATCCTTCTTAACCTCCACCAAAAAATAATTATTATTCTTCTAATTTGAAGGTCTCGAAGAGAGCTTTCCAATGGTACCAGTTTTGCTGATTTTTTGCTTTGGAGTGAAAGTTATGACCATTTGAAGTTTACGAGGTTGGGTGAAAAGTTCTAGCAAGAGCCGCTAGGCTCTAAAATGGGTTGGTGAAAGTGCCTAATAGGTGCTAACCTCAAAAAAGGTCAGTGAAAGTGCCTAGGGGCCACTAACCTGCAAAAAACCTTACTTGAAAGTGTGTAAAATGGCTAAGTCTAGAATGAAGTTGCAGGTCGGCGAATGTAGCCTAGTGATTGCTAGGCTCTGAACATCCTAGGGACCACTAGCATTGAAGAATATTAGTGACTACTAGTGTTAAAACATCATTATGATCTGCTAGTCTTTGAAAATTTGGCTAATTCCATTTTTGATAATTTATCCAAATTTGCAAGGTGCAAATTCTGGATAACATTAACCTTGTCTTATTTCTGGTTACATCCCCATCTTCATTCAGCTTATTTCTAAAGACCCATTTAGTGCCAATCACATTTTTATCCTTTGGTCTTGGAACAAGTTCCCAAGTTTCATTCTTTTCTATTTGATTCAATTCTTCCTCCATGGTGTTGACCCAATGTTCATCTTTACTAGCTTCTACAACATTTTTAGGCTCTATTTTTTATAACAAAGAGAAATTGACTCACTCAGATGTACTTACTATCCTCCGTCGAGTTTGCACCCCAACATCTTTATCACCAAGAATCAAATTTTCTCCATGATTCTTTTGAACAAACCATGATGGTGCCTTAGTATCTTCCCATTTCTTCTTCGACTTCATTTTGGTCTGATTCGTCTGAGTGATCACTTACTTGTGTGGCCCCCTTATGTTCTCTGAACTCATCCACTCTTACATTGACACTTTCCACAATCTTTTGAAGTCTTTTATTATAGCATTTGTAAGCTTTACTCCTTGAGGATTATCCAAGAAAAACACCTTCATTAGATCTAGATTCAAAATTTTCCAAATATTCATCATTTATTTTGATATAACATTTGCTTATGAACACCCTATAATATTTAACGGTAGTTTGTCTACCATTCCATAGTTCGTAAGGTGTTTTGGTATTGTTTACTCTAATTTGTCCTCTATTAAGGATGTAACATGCCATCTTAATTGCTTCTCCCCAATACCTATTTGACAATTTGGACTCATTCAACATAGTCTAAAATGCTCGGTTCTTTCTTTCAATAATGCCATTTTGTTGTGAAGTTCATGTAGTTGTGAGTTGTCTTCTTATTCCATGTTCCTCAAAAAATTATTCGAATTCGTCTGATAGAAATTTTCCTCCTCTATTTGATCTCAAGCACTTAATTTTCAACCCAATTTCATTTTCTACTAATGCTTTAAATATTTTGAAGTTCTCAAATGCCTCATATTTATCTTTTAGAAGTGCAACCCATGTCATTCTAGAATAGTCATCAATTAACAACATAAAGTAACTCTCATCTTTTAAACTTTGAGTTAATGTGGGCCCACACAAGTCTCGTATGAAATTTGAGTTCATCAATTGTTGAATATTCTTTTGATTTGAATCTACCTCTAGTTTGTTTTCCATGCTGACATTGCTTGCAAATGGTGTTTGAAGGCTTTGTGATTTTTGGCATGTCTCTCACACACTACTTATTGTTGATTTTCACCAAATTGTCAAAATTCATATGGCCCATTCTTATGTGTCATAACCAACTCTCATTTGATTGTGTCATATATCATCTTTCTTTCTTAACTTCAATGATAACATATAAGCTATTCTTGGTTATGTTTGCATCTACAACTAATCTTCCTGAATCAACTTTCCTTACTTCACAACCTTGAGGATTAAAAGTGAGGATGTGTCCTTTATCACACATTTGAATAACAATTAGGAGGTTATGCTTCATCCCTTCAACGTACTACAAATTCTCAAATTTTGTCTTTCCATCATTGAGACTGAGATTACCTTTTTGTAAAATAGGATGAAGCCTAGAATATTTTATTAATGATCAAAACTTGTTTACAATAGATGCACCTTGCAATTCTTATAGGAATTGAATAGCCATCTATGCAAACAAATGATATGTTGCGCATGTATAACCATAATCAAAACAAATTCCAAAATACATCCGGGAAGCAACAATAATTAAATACAAACAAATAATAAGTTGCAACTATGCAACGTACAAACTTAAATAAGACAAAATAAATGGTTATAAAAATATAACCAAATAATAATATTAAATGCATAATTAACTTAGGTAAAATAAATTTACCCTAACATTCCCCCTTAATTTTGCATTGCCTCAAGGGATGAGGAGAGGAACTCTCTGAACAACTTGAACTTTTCATGTGCAAGTGACTTTGTGAAGATATATGCTCGTTGTTCATTGTTGGACAAAACTAAAGTGTATATTGTGCTTCAAGACATGCTCACATATGAAATGTACCTATAGTTTAATATGCTTTTTTCTTTCATGAAAACTGGATTGCGAACAAGTTTGAGAACACCTTCTTTGTCAACATACAAGGTGGTCGGTTTGTCATGTGGTATTCTAAGTCTTTCAAGTATGTGACATAGTCATATCACTTCACAAAAACTTCTCTGCAGAACGATACTTGGATTTTGTGCAAGAAACAAAGTGTTATTTCTTTCTTCCCCATGATATTGGTCTAGATCCCATAAAGAAAACAAACCACGAAGTTGATTTTTGTCATCAATGTTTCCTGCATGATTTGAATCCAAATATCCTGACAAGAAGAAGTTGTCATTCTTTTTGTATTCTAGACCAAGATCTACTGATCCTTTGAGATATCTCAAGATGCACATTTCTGCCTTCTAATGACAAACCTTGGGTTCCTACATGAACTGGATAGATAACTCACTGCAAAGCTGATATCTGGTCTAGTGTAGGTCAAGTAAATGAGACTCCCAATCAACTGTTGATAGAGAGAGGCATTTACCGCAGGAGATGGATCTGAACGAGATAACTGCAATCTATTCTCCATAGGTGTACTAATCGGTGTGCAATCCATCGCCTAAATTTCTCAAGTGTTGTCTTGGTATACTTTAATCGAGAAACAAATATGTGATTCTCTTTCGCCATACTTCCAATCCAAGAAAATAATGCATCAGCCCGAGATCTGTCATGTCAAATGATTGATTAAGATATGTCTTTGTTACATCGATCATCCTCACTGAATTGCCAGTGATGACTAGATCATCGATATAGACAACAAAAATCAAAATCTCCCCCCTTTCTTTTTGAGGTAGAGATTGGGATCGTATGCATTTATGATAAATCCATGTTGTATGAGATGCTCATAAATTTCAATGTACCTTACGAGGTGCCTATTTGAAGTCATACAAATATTTCCTAAGTCTACATACCTTTGCTTCTTGACTAGGTACAACATATCCCTCAGGTTGAGTCATGTAGAATTCTTCTTGTAAATATCCATTCAAGAAGACACTTTTTACGTCCATCTGATGGAATTTCCAACCAAACTGTGAAGCTAGAGCAAATATCATCTTGATCATTTTGATTTTAGTTGTGGGAGAAAATATCTCCTCATAGTCAATGCCTTATTTTTGTGCATACCCATTTTCTACTAGTCTCACATTGTACTTTGTCTCTGTGGTCCCATTTGATTTGTAATTTTTTTTAAATATCCATCTACATCCAATGGGTTTCTTCCCTAGTGGAATATCAACAAGCTACCAAGTATTGTTTTTCATCACTGAGTTGTATTCGAGCATCTATGACATCTTTCCTTTTTTTTTTTTTTGACCTGTAGGGCTTCCTGATCGTAGAGGGCTCATCATATTAAATAACTCTACTCATAAAAGCAAAGTTCACGTCTTCTCTTGCTTTTCTGCGAGTCCATGGTCTAAGGGTGGATGTATCCGGTGGATCATCCATTCTTGCATCTCGTAACATGCTAGTATACCACTTAGGCATACATTGAACTATTCCCATGGGTCGTGGTTTTATCAGATCATCACCAACATCCTCATTGTCACTTTCATCATCTGTGGGAACATCAGCTTCAGCTTTTACAATGGTGAAAAATCTACACCAACATCACTTTCATCATCGGTGGGAACATATGCCTCATTCTTCTCAAAGAACTCAACATCTCTGTTGGTGTAGAATTTCCTGGTCTTTAGATCCATCAATCTATACCCAAGAGTTTCTTCACTATACCTAATGAAGATGAGTTTTTGTGATTTCATATCCAATTTCTTTCTTTTCTTCTTGGGTATATGCATACTTGCTTTGCACCTAAATACTATGAGGTGTGTAACATATGACTTCCTTTTTTACCATGCTTCATGTGGCGTTACTCCTTCAAAAGAAACTATGGGAAATATGTTCAATAAATACAATACTATCTTTGCTAGTCTAGAATCATTGATCATGCATCGCACCATTTCCATGATAGTATGATTTCTTCTCTCAATGACACCATTCTGCATGGTACAGTGTGTGTGGAAGAGGCATTTGTCAATGAATTCCATGATCTTGAAGGTAGGATTTGAACTCATCACTGGTGAATTCCCCCTCAATCTGAGTGGAGAGTTTTGATGTGATGACTAGTTTCATTCTCAATAGCCATTTTGAATTTCTTGAAGGTTTCAAAAGCTTCACTTTTCTTGCAAAGACAATATATCCACATTTTTCTCAAATAATCATCAACACAAAGCATGAAGTATTAGAACTTAGAATGATTTGGTTGCATTAGACCACAAATATCGGTATGAACTAGATCAAGCTTATCATGAGCTCGATATATGCTTTTCGGAATGAAACTCTGTGTTGTTTTCCTGCAAGGTAGTGAGGACATTTATCTATATCCTTCTGAAGAGATGGTAAACCATTTACCATATTGCGTCGGTGAAGTGTCTCGAGATACTTGAAACTTATATGACCAAGTCTTTGATGCCACAATTGTGTAGAGGTAGAGTTCTTAGCCATAAGTGCTTGATCATCTCTGTGAACAAAATCAAGCTAGAACATACATCCCACATTGGAGGCTTTTGCAACTATTTTTCAAGCCTCGTGATTTGTCTCGAATTAGACACATTTTCTTGCCGAAATGACTATCAAAGTCAATTTTTAAGTTGTGATCTAGGAGTTGATTGACTAAAAATAGATTTTTAGTCAACCCAGGGACATATATTACATCGATAATCTACAATGCGTGAACCAAGGGGCAAGAGAAATGTTTAATCCCTAAATTGTGTATGAAGAATCATCACCTAACGAAACATGGTTTTTTGAAGGCATGTCCCTCATTGAAGTAAACCAGTCTCTGTGGTTGGTCATGTGTTGAGTGGATCCCGAATCAACATACCATATATCACTAGATGATGTGGAAGGTTCACTTGATCGAGAAATGTATAAGTAATATTCTATATTTGAATGTTCTTCTTGCTCGACAATATTTCCTTGCTAATAGGGCTTTCTTTTCTAGTTCCCCTTTTCAAGCCCTTGATTATAGTTTAAATTTCCTTGTGATATTATTGGTGTTAAGGTCTAGAGTTTCTTGATGAAATTTTCTTGTAATTATTATACCAATAATATTTCAGTTCATGTCCTCTTTTGTAGATTGGACATTTCGTCTTCATCGTTGCTTATCCCCTTGATTCTCGATTCTAATTTTGGGGTTTTTGATAGGAATTGGGTTTTCCTTTCCCTTTTCATTTCCATTTTTATGATAAGAAAGTTCCTTCTCCTCTTCATCATCCGTATTATACATGGATTCATCTTGTTGCAGTAGATTTAACAACTTATCAAAACTAATTGTCATATCCGACAAGTTTATGGTTTTCAAAAAATGTGGTAGGAAGAAGGAGGGCTCTTAGAACAATGGGAATGAGAGTGTCATCAGTGACCTCCTCTCCTAGGACTAGAAGTAAAGCCCTCAACTATGCAACTCTTCTCAAGAAAGTTTCGATTTTTTCATTTTTCTTAAACTTCAATGTGTGTAACTAACTCTGCAAATTTAGTATGACATTCTTGTTTTTGGCCTCATACACTGTGCTTAACTTATCCCATGATTTTTTGGCTATTTTGGCATCTTGAATGTGGGGTTCCATATCGTCGGACACTCCAAACAAGATGATGAGCTTGGCTTTATGATTCGATCTATCAAACTATCGTTATTTTGTTGTATCGTAGTTGATCCGGTCGAGTACCATTCACAATAGGCCAAATCTCTTCAAACTCAAGATATGCCTTGATTTTTATCTTCCATGTAACATAGTTGTTTCCTCTCAAAGTATTTTTGAATCGGGGAAGAAATAATTTGGGGAATTGGTGCCCATTTTGCAAAATTCACCGATGTGGTTAGACTCTTATCACTCCAGGTATAAGGTCTCCCAATCTATATACTGTCAGTTTGATATATCGAACCTTTCTATATATGTGCCCTTCCAATATACTCATCGGTACGTGGAAGAAGCTCACCCTTTCTATATACCCGGTGGTACGTGAAAGATGCGTGTATGTGAAAGAATTCGATACGTGGTACCAAGACATAACTAAAAGGGGTATCTACAATTATTGACACGGATCAAAGAAATATCCTCATATGTGTTCTTAACTTTGCTATATACATGGATAATTTCTCATTCTGGATTTAAGTCATTTAATCATTCACAGACGGATGTGTTGGCTAGATTTTCTGCATAGCTGAAAACCTAGGCAGTCATGAGATAAATCTCCCTCATTTACCGGTGAGGCTCCCATGTAAGATTTGTCAATTAAATATGCTAGTATCTATTTTGGGGTTTTACTTTAACCATGCAGCTCATGAACCATAGTTGTATAGTTTTGCAGCAAGTAAGCAACTATTAAAGAAAGGAAATATCTAATGAAGAAGGAAATAATAAAAACATAGGAAAGAAAGAGGGAAGATGTGCAACCCAATCAATAGATTACAGAGTTGATTGCATGCACATAGACAAAACCAATAGATATTAACACACAAAATTATAAGCAAAGGTAGCTTTCAGATCTAGATCTAGAATAACACAAAGTTTATAAGTAGATATAAGACAAAAAGTTAGAAACAAAATACACCGTTGACACAAAGTTCTCCGGAAATATGCTCCTTTCTATTCCTTTGCTTCAAATAGCTATCAGGGGTTTCAACACAAAGTCTGGAACACAAGAATGTTGCTTACAAATTCTGATCCTTTACCCATAGGTTCTTCCTCTACTTATAGCATGTAGAGGGGAAATTACAAATAGGAAGCTTTTAGTGAATTGACACATGTGGAAGTTGTAAAGGAAACAACTAGAAATCTCCCTCCTGGAATTCCTCTTTGCATGACATGCATGATTTGCAACTGAAAATAGAACCTTCTATTTTACATGTTTGCCACCTATTTCCAAGTAGTTGACTTCTTCAAGTAATGAATTTTAAACCAATCACTTAAGTTTTATAATTTAATTGATTGCTCAATTACTTTGTCGGAGAAAAGAAGAAGAAAGAGGAAAATGAATTAGAAGAAAGCTGCAACACTTTTGTTCTTTTTCCATATTCTACATGCAGTTGATTCTTTTTCCCTTGATTCTCACCAAACTAGATCTGGAAGTGGCTAGATCTAGAATTTTTCTTACAGTGTTGCCTTTGCCTTGTCTTCCCTCTTATCCTTGAAGCTTTTGCAGTTCTTCTCCAATACATGCATCAATGCAATGTTTGCCATAAATAACTCATATTTTTATTTTTTATTACATATGAGCAACTAAAAATTATGGAAAGCACTCCGGGTGAATGCAAATTCAATGAAGGATTCAACTGGAAGATTTGGGAGCATATGCACAAGATCCTGGAAGGAATTTATCATGCACTCGACTTCTACATGGATCTGCATTAGACACAAGAGGATGAATCCTTTGCAATTATGGATCTAGATTTGGATCTAGATTTGGAAGCTATGCATGATTCCGCAGAGCCTTCCCTTTCATTTTGCTTTTCCATGGCTGGAGAAATCTTTTTCCGAACAACTCTTTTTGTTTTAATTATGTCGAGAATTCTTTGCACTTGGTGCGCAGATCTAGCAATTTATTCAGATTCAGAGGACATATTCAATGTACCTTACATTGATTTGCACTTCTCTTTCACTTATATGAGCACTGTAATGAATACCGCAATTAATTGCATAAAGACAGAAATTTGGAGCATGAACACTTGATTTTAATCATAAAAATCTACATATAAAGCCCAAAGGTGCCCTAAAATTTGAGGCTTTGCTTGCATGTAAAGCAAGCATAAATACTTGTAGCTTCACCGGGCACTGTAATAATATGCAGATAATTAATCATACTTAAATCAAGCTCCTTCAAACCTAGGCACCAAACTTTGAAGCTTTTCGACAGTGAAAACACCTTTTTATGAGCAAAATTCCTCCTTCTTTGGGCGCCAAAATCACACGGGCTGAAATCCTTTGCTAAAGAATTAATAACTCCATTAATATGGCAGCCCATGCATATATAACTTGCATCATTCTATATTAATAATTACCCTTCCTATTTCTGGCAATTAATTAATTAAAAATCATGCTTTTCTCTTAAACTTGGGAGCCAAAATTTGCATGCTTTGGGGCTGCATTAAATAAATTAAATTAATTTATTTTTAGCCTCCTTCCTTTAGTTCTCCTTGACTTCACACCATGCTTTGACCTCATGCGCCAAAATTAGGAATTAAATCCATTAATTAATACTTCAAAAAGTATTATTTCTCCTCTAGATGGGTCACACTTTTTTGCATGAGAGAGGGCTGCATTAAATAAATTAAATTTATTTAATTTTAGAATTCTATTTCCAATTTCCTTTATCCTCTTATCTTGTGTTGACTTTTCCTCATGCTTGGGTGCCAAGCAATTTTGGAAATAGAAACAATTAATAAATGCAATTAAAGTTATTCTTTAATTCCCAAAGGGGTCTCACTTTTGATATGGTTGATTTCTATTTTTAAAAGTCAATTTCTAATGGGATTATTCACCCCGCACCGCAGCTCTAAAAATCCCATGATCCACTTAAGTTGTTGTACTTTCATAATGAGATTTTTACCATGTAAGGAGTAAGAAATTCCCATCAATGCCTTAAGTGATATTCTTTTATTTCACAATGGGAATTTTCACCTTGCAAGGCAGGTAAGAAATTCCCCCCGCCGCTCGCCTCTAATTTTCCCATCATGACTTAAGTGATTTTTCTCCCATAGAAAAAGTACCACCAGGCGGTGTACAAAATTCCCACACGCGGCTACCAAAAATCCCATTGTAGCTTAAAACCTTCCTTTCCCAAAAATGTGACTTGCCAGAAGAGGCCTTTTCTGTGCACGACTTCGTCTTTCTAGAGAGAACCAAACCTCATGTGGAAACTTCCATCTAGCATGGCATCCATAGATAATCTCTAGATATTCCAGAAAGAAAACAAATTGACCTTTGGAAGGAATTGACCTAGGGAAATTTCATAGAGAAAAACACATAAAAATAATAAAAATGAAAAACGTTGCTGAAGTCAGACATAAAGCCCATGATTCATTCTGGCGGAAACCCCTCTTGGTAAATGGGAATATTGACATGTAAAACCTCAATAGGGTTAAACCGGAGCACAATTTACCTCAAATGGGGCTTAAAATAATTAAATAAAAATTTCCGTAGGCAAACCCCAAGTGATAGAATATAACGAGTTTGGGCATTTGGGTATTTGTCAAAATTGGCTTATATGACTCTCTAGGAATATCTTGATGCAATACAGACATTTTATGGCAATAAAAACACAAAATGACCCATTATTTTAAAAGTACAAATTTTTTTAACATGGGGTAGTCTCAGATTTCAGAGTGAAATCTGGGACACCAGGATGGGAGGGATCAAAGTGTGTGCATTGTGTCCTTATTACTCCCCATCGATTTAAAGGGTCAATTCCTAGATGACGTTATTGTAGCTATATTAGGCATTAAGTGCAGTAGTAATCGTGACGACTTTACTCATAAGCACTTCCTGCAGGTATTCAGATATATCTTGAATGTGAATGAGATCTAGGATCTCGTGAATGTTTTAGAACCAAATTTCACTTTTTATTACAATTCTCTGTCAGTTTGTGAGCAGTTATAATGTTTGCGGTTGACTATGGCAACTTGTAAATTAGTACAATACACTAAAGTATACAATTACATTCAAAAAATTGGAAAATTTGAATGGCAGGCAAAAAAATTATTTTTCAGTGGCCCTGGTGGCAGCGGAGCCCAATACGGCTCTCGAGTAAAAACCATAAAACATTAGCTCAAAATGAAGTTTTTAGATACCCCTCCTTTGGAAAATGTTGTCCGGAATGAAAAAATAAGCCTATTAAGAGAAAACAATTTTTTTCCCTAAAATAGGGTTTTCCTCACTAAATGTAGTGGCTTGTTTAGTTGAGGCTAAGTGGTTTAGAGATGGTTTTTTCCGCTAAATACGCCTCTATAGTTTGTGGGGTCCACAATGTTATATGATTTTAAAAAACCATGTTGGGGGTGGGAGTTGAACCCCAAACCTCCCACTCCTATTTTTTTTTGCACTAACCGCTAAACCTCCAATGCGCTTTGCACATTTTATGAAGCACTTTGTATATAAACAATTCAAAAAGGAACTAACCTTTGAAAAGAATGTGACATGGCTATGCAAGATCCACATGGACTACAACCTGGAGGATGGAAGATTAGGGTTTCTCGACTGAAAAAATGGATTTGAAGCTTATCTTTAGCTTTTAATTTTGTTGCCTTCCCTTTATTGATTTTTCCCCACCATTTTTGACAATGGACGCCACGGTTGGATATGCTTTGACCACTTTTTTTTTATTGTAGGGTCTTTGATGTTGGAGCTCATGGAGTAGGTAGTGCGGTGGGCTCTTTTGCAATGGCACAATGCAAAAAAATAGTTGGTCTCAATGTAGAGATTGTTGGATGCTATGCTAGCTAAGTGCTTTGATGGTTTGCTGATTTGTGAATGGAGATCCATTCACCATTGATGGTGCTCAAATTGCCAATGGAATGATTTATCATGCCAATTTAAACTCGTTGTAAACGTTTGCACTCATATGAATTTGTCTGTTGGAATCGGGGGCTTGTATGGACGATGTGGCTCCAAAACAATGATCAATGGGGTCGTTCGTAGGGAGGAGATTCCTTGTTGTATAGAGATCTACCCACTTTCAACAATGCAAACAAACACAATGGTGAGCTTGATGAATGTAAGGATGGCTCGGTGGAGTCCAATAATCAACTCGCCAATACAATGAATTGTGAGCTCAACCAAAATGCAAAGCATCTCGATGCTCAGAGTAATTTACTGAGACCTCCACATTTGATAATAAACAAATAATATTATCTATACCTAACTAGTCCTCTAGATTTAGAGGTAAAACCCCGATTGGGAAGAAATTATTATTATTTTTTTTTATTTGTGATTTCTAGGAAGCAAATTTTCCTAGTGCAGAGGGCACCAAGGTAAAAAAATTACTTTACATTTACCTAGATATCAAACAAGATGTTGTAGGGGGTTGTAGGGAGGCAAGGATGGGGTTAGGAAGAAGCAGGAGGATGCACAGGCTCTCAATTTCTGTAAATTCTTCTCAAGCTCCTCAATCTTGTTTGTGCACTCTCTCTCTTTCTCCAACCTTCTCTATCACAGTCTAGTTTTCTCGCTTTGGTACCAAATGTATAACATGGATGGAAGCCTGGAATATTTTATTAATGATCAAAATTTGTTTATAATAGATGGGATGCAATTCCTATAGGAATTGAACAGTCATGTGAAGAAAAATGAGATGTTGCATACGTACAACCATAATTACAACATCTTCCAAAATACATCTAGGAAGCAACAATAATTAAATACAAACAAATGATAAGTTGTAACTATGCAACATACAAACTTAAATAAGACAAAATAAATGGTTATACAAATATAACCAAATAATAATATTAAATGCACAATTATCTTAGGTAAAATAAATTTACCCTAACACTTTTCCTGTTATCCTTGTTATATTGTTATCTCCAAATTTATTTTTTTGTATGCTTACTTTCTTCAAGGAATGGATCTTTCTCTTATCTCTGTCATATGGCTTGAGGTTCTAATATCAATGTACCAATGTTACTCTCATTTTGCACATGAAAAGAAGTTTGAACAAGCATATCTTTCTCTTTCTCTTTCTGTCATTTCTTCTTTCAAGTTTTCATAGATTATGTTTTATGTTTGGACAAAGTGTATCCACTTTCTTAGTTTTCTTTGGATTCTCTGCAAAAAAATTCTACAATATTGTGTTATATGACCAACATTTTTACACTTATAACACACAATATCATATTCATTATAATCATATAGTGTAATAAATGAGTTATGATTTCTACTTGAATAACCATAAGCACTTTTATTCCAACCATTATTCCTTTCTTAAACCTTACAATCTATTGCCTTATGACCAAAATTGTTGCACGAGAAACAATAGCCATAAAAGGAGTTTTGATACTTGATCATGTAAGGTTGCCTCGGATAGAAGAATCTTTTGAAGTTTCTTGCAGTAACCTAATGCCACTTGTTCTCATCTTTATTATCCTTTTGAGGAATATTGTTCTTATGAGGAGTCTTATCTTGTTTATTTGGAGGTTCAACACTTTTTAAATTCAAATCCCTCTAAGTAACCTATTTATTTTCTTCATAGCCAAGACCCATCGTGATGCATGGTGGCCTTTGCCTATTAAGAATGCCACCAAGACCTTGGTATTCTTTTCAAATTTTAAGCTAATTTTTTTATCACTAGACTTCTCCAATTCCTTTCTTAAATCAACAATTTCATATTCAAGCTTAGCACAATTTTCTTCTTTTGATTTCAGTTGATCTCTTACTACCTCCTCAATTATTTTAGCCTCTTCTAATTGAGTTTTTATACTAATAATAATATTTTTCAGACTCTTCGAAGCTTTGAGATATGTTCGATTGTGAATTTCCACCTTCTTATTCATATTTCTAAAGTTGTATTTTTTGCTTCAAGTTCTTTTTCTTAAGCCTCTTTATTTCATCCAAGGCACAAACAAGTTCTTTTTCTAGATCCACTTCTCCTTCATCCTCAAAATGTTCTTCCTCTTCTAGAAACATTTTTTCTTCATCATTATTCATTTTTATTTCCATGAAAAGAGTTTCTTCTCTATCACTCTCTTCTTCTGAGCTACTCTCCTTCTTGGTATAGAGGATTTTCTTATGCTTGTCGAGCTTTTCTTCTTTTTGATGTTTTCCCAAATTATAGTTATTTTTGTATGGATGTTTTCTCTTTCCTACCTTATCATGTTCTTCTTCATCACTATTATCATCTTTTGTATGAGGGCGCTTAGTAGCTAAATTCCCTATCTCACCATAATTGAAACATTTGAAAGGAATATTTCCTTTATACTTCTCAGATCCCTTTTTCGGATTTCTCACAAGAAGAGATTCTTTTCCTTCTTCGATTCATCACTTGACTTAGGTTTTATATTTTTACCCTTTTTAAAGCTTTGAAGGCATATTCTCGCTTTGATGGATTTTTTATTTCTATCTCTTTAGCGTGTTTAGATATTTTATTTCCTCAATTATGGAAACCTTAAGATCAAATCTTAAGGGTAGAGACCTTAACACCTTTTTACTATTATTGGTTCTTTCATCTTTTCATTGAGCCCTCTTGATGGTATTCACAATTTCATCCACACGAAGAAGATAGACTACAACATTCTCTTCTCCTTTCATGTTTAGGATCTCAAATCGGCCTTCGTGAGTTTGGAGCTTAGCAATGCTTTACTTTGGTGTCTCCCTCATAGATATTCTACAATTTTTCCCATGTCTCCTTTTTCATGTCACAATGCATAACTTTGAAAAAATCAGATTTAGACAAGCCACATAATATTGTGTTCAAGGCTTTGACATTGTTTTCACTAGCCCTCTTTCCAACTTGATATGTTGATGGAGACTAAGGAGTTATATATCCCATTACTACCGATTGCCAAATATCGAACCTGAAATCCATTAGATAGGTTTTAATTTTTATGCTTGAAAGCATAATTTGTTTTGTCGAATAACAAAACCTTGTTTGTGGAGAAACCCTCTGGTACTTGATTACCGCCCATGTGTGTTGTTGAGATCTACCTTCATCAATTAGATTGTTTATGAAGGAACCAGATTTGATACCAATTAGTAAACACACATTTATACCGAGGAGGTGAATCAAGTATAAGATAACTTTTTAATAGTTTAAAACTTTAATAGTCGAGAATAACATCAATCTCACAAGATCTAAAAATTATGCAACACAAGAGGAACACAATGTTTATGTGGAAACCATTTCGGGAAAAAAACCATGACAAAATATTTGCTTGTGTGTTTGTATGTATACATACATACATACATACATACATACATACATACATACATACATACATACATACATACATACATACATACATACATACATACATACATACATATATATACACACACATATATATATATACATATATATATATATATGTGTGTGTGTGTATAACTCTTTTAGAATTCATGTAGGAACTAACCTACTAGGGACATTGATCCCCAATGCTAAGCACCAACTTAGCAATTCACATACGAATCTTTTTTCCGAACATTGACTTAGCAAGAGACACCGCAGTCTCTTCGTTGTATGAGGCACCAATGATTTGAAGGATATTATGAGTGAAGATGATCCCTAAATCTCCCTAAACCAAAACAATTCGAAGATCATGTCATGTCAAGAGAATTTTTTTGATATGAAGAACCTGAAAAATGGAGCTCATATGTGAAATTTATCACATTTCAAAGTTTCACAAGAATAGGGTCAAACTTGGTTAACTATCCAATCGGGACGTGATACATGGCATAAGTGGAAAATTTGGAAAATGTAAAAATGTGTTTTGAACGCTGGTCTTCGTCACTCATAAACAGGATGGGTGGGCCCTACTATTTGTTGGCTAGGGGTCCTCAACCAAGATTGACACACTTTTTTGAAGGAAGAGTGCCTTTTCCGCCTTTACTTCGTATTTACATTGTCTCAAATTTCATTATATATGCCATTATATGTTTTACATCTTGTATGTGGGAATATTAGTGCGGGGTTTGTAATTGTAATGTGGGGCTTGTATTGAATTGGGTCTAAGCTCACCCAAGATGGGTTATGAAACTCGAACATTGGATCCATCTCGGCCACTACGTGGCTCATTCTACAACTTTCCCTTATTTCCATACATTTTGGTGGGGTGATCAACTCCCCACCGAATGGCTTAGTACATGGCCTTAACAACTTGACGCCATATTCTAAGCACAACTCAACATGGCAGTTGTATATGCCATGACGAGCACATAGTGGCAAGATCAACTTGTAACTCGGGCCCAACATAATAGTTAGTTCAAATGCCAACTCTCCATCCTCCAACGTGGCACCTTATTACTCGTCCCGATCCATGAGCAATTCAAAAAAACCAATGTGCCGCGCCACATATGTGGATAACATAAACTCGTCCTAGCTCGAGAAGTTTCAACAAACCGGCACCACAACCCACGTGGTGAGTAATAAAAGGGTGAATAAGGGTGGCCGCAACCACATAACAATAGGCAGGAGCGCCTATTTTTAAACTCGTCAATCTCCTCCACACATGAAATGTGGGATTAAACCCCACAATGGAAATAACAAGTGACGGTGAAGTTGGGTATGGTGGGTCAAACCCACAACCAAGTCCCTAGCAAACCATATAACTCGCTACTATGCCAATCTAGCTCGACGAGTTATAAAAGTGACACGCTCCTATTTAAACAAGGTTGTGGAGGACAGATAAGGGGTAGTTTGTAGAAATCTCAAAATTTGAAGCACCTAGGGTCCGTATCATAATTTGGTGTAAAAGGAAAAGTGTTCAGAATTCAGATACGAGCACAACCATATCATTTTTTATTCATGAAGTTATTTAAATTTCCAAGTGTAGGTGTTTTTATGACACAATATCATGGATATCGCACTATGGAGATACTACAAAGCTAGAAATTGATTCAGGAACAAGTTTATGGTAAATTATAGAGTTTCAGAATCAGAATCAACTCTTCAAGCATGTGAAAGATATCTATTAGTCACTTTGGAAGGTAAAATTGTACTTCAAGTGTTAATTAATAGATCAATTCACGATTAAGTGAATCCAGAGACAAATTTCAATGGGTGAACTTTGTTATCAAATTTGTGGAGTATTTTATTTCAATTTTTTGCTTTTGATCAAATAAAAAAATTCAGTATAAGGAATTGAATAAAATGATTAAGTAAAGAAATTAACTAAAAAATTGGATTAAGTGAAAATTTGAGAATCCATTATCCACAAGACAAAGTAAATGCATAATCAATTTTGGATTACAAATCAAATCGATATGCATTAAAATTTGGGTTGTGATCGAATTTAGTGGATTTGTAATATTTCCAAATGAATCACATAAGTTAAAGTTAAAATGATAAATTTATTATTAAGAGGAAATTGAAAAAATTAGGATTTTAAAAGACCCAAAAGTGATTCAATAAACACTCTTGATAAATTTTTAAATAAAAAAATTGAAGTATCTGAATTTTTTTGAAGCTGTACCCAAGGGGTAACAACTATTTTAGATCAACCAACCTCTAAAACAATGATGATACCACCTTCATAGTGTTGTTGTTTCAACGAATGATGGAGACTTTTATTTCCTCTTCATAAATATGTTTGTCTTCTCAATATATAACTCGTATTTCACACTTATTAGATTACGTTCTTCCGAATGATATTCGCTCAAAATCTGTCCTTCCTCCATCCAATAAATCTTCCTTTTATAGCCCAAAAATGCCTTTTCGAATGGTCATGACTCTTCACCCAAGACTCTTCATCTAATAGGGTCAACCTTCTTCAAGGGAGATCGACCACATAAAAACAAATCATTTAATATTAATGGACATCGTATGGCCCATTAAATAAATGTTTTCCTTTCATGAATAAATGCTGCACATTTTGGTATACAATTATTACATTCACTGTTATTAAATTTGATCACTATAACACATCAATCTAATCCTATTTTTCTTTTGATCGATTTACATTCTCCATTGGCATCAATGAAAATATTTCCAAAATATAGTGCAATACTCGGTGACGATCACATTAGTGTGACCACCGAGGTCAATTAAACTCAAGCATATGTATTATTTATTCCATTTGATATTTTCTTGAGCTTTGCACATGTAGCTAGGGTTTGTTTTGCAGGAACATGTGTGATACATAAACCCTACAAAAATGTTTCAATGTGATGGGAAACAAAAGGAAGAAGACATTGATAGACCCACGAAAAGATCGGAAGCATAGTACTTGTCGGGACATGAATGACTAGGGTGGTCCTATCCCCATTTGGGTGGTTCTATCCGAAGAAGTTTCGGACTCTAGTTTCTTACATAGAACCTACATAGTCCAGATTCATCCTTCTCAACCTATTTCTTAGCCCGAGAATCAATCCAAATATCTTGATAGGAGATAAGAATGATGATAGAAGATAAGTCATTCTTATCTCCTATCTTACACACTTTCTTGTACTTTAAATGTTGGATCTCGCTTGTTTCGCTATATCTATTTGATCTCATTCCCCGATAAATGTTTAAATTTATTTAAATAGTCAGTGAACATGATCCTAACACCCCCATTTTTGGATCTTTCTATCTTTTATCATGGCTAACACCTCTCATGAGTTTACCACTAAAAATATTAATGACCTAAATACATACCTTGTTGATCATCCTGAAAATCTTGATTTCTTTATCTTTGTTGCTTGCGAAGAATCCTAGTGGATCTCTATATCTTATCCCCACTATAGCCGCCACATCTTCTATTCCACTATCCTCCCCTCTTATCAATGCATGAGCTTCCACTAGCCATATTCTTGTTTATGTATCTAAAACTCATTTGTCTTCTCCTCTCATTTCCCATATCTAATCTAGCACTTCTTCAAGAACCTATGCCTTAAATTATTTGTACCATGATTTTCAAGATCAAATTCGTTAATTGCAACATGCATCTTCTTCTTTTCTATACCTTGATTCTTCACTTCCGCTTCATAGTCCTCTTGAACCCAAGATTTCTTCTTATCCACTTCCTTGTAATTTTTCCTCACCTGAGCTTCCTCTCTTCAATGGCCATGGAGATCCCCAAGAGCACCTTCAATCATTTCATGTTGCATGTTTGGATTATTCTTGTGATGACACACTCTTGACCAAGTTGTTTCCTAGGAGTTTACATGACTATGCCTTATGATGGTTTTATGATTTTCCTTTGCATTCCATTCAATCTTTTACTCCTCTTGAAAATCTATTTTTAGCTCACTTTTCTATGAATATTGGCATGAAGATATCATATGCACAAATGGCCAAAATGAGGCAAGGAACTAATGAGCATCTTAGTGACTATGTGTTGCGTTACAAGACCAATCTTTCTAAAATGAACAATGTCTTGGTTGAATTTGAATTACAAGATATTTTTATCCAAATCCTATTACCTCCTTTGTAAGAGTGTGTACTCTTTGATTCTATCACCTCTCACCTTGAATGTGAGTTCCAAAATCGATAAAATGGGAAACTAAGAATCCATATCCAAATATTAAAATCAATAATAATTTTAATAAAAAATTTAAATGTATAATAATTTTTAAGGGTGGTTTAGGTTTTCAAGTCATAAGAACGGAGAATCGATACCAAACTGCATTAAAAAACAAGATGGTGAGAAATAATGTCGAACACGTCATTGTGACCATGTCATAATTTAGAAACTTACAGAGCAAAGAGTTGGTGAAGCACCACTTTCATGAGTTAGGATAATTTTACATTTATTATTTTATAAGTGTCGACGATAATTATATTGTGACGTTGGTAAGGTTAAAATACATTGTTAGAGATAAAACCTACCACGCTTGGAACAATGAGGAGATTAAATAAATTACAACCAGCTTTAAAATTTATTTCGAAAATGAACTAAAGGATTATGGATGGCTAAAATATTAAAATGCTGCGAGTCCCATTTAGCCTACTAAATAGACCCATACCTTTTTGTTTTATTACTCGGTTTATAAAAGTGATTTATTTAATTATTGTGCCCACAATAATGAAATGATTTAATTAAATAATACCCTCATAATTTAAGTATACCCATTACTAAAGTTATTTCCCAAAACAAACACACTTAATAAATTATCCATTTAAAAATTGCAACCATAAGACTTAATTCTTATTCACATTAAAATATAGCATTTAGATTTAAATTTATCTCCACCGTAGGGTGGGCTAACCCTAAATATCAAAATTGTGAGGATATAATTTTCAAACATAAACTCTATTGCTTCATTTTCCTCTTCCTCCTCCATTCGGTGCTCAAGTATTTGTTTTATTTTCATTTTGAAGGGAGAGAAGAATGAAGGATGAACCAATGAAAAATATTCAAGAAGGGTTTCAACTCATTTATCATTTGTTTACATATTTTACTATGTTCTTGGTAGACATAGTTTGCATTTTTCCTCAAGGGTTTCAAGTTTGAGTTTTCTATTTTTCGTAAAATTGATCCAATGGATCTGCGGAGTTCTCTTGATCATTCATTTTTTTACCTTCAAAAAAATTATTACCATTATTATTGTTTTTAATATATGGATATGGATTCTTAGTTTCCCTTTTTATCAATTTTGGAATTCGTGCTAAGTGAGGTGCGATAAATTATTTTCACTTTTTTATTAGCTATTTCATACTTTGAAATTTTGTGAGATCAAGTTACTTTCTTTGGGAAAATTTAAATATGGTGTTAATGTTTCTGATGCTTTTACTAATAAGTTCCCAAGAAAATATTCCTTCAAGGGAAATCCTAGTGACTCTAAGCCTACTGTCAATGTTATATCTCAACCTACAAAGCTACAATTGTGGCCTACACACCACACTTTTACACCATTTCCATACCCACCACATATGTTGTTGCCTCAAATCCTTGAAATAAATATGATTTATCTTCCACCTCCTCTTGATCTAGATCCTAATAGACCTTGTGGCAACAAATTTTATGAACATGCACATTGTGATTATCATAGATACAATGGTCATTCCATTGATAAATGCTTAAAGCTTAGACATATAATTGAATATCTGTTTGAAAACCATGAAATTGAGTTGGATGAATCTACTAGTTATATTTCTAAACCTACTAATTACAATGGAAAGCTTAAAATCTAAAATGATCCACTACCTAAGCATGAAAAATAAACTCCTAAATCCTCTTTGAATCATTTTTATCATGTTGTTCCTCCTCCTTCATCTTCAGATCATCCTCTTGGATTTCTTGTTGGTACTACTGATCTACCTTCACCTATCATTTTTCACTGATGCTAATTTTCATGCTTCTTTTTCATCACATAGATTACACATTGACATTTATATTGGATCTTATGTTATCAAAAAAATGATGGTACATCCTACTTATGAATGCAATACATGTTCATTATCTTTCTTGCAAGCTATCAATTTTCCATTATCTTAGATGACCCATAGATCACCTACTTCTCATGGGCATGTCATTCTTTCCATAATTTCTAAGCCTCTCAATATTTCTATGTGTTTCACTATTGGATCTATAGTTGCATATTGTGACATGGTCTTAGTACTCCCTTGGCTTCAGGCTACAAAAATTACATCATCCATAGTTCATTTATTCCTTAAGTTTGTACATGAGAGTCACCTTATCACTATTCAAGGCATCCCACCACAAACTCTTTTTCCCTTTCCTCCTTCTATCGCTACATTTTCCACTAATTTTACCACTAGTGCACCTACTCTTACATATTCTAATGATGGCCCCATGGTTGTGGCACATACTCCTTTGGTATCTAGAGTTCTTACTATCCCTATTGCTACTATTATACATACACATAGATCTCATCCACATGTGACTTCTACTTCTTGCTCACAATGGCTACATCGGTTCCATAGTCCACCTCATAAGGAAAAGTCTCCACCTAGGACACATATTATCTATGGTACATATAGGCCCATTTCACGGTCCCTTTCTCCATATGTATTCCTTGTGGCCATAGAGTATAGCATCATGATCTCATGCACACCTTTACACTAGCAGAAATTGGGCCCTTGCCTTTATCCTTATTGGATAGACCACAATAGTATTCAATCTCGGGGCATATTTTCCCCTCTCGTTACTCCGATGACACACTCTTTCTCTAGGTCCAAACACGATTTTTGAGGGCATATTTACGTACATGGACCTCAGTTTGCATACATACACTAGGGGAAACCTTGCTCCCCTTCTAGTTTTTCTATGTAGTGTTCATATATTTGTAAAAATTCAAAAATAAAAGATTATATATTGAGTGGATGTATCCTTGCTTGCTCATTCTATTCTATGTTGCACATTACTTATCATGTTACTTAGATTCATAGTATGCTCTATCATGTTTCCATACTCACATATCCATTCACATGGTACTTTTTGAGGTGACTGGAGATCACTTACAAGTTCTTACATGACGTATGATGTTTGACATTGCACCATACCAATCCCATTGAAGAACCTAGAGGCATCTACCTTTTCTATTTCTCTATATTTGTGTCATATCATTGCAATATCTACTACTTTCATTCTTATTTCTAGTTGTATACATTATGGCATACTATCATTTTTTCTAACATGATAACATGTTCTTCATGTGTAGAATTTGTATTACATGCCTACTTCCAATCATGGTTCTCTAATTTTATTATATCTTGTCTTATTTGCTTATGTCTTGATTGTCATTATTTTGCGGGCTATGCCCTATGTTCATTTCTTGTTTTCTTGTACCTCCTTGAAGGATTCAATTATCTTGAGACATCTTGAGTGGTATCCCATGTATTCAACCAACTACTCACATCTTTTGCAATGTTATTGTGTGTTGCACTTTATTTCTATTACATCATGTATACTTGTTTGTAACTAACACTTTTTTCTATCATTTTTCCCATTATTTGCATACACCATGGTTATTACCATGTGTATTCCCTATCCCTTCGCAGCATCCTATTTCAGATGTGCACATCAATTTCAACTTTCCTCGTTTGGGCCACTCTCTCCTTTGTTCATCTCATGCACCCCAAACAAGTGGTGGAAATCGGGAGACTATTTCATCCTCTCAATAATTCATAGACCAAACAAAAAATGGTAAACAGAAAAATAAGTATAAAAAAGAGATAATAAACAGGTTTAAGATCAAAATTGGGCCTAAATCAATCCACGATAGAAGTATCTAGTACAAACAGGAACGGTGGGCATTATTTTCCCACCTGGGCATTCATATCTGGGGCGTAGAAACAACAACGGTACAAAATCAACAAGTTCTCAGTGAAAATATTTTCTAATTTACAACAACACATGCTCATTTACTGGTTACTATCATGAACAATAAGAAAAAAATTAGTGGCACGTTACACACTTTACGTAATGGAACTAATTACTTGTATGGTTTAGTGATTAGTTTCTATTAGATTTTTGACCATCCGTGGTGGCACACATCCATAGGGAAATGGAAGAGGGACAAAATCCTTGTATGTTTATTGATATTCAATAAAAATCAAATTACAATGGAAGGGATGCAATATTTATAGATATTGCACAACCAAGTAAAAAAATTAAGTTGCAAAAGTGCAACTTAAACTATATGTGAAATAATAAAACAAATATTAAGTTGCAACAATGCAACAATAATCCTCACGTATGCATAATAAAAACAATATAAATGGTTATACAACCATAACCATATAAAAACTACCTAGTTACCTAAGTAACCAACCAGTTACTACAATAACAACTAGACTACCTCAGTAAAAATTAAATAACTAAGGTACAATGCATAAATTAACTAAGTAAACTATGTTTACCTAACATTCCCTCCCTTAATTTTTATTTTCCTCAAAGGGATGAGGAAAGGAATTCTCTGAAAAACTTGAACTTGTCACATGCAAGTGACTTTGTGAAGATATCTTCTCATTTTTCAGCTATTGGGAAAAACTGAAGTTGTATGTTGTGTTTCAAGATATGCTCGTGTATGAAATGAACTTGTACCTTGATGTGTTTTATTCTCTCGCATAAAAAACTTGATTGCGAGCAATTTTGATAACACCTTCATGGTCTACATAAATGGTGGTAGGTTTGTCTTATGGTATTCCAAGTCCTTCCAATATGTGACGTAGCCATATCACTTCGCAGAAAGATTCACCTACAACATGATATTCGGCCTCTGGAGAAGAGTGAGAAATAAAGTGTTGTTTATTGCTTCCCATGATATCGATCCAAAATCGAAAAATAATACAAATCCGGAAGTGGATTTCCTGTCATCAATGTTACCTGCATGATCTGAATCAATATCCAATTAAGAAGAAATTATCATTCTTCTTATATTCTAGACCAAGATCCACTATACCCTTGAGATATCTCAAGATTCACCTTGTTGCCTTCCAATGAAAAACTCTAGGTTCCTGCATGAACCTAGAAAGATAGCTCACTGTAAATCTAATATCTGGTCTAGTATAAGTTAGGTAAATGAGACTCCCAATCAACTATCGATAGAGAGTTTCATCTACCACAGGAGATGGATTTGAACGAGATAACTATAGTCTCATCTCCATAGGTGTAACAATAGGTGTGCAATCCATCATCCTAAATTTCTTAATCATTGTCTTGGTATAATTCAACTGAGAAAAAAATATGATTCTCTTTCTACCATACTTCTAATCCAAGACAATAGTGAATGAGCCCGAGATCTGACATGTCAAACAATCGATTAAGATCTTTCTTTTTTACATCGATCATCTTCAATGAATTTCTTGTGATGACTAGATCATCGAAATAGACAACAACAATCACAATCTCCCCCTTGATTTTTGAGGTAGAGATTGGGATCATATGGATTTTTGACAAATCCATGTTAAACGAGATGCTCATAAATTTTGATGTACCAAGCTGGGGTGTCTGTTTAAGGCCATACAGATATTTTCTATGTCTGCATACCTATTTTTATTCTCCAGGTACAACATAACCCTAAGGTTGAGTCATATGAACTTATTCCTATATATATCCATTCAGAAAGGCACTTTTCATGTCCATTTGATGGACTTTCCAACCAAACTATGCAACTAGAGCAAAGATCATCCTGATCATTTTGATCTTAGCTATGGAAGAAAATGTCTCCGCATAGTTTATGCCTTGTTTTTGTGTGTACCCCTTTACTACTAGTATTTATTTGTACTTTTCTATGGTCTCATCTACTTTGTACTTTTTTGAATATCCATCTCGAAACCAATGGGTTTCTTCCCAGTGGAAGATCGATAAGCTGCGAAGTGTTGTTTTTTTATCATTGGTGATACTCAACATCCATGGCATATTTCCAAGATTTCAATTTGTAGGGCTTCCTAGATAGTAAAGGGATAAACAGATTCAAATACTCTACTCATCGAAGCAAATTTCACTTCTTCTCCCACTTTACCGTGAGTCCTTGGTCTAGTGGTGGATGTATCTGGTGGAACATCCAATTTTTCATCTCCTATCATGTTAGTATACCACTTGGGCATACGTTGTACTAATCTCATGGTTCGTGGTTCCATCTGATCATCACTATCATCCCTATCATCATTTTCATCATCAGTGGGAACATCAGCTTCTATTTTACAACAACGGGTGGAATATCTAGATCGGGTGAGTCGGAGAGGAGGATTCTCGGCCTTCCTTCTTCTCAAAGAACTCAACATCTTTGCTGGTGTAGAATTTTCTGGTCTTTTGATCCATCAATCTATACCCAAGATTCTCTTCACTATAACCAATAAAGATGAATTTTTGTGACTTCATATCCAACTTATTTTTGTTATGCTTGGGTATGTGCATGCTTTCTTTACACTTGAATACTTTGAGGTGTGCAATGGATGGATTCCACTTCGACCATGATTCATGTGGCGTCACTCCATCAACAACAACTATGGGTACTCTGCTCAAAAAATAAACTGTTATCTTTTCTACTTCTTCCCAAAATGTCATTGTCATTGTCATTGTCATCGATCATGCAATGCACCATTTCCATGATAGTATGGTTTCTTCTCTCAACAACACCATTTCTTTGCAAAGGTGTGTGTGGAGGAGGAATTTGTCGATAAATATTGTGATCTTGTAGGTAGGATTTGAACTCATTATTACTAAATTACCCCCTTTATTTGAGAAGAGAGATCTGATATGTCAAATAGTCTCGTTTCTCTTGCAGCCAATTTGAACTTTTTGAAGTTCTCAAAAGCATCACTTTTCTTACAAAGAAAAAATATCCACATTTTTTGTGAGTAATCATCAACCAAAAGTATGAAGTACTAAAATCCATAATGAATTGGTTACATTATACCACAAATATCGACATAAACCACATCAATCTTACCATGAGCTCAATAAGTACTCGTCTAAAATGAAGCTCTGTTTTATTTTTCTACTAGGTAGTGAGGACACTTATCCATATCCTTCTCGGAGATATGGAAAACCTCTAACCATTTTTGGGTTGTGGAGCTAGATTACTTCACAATGAGCATGCATTACAAGTGGTTGGTTTACACAAGTAATCACTTGTCGGTTGGTTAACCTCCTTTGGCTGGTTAACCACCACCGTTAGTAGATTAAGCGTCATCGGTCAACAAAGGAACCACCATCGGTCAAGGAACTGACATCGGTTACATGTGCATAAAAGTTTATATTTAACTCACGAGAATTAGATCTAACTTGTATTATAAAGTTGATCTAATGGTTGTAATGCATATATATGGTGCCATAAGTTTGTATATGCCTATATAAGAATGAAATCTAGGGTTAGAAGGTGTTTTATGAGAAGGATTGAGTTAGATCCTTGATTCTCCTGGATTGAGAGGATGATGAAGAGGAGAAAGAAATAATAAAGTTACATGAAGACAGAGCTTCCATGGAGAGAAGCTGGACATAAGGAAATAACAAGTCCAACTATGGTAGGTACATCTCAATGGTGAGAAGAGGGTAACATATTCTACTTTATTTCCTTTATATAGTTATTATCTCATTGTAATGGCTTGCATCGTATACAAAACACACATATTTTCTTCTCGTAGATCCACATGTTGTTATGAGATCTTGTATTATTAGATCCACAAGTTGTTGTGAGATATTGTATTCATAGATCCATGAGATCATGTTGTATTGTTGATCCATGTAGATCTAGATATTGTAGAGGAGGTTGTCTTCATGTTTGCACAGGTTGATGCAGTGATGGAGAGACAAACTTACTTCTTGGTGCACAATCATGATTGCACATTGGTAGACCCATGTGAGAGGTCTTGTTGCAGATCCATAGAAAGCTTTCTAGCAGTTCAGAGATGCAGTAGTTCCTAGTTATGTGAGATCTATTGGTGGTGTTTGGAGGCACGGTTATAGTGCATTTATGGATATCTATTTAGAGATTTGGAGGAGGAGATACTCTTGGAGAGATGCATTGTACTCTTGTGGGAAGAGTTGGTTTGTACTCTTGATTATTATATATATGAGATCTCTATATTTTATGGATGTGGCCCATATTGGTGAACCATGGTACATGTTGTGTTATGTGTGTGTACATTGTTTTGATTTGGATTATTCTAGTTTATACTTCCATTGCTGTAGATTTTAGGGAATTGATTCCATTTTTGCATTCCATGTTCCCAACAACCATGTTGTACCGGCGAAGTGTTTCAAGATACTTGAAATTGATGTGACCAATTGTTTGATGCCACAACTGTGTTGATGAATAATTCTTAGTCACAATTGCTTGATCATCCCTATGGACAAAGTCAAGTTGGAACATATGTCTCGCATTGGAGGATTTTACAAGAATTTTTGAGCCTCTTGATTTGTCTCGAATCAAACACACTTTCTTACTTTGGAATGATCACAAAGTCAATCTTTAGATTGTGATCTAGAAGATGACTAACTGATAGCAGATTCTTTGTTAATCTAGGGACATATAATACATCTAATAGTCTATAATTTTTGAACCAAGAGGTAGAGAAATGTTCCCAATCCCCTTTACTGTGTATGAAGAATCATCATCTAATGAAACGTGATTTTTTGAAGGTGTGTCCCTTATTATAGTAAACCGGTCTCTCGTGCTGGTCTTGTGTCGAGTGGATCCTGAATCAACATACCAAACAACACTAGATGATGTGGATGGTTCACTGGAATGAGAAGTGTAAAAAAAGTCTTCATTTTCTGAATGTTCTTCTTGCTCAACTATATTTCCTTGCTGATGGGGTTTTCTTTTCTAGTTCCCCTTTTTATGCCCTTGATTGTAGTGTGAATGTCCCTTATGAGATTTCTTATTTTGAGGTCCATAATTACTTGATGAACCTTTCTTGTATGTATTGTACCAACAATATTTCACATCATGTCCTTTGTTGTAGATATGACACTTCTTGTTCTTGTCCCCATGTTGATGTTGATGCTATTTTTGGGACTTTTGAGAAGAATGAAATTTTCCTTTTCCTTTTCCTTTTGATGAGAAGATAGTTCCTTCTCCTCTTCATCATCTTTATTATACATAGCTTCTTCTTGTTGTAGTAGATTCACTAACTTGTCAAAACTAAGCGTCGATCTCGAAAAGTTAGTGTTGTCATGAAAATGCGGTATGAAGGAGGGAGTGCTCTCATAACAATGGGAATGAGAGTTATATCAATGACCTCCTCTCCCAGGGCTAGAAGTGAAGCCCTTAATTCTATAATTCTTCTTAAAAATTCAAATTTCTCGTTATGTTTTAATTTGGTGTGTACCTCACTCTGTAAATTCGGATGCTCAACTTATCCAACACTTCTTTGGTTTTTTGGCATCTCGAATGTGGGGTTGCACATCATCGATAGTGCAAACAGGATTATGAATTTTTCCTTCGATTAGATTTTCTAAGTTGTATCTATTGAGTTGCATCATTTGGTGATACGGTTGTTGACTCTTTCACAATAGGCCATATCTCTTCAAACTCAAGATGTGTTCTAATTTTAGTCTTCTATGCAGCATAATTATCTCCTCTTGGGAGATGTGAGTCTGGAAGAAAGAACTTAAGGGAATTGGTGCCCATTTTATGAATTCACTTACAAAGGTTAAGGATCTTATCACTTGTACAAGGTCTCCTAATATATATACCATCATTCGATATCCGAACCTTTCTATATACACATCCTTTCGATATACCGTTGGTAAGTGCAAAAATCTTTCCCTTTCGATATACCCGGTGGTACATGAAATAGGCATTAATGTACATGAAATAATTTAATACATGGTACCAAGATAGTATGGAAAAGGGTGCAGTGCAATTATTGACACCAACTCAAAGAAATATCCTCATACGAACACATAACTTTTTTGTATAGTTAGATAATTTCAATGTTTGGATTTACGTTGTGCAATCATTCACGAGAAAGATGTGAGGGCTCAAAGTGTCTACAATATGTCCTTATTACTCCGAATCGATTCATAGGGTCGATGCCCGTGCAACGTTATTGCAGCTATATTAGGTGTTAAGTGTAGTAGTAGTCATGATGACTTTACCGTAAGTGCTTCCCAAAGGCACTATATATACTGAATGTTACGAAAGAGATCCAAAGATCTCGTGAGTGTTATAGAACCAAATTTTTACTAATTTTGTTTACAAATCTCTACCAGTTTTTATTAGTTACAATGTTTGTGATTGAATATGGAAACCTGCAAATTAGTACAATCCACTGAAAAAATACACTAAAAATATATAATTACATCCAATACGTGAAAAATGGTAGGTAAATGTTTTTGTTTTGTGAGGCCCTGGTGGCCTCTGGAGCTCGAAATGGCTATTAGAGCTAAAAACTACAAAAAATAGCTGAAAAGGTGTAATTTTAACTAGCCTTCCTTCGGAAAAATATGCCTAGAATGAAATTTTAAGAAAATTGAGAGAAATGTTTTTTTACCTTGCACTAGGGTTTTCTCCTCTAAATTTAGTAGTGGGTTTAGCTGAAAAGGCTGCCAAATTTCAATATATATATAAAACATGGTTGGGATGAGGGTCGAACCGATCACCTCCATTTTCCAAAACTCTTCTTCCAACCAAAGTTAGCGCTCAATGCGATTTATATATGAAATGAAGAAAATGTTATTTAAATGTAATAAAAGGGGCTAACATTTTAAAAATGTTGACGTCGTTGTGTAGGAGGAAGCCACTTGGCGTAACTCGAAGGAATCCACATGGCTTAGAATATATTAGAGGTATGGGTAGTTTAGGTTATCTAGAAAATTTGCCTTCTCATTGCTTTCTACGCTACCGCTTTATTTTTCTTATTATTTATCTCCATCACTTTGTTTAAGATCCTCTATTTTGATTGATCTCAAACTTGTTTTTCTTTATTGTAGGTTTGATTGGCCATTTGTTGGATTGTTTTCCTCTGCATTTGATTTTCTCTATAGCGTCCACATTTTCACACACACAATTACAATAGTAAAATACCAGGATAATTTTTTGGTGACTTACATTGCTCACTACACACAACACAACAAGGGCTCCAAGTACAAAAACTCAACTCACATACAAAAATCACATAAGTCACCGACTCACATCGACACAAGAGAACAACATAGGCATGTCAATGTCACACTTTTCCCAACAAACGAATACTAGCAATGCCCCAACCATAGAAAGAAGACTCAAGGATAGGAAAACCCACAACACATCTTTTCCTTGATTGTATTTTAGTACGATTAACATTCCAAGAACATTATTGTACAAGGATAAATTTCTCATTTGTCCACCGATAGGTTCTTAAGTTCATACCATGGTTAAATTATCGTTCACCCCTTTTAAGTTGGTTTCTTATTCTTTACAAAAGTTTCCATAACTTGCATACTTATTTGGCGTAGTTCAAAAGCGTACAAAATACTTAATTATCTTGTTCTTATGTTAAGAATATTCTTCTCGAACATATATTCAGTTTCTACTTTTTTATTCTTACAACTCAAGTGGATGTGACTTGGTGTCCATAAAGTGATATTAGGATTTAACAGAGATTTAATTGCAAGATAGCTTTTACCACAAAACATTCTTCGATCATGGAAAAGTTATTTTCCTACCATAGTTATTCTAAATCAATGACTTAATGACTTCCTTTTTATATTTATATATCTTTTGTTTTCTCGTAGTTTGATCACAACAATGCAATACATATTCTTTGAAACACATAAAGATATTTAATTGAGTTATAAGGTCTCCAAGAGTGGCATTATCCCTAACCTCAATTCTTGATTTTTTTACTCTTATATGCTTTATTTTTCTACGTCACATATGGTCTTATTACTAGCATTGTCTTGTAAAAGGAGTTACAAAATGGTTTGTCTAACCTCTTGAAGAAAAACATGATTAGAAGACTTGAAGCTACACACAAACCCTAAGTTAACATCCAAAACAACCGAGGTTTAGGTTTATTCCAACTTCACCCAAGGGTCTACCCCTCAACTATACATGAGTTTTAAGCAAGAGGAAAAATTATGCTAAACCACCTTCAGAAAGGACCAAGGTGCTATGTTGAGAGAAACCAGGGTAACACATTAAGCTGAGCGGAGCTAAGGAGCTCATTAACAAAAGTTTAAGGCCTAGACAGCTAAGTCACCTCCTCCATCTATGTCGTCTGGATCCAATAGGGATTTCATTTGATGAAGAATTTTAATTTTAAAGCTATCTTTGGCAGACAAGATAAACCACTAGGATATGAAGGAGGAGTTAGCTCTACATACTCCAAGAGAAGTTTGACTGTGTCGCTCCTAATAGACAAGTTTAAGACAATGTCACTAAACATACTGACTAAGACGATAAGCCCATTCTCGGGTTCTTGTTTACTCAAACTAGGAGGTTCCATCGAGTGCAGAGATTAAGTTCATCCTACGGTTTTCAATGTTGTCTACATAAGGAGTATCACACATGAAAACAAGTTATACTCGATATTGGACAAGGGTAGAGTGTTTTGATTTAATTCTCTTTATTACATTTACCAAGTATGAAAGCACAAGATGACTCATTGATCATTTATTGAATATTGAATATGCACTACAAGATATTACTTCAAATTCATTTACCTTATATAAATATCAAACCTTTTTACCAGGTGTACTATAATTCAAAATTGAACTATGATTAAATGCACATTTCCTAGATGTCCTTGAAACTAGCATTTCATACATATCAACAAATTATCGATTCTAACCTTCTATAACATGAGACTACATTCTACATCTATTCATTTAACAATGAACTATCTAAATTACAATGATAATTAATAAATTACACATTGCCTTTTTCATCATCATTCTTTCATCTTACAAAACCACATGAGCATGATATCAACGATAATTCACTGGCATGGCATCCACCCTAATCTAACATAATTATCATTTTTCAGTTTCCCATTTACATATAATAATAATTACAATTTGCAAGTGAGAGAAAAAGTTTAGAGACATGTATTCAATGCATTTCATTTCACTTCATTTTGTAACCTAGGAGAGAGAAAGAGAAGGGAAGAGAGAGAAAACACCATTTTGTCAAAAGTTCTATTTCACACAACAGTTACACTATAGAGTTTTAAACAATTATTTGCATGTGTCAAAAGTATCCACGGTGGTTTGGCAACCCGACGAGGGTCCCGCAGCTTCCTATTTTTACATTTTCTTATTGGCTACAAAACGTTCAAAACGGGATCGAAGGCTAATCAAACGCTTCCAAAAGTTATCTTTCGATGAGAACACACACCACGTTTAACTTTCTATGTGTCCCCGGATATACCAAGAGTTCAAAGAACTCGGCATTGACTGGGAAAAAGTGAATGGTTTGCGTTTGGTGACTAGTTTTCTTGGGCCACTGGTTGTAGTTGGCCCAGTGCAAAATGAACAAAAGTTAGCTCAAGGGGTCAGAACACCCCATCCAAAACTGATGTTCGATGGATGAGCATGCAACGAGACACTTCCTATAAGTTTCCCTATATAAGGAGAATTCATCAGAGTCGACGGGACTAAGAACTGGAAAACCATTTTCAAACGACGTCAAGTTTTCTCGGAGCGACAAGCCGAAATTGGTCAGTTTGACTTCACAAACCGCGACCAGAGGCCTACAAAATGGCTTTTCCAAACTATCTAGAAAAGTGTTTTTCCCTAAATTGAATGTTCCATGCAATTTTATAGTATTAACACTAGAGGTTTGCGAAGACGGGAAATAATTTCTCTATCTAGGTTTCAAATGACGGTTCAAAACGAAAGAAAACTTTCTAGATTGTAACAACTTTCTACTGTTGTAAACCAGTGTAACAGGCTCCTATAAGAGCATCAAAAAGATCACATATGTTCATTTGGGGTCGATCCAAAGGTCAAGGTGACTCCTCACATACCAAGGTACACGAATGAAACTTAACATCTCGTTTTTAGGGTTATGAAGGGTACTTAAGGAGTCTCTGAAAAATGCAACAATTAACTTTTTAAACACGAAGATGGTCAACATTATTTCTGGAAAGTCAATTTCATCTGGTCGATAAGAAAATGTTGTAGCGATCCAGTTGGGTAGGAAGTTTTCTACATCACCTCGGAATGAGGGTGGAAGTTCATGTTTTAATGCCAACGGGTTATTTTGACTTCGTGAGTTTTCGACACGACATTTCATTGTTTTAACGAGTTGAAATAAACATTTAACGGTATTAAAATCCTAATATTTTAAAATTCTATTAAGTTGCAAAAGAGAACTAAAACATGAGAATTATGAGAGGTAAGGGAAGATGAACCATGCCTGGGAGGAATAGAGCCAGTTGAAACCATGGGATTTGGTTCAGCCTCTCCCTTATGCATTTTATCGAACAGATCATGAGCCTCCATCATTTTACCATTTTTCCTTGTACCTAATTGGTCTATCGACCATTGTGGGCATGGAACCAGAAAAACCCAAACCAACAGGGGGAGAAGAAATGGAGCCTGGTGTGTTGGAATGGTGAAAAAATCCATTTCTAAAGGCAATGCAGCTGCCAATTTCTTTGAGGCATTCTATCAAACAGTTCCCACGCCTTTTCAAAAAATCCATTTTGTGTATATCTTGTAATCATGGAACTCCATGAGACCGCATTTCTTTGAGGCATTCTATCAAATAGTTCACACGCCTCTTTTAAAAATCCATTTTATGCATATCTTGCTCCAAAGCTTCCATTTTGGCACAAGCTGGAAGTACGTTGACAATGTAAACTAATTGGGTTGGGAGCCCTTTTTACTACATACGGTGAAACAATGTGACTGCCTTATAAGGGACCCACATTTTTCCATGCACAATAGTAACATTACTCCATGAGAAGCTGTCTCGTTCTATCATTTGGTCAACAACATGAAGCAAAGATCCACTGGGCATTTGTAATTATAACATCGACAAAATTCCTCTGAATTTTATGCTTTGATAAATGCCCATGCAGATTTGGGGGTCATTTTTTTAAATGGCAACCACCCAGATCATATATTCAGAAATCAGAGGTTAAAAAGTCATAATGATGATTATGCAGGGTAAATTGCAAGCTCAAACATCTTCTTACATGGTGGCCACACGTTTTCTAGCCAGAAAACCAACAAGGGATGTGGAGAAATATACATTCAAAGCTCCAAAGCTTTATTCATGGCTTAATAATGCAAAAAGAATAGCGAACCAGGAGGCTCAAACTAGCTCATAGAAATAACTGGCGGCCATAAAACCACTGGAAGCAAAAAACCAACGAATATTTACAGGAGTGCATCAATGACCTCCCTCATGCCTGGTGGGCGCACAAAATAGGTGTGGAGCTTCTTTCGATGGCGGTGACTCTCTCTCTCTCTCACTCAATAAAAAGACAGAAAAAACACAAAAGAGCCCCCTTTGCCCTAAGCCACCCCAACAAAGAAAATCACGGGCTTTTTTTTTTTAATTCCTTTATTTTTAAAAAAACTCAACAAGGATAAAGAACCCTAAAATGCCTCATCTCTCCCCCTCGCTTTTTTTTTTTTCTTCTATTTCTTATTTTAATTTTATTTTAAATCCATTCTTCTCATCAAAATAGGTATACCTAAAAAAACAATACGAGAGGAGACTCGGTCACCAAGGAGGAACTAGAGAGGAGTTTCAAAAACGAACGCAAGACAAGGACCAACCACAATGTCGCAATAGGATACCCTCCTCTTGCGTGAATCGAGGCTCGATCCATGAAGCGACCAATCCAAACAATAAAATCACTTATCGATAATTAACAATAAAGTTGATAACAAATCGACGATCAGATGATGAAGTTATCATCCATCGATAATTAAAATAATAATATTATTATTATTTTTATTACAACTCATTAATACTTATTAATCATATTAACAAGGACCCACTTACGAGCCTGACCAAAATAATAATAAGCAAAATAATCGACAATTCAAAATAATAATTATAATTATGTAGATGTTCCCTCTAGCTGATCACGCCCTAACAACATCAAGCCATCATTCAAACCACCTATCGAATTCGAGAAAGAGATTTTCCTTAACAGGGTAATCGAAAAGGCAAAGCCAACAAGGATCAGTAGGAGCACAACAATGTTAAATGCTTAGTAACATGGTCGTCGAAGAAGAAAAATAAGAACGAGGAATAGGGCATTACATTCTCCAACTCTATTTTGATTTGTATTGTAGTTTTGCAGATCCTTCATTTAATTGTGCACCGAGATCTCAACCCGTGTATGTAGAGTGCGAGATGGGTCCACTTGCTTGGTGGAACAATGGCTCATTGGTAGGGGAGCTTGGCCCACGACTCGCTTATGGGCTTGCTTGAATGCTTGAATGCTTGAATGCTTGACGGCTCATAAATGAGCTCTTGTCTTTGTGAAAACAATGTTAACTCACCTCCGAACAAAGGAACATGACTAGATGGTGTGGAGGGGAGCAGGGATCAACATGCCCATTGAATGTAAAGAAACTCACCTATGAAATGACGAAGATCATTGGTTTAGTTCTAGATATGATTCGATCGTGAGAGGGCTCGGCCCTTCAATGGAGGAACTCATCTAATATTTGTGTGGCTCTCGCTTGGTGTAAAGAACTTGGATACGGCTCGGGCTCAATGGCAACTCGACCTTCAATACAAAACAACCCGGTTAAATGCAAACCACCAATCAAAACTAGTAGTTTGATGGGAATCCTAGCAACCAAATCGGTTTGAGATCAAATAGGATGATCTTTAAATGAATATTCCTATATGTAAATACCTTTAATATAAAGCACAACCACTAAACTTTTCAAGTATATCTAGTTTTAGCTGAGACTAATTGTACCTCTAGATTTAGAGGCAAAACCCCTAATGGGGAAAAATGATTTTTTTAATAATTTCTACAGAAAATATTTCCATGCAGAGGCACGAGTGCAAAAATAAATTATTTCCAAACTCTTGGAAGTGAACAAGAGGTTTTGGGGATACAGGGATGGGGATGGGAAGTTGTAGGAGGCTGCACAGGCTCTCCAATGCTACAAATTCTTCTCCAAGATCCTCTATCTCTTATGCATTCTCTCTGCACACCTTCTCTACTCATAGGGGCTCTAAATTTATCGATACCAAATATGGAAGAGGGATAGAAGCCTCATATGTTTATTGATATTCAATAAAAATCAAATTTTAATGGAAGGGCTGCAATATTTATAGATATTGCACAACCAAGTATAAACAAAGAATTAAGTTGCTTTGGTGTAACTAGAAACTATACATGAAATAATAATAAAAATATTAAGTTGCACTAATGCAACAATAATCCTCATATATGCATAATAAAAATAATATAAATGGTTATACAACCATAACCATATAACAACTACCTAGTTACTATAGAAACAATCGGACTACCTCAGTAAAAATTAAATAACTAAGGTACAATGCATAAATTAACTAAGTAAACTATGTTTACCCTAATAAGGGAAGTGTTAAGGATTGGAGGGAAAAGCTAATAGCTCTGCCAATACTCTTCCCTTGGTTGCATGACGCTCCAATGTAGTTAAGCAACAAAACGCTCAAATTCGTAGTTTTGCGACATGACAATAAAATACGCAGATTTTCACCATGATGCCCAAATCCTTAGTAATATTTCAACCATCTCTAAGGAAAAAATATACGAAGAACAATTTTATCTCTCCTCTCATGGCGCACAAGTGTGTTCTATCCTTGATTCATGCATTATTCAATACGCATTTCTATTTGACATGTACCAAGTTAAAGTTCAATTTCATTTAGCAAGAGCATTGATTACACTTATTTTCTTTTGCAAGTTTGACCTTAATCGACAAAAGGGAAACACACAAATGGAACAAGGAACAATATCAAACACAAAACACTAAGGAAAATGAAATATTCAAAGAACACATGCACACATTACTTATACTATGCACACAAAGGTCACCCATAGGATCCTTATCCTCTTTTATATTACATGATACACACTTCACACTCTCTATTCAACATGGTATTAAGCACATTCCACATTCGGCATGCTATCGTTAAAACTCCCTTCGGATATCTATAAGGTACACTCATTTCATCTACTTTATGCTACCGAATATCCATTCACTAGCATAAAGTGGGGAAAATGTAGTCATGAAATCATGCAATTTCTACTTAGATCAATGCCTCTAAGTATGGCGTTATATACATGATTCTTAAAGTCGAGAATACTAGACATTAACAACATTTTTTTACTCTTTCATTGTTTTTATCTTTCCTACTATCTTATTATTTGCTTTTCTCGGAATGATCACTTTAATTTTGGACACTACACAACATGTGACCTAAATTTGTATTGATTATTATATCTTGAGCATCCTAGACTCTACCACCCATTATGGACAAGAGTGCGCCATGCACTAGTGTCCCCTTTGGGCGCTTCTATCATTTACCCTATTTTTCTTGATTTTCAAATGCTATATTATTTGGTATCTTTTCTAAGATATTTCTTATTACTTTGGGTTGTCATTTCTTATTGTTAATGACGAAATTCAAACAAGGGAATAATATATACATGACTTACTTACCATTATTGGGGCCAAAAAATTAGGGGCTAATACTTATTATCCGATATTTGGGAAAGAAGCAACGCTCAAGTACCGTGCATTTGGGCTACATTATTCACCGCATAGGGGGGCTACTTCTCGAATTCCATCCCACACATTCATCTTGGGGAAAAATATTTGTAGCCTGTTATCTTGGTGCAACTAACACAAGGGAAACCTAGCTTCAAGGGACATAATTCAATCCCACACACACTGGAACTACATAGAGTCTGAAATATATTGCAACACTTGATGAAAATCACATTGGGGTGACTAACGACGTCGGTCTGACTCAAGCATATGCATTATTTATTACATATAATGTTTGCTTGAGCTTTGCGAAGGTAGTCAAGGTTTATTTTTCAAGAACAAGTGTGATACATGAACCCTACAACAAATTTGATGCAACATGAAGAGAAAGGAAGAAAACATTGATGGACCATGAAAATATTAGAAGTAGAGCACTTTCTAGGACACTAGCACCTAAGGTAGTCTGTCCCACTTTGGGTGGCTTTGTCCAAAGAAGTTCCAAACTCTAGTTTCTCCGAGAGAGACTACACAATTCAAATCCAACCATCTCATTTTGTTTCCCATCCCTGAATTAGTCCAAATATCTTGATACAAGCTAAGTCATTCTTACAAGCTATGTTGCACATTTGTTTTTACTTTACATGTTATATCTTGCTTATTCTTGTTATATCTATTTGATTGCATTCCTCTAATAAATATTTAAATTTCTTTAAATCAAAAAAATTAGGACCCATATTATGGTAGTTTTTAGAGTTATGTATGCAATTCACGGCCAAAGAGAAATACTACATATTAAAGGGCCCCAACCTAAGATTTGTTATTTTCATAAGCTCTCATAGAATGGATAAGTTGTTGAAGAAAGCATCTCATATCATTTTGTCTAATCTTCATTCTATTTAGCTCAAAAATTCCTTGAAATCTAACCTTATAAGGGATTTAAAAGAACTACTCTCAAAGCTATTAGTTTGTGGAGCTTTTTTCATGTTTAGAAGTGTTGAAAATTGTACGGGATTTTTTTGGCCTCAAAAACATTTTCTTCTCATATGGGTGGTATTTTTGACCCATAGGTTTATGGGTTGGTTTTGGTACCCACGGTATTGTAAAACTGCTTAAGAAGTTTCCTATTTATGTGGTTTTGTGCATATGGTAGGGTTGATGTAAAATTGCAGATGTGTGTGAATTCGGGTGTGAATTCTGTCAGAGTTTTTGAGCATAGCTCCACACGAGATATGAGTATTGTATTAAGAGAAGAGGTGGCTTGTAATAAAATATGAGAAATTGATTCTTAGTGGACGTAGCCCAAATTGGGTGAACCATGTTAAATATTGTCTCTTTGTGTTGTGTTCTTTTTATTCCGTACTTTTATTTCTGATTTGTAATAAATTATGCATATAATTTTTCTACTATTGCGATTTTGTGAGGGATTGTTCCACATACTTGATCCCTTATTTCCTAACAATTGGTATCAACACCTAGTTTGGTTTGTTGAAGTGTTGAATCATAGGAAATTTTTAGCTTGAGTGGGAGCTATGGCGAGATGATCGAAGATCAAGGGTTGATAAATTCAACGGGTAGAATTTCAGTCTTTAGAAGATGTAAATGGAAGATTACCTTTATTAGAAGGATCTTTATATTTTTTTGTCTAATAAAGTAAACAAATCCTCGAGAGTGACGGATGTTGAATGATTTTTTCTAGATAGGAAGGCACTTGGGAAAATCGGCTATATCTTGCATATTCGGCATTATTTAATGTTTGAAGGAAAAGATAGAAAAAGAAATGATGGATGCATTAGGAAGTTGTATATAAAACCCTCTACCTCTAATAAGATATTTTTAATGAAAATTTTGTTTAATATGAAGATTTCTAAGAATGGTTTAGTATCGGACCATTTAAATGATTGTAATAGGGTGTAAATATGATAGCTTTGGTTACGATAGAATTTGATGAAGAAGTTAGGGATTTATTAATTATTTACTCTTTACTTGAGAGTTGGAATAGCTTGGTAATGGCGGTAAGAAACTCAATTCCAACTAACTCATAGTTGAAGTTTGAGGATGTTGTAGGGGTGATTCTAAGTGAGGAAATGCAAAGAAAAAGCTATGGGAATCTTCTAATTCAGGGAATGATTTGACAATGGAAACTACATGTAGAGAGAATAATAGAGGAAGCATTAGAAAATCGAAAGATTGGGCAAGGTCAAAATCCAAAAGCAAGATAGTATGTTGGCACTTGTGGAAAGTTTGGGCATGCAAAGAATTAATGTTTGGAGCTTTGGGACAAGAAAAAAATAACAAGAAGAAAACAAGGAGGAAAATGTGGCAACGAGTAATGTATGTCGGGATGCTTTGATTCTTTATTTGCACAATATTGTTAAATATTGGGTTTTAGATTCAGGGGCTTCTTTCCATATTACTCCACATAGTCATTATTTTGTTGATTATGTTCAAGAGGATTTTGGGCATGTTTTTGTTGGTGATGATGATCCTTTTAGCATAGTTCGAAAAGGTTCTCTTCGGGTTTAGATGAAAAATGGGAATACATAGCTATTGAAGGATGTCAAACATGTGCCTATCTTAAGATGAAATTTGATATTCGAGGAAGTTGGGAAGTGATGGTTGTACTATGATATTTACATTGGACTCTTGGAAGGTTACCAAGGGTGATCTTATGGTGGCAAGAGGTAAGAAGGTTGATACCTTTTACTTAACCACTAATTGTACTAATGTTTGTAATATTGTGGCGTGAAGTAGATACAACATTATGGCACTATAGGCTCAGTCATATGAGCCATAAGGACATGGAGATCATATCTTGGGGTTCAAGTTATTATGTTACTTTTATTTATGATGCAACAAGGAAATTTTGGGTATATTTAATGATAAACAAATCGATGTATTTGACATTTTTGTTAAATGGAAAGCCTTGGTAGAGAATGAATTAGGTCTTAAGATAAAATCTCTCAAGTTAGATAATGGAGGGGAGTATTATAGCAATGAGTTTGATGATTATTGTTCTAAGAATGGAATCCACAGGAAAAGACGGTTTCGGGAACTCGCAATGAGAATGAGGTGTTAGAAAGAATGAACAAAACAATAATGGAACATACTAGGAGCATGAGGTTTTATGCAAAGATGCTGTTTCTTTTTGGGTAGAAGCAATGAGCACAACTATGTACTTGATAAACAAAGGACCTTCAAGTGTATTGAATGGAGGCATACCTGAGGAGGCTTGGTATGGTAAGAAATTTGATTACTCATTTCTTAGAGTCTTTGAATGTGAGGTATTTGTTCATATTGATAAGGATGATAGGACCAAGCTAGAGGCTAAATCAAAAAAATACACTTTCATTGGTTATGGTGGTGATGAATTTGGATATAAATGTTGGAGTATTAAGGACAAGAAAATCATTTGATCTAGGGATGTGGTCTTTAATGAGAAAGTTATGTATAAGCAAGAATTACAGGAAAATAGGGAATAATCCAAGAAAGAATATGTAGTGGTAGAGGATCTTTACGGATGGGAAAGTGACACATGAATCAGTTTAGGAACCTACTCAACAAGAACCCCAAACTCCTATATTGAGGAGGTCTTTTAGGGTAAGAAGAGAACCTAAACATTTTTCTCCTTCTCTTTATTATTTATTACTCATTGATAGTGGAGAGCCAAAGAGCTTTGATGAAGCAATGTAGGTAATGCTAGCAAGAAGTGGGAGCAAGCCATGGATGAGGAGCATTAGGCTCTTATAGAGAACTAGACTTGGGATTTGGTGAAACTACCCAGAAGGAGAAAGAGCATTGCAGAGAAAGTGGGTATACGAGTTAAATAGGAAGGAGGAAAGAAAAGATACAAGGCCTAGTTAGTGGTCAAGGGGTTTACGGAAAAAGGTTTAGATTTTGCTGATATTTTTTCTCCTATAGTAAAAATTACTTCCATTAGAACTTTTCTTGGAATAGTGATAGCAGAAGACTTGCACTTGGAGAAGTTTGATGTAAAGATGACATTTCTCCATGGTGATTTAGAGGAGGATCTATATATGTAGCAACCAGGATGGCTATGAGGTCAAAGGTAAATAAGAGATGATGTGCAAATTGAATAAGAACTTATATGGCCTGAAAAAAGCTCCACGTCAATGGTATAAGAAATTTGATAGCTTCATGATGGAGCAAGGTTGTATTAGATGCCATTTTATCATTGCGTGTATATAAGGAAATTTGAAGATGATAGTTATATTATCATGTGATTGTATGTGGATGACATGTTGGTTGTAGGTAAAAACATGCAAGAAATAAAAGTACTCAAGAAGCAACTAAGTGAATCCTTTGCTATAAAGGATTTGGGGGAAGCCAAAAAAATCCTTATTATGAGGATATCTTGGGATAGGAAGGAACAAAGGATGAATTTATCTCAGAAAGAGTAAATTAAAAAGGTGTTGGAGAGGTTTAATATGTAGGATGCTAAACCGGTTGGGACTCCTTTAGCAGGCCATTTCAAGTTATCAAAGGAGATGTGTCCCAAGATAGAGTAGGAGAGAAACTAGATGTCCAAGGTACCTTACTCATCAACAGTTGGTATTTTGATGTATGTCATGATGTGCACTAGGCCTGATATTACACATACAGTGGGAGCATTGAGTATATTTATGAGTGATCAGGTAAAGATCATTGATAGGCAATAAAGTGGATCCTTCAGTACATGAGAGGGACCATGGGGACTATTTTGTGCTATATTGGATTGGACACCACTTTGTGTGGTTATGTAGATTTAGATATAGATGGAGACGTAGACAACATGAGGAGCACAACATGTTATATTTTTACCGTAGGTGGGACATCAGTGAGTTAGATTTCATGAGTACAAAAGCTTGTGGATTTGTTAACCACAAAGGTTGAGTATGTTGTTTCCATAGAGGTAAGCAAAGAGATGATTTGGTTACAAAAATTTCTTGAGGAGTTGGGGCATAAGCAGGAGGAAGAGAAGTTACATAGTGATAGTCAGAGTGTTATACACTTAGCTAAAAAAATTTCTTTCCACTCTAGGACCAAGCATATATAACTTAGATACCATTTCATCAGACAACTTTGGAGGAAGAGAATTTGAAGTGGCAAAGATTTATACTAGTCAAAATCCTAGAGATATGATGACCAAGGTGGTCATAAAGGAGAAAGCGAAGATATTTTCAGCTTTGGTTGGTCTTCATGGACGAAAGTGAAGGGTTGAGAAGCTTTCTCAAAGGAAAACTAGTCTCCAAATGGGATATTGTTAGGTTGTGGAGCCTATTTTCATGTGTGGAAGTGTTGAAGACTGTACACTAAAAGTATTATACACTTTCCATAGTTGTCAGATATTTTGGGAAACGTTATCTTCTCATATGGGTGGGATTTTTGACCCATAGGTTTATGGGTCAGTTTTGGCCCATGGTTTTGGTACCCACAGTATTGTAAAATTGCTTAAGCAGTTTCCTATTTATGTGGTTTTGTGCATATGGTAGGGTTGATGTAACATTGTAGATGTGTGTGAATTCAGGTGTGAATTCTGTAGAGTTTGTTAAGCATAGCTCCAAACAAATATGGGTATTGTATTGAGAGAAGAGGTGGCTTGTAATAAAATCTGAGCAAGTGATTCTTAGTGGACGTAGCCCAAATTGGGCGAACCACATTAATTATTGTCTCTTTGTGTTGTGTTCTTTTTATTTTGCACTTTTATTTCGGTTTTTAATAATTTATGCATAATAGTTTTCTACTATTGTGATTACGTGAGGGATTGTTCCACGTATTTTATCCCTTATTTCCTAACAAAAGCATGTAAATTTCTTTGTAGAAACTGATGGGTTACCTCCAAAATAACCTAAGAACCATTTTCGTTCATCTCATTCCAAGTAGTGTCCCTCCTAATATTCGCCCATATCGGTACCCTTCCTTTAGAGGACTGAAATTGAAAGTAAAGACATTGTTACATGCTAAAGTCATACACCCTAGTAATAGTCCCTACTATTCTCTTGTCTTATAGATTTGTAATAAAAATGGGACTTAGTGACACTTTGTATCAATTTTTGTGCATGGAAAAATCTCACCATTAAAGTAATTTTCCATTCTAGTATTTGATGAGCTTTGGGGTGAATTACATAGAGCCTTCTTCTTCTCTAAGCTTGATTTGAGGTTAGCGTTGGATCCACGTCAAAGAATTATATATCCCTAAGATGGCAATTCACACTCATGATGGTCACTATGAATTTATTCTCAAGCTTTTGGCCTTAGCAATGCCCCCTTAATCTTCTAAAATATAATGAATAGAATATTTCCATCTTTCCTTTACAATCTCATCTTATACTTCTTGGATGGTGTATTTATTTATACTTGCATGTGGGAAGAGCATTTTCTAGATTTGGAGAAAACATTTCAAATACTTCTTGTAACTATTTATGTGTAAAATGTTGCAACAACTCTTGCCAAACAAAAATTGAGAACCTTGGCCATCTAGTCTCAAAAGAGGGTGTCAAAGTGGGTACTGAAAAAATATTGCTATGAAAAAACATTTAAGAGCCTCCTTGATTTTTTAGGTCTCATAAGATACTACCTCAAATTAGTCATGGAATATGGAAAATTATAGCCTCTCTAACAACCGCGCTAAAAAGGATGCCTTTTATTGGTCACAAGTGGTATCCACAACCTTTGAAGTTCTAAATCAATCCATGTACACTACACCAATCTTGAAGTTTACCAAATTTTAAAAACCATTTTTCATTGAGATTAGTGCCTCATGACATGGAATTAGAGTAGATCTACTATAAGATGGTCGAGACCCTTATCTTTAATAGTAAAAACCTTGTTCACTTTAATTATGAGAAATAAATGTTGACCATCTTCTATGTAATTAATAAATTATTTTTGTATTTGATTGATTAACACTTATGCATCAAGGTGAACCAACATATCTGTAGACACTTAAAATTGGTTATCCAATTTGGTGTCCGCCATGCGCGTTTGTCTTCTCGGGTAACTTTGGGGCATGTTTACGCCACCACTTCTCCCTTAGGGTATTATTTAATATTTTTATCCTAAGTTTATTTCACCCCATTATGTTTTACCAATAGATAATTAAATATTAACTATTTAATTATATTTTCTACATATATCTTAACCACTTATCTACCCCATATCAATTCCTAACCTCCCATATCTATTTTATCCATCTATCCCCCTATTTCTCCTCCTCCCAAACTGAGTAGCAGGATATTTCCCATATTTGAGGTGGAAGGATCACTTCATCTTTCCAAAAATCGTCCCTTTTGGCCATTTCAGAGTCTGTTCCCTGATCGGTGCCGACTAGTACTCGGTCGACGCTGATTTTTGGAACAAAACCGATTTCATCTCGGTTAGTGCCGATTACAAATACAGGGCAGAATTTAGTTCTGGTTAGAGACAGAGAGACAAAGAATGACAGAGAGTTTTGAGCATCAAGTCTAAGCATTATCTATCAAGCGAGAGTGAATCTGTCCAAATCAATCCCTGAGAGGAGTACCGTTACTCTGCTCCTACCACATTGACATCGTGAGCCTCCATCGATCTCTTGGTGACTCTGTTCCTACATCTAGCACAGGTGGAGCCTTGTCAGTATCCCTACGGCTCTTGCAGATCCAGCGGAGATCGACGATCTAGCTTCCACTGTCTATTTCTCAATCTTCCTCCAATTTTCCCCAAGTCGACACCGACCATACCCAGTCGACGCCGATTCTGTTTAGTCGATGCCAACCTATCTCAGTCGACTCGATTTGTCTCGATCAACGCCGATCTACTGCGCAGATAGGTAAAATAATTCAGGGAACACAAATCCAACATTGTTTTCACACTTTCCCATTTTTATTGGTTTTTGTCTGCTGTTTACTTTCATGTCTGTCATTTTTAATCAAAATATAGACATTTACTTACATATTTTATCATGTATGCTTCTTTCCTTAATTGAAAATGTGGACTGACATCCACCGAGGGAGCTTATCGCTTCTGGACCGCTTTTGGGTAGTCCACCCAAATATATTTTAACGTGGTCTTTTTCTGTCAAGCATCGGTGTCTCGTAGGTTTCTTGGATCTACTTTGTAGGATCACTCATGTGTGCCGTCTTGTCTACATCGGCTTTCTTTTCCATCTACATCTTCGAGATCTTGTCTTATCTATCAGGTATCAATTTCATTTGAGTTTTTCAAGGTTTTTGTGTTTAGTTTGGTACATTAACTTGGACAGGTAACAAGCGCGAAATTCTTGATCTACATTCTGGCACACCCAGTGGGACCCAACCAAAGTCCCCTATTGGTAAGTTCATTTCTTTTCCAGTTTTGAGCTTTTGTTTTGTTTCTTCACTACTTTTCATCATTTCTCCGTAGCATTTCCTTCCTTCATTTTTGGTCTTGCTTCTTTCACTTATAATTTGCAAAGTTAAAATTTTCTTCTTTCTTGCAAAGCTAAATTCCAATTCCTATTTCGAAGATCAATAAATATTTCATTTGATTTCAAAATTGCATTCTTGATCCATCTCTTTTTACAAAATTGTTATTTTATTGAAAGTTTTCTAGTTCTTTAAATAGAAATCTTTATTCTACTATCATCTAGATATATCTTTCTGGATTTGTTGGGTGTTTGCTTAACCTTTTCTTGTGGAGCACATTGCTTGTTCATGGGATTGTTTGAGGGGAAGAGCTCAACAATGTAATTTTTGAAGTCCACACACCTTGGAGAGCTAAATCTATAGGTATTCCTCTTTTACGGTGTTTTCTCCTTTTTAAGAACTTAAAAAGAACTTGTTTGTTTGTTTTCTATCACATTCAAACATTTCGATTTTGGTGCTTAAAAAGAATTTAATTGCATTTGGGAAAGAATTTGTTTGACCTATTTTCATCGAAATCCAACACTTCATTCTTAGTGCTTAAAAAGAACTTTTCCTTTGTCATTTCTATTGTATGCTATTCATCTAGTTTTCTAAATAGGCTGGAAAAATTAATCAAAATCGGTAGTGACACTATTTGATTTTTATTTTTCACCCTTGCACACAAAGCCAAAATCACTAGGTATAAAGCATCAAAACAAAAATTCCTTCCCTAGCCTCGCCTACTTGGAAGTGACATCCAAGAGGAAGAGCCTACGCGTGTACTCGGGTCACGCTGTAAATTCACGGAAGTTACGGTATATATTGGCAAAGCACCGAATCCCTTATCGTAGAGGTGTGTGAAGTGCGGGGTAGGCCCCTATATCAAGCCACGTATTGGTATTTTACTAAAGTGCCTTCGGGACTCCTCACCAAAACATTCCCTAAACCATCCTTAGTTTGGCTATCTGAGTAGTTCTTGTTCTAAAAATCTTCCCTAATATTTTCTTTCTTAAAAGCAGGAAAATTTAAAAGAGATAATCACCTACGCTGCTTGAATTTTCTATGCATTAGTTAGGTCAATCCTCTTTTTCTATATTTCTACTTGTTTATGACAGTCATCACTCGGTTACAATCTAGAAGAATGGCTCAACCAGCCCATTCTTCCTCCGAGATCACCACTAGTGTGGATGTTTCGGCACCCCTCGGGATCTGCTATTAGTTGGTTCCCCATCTTGGTCATATAATCCTTTCTATCGGCCCTAAAGCAATCCCATCACATTCAGCTTCCCCCAGTCCTTCAGAAATATCATCGACTTCTGATATAGAGTATGTTCCTCATGGGGATCCTAAATTTCAGGTGCTCCTTGATCGCAATCCGGTAGCCCTTATGGACTATCTAGTACATAAGTCTGTTTGAATATCTGATCGGGGACCACCAAGTTTACGATTATCCTTGTGAACCATCCTAGGATTTTATAGAACAGTTAGCATATTTTTTCTTGCCTCGAACCACGGAAGAGGGTGGCGCACCTGTGCCTCCTTTTTCTCTTCCACCGACCATGTCGACTAGTTCTCAAATAGTCTTGCCTATTCCTAGCACCGCAGTTACCTCGACTATTCCACAACCTACTTCTGAGAAGTCCTCTTCTCTAGCTATAATGGGTGCACTCTGTGCACCCACAAATTGTTGTTAATTCTTCTATGCCATCCATTACGTCCCAGGGTCAGTACCTCTTTATGAGTTAACCCCCTTCTACGATTCAGGTGGTTCCTACTTCTCATCCTCCAGTTGGTCTTTCTTCCAATGCTCTAACGACAGTGACCTTCACCCATCCTCTAGCATTGGCACCCTTAATAGCCAATCCGGTAGTCAAAAGCCTCATTCAGACCTTGTTCCCCACCATGTCCAATCAAATAAATACCCATGTTCCTCAATCCATTCGATTCAGTCCAACAAGTGTAGGAGCCCACCAATCACAAAGGCCGTCTTTCGTTCAACCACCTTTTTCTCAACCACTTATCATCTCACACTGTTTATACAAAGGCTCCTTCATAATAAATACCTCAAAGCGGGCGTCACCTAGAACACCTGGTTATTCCTCTTATCATCCTGTTAATCAACAGATGAATCCCTCGTTGACGCCTAAACAAAATCCACCATTCACTTCTTATGTAGGACATACCAGTATGCCTCCTCCTCAATCTGACGTGGTCCAAATTCTTTTTAAGAAAATAACAGACCTAGAAGCCTCCACCAAAGGGGCTCGTCCTTCATACTCTTTTGAAGAAGTGTGTAATGAACCCATTCATCCATCAGTGGATTTTAAGCCTTATCCTCCCCAATGGGAACTTCCTAAGTTCTCAAAATTTCATAGTCGGGAGGATCCTCAACAGCGCTTGCAAGCATTCAAACACGCTACTACTACGATAGTCTAGGATCGGGAGCTTATGCTCCATACTTTCCCTATGTCTCTAGCGGGGCTGCTTTAGACTGATACAATAACATTCCTCAACATTCCTTGTTTTCTTTCTCTCAATTGGCCCAGATGTTTGTTGAAAACTTTTCAATAAACATTACACATAAGATCTCGATTACAGATCTTTATAACATTCGTCAATTTGATGATGAGTCTATTGCAGACTTTTTGCTCATTGGAGAGGGATAATAAACCAATTGTCTTTCTCCCTTCCTCAATCTCAACAGATTGAGTTGTTTACTCGATCTTGTGCTAATCATATTTCTTCCACTTTAAGGATCTAGAACTTTCACACATTTGAAGAAGCCTTTACGATGGCACGCAAACTTGAGTCCCGTGCCATTCAACAAGGAAAGTTAAAACATTGCTCTAAATCTAAGCGATTTTCTCGGTTTACAAAAACAAACCCTTGACTTCTAACAAAGACAAGAATCAGGGGTCCACTAACGCTATTGTATTAAAAACACCACGAGATGATAACACTTCTAATCAAACACCACAGAGAGACTCCTCATCTTCTCGAAAAGGACCCTCGTCATCTCGATCTTTTACTTTGTTGGGGGAATCATATGCTTCTATCTTGGTAAAAATGTTAGAAGTTCACATGATCGAACTTCCCCCTATTAGAAATTTTGATGAGAACCAAGAACGTCCATTCTGGTATAGGGAAAATGACTTCTATCATTATCATAGAACCAAAGGCCATGACATTGAACGATGTCAAACCTTCAAAAATCTTATCCAGAAATTCATTGATAAGGGCGAGCTCATTCTGGATAACTTAAATGCTCCCCCAAATCAGGTGCTTGATGTTTTTAAACAACCTTTTCCCAATCATCTCAAACAATGATGCTTGAGTCTCAAAATCCAAACACTCATACTATCAGCTTCATTTCTACTGAAGAATCTTCTTCTAAAACTAAGACATCTATGAACACATTGAATGAATCAGAACCTCCTGCCGCTCCGCTAATCGCTAAGATTCCACCATCTTCAGACAAACCATCTTTGAATATTCCCACATTGTTAGAGATGGATTCATCTCCCTCTGCCTCTTTATCTGATCTTCCACCTATGCCCAAGACAGTTTCATCCTCATCTGTCTCATCATCAGATATTCTTTCGATGCTCGAGGCAATTACATCCCTTCAAGTTTCCACCACGAATACATCTACTTTTGTTTCTCCCATTTTTGTTGTGACTATGCCATTGGTAAACATACCTATAGTTGTACCAACTTCAATGGAAGCGTCTTCGATTTTGACTCTTCCCATTTCCTTTCCCACAGTAGTTACACCCATAATTACTATACCAGAAGTACCTCCCTCGCAAGGAACTGCTTCTTCATCATCCACTTCTTCCATCACCGATACTATTTTTCCTATTAAGGGAAAATCTAAAGAAATAGCATCAGCACCTACACTCTCGGTTCCTGGACTTAAACCAAGACAACTAAATTCTAACGTTACATCATCAGCACCTCCTCATCTCCTTCCCCGAAAAGGCTACAATCACCTTATGCGGTTGAAGTTGTCACCATCCTTGAAAAAGGAAAACCCATATTTCGGACTATTAAGACTCTTGGTGCTTTCCCTCAAAAATCTCTTTCGTGCCTCATAAAAGATTGGATTTATCAACTGGGAAGGCGTATTCTTCTACAATACCATCGAAACCATCATCTTCTTCTTCTACAACACCTTCTTCGCTGGTGCCTTGTAAAGTGAATTCACAAACTAGAGAGTCATCACCTCTTTTATCAGGACCATCATCTTTGTCACCAAAAGCCAAGGCACCCTATATTCCTCCGATCAGACCTATTTTGGGAGCTCCTCCCTCATCTAAATCAGCATTATCTAAATCGTCATCTGTTTCAATCAAACTGCCTTCCCTATCTCTGAAGACCACAACACTTGTCACATTTTCATCATCTTCAAAATCTATCTTAGGAGCTCCTCCACATAAATCAATGATGCCTCACTTGCTTCCATCTCAAGTGTCCAAGGCCACTCCTCCCGATGTCTAAAAAGTAAAATGATCCCTAAAAAGACTGCCGAACCAGATATGTAGATTCTTTTACCTCGACAACTGTCAGTGGAGGTAAAAAAGGCACCTCCATCATCCCTATCCTCATCTTTGTCTACCGGATTCTATACCGAGATTCTTCACCAAATTATCCGGTCTTCGTACATATCCCTTCCTCTCGATCAAACCCTATAATCCTAAAGGATTAAAACCTTCTGGTTCAACTCGATTTGATTTGTGCTTACCATCACACTCCAGGACATGACACCAAGGGATGTAAAGCCCTTCAATTTGTCGTTAATAGTATTTTGGAAGAAAGTGATCTTCTGCTAGAAGAAGAGGAGGAACAAGTATCTCCTATCATCTCAACCACATTTGAGCCTCAACGATCTACTCAGGCCTCTAGTTCTATTAATTCCACGTCGGATGGTCTTCCACCTTCTCAAATCGACATGATTCATATCGCCACTAGAACACAACAATATGATAATCTATCATCATCTACATCTTGGCCACGGGTTGTCATTTCTATAGCCCCTGAAGGCATTCCTCCTTCCACATCAGCCTCGAGACCTAGGGTCTCTATTCGTGCTTCACCTCGGGCTCAGATTCCCATGTCAGTAGAGGAGAGTGTTATGAAACAACTTACCCATGCTCCGGTCAAAATGTCTCTTTTTGACCTCATTCAATCATCTCCACAGCATCGCCAGGATTTGATTGATAATCTATGTTGTATCGCAATGAATTCAGATGAGCCCCAACCTTTCGAGATGATTTTTGGATTGAATAAACCGTCAACCGCCATTTCTTTTGAAGATTCAGAAATTCCTTCCCTTTCTTCCGAGGATTTGGAGGCTCCCCTCTTTATCACAGTTCAAATCAACAACACTACGTTAAAACACACTATGATTGACAGTGGTGCTGCACTCAACGTCATTTCCTCACACACATTCGAGCAACTTAAGTTACCAAAGAACGTAGTGTCACCCCCGCCTTTCACCCTTCAATCATTTAATGATCAGTTGGTAGTTACTTTAGGAACTGTGGTCCTGCCCATTCGAGTAGGTAAGAAGTTGCTTCATGAACTCTTTTACATTGTTGAAGGAAATTCCACTACAATATGATCCTCGGACACTCCTAGATTCATGCAATGCATTGCGTCCCATCAACCCTCCATCGATGCTTAAAATATCAATATGAGGGCAAAATCTATACTCATCCAGGAGATCCTTTTCCTTCTGCACAATGTGACATGACCACAGGGTCTGCCCCTCTAAAGGAGAATGCTTGTTCTCCTGACAAGGCTTCATCCTCTTCCATACCTGCAACAAAACTACCAGATTTACAAAATCTAGAAGAGACATTACAACATTTCTCACTAGGAGAGCTTCCTCTTCTCTCTTTTGACACCCATCTCAAACCTAATGAGTATGGTAGACCAGACAAACAACCTGAATATCAGCCAGGTCTCGGTCACGTCATCACCATTGGTCTGCCCAATCAACAGACTAACTTCATTTACAGTGGTCTTGATACACCTCACTATCACCCGGATTCTCCTCCTAGGGCCAAACCCTATTCAGCAGGGTTTGATTGTCTATAGAATCCCACGTTTGCAAAAACTTATTTATATTGATGCGCGTGGAAGGGTTTTGACCTGGGAAAGTATGAATAGGGTGTGCATGACCTCGCGTCCATTCCAACTCTCAAACCACATCAAAATTTGGTTTAGGATATAAACCTCTTTCAAAAGCCACCATCACTATTCTCGATGAGCCTCTTCCGATTGAGGAACCATCTTCTCCCATTAGGTCGAAGCATCATTTGATGTAGATGATGCCATTTCCATCCCGTCTAACTTTTTTTTTTAGTCAATACCATTTCCTTGAGTCAGTTTTTGACCTATAAAACTAATAACAAATCCACTTCCATACCATTAGTCTTCCCGAAATAGTTGGAGACGACTCTCCTACTATCAACACCGGTCCCTTGTGTAGATGATGATTCTGTTCTCACCTATCTCAAAGAGGATTCTTATCTTCCTAAAATCCATTCCTTCGACATATCTACACTTCTTAACGAAGCCACTTTGTCAATCTTAATATAGGGACTTCTAAAGACCCTCGCATCATTAAGGTCAGCCAATCTCTTAATCCGCAGGAGTTAGGATACTTTACCACTTTTCTTTCCAACCATCTTCAAGCCTTCGCTTGGTCATATGAGGATATGCCAGGACTCGATCCGATATCGTGGTCCACAATATCGTTACTCTTCCAGATATCAAACCGGTTAAGCAAAAATTGTGTAAAATGCACCCTCGAGTAGCCCTTCTTGTTAAAGAAGAGTTGCAATGTTTTCTTTCTGCTAACTTCATCCAACCCATTGATTATCCACAATGGGTTTCAAACGTAGTACCAGTAACCAAAGCTACTGGGAAGATTCAAATTTGTACCAACTTCCGGGATCTTAATCTTGCTTGTCCAAAAGATGATTTTCCTCTACCTAATATCGACCAACTCGTGGATTTAACGACAGGTCACAAGATGATTTCTCTTATGGATGGTTTCTCTAGGTATAATCAAATTCTCATCACACCAGAGGACCAACATAAGACTTCCTTCATAACTCCTTGGGGGACTTTTTGTTATCGTGTCATGCCTTTCGGTCTTAAGAACACAGGAGCAACCTATCAGTGAGCAATGACCTACATCTTCCATGATCTCTTACACAAAACTATGGAAGATTACGTCAATGATCTCCTCGGTAAATCCAAACACTGTCAGGATCATCTTTTCACTCTTGCACCTCTCTTTGAGAGGCTCATTCACTTTTTTCTTCGCCTAAATCCATCTAAGTGTGTGTTTGGCATTCTCACTAGTAAACTCTTAGGCTTTATCATTTCTATTAGGGGTATTAAAGTGGACCCCGCAAAAATAAAATCTATCCTTGAGATGCCTCCCCCTTCTAACTTAAAGCAACTCCACGGTATTCAAGGATGCCTTCAATCAATACGTCGTTTTATCTCGCAACTGTCGGACCGTTGTCAACCTTTTCATCATCTCCTCCGTAATAATGTTCATTTTGAATGGGATGAGCGTTGCTAAAAGGCCTTCAATGATCTCAAAGCTTATCTTCTTTCCCCACCTGTGCTTACACCTCCATGCGAGGGGAGCCATTCTATATTTATATTTTCGTGATCGACCATGCTTTGGGAGCCATGATCTCGCATCAGAACGCTAACAGTAAAGAACATGCCATCTATTACATCATTCGCACTCTCCATGAGTATGAAACATGCTATTCTGAAGCTGAAAAGTTATGTTGTGCTCTCTTCTTTACAACTTCTAAGCTTCATCACTACCTCTTCAATCACAAAACTTACATTGTCACAAGTGTCAATCCACTCAAGACGATGCATGCGAAGCCTTATCACAATGATCGTATCACTCATTGGCTCATGGTCATGACAAAATTTGATCTCGAATTTATTCCACAAAAATCTATCAAGGTTCAAGTCATTGTGGATCAATTAGCTGATGCTCCTCTTGCAGAAACTCAAGTCCCCCTTGCTCAATTCCCCGATGAATATATCCAACAAATTGATTTTGGTCTTTCTCCATTTAAAGTAAAACTCTTCTTTGATGGATCCAAATGCCGGGAAGGGGAGGTGCAGATTTTGTTATGATTCTTCCTTGGGGTGCACCTATCGATCGCCGCACACAAACTTAACTTTGAGTGTACCAAAAATATGGATGAATATGAAGCTCTTGTTTTAGGTCTTCAAATACCATTAATCTTGGTGCCCGCCATATCGACATATTTGGTGACTCTAAACTCATCGTTAATCAAGTCACGGGTGTCTATCAATGCAAAAATGATATCCTTCAAAAATATCACGATATCATTCTCTTTCAACTTCAATATTTTGATAAATTCACTATCCAAGCTATTCCCGCACTACGAATCGATTCGCCGATACAATGGCTTCTTTAGCCTCACTTATTCCACCCTTTACCAAAGATTCATAACTTTATGTGGCTGTGCAGTGATTAGATCAACCATCTCATCTCAGGAAATTGACTTCAATCAATGCGTTGTCACAACCAATACTCAAGATGAGTGGTATCAACACATCATTGATTATCTATCTCATTCAGTTCTTCCTCCAGATCTGACTTCCAATGGTAGAATATCTTTTATCCTACACGCTAATCGTTATACTATTCTAGGCAGAATCCTCTACAAACGTGGTTTTGATGGTATTTTGCTTCGGTACCTCAAAACCCTTGAATCATTTAAAGCTATCCAGGAAGTCCGTGATGGTATCTGTGGTGGAAATGTTAGTGGCTTGGTTGTATCTAAACACATCTTACATTTAGGCTATTATTGGCCTTCTCTTAATTGAGATTGTTGTGAATACATTAAGAAATGTGTCAAGTGTCAACAACATTCCAATCTCACACATATCCCCCAGTCCAGAACTGACTTTTGTAGTGGATTTGTGGCCTTTTTCGTAATGGGGTCTTGATCTCATCGGTCTCATGAATCCCTGCTCTTCACAACGTCATCATTCTATCATTACTACCACGAGAATACTTACTAAGTGGGTGGAAGCTATTCCTCTTTCATCGACCAAAGCTAAACCCGTAGTTGATTTTGTCTATCAACACATCATTTTTCGCTTTGGTGTTCCACACAAACTCATCACAGACAATGGTAAATCTTTCAAAAACGTCAATTTACAAAACCTCTATGACACTTTCAATATCAAACTCAGATTTTCTTCTCCATACTATCCCAGTGGACTGGCTAGGCCGAGGCTTCCAATAAAATTTTGCGTAATATCCTCGCAAAGGTAACTAGTTAATTTTGGTAAGGATTGGCATTTACATATCCCTTTTTCTCTCTGGGCTTATTGGACTAGCATTCGTACTCCTACGGGTGCTACTCCCTTATCTCTAGTCTATGGGTTAGAGGTTGTTCTTCCTTTGGAAGTCCAGATCCCATCTCTTCGTGTTTCTCTCAGAGGATTTGTTTCTGATGAAGACTATCGTCAAAATCATCTAGCACAACTTGAGTTTCTAGATGAGCGGTGTCTCAATGCTCTTGAGCATCATCAAGTCTATCTTGAGCATGTCAAACGTGCTTATAACAAGCACTTGCAACACCACGACTTCAAAGTTAGTGATCTTATTCTTAAAGAAAACCAAAATGTCACTACATTAGAATAGAGTCGGCGTGGTAAGTTTGTTCCTAACTAGATGGGTCCGTGCGTAGTCACTCATAAATATGGGTCTAGGGCTTATCGTCTATCTTCCATGGATGGTGTACACGAAATGGAACCTCTTAATGCCTTGCATCTAAGGCCCTTCTCTTTGTTAAAATCTATCTTCGATTATTTTAGTCGCAAAAGCAGATCTTTCATCCATCTAACAACCAACCGGTCATATATTTTCATGGTGATTTAGAACTATGTGGTTCTCTGCATTATGTCTTTTTCTACCTTAAATATGAGTATCGTGGCTCTACTCATCGTATTTTTCTTATGGATATGTTCCTCCTCCTAGTAGGGACACCTTAATCACTTCTTCATCTGTCCCAAGTATCTATCTTAATCAAATCTATTTGAGGCATGAGTACGTGCTTTTCCCCTCTATCTAATCTATCCTGGTCTACACTCAAACTTCTTTCAAAAAAAAAAAAAGAGAGAAAGGGTGTTATCCTAAAAATGCCCAAAAGATAGACTGATCCCTCGAAGGACAGCTATATACGTATTTTTCAAAATGAATAAAAAGATATAGACCATGCCCTTGAAGGATGGCTACATTTGAAATATAGACCATTCCCTTGAAGGACAGCTGTTGTTTGCTTCTTAGCATCATTAAAAGACTTCCCGTATCGATCAGTCTTTCTATATCTAGCAAACTTCTCGCATTGATCGGCTTTTCTTCTTGTCAAAACAAAAATCATGAAGCTGAGACATAAGACCTTTTGTCGATCATATGGAGAACCCTATTTTCCCAACGTGAGCATGTATTATGTCCTTTGTAAACTTTGACAAGTTAAATACTTACTTCTCCTTCCATTTACCTTCTATATTTGGTTTGCGACTAGCTAGTGTCAGGTTTATTTTAACCTCATATATGGCCTTGTATGCATGATCTTGTGGTTTCCTATCAAAGTCTCTATTTATGGTCGGTTAGGGGCCTAGCTTATCATTCTTTTTCTTATCTAGGTGTATTGCCTATCTTTCTAATCAAGGTCATTTCATTACGTCTTTTGCTCTCACAGAGAGTATTTCCCATTATTTGTTATTCATCCAATTAAATTGGCATTTAACATGTTAATTTAGTCAAAATCTATCATCTATCTTTATTCATCTTATCTACTTTGTCCAAAAAACATATCAAAGCATGTATTGCAAACACATGTGGATCTACCTATCTATTTTCATCAAAATTAAATCAACATCTTAAACATATCAAATCTATCAATCACATCTATCCATCTATCCATCAAATCATCTAAAAACTTGTACATCCAAGTCACACTACATCTATTTATATCTATTTTTCATCAAAATTAAATCCACATATTAATCACATCAAAATCACATCACATCTATCTATCCTCTATATCTATGTCCATCAAATCACATCTATTTGTCCTCTATCAGCATATGTCTATATCCATCACACTTACGCTACATCTATCCATATCCATTAAAATTAAATGCATGAGTACAATCATATGACACAGAAAATGATGAATCTATACATATACATGAGTGTCTGTACAACAAAGAATGGATGGATTTCAATCAAGCCATCTATTTCATACATCAAAAATGCCTTCAAATCAAGGTTACATCAGTCTATCGATACAAAAATATAGCATATCTATATCGTAAAATCGATAGGTGGAAGACGCTATCTCCTCCACCCTCCTCTGGTCCACATTGTCTCTCCTAGCTATAGCCTATTGAGCTAGAGGCACATGCTCTTTGGGGGCTGTTAGGAAATATATCTTAGTGCTCCATTTGTATGTATGGGTGAATAATAATTACATGTGTAATTATTATTATGGTAAATTAGTGAAAGTACATTTACTATGTAAATGTAAATAGTAAATATAAAATGTGGTTAGTATGTGGTAAGTTAGTAAGTTAGAATAATAAAACAATTAGTATTGTTTTATTATTATATTGGTGAGAGGTTGAAACCATATGGGTGTATGGTTGTATATGAAGACAAATGTTGTTGTAAGGATTGTTATTTTACATCTCCTATATAATGGAGTGTATTGAAATAGTGAAATAATAAAAATATAATATAGAGTTGTTGATTTTAATTATTATGTTCGTAGCTATTTCATAGATTCTTTGTATTAGATCAGATTAATTTCTACATTTGGTACGAAGAGGAGTTAAATCTGTCTCGAAGATGATCTCGTAACTTTTGTCTATTATACGGGAAGCTACAGTAGAAATTTCAGCAAAACCCAGTTCACAGTTTGGGAGAAACGTGCAATTTACTATACAACACATTGATCACTGCTTTTTTTTTGAAGAAATCAGAGAATCAAAGGTAATTCAAATCTACATTCAATTTTTTTTTGGATATTTAGATTCAGTAAAATGGATACACCATTAGATAAATTTAATGGGCTGAACTTCCATACATGGAGAGTAAAAATCCAGATGCAGTTAATGAATAAAAATCTATGGAGGATAGTAGATGGAAAAGAAAAAAAACCTACAGATGTAAGTAAAATTGTAGAATGGGAAACTAGAGATGACAAAGCCAAAGCAATAATTGGACTTGGTCTTTCAGATTCTGAATTACATCATGTAGATTTAGAAAAATCTTCTACAGAAATATGGGATTTACTAAACAAAACTTTTGGGGCTAAAGCGAATAATGCAAAATTCTCTTTAAAGTTGCAATTATTCAAATTGAAAATGAATGAAGAAGTCACAATGTCAAGTCATATAAATGAATTGAGATCTCTTCTTAGACAACTAGCAGAAGTTAAAGCTCCTGTTGATGATGAAGATGCAAAAGCCATATTATTAAACAGTTTGCCATCCAAGTACAATAATGTTGTCTTTACTCTAGGGAAAATGTCTTCTCAGTCATTAGAGGGCATGATTTCAGCTCTCCTAGCTGAAGAGAAAAGAACTAAAGAAGATGTAGAAGAAGAAACTGCATTGTACCTAAAAAAGAAGTACAAGAATTTCTCCAAAAATAAGGAGGAAATTGAATGTTTTTACTGCAAGAGAAAGGGGCATAAAACTCCATTTTGTAAAAAACGAGCTCGTGATCTTCTAAATGGAACAATCAAAATGGAAGAAGCAAATATGGGCATAGACGATGAATCTGATTATGAGGAAGAACAAGTAAATGAAGACAGTGGCTCTGAAGACTTCTTGTTCTGAGCATGAAACCGGAGGATGGAGGCAAATGGAGGTTGGAGGTCATTCAGCGACCTCTCGTCAGTCGCCAACGATGGGCCGCACAGATGGTTTGGTGACATTTTGTGGTGTATTTGCTTTCAGCTTGTGTCGTGTGCTTCTTGTCATGTTTTTTTGAGTTCCAGTATCAGTGTTCCTGTTTGCAGTGTTCGTGTTTCAATAAGTGGAAATTTCACATTGAGGGGGGGAACATGATCCAATGTTCCATTTCCAGTATGTCATCTTTTTCTATGTATGTATGTACGAGCAATGATTTCAGTAGAATTTCCTATGTTATTCCCTGCAGTGAGATAGTGATGAGAGTTGTTGATACTACTGCATCATCATGATATTGTGGTTGTTAGTTATCCAGAAAAACTATCCAGAGGTTGTTGGTACTGTCCTCAAAAACCATCTGTTGTGTGGTTGTTGGTTAACCACTTGGAAAACCATCCAGAGGTTGTTGGTATTGTCCTTGAAACCATCCAGATCATGAGCATGCTACGTAGCGGCACGTTGCAGTACAAAGCAGGTTTTCCCATGTTCGCACTAAGGGGGGGAATGTTAGGAAATATATATTAGTGCTCCATTTGTATGTATGGGTGAATAATAATTACATGTGTAATTATTATTATGGTAAATTAGTGAAAGTACATTTACTATGTAAATGTAAATAGTAAATGTAAAATGTGGTTAGTATGTGGTAAGTTAGTAAGTTAGAATAATAAAACAATTAGTATTGTTTTATTATTATATTGGTGAGAGGTTGAAACCATATGGGTGTATGGTTGTATATGAAGACAAATGTTGTTGTAAGGATTGTTATTTTACATCTCCTATATAATGGAGTGTATTGAAATAGTGAAATAATAAAAATATAATATAGAGTTGTTGATATTAATTATTGTATGTAGCTATTTCATAGATTCTTTGTATTAGATCAGATTAATTTCTGGGCTGCTTTGCCACCTTGGTCTCTCCCAGTGCTCCCTCCCTCTGATGCACCACTAGTTGCAACTATTTCTGATTTCCTCCTCGCACCGTAATGAGGCACATCAGGGGCATGCTGTGCTAGGGAATCCTTGTAGTATCTCACCTCAGAAAGGAGAGAATGATAAGTACTCGGAGCTCACCGTGCAGGTGCTCGTAATGCACTGCTGGGCCTGGTGGTGGTGGCCCTCCTACGGCTGCACCCTATGACCCAGACTCTAACATAGTACCTATATCACCATACTTGGCCTTGAGGGCCTCTCTATGCCGATGGTAGCGATCCCTCTGCTGGATCGCTGTATCTCGCTCCTGACGAGCTGTGTCTCTCTCAGGATCAGTGCATCCCTCTCCTCTGTCGAGCTCGATCTCCTTGAGGGAAACCTGGTGTGTCTACACCAGGGTGGCATGCTCTCCCTCTAGCCTCTCCAACATTGTGGCTATATCCTCCTCATCGGTGTCTATGGATGCTGGCAGGTGTCATGGTAACTCTGTCGAATACCATGCCGCATAGCCATCATCCACTCCGGCATCATCATCACTATCTGTGGAAGGTGGGGCCTCCCTCAATGGATCTACTAGGATCAGAATCGGTAGATCAGTCTCTCTGCTATCTCACCTGTATGGCTTATTTTAAGCCTTATCCTCCCTAATGGGAACTTCCTAAGTTCTCAAAATTTCATAGTCGGGAGGATCCTCAACAAGACTTGCGAGCATTCAAACACGCACTTTACACGATAGTCAGGATCGGGCTTATGCTCCATACTTTCCCTATGTCTCTAGCAGGCCTGCTTTAGGCGATATAATAACATTCCTCAACATTCCTTGTTTTCTTTCTCTCAATTGGCCCAGATGTTTGTTGAAAACTTTTCAATAAACATTACACATAAGATCTCGATTACAGATATTTATAACCTTCGTCAATTCGAAGGTGAGTCTATTGCATACTTTTTCGCTCATTGGAGAGGGATAATAAACCAATTGTCTTTCTCCCTTCCTCAATCTCAGCAGATTGAGTTGTTTACTCGATCTTGTGCTAATCATATTTCTTCCACTTTAAGGATCTAGAACTTTCACACATTTGAAGAAGCCTTTACGATGGCACGCAAACTTGAGTCCGCGCCATTCAACAAGGAAAGTTAAAACTTCGCTCTAAATCTAAGCCGATTTTTCTTGGTTTACAAAAACAAACCCTTGACTTCTAACAAAGACAAGAATCGGGGGTCCACTAATGCTATTGTATTAAAAACACCACGTGATGATAACACTTCTAATCAAACACCACACGAGAGACTCCTCATCTTCTCAAAAAGGACCCTCATCATCTCGATCTTTTACTTTGTTGGGGGAATCATATGCTTCTATCTTGTAAAAAATGTTAGAAGTTCACATGATCGAACTTTCCGTATTAGAAATTTTGATGAGAACCAAGAACGTCCATTCTGGTATAGGAAAATGACTTTGTCATTATCATAGACCCAAAGGCCATGACATTGAACGATGTCAAACCTTCAAAAATCTTATCCAGAAATTCATTGATAAGGGCGAGCTCATTCTGGATAACTCAAATGCTCCCCCAAATCAGGTTCTTGATGTTTTTAAACAACCTTTTCCCAATCATCTCAAACAATGATGCTTCAAAGTCTCAAAATCCAAACATTCATACTATCAGCTTCATTTCTACTGAAGAATCTTCTTCTAAAACTAAGACATCTATGAACACATTGAATGAATCAAAACCTGCTGCCGCTCCGCTAATCGCTGGGATTCCACCATCTTCAGACAAACCATCTTTGAATATTCCCACATTGTTAGAAATGGATTCATCTCCCTCTTCCTCTTTATCTGATCTTCCGCCTATGCCCAAGACAGTTTCATCCTCATCTATCTCATCATCAGATATTCTTTCGATGCTCGAGGCAATTACATCCCTTCAAGTTTCCACCATGAATACATCTACTGTTTCTCCCATTTTTGTTGTGACTATGCCATTAGTAAACATACCTATAGTTGTACCAACTTCAACGGAAGCGTCTTCGATTTTGACTCTTCCCATTTCCTTTCCCACAGTAGTTACACCCATAATTACCGTACTGTAGTACCTCCCTCGCAGGAACCGCTTCTTCATCATCCACTTCTTCCATCACCGATACTATTTTTCTGTTAAGGGAAAATCTAAAGAAATAACATCAGCACCTACACTCTCGGTTCCCGGACTTAAACCAAGACAACTAAATTCTAACGTTACATCATCAAGCACCTCCTCATCTCCTTCCCCGAAAAGGCTACAATCACCTCATGCGGTTGAAGTTGTCACCATCCTTGAAAAAGGAAAACCCATATTTCGGACTATTAAGACTCTTGGTGCTTTCCCTCAAAAATCTCTTTCTGTGCCTCATAAAAGATTGGATTTATCAACTGGGAAGGCGTATTCTTCTACAATACCATCGAAACCATCATCTTCTTCTTCTACGACACCTTCTTCACTAGTGCCTTGTAAAGTGAATTCACAGACTAGAGAGGCATCACCTCTTTTATTAGGACCATCATCTTCGTCACCAAAAGCCAAGGCACCCTCTATTCCTCCGATCAGACCTATTTTGGGAGCTCCTCCCTCATCTAAATCAGTATTATCTAAATCGTCATCTGTTTCAATCAAACAGCCTTCCCTATCTCGAAGACCACAACACTTGTCACATTTTCATCATCTTCAAAATCTATCTTAGGAGCTCCTCCACGAAATCAATGATGCCTCACTTGCTTCCATCTCAAGTGTCCAAGGCCGCTCCTCTCTTGATGTCTAAAAAAGTAAAATGATCCCTAAAAAGACCATCAAACCGGATATGTAGATTCTTTTACCTCGACACTCTGTGGAGGTAAAAGAGGCACCTCCATCATCCCTATCCTCATCTTTGTCTACCGGATTCTATCGAGATTCTTCACCAACTTATCCGGTCTTCATACATATCCCTTCCTCTGATCAAACCCTATAATCCTAAAGGATTAAAACCTTCCTGGTTCAACTTTGATTTGATTTGTGCTTACCATCACACTCCAGGACATGACACCAAGGGATGTAAAGCCCTTCAATTTGTCGTTAATAGTATTTTGGAAGAAAGTGATCTTCTGCTAGAAGAAGAGGAGGAACAAGTATCTCCTATCATCTCAACCACATCTGAGCCTCAACGATCTACTCAGGCCTCTAGTTCTATTAATTCCACGTCGGATGGTCTTCCACCTTCTCAAATCGACACAATTCATATCGCCACTAGAACAAAACAATATGATAATCTATCATCATCTACATCTTGGCCACGGGTTGTCATTTCTATAGCCCTGAAGGCATTCCTCCTTCCACATCAGCCTCGAGACCTAGGGTCTCTATTCGTGCTTCACCTCAGGCTCAGATTCCCATGTCAGTAGAGGAGAGTGTTATGAAACAACTTACCCATGCTCCGGTCAAAATGTCTCTTTTGACCTCATTCAATCATCTCCACAGCATCGCCAGGATTTGATTGATAATCTGCACTATATCGCAGTGAATTCAGATGAGCCCCAACCTTTCAAGATGATTTTTGGATTGAATAAACTGTCAACCGCCATTTCTTTTGAAGATTCAGAAATTCCTTCCCTTTCTTCCGAGGATTTGGAGGCTCCCCTCTTTATCACAGTTCAAATCAACAACACTACGTTAAAACACACTATGATTGACAATGGAGTTTCACTCAACGTCATTTCCTCACACACATTCGAGCAACTTAAGTTACCAAAGGACGTAGTGTCACCCCGCCTTTTACCATTCAATCATTTAATGATTAGTGGTAGTTACTTTAGAAGCGTGGTCCCGCCCATTCGAGTAGGTAAGAAGTCGCTTCATGAACTCTTTTACATTTTTGAAGGAAATTCCACTATAATATGATCCTCGAGACACTCCGGATTCATGCAATGCATTGCGTCCCATCAACCCTCCATCGATGCTTAAAATATCAATATGAGGGCAAAATCTATACTCATCCAGAGATCCTTTTCCTTCGCACAATGTGACATGACCGGAGGGTATGCCCCTCTAAAGGAGAATGCTTGTTCTCTTGACAAGGCTTCATCCTCTTCCATACTGTAACAAAACTACATTTACAAAATCTAGAAGAGACATTACAACATTTCTCACTAGGAGAGCTTCCTCTTCTCTCTTTTGACACCCATCTCAAACCTAATGAGTATGGTAGACCAAACAAACAACTCCGAATATCAGCCAGGTCTCGGTCACGTCATTACCATTGGTCGCCCAATCAACAGACTAACTTCATTTACGATGGTCTTGATATACCTCACCATCACCCGGATTCTCCTCCTAGGGCCAAACCCTATTCAACAGGTTTTGATTGTCTACGAGAATCCCACGTTTGCAAAAACTTATTTATATTGATGCGCGTGGAAGGGTTTTGACCTTGGAAAGTATGAATAGGGTGTGCATGACCTCGCATCCATTCCAACTCTCAAACCACGTCAAAAATTTGGTTTAGGATATAAACCTCTTTCAAAATCCACCATCACTATTCTCGATGAGCCTCTTCCGATTGAGGAACCATCTTCTCCCGCTAGGTCAGAAGCATCATTTGATGTAGATGATGCCATTTCCATCCCGTCTAACTTTTTTTTTAGTCAATACCATTTCCTTCGGGCTGCTGACCTATAAAACTAATAACAAATCCACTTCCATACCATTAGTCTTCCCTGAAATAGTTGGAGACGACTCTCCTACTATCAACACTGTCCACTGTGTAGATGATGATTCTGTTCTCACCTATCTGGGGGCAGAGGATTCCTATCTTCCTAAAATCCATTCCTTCGACATATCTACACTTCTTAATGAAGCCACTATCGATCTTAATATAGGGACTTCTATAGACCCTCGCATCATTAAGGTCACCAATCTCTTAATCCACAGGAGTTAGGATACTTTACCACTTTTCTTGAAATGGTCTTGGGATTCAAAATCATATACAAATTTGTAATAAAACACCACCGGAGCTCTGTGAAATGTGTTCTCAAGTTTCCATACTTAGTCATTTTTCAAGATGGTTCAAAGGTAGATTTTCTTGTCATGTGTGTCCCGTGTGTCCCTCTTGCTCCTCTTTTCCCTTGGACAAAGGGGAAAATTAAATGTTCCCCTCCCACTCCTTAAATTATTTTTTGAGTTCTTTCTCCATGGTGGACTTTCTTGTCCCTCTTGTCCCTCTCATCCTTGGAAAAAGGAGATAGAGGGGACCAAAACATGTGCCCCACTCTTCATCCCATCTCTAGGATCCCCATGTCAATCCCAAGTTTTAAATTGTAAACCCTAGTTCGTGCCCTAATTTTTTCTACTTCATCGTGATAAAAATTGATTGTCAAGGCAATACAAAACATGAAGTAACTTACCTATCAAGTCTGTTTCTTCAACAGTTAAAGGCTTACATTCATTGATGAATACATGAACCCTAAAAACTCATGAAATACATCAGATAATTCTTTCCATCATGTTCCATAGCCATCCATGATTGTAATAAATGAATTTTTTCCATTGTTCTTCATCTAGAAACCCAATTACACTGATTTTTCAATTGAGTTTTCTTCTCCTAAGCCAATTGTGATTGTTGTAACTTCAAGAATACATTAATGGATACCATCACAACTTCATACCTACAAAAACTACCTCAAAAAAATTATTTTTCAATTTCTAAGAGCTCCAGTAAGTGAAACACAATGAAAATTAGAGCACTAGATCACAATGAGAAGTTGTATGACAGAAAATCAAGATGTGAACTTCTTTGCACCCGACCTCCCGAGGTCATGCCGAGACAACCAGTGTGGAATTGAAATGGGAGTGAAAGTGATGGTGATGACCAAGATAATTAGGCAACCTTATGTCTTCGACACGTAATAATGAAATCTATGAATCTAAGGCAAAGAATGCTCTCCTAACCTAAAGGGGTGTGATGGTATGGTCTGATATGATAGCTACTTGGAGACTCCAATCGATGTCTAGTTCAATTTGAGATTATATTGATTGGTTTTGGAATACATGGAAAGTAACCTACAAGTGCCTCATATGGGTTTCCAGACAAGGTCATGGAAATGAGACAAGAGATGTAGTGGAGCTGTAGGAACTAAGGGAAATTTTTGGTCTTGTCCAGAAAGTCTTAGCCTGATCGGTTGTTATATTCAATAATGAAAGATGTGTAATAATGTCGTGCAAGTGGTGAAGATATGAATACAAGTGTGTGTAAGCTAGTGTTGATATCTAATTGACTAGAAGGCTCGTTGGGTTGCATGACCCGTGGCTCAAAACCAAAGACCCGTTGAGGTTGAGGCCCTTGTATGGTCATACATGCAATCAAATCCTATTGCAAAGAAGCAGTCAAAAGTCATAAGACTGATTAGCAACTATGTTCAATGTCTCTAACTGTCTTATTTTCTCTGTTTATGTGGCAGGTGTGCGTAAGATTGTTAAGTGCAAACTTGTGTCAATGTCAGTTATTAGCTCTAGCCCATTGGGTTGTGGGACCAGAGGATCACAACTGTAGGTATTTTCTGTTGCGGGACCATTGATGGTCATGCAAGATGAATTGATTTGTTTTCGGTAAATAAACTATCTATCAAAGGAAATCTAAGCTATATTTTTGGTGTTTTCTCAATATATCAAAACAAAGCAATAAAACAAACTAATCTATGGAAATAAATATTTTTGTGCTTTTCTAACTTTTCAGACAATGCATCTAATCTAATAAGCAAATTAAAAACAAATAACTAGCAGATGTAGCTAGCTATCTATGTAGATGTGTGAATCTAAATCTAAGATCTATTCTAATTCAAATAAAATCTTTCCAACCCTACCTCATAAGTGAAGAAAAAATCATGACTCTAACAGATATGTTTTTCCCCAAAACTTCCCTAGAAATATTGAAGAGAAAACTTCCTATTGATTTGATCTACTTGCAACTATCTAGACTAATTGAAATGAATTTTTCTCTACTCTATTTGATATGTAATTGAAAATTTTACAAAACAAAGCAAACAAATACACAACTCCAACCTGGAAGAGTAAGAGATTTGGCAAATCTAATAGTATGAGTATCTGTCCCCTCAGTTCTTTCCTTTCTTTCTCTGACTGTTCATGTGAGTCCAAAGGCTTGTGAATGCAAATAACAACAACAAGAGGATGGCACTTGAGAGATGGTAGCTTGGAAGAAATCTGAATGTAATGTAGGTAGAAGAAATATAGCACAAGAGATATGAACTTGACTATGCAATTCCTAGCAAGATTATGGTAGCACAACAATGCAAGATACACAAAATTCTCAGGCCTTTTACTTGAATACAAGAATGGAATATAAGGAATGGAGGATAGAAGGATACTTCATACACAAAGGAATGAAGAGGAAGTTCCACTCATTAAATCTATTTAAAAATAAAAGGAACAAGGAGAACCAAGAAAATGAAGATATTTTTAGCAAATTCGGCTCATAGATGCGCTCAAAAGAAAACTTAAATGAATTGTCACATGTAATTTTACGCATGAAGATTCTATAAAAATTGATCAAGACCACCGCCCTACGCAGGTAGCGATTTCGCGGCGCCGCCCAAGGCAAGGCGGTGGTTTATGAACCGCCACCCGGGAAGGTGGTGGTCCTGGCACTAAAGGCCAAAACAAGCACAATGAGTAACGGGAGATGCAAAAATGTAAGGAAAATTTAACGCTATCTAGGCTACAAATATATACTGCAAGTGGGTTTTTAGAGCACGAACCCCTTCTTGAAAGGATTTTGAATCATCACTAGGGACTTTTATAACCATTCTCTCGACAATGTAGCATGTGTAATTTTGGGTGCGTACATATTGCCCCCTCAAAGAAGTGTCTTAGCCATGAAAGAGGCGTAAAACATAGAGTCCGAGTATGGTGTTCCTGAAATGGGGAGTTAGAAGCTATACCTGACACACCCATGTGTCGAAATCTCGTCGTCCAAACTCCCACTACCTATAAAAGAAAAGGAAGACTCAAGTGCAGATAGAAAAAACATCAAAAAATAAACATTAAATTAAAATGACAAGATGACTTACCATTTGTGCGAGGACGAAGAATTATACTTGCGCCAACGCTCCAACCCTGTAAACACATACACTCAAAACAAAGTTAGAAATATCATATATATCAAAACAAATTCATTTCTCAATTCATTTGTGTATTGTTGATTTAGATTGTTTGATTGATTTGGAGCTCTGGATTCATGGTGACCGTTCTTGACAAGAATACAACCGATACGTTTGTGTCGAGATCATGATCATGCCAATGCGAGCAGGAGATCGACCAACATGCTCTTAGGTTAGTTATTTCCTTCTTTATCTTTTTGTACCCTAAAATTTTAAATGTTGAAAACTTCACCTAGGGGGATTTTCAAAATTTCTTGTCTTGAATGGGTCTTTGGGGGCGCCCATAGGGCATGCTTTTATTTTGTTGAAAATGGTCAATTTTAATGTTTTTGGTCCTTTCTAGGGTTAAGGGCACGTTTTGAAAATTGGTTCAAGACCACCACCCAAAGCAGGATGGCGGTCATAAGACCGCTGCCCAAGGTAGGGCGGTGGTCTGGGAACCACTGCCCGCACTGGGTGGCGGTTCTGGACAAAGTGTCAAAACATGCTCAAAACTTAACTTTTTGGATTTTTGAGAGTTTACCATGTTTTTGATGAGCTTATTGTGTGATGTGCTTTACTAACTTTCTCTTTTCTCATGTTTTGGTGGATGTAGAAGAAGGTGGAGTACATACGCTGGAGCGAGAGAGAGAGAGTGTGATTAGCTCCCTGGGATTTTAGATCAGCTGACCCAGGTTGAGATAGATCTTTTACAGTGGGCGGTATCTAGTGGATAGCATGAGTGCCCCATGTTGCTCCTACTAGTCACATTTTGTGTGACTTATTCTCTTACTGGGATGTGGACTGGAACACTTTCCGGTTCCCAGGTGTCAAAGGGGAGTGGACCATCACTTTGGAGGATGTTTACCGCATTCTTGGTCTCTTGGTACTTGGTAGGAGACTAACATTGGTGACAACAGTGGTCTAGAGCTGTGATGACACAACAAGCTACATACATGGGAGATGCTATTGTCTCTTCTGGCTCGAAGAAGGGAATGAAGGTTTGGTCTATTGCTATTGCTCCCATTCCTATCCTTCGAGAGATCCATCATGGGTATCCTATCCTCGAGACTGTTGGTGTGTGTGTTTGTCTAGTCATCGTCCACATCACCTAGGTGAGTCATCTCACCTTTGCAAGAGTCATAGGTCTTAGGAAGTCAAATGACAAGGGTCGATTGTCATAGAATCTGACATTGTCATTTGCGTCAATGCGTTATAGGAGTTACATTCCTTATTTAGAATTGTAACTTCTCTTCTTGTGGCGTCATATGCGTCAGTCAACGTCATATGCATCAGTGGCATCATTGAGTTTCTTTCCATGTTTAGGCATGGGGGTTACACAACACCCCTATTTGTACTTCCTATTTTTTGATCTATGAGTATGAGCAAACCCATTCTTCTTACTTGCAATCTTCTTTCCATTGTTTCGAATCTTGCATATTGCATTGGCTTGACGTTACCATCGGAGTGCAACTTCGTTGTGGTGCATCGCTTTTCGACATCGGTTCTCGTGAATCCCTCTTTCATGGTATCAGAGTTGGTTTTGGTAAATGTGCACTCTTCGTTTCTCAGTTGTTTATTACTTCTGGTTTCTTCTCATTTCCTCGTGTGCAATTTTTTTTTCGATTATCATTTTGGAATTATTGTTCACTTCGTATTGAGGTTTCAGCAGTTACAAGTTAAGGTATTTGGTTGGTTTGCTTATCAACTGAGTTTGTAGTTGGATATTTCTAGATTTTTGTGGCTATTGTTTTTGGGTTGTTTGTGTGTTTCTTGCTGGTTGTGTTCAGATTCAATGCCTGGCAGGTAAAAGAAGAGCTCATTTTTGGCGTGGACTGTGGTTTGGTTTTACCTTGTTTCTCGTGCTTTTCTTGATCCTTAAATGCATTCTTGCTATCTCGAAATTACCTTTACATGCACGTTTTTGGTCTTTTTCACCAGTCGTTTAAACTTTTCCTGGTCTCTCATGTTTTTGGGAGCCTACTCAAAACATTTTTGCGAACCTACTGAAAACTACTCACGTTTTTGCTGGTCTCTCATGTTTTTGCGAGCCTGCTTGATAACTACTCACATTTTTCTTGGTCTCTCACGTTTTGCGAGCCTACTCACATTTTTGCGAGGTCTACTCACATTTTTGTGAGCCTTGCTACATTCCCCACTCCAACCTACGTTTTATCCAACTTTCAAACTCGTAAAGAAACATACTGTGTTTTCTCCTCTATCAGGAGTTTTCTCCTTTGTTTGAGCGTTTCTTACCTTTGTTCTATTATGGAGATATTCTTTTTAGCCGGCGTATTTTTGTAGTGGACAGTTAAGTTTTTGTAGTGGACCGTTACGGTGTTTTTACCAGGTAATATCTTTCCAAAAATACATTTTTATTCAACTTTTAAAAAAAACGTGTTTATATACATCTTACTTTATCACTTCTCTTAAAAACATTTTGTTTCATTAATTTTTAAAAAAGGTATAAGGTAAAAATATTTATTTCTTTGGCATTATAAAATTTGGTCTTTTGGCTTGTTGTATTTTTAACCTTCCGTCGAGTGTTGAAGACGAAGGGTGAGGTCTGGGATTAGCAGGTGGCTAATCCCCCCTTGCAATACAAATAAACCATATCTCAAATTCCATGCCATTTCCAACGAGCATACATACGACACCTTTTCATGCGTTTAGGGTGCTTTTTTAATCCATTTGCAGGCTTATTGGCTTTTTCTCATCAGTTACGGGAATTGGTTTTTGCTATAACTTTTGACTCGTTGCTCGATTTTGAGCACTTCTTTAGTCAAAGTTACATGTTTTTTTGCACTCTAGATGATGGGATCATTATCTTATAAATGCACTATTTTTTATAAAGTGCCACATTCTGAGGGGGGGTGTCTTTGTATTGCTTAATTCAGCTCATTTTTCTTGAACTTTGTTCTATTCCTTTTTGTGGACTTGTGAGAGCGTCCGCCACAGTATTATGAAAAAGGGATTCTTTCGTGCGACGTGAGATGTTGTTTCTCACAAAACTCTTTCTTCCCCCTCTTTCTTCTCTCTTTCTTTTCTTGCTTGCAGTATCGATCTTTTGCGCCCTATGAACCTTGATTGTTGTCTCCACCATTGCACGTTATTACACTAATTGCAAGGTGAGTGACAAAATGGTTCTCGGAACACAGTCGCATCTGGTTGTAATCAACACACTAAATTATAAAGTGCCAAACTCGGGGGTGTAATTTTGTTCTGGGGTGGTTGTTTCTTTTCTCTCTCCTTCCTTTTGCATTCCTTAGTTCTATCTCTTCATTATGGATATCTCTAAAGTACCGGTGCTCACACCTTTTAATTTCTTCGAATGGAAATCTAAAATTATATTGGTTTTGCGAAGTAAAGGGTTATACCGAGTTACCATGGGGTTAGAGACCGAACCTACTGATGAACCCAAAAATCTAAATGGTTCAATCGTTGTGATGAATCCTTAGGTATTATCTGTATGTCCATCTCTCCCGACTTTCTCTTCCACATCAAAACTTCCTCAACACCCGATCAAGCGTGGAAAACACTTGATGATATGTTTGGGAAGCAAGATGATATGAGAGCGCATGAGTTGGAGAATGAACTACTAGGGTTAAACCCTAGTGACTTTGAAAACCTACAGGCCTTCTTCTCAAAGTTTTTCTACACTAGAATGCTTCTAAAGGAATGTAAAGTGGATAAGAAAGACTCTCAATTGATCTTGTTGATTCTTTCTAAGTTAGGTCTGAATACTCTGTTTTCGTTTCAAATTTCCATGCCATGAAAGCCGCCTTGGGTAGTACTTGGACTATGCCCTCCTTTGACAGTTTTTCGTCCCAACTCATTCGAGAACAAGACAAACTCATTCAAATGGGGACTCTAAAATCCAAGTCACATGCCCTTGTGGTGAATAAGGGAAAGAAAAATGAAAAGAAGAAAGAAACTAAGGACCAACCTAAGAAAGAAACCAAGACCAACCAACCCCCAGTTAAGCCCATCACTCATACTTCGACTTCTGAGCCTAAAGTGAAGAAGGAAAAGTATAAATGCTCCTATTGTAAGAATTTTGGCCATGACGAGCAGCATTGTTTTTGGAAACAAATTGATCACTTAACTCATTTACTTGAGAAGAATAAAATAAGTGTTCCTGAATCCGTTAAATAAAATGCTCAAAAAGGTGAGTCTTCTAATGCAAAAGAGACTAAAAATGAAAAGAAGAAAGGTAAGGCCCTCATAGCTAGATCAGCTCCATCATCAACTTGGATTATCGATTCGGTGCCTCGCACCACATGGATTCTTCAGAGGTTGAATTCTCTAGCATTGAACCATGTGGCATGTCCCAAATCACGTTGGGTGATGACACTCATGTGTCGATTTCCGGTAGTGGATCGGTAGAGATAGAAGGTGGAACATTTAACCAAGTGTTGAGTGTTCCCAATCTCTCTACCAATCTCCTATCAGTTTACCAAATCACCCACCTTGGTGAAGGAATGCGAGTGGAATTTGGTCCTTACTCGGTGATTATTCGTGAGCTTAAATCTGACTGCACTGTGGGCTGAGGGAAAGGCATATCACCGTTCACGGTTGTATACCTTTTCCCACTTCTCTTCTGATTCAACACCTAATGCCTTTCTCACTCATGTAAATGAGGTTAGCAAGTTATGGCATGAGCGTTTTGGGCATCTAAATTATTGTTACCTTGAACAATTGAGCCAAAATGAAATGGTCAATGGGATACCCCAAGTTAATTTTTCTAAGGGTCTTTGTGAGGGTTGTACCCTTGGAAAGCACCCTGAAAAAATCTTTGACAAGGGAAAATCTTGGAGAGCTACTCGTCCCTTGGATCTTGTTCATAGTGACGTTTCTGGCCCTTTTCCATCTCCTTCTTTTACTAGAGCTCTATATATACTAACCTTCATTGATGAATTTTCACGTTATAATTAGGTATATTTTCTTAAGCTTAAGTTTGAAGTTTTTGAGCATTTTCAAAACTTTAAGGCTCTTCTGAGAAACAAGCGAGAATGGTCTATTAAGGTTCTTCGAATCGAAAATGGAGGTATGTGAGCAATAGGTTTGAGGATTTCAGTACTTCTAAGGGGATTGCTTTGTAGCGCATGTACGATTCTTTGACCCTTCCCAAAATGGAGTTGCAGAAAGAAAGAACCAAACTTTAAAGGAGATGGCTACTTGTATGGTTCACTCGAAATCTCTTCCTCCATAGTATTGGGCTGAAGCAGTGAATTGTGCTTGTTATATTCAGAACCGTGTTCCACACAAGGTAGTAAGAGGGATGACACCCTTTGAATCCTGGTTTGGACACAAGCCTGATGTCGATAACTTTCGAGTCTTCGGATCCAAGGCTATGGCTTGGATTCCCAAAAATAAATGCAAGGCATTGAATCCACAATCTAAACCTTGTATCTTTGTCGGGTATCCTGATGGCATGAAAGGATATCGATTGTTGAACCCTACCACCCGTGAGCTTTATATTGAGAGGAGTGTGAAGTTTGATGAGTCATCCTTGACTTCACCTTCCACCGAGGTCCTTTGTGCAGGATTCGATTCAGATTTGTTTAGATGATGATGTTGTTGAGTGAGTTCCACCTCTCCCTAATCCTCCCAATCCTCAAACTTCTGAGTCTTTTGATTCTGATAGTAGTGATGATGAGGACTATGTCCCCTCTCACTCAAGTGAAGAATCTTCCAACTCTGAGCCTGAGCCTTCGGGACCTCTTTGGGCCAGGAAAACTTTACAGAGTGCTGGAGATTTAGTTAGAGATCCTTTGGATGAGAGACGTACTCACTCAGACTTCACTAGACCTCACTCCTTCACCTTTGCTTCTGATCCACCATCTTTCCAGGAAGCTTCTGAGATTCCTGAGTGGGATTATGCCATGGATGAGGAGTATTCCTCACTCATAAAGAATGACACTTGGGATCTTACCCTTCTTCCGAAAGGAAGAAAAATCATTCGGTGTAGGTGGGTATATCGAACAAAGTATGGAGCTAATGGAGAAGTCGAGAAGTATAAAGCGTGACTTGTAGCTAAGGGTTTCTCCTAGGTAGCTGGGGTTGATTACTCAGAAACCTTTTCTCCGGTTGTGAAGATGACTTCCATTTGACTGACCCTTGCCATCGCTACCGCTAACAGATGGGAAGTCCACCAGATGGATATTAAGAGTGCCTTCCTTCATGGGGACCTAGAGGAGGAGATCTATATGGAACAACCTCCGGGTTATGTCCATGATCCATCCCTCATTTGTAAATTAAAGAAGTATCTCTATGGCCTTAAATAAGCCCCTCGAGCTTGGTATGCCAAGATGGACTCCTTTTTACTTGCATCAGGGTTCACTCGGTGTCACTCTGACCCAAATGTGTATATTTGCGACAGGATGACTCCATGCTTATTCTTTTTCTCTATGTTGATGACTTTTTGATCATAGGTAGCTCTTCCTCTATCATTGATTCTATGAAGATATCCTTGGCCAACAAGTTCTCCATGTCTGACTTAGGATTGCTTCATTACTTTCTTGGGATCTAGATTTCACAATTTGACTCAAGAATTATGATCTCGCAACCTAAGTACTCTCTTGATTTTCTTGCTTAGTTTCACATGTCGACTACAAGTCCTCACCTACTCCTTTTCTTTCTGGGATTAAGTTTGTTTATGATTTCTCTTCCCCCTTGGTTGATGGTACCCTTTATCGATAGTTAGTGGGAAGCTTGATCTACCTTACTCACACTCGGCCAGATCTATCATATGCCATCGGGATCATGTCTAGATTTATGCAGGAGCCTCATGAGCTGCACTTAAAAGCAGAAAAGCGGATCCTTCACTATGTTTGTGGCACTCACACATATGGTATTCATTACTTAGGAGAGATTGAGATTGAATTGGTTGGATTTACGACTTTCAGTTGGGTTGGTGATCTAGATCATCAGAAGTCTACCTCAGGCTACAGTTTCACTCTTGGTTCAGGTCCTATCAGTTGGTCCAGCAAGAAATAGAACACCATTGCCATATCATTGATAGAAGTAGAATACAAAGGAGTAGTTAACGCTGCCACAGAAGTTGTTTGGTTACAGGGTATCATGACGAGTTTGGCATCCACTTTCGGCGGCCTACCATTATCTACTATGACAACATGAGCACTATCTTGATTTTTAGAAATCCAGTTCAGCATCAGCAGACAAAGCACATTGAGATTCATATGCACTTCATATGGGAGCTGATACATGAAAACATCATCGACATACAATATGTTCAGACAGTTGATCAGGTTGCAGACATTTTCACCAAGCCCTTCATTGAGGTGAAGTTTCTTCACTTGCGGTCTCTTCTTGGGGTGAGGTTTTCACTGTAGCTACCCATCTTCTTCAGGCTATGTAGTCCTCCTCCTCCTCTTCTTCTTTCTAGAAAGATGTTGTTTGTACATGGGCACCTTATTAGGCCTTTAGTTGTCGGGGCCCATTGACACATCTTTCTTAGTTGTCTAGGGGAGTCTTCTTTTCTATTCTGGCTTACCTTGACCTCTTCCTCAGCTTCGATGAAGGGGGGTGTTGGTGTGTGTGACTTTCTAGTCATCATCCACATCACCTAAGTGATTCATCTAACCTTGCGAGAGTCATAGGTATTAGGAATTCAAATGACAAGTGTTAGATTCTATCATAGAATTTAACATTGTCATTTGTGTCAATGCGTCATAGGAGTTACATTCCTTATTTGGAATTGTAACTCCTCTTCTAGTGGCATCATATGCGTCAGTGGCATCATTGAGTTTCTTTCCATGTTTAGGCATGGGGGTTACACAACACCCCTATTTGTACTTCCTCTTTTTCGATCTATGAGAATGAGCAGACCCATTCTTCTTACTTGCAATCTTCTTTCCATTGTTTTGAATCTTACGTATTGTGTTGGCTTGATGTTACCATCAGTGCAACTTCATTGTGGTACATCACTTTTCGACATCGGTTCTCACAAATTCCTCTTTCGAGAGACTAATCGGGGATAAGGGAGGAGATACACTTTTGTACTATTAGGCCCCCATCATTACACAGATCGAGGCTCATGGCCATAAGTATGCTTGGGAGTAGATATTCTGGGGACCACATACCATGATTTATACAGAGTCATCAAATTGTAGGGACAGTCCTTGAGCCACCCCACTCTGGTCATGAGTTGGGTCTATGAGTGTTTCATCCCATATGGTAGGGGGTACAGGTATTAGATCCAGAGGTTGTCTCGAGCAGCTAGATGGACATGCATGTCAGTGCTCTAGACTCCACATCAGTTAGTGGCCTCTCTGACTATGGCCAACATGACCCCCACACCCTATCAAGACATGGCAAGAATATGGGGTGAGGAGACTACGATGATGGTAGCTTGCTCTTCCATGAGCCAGCTAGTTGATAGAGCCGGGAGACTAGAGATTCACCCTTTTGACCGGGTACCCCAGAAGTTCGGTCTTCCATACCCTGTCATGCTTCCTTCAATGACACCTATCTATAGGACTATTCATGAGGCATGAAGAGGTCCTAGAGGGGATCTTGGTTGGACAGTTGTTACCCTTGGTGTGCCTATCATAGCTAGGCACGTAGTTCGAGACTTAGCAGGTAGCTAGTGTTCCTCAAGAACCCTTACTTCATATTGGGGTGGATCCTACTCATAGTGGTGAGGAAGATGAACCAATTGATTTGGAATCGACTCGAGGAGGATGTAGGAGATGATACGGAGGGGGAGTTGTTTGGAGAGAAGGATGAGGGGGAAGGACCTTCAGAGGGATCTGACAATGACCCTGAGTGGCATGACACTCAGGAGATCCTCAGAGCAGCGCATGAGGAGGCGAGTGCGGAGAGAGAGACTTTGGTATCAGAGGAGACACTTGGAGGGGATGATGAGTCCATGATGGGACATCACCATGCCTATGGATTTGGGGAGGCTCCATAACCACCGAAGCACTGCCATAGTAGCTAATGATCCCACATGGATTCCCGGAGTCCCAAGTATGTTTAATACTCCTTTCTCTATTTTTTCTATTGATTTCCACATGTTTAGTTTAGCATTCTCTTTTGATTTGTGTTCTTTGGTTTTCTCTTAGCTCACTATCTCTTCCTTTACTTCCTTTGCAGTGTCCGCACATGAGTGGCGAGAACTCATTTTTCGGGTATGTGTAGATACCTTGTTGATCCCTTAGGGAAATTTCTGATCCGAGTTAGCTGTTGATTTAGAGCAGCCCTTAGCCATCGGTGACATATCGACATGTTTTCTCCCATCGGAAGGTCATGGAGATGGTGACCTCCTTCATGCCACAATAGCTAGATACGAGACCACCTAGCTTTTTGTTGAGGTGAATCCATTCTCATAGTGAGGCTACAGGTGTAGCGGGTGCCACCTTGAGAAATCACACCATTCATTCCATTCTCGGTGTCGTTGCAGCCATAGAAGGAGACCTAGGTGTGGTCATGCGCCATTTCCGAGGGATCCCATAGGGATTGATAGGCCGTCGAGCCTTTATTGCTTTGATACCATTTTTTTGACATTATAATTTTTTTGTATCTTTCGGGCTCATTGCAAGCATTTTTACCATCCATAGTGTATGATGACATTGTATAAAAACATCTTCCACTATGATATATATAGACTCCTTTTTTTGTTCAATATTCCATTATATCCTAGTTGAATCTCTTTGGCTTATCTCTCATATGTACTCTAGATGTTTAGAATTTATGCTTTTCTATGCTTTTCAAAATGTATGCAGTGGATGTGAAATGATAACAGAATGATTTCTTTTTTTTTTGTATTTCATAATGCTGATATATGATGATGCAAACACAATGTGATCTTAAACTTAGTTTCTTTTGCAATCTTTGGTACTTCGTATTTGTCTTGACAAAACGTGATGATATAATGATATGATGAATAGATATGTTTTCCCCACTCCTAACCCCACATAACTAGTAAGATGCGAGGGCTCAACACCGAGAGTTAGAAAGGGTACAAGCCATGAAATTTGTTGAATGGTAGTGATGAGAGAAAGACAAAGGTTTGATAGAACCAAATTGGGACACTACAACCTTACCCTACTCATGCTACCTCATAGTTTAGAATGTGAATTGATTTGCAGTTTATCTAGACTTGGATCCGTAGATGGCCACTTGGTTGACAAAATATGGTTTTAGGGTTTTGAATTCTCTTGGAATTTTGAACATCTAATTCACTTTGTTTTGACTTAAGATTTCATAGTAATTGATTTAATTGTTTATGACTTTCGGGTTTGTCAAAGAGACCCCCTACACCTTGCCCCACACTACCAGTAGGAAGCACATGCTTATCACCATGGACAAAGCATAGGTGAGTAAGGGCATTTCCTTCCTTTCCCAACCCTATGTCACTAGTAAGAGACACAAGCTCAACATCGAAGATTGGTAGGGCAAATAAATGTGTAAAATAAAATTTTCTGTTGATTTTCATTTGACTTACTTATTTTGGAAAAATGTTTATAACGTTCTTATTTCCAAGGAGATGTATGTGGGATAGATGTGACACCATGAAGCTTCTAGAATAGACCATGGACAAAAGACACCTATCCTAAAAAGATACCAAAAGTAGAACCAAGTATGTAGGCCTTGGTATGGTTATTGTCAAAACTTTGTCTTGTCTTTCTTGGATTGATGAGTGATACAGAAATAGTTGATGATACAATGAAGATTTGAAGAGACATGATTTGAATGTTTTTCCAATATTTTTAGAAGTTTTTAGGAATTGCTATAAGAATAAGCTCCTTGATCAAACTTTTGACAAAATGAACGAATGATGAAAATGAAAATGCGGTGCGAGATGTAATAATGTACATATGAGAATGTTGATGGATCATGCGTAGTATCTCTTTAGGTGAAGAGAGTTCATAGATTCGCTAAACTCCTCACCTTCTAGAGTACACAAGCAGAATGTGCCATTTTTATAGTCTTCCACCACTCGATATGGACCTAACCACCTAGGTCTGAACTTTCTTCCCTTGCCGGTCTTCTTGTCTATTCGGCTATCGAGTCTTAATACCAAATATCCTTTGTAGATCTCACATTCGTACACCTTTTTTATTGTATTGCTAAACCATGCAGTCATTATACACATTATGTTGTTACTTAGTAGTCAATCTAGCTTCATCGAGGATTTATAATTGGGAGAGATGAGCTTCTCGATAACCCTCCTCTCCCAGGATCCCATGTAGTGAAATGTGGAGGCTAGGTATTTCGAGTGACAGAACTTCCTCAAGCACCAAATACTAAGGAAAAGGGAGTTGCCCCCATTGGTGTTCTAACTAACATTTGGTAGGCCCACAAGGCTGGAAAAAGCTTCAAATGCCAATCTCGTTTATTCTCCTTAACAATTTTTAGAAGAATGGACTTTAAAGTCTTATTGGTAGCCTCAACTTGTCCATTAGCCTGAGGGTAGTAGAGAGAAGTTGTGTGATGACTTATTTTGAATTTTGTACACAACTCACGCACCTTGTCATTTTTGAAAGACGTTCCATTATTAGAAATAATGACCTGTGGCACCCCATACCTACAAATGATTTGGTTTAGGATGAACTTAGCGATTACAGAGCTAGGGACAATGGTAAGGGGCATGGCCTCTACCCACTTGGTAAAGTACTCTGTGGCCGTGATTATGAAATTATGGCCATCTCGTTGATGAGGGAGAGAATTTTCCTATCAGATCTAGGCCCCACATGGAGAAGGGCCATGGAGTTACGATTGGTTGTAAATCTTTTGCCGATATGTGGATCTCATGGGAAAACTCTTGAAACTTGTGGCATATGTGCACAAACTCTACCGTGTCATCCAAGGGTGGGCTAGAAATAGCCCATCCGATGTATCTTTCAGAGCGTGGCATGGCCACTTTGAAGTGGCCACCACATACCCCACTGTATGACTCATAAAGAATATTTTTAGACTCTTCAAAGTCAACACATCTCAATAGCATTCCGTCAAAGGCTCTACAATAAAGCACCTATTCTAGGATAACATACTTAATAGAAATTACGCATAACCACCTTCTTTGTTGTGACATTTCCCCTTCTGGGTACGTGTGGTCCATGATGAAATTGATAATGTCAGTGTACTAAGGGCATACAGAGATAGGGGCTTGGTTTCAATGAAATATATGCACTCATTGGGAAATTCCAAATCTAACAAATCACCCCCATCTAATGGATTATCAGCCAACCAATCTGCAATGACCTGACCCTTAATAGATTTTTAATTCAAAAATGTTAACTCAATCTTGCCCATTAATGTAATGAAATGCCCAGCCTTTTTAGACAAGGATCCCTACATGAGGAATTTCCGTAAGTGGTCTGACTTGACGATGACCCTTGTTTCTTGATTGAGCATATAATGTATTAAGTGCTTGGTTACAAAAACTATGGCAATGCATTCTTTTTCTACCTACATGTAACGTCCGATCGATAAAGTAAACAACCCGTTCTCTCTTGTCATCATCCTCTTGAGCCAACATACAAGGCTAGTGAAACATTTATAGCCTACGAATATAAGATCAAAGGGTGATCTGACCTTGGTGGCATTAGTGTGGGGGAGATAACAAGAATCGTTTAATTACCTCGAAGGCCTCATCTCATTCATTCGTCCAATCAATGCTATAATATTTCTTCAAAAAATTGTTGATTGGATGAATGACGAAGGTCAAGTCAGGGATGAACCTTTAGATTGCACCAAGTTTCCCAAGAAAAGATCTAATACCAGACTCATCTGATGGCGGAACCATTTCTAACACAACCCAGATTTTGGTTGGGTCAACATCAATTCCCGTGAAGATATAATGTAACCCAGAGCTTACCACCTATTACACCAAATACACATTTTTTCGGATTCAATGTGACACCATACTCAATCAAGCACAAGAGAATGATACGAAGCACCTTTGGGTGATCACAGCACTTCCTAGCCTTGGCTAGTAGGTCATCTACATAGGATTCCAAAATTTTATGAATAATATCATGGAATATGTAGGTCATTACCGGTTGATATTTAGTGCCAACATTCTTAAGACCAAATGGCATGACGAAATAACAATAGGTTCCCAAGGAGTTATAAATGTAGTTTTAGCTTGATCCTCGGTAGATATTTTGATTTGATTATATCCCGAAAACCCATCCATAAGAGACAACAACTCAAATCTAGTTGTTGCATCAACGATAACATCAATGGATGGTAGCGGAAAATCATCCTTGGGACAAGCCTTGTTAATGTCCCAAAATTCTATGCAAATACGAATCTTTCCATTCTTTTTTAGGACGGGAAAATGTTAGATACCCATTGTGAATAATTGATGGGCTTGATAAATCCTACCTAGAGAAGCTTCATTACCTCTTCTTTTACCATAAGGGCCACCTTTCACTTCATAGGTCTTGATTTCTGCTTAATTGGTTTGGTGTCTAGCTTAGTGATGAGATTGTGAACTATGATGTGTGGTGCAATTCCCATCATTTCTTTGTAACTAAATGTAAAGGATTTCTGATGTTCCTTGAGGATTTAGGTATGAATTTCTATTTCCTTTAGAGTTAGAGAGGACCCTAGTTTTAAGATTTTTGGTTCCTCCTCCGTTCGATGTTTATATCAATCATTCCCTTGATTAAGGAGGTGTTACCCTCCTCAAACTTAGGCAGGGCTGGAGGTAACTCCAAATCCCCTTCTTCTTCTACATCATAAATCTCAAGATCTTTTCCTAGAGAGGACTCAATCATTGGATTTCCAAAATAAGAGGAGGAATATGGAATTAGGGAAAATTCTACCTCTTGACAAGTAAGATGCAACTCCGCCAAAGTGTTTAAGTAACTTAAGGTTGACTTGTCCCTATCAATAGGGTCTAAAGAGTCAAGCTAGTCTTCAACTTCCACGTATGTCAACATTGAAATTACTGGCACTTTGCGAATCAATGATTCAAAGACAGAGTGAAACCATGAAGTTGGTATCCTATAAATCGCTACTTGGGGTGAAGTGTGAGGTGAAAGTTACTATAGAGTCTACTAGAAGGTTTTGTTCATGTGAAACTACCTCAATTGATATAAAATCAAACCCCTTAGTTAGGCCCAACACAGAGGTTTTTAGTGTTGCAAGTGTTCAACCCTAGTCTTGTCTACCTTGGATACCGATTTACCACTAGTGTGAATCACCCAACACCCTAATATTAAGGATTCCCATTCTCTTAGCTATAATGAGACCCAAGTAGGAGAGCCTCATATTCAGCTCCATTGTTTGTGCGTTCAAAATTAAATTTGTAAGAAAAAGATAAAACCCTTCCTTCGGGCGAAGTAAGGATTGCACCTACCTCGACGCCGAAGTGACACTTGGCCCCATCAAAATGGAGGGTCTAGCAATTACTCAAAAAGACGAATGATGAGTCATCCTTTTGAGTTCTCCTTTTATCTTGGTTACATCTACCATACAAACCTCATCTACTGGAAGGGAACCAAGCCCCAAAGCATGTCCCATACCCATGAAATCAAAGGGGATAATGATAGGTAAATCATTTTCTAATAGTTGAAAAATATTTGATGTAGTTCCTAATGATACTATCTCTACAATAAAACTCTCATCCTTGACCACTAGAATACCCTTGATCAAACCTGTAACCTCTAATTCCATTGTGGGAACTAGCTTTTCTTCTGGTAATGTGCTTTTCAGTTTGTTTAACTAGTTGGTGGGAAGCTCGAATTTAGAGTGGACCCCTAGCTTTTTCCTCAAGTTAGCCAGATGTATATCAAAGGGCTTTGGATCACCTTGAGCAACAAAGACTTCCCTAAATGCAAGAATCTGACTTCTTGGAATAGGGTGGAGGGGATTGCTTTCATGCGGTGGATCCAAGGGTGACCAAGGATCATATTATAGTTGGTTTCCCAATCTATAATATAAAACTCAGTAAGCACCATCTTGGGTCCAAGAGTGACTAGTAATACTATGGTTTCGATTGAGGTTTCCTTGAGACTATCATAGCCCCTCAATGTGTTTTGCGCGAGAGGAGAAATTAGTCTCCCCATATCCTAACTTTTGAAGAAAAGAGAAGGGGACTATATTAACTACTACCCCATCATCGATCATTGTGCGCTTCACATAGTTGTTGTAGATCCAAACCTATAAAAACAAGGCCGATCACCTCTATGAGCTATTTCAACATCCGTAGGCATCTTGCTTATGTCAAATACAAACCCAATATCCCTTTCGGGCTGCCTTGGAGGGAAAACGTCAAAGTCTATATGGTTTATTTGTGCCTCTGGTGGAGGGGTAATGTTAGCCAAATGGCTGAGACCAAGTGCTTCCAAGAGAGTGGCTCAATGAGCAGGGGAATTCTTCAGTAGATCTAAAAGGAAATGTGTGAAAAGGTCTTGGTTAGATCACTGATCAAGTCATAAGCCCCTACTGGCTTGCTTAGCGTGTCATGAACACTATCTCGACACAATCGGATAGATCGGGATTGGCTGCGATGAATAGTCTCTGGCTCTTGTTGTAGCATTAATTTGGGGTTCAACATCTAACTCAACCAAACCTACAATCTTCGTTTATTGGTGACCATCCAAAGGAGGTGCCACCTATGGGTTTGACAAAGTTGAGGCTTCATGATCATGAGTCCCTATTACAATTCCTTTATTCAAACCATTAGGATCCATTCTACCATCCTTTGGATGCGTGGGGAGAGGATTGTTGAAGATTCCCAATGGTGTGTTCTATGGAGACACCGGTCCCATATAGGTGTTTTGACTAGGTGTAGTTGGGTTGGCCAAAAACATGTCGACAAATAACTGTCTTTGGTCTTCTGGAAAATGCTTTGCAAAAACTTATTACAATCATGACAGGTTCTTGTGTCATGCCCATGAGACCCTATGGAAACCACAATATAGGTCAGGATTGTAATCTCGGGGCCTTTGGTTTGTCCCTTATTGTGGTCTAAAACCACGTTTTTGTTTGGTTGTTGATTGTTATAATTAACACTTTGGAACCCTTTGCCCGGTTCTGAAATTGGTTGGGGTATTGACTAGGGCTTGTGGTCAACATTTGTCTTTGTGGCTAAGGTTTTTGATGTTGTTAGGGATAATTAAAATCCATAGCGTTTATTGAGGGTGAGAAATTGTTATTTCTCTGATTGTTGCCATTGTTTTTGTTATTCGTAGCACCTATACCAGTGGGATTGATAATGTTAGGATTTTGGGTTGATCAGTTACACCGTCGGTCGTGACTCCATGATTCTTATTAAGGATATTTGGTCCTTGATTGTTATTTGTATTGTTGGAGTAACCAGGAGTGCTTTGAGTAGGGGTAACTAACTTCCCATTTGTTCACGTAGGTCTTACGACCACTGTCAATGGCCACTTGGTTGATCCGAAGAGCACCCTCTAGCACCTCTTCATAGCTCCTTAACAGGAACTTTTGAACCTCTTCCTTCATCTCCCTGTTGAGGGAGTGAAGGAACAAATCACAAAGTTCCATTTGATCCATGTTTGGAGCACTTGCAGAAGAGTAGAGAACATGTTGCCACCTCTGAATGAAGTGGGCTGCGAGATTCATTATGTTCTTGTTTGATATGAAGAAATTATCTTATTCATGTTCACAGCAACTTGTTCATATCAAAAGCTTTGATAAACTCTGACACAAGTTGTTTGAAAAAGTGTATTGAAGCCTCTGGCATCCTATAATACTAGTCAAGAGCAATACCTTAAAGTGTCTTAGGGAAAATTTTGCAATGGCGCATCCTCGTGGGAGTATCTCTTGAATGACCATTACATAAGCCTTGATGTGGGAATTTGGATCACCCTCCTCTTTTAACTTTGGGAGATCACGAAAAGGTCTGGGAGCATGATTGTCCAAATGGAGAAATCTAGGGGTTCTTTAAGATATTCAGAATAAGTCCCCATTGCATACGTTTCCAACATCGAAGACCCTTGTTGGGGAGGTGGGGGATGCATTGGCTGCTGAAATGGGACAACATAGACATTTGGCGGGCGTATGACATCCCCTGAGATTTTCCATATGGACTTGGGTAGGAGTACATGTCCCCTTATGGAGATTTAGAATACATGTGTACATAAGGGGGTTTATTACCTTAATATGGAGCTGAAGGCGCAAAGCCGAGGAACATTGCATTTTCAAATGGTATAGCATTTAAGAACACACTTCCGGATGGCACTGTTGTAGATATCCATATATGGCTTGAGGAGGCATACCCAAAGTACCTATCCCAATTAACAATTCCCATGATTTGGAGTATTCATGTATACCAATGGATTTCGTGTGGTTGACACTTACCCATAGTTATATGGGTAGGAAGGAGCCCATGCTTGACTGACATATGAATTCTGTGTATTTTGCAAAATCTCTAACTCCTTAACTTTATCAACCAAAGCTGAAATGACATCACCCGTTGACGAGGTGATACCTTACTTAGATACCTTTGGTTGAACCCTGGAGGTTGTTAAGGAGTATGGTATCCTACTATGAATTATTCGTGATGTTTCCACCCCTCATTGGTTGTATTGTTAGTTGGTGGAGGGGTAGCATTATTGTTCTGAAGCAGGACATCACCTTGTCCTTGCAACTGTCAAAAGATTGGTTCATTTTTTGGAATTTCTGCTCACTCCTAGCATATCGTGCTAAATACTCCTCATCGAGATGGGGGAGTTGATCAGATTACATGGTAATGGGTTGTTGAAATAATACCCGAGGAGATGAACTCACTTCACCAGTGAATGTCATGTTATTTGAACTTGATTGTTCAAGGGGATAAGTCTGAGTGACTTGATCCAATTCTTTGATGCATACAGAAGAACCAACATTGGTTCCCTGAAGTAGAGGGTTTGAGTGGATGAGTGGTTGTCTTCCCATGTTGAAAGTGAAGGTGATTATTGTGGTATATTTGATTGGTACTAGTACATGTCGAAACCTAGGATGGGTCAACCGTACTTATCATATCCCGACATATTCGGGGGTATAAGAATACTTGAAGAATAAAGGATGGACGAAAGAGGAAATGCTTAGAGACTAGCTCTTCACGTTGGGTTCACCAATTTGTATGACAAAAATCAACACGTGACCTTCTTCGCACCTGACCTCCCAAGGTCGTGCCGAGACAGCCGGTGTGGAATTGAAATGGGAGTGAAAGTGATGGTGATGACCAAGCTAATTGGGAAACCTTATGTCTTTGACACGTAATAACAAAATCTGTGAATCTAAGGCAAAGAATTATCTCCTAACTTGAAGGGGTGCGATGGTATGGTATGATATGATAGCTACTAAGAGACTCTAATCAATGTCTAGTTCATCCGAGATTCTATTGATTGGTTTTGGAATACGTGGAAATTAACTTGCAAGTGCCTTGTATGGGTTTCCAGACAAGGTCATGGAAATGAGACAAGATATGTAGTGGAGATGTAGGAACTAAGGGCATTTTTTTGGTCTTGTCCAGAAATTGTTAGCCCGATCGGCTACTATATTCAATAATGAAAGCTATGTAATAATGTCAGGTGGAAGAAGTGAAGATATGAATACCAGTGTGTGTAAGCTAGTGTCAATATCTAATTGACTAGCAGGAATGTTGGGTTGTGGGACCCGTGGATCATAACCAAATACCATTGAGGTTGAGGCCCTTGTATGGTCATGCATGCAATCAAATCCTATTTCCAAGAGCAGCAAAAAGTCATAAGTCTAATTAGCAACTATGTTTAATGTCTCTAACTATCTTACTTTCTCGTGTGTGTGGCTGGTGTGCATAAGATTGTTAAGCACAAACTTGTGTCAATGTCAATTATTAGCTCTAGCTTGTTGGGTTGTGGGACCAGAGGATCGCAACCGTAGGTCTTTTCTGTTGTGGACCGTTGATGGTCATGCAAGATGAATTGATTTGTTTTCGGTAAATAAACTATCTATCAAAGGAAATCTAAGCTATATTTTTGGTGTTTTCTCAATATATCATAACAAAGCAATTAAACAAACTAATCTATAGAAATAAATATTTTTGTGCTTTTCTAACTTTTCAGACAATGCATCTAATCTAATAAGCAAATTAAAAACAAATAACTAGTTAGATGTAGCTAGCTATTTGTGTAGATGTGTGAATCTAAATCTAAGATCTATTCTAATTCAAATAAAAGCTTTCCAACCCTACCTCATAAATGAAGAACAAATCATGACTCTAATAGAGTTATTGTTCCCCCACAACTTCCCTAGCAATATTGAAGAGAAAAATTCCTATTGATTTGATCTACTTGTAACTATCTAGTTAATTGAAATGAATTGTTTCTCTACTCTATTTGATATGCAATTGACAATTTGAAAAACAAAACAAACAAATACACAACTCCAACCTGGAAGAGCAAGAGCTTTGGAAAATCCAGTAGTATGAGTATCTGTCCCTCAGTTCTTTCCTTTCTTTCTCTAAGTGTTCATGTGATTCCAAAGGATTTTGAATGCAAATAACATCAACAAGAGGATGGAACTTGAGAGATGGTAGCTTGGAAGCAATCTAAATGTAATGTAGGTAGAAGAAATATAGCACAAGATATTTGAACTTGAATATGCAATTCCTAGCAAGATTATGGCAGCACAACAATGCAAGATACACAAAATTCTTAGGCCTTTTGCTTGAATACAAGCATGGAATATATAGGAATGGAGGATAGAAGGTTACTTCATGCACAAGGCAATGAAGAGGTAGTTCCACTCATTAAATCTATTTAAAAATAGAAGGAACAAGGAGAACCAAGCAAACGAAGCTATTTTTAGCAAATTCGGCTCACGAGATGTGCTCAAAAAGCAAACTTAAGTGAATCGTCGCATGTAATTTTACGCATGAAGATTTTGGAAAAATTGATCAAGACCACCACCCTACATAGGGCGGTGGTTTTAGGACCGCCGCCTAAGGCAAGGCAGCAATTTGTGAACCACCACCTGTGCAGGGGCGGCGGTCCTGGCACTGAAGGCCAAAACAAGCACAACGAGCAACAGGGAGATGGAAAAATGCAAGGAAAAGTTAAGTAAGGCTATCTAGGCTACAAATATATACTACAAGTGGGTTTTGGAGCTCAAAAACCTTCTTGCAAGGATTTTGAATCATCACTAGGGACTTTTATAATCTGTTTTCCGACGATGTAGCATGTGTAATTTTGGGTGTATACATGAGCCAAATTCAAAAATGATGTTCTGTTGCAAATTGAGGCTAGAATGAATACTTACTAAAAAAATATGAAATACCCATTAACATGAGAAAAATAGTAATTACCTAAAATTTCAAGCTTTGATCAATTAGTTCATCTGGAAACAATGCAAAATGCCAAACAAGGTAAAATTTGCAATTTTCTAAATATAACAAGTCTAGAAAAATAACGTGCTAAAAATGGTAAAGCATCATCAATGGAGGTAAATTGAGTATGCCAAAGACTTAAAAATATCAAATTTGAGAAAAAAGGGTTAATATCCCAAAACAACAACTCTCATTGTGAGATCAAGGATGAATCATCATGGGTGATACTCGTATTCATCTTAGGCTCGCATCGGGAGGTATTGCAATAGTATTCCTAAATACTCATTTGACATACGTGCATCTTGTAGAAGGAGGATATTTTGGTCACCGTGTTAGCATGCTCTTCATAAAAAACAAATCAATCAATGCATTTCCCTTCTCCTCTTCTTTCCCCCTTTCTAATTTTTCATTGTACACAATCATGGTATTTTTTCCTATTTACTTAAGTGACAACAATATTTTAAAAATGTAAAATTACTCTCTCAAAGTATAATAGAGGTACTTAATTTTCATCTTCTAAGGGAATTTGAAATGTCACAAGTAGAATAGGAACTTTAAAGGTCATGTGGGGGTAGAAGAGAAGACAATTCACAGGGCTATAAATTGGAATAGCCTCTCCATTCCAAAGGATCTTGAAAGTTACTCTTTTATGTAGAAATTGTGGATTGTTGTAAATTGTGAAGATTTGTATCACTAATTCATAGGAAATAAAAGTTACATTTCTTACATAACCTTTTCTCATGTGTTCCTCTCTTTTCTTTCTATTGTTTAACTTTGAAAGCATAGTAATCTTGAATAACCAAGAAGGAACTTAGTGTCCTTGATCGATGAATCAAAATAATTGTGTGTCTGTCATTTTTGGTCTTGTTAATTGCCTACATTGTTTCTTTCCTCTAATTAAATGTTGAAACACTCTAGTTATTGTGTGTGAAATCTGTTATTTCCTACTCACAACAATAAGTCTCCCTTGCCTAATTTCTCTCATTTATTCATAATCCTTGGAATTCCTCCTTTGTACCCCGTACAAGCACATCTGCAACAAAGTTAAGTGATGTGTGTCTATGTGATCCCCAACCTATTTGGCTATCCCACAACATTTATATAGAATTAGGATAGTTAACATTCAATAATGGGATCCTTTCCATACACGAGAAAGAGGGGCATATCCCTATGAGTGTTGGTGGAAACACATAATTTGTAACACGAAAAATTATTTCACCTATTATACGATAATTTATATTTTGACTCTTTAGATGTTCTTTACTTGGATTTTTTAGTTGTTAACCTAGTTTAGATTGCTTCAAACTTACATAAGGGTTTCTCTACGAGTGTCTACACTTGAAATAAGGAAGATTATTGTAGTTTTGTTTGATCTTTAATAGATATTTCTAGAGGATATCTTGATAAATACTAGGATTTTAGTTAGCCAAGCTTTAAATTTTTCCCTCAACCACCCTCTCAAAAGCCTCCTTTCTTGCAAAGTAACCCGTTATATTTTCCAATCCCCCTCCCTTGGGAGTGGCTCAAACATCATGTTTCATAGGGATCTTAATTGAAAAATGAGGAAGGAAACTAAAACCTTTTAAATTTGGACATAAAAATAATCACAAGCTTTACTCTTTCCCAATTAAGACCACAATCTTCCGAAAACATGATGACAAGAAAAATGGAAACCCCATTTAAAAAAGGAAGAGATATAGAAAACCAACACTTGAGTACCGAAAATTCAAAACAAATAGAACTACTTCATATAGAATTTTTTTCAAAAGATAACCAATTATTACTTTTATTAGGTGTTTGAGATAAAATGAACCACTCCAAATTCAAAGGTGAACTGTAGGAAAAATATTAAATTCTTTATCATGACTTAGAAATAGGACCTATTACACAAAGGAAAAACTATCCCAAAGATTGATTTTTTTGTAGTAGCAATTTAAATTTCTCCTAGAAAAACCCTTTCAATTTCCCTAGAAGCTTAAATATTCACATAATTTTTTTAAACATTCCACCAACACATTCACTAACACAAGAAAAATGAAAGGAGAGAAAAGCAAGTCAATGTCTATCTAAACCAATATCTTGAAGGTGATTGAAGTAGTAATTGATCATTGGGTCTCACTATCACTAATCAAGGTCATTGAAAAATGAAAAGAAAAATGGAAACCCCATTTAGACAAGAACTAAAAAAGGAAGAGATGTAGAAAAGCGCCTCTTGAGTACTAAAAATTCAAAATAAATAGTTTTACAACATAATCATTATTTCAAAAGAAAATCAATTATATATTTTATTAGGTATTTGAGAGAAATTTAACCACCCCAAATTCAAAATTGAAGCGTAGTAAAAATCTTTAAAAAAACATGACTTAGAAATAGGAAGCGCACCACAAAGGAAAAAAATCCTTAAAGATTGATTTTTTATATTAGAAATTCAAATATCTCCTAGAAAATACCCTTTAAATTTTCCCATAAGAATAAAGATTCACATGATGATTTTAAAATCTACCACCAACACATTCAACGACACAAGAAAAAAATGGGAGGATAGAAAAATGAGTAAATGCCTATCCAAACCAATAGATTGAAGATCATTGAAGTAGAAATCCATCGTTGGGTCTCACTATCACTTATTAAAGAGATATAGAGAAGGGGGATGAAAATCATAAGATAATTTATTTTAAGTGACACATTCACTAACACTAGAAAAAAATGGGAGGATAGAAAAATGAGTAAATGCCTATCCAAACTAATAGATTGAAGGTGATTGAAGAATAAATCCATCGTTGGGTCTCATTAACACTAATTAGAGAGATATATCGAAGGGGGGTGAAAATGAAAAGATATTTTCTTTAAAGTGACCCATGTAGTCACATGTGAAATATCCACTATACATGGTAACCATAAACCATATGCATTATAAATTTCGAGATACTATGAGTGTTTGTTAAGGTGGGTGAATGATTAATCGTGAAAAAAATAATATATTTTATGGTAATTGGATAAAACAATTCCTTAAGAGGGAAAATTCTAACATGAAATTACTCAACACAAAAAGGAATACCTTCACTTCAATACTAACCAAATAATGTCCTACATGGTTCCTCTCCCTTCAAATGTGCATATATTTTTTCATTGACACTTCCAAGATGAAATGAAAATCTTGAGTGAACTTGGTGATTTTTCTATTGTGAGTGGCCTTTTCAAATTGTATTTAACATGATTTATAAGTTTTTTCCACCATTACACTACACTATTCTTTATACTTAACAATATTTAGTGCACTTAAAAATGTATTTTCCTCAATCGTGAAGAGAATTTAATTTGATGAGAAAATACAAGAGAATCAATACTCCATGAAATCTATAAGATAAATAGAAATACATCAATCACATATACAAGATAGCATAGTACACAAGATCTATCCTAGGAAATCCTTTTAGGAAAAAACCAATGTAGTAACTTATCTACTTATTGTATTTATTGAAGTGTTTTACTATATAATAATGTACTTCTCATTTCTGATTTATCATATTGCATGTGTAATTATATGTAAGAACATCAGTAGGTAACTAGATCATGACGTTATTACAAAAAAATGGTACCAAAATCATGAGCCAAGAATACAACCCATAACAACACACCATAAACATGATGGATATAATCACCTTGTTGGCTAGATTTTATGCATAGCTAAAACCTAGGAAGTCATGAGATAAATCTCCCTCATTTACCGGTGAGGCTCTTGTGTAATATTTTTGTCAATTATGTTTTCTAATATCTACTTGTGGGTTTTTACTTTAACTGTGAAGCTCATGAACCATATCTAAGAAATTCTACAGCAAGTAAGCAACTGTAAAGAAATATTTGTAGAAGGGGGAATAGTTAAATATGGAAAGAAAGAGAAGGAGAGGTGTAATCCAACCAATAGTTTGTAGAGTTGGTCTCATACACATAGATAAAACATATAGATCTCACAATACAAAATCAAAGGAAAGGGAATATTCTAATCTAAATCTTAAATAATGCAAAGTTTATCTAAAGATCTATAAAAAAGTAAGAAGCCAAAGCACCGTTGACACAAAGTTCTCTCGGAAATGCCTCTATTCAATTCCTCGGCTTTTGAAAAAGATATCAATGGTTTCACCACAAAGTCTGGAACTCAAGAATACTGATTAAAAATTCTAATCCTTTAACCCATAGGTTCTTCTTTTGTTTATAGTGTATAGAAGGAAATTACAAAAAGGAAAGCAATAACTAAAGCGACACATGCGGAAGCTATAAAGAGAACAACTGGAAATATTTCACTGAAATTTCTCTCTACATGACATGAATTTTAATACAAATCAAATTTTTGCATGTCTTCCACCTATTCTCAATTAAGGACCTTTTCAGATAACTAAAAGTAATGGCTTTTAACTAATTACTTCAGTTTTACAATTTTGTTTGAGAAAATAAGAATGAAAGAAAGAAGTGAAGAAGAAAGACAATATGTCAACCATCATACTCTAACGCTTTTTATTTGTTGTGGCGAATATACTTGTCAAACATGCGACTTCGTAACTTCCCATCTTCTTTAGAAATCTCTTCTTTCTCGGTCTTAAACCATAACAATCCTATAGAAAAAGCATCGAGGTTTAGCCTTTACCTTCTCTAAACTAGGCCCATAGCCCTCAATATCCACATGAAGCTTTATGAGTTTTCCAGTTGAATCTAACATGAAAGGCTTGATAACTTCATCAATCATCTTCTCCAAAACCAAAATAAATTCCTCATATGAAGTAGAAAATTCATCTAGAATGTTCTCTGGTACTCCCCCCATCTCGTTTTCTAGCAACCCCATCCTCTTCAACATAAGCTTGAGGATCTCCATGCAGAAGGAAACTGCTATCTCTAGCTGCTTCCCTTTTTCTATCAATCAATCAGGTACAATTTTCTCTACAATTAGCACATCCTCTGGCAATGAATGTATCTTAGCTAAGGTATCCAGATGAATTTTAGCAACTATGTTATCATCTTCTATATTTTTCATTAGTTCCTTTAGCTGAGATAATGCCTTGTGCATATTTTTAAGCCAGTGGTATTCCCTCAAAATGATCTGAAGCTTGGTGAATAATTTTCTCTTTCCATTGAGAAATAGCTTTGACTTGGTTCCCTAAATCTTTAATCTCTTCAACCAAACGGATGCATACTTGTTCTTGCACTAACATGGGCTGAGAAGAAGGTTTAGCAACCTTAGTGATAATCTCACACAACTGGGATATTTGCATCTGAAGCTTGTCTTTTTCTACCTTCTCCTTTTCAAGCTTAAGGAATAAAGCATCTATCAGTGTTTGTGTATCTTTCTTTAATCCTTTCATGGTGATTTTCCCCAATGGTACTTTAGTCACTGATATGTCTACAACAGTTACATATCCCTTTTATTTCCCTTCGGTTAGAACTAATAATTAAGTGAAATTCTTCCCTAATTCTTCAATTATCAACCTTGAAGTCATTTTAGTAGCTTCCTCTTCTAATTAGCCTCTACCTTCCAAGCTCATAATAAGCTACAAGTCCTCCTCTTCCAAGTTGATTTCCTCTCTAGCCTCTAGAACTGACTGTCAGAGCCAACCAAGATGAGAAGTTTCTCTTTGGGGAATGAGAAGTCACCGAATGTACCACCATCTCATGCTCCAACTCTGTTGCATCTGAATTCACCACAGTGTTATGGTTTCCCTCTTCTGAATTGTCCAAAGACAATGCTCTCTCAAACTCTTCCATTTGTACTTTCAACTTCTTAGCAAGAGAAGGTGAAGATCTCGGTGGTTGAGGAAAAAATATGAATGATGTTGGATTTAACGATGGAATAATAACCTCTGTTTGAGGTCCTAGAGCTACGGAAGTGCTGTGAGTTGACGCTAGAGAAGCTTCATTTGAAAGTGGCACTAGAATAATGGATGTATGCTTGCCCCTTTCCGATACCTGAGACTTCTTGTACACTTTGAGATTCTCTGGCCATTTTCTACTCTCACCTTCATGTTTTCTCTTTCTAGAATCCTCTGCAACAAAATTCCTGTGATTTGGTTCATCAAAGCCTCATCCATGCAATACCCTTTGGTTAACAACCAATTTGAGGTGTTAACCAAAACTACGGAAGACCTTTCTTCAATTGTATGACAACCACCTACAATTTCCTGAAGAATAGCTTTATCTCCTCCCATTTGATAGTATGTGTCAAGTACCACATGCCCATCATCTGTGAGATTTGTAGGTATACATCCTAGACCATAGTCGGAAACTTGTTATACTTGATAACTGCTAAAATATCCCTTTATGCATTTGTATTCTCTCCGCACTTCATATAAAAGTCTTCAAGTGAAGGAATGTACGAGTATTTTGGGTAACCGTACTCTTTGCTATCCCATATGGGTCAAAGTTCATCCGTGCTAGGAAGAACTCATGCTCATACCTAGCAAACATTTATGCTTCAATTCCTCTGGCTTTGTGGATGCTCTGACAACTATAATGACCCACTGTGACTAGAAAGCTACCTGTAGACTTGTGTCGTTTTGACTGTAAGTCATGCAACTCTATGAGCTGCCTACACAACTCCATGATGACCCACTTATCACTCGGGTATCTTGGCAACTTAACTGGTTCCCCTGAGAAACCACTCACCCTAAGATATGTGAAGTCCGCAAACTAGATGAAGATACAACCATGTTGGGAGATAGCTTGTCAGGCCTCTTTGCTCACTCTGTTGGTCTTCAAATCACTATTTAACTTGCAAATGAATCCATAGAAGAATCCATCGTTAACCACCCTAAATCATTTGTAGCATTCAGGAACTGTCAACTGCAGGAAGCACTCATAAATAGGATCTTTTGACAATATGCCCCATCTATCCAGTTTGGAAAATATCCCCTGAGAAGTTGCTGCATATACAAGGTATGAAGTCATCTTGAAGTTGAATGTCCACCTCACACTTTGGATTTTCTTGCTGATGTTATCACTAATGATCTCCACCCAATTAATCATCGAATCAGCTTTGTTGATCTCAATAGTTATCACAAAGGCATACATCCATGAGCGAGAAGTTATTGGTATTGGATTCCCCATTTATCCTACAAAGTAATTTGGTGATATCATCAACTTCTGCATAATATTGGATCGTGGAAGATTCCTCGAGAATTTTGATGGTGATCTTGGATTCTTCATGTATCTATTGTTCATTATAACCACACAATCTACTTTGTACTTTTCTCACCTATTCTTTGGCGGGAACATCCTGCGCATGTTAATTGTAATCACCCTTTGGTCATGTCAAAAGCTTAAGGTAATAATTAATAAATTATGCATCCAACCTGATTATTGTCTTCCTTACTGACATTGTGGATTTTCTTAGACAAAGGATGAAAAAACCTTGCACACTCCAAAATAAACTCGATCAATTAAGTTGTGACAAACTCGATCAATTAAGTTGTGATTGGAAACGTTGAAGCTTATATAATCTCACTATTTTTATTGCCTACATAAGAGATGATCTACCGATGGCCTTGGATCGTGAATCAAATCGGTGATAGGTTCGGGACCCATGTCTCGTATCATTGATTTTGGTAATCTTATAAGTCATGCATGATTTTTCTAATCCTTCTCTTTCATCATGCTTCATCATGCCTAGAATAATCTTTGTCTAAAGAGTTCTTTTTCTTTTATTTTTTCCACAATCCCTTGTAATTGGATCAATATGTGTAAATCCTTTAATTTAAACTGATTCAGAAGATATATTCAATGTATCTAGCATTGATTTTGACTTCTTTCCACCAATACGAGCCCCTGTGATGAATACCTGTAATTGATTTAGAAAAATATGGAGTGCATGGCATGAATACTCAATTTTATCAGTAAAATTTGCTTATAAAGCATACAACCCTAAAATTTGAGACCTTTCTTGCATGATAAGAAAGATAATAATATTATTTAATTCATTTGGTAACTTATACCAACATGCATATGTTTGGAATAATAAAAATAAAGCTTCTCCAACCCTATGCGCAAAAACTAGAAGCTTCTTGGCAATGGAAAATACTCTTTAATGCAAAATACTCCTTTGGTGCCAAAATCCTCCAGGACAGCAAGCTCCATCAAAAATAATTAATTATCTCTTCCTTATGGCATCCCATGCTTATATAGCCAACTGCATGCTATTTTTAATAATTGCTTTCTCCTATTTTTGGCAATTATTTAATAATAAGCCATGTTCTTTCTCTTAATTTGGGCGCCCAAGTTTGCATGCTTCTGCTTGCTTTTTATGAAATTCTTTTATTTATTTTTAGCATGCATCCTTGCCTTCTCTTTAGCTCATCCAGTTGCTTTGAATTTCCTCCTATTTATGGTGCCAAACTTAGCTGGAAATAATAATAATAATAATAATAAATATCATTTAATGCATATAATCATGCCAAGATGGGTTACACTTTTTGGCTAGAGGGTGTGTTTAAAATAAGAAGTCAAAGTAATGGGAATTTTTAGCCTGTCAAGCAGCTCTAAAAATCCCATCCTTCACTTAAGTTATTTGTCTTTAGTGATGGAAATAAACAACCTACTAGGCAGGCATAAAATTCCCGCCTTCTGCCACTACCAAAATTCCCACCGATGACTTAAATCCTTTGTTCCAAAAAGTGTGACTTACATGCAATAAAGATTCTTTCTCAAAAATTCAACTTACATGGGTGGATAAATTTCCTTGATGGGAATTCTTACCCTGTCAGGAAACTCTAACATTCCCATTGGTAATTTAATTAATTTATCCTTCATAATGGGAAAAAATAACACTGTCGAGGCATGCACAAAATTCCCACCTACTGTCACCTCCAAAATTCCCATTGGCAGCTTAAGTGACTTGACTTCATCATGAGAATTTTTACCCTGTTAGGCAAGCATAAAATTCCCACCTACTTTCCACTACCAAAATTCCCACTGACATCTTATAGCCATCATTCCAAAAAGTGTGACTTGCATGGGAGAAGCTTATTTTCTTAAATTCTTCCTTTTTTGTCAGAAGTTAGCAATCCATAATCAATTTATTCCATTTTCTAAGGCCATGAATGAATTCCATAACTCCCAAGAAAATAAATAGGATATACATAATGGAAAAATGGATCAAGAGGAATTTAACAGATAGTCTGCGGAGAAAACTCAAAACAAACACAAAAGAAATAAATAAAAACAAAAAAAAGTTGCCAGAAGTTATAGAAAATTGCTTTACCAAATAATTGGTTTCTAAAAACTCATCCACGGTGAATAATCTCCTGAGAGGTGAGAATACTAACATGTAAATCTTCAGCAGGGTTCAATTGCAACACAATTTACTTTAAATAGAACTTTATTTATTTAATAAATATTTAAATAAAATTCTTGCAAACAAAACCCGGAGGAGGGATAAAATGAGTTGTAGCATCAGGTATTCATTGAAATTGACTTATATAATTTCACGGGAATACCTTAAGGCAATGGAAACAAAAACATGCAATAAAAACACAAAATGACCCATTATTTTAAAGAGAACAATTTTTTTAACAAGGGGTAGTCCCAAATTTCAGGGTGAAATCGGGGACACCAGTTGGCTCCGTTTTTGGACATCTTTACCTCTGTCAAAATGATAGGAGTAAAGATGAGATCCCAACATATCTGGTTTCATATCTTGTCCATTGGGCTCGGGGTCGAGCAACAAAATAAAACACAACACTAAAAAAACAAAAGATAAAAAAAGAAAAACGACCAAAATTTATTTATATACATACAAGTTTTACCATGTTCCTTCAATTCTAGAAAAGCTTCAAATGTTTCCGTTGAAAGGCAACGACAATTCAATTCCATCTTGATGAGAAAGTATGAAGCTATCAGTTCTGGTAATCCTTTTGATTATGAAAGGCCCTTTCCACAGCGAATCAAATTTGTCGTGCATGCCCTTTTGTTCGTGTCTTTTATCCCATAGGAGGACCCAATCACCAATCTCAAACTTTCTTTCTCTGGCCTTTTTGTCAAATATCACCTTCACTTTCCTCTAGTGTTTTGATAGCCTATCTACCACTTGAACCTATACTTCATGCAATTTGGTTAGATACATTATTATTTTTCAACATCTATGAATGTAACATCTTCCAGAGCTTTGGAAAGTCGTAAAGCAGGCAGTTCCAATGTAAGAGGAAACTTTGTGTCTCTTCCATACAACAATTGAAAAGGGGACATGCCTATATCTTTCTTCGGGGTGATCTTGTCTGCCCATAATGCATCAAACAACTTCTTATGCCAAGTTCTTTGATTTTCTGTTACTAATTTCCACATGATTGTTACCAGATTTTATTACTTGATTCAGCTTGGCCATTCCCTTGTGGGTAGTAATTGGAGGAATTTACCAGATAAGGTTAGGGCTAGGAGGAATACATGTTGAGCGTCGAGATGGTGTGCGCGTGCGTAGAGAAAGATCGGGTTGGCTGCGAAGAACTCCTTTTGTCTTGGAAGGACTACCCGAAATAAGAACACAAGACCACATGATTTTGATTAGACAATAAATGAAAACCGCCTTGGGCCAGGAAATATAAAACTTCCTTTCGAAGGTGGTCGAGTTCCCCTGCTAATATGAATTAACACAAAAAGCGTAAGATATCAATTAAATTTCTTCGTTGAGGCGGGTAGGGAAAGGCTGTTTTTGGTTATAGTCGGGATAACCGATACGGTTCTTTGATAACCGATATCGGTATGGTCTAAGATCTGAAGGTTGGTTGTTTTGTGGGGTGGTTGTGTTGTTTGGTAGTTGTGTTATTTGTAAGGCTGTATATAGGTGATATTAGGAAATAAGGTGATGAGAGGTAGATGAATGATAGTTAGATGCAATAGCACGCTGGGTAGTGGATCTAGGAATGGATTTGTGAGGATTGTGCTTCAAAAAGTCTAAGAAATGTTATTAAAGAGGACATGCAAGATGTAACTTACTGGTTATTGACGAAGATGCAGGTCCAAGAACTCTGATGACAAAGGCAGAACTCTAGGTAGGATGGCTGGACAAACAGAAGATGAAATATCTCCCTCCCGATGATCAGCTGAGTATCTGAGAACTCTGGATATTCTATTGCAGTTTTGGGCTTGATCTCCTTTTGCTGCAACTCTTCTGGCTTCTTCACTCGTCTCTGCTTGGTCAAGTGAAGATCTGGACTCTCTTTATCGCTCCCAAATGATCTCTCTTGATTCCTAAAATCCTTCCACTCTGATCCAAAATGAAATTCCGATCCCTTGTTTTTGGTTTGGGGAGCCCATTTACAGGGAACCGATGGCGGTTACGTAACCGACGGCGGTCGAGTAGGAACCGGCATCGGTAAGGAAAAAGTAGGCTATTTTTAGTAAAATAGCCCACCTTCCCTGCTTTTCTCCCGAGAGATTAGTTGCGGGCTTGGTCAAGTGACTAGAAGGTCGGTTTTGGGTGCGAGAAAGGGGTCATTAGTCATGGGTGTAGGTGTAGACCAAGTTATAGGTCTTAATTAGGTTAGTTTAGGGTTAGGGCTAGGTCATGATGAAGTGGCAAAATGAGGTGGCAGGTGAGATGATGTGGATTTATCAATTACAAGGTAATTAATAAATAATTGTGTAAGGTTTAGGTGATGAGTTTAGGTTGCGAGATGAGATGCGGGTCACAAGGGGTCGTAAGACACAAATTTGGTGTCTACATTAGCCCCTTATTGTCGTGTAGCTTGTTTTGTAGAGCTGCGCGGACAATAATATGAAGTGGTTTCTCCTGTTAAGGATATAGGTAATCCCCCTCAAATCTATCACAGATTGAGTGAACGGGAAATCAGGGATAGGGTTGATAAAGGGTACATGTTGTAGAGAGGATGGTAAGGTGGTGGGGTAGGTCCAAGGAAGCAGACGCATGTTGAAATGCAATAGTACGACTAGGGTACATGATTTGACGAGCAAACCAGCAATGTATAGGCAAAGGTCGATAGTTTATCCAAACAAGGGTGATATAATCCTGGTATCCAAGGCATAGGAAGTAGCTCCAGGGTATATAACAGGTAAGGTACAGGAACGTTTAGGCATGTTCGGCAGTACCAAATGGTTGGTTTGGTTGAGATAAACGTCACGGTCTAGGTCTAGGCAAAGTTGGTCGACAGATCAAGTCAAGGACCCTAATCATGCTAAAACACGAACAGGTGAGCTCGATGGAACAAAAAGCTACATGATGGGTGGATAAAAGTATATGTTGTTGATGTTGGGCGAGGTATCGAAGTGGTACGGCCTTGGGTCGGGCCAAGTTGTTGGGTTGCGGCCTTGGGTCAGGCCGGAAGGGTAGAGTGAGGCCTTGGGTCGGGCCGGATGGGTAGGGTGAGGCCTTGGGTCGGGCCAAATGGGTAGGGCGAGGCCTTGGGTCGGGCCAAATGGGTAGGGTGAGGCCTTGGGTCGGGCCAAATGGGTAGGGTGAGGCCTTGGGTCGGGCCAAATGGGTAGGGGTGAGGCCTTGGGTCGGGCCAAATGGTTGGGGCGAGGCCTTGGGTCGGGCAGATGGTTGGGCGAGGCCTTGGGTCGGGCCAGATGGTTGGGTTGGTGGTTGGGGGAGGCCTTGGGTCGGGCCAGATGGTTGGGGCGAGGCCTTGGGTCGGGCGGATAGGTAGGTTGAGGCCTTGGGTCGGGCCAAATTGTTGGGTGGCGGCCTTGGGTCGGGCCGGATAGGTGATCAAATGGTGTTCAGCAAAGGTGGATATAGGCGATGTTGGGAGAAAGGGCGATTAGTAAATAGGGGCAGAAAGTTGGGTGAATAAAGACAAAACCGATATCGGTTAGCTATGACCGGTACCGGTTAGGTAACCGATGCCGGTTCCTTAGGGCACGATGTTGACCGGTGTCGGTTCTATGTTAAAAACCTATAAAAAGAAAAATACGGCCTGTCATTGTTACTTTTGTAATTTGGAAGCCAATTTGAATTGTCTGACGTGGAGAGTGGAGATTGGAGCATTTGTTGCGTGAGGTGGCGTTATTTGACCGGAGGAGTGAGTTGTTAGCGGGCCCGAGTGAGGAGGAGGCAGTAGTTGATTGGTGGAGGACCCAGAAGAGGACATTTGGAGCCATGGCCCAGCCAGGAGGAGCAGGAGGGGCTGGACCAGCTGGACCACCACCACCCATCCCACCACGACGACGTGTCATCGTACGGGTAGGTTCGAAACCCCTCATTGTGTTCATTTTATTGCATTATGCTAAATTTGGGGTTTTGGGTAGGAATCCAAGTTTTTGATAAAATAATGAATAAATGGAAGTTGTTTGGAAAATAGAGAGGGTAGGTAGGGTAGTTAGGCTAAAACGGTAGGGTGGGTAGGTTTGTAGGGCTTTTCAATGGGTAAAAGGGTAGTAATAGGCAAAAAATAGGTTTGGGGGGCCGCGTCGGGTTCGGCTCCGCGTTTTTACAGTGACCGATGTCGGTTGCTGCTGAACAGCGGCATCGGTCGCAAATTTGTAAGGGCGGAGGTGTTTTTTGTTTGACCGGCGCCGGTCGTATATCGGCCGGCGTCGGTGGGGTGGTTTTGGGTATTGTGGGTTGGTTTGGGGTTTGTGTGGGTTTGGGTGGGGTTGGGGTATGGGTATGGTTTTGGGTTTGGGTATGGGTTTGGGTGGGTATGGTTTGGGTTTGGGTTGGGTGGGTTATGGGTTGGTTTGGGTTGGGTTGGTTATGGTATGGGTTTGGGTTGGGGGTTTGGGTTGGGAAGAGGGAGGGGGATAGTGGAGAAGATAGGTGGCTAGAGGGGGGTGTTAGAGAGTTGGGGTGTGGTCGGGGGGATAAAAGGGGGTATAAAGGGGTGGGTTAGAGAGTCGGGATGTGGTCGGGGGGATAAAAGGGGGTATAGGTAGATATCGTGATGAAGAGTAGGGCTAATGTAGTGGGTGGGTTTTGCAGGCACGTCAGCAGCTGACGATGCGGGACAGGATGCCTCCGCTGTTGGTGCGGATGCGACCACATGTGTCCGCAGCGCACTGGGCTATCATGCGCGAGGTGGGACTCGGCGGAGTCCAGTGATATAGAGCGATCGACAGAGATCATAGTTTGATGGTTGCCCTCATCGAGAGATGGGATCCGGCGACCAATGTGTTCCATCTCCCGACTGGAGAGATGACCATCACATTGGAGGATGTATATCGCATCCTTCGATTACCTATTGATGGAGAGGCCATTTTTCAGGTGGATGCAGAGACAGCCATGGACAGCATCCTACAGGTTTTTGGGGATGCAGCTGCGCTAGTGACATATCACAGCGCGAGCATCGGGTATGGTGATATGTACCGTGCGCACCGACATGAGACACGGCTTGCCGTGTTGATGATGATCGGGATCACCTGCTTCGCCCTCCCGGACTCAGAGGGAGGCCGCTTTCCACGGGCATTGATGGGGGTGCTTCATGAGATGGTGGAGGAGCATACCTGTTATGCTTGGGCACCAGTATATCTGGTGCAGTTATACAGGGAGCTGTGGGGCTATCGCCGGATGAGGCGATTCGGGATTTGTTCGACATTTTTACTTCACTGTTGGGCATATGAGCACATCATATGCATCAGACCAGTAGGGTTACCCCAGCAGCCAGGGCCACAGGTCATATACAGATACGGCTTTCAGAGGTGGTTGGGGGTCGTGGGGCAGCCACGAGCAGTGCTTGCAGGTCGGGACGTTGCTTATTATAGACATTTGTTAGAGGGCCTGACAGTGGTAGATATCGTATGGAGACCTTACAGAGGTCATCACCCTCGCAGAGGAGCCCGCTTACAGTTGCGCCTGATTCAGTACACATTCTGGATAGCAGGACGGAGGCCGGGAGAGTACGAGAGGATACCCCTGGAGAGGGTACGCAGGCAGATGGGGCTACGACAGGACGAGCCACCTCCCTTCCCTCAGTACAGGAGGGATGATGTAGAGGCCCCACTGCCTGCACCACAGCCCTTGGACCCAGATTGGGTTGCTGAGAGGCCAGCAGGTGATGGTGTAGATGATGCTGGTTGTACGGGAGCATACATGGTGTGGTGGGCTGGTCAGAGAGCAGCTAGGATAGCACCGCCTGCACAGCCAGACTTGGCAGCAGTGATAGCAGAGCGAGATCAGCTCAGGGGCCAGGTGTAGTTATTACAGGGGGTGGGCTGCTGCTGCACGAGCATAGATAGGTGTTTACAGGCAAGCTAGCTTGAGCTCAGAATACGAGCACAGCACCACCACCAGCGGTACATACACACAGCCCACGCCCGAGCAGCACGAGTAGTGCAGTGCAGTACCACCACCAGCAGCGGTACAGCCACAGCCCCAGGCACAGGCACAGATACCACCACGGCCACAGGCACCACCAGCGGCACCATCACAGGCACAGGGGGCACTGGTAGTAGGAGTCCGGGGACCAGCCCCAGCACCTACGGTGGCACGGGACAGATATATGGAGGCGAGAGCGGAGGCCCGGTACTATCAAGATGTTCTTGATGGTACCGGAGCTGAGTATCAGCCATATGCAGCTTATAGAGCAGAGACCTCCCATAGTCAGAGATCGCAGGGAGGTGCAGCCACAGCCGGCGTGTCTGTTACAGGCAGGAGGCGAGAGGCACCACAGGGACCAGCAGGGAGAGGTGCTGAGGGCGGTGGGGAGAGCTGAGGGATCCCTGCATTGTTTTTGTATATGGACATGGGCACCGGTCTGCGCACCGGTTGTGTGGATAGAGGCCTGCGTGCCTACATTTATTCATTTATTCATTCATTTATTGTATACCGGCCTGCGAGCCGAGTACGGGTTGTATAGTTGATACCGGCCTGCGAGCCGAGTATATTTTTGATATGAGGGACCGGCCTGCGAGCCGAGTCGAGGTTATTGACATTTATTGCGGCCTGCGTGCCGGCTTTGTTGTTGTATTATGAGATCACAGAGGCCCCGATGCAGGGTACGTTGTATATTTGAAACCTTGTATATATATATAGATATGATGATTTGACCCACATGCTGTGTTCAAAATGTTTTTAAGTATTTCGTCAATGGTTTGTGATATAGGTTGTATGATGAGTTTAATTGACATGTTGATATATTGATGATGTTGATGTCTTTTGCACGTATATATGGATGACATATTATATGATGAAATGTGGCATGTTTTGTTGCTGGTTTGGTGACATTGTTATATATGTATCTGATGAGTTGGATCCAAATGGTGTATAGATTGATAGTTTTTTGATATCCTTAGATGATGGCATGTTTGTTTTGGGTAATGTAGATAGATGATATGGATGAAATCGTAATGAGAAGTGGATTGGATGGACAAATATGGATAATGGTGTTGTTATGCAGGAAAAGAGGCGGGCGCGATAAAAAATTAGGTAGAAAATGAAGAAAAGAACTATGTTTCAAAAAGGCAGGTGTGTAACCGATATCGGTTAGGTAACCGACGGCGGTAGTTAGTAGACCGATATCGGTTACGTAACCGATACCGGTTATTTAGGTATGAGCTTTTCTAAAAATAGAAAAGCTAGGGTGGCAACTTAAGTTCTAATTTTGAGAGCCATGCAAGAAGTTAAATACGCGAACGCGACGCTTTTTGACGACTGAGACAGGTAATTGCATGAGAGATTTGAGTGATAAGGAGAAAAGAGACAGGGAAAGTGAATGTGTTCTGAGATTCAGAAGGCAGAAAGGTGAATTTGAAAAGGGTGGTGATCATGGCAGAACGAGGAGAAGCATCCAGCAGGCAGGGACGAGAGGGAAGACAAGGGCCACCTCAAGCTGCTGCAACTCAAGAGGTAAACGTTTTGGTTGTGATTTGATTACTGCATGTTTTGTGAATAAGATGGGGGAGAGTAGGTGGGTAGATATGAGAAAGAAAACATGATAACAAGGGTTATAAATGAGGTGAGTGTTACGTGGTAGGTAATCAAGGGTTTTGGGTATGTCTGTGTATACAGAGAGGAATAAACGAGCAATTTATTGTCGTAGGTGGTTGTTTAGGCAAGGTGTATGTAATTGACAGTGACCGATAGCGGTTAGGGATAACCGGTATCGGTTACTGAACCGGTACCGGTTATTTATAACCGATACCGGTTACTGGAGGAATTTCCAGAATGTGAGAAAAACCCTTAGGGATTTGATGGATTGAATGGTTGTTTGTTGTTTTGATGTATGCAGGCAGAGGCAGGGTTGAGGATGAATGATAGTGTGCCAGCGTTGTTGTCACGAATCCGAGCGGATGTAACACCAGCGGAATGGACATTGATAAATCGTTTGGGGTTAAGTGGAATCCGCTATTATTCACGAATCGCACGTAACCATGCTATGTTGCAGGCGTTGATTGAAAGATGGAATCCAGAGAAGAATACGTTCTATCTGCCAACAGGGGAGATGACAGTAACATTGGAAGATGTGTTCCGTATTTTGAGGCTCCCTATTACAGGAAAACCAGTATATCAGGCATTACCTAGCGCGGCGCGGGGAGCGATAACAGCAGTATTTGGTCCATACGCGTGAGATTTGACACAACGAGGTTTGTCATTCACATATGGGATAATGTATGCAGCACACCCTGAGGAGACAAGGTTAGCAGTGATATTAATGATAGCGGTAGGGTATTATGCATTACCGAGAGCAGAAGGGGGAAGATTTCCAAAGGCATTGATGTGTGTTATCTGGGAGATGATAGAAAGGAACGTGACTTTTGCATGGGCACCTGCATATTTGGCGGAGTTATACAGGGGTTTATGGGCTTGTAGGTGAAATCACAGGACGACACTGGATTGTTCATACTTATTACACTGTTGGGCCTATGAGCACATTGTTTGTGTGCGACCAGTAGGCCGATCCATCCAGTCAGGAGAGACCGGAGTACAGAGGTTGGGATTCAGACGATGGGTCCAGACAGAACAAGAGGCAAGATCTCAGGCCGTGACGGGTGACATTGAGTATTACAGGTAGGTATGGGAGAGGGTGACGATTGCTGATATCTGTTGGAGGCCTTACGGGAACTATATGGTAACAGAGAATATAGCTGAGGAGTTGAGGGGTGTAGAGCGATTGAGGTGGATCGCAGGGCACAGGCCAGGTGAGTATGAGAGGATTCCTCTAGATCGCGTGTGGTGACAATTCGGATTTGTGCAGGATATACCCCTGGCTTATAGACCATATATGAGGATCGACGCCGAGGCAGCATTCTCACCTCCCCGGCCAACACCTCCAGAAGGGCCAGAGGAGATAGCAGCCGATCGCAGTGTAATGGATGCAGGAACGACAGAGGCCTATAGGTTATGGTGGGTAGCAGAGCTGCGAGGTGTACGTGATCGCCCTGACATAGCTGTGATTACAGTGGAGAGAGATCGTCTGCAGAGTTTAGTTCAGCAGCTCCAAACGCAGGTGAATGAGGCAAGAGGATTGTTAGCGGTTGCGGAGTCACGGGCGGAGAGACTAGAGGCTGGATTCCTCCATGCGAGAGGGCGTATTCATATGTTACAGGAGAGATTGGCAGATCAGTGGGCGGTACCAATAGCTGCGGTACCTTTGAGGACAGAGAGGCCCGGCGAGAGGCGTCGACGATCACGATCATCTCCTGGGTCGGGATGAATCGTGAGGGTCTAAGTAAATGTTAGCAAGGTATAAGAATAAATAAGGATGCCGACCTGCGTGTCGATGATAGAGAAGATGTATTTGTTTAACATCTAGATAAGACTGAATATGTATGTTGATTTGATAATAATAAGAATGTTTGCGTTGTGATTTTTGGTGTTTTGAAAAAGGATAAAGAGGAATGTGATTAAATAGAAATACACAAATATTTATATTTACCACACATGATAGGTTATGGTAGGGTGTGGTCGAGCTAACCTTGGGAGACCCCATGTCTCCTAAGTGCTGCCTACATAGCCCATTGCACAAAGCAAGGAAGGGCCTCAGACCGATGTAGTTCTCCCTTAGGATCAGGGAGAGGTGAATTCAGGCAATTTGGTACGGTTTAGGCAATTGGTTGGTTGGTAAAAATATTGATATTAATATTGGTAAGGTAAGGTTGTTGGTGTTGGTAATGAATTGGTGATGTTGTAAAAGGTATAAGGGAAGCGAAAGTTAGCCTACCCAAGTCGAGGGGAACCATGTCCTGATTAAGATCAACACACAATCCTAGATGCGAGGCAAAGCGGAAAGAGTGTTCCGTAGGTGAAAAGAGCTAAACAAACCACACAACGTAGAACGAGCCTGAAGCCCTAGGTACCGATGCATAGACGAGAAATCAATAGGTGAAAAGAGTTGTATGATCACAACATATCGAGCGTACGTTACGTCCCTTGAGTTGAAACAAATGGTGAGGTGAGGTGGATGATATAGCTGAGGTACAGAGAACTTGTTACAAAGTGAGTGTTCTGACGAAAGAGAACCTACCCTAAATAGACAAGTCCATGACCCAAAAAGTTCTTTTGAATGAGGCTTTTATTTTACTGAATATAGACTGATCGATGCGGGAAGTCTACAAGGGATATTGATTGTGCTATTCTTGAGGTCTTCACAAAGCTGATCCATGCGAGAAGCTTCTGATAAAGGCTGACTGTGTATAGCTGTCCTTCGAGGGAGCAGTCTATTTATAGTAGCAGATATGATTTTAGTGCATAGCTGTCCTTCGGGGGAGCAGTCTATATATAATAGCAGCAATAATTTGGCATATAGCTGTCCTTCGAGGGAGCAGTCTATATATAATTTAGATAGCTAGATGTTCTTTTGGCGTGAAGCATCTAGTTTGGTAGGAAGTTTGACTCAAGAAAATCCCATAAGAAGGTGTTATTTTAAGACTTTGAAGTCATGGACTAGACTAAAAAGGGGAAGGCATCGTTGAGGGGAGGTGAGAAGTGAGCTTGATTTTATTTGGAGATGTAGGAAACAAAGTGTATGTAGCGGTAAATGAGCTCAAGGGACGAGCAGTAGGTAGATAAGAAGTGATATAACACTAAATTCAATAGTAGAATGGTCGAAGATGCAAGGCATTAAGGGGTTCAGGCTCAGGTTTACCATTAAGCGAAGCTAAACGATAAGTGCCTGATCCATAAGTGTGAGTGATTATATAAGGCCCGATCCAATTAGGAGCAAATTTTCCACGTTTGCTCTTTTCTAGTTTGGTTACATGTTGATTCTCTTTGAGGACAAGATCACCAACCTTAAAGGTACGCTCATGAAGTCGCTTATCATAAGCACGCTTGATACGTTTTTGGTAGATTTGAAGGTGATCGAGAGCTGTAAGACGACGTTCGTCAAGAAGCTCCAATTGGGCTAACCGCTCTTGGCGGAAATCATCGTTGGTGAGAATATCCTGAAGAGATATTCTGAGGGAGGGTATTTGTATTTCGAGAGGCAAGACAGCCTCGGTACCATATACCAAAGAAAAAGGTGTAGCATTAGTAGAGGTACGAATGCTAGTACGATAAGCCCAAAGGGCAAAGGGGATGTGATCGTGCCAATTTCTTCCAGACTCATTGACAACTTTCATGAGGATTTTGGTTAGGGTTTTATTAGAGGATTCGGCTTGTCCATTTGCTTGTGGATAGTAGGGTGATGAGAAGCTAAGTTTAATACCAAAGTTGTCACAAAGGTCTTGCAATAACTTATTTTTGAAAGATTTTCCATTATCTGTTATCAGGCGATGAGGAACACCAAAACGACAGATAATGTGGTGGTTAATGAACTCTACAATTTTTTCTTTTTTGGTTGAAATGAGTGGAATAGCCTCCACCCATTTTGTGTAATATTCGGTTGCTGTGATAATCCATCGGTGACGTTGCGAAGAGGACGGGTGAATCTCACCAATAAGGTCTAAACCCCATTGTGAGAAAGGCCAAAGATCTCGGGCGACCTGTAGGGGGTGGCTAGGAGTATGTTGAAGGTTGGCGTGTTGTTGACACATAACACAACGCTTAACATATTCGTAGCAATCGTTATTGAGAGTAGGCCAATAATAACCAAGGCGAAGGATTCGTTTGGCCACGGCAAGGCCACTAAAATGTCCGCCACAGATACCGTCATGGACCTGTTGGATGGTATGGGTGACCTCCGCGCCGGTGAGACATCGAAGGAGGATGCCATCAAAGCCACGTTTATAAAGGAGTCCCCCCATAACTACATAACGAGAAACGTGTTTAAGAAAAGCGCGTTTTCCAGTACTAGTAAGGTCAGAAGGGAGAACAGAGGTTGTAAGGTAGTCGTGAAATTGGTGGTACCAGGTATCCTGCGAATTAGTAGACACAGTATTTATCATACAAACTACCGGGGTTGAGTAGGATGGGGCAAAAAGTTGTTGGACCAAGACGAATAATTCAGAGTCAGTTGATGAAGCTGGAATTTGCGAGGCTAAGCAAGCCATAGTATCCACAAATTTGTTAGTGGAGCGGGGAATGGTTTGGATAGAATAGTGAGTAAATAAGGCTAGAAGTGAATCCACGTAGTGTTTGTACTTTTGAAGTTCCTCATTTTTACATTGGTAGATGCCCATAACTTGATTGACTACCAATTGAGAGTCGCCAAAAATATTGATAGATTTGATACCTAAGTGTAACGCAACTTGGAGACCCAGAACAAGGGCCTCGTATTCCGCTGTATTATTAGTGCAAGGGAAATCGAGTCGGAATGAAAGAGGCATGGGCTCAGCGTCGAGAGGAATGAGAACAACGCCGGCTCCTCCACCACGGTGGCATTTGGATCCATCGAAGAAGAGGGTCATTGGATACGACTCCTCCTTGAGGGAAAGAGTAGCGATGAGTTCGTCTGGGAATGTAAAATTGGTAAATTGTTCCCCAGGTAAAGGGGCCTCCGCAAGTTGGTCTGCAAGAGTTTGTCCTTTGATTGATTTCTGGTGGACAAACTCAAGGTCGAGGTCGGCGAGGAGCATGAGCCATCTGGCGATGCGTTGGTTTAGATGAGGTTTGGCATACATGTAATGGATGGGGTCCGTGTTGGTGATGACGAAAGTTTTGTGATTCAGAAGGTAGTGTCGGAGTTTGGTAGCCACGAATGATAGGGCTAGGCATAACTTTTCTACATGTGTATACCTAGTCTCATAGTCCACCAAAGTACGACTTATATAATAAACGGCTTGTTCTCGATTCTCGGAGTCACGATGTGCAAGCATGGCCCCTACAGCGTGGTCAGTGGCGGAAAGGTAAAGGTAGAAAGGGCGGTCGTCCTGAGGTGGGATAAGCACGGGTGGCTGCAAGAGATAAGTTTTGAGAGCTTCAAAGGCTAGGTGGCACTCTTCGCTCCATTGAAAATCAATGTCCTTTTTAAGAAGGTGATGAAAAGGTTGACATCGATCCGAGAGTTGGGAGATGAAACGTCGGATAGATTGGAGCTTACCTTGTAAACTACGCAATTGTTTGAGATTGGTAGGTGGGGGCATTTCTAGGATAGCTTTGACTTTAGATGGGTCGACCTCGATGCCACGCAAAGAGACGATAAAGCCAAGAAGTTTCCCGAAAGGACACCAAAGACACATTTCTTTGGTTGAAGGCGGACAAAATATTGTAACAGGTGATCAAAAATAATGGTTAAAACATCGAGATGTTCACTACGATGTTTAGATTTGCCAAGAAGATCGTCGACGTAATCTTCAAGGATAGTGTGCATAATGTCATGAAAAATGTAGGTCATAGCCCGCTGATAGGTTGCACCAGCATTCTTAAGGCCAAATGGCATTACACGGTAACAGAAGGTTCCCCAAGGAGTTATGAAGGTAGTTTTATGTTGATCGGCGGGGGCAACCAAAATTTGGTTATATCCCGAGAAACCATCCATGAGAGAGAGCATCTCATGGCCTGCAGTGAGATCTACAAGTTGGTCAATGCTAGGCAAGGGGAAGTCATCCTTAGGGCAAGCGAGGTTAAGATCCGGAAATCCGTGCATATCCGAAGTCCCCCCGTCGCTTTAGTGACAGGTACGATGTTAGAAATCCATTGAGGATAGTCAATAGGCAGAATGAAAGAAACAGAAAGGAGTCGTTGAAGCTCCTCTTTGACCAAGAGAGCAATGCGTGGATGCATTTTTCTCAATTTCTGTTTAATTGGCTTGGAATCAGGGTTTAGAGTGATGTTATGGATGGCAATGGTAGGATCAATTCCTGGCATGTCCGCGTAGGACCAAGCGAAAGCTTGGTTGCGGGTACGGAGAAAGGTAGTAAAGGCGGCTTGTTCTGATGTGTTAAGGGATTGTCCGATCTTCACAATGTGAGGATCCTCCTCCGTGTGGATGTTGATTTCTATAGTCGATTCATTCAACATGGTTTGAGTTTCAGATGGTAAGGTGCGTTGAATATAGGAGTCGTCCGCCCCAAGGTAAGTGAGGATGGAGTCGTCATCCTGGCACTCAACAACATTAATCGAAGGTGAATCCTCTTCGATCATGTCTGGATACAGAAGGGGGATAGAAGAGGGGTCCTCATTATCGCGTTGATAATTGAGAGGACCTAGGAAGATAGCATTTATGAAAAAAAAAAGTTAGGAGGGATAGATTCGGGATCTATTGACTCTGTGGGTGACGAAGGCAAAATGGGTGATGATGGTTCGGTAGGGGTGACGTCGTTGTCTTCTAGAAGACAACTGACACGAGGTTCCTCCTGTGTAGGTGTTTCAGGAAAACCGAGACCACTGCGATCATTGTGTTTGCGTGTAGTCACGGGAATGAGTGTATGTCGGCCTTGTTCATAAAGACCAAAACCAAAGCCTTTCCAAGCACAGCGAGTCAAGAAGGTGAGGGCGAAACGACGATTTGTCAAGTATTGAAAATCGGATTGGAAGGGAACCACACCAAGAGGGGGTTCAGGGGTAATGGAGGATGCGTCAACACCCCCATACGTTAGGTTGGTGCGGCAATGGGGTGGTCCGTAAGAGATTACTTCCCCCACACGACGGTCATAGGTAGGATGTGCATGTACCTGTCCGTATTCCTGTGGGGTATGGAAAGAACTAACGTTATATAGGCGATACTCCCCCAGCGTAAGGCGTTGAAAAACATCTACTAAGGGGTCTGCGGTTGGGATGTTAGCTGCGGGAAGGGAAGTGGTTTTTGCGACGGTGGTTTCATCAGTTGAAGGCGTAGGTGCGGTTGAGGTGGATGGTTGAGGTACATTTGAAGAGGATGGTTGGGTTGAATGTATGGGTGTCTTGATTGGTATAAGCACATCGTTAGGGCGGTATAACATATTGCAGGTTTTAAAGGGGGGAGGATCAGCTTTTACGGTGTAGGACTTCCCCTCGTACTCAAATTTTATGCATCTATGTAATGTTGAGGGAACGCATCCCATAGCCCGGATCCAAGGGCGACCTAGCAATATGTTATATTGGAACTCTCCTTCAAGGACATAGAAGAGTTCGGGTAAAGTACGTGGTCCTACCCGAATGTTGAGGATCACGGTGCCTAAGGTAGAGGTAATAGCGTCATTGAATGACCGCAACATGATGGGATTGGCACACATGTAGCTAGAAGGGATATTCATTTGTTGGAAGGCTTTTGAAGAGATGATGTTTAGGCTAGCGCCCCGTCAATCATAACACGCGTACCCGAATGTCCCGGACGTAAAGCCGAGATGAAAAGGGCAGGGTCAGGATCTTCTGTACCAAAGTCAACAATTTCATCTTCAGAGAAACTGACTGCCGCAGCTTGTTGTTGTACAGAAGTGGTTGGGGTAGTGGGTTGTTTGGTGAGAGAAGCAACGTGATTGGGTGTTAGAATGGAGGCAACAGGTAGGGTTTCATTAGGTAAGACCTCGATCCCTTGAAGAATTTCAACGAGAGCTTGTCGATGGGATTCAGAAGTCTGAATGAGATCATATAGTGTCATTTTTACGGGTGATTGGTGAAGCTGTTTGATCATGGCTCGATGGGCAACTCCATTAGAGACGGGGTAAGCGGGTCCACGAATAACCACTTTGGGTGGTGGTGCAATCGGGATGCTGGATGGAGAAAGAGAGGACGCATGTGTGCTTTCTTTTGCTTTCTCGTTGTTTTTTTGCGCTCGAGTAGCAACACTAATCATATTAATCTCGTAGACCTGAGATGAGGAAGATGGTTGGGATAAATCATGGTCTTCAAGAGGTGGGGTTGTAATAATGATAGATCTTGGTGAGGCGGGGATAGATGGTATAGTAGAGGGAATTGAAGCTAAAGGTCTCTCCCTTCGTAAGTTGTCTTTCTTAACCTTTGTATCTGGGAGAGGTGACTGACGAAGGATGGTTTTTAAAGCTTTGCATCTCTCCACATCATGTCCTGGTGTGCGGTGATAGGCGCAGATTTTAGACTCATCATAACCTATAGGTCGAGGTTTAGACGGGTCATAAGGTCTAAGTGGGGGTAGGGAAATGGTCGCATTCTCCACCAACATAGCAAGGATTTTGGCGTAAGATCCTTTGAGTGGGTCAAAATCGGAGGAGGATGAGGGTATTGGTTTTGCGGGTTTTGGTAATGTTTGGGCGTGGTTGGTTCGTACGGGTGGTGGTTTAGCCGAGGGGTGTTGACACGTGGTTTTCACTAAACGTGGTTTCTTTGGCGCAGAAGCTATATTCAGCTGGTTAGATGATGAGGCTACAGATGACGTGGTAGCGGGAAACAACCACGGAGAAAGGGGAGTGACAGAAAATAAATCCTTTGATGATGGAGTTCGTTTAGGGTTGATGGGTGGACAGGATATGTGGGGTGACAATGTTGATATACCCTTTGATCTCTGTATAGGTGCAGAAGGCGTAGGTCGTTTTGAAGAAAACGCAGGAGGTATGATATATTGATGCAAGGTGGAGGGATGAGGTCCCAATATGGAAGGTAGGTGTGACGATGATGGTTTTGATTGTGATAGAGGCATGGATTGAGTTTGTCTCCTAGGTGGCGGGGCGGCTTTATTTTTGGATAAATCAAGTCGCTTAGGCGGGTGCGTTAGACTGGGCATTGGTGAGGTCCCAAGTGTAGGGGAAGATTTGGTTAGGTTAATAGAGGTGGATGGGCTACTTGGTATAGATACGGGGGATGAGACTGAGGACATAGGCATTTTGAGTTTCTGTAAACACTTAGGATATATGGTAGAGGTGTCCGGATCGGTCACCTGCATTTGAGTAGAATAGGGGGTACTCAAACGTTCCCATAGGACTCGTCTATCTTTTGGAGAATGACAATCTTCAGGCATGAATTGTAAATTTGGTACGGAAGAAAGACGGGTTGTGATTCCAGTCCACTGTGGGTGTGATACAGGGGGTAGATGAGGTACTGTATCAATAGATATTAAGAGGTCGACCGGTTGTTGAAAAGATTTAGGCGATGAAGGACTAATAGGCAGGAGGGCATGTTTGAGAGGGTCTGTTATGGTTAAAGAATTTGGTGATGTTGGTGCAAGAGATTTCTCGTCTAAGGATGTCAAAAGGAGTGGCGAGCCTTCCTCTTGTGCAGCAAGAGTGGTAGAAGGGGACATTTGGGAAATAGATAGATTAGATAACATCCGTTCGCAGTCTTGTAGGGATGTGGTGTAAGCAGACTCATTGATGAGAAGAGAAGTCTGGGCAGTTAACTCTTTTATGGGTAAAGGAATGATTTCGCTTTGGCTTGATGGTGGTGAAGGAGGTTCGGACTCCTGTGTTAGTGGAGAGGCTTGATTCAAAATTTTCTCGATAGAGGCTTTTGGCTGGGAGTCGAAGACTGCATGGATCTCATGAACACTCTCCTCGGCTAAGATATCCTGGTTTACGTTACTGTTGGACGAGTGATTTGGGAATGGTTTGTTGAAGATTTTCAAATTTCGGTTGGCAGGGGCATTAGGATTATCGAGGGTTATATCACCTGCGTCAACCATTTCCTGCACTATGTTTTTCAACATTTTGCAGTTTTCATGACTATGTCCTTTTACGCGGTGAAAGTTACAGAAGTCATTTTCTTTGTACCAGGAAGGTATAGCGCGGGTAGAATCAAACCCGGAGTGAGGTTTAACAGGAGGTAAGGTAATGGCTCCTGCTTTGAGCAATTTTTCCAATATCACACCATATGTTTCTCCCAAGGGAGTGTAGTTGATGGGTTCTGCTTTATACTTATAAGTGGTTTTTGGCGGGGTATTAGACGGTGGTTGGGATTTGACCATCACCGCGTGCACGGCCCCTTTTGATTTCGAAGCGGTCGATGGGTGAGGATTGGTGGTGTTAGGTTTGTTGGTGGAATCTGGAGTTCGGAAATTGGGGTTTTTGTTGCGCAACCGCAATTTCTCTTCTTCTAAGGCTCGAATTTCTAGTTTCCGAGCCATGGTAAAGGCCTCATCAAATGTGCGGAAAGTTTGAATTTGAAGAGTAGGAGAAATGTGCTTAGCACATGCCCGCGTAAAAAGTTCGATAAGTTCACCTGAGGCAAGGCATATGTAAGTTGGTTGATAAGGCCCCGCCATCGTCCAACGAAATCTGCGATAGATTCGTCTTCGAATTGTCGGATGGCATAAAGGTCGGTGATAGATACTTTCTTGGCAATGTTAATGGAGAAATGATCCAAGAAAGATTGGGCTAGTTGGTTAAAAGAGAAGATTGAGTCTTTGGGTTAAAAACCTTTGTACCACTCCAAGGCGGGTCCTGATAAGGACATGGGAAAGGTGCGGAGTAACAAGGCATCATCATGAGCAATCAAATAACAAGCATGTCTAAATGATCGCAAGTGTTGTTGAGGGTCCTCTTTACTGTTAAAACGGGTAAATTTTGGTAATTCCCATTGAGGAGGATACGAATGAAGGGGGACAGACGGGTGAATAGGCTCCCGACAAACTTGCTCGTATGTCAAGGCGCTACGACTTCCTGAAACAGAAGCCTCCAGGTTTTGCATTTTGTCCATCATTTGTTTAATGAAATCCGTGGTTGGATGAGATGATGGTGCGATTGTGGTAAACGGAGGCAAATTGGGCCAAGGGCCTCCGCTGGACAATGGTGGGGTTAAGTGTTGATAAGGTATGGAGGATGAATATGTTGAGGCGACCGAATAGGGATGTCCCATATAAGATGTTGAGGTCACTGGATACGTGTATGGGAAAGAAAAGGTAGGCGGAGCTTGAGAAGGAAAGCTAGTGTGGATAGGTGGCAGAGAGCAAGTCATGAACGGAGCAGTCTGCAAGAGAGATGAGGTAGGGGCAGTCGGTGGTAATGATATGTGGGGTCCAAGATTAACCAACGGAAAGCCAATCTGAGTCGTATGAACCTCTGAAGCCGTCGGATTGGGAGACGGGGCTAGAGATGCAGGAAGCAAGGCGGTGTTATCAGGCGGAGTGGGAGCTAAATGAGCAGCTATACTAATAGGCATACCAACAAGGAGCTGACCATCAGGCGTACGGTCAGGGGTATGAGACAAATAGTATTGTACAGTGCTAGAATTAGCATCCAGAAACTTGGCAAAGTCCTTATCTCCCACAGGAATTTTAGGAACCTCGCTGGTATCCGTAGGATTCCCCACAGAATGTGAAGGGGGTGATTCAGGAAAAGAAACAGAGCAAGCATGTGAAACCATGGCGGCGGCTTGCTTTCGAGTGATAACAACCATGGACAGGAGTTCACAGTAGGGTTTCAATCTGTCAGGAACAGAAACAAACTCAGACTGGTGAAATTGGTAGGTTGCTGGTTTGTCAGGAATTGGGAAAGACAGTAACCGATATCGGTCTAGTAACCGATGTCGGTTATACTATAGCCGACGCGTCAGGTAACCGATGTCGGTGTAAGAAGTCTAGGCTAACAAGATATAAAAGGCTGCTAATTTGATTTTTAACAACGTTTAGTATACTTGTCCAATTATTGATCACAGAAGACAGGGTATGAGAAAGAAAACAGAACTAAAAACAAGCAAGATGCACACGCAAATCCAGAGACTAACCCTAGGGTTAATTTTAATTATTGTGGGCTTATGCCTTTAGACGCGGAACGATGTCAATCCTAAACAAAAGACTTAGGGGAAATGTCAAGTTGTTTTGGCTTATAAGGTTACCTCAATCGGGCGGAGGAATACCGCGGAAAAGGGGGATGTTTGAGCTGTTGTGTTAATTGTGAAGTGATTCGGTATGTGTTGTGCAGTGAAAGTAAGATTAATTTCTTGTCAATACCGTGGATATCACCCCCACGTGTACGACCTGTTACTTAATCTATGTTCACTAGAATTGAAAACAGCAAGCAGTAATGCAATGCACGTGTTTTAAACCCAAATCGAAAATGATATTCGATGAAGCAAAAGAGATGACTTTCACTAATGCGAGATGTAAAAGCAAAGCAAGTTCTTTTATCAAAATAATACAAAACCTTGTGAATATCTTTTAGAAGAAGAAAACAGCAAGTATACTCCCTATATGAAAGCAAGCAAGAAAGAAAGAAACCCAAAATGGGTCCCACCGGGCGTGCCAAAATGTTTCACTCGAAATGTTTCATTCCTTTTAGAAACAGATAAGGTTAGGGCTAGGAGGAATACCTGTTGAACGTCGAGATGGTGTGCGCGTACCGTAGAGAAAGATCAGGTTGACTGCGAAGAACTCCTTTTTGTCTTGGAAGGACTACCTGCAAATAAGAACACAAGACCACACGATTTTGATTAGACAATAAATGAGGGAACTGCCTTGGGCCCAGGAAATATAAAACTTCCTTTCGAAGGTGGTCAGTTCCCCTGCTAATATGAATTAACACAAAAGACTGTAAGATATCAATTAAATTGCTTCGTTGAACTGGGTAGGGGAAAGGTTGGTTTTTGGTTATAGTCAGGATAACCGATACCGGTTACTGATAACCGATATCGGTATGGTCTAAGATCTGAAGGTTGGTTGTTTTGTGGGGTGGTTGTGTTGTTTGTAAGGCTGTATATAGGTGATATTAGGAAATAAGGTGATGAGAGGTAGATGAATGATAGTTAGATGCAATAGCATGCTGGGTAGTGGATCTAGGAATGGATTTGTGAGGATTGTGCTTCAAAAAGTCTAAGAAATGTTATTAAAGAGGACATGCAAGATGTAACTTACTGGTTATTGACGAAGATGCAAGTCCAAGAACTCTGATGACAAAGGCAGAACTCTAGGTAGGATGGCTGGACAAACAGAAGATGAAATATCTCCCTCCCGATGATCAGCTGAGTATCTGAGAACTCTGGCTATTCTGTTGCAGTTTTGGGCTTGATCTCCTTTTGCTGCAACTCTTCTGGCTTCTTCACTCGTCTCTGCTTGGTCAAGTGAAGATCTGGACTCTCTTTATCGCTCCCAAATGATCTCTCTTGATTCCTAAAATCCTTCCCTCTCGATCCAAAATGAAATTCCGATCCTTTGTTTTTGGTTTGGGGAGCCCATTTACAGGGAACCGATGGCGGTTACGTAACCGACGGCGGTCGAGTAGGAACCGGCATCGGTAAGGAAAAAGTAGGCTATTTTTAGTAAAATAGCCCACCTTCCCTGCTTTTCCCGAGAGATTAGTTGCGGGCTTGGTCAAGTGACTAGAAGGTCGGTTTTGGGTGCGAGAAAGGGGTCATTAGTCATGGGTGTAGGTGTAGACCAAGTTATAGGTCTTAATTAGGTTAGTTTAGGGTTAGGGCTAGGTCATGATGAAGTGGAAAAATGAGGTGGCAGGTGAGATGATGTGGATTTATCAATTACAAGGTAATTAATAAATAATTGTGTAAGGTTTAGGTGATGAGTTTAGCTTGTCTCGGTCATTAAATCACATAAGCCTCTTCCTTGGACCAACTTTGTAGGTTTAATATCCAAGTCATATTATCACACATTTGTTACCCATGTGCCTCTTAATAACTCTAGTTCTTTTTGTGTTAGAATAGACTTCACTACAGTATCTGGAACAAGGACCATAGTATGTGAAGAAATTATATAATATATGAATGCCTTGCATGCTTTCACAACTGCATATGCATGTTTCTCCATAGGAGTATATTTTAATTTGTAAGCCTTTAAAGGCATACTCATGGAAGCAATCAGTGCTTCTACATCCTCTTGATTTCTTTGCATCAGAATTGCCAACATTGTCTGTTCAAAGGAATAACAGTAAAGAATAATTTCTTTTCTAAAATCTAGTTATACCAAGATTGGTGCTTCAGATAAAACCATCTTGATCTTCTCAAATGATTAATTTCCTTCATCAATCCATTTGAAATACTTTGTTTTCTTCATCATATTTGAAATATGATGAGTTAGTTCAGCAAAGTTAGGGACAAATCTCTTGAGAAAATTAACCTTACCAAAGAAGGAATGAACTCCTTTTTTGGAGGTTGGCAATGGAAAAGTTTGAATGGATTTCACCCACTCAGGATCTATTTTGGTTCCTTCTTTTGAAATGATGTGCCCTAGCAACTTTCCTTCTGTTACAGCAAAGATGGATTTCTTGGGATTTAAAGAAATCCCATGCTTATGGCACTGGATGAAGACTTCTTCCAGATCTGAAATGTGATTACCCCTTACTTTAGAAAATATTGTTAGATCATCGAGGTAAACCACTATGCTTTTGTCTTTGAGATGAGAAAATGTCCAGATCCATAGCTCTCTGAAATGTGGCTCGACATTAATTAACCCGAAAGGCATTTTCTGATAAGAAAATGTTCCCCAAGGTGTGATGAATGTTGTTTTATATTGATCTTCTTCAGCCACCTTAACCTGATTATAGCCTGAGAAACCATCAAGCATTGACAACATCTCAGATCTGGTGACAACCTGGAGAGTATGATCCATAATTGGAATGGGATAATTATCTTTTAATGATGCCTGATTGAGATTGTAAAAATCAACACACAATCTAATCTCACCACTCTTCTTTCTTACGGGAACTATATTGGCCAACCACTCAGAATGATGTATAGGGTAAATTATCTTTGCATCCAATAGTTTTTGAATCTCTGCAAAGATAGTACCTGAAATGGTTGGGTTATGCCACCATAGTTTCTACTTGAAGGGTTTTTGCTCTTGCTTCAATGGGATATAATGTTGTACTTCAGCAGGTTGATATGTCTTCAGATCCTGATAAGACCAAGAAAAGACATCTATATATTTTCTAAGAAGCTTTGTGAAAGCTTCTTGTTCTGCTTTAGAACAACATTTACCCAAGTTTACTAACTTGGGGTCATCATCAACTCCCAAATTCAATACTGCACATCGGAAGAAGAACTTTCTCCACATTCTTTATTCTTTTTAGCACTTGATCATGCTTATCAAACATCTCTTCAAGAGACACTAAGCCTTTAGGAATTTTATTTCCTTTAAGCTGAATGATCTCTTGACCACCTTCAATATTTGAATCAACTTCACCCACTGTGGTCTGTCTCGGAAGTGAAGTGCTTCCTTCGTAGTATATCTCTTCAAAGTTGTCTTATTGCTGGAGAAAAGCAGCAATTTGCTTATCATCATTGAAGACCTGCCATTGTTGAACATTATCAGGCACCTTTGGATGGAAAACCATTTCCACTTTGTAATCACCTTATCTGAAGAGTGCAGGTGGTTGATCTGGATTCAATAGGGTTATAGTAACTGCCAGTGAATCAGCTCTAGAGTTTTGATCTCTAGGGATATAAGAAACTGAGAAAGCTGTAAAATCCAAAGTAGCTGAATAGACCCGGTCTCTATAATGCCATAGTTTATCTTTTTAACTGATAGAGACCATGTATCTACTTGACAATTAACTCAACATCTCCTCTTGCATGTAGCAATTTAATTCCCATTGTTCTGGCTTGCTCCATTCCTAATAGTAGTGCTTCATATTTTGTTATGTTGTTAGTATTCTCAAACATTAATTTAAAGGAATGTGCATGTACCTTTCCTTTAGGAGAAATAAGCACAACACCTACACTAGATCCAAGCGAACAACAACTACCATCAAACTCTAGAGTCCAAACTTTGTTGTCCAACTGATGTGGCTCCTGAGTTATGGGTTGGGCTTCTTCTTTATCCAACTCTAGGTAGTAGACCCCATGATCTGATTCTTGGAAAAGGATCTGAGATCTAGGGTCTTCAGATTTTGAGACTGTATACTTGGATTTCTTCTCAGGTTCTAAATTTTGATTAACTCCTTTAATTGGGATATGTGCACAAGACCAATCCATCTTAACCTCTCCTCCTAATTCCTTACAGAATTTTCTACTTAATAACATGCCATAAGATACTGGAATATCTGCCACCAGGATTGTCATCTTCAATATTTTATCTGGAAAGGAAGCAAGCACTGCTTGTGCATCTTTTATCTATCCAATGAGAGGTACTTGTCTTTCCATTGAGTAACATCTTCCAATGGTCTTCGTCAGTGTGAGACCCAGAGCATCAGTGACTTTGGATGGCATAACATTATCGGAAGCTCCAGAATCTAGAATGCAATTACTCAATTTGTAACCATTGATAAGTAATGAAACATAGAATGGTTCAATCCTTTCAGAAGTAGCAGGAGAAGAAGTTGCAACATTATTCAAAGGAGGAGTATTTTTTGGGTTAGATAAGATGCCCCATGAAGCATTGTTCGGTGAATTATTAGGACCATTACTCTGTACATATTTCACCAATCTGCTCAATTGATCGGGAAAAGCCCTCAAGTACTCAGCTTCTGACATCTGAATCTTGGTCTTCTTTATATGATCAATAATATCAAAAGGTTGACTTACTTCAGTTGTTTGTCTAGTTGTCCTTTGTTGTTGATTAGAGGAACTTACCTACTTGTCTCTTGGAGCTAATGAAGAAGGAAGTGGGCTGCCTCTTTTAGAATGGTAACATTTGGTCTAGGATCTTCCCTTTCTCTCCTCTTTCCACTTGAGGAAGCTTCCGCATTTTGACGTGTTTGAGACCTTGTGAACACCACAAATGTATGACCATCACTATCTTCAAAATATTTGTAATAGCCTTCATCAGATTCATAGTCTAGGTAGCCAATGTTGGAGTCACTAGCGGGATCAACAAAGTCTTCTTCGTCAAGTGATTCATCAACAACATGATCTTCTTCATTTGTTTCCAAGTTGTTCCTTGGAGCAGCTTCAATTGCCAACCTCTGTGGTGCAGCAGTAAGTCTGTTTCGATTTTGATTTTGACCATTAAAAGTTCGAGCAGGAACCATTCTTGAAGGAGTTACATTTCCTCCTTGAGCTATTTGCTTCTTGATTTGTAGCATATCATTGGCTAACTTTTTAGCAGAGGATCAAAAGTATTTGTTGAAGAAGTTCCATCAGCTTTATGGGCTGATTGCTTGATCTTTCCAGCCATAATCAAGTCATCTTCAACTTCAACTGCAACGTTTTGTGCCTCCAGAAGATTCATAGGTATTTCCCTCCACATCGATATCCGGCTTAAGGTAGAAAAGTGTTTATAAAAATGTCTTTTGATTTTTGTCACTAAGTGCAACAAAAGTGGGGATTTTATATAAAATCCTTTGGAACTTAGCAATAAAGTCCCTCATGTTCTCGTGTGTTTGTTTTCAAGCTGCGTCACATTTGGATTATCAGTGTACTAGCATCTTCTCGTAGGTTTAAAAAAATTTAGAAATTATTCTCGCATGGATGCCCAATTTTTATAGTCCCAGGAGCTAATTGATAGAACCATTCTCGGCCAAGTCATGTAGAGTCTCAATGAAAAGTATGACCGAAACATCTTCATGCTCCACTGTAAGCACTCCACAAGATATGAAGAATCGTTGCTAAGTGATCATCTAGATTTTTCTTGTTGTCTCTAAAGAATTTTGGGAAATTCTTTCTCGATCCTTTAGGCAACTCATGCATAGGAGGATCAGATTTAGAGGCCCAAAAGTTGTTCCCCATGGAACAAGTGCTAAAGGGCAAGTGGTTGATTCTGATTCTACATGATGAATGGAGCACGTCTTCTCGAGAGTAGACTTGATAGATAATTCTAGCTGCCAGATTATGCTAAAGATGATCCAGATCTAGAGGATTTTGCACTCTTCTTCCTGGTGAAATACTTTGGATCTACAGGTCCTGAATTGAGGAGGATGATTGAAATTAAATTGCTCCTACAATCTATAAAAATGGTCAATCCTTCCTTGAGCCTTGCTGGATTGGGTGAATGGGCATTCAACCAAGTTGAGATTTCAATATGGATGGGAACTAGCAAGATAAGCTCTGGTCTGCTAAAGGTTGTTGTTCCCAGTGGAGTCACCCAAAAACTATTGGCTAGATTTTATGCATAGCTAAAACCTAGGCAGTCATGAGATAAATATCCTTCATTTACCGGTGAGCCTCCCGTGTAATTTTGTTTTCAATTATTATTACTAATATCTACCTATGGGTTTTACTTTAACTGTGAAGCTCATGAACCATAGCAAGAGATTCTGCAGCAAGTAAGCAATTGTAAAGAAATATTTGTGGAAGGGGGAATAGTTGAATATGGAAAGAAAGAAAAGAAGATGTGTAATCTAACCAATAGTTTGTAGAGTTTGTCTCATACACATAGATAATATAGATAGATCTCACAATACAAAATCAAAGGAAAGGAAAAATTCTAATCTAAATCTTAGATAATGCAAATTTTATTTAAAGATCTATATAGAAGTAAGAATCCAAAGAACCGTTGACACAAAGTTCTCTGGAAATATTCCTATGTTCAATTCCTCAGCTTTCAAAAAAGATATCAAGGGTTTCAACACAAAGTATGGAACTCAATAATACTGATTACAAATTTTGATCCTTTAACCCGTAGGTTCTTCTTCTATTTATAGTGTATAGAAGGAAATTACAAATATGAAAGCAATAACTTAACCGACATATGCATAAGCTATAAATAAAAAAGCGGCAATATTTCCCCTAAAATTTCTCTCTACATGACATGCATCTAAAGACAAATAAAATCTTTGTATGTCTACCACCTATTATCAATTAATGACCTTTTGAGATAACTAAAAGTAATGGATTTTGACTAATAACTTTAGTTTTACAAAAATTTCGAGAAAATAAGAATAAGAGAAAGAAGTGAAGAAGAAAGAAAAGTATGATGTCAGTCATACTCTACACTTTTTCTTTGTTATGAAACTGAATATACTTTTCAAACATGTGACTTAGTAACTTCTCATCTCCTTTAGCAACCACTTCTTTCTTAGTCTTAAACCGCAAAATCCTCTGGACAAAGCAACAATGTTAGCCTTTACCTTCTCTAAACTAGGCCCATACCCCTTAATATCTACATGAAGCTTTATGAGTTTTCCAATTGAATCTAACGTGAAAGGCATGACGGCTTCATCAATCCTCTTCTGCACAACCAAAATAAATTCCTCACAGGAAGCAGACAATTCATCTGGAATGTTCTCTGGTACTTCCCCCATCTCATTTTCTAGCAACTACATCCTCTTCAACATAAGCTTGAGGATCTCCATGCGGAAGGAAACTACTATCTCTAACTGCTTCCCCTTTTCTATCAATCCATTAGGTACAATTTTCTCTACAATTAGCACATCCTCTGGCAATGAATGTATCTTAGCTAAGGTATCCAGATGACTTTCAACAACTATGTTCTCATCTTCTATCCTTGTCATTAGTTCCTTTAGCTGAGATAATGCCATGTGCATATTCTCCAAACCAATTGGTATTCCCTCGAAACTGCTCTAAATCTTGGTGAATAATTTTCTCTTTCCATTGAGAAATAGCTTTGACCTGGTTTCCTACATCTTCAATCTCCTCAACCAAATGGTTGCATACATGTTCTTGCACTAACATGGGATGAGAAGAAGGTTTAGCAACCTTAGTGATGATCTCGCATAACTAGGAGATATGCATCTGAAGCTTATCTTTTTCTTCCTTCTCCTTATCAAGCTTAAGGAATAAAGCATCTATTACTGTCCGTGTATCTTTCTTTAATCCTTCCGTGGTGATTTTCCCCAATGGTACTTTAGTCACCGATATGTCTACAGTAGTTAGCTCTCCCTTCTGTTTCCCTTCAGATGGAATTTATAATTCAAAAACTTCTACCTTGATTCTTCAATTATCAACCTTGAAGTCATCTTATCAACTTTAGGCCTTTTGCCTCTACCTTCCAAGCTCATAAGTAATTGCAAATCTTATTCTTTCAAGTTCATTTCCTATCTAGCATCCGGAACTCACTACAGAGCCAACCAAGATGAGAAGTTTCTATTTGGAGAATCAGAAATCAATGAATGTACCACCATCTCATACTTTGAATCTACCGCATTTGAATTCACCACAGTGTTATGGCTGCCCTCTTCTAAATTGTTCAAAGACAATGCTCTCTCGAACTCTTTTGTTTATGCTTTCAACTAATCAAGTAGGGGGAGGTGAAGATCTCGATGGTTGAGGAGAAAATATGAATGATGATGGATTTAACGGTGAAATAATAACCTATGTTTGAGGTCTGGATATGTGGAAGTGTTGTGAGTTGACATTGGAGAAGCTTCATCTAAAAGTGGCATTGGTATAATGGATGTAGGCTTGCCCTTTTTGATACCTAAGACTTCTTGTATACTTTGAGCTTCTCTAGCCTTTTGCTACTCTCACCTTTGTGCTTTCTTTTTCTAGAATCCTCTGCAGTAAAATTCCTTGTGATTTGGTTCATCAAAGCCTCATCCATGTACCACCCTTTGGTTAATAACCAATTTGAGGTGTTAACCAGAACTTCAGAAAACATTTCTTCAATTATATGAGAGCGCCTACAATTTCCAGGAAGAATAGCTCTATCTCCTCCCATTTGATGGTATGTGTAAAGTACACCATGCCCATCATTTGTGAGATTTGTAGATATCTGTGTTAGACCATAGTCGAAACTTGCTACTGCTAATAACCTGCTGAAATCTCTCTTTTTGACTTCGTATTCGCCCTTGCAATTCATCTAAAGTATTTAAGTGAAGGAACATGTGATTATTCTTGGGTGATCATCCTCTTTTCTATCCCATATGGGTCAAAGTTCATTCGTGCTAGGAAGAACTCATGCTCATACCCAAAAAAAATTTCTGCTTCAATTCCTCTAGCTTTGTGGATGCTCTGGCAATTATAATGACCCAATGTGATTGGAAAGTTACCGTAGAAGTGTGACATTTTAAGCGTAAGTCATGAAACTCTACGAACTACCTACACAACTCCATGATGACCCACTTATCACTTGGGTATCTTGGCAACTTAATTGGTTCCCCTAAGAAACCACTCACCCTGAGATATGTCTTTGGATGAAGATACAACCATGATGGGAGACAACTTACCATGCCTCTTTACTCACTCTCTGGTCTTTAGATCACTATTTAAATTATAAATGAATCCATAGAAGAATCCATTGTTAACCCATCTAAAATCTTTGAAGCATCCAGGACATCGGCATCAACCATGGGAAGAACTCATAAATAAGATCTTTTGACAATATGCCCTGTCTCATCTAGTTTGGAAAATATCCTGTGAGAAGTTCTTTGCATATACAAGGTATGAAGTCATCTTAAAGTTGAATGCCTTCCACACACTTCAAAGTTTCTCGTTGATGTTATCGCTAATGATGTCTACCCAATTAATCATCAAATTAGCTCTGTTGATCTCAATGGTTCTCACAAAGGAATACATCCATGAGCGGAAGTTATTGGTATTGGCTTCCGTATTTATCCTGCAAAGCAATTTAGTGATATCATCAACTTCCTACACAAGATTGGATCATGGAAGAGTCCTCAGGAAATTTGATGGTGATCTAGGATTCTTCATGTATATGTTGTTCATTATACCCATGCAATCCACTTTTTGCTTTCCCCATATGTTGTTGGAATCATGCATGCTAATTGCAATGACCATTGGCTGTGCTAGAAGCTCAAGGAAACAATTAATAAATTGTGCATCCAACCTGATTATTGTCTTCCATGAAAACTCATGTATTTTCCTAAAAAAGGATGAAAAAACCTTGCAAAATCCAAAACAAGCTCATGTAATTAAGATGTGACTAGAAAGCGATGAAGTTTGAATAATCCCGCTATTTATTTTTTTCCGCATAAGAGATGATCTCTAACGATGGCCTTGAATCTATCAATCAAATTAGTGATAGGTTCAGGACCCATGTCTGTATCATTGATTTTGGAAAGCCTATAATTCATGCATGATTCTACTGATCCTTCTCTTTCATCATGCTTCATCATGCCTAGAATAATCTGTCTGAAGAGTTCTTTTTCTTTTATTTTTGCTAGAATCCCTTGTAATTAGATCAATTTATGCAAATCCTATAGTTTATTCCAATTTAAAAGATATATTCAATGTATCTGGCATTGAGTTTGACTTCTTTTCACTAATATGAGAACCTGTGATGAATACCTACAATTGATTCAGACAAATATGGAGTCCATGACATGAATACTCAATTTTTATCACCAAAATCTGCTTATAAAGCATGCTGCCCTAAAATTTGAGACCTTGCTTGCATGCTAAGCAAGCTAATAATATTATTTAATTCACTTGGGCACTTATACCAACATGCAGATGCTTGGAATAATAAAAATAAAGCTTCTCCAACCCTAGGCGCCAAAACTGGAAGCTTCCCAACAATGGAAAATACTCTTTAATGCAAAATACTCCTTTTGGTGCCAAAATCCTCCTAGGATAGCAAGCTCCATAAAAAAGAATTAATTATCTCTTCCTTATGGCATCCCATGCTTATATAGCCAACTACATGCTATTTTTAATAATTTCTTTCTCCTATTTTTGGAAATTAGTTAATAATAAGCCATGTTCTTTCTCTTAATTTGGGCACCCAAGTTTTGCATGCTTCTGCTTGCTTTTTATGATTTTTTTTTAATTTTTAGCATGCATCCTTGCCTTCTCTTTAGCTCATCCATTTTATTTGAATTTCCTTCTATTTATGGTGCCAAACTTAGCTAGAAATAATAATAATAAATATCATTTAATGCATATAATCATGCCAAGATGGGTCACACTTTTTGGCTAGAGGGTGTGCTAAAAATAAGAAGTCAAAGTAATGGGAATTTTTACCCTGCTAGGAAGCTCCAAAAATCCCATCCTTCACTTAAGTGATTTGTCTTTAGTGATGGGAAAAACAACTTGATAGGCATACATAAAATTTCCACCTTCCTGCCACTACCAAAATTCCCACTAGCAGCTTAAATCCTTCCTTCCAAAAAGTGTGACTTGCATGCAATAGAGCTTCTTTCTCAAAAATGCGACTTGCATGGGTGAATAAACTTCCTTGATGGGAATTCTTACCCTATCAGGAAGCTCTAAAATTCCCATTGGTACTTTAAGTGATTTATCCTTCATAATGGGAAAAAACAACCTATTAGGTAGGCACAAAATTCTCACCTGCCTACCACCTCCAAAATTCCCATTGGCAGCTTAAGTGACTTGACTTCATCATGGGAATTTTTACCTTGTTAGGCAGGCATAAAATTCCCACCTTCCTGCCACTACCAAAATTCCCACTGGCAGCTTAAAGCCATCATTCCAAAAAGTGTGACTTGTATGGGAGAAGCTTATTTTTCTTAAATTCTTCCTTTTTGTTAGAAGTTAGCACTCCATGATCAATTTCTTCCATTGTTTGAGGCCATGAATGACTTCCAGAACTCCCAAGAAAATAAACAAGATATATAGAACGGACAAACAAATCAAGAGGAATTTAATAGATAGACTGTGGAGAAAACTAAAAACAAACACAAAAGAAATAAATAAAAATGAAAAACATTGCCAGAAGTTGCAAACAATTGCTTTTCCAAATAAGCGGTCGGTCAAAAACTCATCCTTGGTGAATAATCTCGAGAGGCAAGAATGCGGCGCGTGCAAATCTTTAGTAGGGTTCAATTACAATATAATTTACTTTAAACATAACTTTATTTATTTAATAAATATTTAAATAAAATTCTTGCAAACAAAACCTGGTGGAGGGATAAAATGAGTCTTAACCTCTGCGTATTCATTGAAATTGGCTTGTATGATTCCATGGGAATACCTTAAGGCAATGGAAACAACAGACAATAAAAACACAAAACGACCCATTATTTTAAAGAGAACAAATTTTTTTAACAAGGGGTAGTCCCATATTTCATGGTGAAATATGGGGACATCACACCCGTAATAACATAGGTTAAAATTACCTATATAGGAATGAAATCCTATAAAGGAGACTAAAAAAAAAAATAGGGGTCATCCCCCCCCCCCTATCGACGCAATGCCCTATACCCCGACACAATCTAGAAGAGTGTAACTCATGGAAAATATACAACACATTTCCAACATTCTCCCACTTTTGAATAATTTCCATATGGGGTTTCAAGGCCATACAGTCAACAACCTATAGGAGTCAAGCCCATTGATTTTATTTACCAAAAAAATTCTCGAGTGTTTATAGCCTTTTTAATAAATCAACAACATTTTTGTGCCCACCTTTTCCATAATACTCCATTTCTATTACAAAATGGTACGAACATCAATTTGTTTCATTCGAGAATGATACTAGATTTGTTTTATAGAAAAATTACATTTTGAATGTCACAATCTATCCATACATCATTTAGAGTGAACCCAATAGTGGAAAGAAGTCTTTGAAGCCAAAGCGCTTCCTTGCATAAGTAGTTTCCATGTAATCTCCATTTGTGGTGGATATCACAACACCTGGTTGATGTTTTCTCATCCAACTTACAACTCCACCGAAAAATCTGAAAACATACACAATGATACATCTATGCATATTCAAATCTATACCCGATCTGAATCCACAAAACCATGTAGATTGAATGTCTTTCTTTCACCAAGATTACCCTAATAGCATATTGCATAATTAGATGTCCAGTGTCTATACATGAAGATCCTCTTCACCATAGTCCAATGTTCCTTTCCAAAATTTTACATGAGTCTACCAACTACTGCCACCACATGAGTAATATCAAGTATAGTACATAACACCGCATGCATTAAACTACCAACCACACTAGCATACGACACTTGAGACATGTCCTCAATTTTTGCTTCAATTTTAAGACATTATTCATCACAAAATATTGACCAATAAGAAGGGGAATACTAACATGTTTACTTTCTTACATTTTTAATATTTTTAATACCATCTCAACATACTTTTAATTTAACCACAATTTCCTATTTACTTGATATCTCTTAATTTCCATTCCCAAAATAAAGTTTATCAGCACATATATCCTTCATATCAAATTGAGATGAGAGTGGAGACATAGCCTGACTGATCATTTGTTTATAATTATCAATTAACAACATGTCATCTACATACAATACAATGATAAAAAAAAATCATCTTATTGTTTATAATAAACACATGAATCAACTATGCTTCTTCCAAGTCCAAGTCCCAACACACACCTCTCAAATTTTAAGTTCCACATTCTTGGTGATTGATTCAATCCATAGAGAGATTTATCAAACCTACACACCAATAATTTTTTGATTTAACCTTAAAGAGTTCTATATGCTTCATGTAGATTTTGTCTTCAAGCTCACCATGAAAAAAATGTCTTCACATTCATCTGTTCTATTTCTAAATCGAAAGCAACAACAATAGCTAGAAAAAATCTATTTGAGTGTATCTTAGCAATGAAGGAAAAATATCACCAATTTTAAGTCCCTCTATCTGTGAGAACCCTTTTACTACTAAATGAGAACTATACTTCTCCATTTCCCTTCTTCGTTGTACTTCTTCTTAATTAGCCATTTATAACCAACAAGTTTTCTTCAGGAGGTAAATTTGTTGAGTCCCATGTGTGATTCTTATTACACGGGACTCCATTTATTCCCTCATAGCTTTTTTTTAGACTTATTTTCTTCTCATCCAAAATCCTTCTTTATACTCTTTGGGTCATCATAGATTAAAAAAATTGATAAAAGAAAAATTGAATGGAAATCGGGAGAGCTATACCTATAAGGTTCCCCTCTCACTTGATTTGATCTTATTAAGACTAGAGTTTATAGTTCTACATCTTATGGCTAATCCTCTAATTCATTTGAATTTTTCTTTTGTAACTCTCTCTTTGGTTTATCTTCTATAGTTGCATCAAACTCAGACATGGATTCACCCTCTTCTAGTTCAACATAAACTTGTTCATTTTCATCATTTGGTTTTTCTTCCTACTTAGGTTTCCCCATAACTTCCCTGAAGATTACATTACAACTATAAACAACCTTTTGTGCTTATGTATTTCATAGCTTGTATTCTCTTACACCATTAAAATATCCAATACATATATATTTATCATCTCGGTTTGTACTTTTCTCTTTTGGGATATACACATGATCAGTATAACCAAATACCCTTAAATGTCGAATAAAAGGGATTCCTCTAGAGTTTTATTTTAAAGGACATATGTGGGTGATCTATTGAACAGGTAACAAAAATTATCACTAATTCTACCTAGAATTTCTTTTCCAAACAAGCTCCACTAAGCATACTCCTATTCTTATCCAACGAAGTTTTGTCCATTATTTCTATAACTCAATTTTTGTGTGTGCTATATGGAGTTGTCTAATGCTTTTATATAACACATTTTTTACATAATTGATTATAGGAATTAGAGCAACATTCCCCACCATTATCAATTCTCAAAACCTTCATCTTATTTTCTAGTTGATTTGCCATAGGAGCCTTAAACTCTTTGAACTTATTGAAAAGCTCAAACTTGTTCCACATAAAATATACTTGGGGGTAAGTGCACAAAGTTGGGGGCCAAAAAGTGGACAAAAACCTGAAAAAAGCAAAATGCGTACACATTCTATTATAACGTGATCATGTTTTAAATTCTTAGGTTTGGGATTTACCAAAGCATAACGCGTACATGTTATGTCTGCTATAAAAAAAGAGGCCCGAGCCTCTATCATTTTATCTCCCTCAAACACAAGTTTCAAAGCTTAACCATGCCCTCGCGTTTTTCATTCAATTAGATCTCAAGCTCAAAGGATTGTTTCTAGATCGCGGGAAGATCTAAATCGATGATGGCGCCACGAGAAGAGGTAGGCACAATTATTTTCTCAAAATTGCATTGAAATATGATAATTATAGATTAAAATTTGAATTGAATAAATTTTTTTATTATTACAGTTGGAGGTCAAAGGAATCAACCACAACCAAACCCTGATATTCCTATCATCCCTCCCAACACTCCCACAATTTCTCAACATCCCCCTAGGTATACAAGAAGATTTAGAAGCCCACATAGTTAAAAACAAAATTGAAATTGAGGATTTAATCAAAAGAATGAGGGATTCATAATCTACAAACCCCCTCCGCATCTCTCTTGCAAACACATTAGAGGCATTACTTGCTCAAGTTTACATGACAACGGGGCAAATTTATCATTGGAAAACTTAGAGAGAGGGTTGTAGGGTTTATTATTCCAACAAATTATCATATGTGGATGTAAAGAAAAAATAAATTACAAAAACCTCATATGAACCTTATTCATGGACCCCGCACTAATTTTCATGTTCAATTGTCATGTAAACGGGTTTCCATCCATTGGTGCAATAATAATTTGATTAAAAATAATTTTTGGGACCGATGGTGGATGGTGTTTGATTTTCCACCTTGTAATAACAATGGGGTGCCACTATAATTTTTGAGGAAACTCTATTGCGATTTTATCCTCAATGAGATCCCAAATTATTTTGATTTCTAAGATTTCAGGGCCGAGGAAAAGGATATGCACAGGATCGACTGGTGTATAATTTGCACCTATTCGGCAGGTAGATTCCCACATAGAAGCCCCCTCACCCCGAGATTGTCCCTCAAACATTCAAGGAGACAGTAGAGATTGATACACTCCACGGGATTGGGGCTATCTACGACCCTTGTTCGACATATAAGGAGATTTATGAGCCGGATGCTCACAGAGGTATACTGATTATTCCCTCGGGGAGTACTAGCATGAGGTTACATTTTTACTCGGCATGTGGTAGCATATTTTTGGGGCCCTGAGGAGGACGATACTTTCATGTGTACTGATTTTGGTAGAGTTGGTGCTAGGGGTGCACACGATAATGTCAGATTTCCTTTTGAGTGAGACATTTGGATTACAGTCATCAACATCAGCTTCACATGTATTTGTTATGTTTTATTATGTGTGTCACAAAAAGTTTGGAGTACTTGATTTACTTATACATGTTAAATTTTTGAAATAATTGTATTTGTACATGTACATGCATTGATATTACAGTGTGTGGGAGGTGCATATTCATCTCGAACACAAGCGGTGAGCACCATGCGCACACATACATTCACAGAGGTAATTTAGAATGTTAATTATGTAAAATTTTCACATACATACAAATATGTGTGTGTGTGTGTGTGTGTGTGTGTGTGTGTGTGTGTGTGTGTGTGTGTGTGTGTGTGTGTGTGTGTGTGTGTGTGTGTGTGTAATAGTTTTGAAGTCAAATATATGTATGTTCTTGTATGTCCATCTAACTCACGTGATACATGTTTGATAGAGATGTTGACTTCACTATACACCCCACCATCTCTGTGACAAGTAGAGAAAGGTGTTACCGCTGCAATTTCATCGTGTAAAGCAACTCACTGAGGTATTCAAACAACATGTAAATTTTGTTAAATTTCTCGTGCAATTCATATTATGTTAAATTACACGTTAGTAATGTCTTTCATTGTAGAATTATTAAATTATGTTAATAATGTCCTTCATTGTGTATATGCAAGAGTTACCTGTGATAGGTAGTAGCCCTGTTCATTTGATTCACAGGCGTGGCGGGGTAAAAACAATAGTTCTATATTGATAAAATTAGTTAAAATATTGTCATTATGTACATACATGTACTTAGTTCTATTTTGCTAATTCTGATGTTAGATTTTATGATCTTATGTGTATGTAGGGAACTTCAACCCCCTCCATTTTGACTTCGAGGGCATGACTCCTCCATCTTGTTGTCTTCATACCCCGTTCATACTCCAAGAGCTCCCGATGACTCATCTGAGTGTGAGATGCAAATTCGGCATGATCGAAAACTTGCGGTAAGTTTTTGTATTTATGTAAATACTTTCATTATAGTATGGTCTTAAATACATGTTAAAAACATATATAAATTAAGTTTTGCAAAAAAACATTGTTTGCATTTACGAGGCTCATCTACGGGGAGTATTTAGTGGAAGAGGAATCATAGCATGGGCTCAGAAGATCCAAAGTCATCTCATAGATCTCCATCTTCGTCTAAGGGAGGGAATTCTTCAAGCAAGGCCAAGAGAGGGATAGATTTTGATGATTAGGAAATATATATATATATATATATATATGTCTTACATGACATTTTGTTTGTATGCCTATGTGCATGGCATTATATGTACACCTATATGGCATTTGAACTTGATAGTCTATGAACTATTTGGGCATTTTTTATATTTATTATGCACATTAAAATACTATTTGGAACTTGATATTTTTGTATGAGACCTTACATTTCTGAGATTATTTTTGCATGAAACTAATATGATGTGCACTTGACAATATTTAACACATTATGGATTATTTTTTCATTTATTGGTGATGTACATGTACTAGCATTTTCAATGTATAATACGCATCAAACTTTGGAAATCAATATTTATATTATATACGTATATAAAGAGTTACCTAATAAGAGTAATTATTCATTCAATTTATCAATGTGTATATGTGTATTTACCTTACTTGCGCTTCTTCTTGCTCATGGTCTCTTTATACCGGTTCCTATCTTATCATGCACTTACTTTGCATTCTTCTATGCTTTTTAGTCTTATCCCTTGTTAAAATACCTTAGAATCATCACAATTTGATGCCTTTCATCTGTTGATATTTTGAGAATTTCTATCCATATACATTACTCCAATGCTTGAGAATGTCTCCGGATGCAATGACATTCTTATTCAAACACTCAACGATTCTTGATTGTCTAATCTGTCCAATTCGTGTTATTACCTTTAAATCGTAGGCATTTCAAGTTATTTGGAAATCACATCACATCCTTCACTAGGCTTGATGATTACCCCTATCCTTTTGAAGGCTCTTTTGAAAGCACCCATGGGTTTATCATAGCATAAATTATCAATGAATGGAAGGTCACTAAGTAGTAGACCAGGTGACTCCCATTCAGAAATAAAAATTAAAGATTTACTAGGTGATTGATAACTCTCGTGTGTTATTATACATTACCCTATCAAATTCATTCTTAAGCCAATCTAAATATTTAGGGATCTTAAGGGACTATGCCTGGATGAGGTAGCCTAAAAGCATGGGGAGTGTAGGGAACCAAAAAAATCCTCCACTAGCATTTACCTGGCCACCCCGACGTGTTGGCATAGTTGGTTCGGTGCCAAGAGCATTTGTTTACAAAGTATTGTGTTTGAGAGCCTTACACTGACTCAGAAAGTAGTATTTCATGCATTGGCAAACAATAGGAAAGCGAGATAACCAAATGGAGATGGAAAAAACCACAAGAAGATTTTGTATAGGGATTTGACATTGAGGTTTCAGATCTGACGAGATGTCTCTAGGTGCCACGGAGTTTGAGAAATCACCCATCGAAGATATAACATGTTTTGGTCTCAGAGTTCTTAAAGAAATCGCACCGAACGAGGTATCCCAAAAGCATGAGGAGCATAGGGAACCAAAACAAATCCTCCACTAGCATTCACTAGGCCCTCTAGATGTGTTGACGTAGTTAGTTCGATGCCAAGAGCTTCCATTTGCAAAGTATTGCGTCTGAAAGCCTTACACTGACTCAGATTGTAGTATTTCACACGTTTGCAAACAATAGGACAGCGAGAGAACCAAATGGATATGGAAAAAACCACGAGATAATTTCATAGAGGGATTTTACATGGAGGTTTTGGATCTGACGATACATCTCTAGGTGTCACAGAGTCCGAGAAATCACCCATCAAAGATATAATGTGTTTTGGTCTTAGGGCTCTTAAGAGACTACGCCCGAACGAGGTAGCCCAAAATCACGGGGAGCGTAGGGAACCAAAAAAATCCTCCACTAGCATTCACTAGGTCATCTAGACGTGTTGTCCTAGACGATTCAGTCCCACGAGCTACCATTTGCAAAATATAGCGTCGCGGCCTTATCTTTATACCGACTCAGATGCAAAGATTTTACACATTTACAAACAATAGGACAGTGAGAGAACTGAATGGAGATGGAAAAAACTGCAAGAGAATTTCATAGAGGGCTTCGACATGGAGGTTTCAAATCTAACGAGATATCTCTAGGTGTCATAGAGTCTGAGAAATCACTTATCAAAGATATAGCGTGTTTTGGTCTCAGGGCTCTTAAAGAAACTATGCCCGAACGAGGTAGCTTGAAAGCACGGGGAGTGTAGGTAACCAAAAAAATCCTCCACCGGCATTCACCAAGCCAACCCGATGTATTGGCATAGTTGGTTTGGCACCAAGATCTTACGTTTGTAAAGTATTGCATCGATAGCCTTACACTAACTTCGAATACGAGTATTTTATGCATTTATAAACAATAAGACATAGAGAGAACCGAATGGAAATGGACAAAACCATGAGAGGATTTCATAGAGGGTTTTGACATGGATGTTTTTGATCTTACGAGACATCTCTAGGTGCCACAGATTCGAGAAATGACTGTCAAAGATATAGCATGTTTTGGTCTCAGGGATCTTAAAGAAACTACGCTCGAACGAGGTAGCCCGAAAGCACAGGGAGTGTAGGGAACCAAAAAAATCCTCCACTAGTGTTCACTAGGCCATCCAGATGTGTTGGCCCAGATGGTTTGGTCCCAAGAGCTTCCGTTTGCAAAGTATTGTGTAGTATTTTTACATGTTTGCAAACAATAGGACAACGAGAGAACCGAATGGAGATGGAAAAAGCGCGAGAGGATTTCGTAGAGGGCCCCGACATGGAGGTTTCAAATCTAATGAGATGTCTCTAGGTGCCATGGAGTTTGAGAAATCACCTGTCGAATATATAGCGTGTTTTGGTCTCAGGGCTCTTAAGGGACTATACCTGGACGAGGTAGCCCGAAAGCATGGGGAGTGTAGGGAACCAAAACAAATCCTCCACTAGCGTTTACCTAGCCACCCCGACGTGTTGGCATAGACTATGAACTTATTTTTGTTGGGGAGACCACCAATGTTCCAACTGTTCATTTTGAAAGAATGAATATCTTTAATCAAACAGAGAATGAAGAGCCTGAAAGGAATCAAAGTTACCAAGTTAATATAAATCCCATAAAAATATGTCATATGTGGCCACCTACATCAAGCCATAAATTTCCTATCATGACCACAATAGCCAACAATTCATCCTCCCTCTACTTTTCTACTTCTACAGCTATCAAATACATAAATATACCTAGTAGTACATACATACCATAGTCACAAGTATGATTCCAAGCAACATGTATCCAAGCCTTTTTTTTAAATTGAGTTGGTGAGGCTCATAGCTGAATCACACACATCATGTTTTTTGCATTCATCCAGGTTACTACTCCAAGGATAAAGGAGTATTTCCTTTCATCTCCCATTTCTACGACAGATATCAAGATAACTCTATAATTTATATAGTCTCATTGCTCATGTTTGAATTGTGCACACCATCTAAAGTGGTGTTCCACATTTCGAGAAGCGGTTAAATGTTGGATGATAACAAAGGATTATTCTCCCTATAGTTCTTTCATGACTTGGCATGAGATCGCCCCAAAAATCATGGTGGTGCAACTAGTGTGAGATCTCCCAAAAAAATTGTTTATCTATAGCATCTTCAGGATCCTTTCTACATTCTTTTACTCATCATGGATTAGGTGCACATGTTCCATTTTCACATTTTACATTTTAAATACTTCTTTACAAGAATTTTTTACACATATAAATGCATATTTGACTACTTGTTCATTCTTCTCTTTTGTAGGTCCATCCATATGGCAAGCAATAGTCAACATCATCACATCACATCACATCACAATATCAACAACAATCGACATTGACAACGAAACAATCATGACATCTACACATGTGTTTCCACCCTAGGGTCATTTTCATCATCAATTTTTGTAATTTTTCCTCCTTAACATCCACACTTCACATTATTATCACTCCACGCTTCATCTTTTCCCTCGGCATGCTCTCATCATTAATCTACATGATTATCGTGTACACATCTCTATCTACTTTATGTTATCAAAATTTCTCTCAAAAACATAAAGTGGGGAAAATGTAGACACAAAATCATGCACTTGGGGTACCTATTTAGTCTTGATTGCATAATACTATTCATATGATTCATAAGTAAGAAAAGTATGAATTAACCCATGTACTTTTCCACCTTCATTTTCTTCTTGTTGCCACTTTTGGTCTTACAACCTTACTTTCTTAGTCTACCTTTTTATACTTCAACATTTATCATCTTGGACACCAGAACCCAACTAGGACATCCACGCTAGGTGCCCTCATCCCCTCTGGGTGCTCCCGACCTCAGTGTACTTTGTTCACACTTTTCAGGTCCTTTCTAGTCATTTGAGCATCTTATATTTTTGGTAGTCAGATTTTTGGGGTTAATTATGAAATTCAAGCAAGGGAATCATATAAATATAAATTTATGTGATCGTAACAAAGGACCAAGCACTCGAACATTAGCTATCACCACCTAAGGTTTCATCCATCAAGCATCCAAGAGCTTCATTTCATACATCTAACACCATCTAAGGGATATAAGGTTTGGTTATTCTACATACACTTTATAGGAGGGAAGTTCATTTTATTAAAGACACACATCTACTACATTTCTTTACATCTAGCTACTTGCTCACTATCAATTGTGACACACATAAGACCCACCTAGGGCATAATTCCTCACACACACACACACACACACATAACTACATTGGGTCTAAGATGTAGTGCAGTTCTTAGTTGTAAGTTCACCATTGTGATAGCCGAGGACAATCCAACCCCTTATTTTACGTCTTTTATTTTTAGGATTTGATGTCTCTTTGAGGGTTTTACAGGTCATTTCTTCATTGTTGGTTTCGGTGACTTGAGAGATCATTGTGTGACCTCATAATTACAAAGGTGAACAATAAAGAATACCTCGTGACTAATCAAATGAGGATTTTTAAGAATTTCCACGAGATATATGCACCCATAAATAGGTGTATGGCACCTAAGGGTGCCTTTATCCCTCTCCAAGTGCCTCGGTCTAGTAAAATCATCAACTCTCACAATTTTCTAAGGCTCACGTGTGATGCTTCTCCCTCTCTTTTCATCGGATCAACAATTTGGCACAATCCATATTTCAATGTGAACCAAGGGTAGCAACATTGTTTCATGTAGAGGACTACTCGTGAGGACTAAGGATACACAAACATACTTGATTGACCTAAGTCAATCATGTGTGTCTAGTTATCCTAAGTCATCAAGATGTTCCTAACACTAAATCATGCTTCTAACCTAACCTAGGGTATAACTACGGACAAGTCCAAGTTATGTAAGTCTAGGTGATTCAACTATAAAGGGGTGTTGCAACATGTCAATTACAACACGGTATCCTCGCAAAGCCCCAAGTCTTCACGAAGGTCTTGCTTTGTAGTTGGCGTGTGCCCACAATATTTTCCATTCATCTAAGTGGAATACATACTTTACAAGTTCAAACATTTTAGACATCTTTAATGTCAAACAACCTCAATATGCTCTATTAAGAAATACAACTTTTCCTCTTACAAATACATTTCAATAATGACTCATATTTCCTCATAAAAGATCCGGTATTTAGGAAAACAAAAGTAACATCATAAAATAACTTGTCTTATTTTATCACTTACAAAGTCCATCTACAAAAATTGTTTGGCACGGGATAGTTCATTGGCTGGTCATGATAACCACTAAGCAATAAAATGATGTGCTTTCAACTAAGCTGTTTCATAAACAAAACTCGCTTTTATGAAATAGTTAAAGCACTCTGAGAAAGATACATCATAAATAAATAACATACATGAAAGGAAGAACAAAGTGTTAAACCATATTATCATTAAGTAGAGATCATGGTGTAATTAAAACAATGTCCAGCCAATGATTTCATAAAGAATTATATTAGATAAGTAATATTCCATCTAAATTACTTACCACATTTCTACTATAGATATTTATAGTTCAGCTCTTGATTCATTCTATCAAAACCAAAGAAAGATACTAACTCTAATAATTCATAAAAATAGAATCATTTTAAGAAGCAATGATCCACAATACTCATCATTAAACTACTCCATCCTAAAATATCTAAGGCCAAGCTCATTCAATCTTTATGACAAAATTTAGGATGAACCATCAACATCTTAAAGTAAGAGCTTCCTATTTAAGATACTACATCCAAATTCAAAGAAAAACTCTATCCTAAATTTGGGTTAAGCATCAACGGGTTTGATAAAGGATATTTTTCATTTACATGCACCTGGAATCGGTCACACATCACCATAATTAGATCCCTATCAAAACATTAGTCAAGGAGAAGAAGATAAAGATTTATCCTCCAACTACCCACTCTGCAATTTCCTTCAAACTAATACAACTGAGTAGGTCAGCTCCTTACACAGGAGTAATACCGAAGAGAGAATGAACAAAAAAGGGAAGGAAAAAAATTAAATCGCTTCAGGATTCGAAGAGGATAGTTTAGTGAATACCTTAACTCAGAAAAGAGGAAAAGGATGTCAACAAACAAGGATGAGATAGGATCTCATTATTCCTTCCTAAGAAGAGGAATACAAACCAGAATTAAAGAACTAAGACAGATCCAACCAAGAAACATTCACTCCAACAACCATTGTAACTCGAATAACTAGTCAATCTTGAATTGATATATACGATGAAACCAGAAGTCGAAATTGAAAGTGAAGTTTTCCCATAATATAGAGAACATCCTTTGTAGTATAGAAGCTAAAATTGCAAATGGTTAATCAAATGCCTTCTTTAAAAATAGTTCCCTAAGCAACATAAGACTAACAACAACTAAACATTAAATTCTTTCCAAAATTTAGCAAGATCAGCCTAGAAGTTCTCTAATTTTCCCAAACAAAGAGAGACAAAGTAGCGTTGAAGTAAGTCATCCTTATGCAATCTTGATTTCTTTTCAAGTGTCAACACACATAAAAATGAAGATAAATGAATACAAGATTTGTGAGTCAAAACTTAAATTCAATCCAACCTAGATCCCCTATTTCAAAAAAAAAAAAATCAAAGGAATAGTCTACGGGTAGAAAGGATGAGTTCATCCCTGATTTTACCATAAGTAAAAGGTGACATGACCCTAAATCAAAGTGCTCAAGGTTGAGTTCAAAAGAATAATAACAACCAAAACATTCCAATCCATTTCATCAAAATAGACAAAACTAAACTAATCCATAGTTCAACATGGAAACCCCATTCCTACAACATCATCTAAACATAAAAATTGAATGAAAAGAACTAGTAAATCAAACAACATGAACTGATAAAGTAATTCATGTAGCATGAAATCTCATTTCAAAAAAGATGCATAAACATTCAATAAGCCTTTCTAGAATCGGGATGATAGGAGCTATTAACCCTACTATCGGACATATTGTAACAAGGAGATTCTTTTAGATAAGTCATCAACAAATCTTCTCACAACTTACAGGTGCAAGCAACAAAATCGACATCATATAAGTTCAAGAAGAAGCTAACATGATTTAATCAAATTTTAAACAAGGGAGAACCAAAACTGAAACATAATTCTTCCATAGTAGTGACTTCTATTATCTAACTTCAGAACAGTCCCACAAGAGTTCCCAGAATCAAATCATCTCAAACTCAGCAAAAGTAGAACATGTTACAATTATTTTCCAACCAAAAATGAATCCCAAAAATTGAATCAGACTATCTATTTTAGCATAGTTCAAACAGATGTAATAATATTTGAAATCATCTTGAGCTCAACAGAAGGTAACACATTTCAAAATTTCACCCAATAAAAGAAACAAACCCAACTCCTATCTTTATCAAATAGTGAACCCCTCTATTCCATTTTTGCATAGTCAACAAAAGTTCACAAAATTTGTCAACATTCCAGTTCAAACAATGGTTAAAGCATGATTCACTCATTTATCCAACAAGGAACAAACCCAAATCTTATTTCCTCAAATAATGAACCCAATCAAAATCATACGATAAAAAATACAAGCATGAATGCAATATAAACCTCACATAAAAACCCATTGTTCCCCAAGAGCAAAGTTCTTTTTATGAAGTCATTTAGGAAAAAGTATAACAACTTAATGGGTAGATCCTATCATGCCTGATAGAGCTTCTTATCAATTTGTAGAATATTTCAGCCGAGCCTCCATAGTCTCTTCTTTTTCCAAGTGACGTCAACAACTCCAATCTTCCTACTTCTTCTTATACTTCCACAGGATCCAAAAATAGCTCAAGAATGCCAAGAATATTGATGGATAAAAAATAGAACTGCTGGTTCAAAGAACCAAAAACTCCATGCAGAGAAAAATTAAAAAGAACAAAAGATCAAACAACCTTTCCAAAATCTGCCTTGCATCTCTCCTAGGTAGTTTCTTCACCATAACCAAGACTAATTAATGCAAGGACTATCAATTTTCCCTCCTATTTCCCTACTAGTTAATCCAAGTTTAGTGAACCTTCAATTCAACATTTGCATGCAATTTCCATTTAGTGGTGATGCCAACTAGGCATCCCCTAACTCCCCATGCCTCCGCCAAAACTGGTAGTTCAGAGGGTATTAAAACCAAAATCAATTCTCATTAATTCCTTGAAAATTGACGCCACCACCCTACCACTTGCCAAGTAGTCCTTAGGTACCCCTTAGATTAGTATTAGTTTAGGTTAGATTATCATTAGGTTAGAAATCAACCTTAGTCCTTAGGTAAATATTATTTTCCTTAGGTTGTTTCAAAACTCCACAACCATAAAACATACCAACTTAGGTTAGGGTGTCAACCTTAGTAGTTTAGTAATAGATCGAGGTTCTATTACGCTCTTCAACGTTTTAAATTTTTTTAACAAGAAGGCCTAGACTTACTAATTACAACATGATACAAAGCAAGGGCACACTGAAACCGGGTCCTTCAAATTTATAAATAAAACAAAACTCAGTCCCACTTCACCTTCCATTTTAGAATGCTAAGTCAACCAGATGAATCAGGTAAGGATAATTGAAGCATACCTTGGATCAATGGAATTGATCCAAGGTTTTGCTATAAACACAAAATTAGTTTAGATAACACAAGCTCATAATCCCTTTGTTATCCATATTTTCCCCCAGGAAAAATATTGGATCAGCCACGACCCCACACAAAAAGAACTAGAGAAATCATGTTCGAATCCTGCAAACAGGTTACAGGGAGACTCTACAATGGAAGTGGCGGGGCTTGCGAAAGATCAAACGACCTGCGTAGGAGAAATTCAAAAAATGGCTCTGTCGAGTGAATCCGTGCCTTAAATCCATTAAAAAGATTACAAGAAGGCTCGGAAATGGAACAGTAGGGCGGGGAAGGAGGAGCAGTGTCAAAAGAGCTAAGAGCAAGAAGGAAAAGAAACGGTGAAGATTCAAAGTATTTCGGGCTTGAAAATTGTTCAGAACAGGCCCAAAAAATGACTAAGTATAGAGATCCAATGGAAGCCTCCACATGTTCAAACGATGCACCTCCAAAGATTAAAATCAAAGGGTAGGCTCAAATAAACGCCAATCCTCCATGCATCTAAATCCTGAAAATTTTCATGACCGTTGAAAAAATCTTCGACTAGGTGGAAGGAGCCAAGTTTCGATTTAGCGTAATTCCAAAATTTTCCCTACCAAGGCAGAGGCTCAAACTTACACCAGCCCTCCACATAGCCAATGGTCAATAAAGGTCAAAAGGATAATGGGCCCAAAATGGCTAAGTAATGAATGCAGGAAGAAGGTGTTAAGTGTCCTAACAGCGCACATTGAAAAGCGAGACCCTAGGTGGAGAATAAAATGAGCACAAGCTCGCCGCATGTCCCAGGATTTAAAAAAGGGGGGATAGAGTCACATTTTGAATAGTCAAAGTAGAGGTGGCCAGTATCGGAAGGTGTCAAGTGTCAACACGGTGCCATTTCAAAGGCGCAGTCCAAAAGAAAATATCAAACAAGCACCATCTTGCCACGTGTCCCAGAGCCCGAAAAGGTGAGGGCAACCATTGAAAATTCCAAAGGCCCATAGAGGTCTCCACGTGTCGTATCCATGCTACTCCAAAGGTAAAGTTTGGGGGCAGTTTCTAAACATGCGCAAATCCTCCATGTGTCTTGGGTCGGATACAGTGCCTCTGCCCGCGGAAAAGACTCAGGAAGAATACAAAGGAAATAGGGAAACCTGCGGATGCGCCATGTGTCACATGGGTGTTATTCCAAGAGTGAAGGAAGGATTCAAATATCAAATGAGCACATATCTACCAAGTGGACCCGACACAGATAGACTCATTTAAATATTACGTGCCCATGACCCAAAAATTCAAATGGCAATATCTTTTGGACCGAGAACTCGATTTAGGCGGGAGAAGATTTTTGGAAATGTCTCAACACCCTCTATGCCTTGGAAACATAAAAATATCATTTTTTTAATAGGCGTTGGTGGGTGAAAAATGGGAAAAACATCTTCCAAGCCATTAATATAGAGCATGATTTCTCCAACTACCAAATCTGATTCGATTTGATCTGTCATTCTTCTTCAATATGCCGGAAAGACAGAGGGATCCATAATCAATAGATTTGGGGTGGATTTGAGAAACGCATTGATCGATAGTGATTGAGTTTTTAAGGCAGGATTCAATGCATATCTTGTGGTGGTTGAAACGAGATTCAAATTTTCCCTCTTCTCTCTCTTATTCATTCTATATATCGTAACACTTCTCATTTGAGAAGAAGAGATTCTTCTGGGCATAGGGAAACTCTGTCAAATTTTTTTCGACTCCATTTTGAGTTGAAAACCTTCTCCTACGCCTGGAAAGAATTTTTTTCCTCTAAGTAAAAACGTAATGGTCTGTGCACCCATATAGAGCAATAAAACATGTTTTTGTGGTGTTTCTTCAACCCTTTGCATTGTTTTGTTGTCTCTTTGTGCCTCTCCCTTTCAAATCTATTTTATGTGCATGTATTTCACATTTATAGGTGTAGGGTGTTGTGTTTCATGGAGTTTTGATCATGGATTAGGGTCTGGGTTTGTGTCACTTCTATCTGACCTTCCCATCTTCCTTTCTCCCTTATTTCATCCTCCCTCAATAGAGCATCTCACCCCTTTCCTTCTCTAGTGTATCACCGCTTTAGTGTAGGATTTTATTTCACCCTCTCTTTCTCTCTAGTTCCTTGGAATGGTTAGATTAGGATAGTTTAGTTTTTCCTACATTAGAGTAGCTCATGGTAGGTATTTTAGGAACAAGAACTAGCTTTCTCTGGAGGATCATCTCAGGTTCGCAAGTCCCACAGCTTGAGATATGATCTAATGTTAAGCAATCACACTTTGAATGCCCCATTTTAACCACTTCACATCTTTGGCCATTCAGAAGTCTTTGTGATTTTGCACTAACACCTTTTTTTTTTAATGAATTAAAGTTGTACAAAAGGGTGAATGGCCTCATTTTCAAGTAAGAAGAAATCACAACAAAGTGAACCTCTTCACAAGTAATCATTTATCCTTTCCAAACATGATTTCAAAAATTCATAAGAGTACACCTTCCTAAGAAAAATCACATGTCAAAATTTTTAATGTCAAGAGGGAAAGTAATCACAATAATAGTTTTGTCAAATATGTTACATACTTCCCTCCTAAAAAGAATCATCATCCCAATGATTAACTTAGTCAAACCATTTTCATCTAGGATAGTCAAATTATTATACTTCCATTCATATGTTCATAACAAAACTGGATTTTCAAATTCCATAATCAACATTAAAGTATCTTTCCATTTTTAAGTATTGTAGTATCTATCCAAGACTAGCAGATTTATTGACATAACATGAATAAAATATTAAAATTTTATCAGTCAACAGAATCAATTCTGTTTAAACAAGTACGAAAAAGTAGTTTTCATAACTTCAATATTTTCCCAGGTTGCACTTTCTTTGTTAAACTGATCCCACTGGACCTTAAATTGACTTATTTCATGATTTATTAAGTGCAACTGGCAAGTTTCCAACACTTGAATGGGCTTAGCCATGATTATTCTTGGGTTTTAGACCTGCAAGGAATTCCAATTTAACACATGTGATAAATCTAAAACGTATTTCTTAAGCAGAGAAATATGGAAAACATCATGCATTTGTGATAAAGTAGGAGGTAAAGCTAAACAATAAGCTACAGGGTTGATTACTTCCATAATTTCAAAGGGTCCCACATAACGAGGTGATAACTTGGAAGCCTTGCCAAAATTTATGAAACTCTTTTCGCTTTAACTCAGGAAGACCTTCTCACCAAGTTCAAATTTCTTATCAACCCACTTTAAGTCGCATAACTCTTTTTCCTATCTCGCAACTTCTTTCAAGTGTTAACTTGTTGTTCCATTTCCATAAGGATTTCAGGTCCAATTACCTCTCTATCCTCAATGTTGTCCCAGCTAACAGGAGTTTTGCATTTTTTCCGTATAATGCTTGAAAGGTGCCATTTTTAGAGAGGCATGGTACGTGTTATTATAAGAAAACTCAACTAATGGAAGGTACTCTTCCCATTTATACTATTGATCCATGCAATACATTCGTAACATATCTTCTAAAACCTGATTAACTCTTTTAGTCTATCCATCTGTTTTTAGGTGGTAATCGAACTAATATTCAACTTAGTTCCTAGGGATGCATTAAGTGTTTTCCAAAATCCAGATGTCATCCTTGGGTGATCCAAAAATGGGTGTTTGAATCTAACACTTTTTATCTTTTCAAAGGATCGTTAAATCTAATCAACTTAAGAGGTCTTAATACTCTAAATTATTGATTAAAAATATGATTTAGGATTGAATTCAAACTGAAATTAAGTTTACAATTTTACTCAAAATTTCACTATTTGATCGAAGCCCCAAAAATCATTGTTTCAGATTTAATTGATTTCCCAATTTTATCAATTACTGATTATAGTTGCATCCATATTCATATTTTGAATTTAAATTACTTGCAAATATCATAAATTGAAAATAAAAATTAGAACACAACACTAGATTGTTTACGGGGTTCAAAATTCCTACGTCCCTAGGTTCGTGGTGAACCGATCCATTAATAATGTTAAAAATGTAAATACAATAACCTTTACATTAACCAATAATGAATCAAAAACCTACAAAAATGTGTTTCAGACCTTTGAAGGATGTTAATGGAGCTTAACCTATGTCCTTCACCTTCCTGATCCACTTGTAGCAATGTCTCCCTTTGGTTCTACACCTTCATGTGACTTTAACAGAAAATAAATCTATCACAAAAGCTCCAAATCAGATAAATTATCACACCATCGTGATCATCTTGAAATTTTGAGCAACTTTCATATATAACTCGAGATCTGGTTTTGAGTGGAAGTGCCTCAAAATTAGCTTGAATGCAAACCGCCTCTTATCCTCCTTCCCATAGTCTTTGCATGAGTGTTGTTTAAATAACACTGAGCGTTGTCTCATCTCATCCGAGCTTGTAGTCAAGTTGGTTGGGCACATAAGAATTTGAGAGTAGAGGTCATGGGTTCAAAACCTAGCGGTCTACATTTTGACGTGGTGTTTTGTTGCATTATGGGTGTAATGTCCCACATTCTTGCCGCAAAGGAGGATTTGCATTAAAAATGGGCTTGGCCGCCCTATTCCCATATGGCTTCATCCACGTCTCATCCTTTTATTTTTTTCACCTATACATGGCTAGCTGCCTATTAATTATTTCACCCAATATGTGGGCTTTGGGGTCGTTAGAATGGCCAATACATTAGCTGAGTCATGTGGCTTATTTAATCCACCCTTACCTTAATAAATCCACCCAATAGTGTGTAAAGTGGCCCACCCATATGCCAAGATATATGTCATTGCAATGTTAACCCACCCAATATTTTAGGAGATAAGAATATCCCAAATAAAATGGATAGCTAAGTGGAAATAATACCGAGCAAGATAATGACAAACTCATTCAATTCGAAACATGTGACTTGGAACTATATAGTGACATGACAATACATGGTGAATAATTACCAAAGTAATATAAAATTTGATCATTACCATAATGTGACATTCTAATGATAAAATATGGCAATAAAGACCACTTTTCGATCCTCGATAGGAAAATCGAGTGAATTCAAACTTGTGGTGTCTAGCCACGTGTCGTAGTGCTATTGGTCCATTATTGACTTATTAACCAGAGTTGACTTTCCTGTTGACCAAAATTTGACTGGACATATCTTGAGCTCAGAGTGTCTATTTTTCACATTATTATAGTCATCAGAAAGATCTTTGAAGGATCTATTACACTTGCATGGTTTAGGGAAGTTTAGGGAACATTTGACACTGAAATTGATCCCTTGATCACTCCTCCCTACTGAGAAGGATTTTTGTCCACAAAAAGTTGTGTATCAACCCACAAACATGTTATCTCTTCATGCATTACAAAAACACATACAAGAACCTTAAATAACATTATAGGTTAAATAAATGCAAATATTTGATTAGCTAGTCACATAACCGATTAGATAATAACACCCAATTAAGCTAGTGTTCAATTGAAATGATGTAACCCTATCAACTTTGCACATAGCTATGAACTGCCATACCCCACTGTAATTCCATCACAAATAATTGACCAGATAATAACACCCATTATAATACGGAAATATAGTGTTCAACGGTCACTTTGTGATACAACCGATTACCAAAAATTACAATTCCATAACACAAATTAGTATACAAGACATCTAAACTACCCACAATTAGGCTAGTGCCCACTGTCCATCTGAAACTATAACAACATCAAGTATTCACTATCTAGAATAAAATATACTATCAATGCCCAAAAATAGCTATAGTCAAAAATGAATCCACGTGAATCTACCAAAAACATTGTATCACCATCACAAATAATAAGTCAGATAATAACACCCATCTATAATGGAAGCTAGTGTTCAACTGACACTTTGTGATTATGTTGATTACAACTGCAAATATTCACTATCCAGAATCATTAAACCATCAACGCCCAAAATGGCTATAGTCAAAATCTGAATCAATGTGAATATGCAAATATTCTATCCATACTCACGAACTGTAAAGGGATAGATTATAATCTGTATGCTTACCCAAATTGGTGAACTACCATAATCTATAAAATGATCACCTGGTGCCTTTGCAAACCAATTTGTTAGTGTAATAAATTTACACCCTAATTGCAACCACATCTAATAGTTACAAAAATCAAATTTTCCCAAAATGAGGGTCTTATAAATTAGTGTAAATAACACATGTGGATACAAAAAGTTTTTCTATTTATTACAATATCAAACAAGTGCCCAAATGGGTCTTATAAGCATCCATAATATTTGCACAAATGACAACACTATAAAACTACAAGTTTCAAAATAGACATTCTGATGATGCCCATATCCCTACATATTGTTGTCAAAAATGGAATAACCAACCAAAATGTGAGAAGATGAATATGAGTATGATGAACCTATCACTCGAATCTTCTCTACGGCTGCTTCCAAATTATTTCAAAGGTGAAGATAAACATAGAATCAAATTCCTCAAAAATATAGGTTTGAAAATGTTTGCATACTATCACCATTTATTGCAATGCAAACATAAAGTTGAGGAATGTTTTACCCATCCAATTACTTGAATTTTTCCATTTAGGTGGTTTTACTTCCCAGATTGCACTGAATGAACATTTACATGAGTTAGATCAATAAATTTTGGTTTGACATTATTTTCCTTTTTAACAACTTTCCAATGTTGTCTTTGAAGGAACATACTAACATATCTTAACATCATGACCATTCATATTACAATGGGAAAAAAATTTAACTTCCTGTTTTTAGGAGTCTTACCCATTTTTCCATTCCCTAAACTCTGTCTAGGAAAATGATTCCTCTGTTTAGGAGAGGTAACCTTTTTGCCATTTCTCGCCTTACCAGGGAGAGATTGGTCTTTAGCACCTGCCTTATCATTCACAAAAGGCATTAACTTCTTAACCATTGTTTTCCTCTTCCAACAATATGTTGTAGAATGATTAGAACCTTCACAAAACATGCAAGGAAAACCATACTTTTGTCTACCAAAGCTATATTGTTCAAACTAAAAGAGTGTTTTAGAAGTCTTAGGATTTAATTTCCCCTTAGTGTTATTTTTAGTGTAAGTGGGAGGAGGTGGAATTTCATTACCTTGTTTACCTATTTTCTTACACCTTTCATTGTTCCTCTTGATGGTGGAATCTTGCAATTCTAGTGGTGTAGATCCTTGGCTATTGGAAGCTTGTCTTCCTTCAGCTACTTTGGAACTTTCTCCAATTTCCATTTTCCCACTAGAATATCCCAAACCTACAAACCGAGGTTGATCCTCTACTGTATGGGATTAGCATCACCTTGTTCATTTTTACCAAGGCCTTTTCCATTATATCCCATTTTAACCATTATCTTAGACCCAATTACCTTAGTGTGTTTTTCAAACTAACCCAAAGGAATATTTGAAGCTGAATAAGAGGAAGAATTAAAATGTGAACAACTTACAATGCATTTCTGTCATTCTTATTTGAAAGGAATTTCCTTCTTATGTTCACCTCATTGCATCTTTGCTAAGAGGGCATCCTTGGTCTATATTTCTTCCTGTAACTCTTTAACAAAACCATCAACTTCTAGCCCCTGTACAAGCATTTCGTTGACATATTCCTCTTTCTTGGTTATAGAGGATTGTGGATCAAATTTTAACCGCACTATTTCCTCTTCCAAGGAATAAAAATTATCTCTCAGGAAAGATTTTTCTTCCTGGAGTTGGTAGTTTATGGCTTCAAGCTCATCCAGTTGCTCCTGTTTAGATGACTTGCCCATGATTCCCTATTTCCTATAAACAACTTGAACTCCCACACTACACACGCAAAAGAATATTAACAGCCCAAAAATTTCTGCACACTGAAAACTAAAATTAGTACTAAAATTGAAGCCAAATTTTCAAACACAATTAGAAGCTAATCCGAAATCTAACTGCTCTGATACCAAACTTGATCCAAAAATGGGTGTTTGAATCTAACACTTTTAATCGTTTCAAAGGATCGTTAAATCTAATCAACTTAAGAGGTCTTAATACTCCAAATTATTGATTAAAAATATGATTTAGGACTAAATTCAAACTGAAATTAAGTTTGTAATTTTACTCAAAATTTCACTGTTTGATCGAAGCCCCAAAAATCATTATTTTAGATTTAATTGATTTCCCAATTTTATTAGTTATTGATTATAATTTCATCTATATTCATATTATGAATTTAAATTACTTGCAAATATAAAAATTAGAACACAACACCAAATTGTTTAAGGGGTTTGGAATTCCTACATCCCTGAGTTCGTGGTGAGTTGATCCATTAATAATGTTAAAAAATGTAAATACAATAACCATTACATTAACCAATAATGAATAAAAACCTATAAAATTTTGTTTTAGACCTTCAAAGGACATTAATGGAGCTCAACCTCTGTCCTTCACCTTCCTGATCCACTTCCATCAATGTCTCCCTTTGGTTCTATTCTTTCATGTGAATTTAACATAAAATAATTATTTCACAAAAGCTTCAAATCGATGAAATGATTACACCATTGTGATTGTCTTGAAATTTCGAGCAACTTCATATATAACTCAAGATCTAGTTTTGAGTGGAAATGCCTCAAAAATTAGCTTGAATGCAAACTGCCTCTTATACTTCTTCCCACAGTCTTTTCCCGAGTGTTGTTTAAATAACACCGAGCGTTGTCTTATCTCATCAAATCTTATATTCGATTTGGTTGGGTGGATAATACTTTGAGAGTGGAGGTCATGGGTTCAAAACCCAGCGGTCTACATTTTGACGTGGTGTTTTGTTGCATTGTGGGTGTAATGTCCCACATTCTCACCACGAAGGAGGGATTTGCATTAAAAATGGGCTCGGCCACCCTATTCCCATGTGGCTTCGGCCACGTCTCATCCTTTTGTTTTGCCACCTATACATGGTGAGCTGGTTATTCATTATTTCACCCAATATATGGGCTTTGGGGTTGTTAGAATGGCCAATACATTAGCTGAGTTGTGTGGCTTATTTAATCCACCCTTACCTTAATAAATTCACCCAATAGTGTGTAAAGTGCCCATCCATTGGCGAGATATATGTCATTGCAATGTTAACTCACCCAATATTTTAGGAGATAAGAATATCCCAAACAAAATGGATAGCTAAGTGGAAATAATACCGAGAAAGATAATAATAAACTCGGTCAATTCAAAACATGTGACTTAGAACTATATAATGACATGACAATACATGGTGAATAATTACCAAAGTAATATAAAATTTGATCATTACCATAATGTGACATTCCCATGATAAAATATGCCAACAAAGACCACTTGTTGATCCTCGATAGGAAAATTGGGTGAGTTCAAACTTGCGGTGGCAAACCATGTGTCATAGTGCTATTGGTCCATTATTGACCTATTAACCAGAGTTGACTTTCCTATTGACAAAACTTTGATTGGACATATCTTGAGCTCAGAGTGTTCATTTTTCAAGTTTTTATAGTCATTGGAAATCTCTTTAAAGAATCTCTTGTCTTGGTATGGTTTAGGGAAGTTTAGGAAACATTTGAGACTAAAATTAATCTCCTAATTATTGGGTCTCTATTAGATATGATCAACTTAGGTAATCTATGTAATCTAAAAATTTCATGCATGAATCGTTTTGCTAAAACAAGTGAATCATCCTTAAGATTACCAGAATAAAATGAGCTACCTTTGTTAATTTATCAACAACCACTAGAATAACATCATGTTTATTTCTTGACATAGGCAACCCTTGAACAAAATCCATGCTTATTACTTGCCATTTATACTGCGGTATGCTGTGAGGATACAGTAAACCAGTTGGATGCATATGCTTAGCTTTAACACATTGACACTCTAAGCAGTGTGTCACAAATTCTATCACATCCTTCTTCATCCCTTTCTAGAAATATTGTTGTTTTATATCAGCAAGCATTTTTGTAATGCCAGGGTGTCTAGAAAAAGGTGAATTATGAAATTCAGCTAACAATTTCTTTCTTAACTCATTTGACAAGGGTATGTATACCCTATTTTCAAACCACATGATTCCTTCATTGTCAAAGTGAAAACCTTTATATCTCACATCATTTGGATCTATAGCAAGTGTTGTCTTTACTTGTTGAAAATAAGAATCAGATTCCATGACACTTTTTACTTCATCTTTAAACTGAGTTCTTAACGTTATAAGAGCAAAAATGTGCTTCCTATGACTTAGAGCATCTGTAACTCTATTTTCTTTACCTTTAATATAAATTATGTCAAAATCATACTGAGATAGAAATTTTAACCATCTTCGTTGTCTTGCATTCATATTTAGCTAAGTAATAATATAATTCAACCCAAGATGATCGGTTTTTAGTTCAAAAGGTCTACCAAGAAGATAATGCCTCCATACCTGAAGTGCATGAACAATGGCAGCAAGCTCTAGGTCATGTGAGGAATAATTTAGTTCATGTAACTTGAGTTTTCTACTTTTACAAGCTATAATAAGATCATTTTGTAACAAAATACCTACGAGACCTTACTCGGATGCATCGTTACAACAGCTTAAGTCTCCATTAGGATCGGGCACAGCCAAAATAGGTGCTGAAGTTAACTGATCCTTCAGAGTCTTAAATGCATATTTGCATTTTTCATTACATACAAATTTATTATCCTTCTTCTGCAATGAAGTTATTGGTGCAACAACCTTAGAGAAGTCTTTAAAAAACTTCCTATAGTAACCAATAAGACCCATGAAGCTTCTAACTTCATGTACATTCTTTGGTGCAGCCACTCGGTTATTGCAACAATTTTTGAGGGATCTACTGCTATTCCATATTTTCTTATGACATGACCCAAATAGTGCACTTCTATATCATAGAAAGAACATTTGGACAACTTACCATACAACCTTCTCTTTCTCAAGATTTCAGAACTAATTTCAAATGCTCATGATGTTCTTCGATGATTTTAGAGTATATGAGAATATCGTCCAAGAATACAAGCACAAATTTGTCCAAGTATTCTTGAAAAATATTATTCATTAAATTCATAAAATTTGTAGGTGCATTCGTTAATCCAAATGGTAAAACTGTGAATTCATAATGTCCATACCTTGTTCTAAAAGTTGTTTTATGAATATCCTCATCCTTTATTCATAACTGATGATATCCAGATCAAAGATATATTTTAGAATACACTGATGCACCACACATCTGATCAAACAGATCATCAATTCTAGGAAGTGGATATCTGTTCTTAATTATTGCTTTGTTTAACATCCTATAATCGATGCACAATCTAAGTGTTCCATCTTTCTTTTTCACAAAGATTACCGGTGCTCTCCAAGGCGAGACACTCGGTCTTATTAAACCCTTAGACAAAAGTTCCTACAAGCGTGCCTTAATCTCTACCAAATCAATGGTATTCATTCAATAAGGTGCCTTGGAAATAGGTTCGGTTCCAGTTTGATTTCAATCATGAAGTCAAAATCCCATTTGGGTGGAAGACTAGGTAACTCTTCCGGAAACACATCACTGAAATTTCGTAACAACGAATATCTTTCCATGAAGTCACTACTTTCTTGGTTGTTTCATAATTTTTATTGCATATAAAGTGCAGCCTTTGTTTTTGGCCTTTTTAAGTTGCATAGCTAACAATTTCCTAACTAAAATCTCATGTTTTACACCCTGAATGTCTGATATTTTTACAAATCATCCAAACAACTAATATGTTTTTCAAAATAGTCAACCGTTTCCTTATGCTCAGCTAGCCAATTAACACCTATGATTACATCATAAGACCCCAAAGAGGCAACATAAAGGTCAACCTCATTGGAAAAACTAGGGAAGTCAAGGATGCTCCGAAAATAAATATACTAACTATGTGTACAACATTATTTACATAATGTACAGCCCATGATTTATCTATTTATCTATCTTTTCATTTTAATTTTGATGTTAATTTAGTAGAAATAAAACATTCGTAGCTCTAGTATCAAAAAGTATCATTAAGGTATACCAAATAACTTACCTAGAACCTCTATGGGTGTGACTTGCTTTTTGTCTGTTTGTCAACTACCTGCAACGTGTATCTTGTGCTACCGATTATGGTCATCCTTATTCAAAGGACATCGATTTTCGTAATGATCCTTGCCACAATTGTAACAACCTCATACAAGTCCCTTTTAGGCTCAAATTTATCATTCGACCCTATAGGACTTGATCCGTTATTATTTCTCTTGACAAAGTTATTTCGCACATTAGCAATAGGTTTATTTGTTGTTGTTTTCTTGTTATTTTCAGTTACAAATTTGTTTTTCATACCAAACTTCTTCCATGGCCCCTTTTTAGGTGTAAGAGATGACGAAGAGTTTGGAATTTTCTTTCTAATTTCCTCCTTATGGGTAGAGATTGCTTTCAATTTCTGTTCCTGCCTTATGGATTTTTCAACTACCCCTTCCATAGTGGTTGGGATGTGAACATCCACTTCACCACCTATAATGGGATTTAATCCCATGATAAATTTTTGTATCTTAAACTTCTCATCAGTTTGATATTGAGGTACATACTTAAGGAGTTTAGTAAACCACTCCCAGTACTCTATTACAGTTAATTTTCCCTGGGATAAGTTTTGAAATTCAGTCATTTTCTGATCATAATAAATTTGTGGCAGCCATCATTGCCTAAAATAACTTTTAAATTGATCCCAAGTAATATTTGTTTCATCAATGTTTAGCTCAGCCTTGCGGCTGTCCCACCATGAAGATGCTTCATGGGAAAGCTGATAAGCTCCCCATATTGCCTTTTTTTCCTCTAAGAAGTTCCTTATTGCAAAGTACTCCATTTCACTAAGCCAATTCTCAGCTCCATCTTGAATGTAGTGCCATCAAACTTAGGTGGACTTATCCTTTTATATCATTAGTGAGTTCAACTTCCAGCCTTGCCTTTTTATTTTCAGGATGATCAGGTGCATTAGTTGTATTATTGTTATCAACACCCAAATTTCCAACATTAGTGTTGTCCATGGGAGGTGGCTGATTGTTATTACCAGCATCTTCTTCCTCCTCCTCATTTCCATTACTTGTTGTTCAAGTACAACCAAACAATCTATTGTGTCTAACAGAGCAACAAGGATCTAAATAAATTTTTGGGAAGTAGTTACTTCTCCACCTAGTGGTGGGTTGTTTGCAGCGTTTCCTCTTGTTCTAACCATTTTCTGTTAACAAGAAAAATTAAGTTTTATCATATTATGGACACAATAGGTCCAAGAGCTGTAACCTTCAACTTTGATACCAAGATGTAACATTCCCATTTTAAGACTTTAGAAACAAGGGATTTTTTTATAATAATGTTCTCTATTCTAAATAATCAAAATTTAACACACATTCCATGCCAATCAATCTCATAATAGATAACCATATGCAGCTATAATGACTCGGTGAAACACCGATCTCTCATTTCATGACTCGGTATCATACTAATATCTCATGTTAACTCATTGAATTGTATACTAGGTATACTTGGTTCTCTTACCCTTTTTTGGGTATTAAGTGTTTTATTTAAGAGGCCTATCTAAATATTTGTTACCAATATTCATCTGAAATCTTGCTTCTTAAACTATGTGACACATGAAAATGGAACCAACAACTTGCGATACTTTGGTAAAATATCTCCATCATACTATTCATATTACTATTCCTTGATGGCATATTCGTCGAATGGAATACATCCTCCACCCCACTTCATATGTTATCTAGAATGGTCTTTACTGACTCATGTCAGTCCACTTGTTCAGGTTTTACCCTAACCAAGGGTAGCAACATCGTTTAGTGTAGAGGACTACTCGCGAGGACTAAGGATACATAGACATAATCGATCGACCTAATTCAATCATGTGTGTCTAGTTATCCTAAGTCATCAAGATGTTCCCAAAACTAAATCATGCTTCTAACCTAACCTAGGGTATAACTAAGGAAAAGTCTGAGTTATGTAAGTCTAGGTGATTCAACTCTAAAGGGTGTTGTAACATGTCAATTGTAACACAGTATCCTCATGAAGACCCAAGTCTTCACGAAGGTACTACACTGTAGTTGGCATGTGCCAACATCCATCTGAGTCATCCCATCTAGATGTACATATCCATGAAAGAAGTTAATTACTTAATTATTTTCTATAATTAAGGTCTAATTACAACAACCCTATTGAATCCCTAGTTTCATTAACCCCCAAGGTTCTTAACCATCATTAGGTTGTAATTGTTTTGCGAAACATCAAGATTGCCTTTTTTAATTAACTTCCTACTTTAGGATTCAGTTTAATAAAACAAAAGCAACAATCAAATAATATGGTTCACTTATTTTACTCAACCATTCTTAGCTTGTTTAAGTTCCGAATTAGATTCCTTTATATTAGACTTCATTGAGATGAAGTCTACTTGTTAAATGTTCATGTTTACCTTTCATTTGTCTTATACCATTAAATATATTGGTCAAGAGGTAGTTTATCTTCCTCTTTCCCAGATGACATTAGGTTTAACTCAAAAGGATTCTAAAGCAGTCCAGATTATCATTTCGGATTAGTTTTCTTCCTCCTTCTAATCAAGAATTGGGGTTCATTGAAACTCTTACATTATTCAAGATATCATAATGAATTTTTACTTTAATTATCATCATTTCAATAAACCATAGAGATTTAGTTAAATGATCATCCATGAATGCTAACTTGTTAAGTTGCATTTTAATAAAGGGATAGTGTATCTAATTCCCTTACCACCTAATTCATTTTAAGTCATCTGAAAGGGTTCCATACAGATATGAATATGAGAGAATAAAGATAAGCTTACAATTCCCTTCACATAATGTACAAAGAGAATGGCACATCAAGTACAAATAACCCAAAATCTTTTCCATTCATCTAAGTGGAATACATACTTTACAAGCTCAAACATTTCAGACATCTTTAATGTCAAACAACATCAATAAGCTCAATTAAGAAATACAACTTTTCTTCTTACAAATACATTTCAATAATGAATCATATTTCCTCATAAAAGATCCAATATTTAGGTAAACAAAAGTAACATCATAAAAGAACTTGTCTCCTTTTATCACTTACGAAGTCCATTTGCAAAAATTTCTAGCATGGGTTAGTTCATTGAACTGGGCATGATAAGAACTAAGCATTAAAATGATGTGCTTTCAACTAATTGTTTCATAAACAGAACTCTAGTTTTATGAAGTAGTTAAATCATTACAGAAAGATACATCATAAAGAAATAACAATCATGAAAGGAAGAACAAAGTGTTAAACCATATTATCATTAAGTAGAGATCATGGTGTAATCAAAACAATGTTCAGCCAATGATTTCATAAATAATTATATTAGTAAGTAATATTCCATCCAAATTACTTACCACATTTCTAATATAGATATTTATAGTTAATCTCTTGATTCATTCTATCCAAACAAAAGAAAGATACTAACTCTAATAATTCATAAAAATAGAATTATTTTTAAGAAGCAATGATCCACAATACTCAACATTAACTTACTCCATCCTAAAATATCTAAGGCCAAGCTCATTCAATCTTTATGACAAAATTTAGGATGAACCATCAACATCTTAAATTAAGAGCTTCCTATTTAAGATACTACATCCAAATTCAAATCCAAACTCTAGCCTAAGTTTGGGTTAAGCATCAATGAGTTTGGTAAAGGATATTTTTCATTTACATGCAACTGGAATCAGTCACACATCACCATAATTAGATCCCTATCAAAACATTAGTCAAGGAGAAGAAAAATATTTATCCTCCAACTACCCACTCTGTAATTTCCTTCAAACTAATACAACTGAGCAGGTCAGCTCCTTACAAAGGAGTAATACCGAAGAGAGAATGAATGATAAGAGGGAAAGGAAATAACCTATATCTGCTTCAGAATTCAAAGAGGATAGTTTAGTGAATACCTTAACTTAGAAAAGAGGAAAAGGATGTCAACAAACAAGGATGAGATAGGATCTCATTATTCCTTCCTAAGAAGAGGAATACAAACTGGAATTAAAGAACTGAGATAGATCCAACCAAGAAACATTCACTCTAACAACCATTGTAACACGAATAACTAGTCGATATTGAATTGATATATATGACTGAAACAAGGAAGTCAGAAACCGAAAGTGAAGTTTTCCCATCATACAATGAGAACAACCACTATAGCATAGAAGCTACAACTACAAATGGTTAATCAAATGCCTTATTTTAAAAATAGTTCCCTAAGCAACAAAAGAATAACAACTGAACATTAAATTCTATCCAAACTTTAGCAAAGCATCAGCCTAGAAGTTCTCTAATTTTCCTAAACAAAGAGAGATAGAGAAGTGTTGAAGTAAGTCATCCTTATGCAATCATGTTTTCTTTTCAAGTGTCAACACACATAAAAATGAAGATAAACGAATACAATATTTGTGATTGCAGAACTTACATTCAATCCAACCTAGATCCCCTACTTCAAAAAAATCAAAGGACCAATATATAGGTAGAAAGGATGAACTCATTCCAGATTTGACCACAAGGAAAAGGTGACATAACCCCAAATCAGGTACTCAAGGTTGAGATCAAAAGAATAATAACAACTGAAACATTCCAGTCCATTTCATCAAAATAGATAAGACCTGAACTAATCCATAGTTCAACATGGAAACCCCATTCCTACAACATCATATAAACATAAAACTTGAATGAAAAGAACTAGTAAATTAAACAATATGTACGATAAGGTAATTCCTAAAGCATGAAATCTCATTTCAGAAAAGATGCATAAACATTTGATAAGCCTTTCCAGAATCATGACAACAGGATAACTATCAACCCTACTATTAGATAGATTGCAACAAGGAGATTCATTCAGACCTAGAATCAGATAAGTCATCAACAAATATTCTCACAACTTATAGGTGCAAGCAACAAAATTGACGTCATATAAGTTCAAGCAGAAGCTAACATGATTTAATAAAATTTCAAACAAGGGATAACCAAAAATTGAAACATAATTATTCCACAGGAATGACTGTTATTATCTAACTTCAGAACAGTCCCACAGGAGTTCCCAGAATCAAATCATCTCAAACTCAGCAAAAGTAGAACATGTTACAATTGTTTTCCAACCAAAAATGACTCCCAAAACATTGAATTAGACTATCTATTTTAGCATAGTTCGAACAAATGTAATAAGATTTGAAATCATCTCAAGCTCAACAGAAGGTAACACGTTTCAAACTTTCACCCAATAAAAGAAACAAACCCAGCTCCTATCTTTATCAAACAATGAACCCCTCTATTCCATTTTTACATAGTCAACAAAAGTTCACAAAATTTGTCAACATTCCAGTTCAAACAATGGTTAAAGCATGATTCACTCATTTATCCAACAAGGAACAAACCCAGATCTTATTTCCTCAAATAGTGAACCCAATCAGAAGTATACAGTAAAAATATACAAGCATGAATGCAAGATAAACCTCACATAAAAACTCATTGTTCCCCAAGGGTAGAATTATTTTTGTTAGGTTGTGGAGCTGAATTGCTTCAAAGATAGCATGTTTTACATGTTACTGGTTCTGACAATAACCGGCATCGGTCAGGGTGTAACCGTCATCGGTCAGCATAAGAACCACCATTGGTCAGCATAAGAACCGCCATCATCCAAAGCATAAGAGCGCCATCGGATCAACATAAGAACCGTCATCGGGTAGGGCGAACCGATGTCGGTTACATCTTGAGAGTGTTTTAATTAACTCTTGGGAATTAGATCTATTTTTAACATTAAAGTAGATCTATTGATTGTAATTGCATGGCTAAGTTCCCTAAGTTTATAAACGACTATATAAGCATGAAAGCTAGGGTTAGAAGTAGAATTAAGAGAAGGATTGAATTAGATCCTTGATTCTCCTAGATTGAGAGGATGATGAAGAAGAAGAAGAAGAGAAAGAAAGAATAGGTTACATGAAGACAAAGTCTCCATGGAGAGGAGCTGGATAGAAGGAAATAACAAGTACATATGAATGGTGAGAAGAGGGTAACATCTTCTACTGTATTTCCTTTGTATAGTTATTGTCTCATTGTAATGGCTTGCATAGTATGCAAAGCACATAGATTTTCTTCTTGTAGATCCACATGTTGGTGAGATCTTGTATTATAGATCCATGTAGATCTAGTCTTGTATTATAGATCCATGAGATCATATTGTATTGTTGATCCATGTAGATCTAGATATTATAGAGGAGGTTATCTTCATGTTTGTACAGGTTATGCAGTGATGGAGAGACAAACTTACTTCTTGGTGCATAGTCATAGTTGCATATATGGTAGACCCATGTGAGAGGTCTTGTTGCAGATCCATAAAGAACTTGGTAGCAGGTCAAAGATGTAGTATTTCCCAGTTATGTGAGATCTATTGGTGGTTTTGGAGGCATAGTTGTAGTGCACTCATGGAGATCCATTTAGAGATATGGAGGAGAGGAGATACTCTTGGAGAGATGCATTATACTCTTGTATTAAAGAGTTGGTTTGTACTCTTGTTGTATTATATATATGAGATCTCTATCTTTGGTGGATGTAGTCCACATTGGGTGAACCACGATACATGTTATGTTATGTGTGTGTACTTTGTCTTGATTTGGATTATTCTAGTTTATACTTCCACTGTTGTAGATTTTAGGAATTTTTTAGATCCTATGTGCATGATTTTGTTTGTTATTAAATCATAGCACTATTCCACAGTCCCAAATTCTCAACAATTGTAGAGCTAGGTTTATTATCTTATTTGATACCAACAACTGGTATCAGAGCTTGAGTTAGCTTGGTTATTTTAGAGCAAGGTTTTGCTTGAGTATATTGTTAGTGTTTTACTGACAGGTGTATGAGATAAGGGTTTGTTTTTCCTTATGAGAAGATCATAGGAAAAGATTCAATCTAAAGTGGGAGCTTGAATGGTAAGGTTGCTAGAGATTATAGTGACTGACATCAGTTAAGTGGCAACTGGTGTCAGCATGGTGACTGTGGTCAGTTACATGGTAATCGTGATCGGTTCGGGGTGACCATGGTCGGTTACTGAGAAACCTAGTTTTAAACAGAAAATCACAGATCTGAAGAATTAAGAAGATGCATGGAATGTATCTTGGTTGCTGAGGTGTCCCCAATTCTTGGAGGCACAAGCATGTTGGTCAGATTACAGATCTGGTTATTGAGGTATGGTTTTATCTTGGTATTGTAGTGCTTATATTATTTTGGTTACACATGCATGTTTGGGATTGCAGATCTAGATTTGAGAATGAGAGAAAAGGAGTAGTTATGCATCCTTTGGTGTAGTTAGATGCATGGGATTCTTAGAGAGGTAGAATATAGTAGCATAGCGTGAAGATAGGGTTTCCATCAGAGAAGCATGTTCTTCAGTTGAAGATGTGGTTAAGTATCTTGGTGTTGGTAAGGTGATGTATTTCATCTTGGTGCGATTTTTTATTGCATGTATTATTGTTGTTAAGTTTTTGTGCAAGATTTGGGTGCTTCTTGAAATGACTGGCTCAACACAACTATCGGCTTTGGTCAAAGTAGGCACCTAGTTTGGTGACCTATGCCAATTTGTGGCATTGTGTTAATTCCAGCAACACCGATGTCGGTCAGGGAACTAACATCGGTCACAGAGGGTAACCGGTACTAGTCAGTGAATCTAGTCGGTCTCTATGATAATGAGTTTACACATGGTTTCTTATAGTAGAAGAGGGCATGGATGGTTTAGTGTCCTATTTTGGAGGATCATGTTTCTTACAGGTGTATATGGCGAAACTTGAGTGTTGATCACTTCAATGTTTGGATCAGAAAGAGGACAAATTTGGCTTGGTTAGTCCAGTGAGACTTTGGGTTAGGTATCTCTATATGGTTCATGTTTTATTTCTTTCTTTTGGAGTAGCTAATATTATGTTTGGATAGTGTGCACATATTTACACCATGTTTTTGGTGTTGTTTGAATTTTATTTCTGGTTGTGTGGAATCTTGAGGACAAAGGATATCTAGTCTAAGGATGAGATCCTCAATGAAAATTCATGGTTAGACACAATTGCAGTAATGAGAAGATGTTGAGTACATAGGATGAAAATAAGTTGATTCACCTACTTCATAAGAAGTCCAAACTTCTATGATGTAGGAGTATTCTTTGATAAGAAGGGAATCATTTTATATTTTCTTTCATATGGTTTTATTTCTCACTGACATATTAGCTTTTGAGCTTGGTGTTAGAGGTAGTGCAGGGGATTTCGTGTTCAGTGGGAGAAATCCATGGTTGTTGGCATTGTAGGATTGGATACATGATGCACATGCAGAGTGAGAGGAGATTGCTACTATTCAGAGTGGTAGAGGCACTAGTTGGTTTTGGAGGGAAGTCATGATTTATAGGTATATTGAGTTTATTACTTTGTGATGTCACTTCTAGTTTATTTTGTGGTTCTTGGATATCCCTATGGGATTACAATTGATGGTTAGATTCAGATTGGGTGAAGATGATAGAGCAATTTTTTCAGAGTTTTAAGGGTTAAAAGAGAAAATTTTCTAGTTCTGAGAGACCGGTGTCGGTTAGGATGAAGCTGTGGTTGATCATCGATAACCATGGTCGGTTAGGAAGTGATCATTATTGGGGCAGGGGAAACCATGGTCGGTTTGGTTATAGGTTTGAAAACAATGTTTATTTACCATTTTTAGATGGTGCCCTTGTTTTGCTTTCATCTTGGTTTGGTTTGTGCGAAGTATGTTGATGACATGTTTGCTAGTATTTACACTTGGTATTAGTTGCATGGTTTAGCATGGTTGTTTTTTATTGACATTGATGAGCACATGATTCATATATTGCTTTGGAGTTATTCGGTGAGAGACTTGGCACTTTTAGAGAGCCTGATGATATGGATGGATGTATAGGTGAGTTTATACATGTGGATAGATTTAGTTTTGTGAGTCTATGATGATGTAGATGTTTGATTTGCACATGGATGCCTATGAGCATGGTTCGATTTCCAGCATGAGTAGGGGATGTTTTTATTTTCTCTTGATTACTATGTTAACCCTTGATAGGTATGTTATCTACGAGATAAATGTATTGTACATGCTAGTTATTTATGCAGGGTTGGATTTATAGATTGTAGTGTTTGGATTTCTTTGAGTTATGCGGTGTTTGTGGATTGATCACCCACTATTGCATGTAGAACTCATTTAGTGTTGTTTTACTCGGGATATTTTTTTCTTTTGCATATTCCAGTTTGACCTATCTTTGGACAATTTCATTGGTGGTTACATGAAGACATGGATAGATGGATGGAGAATATGGTTGGTTTTACAGGTATGGTTATGGTTGTAGTTGAAGCTCAGTACTTCAGTTTGAGTGGGAGCTCTTATAGGTATGTTAGTCATGATGGATTGGTTACATGAGAGGCTTGGTGTTATGATTCAGTGGGAGCTTGATGTATGGATAGTTTGATTATCACGGATCAGTTGTAGCTTCGTGGTGGTTTGGTAAGTCATGTTTTTATCTTCTTGGTTTGAGAAGATGGTTTGATCTTCCTAGTTTTATTTTTTGAGATAATTGTTAAAGGAAAGAATAGATGGTCTTCACGGTGTGTAGAGGATGGTGATGTATAGGTATAGGTACAGTACAAAGGTTCAACAATTTATCTCCAAGTGGGAGATTGTTAGGTTGTGGAGCTGAATTACTTCAAAGATAACATGTTTTACATGTTATTGGTTCTAACAGTAACCGGCATCGATCAGGGTGTAACCATCGTTGGTCAGCATAAGAACCACCATCGGTCAGCATAAGAACCACCATCGGTCAGTATAAGAACCACCGTCGGTTAGGGTGAACCAATGTCGATTACCTATGTGGGAGTGTTTTAATTAACTCTCAATAATTAGATGTATTTTAGCATTAAAGCATATCTATTGATTGTAATTGCATGGCTAAGTGCCCTAAGTTTATAAACACCTATATAAACATGAAAGGTAGGGTTAGAAGTAGAATTAAGAGAAGGATTGAATTAGATCCTTGATTCTCCTAGATTGAGAGGATGAAGAAAAGAAGAAGAAGAGAAAGAAAGAAGAGCAGTTACATGAAGACGAGTCTCCATGGAGAGGAGGCTGGACAGGAAGGAAATAACAGTACATCCGAATGGTGAGAAGAGGGTAACATCTTCTGCTGTATTTCCTTTTATAGTTATTGTCTCATTGTAATGGCTTGCATATTATGCAAAGCACATAGATTTTATTCTTTTAGATCCACATGTTGATGAGATCTTGTATTATAGATCCATGTAGATCTAGTCTTGTATTGTAGATCCATGAGATCATATTGTGTTGTTGATCCATGGAGATCTAGATATTGTATAGGAGGTTGTCTTCATGTTTGCATAGGTTATGTAGTGATGGAGAAAAAACTTACTTCTTGGTGCACAGTCATAGTTACACATATGATAGACCCATGTGAGAGGTCTTGTTGCAGATCCACAAAGAACTTGGTAGCAGTTTAGAGATGCAGTAGTTCCTGGTTATGTGAGATCTGGTGGTGGTGTTTGGAGGCACAGTTGTAGTGCACTCATGGAGATCTATTTAGAAATATGGAGGAGAGGAGATAATCTTGGAGAGATGCATTATACTCTTGTATTAAAGAGTTGGTTTATACTCTTGTTGTATTATATATATGATATCTCTATCTTTGGTGGACGTACGCCACATTAGGTGAACCATGGTACATGTTGTGTATGTGTGTGTACTTTGTCTTGATTTGGATTATTGTAGTTTATACTTCTCTTATTGTTGTAGATTTTGGGGAATTGTTTAGATCTTGTGTGCATGACTTTTTTGTTATTGAATCATAACACTATTCCACAATCCCAAATTCCCAACATTTTTATGAAGTCATTTAGGAAAAATAAGAACAACATAATGGGTAGAGTCTATCATGCCTGATAGATCTTCTTATTGATTTGTAGAAGATTTCCAGTCGAGCCTCCACAGTCTGTTCTTTTTCCAAGCCACGTCAATAACTCCTATCTTCCTACTTCCTGTTGTACTTCCACCAGATCCAAAAATAGCTCAAGAATGCCAATAATATTGATAGATCAATAATAGAATTTCTGGTTCGAAGAACCAAAAAATCCATGTAGAGTAAAAATCAAAAAGAACAAAAGATCAAACAACCTTTGTAAAAATTTCCTTACATATCTCCTAGGCGGTTTCTTCGCCATAACCGAGACTAATTAATGCAAGGATTGTTAGTTTTCCCTCCTATTTCTCCATGCCACCACCATCCAAGTTTGGCAAACCTTCAATTCAAAATTTGCATGTAATTTTCCATTTAGTGGTGATGCCAACTAGGCATCCCCTAACTCCCCATGCCTCCGCCAAAACTAGTAGTTCAAAGGGCATTAAAACCAAAATCAATTCTCATTAATGCCTTGAAAATCGATGCCACCGCCCTACCACTTGCCAAGTAGTCCTTAGGTACTCCTTAGATTAGTATCGGTTTAGGTTATATTATCATTAGGTTATAAATCAACCTTAGTCCTTAGGTAAATATTATTTTCCTTAGGTTGTTTCAAAACTCCACAACCATAAAACATACCAACTTAGGTTAGGGTGTCAACCTTAGTAGTTTAGTAATAGATCCTAGGTTCTATTACACTCTTCAGCATTTTAATTTTTTTAAACAAGAAGGCCTAGGTTTACTAATTACAACATGATGCAAAGCAAGGGCACCTGAAACCGGGTCCTTTAAATTTATAATTAAAACAAAAATCAGTCCCACTTGACCTTCCATTTCAGAATGCTAAGTCAACCAGACGAATTAGTTAAGGAGAACTGAAGCATACCTTGGATCAATGGAATTGATCTAAGATTTTACTATCAACACAAGATGAGCTTAGACAACAACAACATAAGCTCATAATACCCTTTTTAATTAATTAAATTTGTACAAAAATGTGAATGGCCTTGTTTTCAAGTAAGCAAAAATCACAACAAATTGAACCTCTTCACAGTAATAATTTATCCATTGCAAACATGATTTCAAAAAATCATAAGAGTACACCTTCCTAAGATAAATCACATGTCAACGTTTGCGAGTGTCAAGAGGGAAAGTAACAACAAGTAATAGTTTTGTCAAAGATGTTACAATATATTTGCTAAAGGTAGATACATCCTTGATAATACGATTCTAGTGTGGGAGGCATGGAATATGGGGAGACATGGAATAGTATCCCACATCTCAACAAAAAATCTCTATTTGTTAAAATTGACTTTGATAAGGGTGATTTTAGTGGCTAACACTCACCATTTGGCTGAAACATCTTTTGGTCTTCTTGAAAATGGCTAATTATGTGAAAAAAATGATTTATTGACTAGCTAAAATTATACATAAATTTCCTATATTAGCATTTATAATTTCCCCATAAGATATACTCTAACATATTTTGTGACATAGTTTCACCTTAATTACTATGCATGTGTGGTTATTATTCACATAAAAATAATAATCATCAACAAGAAAAATCTATTGATGTATTTTGGCCTCATGAAATCTCTACTCTAGGTAAATTTCTAAAAACATCCATGGAATATCTTATTGGTAAAGAAAATAATCTCTATTTTCCCTTACTTGTAGTTGAAATAATTATCCAATAAAATGAACCTAAGAAGTTGAATGTGAGAACCTCTTTTCTTTCTTCTCATCCTTTTATAATAGCTTTGAAGAAATTATAATGCAAATAAAGATAAACTCCTTACAAAAAGTATGTTATGATGATCATATACAAAAGAAGTGAATTTTTAGAACAATGTGTGAAATTAATAGCTTGTCCCCTTCTAGTGAATACGAGGTTACAACATTGAAATATACATATCTTATCTCTCATTTCCTAAGAGATATTGATGTCACGTGTATGGAATAAACTAATATCAAAGAAGCCATTGCAAGTAAAGGCTCAATTTTTTTGGTGAAGATAAGTTAGAGCCTAAGTTATTTCAACGATTGGTAAATAAGAAAGAGGTATTTAGAGGTATTCATTGAGATTATATTTGAACACACAATATTAGATAAGAACCCAATAGTGGAGATGAATGATTCAAAGTTGTGAATATATCAAGACGATGATGATGGTGACACAACTTACTAGTTCTTTACTTTTGCTTCTATACATGAGATGTATGGACTTGAAAAAATATCCATTATGTTCATTCCCTAGGTTCATGGGTCTAATTTCCATTGCTAGGTTCTCCCATGTAGATAAGGAAAGGATCATATTTTGTTGAACTAAGCAATGGGTTTGCTAACTCTTTTCATTTCCCACCACTCTACAAAGTGGGTCACATAAAAGGAAATATAATCAATAAAAGTAGAGTTTCCTACATGTATATAGGTGAATATGTAATGTCACTTTTTGGGAATTCAAGTGACTAACATGGAATTAATACAAACCCCAATAATATTAATGTTGATTTTCATAACAACAAACTAATATTTAAAACTAGTTCAAAACAATGATTGGATTTTTAGAACAAAAGTATGGAAATGAATGGAGAAAACTTAAAACTCATCAAAGAACTTTTAAAATATATATATATAAGTATTTTAGGAATAAACCAAGCCACTTTCCCATGTAAAAATTGATAGAAAACACTGCTGGAAATTAATTATAATAAAAAAAAGTATAACTCCAATGAAATTATGAAATGAGAGTTTACAAACCCCAAAGTTCAAACTCTGCAAAGAATCATAGATTATGGCTTTATAAATTATAGAAAATTTGATTATGAAATAAAATAGTATAAATGTGACCTTGAAGGCACCAAATGACACACTTTAATGCAAGTCACTCCAACTAAGAGAGGATTTTCAATACATGCAAATATCATGAAATGAATTCTTTTCTCCTTTAATTCCCAAATCTGCAATATGACTTCAAGTAAATCAAGGGAGGTTTTGGTCCCCCAATCATCAAAAAAATGGTATTTCATCCTTGGAAAGATCCACACACTTTAATTTTCATCCAAGAGTGGAAAGACAATGAGAAAATATCCCAAAGGTCCAATTTAGATAAAATTCGCCAAAATAGATGCGTGCAAATGAAGTCCTTACTCTCATTTAATATCCCATTCTTGGCACCAAGGGCCAAAAAGGAAAGTACGACCCATATAAAGCTTATTTAATCTTTTACTTTGCTTTTAGAATTCACCAAACCCAACTGACCTGCTAAAAAGAAGAAAACGCTAAAAAGAAACATCAAAAATTAGAAAATAAAGGTGCAATGAGAGTTCACTTCCTTTCCCATCTCATTCTACTTCATTACCATGGAAAAGGGAATGAAAATAAGTCCAAAATCACACTTTCAAGTTGGAAAAAAGTTACATTACATTCCTCCCTTCCCAAATTTTATTTTCCTCAAGCAATTACTAGTGCCTGGATCCCAAATAAATCATATATGCTCCTTATTTGTGCAATTACCATCCAAGCATTGGTGATCCACCATTTCTCTCATGTTGTCCCAAATACCAATATAATATTTATCTTATCCTTCAAAAATAAGAATGAGGGGAACCAAAATTCCACATTTACTTGCAACAAACTAACACAAGTATGTTAGTGTGTATAGAATGTAATTTCTATCTATTAAAATGTCTCTTTATGTTCCAAACCTTGAGAAGAAAAAAATTTAAAATACATCAAATAATAGGCATTATTAAAGGAACAACCCTCAAATTTACCCTTTGATTAAGGTTTTTCCATCCCATCTTATTCCTATGATTAGGAAAACAATTCCTTTAGAGAAATAGCACCATGGTAATTGTATGGGAACTGTATAGTGTTCACAATAGCCATGAAATACTTGTAATTCCTTCAACCATATGATTGGAAGTTCCTTCCTTGGTGGATTATAAGTAGGAAAGTAAATGAAAAATTTGTGAGCAACTAATTTAAGGAGGAGACAATAGCTGCAAGCATGACATATCTTTAAAATTCCCCATTCTATCAATTTTATGGGGTTTGGCCACAAGGTTACAACTGATAGAAAATTGGAGAATGGGCTGGAAATGCTTATATAAAAGCTTATGACAACATACTTGAAATCCCAAAATATGGTAATCTTAATAATTTCATCCAAACCAACAACTTCAAGATCGTTTTCCCATGGTTTAATAAAGTCAAAAGGGACACTCTTATAATTTTTGAAAGCGAAACAACTCATAATCTTATTATACCAAAATTGGCCATTTAAATTCTCCTATAAACTTATTGGGTGGATGAATTTGTACACGGTATGCACAACTACAAATAAGTTCTTCTAAGGAGATAATATATGAAGAAGAGAATAATAATGAAATATTCCCTAAAACTAAAAACATTGTATCCCATAAATAACATTAATTTTAACTAGTTTAATTTCAAAAAAATCATTACATACTTTGTATCTTCCCATAAAATTTGACAACCTAAAAATGTTGTTGACATTGATGACCTTGAAGCCTTCAAAGTTAATTATGCTTAGCCTTTTCTTAATGGTCATTTTTCCTCTAATTAATTTATGAGAGGTGCCCTTATCTATGAGCATTACTATTCCATGGCCCAATAAGAAACCAATTACCTATGAAATTTTGCATGTATGAGTGGTGATTCAAAATGTAAATATGTGATTCATACCTAGACACTCAAAGATGAGATTATCAATAAAATTGACCTTGTAATCAGACCTTCTTCCCCTTTGTAGGCTCATAATTGTACCAACCATACATATACTAATTTTATTTTGGTATTGTAGCCAAACATCCTTACACCCTTTCTACAAAATTCACTTCTTACCTTTTTCTACTTGGCACAAGCTGGCCATGAAACTAAAAAAACAACATTATCATGGAATGGATCAATGCAACATAATTATCATACTTTTTTGATTAAGCGTGGTGAAAACCGAATTGCTTTGGCATGTTGGTAAGCAATGAAACTGAAACCTTTTTGGGTCACGGTTGTCCTTAACCTTCCTACAAATCAAAATTTTGAGTTAGAACCAGCACTCAATAAAAAAATTCAAAAACACCTTACCGCCATGGACTCTCTTTTCGAGTGTCATTCTTGAAGGATCCTTTCAAAATATATATATCTTGCAGATGGTGGAGGTGAAAACATGGCAGCGACATAAGAAAGAATACATAGTCATCATTCCTTCCTAGTTAATCATGATGTCCATAATTTTGGCATAGTAACATGATGGGAAATAAATCTTAATTTTCCCTAGGTTCAATGCTACTTACCTTTACTTTATCCTCTTCACGTTAGTAGTGTTACTTATGCACAAAAATTATCATGGATAAATATATTTGTAATTCTCCCATGTTAGACTGTTGTAGATAACAGACCAACAACTTCACCCATTACAATCATTGTTATTTCATGGATAATTTATTCCTCTTTCCTTGGCCTTGTCAATCTGGGTGAGTTACCCTTAATATATTAATCACTTTGTGACCCCAAAATTATTTTCTAGACATATGTACATCAGTTGAGATAAAAAACAAATGGAAAAAATAATTGGTTATCTTTATAAACATACCAAGGTCTTTGGAAGGGGGTAACTTCTTACCAATTCCATCTTGGCCCATGTACATAAAACATTATTCACCCATTTGGGAGGTTGCATGAGAGGGTGTATGTGCTCCTTACCATCAAATTTATTGTCCTTATTTCCCCTAGGCCGGTCATCAAGGTGTTCTCACTTCTTGGTCCTTGTTTCTCTAATAAAAGTAACTTCCCCTTTTTGAACTATCTTCATATCTCGATTGTTTAAGCTTGGGATGCCCTTGTGACCCTTACTAAGGTTCAAGTATTCGTCATTAGGTTCTTTTTTAACCATTGTTATAAAAATTACAGAAACCTTTTTTCCTCATATCTATTTGGAAAATGGTTTCCAAACCTCCCTTTCTCTTCTCCCACTTGCTCATGCCTAGATTCATCATGTGCTAAAATAAAATTATTATTAACCACATTATGATCCACAATTACTCAAAGCATGATGATGAATATTCATAATAAGAATAGGATTAAGGTCTGAATCTTCATCCTTTATGGATTCCTTTCCTCCAAGTTGTGGATCTTGAGTTGTATGCTCATTGATCTCCTTCTCTTTTCATGGCTTGTGCTCCATTATTTCATCAAACCCTTGTGTTATTAGGAAAACCAAATAAGATATCAACCATGGTAAGAGGATTGTAGAGTTCTAATTATCCCAAGGAATGCTCCCTCTCCATAACTAGGTCTGGAAATATACCTTCCTCTTTCTTAACCTTAGGGGAATAATCACGCCCCTCATCTCTTAGTGAACTTGGGAATTTGGTTCCCTCTTCAACAAGCTCTGTAGTTTATCCTTGATTTTCACACAAGATGGCACTCTTTTCCTCTAGGGTTGGGATTTTGTTCCCATGAACCTTATGCATGGCTCAAGGCTTGGACCAAGTTCTAATGTCGACTATGTCTTTTCTCCATCCTATAAAATTAGAAAATGATAGGGCATCAAAAATAGCCTCCAGGAAGGGCTTAATAATCCTCAAACCTTATTGTAACATTGTTGACCTTTGAAACCATAGGTTCCTCCTTGAATTTCCTTCCTCTTTGTATATGTTGCATAGTAGAATCAAGAGATTCTAAGGTGTTTGCTAGTCTTTCTTGCATCTTCATCAATCTATCCATCTCTTCTTCCCCACAAAATACCCTCAAACTAGGAAGACTAAAGATATAATACCACTTTGAAATGTCCCTTTTTGGGAATTTAACTGAAGAATAAGGAATTATCACAAATCCTAATAACATTAATTTTTATTTTCAGATCAACAAACTAAAATTTAAAACTAGTTCGAACAACAATCAAATTTTTAGAAAAAAAAGTATGGAAATGAATGGATAATACTTCAAACTCCTCAAATAAATTTTCCAAATTATATAAGTATTTTAGGAATCAAACAAACCACTTTTCAATATAGAATTTGATAGAAAACATTGACGGACATTAAATATAATCATAAAATACAACTCAATGAAAATTATGAAATGAGGATTTACAAACCCCAAAGTCCACAAAGAATCATAAATTTCAGATTTATAAATTATAGAAAATCTGATTATGAAAGAAAATAGTAGAAATGTGTCGTAAAAGGCACCAAATGACACACTAATGCAAGTCCAACTAGGAGAGGATTCTTAATGCATGAAAAAATATGGAAATAACTTATTTTATCTTTTAATGCCAAAATATACAATATGACTTCAAGTCAATCAAGGAAGGAATTTTTGTCCCCAATCAAACATAAGAAGGGTTTTCATCCTTCTTGGAAAGAGCCACACACTTCAATTTTCACCCAAGACTGGAAAGACAATGAGAAAATAGCCAAAAGGTATAATTTAGATAAAATTCACCAAAATAGATGCGTGTAAATGAAGTACTTACTCTCCTTTTATATACTGACCCTTAGCGCTAAGGGAAAAAAATGAAAGATCGGATCATATAAAGTTTATGTTATCTCTTACGTCACTTTTAAAATTCACCCGACCAAGTGACCTTCTAAAAAGAATAAAAACTAAAAATAAACATTAAAAATTAGAAAATAAAGGTGCAATGAGAGTTCACTTCCTTTCTTGGCTCATTCTAATTCATTTATGTGGAAAAGGGAGTGGAAAGAAGTCTAAAATCATGCTTTATCAAGTTGGAAAAGGAAATTACAGAATATAGGTTTTGGTTTAATTCCTTTTGTTTTGTAGTCTTTTTCCTTTCCTATTACTCTCGACCTTTTTTTGCCTTGTTTTTACTTATTTATATGTTTTCATCCTATGTAGATTCTTCTTTAACTCCTTTTTTAATGGATGACTAAATATTCTTAAACCTAAAGATTTTAAATTTCAGTAATATCTTGTTCATCATTTGTATTGTTGAAAGTTCAATCTATTAGGTCTTGGAGCCTATTTTCATGTTAGATGTGTTGTAATTTCTACACTAAAATTATTATACACTCTTCATTCATCCTCACCGAGGTTGGGGTGACACCCCACGATAACATTTTTTAAAAGTTACCCGAAAATATGGTCTTTTCATGTATTAATTATATGGGTAGTATTTAACCCATAGGTTTGTGGGTTGGTTTTTGGCCCATGGTATTGGTACCCATGGTATTGTAAAACTACTAACTACTGTTGTTCTTATAAATAGTTGGGAACATGGTAGGGAACGACATAGATGGGTGTGTGAATTCAAGTGCTAATTTGAGATAGTTTGTTGAGCATAACTCTAAACAATATATTTGTTTTGTAATTGTAAGAATACTGATCTAAGAGCAGCTTACACTCTTGTTGGCTTGTAATAAAATATGAGCAAGTGTTTCTTGGTGGATGTAGCTCCCATTGGGTGAACCACATTAAATCTTTTCTTCTTGTTGTGTATTTTATGTTCATAGTTCTTATTACTATGATTATATGGGATTGATCCACATATATATTTCTACGTATCCCTAAAAATTACTATCGAGCTTAGTTGTGTTTTTGAAGTGTTTAATCGTAGGGAGGGTTATTAGTTTGAGTGGGATCTATGGAATATGATAGTAGATCAAAGGTTAAAAATTTCAATGGGTAGAACTTTGGTCTATGGAATATGCAGATGGAATATTACCTCTATGAGAAGGATCTCCATGTTTCATTGTCGGGAAAAGTAAAGCAACCAATAGGTATGATAGATAAGGAGTGGGAGAAGTTTGATAGGAAAGCACTCGGGGCCATCCGGTTATGCCTTGCATCTTCGGTCATGTTCAATATATCACAGGAGAATACCACATAAGGTCTAATGAATGCATTAGGGAAGTTATATGAGAAACCCTCTACGCTTCTAATAAAATATTTTTGATGAAAAATTTATTTAATATGAATATGTTTGAAAATGGTTTAGTTGCAAATCATTTGAATGAATTTAATACGGTTGTGAGTATGTTGAACTCTATAAAAATTTACTTTGATGATGAAGTCAGGGATTTAATTTTTCTTTGCTCCTTACTAGAGAGTTGGAATAGCCTAGTGATGGTCATGAGTAACTCTATCTCTAACAATGCCAAGTTGAAGTTTGAGGATGTTATAGGAGTGATCCTTAGCGAGGAAATGTGATGAAAAATATTTGGGGAGACTTCTACTTCAGGGAATGCTTTGGCGGTGGAGATCTACAAGGATACATAAGACTAGAGGAAAAGGAAACCATAAAATATAAGAATCAAAGAGCAAGATGGTATGCTGAAATTGTGGAAAGTATGGGAATACGAAGAAGGATTGTTGGGATCTTTGGGACAAGAAGAAAAAACAAGAAGATACCAAGGATGAAAATGTGGTAATTGTTAATGTTTTTCAGGATGTATTGATTCTCTCCTTGGATAATATTTTTGAGTCTTGGTTTTAGATTAAGAGGCTTATTTCCATGCTACACCACATAGGAATTATTTTACTAATTATGTTCAAGGGGATTTTGGACATGTTTATCTTGGTGATGATGAGTCTTATAACATAGTAGGAAAATGAAGTGTTCAGGTCAAGATGCAGAATGGGAACACTTGGCTACTAAAAGATGTCATACATGTTCCAAATTTGAGATGGAATTTGATATCTACAAGGTACCTAGGGAGTGAAGCTTGTATGGTGACTTTTACAAAAGAATCTTGGAAGGTTGCCAAGGGTTCTCTTGTGGTAGAAATAGGTAATAATGTTGGTACCTTGTGTTTAACTAGTAGTGATGATTATTGTAATTTAGTTGCTGCAAAATCATATGCAACTTTGTGGCATTATAGGCTTGGTCACATGAGCCAAAAGGGCATAAATATTTTGAAGGATAAATTACCTGGATTGAAAGAGATTGATTTATATTTATGTGAATATTGTGTGTATGGAAAATATAAAAGGGTAAATTTTCTCAAGGTTAGACCTACAAGGAAGGAGAATAAGTTGGAGTTGGTTCATTCAGATGTATGGGGGTTGGCTTAGGTATCTTCTATAGGTGGTTCATATTATTATGTCACTTTTATTGATGATGCAACTAGGAAATTTTGGGTGTATTGCATTAGGATAAAATATTATGTGTTTGATACATTTAAAAGATGGAAATCCTTGGTTGAGAATGAAATAGGTCTCAAGTTAAAATGTCTCAGGTCAGATAATGGAGGAGAATATTATAGCAATGCATTTATTGATTATTTTTCTAGGAATGGAATCCACAGATAGAGGATAGTTCTAGGAACTACGAAACATAATGGGGTGTTAGAAATCATGAATAAGACAATCATAAAGCATGTAAGGAGCATGGGATTGCATGCAAGGCCACCCCTTCAATTTTGGGTAGAATAATAAACACGGTTGTATATATGATCAATAGAGGACCTTCAAATTCCTTGGATGGAGGCATACCTAAGGAAGCTTGGTTTGGTAAGAAGGTTGATTATTCCTTTCTCATAGTAATTGGTTTGTGAAGATTTTTTCATGTTGATAAAGATGATAGGACCAAGTTAGAGGCTAAATCGAAAAATGCACCTTTATTGGTTATGGTGTGGATGAATTTGGTTTCTAGATTTGGAGCCTTAAGGATAAGAAAATATTCCAATCTAGGGATGTGATCTTTAATAAAAAGGAATGTATAAAAACCATTCTTAGGATTAAAGAGAGGAATCTAGAAAAGAGTGCACAGTATTGGAGGACGTTACACAGCAAACAACTCTAGTACAACTAGTTTAGGAACCTACTCCACAGGAACCCCAAAATCCAATAGTGAGGATGTATTCTAGGGTAAAATGGAACATGAACATTTTCTCAATTCCTTAATTATCTATTAATCACTGATAATGGAGAGCCAAAGTTATTTGATGAAGCAATACATGTAGATACCGGGAAGAAGTGGGAGCGAGGCCATGGATGAGGAGCATCAATATCTCATGGAAAATCACACTTGGGCTTTGATAGACCTACCTAAAGGTAAGAGATAATTTCATAACAAGTGGGTGCATATAGTTGAAGAGGAGGATGGATGTCCTAAAATATACAAGGCCCAGTTGGTGGTCAAGGGTTTGTACGGGGAGAAGGGTATTGATTTCAATGAGATTTTTTTTTCAGTAGTGAAGATGACTTATATTAGAACTATTCTTGGGATAGTGGTAGCAAAATACTTGCACTTAGAGAAAATAGATGTGAAGAATGTATTCCTTCTTGGTGATTTAGAGGAGGATTTATACATGGATAAACTACACGGTTATTAGGTCACAAGGAAGGAGAACATGGCATGTAAAGCGAAGAAGAGATTGTATGGCCTAAAACAAGCTCCACAATAGTGGTACAAGAAATTTGATAGTTTTATGATGGAGTATGGATACTCCAGGTGTCATTCAGACCATTTTATTTATATCAAGAAATTTGATGATGGAAGTTATATTATCTTGTTTCTGTATGTAGATGACATATTGGTATCAGGTAAAAACATACAGGAAATAAAGGTACTCAAGGAAAAACTTAGTGATTCTTTTTCTATGAAGGATTTGGGGGCAACAAAACAAATCCTTAGTATGAGAATATCTTGGGATAGGAAGGAATGAAAGCTAATTTTATCTCATGAAGAGTACATTAAGAAGGTCTTGGAGAGATTTAGTATACAAGATGTTAAACTAGTTAGGACCCCTTTGGCAGGCCATTTCAAGTTATCAAAGGAATAGTATCCCAAGATAAAGGAGGAGAGGATCCAAATGCCCGGGGTACCTTACTCATCAACTATTGGAAAATTGATGTATGCCATGGTGTACATCAGGCAAAATAATTCTCATATAATGGGAGTAATGATCAGGTTCATGAGTGATCTAGGTAGAGACCTTTGGAAATTAGTAAAGTGGATCCTTCAATATTTTGAGGGACCATGGGGACGATTTTGTGTTACGGTGGATTGGATACCACTTTGTGTGTTTATGTATATTTAGACATTGCTAGAGATTTAGCCAATAGAAGGACCACAATAGGTCATGTGTTTCTTGTAGATGACACAAAGTGAACTATATTTCATGACTATAGAAGATTGTGGTTTTGTCAACCATAAAGGCGAGTATGTTTCTTCCATAGAGGAAAGAAAAAGAAGATTTGGTTACACTAGTTTTAGGATTTAGGGCATAAGAAGGAAGAAGGAAAGTTACATATTGATAGCGAGTGTATTACACCTAGCAAAGAACTCCACTCTTCACTCTACGACAAAGCATATACGAGTTAAGGTACCTTTTCATCAAGAAAAGTTTGGATGAAGAGAAGTTAAGAGATTCATACTAGTCATAACCCTATAGATATGATGACTAGAGTGGTCACAAGGAGAAATTGAAGCTATGTTCAACTTTTGTTGGTCTTCACAGATGATAGTGAAGGGTTAAGAATCTTTCTCATAGGAAACCATTCTCCAAGTGGGAGATAGTTAGGTTTTGCAGCTTTTTTCATGTTAGATGTGTTGTAAATCATATACTAAAGTATTGTACACTCTTCATGTATTCTCGTCGGAGTTTTGGAGGCAAAATCCCACAGGAATTGTTTTTGGAGTAACCCAAAAATGTGGTCTTTTCATGTATTAATTATATGAGTGGTATTTAACACATATGTTTATGGGTTGGTTTTTTGGCCCATGGTATTGGTGCCCAGGGTATTATAAAACTACTACCTATTATTGTTTTTATAAATAGTTGGGCTTATGGTAGGGAGCAACATAGATGGGTGTGTGAATTAAAGTGTTAATTTGAGGAATTTTGTTGAGCATAGCTCTAAACAAGATCTATGTGTGCTTGTAATAAAATCTGAGCAAGTGTTTCTTGGTTGATGTAGCCCACATTGGGTGAACCACGTTAAATCACGTGTTCTTGTTGTGTATTTTGTTTCTATATTTTTCGTTCATAGTTCTTATTACTGCAATTCTATGGGATTGATCCACACACACACACACACACACACATACACACATTTGTTTATCCCTAACCCAATCCAAATCATTCCCCTATTAGATCCAATTGTTGTCACCCAACTTGAATTTTTCAAAACTTTATCAAAACTTCCTAATTGTGGTCCCAATATATATAGCAAGCCCTAGAGATGATTTTTAATTTCCCAAAAATTTAATTTGATCTCCAAAATCAATTTCAAGATTCTTATATTTATTATGTGGACAAGTTCCTCCAAAGCATCAAATTTCTTCAGAGGGAACATAGCTATAGTTTTTAATGAATCATGACACCAAAACATATAGGATTTAGTGATATCCCAAAACTAGCATCATAAGATCCCACAAAAATTTAATAGCCTAGACTGGGGAAAAAACCTCTTTGTCACTCACTCTACTCCATGAATCCCCTCTGGGAACCAAATTCTAGACTATGGGCCAACCAACCTCATTGTCACCTCTCTACGAATCGAACCTAGGTTGGTTTTATGATACCAAATATAACGAATTGTTACACAAAAACATTTATGTGTTAGTGATATACACATAAGAGGATCATAACATATTTTCCCTTTTGCATTTCACAAATTTTACATGTTTCATAAACATTGAAAACTTTGTTCCTTACTTTATTTAGTTCTAAAAGACACATGAAGATGAAATTTATTCTTGTTATAACCTTTTCACACTTTTCATGTGTACAAGGAACCATGGTTACTCATTCCTCAAGTTTCATTATTCCTTGTCTTATTTCAAATTGTGACAAGATCTATGCCACTATAAAATTTGTAGGTTTTTGTCCTAAAAAAACTCAAGAAACTTGTTCCTCAAGTTACTTTCTTTTGTGAGAGGTAAAAATACACTTAATATACCAAAAAGTCATGAGAAAATGTTCTATCAAGGCAAAAGAAGAAAAAAATGCAAGTAAATGGAATTTTTAAAAGTGTCACGGGACTTCAAAAATGTATAATGCACTAAATAGATTTTTAAAACATTATGCTTACAAAAATTCTTCATTTCATCTTGTTTAAAGTTCAATTTTTATGCACTACAACATAGTGAAACTATGGCATTCCAAAGACTGCAAAATCTCAAATTATACCTAGATTCAAGGTTGTTTTCCCTCAACCCTATGAGATCTATTGTTTCCAAATACCCCTCCTAGATTCAAAGGAACTAGAATCACCTTTAGAGAAACCACACTAACAAAAAGGGCCATAAATTACATAAGTAGTCATGAAAACAACATAACTATACAAAAAGATTAGTGTGTATAGTATCACTAAGTTCGATTAATGAAAATATAACAAGGTCAAGGAAGGGAATCAATGAAAGCGGAGACACAAAATCATGCACTTTAGGAATTATTTAGCTCAGTCTTATACTACTATTTAGAAGGTTCTCAAGTGAATAAAATACTAATTAATCCCACCTTTTGGCCATCTTTTTCTTATATTTTATTTTTTCATTCCCTCATATTTTTCTAAACTTATCCACTTTTTTGTAACTTACCTATCATTCTAGATTGAAATCAGGGCACATAGGCCTATCTTGGCATCTCGGGGCACCATGGTCCCACCTTGGGTGCCTCAATCTATGTTTCTCTTTTACACTTCTTTTTGGGGCCTTTCTAGCCATTTTTCATCCTTATCCTTTTCCCATTCGACCATGTCAGGGTGAATTATAAAATAAATCTTGAGAAACCTATAAATATAAATTTATAAGACTATAATGAGGGTCATAGCATCACATAATACTATTACTCTATCTAGAGTTGCATCCATTGCATCACTTACATCTACATAGTGTCATACATCAAGGCTAGGAGATCTGCATCAACACACATAGCATAGGGGAGGGATTCAATTCTATTCCATGCATGCATGCTATTACATTTTCTATATTTATTATTACTCACTACTTCACAAAGTGTGATTGGCATAAGAGAACCTAGGGCATGACATGCACACACTCACCAAAACTACATCCGGATCCAAAATGTAGTGCATCGCTTAAAGCAATAATACCACTACTTTGGTGGCTTAAGTCATTCTTACCCATTCATTTTGCATATTTATTTTTCTTAGGGTTTGATACTTCCTTTCCTATTGCAGGTCGTCATTTGATTATTCATTGCATCACAGTGCAACCAAGTGAATCTAGTGTGATAGATAAATAGTGTTCGGAGATACCTTGCAACCACGTAAAACTTCGATTCGAGCATTTATAGAGATCATGGCACTCAATCTATAGACCAAGGATCCCTAGGGTGCCCCAGTACCTTCCCTAGTGCCCGGTTAGTTCATATCTTCCAAATTTGGTCTTCGCATGACTTTGAGTGATCGTCTACACTTCTAGATTTTATTTCTAGACATGCGACATTCTCTTTGAAGTAGCTAAGCCATTTCCTCTCCTTCTCTTACATATTTAGGGTTTTGTTTCACTTAGAATAATTACTTACTATTATTCCATATTGTTTTAGTTTCATTTATACAACATTTTATTCCTCCTAATTAGATTAACTAGGATTGTCATTTCCATGCATTTAGTCCAGTTTAGTTAATCATTTTGGTGAACCCCACATTTCTTCATAACACCTTCTAGGGTTTTTCATTTGCATTTAGCCATCATGAATATCTTTTCAATGAATATTTTCTTACCCATCCTGATTTTTTTCATCGTGTTCAAACCCTCTTTGCTACTACCCATGTTTATGTTGACATGCATCTAGATTCCATGTATGAAACATTTTTTTATGCCTTTTCCCAACACATAGAATTCTGGGATAATCCTCTTGTTGACATTCACCCCTTTGAAAATGACCCACCACTTTACATCATGTCTCGCATCTACAATGTTGTTGTCAAGCGCACTCTTATTAATAATGGATCTAAGCTTAATTTTTGCCCTATGTCCTTTCTCCAAGCCTTAGGTTTGTCTTCTCGTGACATTAGCCCTTCTTTTATCTCACTTTGTGCTTATGATGGTATTGTTTGTCCATGTCTAGGCCCACCTTGTCTTTCATGGTAGGTCATAAGACTCTCCCTACCGTCTTCTTTGTCATTGATTTTCCTATCTCATATAATTTCTTTCTAGGAAGGCCATGGCTTCATGCCATGCAAGTTGTTTCTTCTACAGTCCACCATTGTGTCAAGTTCTTACATGAGCATGTTGAGTATACTATCTTCCGATATCGTGATCCATTCCAATATTGTGTTCATGACCCTAATACTAGTCTTCATATCCCTCACATTGATACCACCAATGAATTTGAGCCTATGGATGACCCACCTCATTTACCACCACTTGAGGGAACTATTTTCTTGCTCGATGGTGTTCCTTCTATACCACCTCCTATTACTGCTATCATTCCACATCAGCCACATGTTTCTTCCATACACAATGTCATCCCATCTTCATCTTCACCATTACCTCATACCCCCTTTACATGTACACTTTTCATACATGGCTCATATTGGGAACATGTCCCATTTGACTTTGCCTATGATGTAATTGTATATTCTTATACCGGCCTATCTCATCTTGGTTTCACTTTTGCGGACCTTCAACCTTCTACTCATGATCCTCATCTCTACTATGGCTTTGTCACTATAATTTTTGCTTATGGTTTGCATGTTTTTCATCTTCTAGTCTATTTACCATGTACCCCTTGTTCCTCTCCACTCACATTAGGGGATTCTTGGCTTACTTACATTGGCAGCACATTAGACCCTAACTACACCGACATTTCATTCCCTATGCCATTTGGTCGTATTTTCATCTCGCAACATTTCCTTTTGGCTATTCCCATTACAACACTTGATGGTACACCCACGGCTGCCAACATCCCCCATTCTTTGAAAAATAATACGCTATGGGCATGTATCACCTAAAATATAATGGCTCATTTCTGATCAACCCGACACTATTGCCTACTGGGTTACCAATACTTATTTGTATGACTTTTACCCTAAGGATGAATATCTTCTTGATGATTTTACATGATTTTTGCCACATACACTTGGAGGGGGCATAGTACACACACACTTCCCCTCCTCATCTTAGCATAGGTTCATCTTTCATCTTTACATCCTCATACCTTCATCTCTTTGCATAAACATACACATTACATGTTATAACACCCTCATCACCCCATGACGCACTCTTGTGTTTCAGTTCACACTTAAGTGTTTAGGGATTACCATTACACTGAAACCCACACACATTGCACTATAGGTTATACACATTTATATTCTATTACATACATCACACATCCTACACCATCCATTCTACACTTAGTCTACATCCTACATTATCCTATACACCCCTCATCTATCAGTCATTTACACATCATCTATCTTATACATACTACACTAGTCATCATATCATCTGCGTCTAGTTTTACATCTCTTTCATACATTTTGCATTTACTTGAGGTTACATTATATATGGGTCTAGTTTTACAGCCCATCACTAAAAATTCTATCTACATCTATCCTCCTTACATATTCCATTTCTATATACACCTATTAATGCATTTAATACATTACACATGTTATACATGCTATATTGTATTTCCCGCACCGTGCATTTACATACCGTATTCATCACTTGGTCATTTACACTATGTTGTCTTCTACATGCTACACTCACCACCTTATGACACACTCTAGTTCTTCAGTTCATACTCAATTGTTGAGTGTTTACTAATCAAATGGACCTTACATTCACCAATGCAACATTTCTAGTGTTCTTTGGCATACACCTTAGGTTAAATTGTCACCTATCTTATCATCTCGTAGTGGTATACACTTTAGGATAAATCACCACCCCCATTATCATCTTCTAGTGGCATACATCTTAGGGTACATCACCACTCCCTTATTATTCATCCCATAGTGACATACGCTTTAGGATAAATCATCACCCATTTCCATCCTTGCATCATATAGAGATATACACTTAGGGATAAATCATCACACATACATTCAACAATTTGTTGTACATGCTTAGGCCATAGGGTCCACACACATCTTTCCATATGTCTCATCCCCATACACTCATTCTATAGTGATATACACTTAAGGATAAATCATCACTCCTCTATTCAATAAATCGTGATATATACTTTGGCTATAGGGTTCACACACATCTCTCTACATGACACATTTCATCACCATTACATATATATACTCATCACAACATGCTAGACACAAGAAACACTATTTCACCATTCCCCAATGATGCACTCTCGTTTACACTTCATTTTTAACTAACGAGGGGGAAAAAAATGAACCTCTCTATATACACATTCCATCCATTTGGGGGCATGTTGCTCTATCATTCCATCTTGCATTTCCATTTCATCTATCCACAACATACTGCATTGTCTTGGGTGCATTTACTCTTGCTTGCTAGTTTTTTTCATGCTCACTTTACTACACATGTTAGATCACTTTCTTATATGTCATTATCAAACACACATATGCGTTCATGCCTTTATTTAGTGTGATTGCAGATACATGACTTTACATGTGACATGGAGGCTTGCTTTCTACCATTCCTATATTGGTTGTTGGGGGCATCCACATTCATTTTATCTAGGTTTTATTTTTTCATTTTTTACTTATCATATTATATTACTTTCTCATACACGCTTTAACATATTGGTTATCTCTCTAACATGCTAACGGGTGTTCCATGTGCAACACTTGTTTTGCAAGATTACATGTTTCCATGACTACTTGTTTATTTCTACTTATCTACTTTGTTTGCCATTGTATGATGCAGGATTTTCCCTTTTCTTGTGTGCACACTTGTCTTTTGTTTGTGGCCATGATGGCCTTGTGTGTCTTGTGACATCGTGATTGATGTACCATGTTTGAAACCTTCTTTTTGTGGTATATTTATTTTCTTGTGTTTACACTACTTTTATTGGTAGTTTCTACAGTGTCTACATATTTTACACTTGTCTTATTGCATGCATGTGTTTTCAAACTAAGACTTTTTTTGGCTAGCCATCCCATTTTGTGCGCACCTTGGTATCTACCAAGTGTTTCACTTTCCTCCTTCATGGCAAAGTTCTACAGGTCATATTGCAGTTGGTCATCTTTTGGGGCCACATTCTCCTTTCAGCTGACGTTCCATACGCCCCCAAAGAGGGGGGGCATCATTGAGGGTTTCTACTAACATAGTATATTTGCATCGGTTTACACACAATTAGTGAGTTGAGACTAATATAATAACTCCATACATAGTGACCTTGACACGACATGGTTTCCTTCGGAAATTATGTGGAGCGATTATGAGGGCTTGGGGGTTACGGTGGGTGTGCCTCTCTACACTACTCTTTCCAATGGCGCCAAATCACTAAAAAAACTAGGATAGTATAGATATCTCTTCACACATTTTAGTAACATTGGTTAACGGTTGGAGGATACAACACATTTCCTCCCTATAATTCTTTAGCCAAGTGGCACGAGATCACCCAAAAAAACTTGCATGATCAAGACAGGATATCCTTTTACACCCTTTCTATCGACATGGATCGGTGTACATGTTCCATTTACACTTTTATTTCAGCATATTTTACATGTGTTTACTTTACATATTTTCTATACACATGCATATTTTACACACCATTTTTACATACATACATATTTGAATACTTGATCATTTTATCCTTGTAGGTGCAGCCGTATCAAATTGGGTGCAACATCAACAACAATAATGATTAAAGCGATAATGACAATGATAAAATACCGCTACAAGCACTTGCCTTTATTAATCATGCGGTACACTACACACAGCAGAAACTACACACATGTTTTTCCCTAGGTTCATTCTCATCACTTTGTATGCATATTTTTCATCAATAGAATCCACGCTCTTCCACATTTTTCTTTTTTTTTCATTCCAGATTGATTCTATTCCATTGGCACATCTTCTTCTACACTCTACATGGATATCAGGTACACATATCCATCTACTTTATGGTACCAAGTGTTCCACTCACCAACATAAAGTGGGGGGAAATGTAGACACAAAATAATGCACTTTAGCCATTATTTAGCCCGTTCTTATACTATTATTTAGAAGGTTTACAAGAGAATAAACTACGATTAATCCCACCTTTTGACCATCTTTTTCTTATATTTTATTTTATCATTCCTACATATATTTCTATACTTATCCACTTTTTTACAACTTCTCCATCATTCTATCCCAAAATCAAGGCACTCAAGCCTATATTGGGCCCCAGTGGTGCCCTGGTCTCACCTTGGATACCCCGATCTATGTTTCTCTTTCCGCCTCTTTTTGGGGCCTTTCTAGCCATTTTCATCCTTATCCTTTTCCTGATGGACATGTCATGGTTAATTACAAAATTAATCTTGAGAACCCTATAAATATAAAGTTATAAGACCATAATAAGGGTCCTAACATCACATACTACTATCACTCCATCTAGAGTTACATCCATTGCATCACTTACATCCACATAATGTCATGCATCAAGGCTAGGATATCTGCATCAACACACATAGCATAGGGGAGGGATTCTCTATTCTATTCTATTCTATTCCATTCACACATGCTATTACATTTTCTATAGTTAATATTTCTCACTACTTCACAAAGTGTGACTAACACAAGAGAACCTAGGGCACAAAAATCCCACACTCACCAAAACTACATCCAGTGTCTGAAATTTAGTGCAACACTCAAAGCAATAAGACCACTACTTTGGTAGTTGAGGTCAATCTAACCCATTCATTTTGCATCTATATTTTTCTTAGTGTTTGATAATTATTTTCCTCTTGCAGGTCATCATTTGATTATTCCTCACATCCGACACATGACCCAACAAATCCAGTGTGACAGACAGATGATAGTGTTCAAAGATACCTTGTGACCTTGTAAAAATCATATTCGGGCATTTACGAGAGATCGGGTGCCCAATCTGTGGACCAGAGTGCCTCGAGGCACCCCAATACCTTCCCAGCCCCAGGTCAATTTAGATCTTCCAAATCTAGTCTTTATAGGACTTCGAGTGATTGTCTACACTTTTAGATTTTTTTCTAGATCTGCATGGCAGTCTCTTGAATCAACTAAGCTATTTCTACTCATTCTCTTGCATATTTATGGTTTTGTTTCACTTAGAATAATTACTTACTATTATTGCACATTGTTTTAGTCATACTAATTAGATTAACTAGGATTACTTTTTCCTTTCATTTTGTCCATTTTAGTTAATTAGAAATGTCCCCTTAGGGCAGAATTAATAGCAAACTGATTTTTATTGGAAAACCCTTATAGAAAAGTAAATGAATACTGGAATCCACTTATAACTCCTTCCAAAACAATGGAAACTTTATTGACTTCACTAGCAATGATCAGACATACAACAAACTAATTTTTTTATTTTATTTTCAAGCTGGAAATTAATTAAATCATAATAACCATACAAATGCAAAAATGGAATAAAAGGATGAACCAGTTGATCGATCATGGTGATTCTAGCATAAATCAACCTGTTTCAAATTTCATAACCCAAGATACATGGAGTAAGCTATAACCACCTCAAAGGGGTGACGACATCCTATAGAAAGCTCACAAATATACAAAATCTGCACTCAAACCCCTTCCCCAACCTTAGAGAATGATTCCCTATATCTATTGATATGAATATGTGCTCAAATGTGGTGTGCAAATGAAGTCACCTAATATAACTTGAGGGTTTTCATCCCCAAATCTAATTTCTAAAGAGGGTTTTCCTCCTCAATAGTGTACGTATAAGAAAAATTATCGGACTCATAATATAGAGAGATGTGTGTAGGAAAAGATACCAATGAACCCTCTCCTTACTTCCTTTTATAATCTTTTTTCTCCCTTTCTAAGTGGGGTGATCCATGTGGGATGTTTGCACTTTTAATTTTTAAATTGACTTTCTTATTTTCTATTTCAGCATTAATTCACTTAAAATATAGATTCCCCTTTATTTTAATAATAATAACATAGGAGGGAAATCATGGAATAGGCCAATGTTCTTCTTTCTTTATTAATTATGAGAATAGGACATTGCAATTCTCCCCTCTCCAAATTTCTTTCCGTCAAGAAATCGTGAGCTAGGGCATGCCAAAATTTTAGTAGCTTCCCATCTAGCATACTTAATACATAGATCCTTCCAACATACCACATATTCTTTAATTCTCTTGTTCCTTAGTTTATTTTTCCTAATCAATGATAGCCTCTAGAATTAGAATCAACTTTCCCTCATCATCTAGAGTTGGTAATTTATCTAAAGGAATGATATATTTTCCTAGTGAATTTTTTAGGAACAAAACATGGTAAACATTATGGATTTGGCTATGCTCGGGAAACTCTAACTCATGAGTAACCTCTCCAACTCTCATCTAAACTATGTAAGGTCCATAGAAAAGGGTTTTGAGATTTTTCTGCCCCACTTAGCTTGAGCTAATACTAGCTATAGGGATGTAAAATTAAAAATACCATATCTCCCACCTCAAAATTCCCTTTATCTAATGTTGGTATGTGCATAGCATCTACTAATTTTTGGGCATGTTTGAGGTTCTCCTTGAGCACCTCCAAGATATCATGACTCTATTGTACCAAATATTTGGCTCTAAGAACTTTACTATCTATCATGACCAAGTTAATAAAAGAAAGTGTGTGATATCCATATAAATATCTAAAAGGAGTCATACCAATGGAAATGTGATATGATGTATTGTACCAATTATCACCCATGTGTAGCCATTTGATCCAAGTTGGTTGTTTTCCCATTACATAATTCTTTAGGTAGCCTTCAATCCATTTATTCACTATTTCTATTTTCCCTTTGTTTTTGGACAATAGCTACTTTGTTAGGAGTCAAATATGTGTCATTCAGATGGAAATATCTTGGAAAAACAAGCCCATTAGCATGTTTTCCCTATCACTTATGATGTTCTTAGACAACCCATGAAATTTAAAAACTTCCCTGAAAAAGAGGTCAGCTACTAGAGGTGCATTGTACTTGGTTGGAATTGGAAAAAAGTGAGCATATTTGGTGAGTCTATCAACCACCACAAACATACAACTCTTACCTTGAACCATGGGGAGTCCAGTGATGAAATCCATAGAGATACTTTCCCATTTTTGAGTTGGGATGGGTAAGGGATGCAAAAATCCTGCTGGAAAATCTTTCTCAACTTTATTCTGTTGGAAAATGAGGCACTCCCAGATGTATTGAAGGACTTATCCCTTGATTATCTTACAAAAGAACATTTCCCTCAATTCCTTATATGTCTTGAGATACCCCATATAAATAACCATGTCTTTATCATGTATAGCCCTCAATATATTATTCTTCATCTTTCACTTAAGGAATAAATAGATCTTATTCTTGTAGAGATTGATATCATCCACTAATTTTTACTGTCATCATCGATATTCCCTTTAAAAATAGTAGTATTAAATTCGTTCTTTGCATTTTCAGTCATTATAAGAACCTTCCAATTAGTTGTAATTTTTGATATGGAGCAAAGTATTAGATTCCTAGATAATGTATCAATATCAACATTATTTTTCTCTTTGACATATTCAATGTTAAAATCATAAGATTGAATTTTACTCACCCATTGTTTCAAATCAATTAAATCCATTTTGATAAGAAATAACTTCAAACTATTTTGATCTATCTTGACCACAAACCTGCCACAAATTAAATATTACATGAATTCTTCCAAGACATGCATGATGGCCAACATTTATTTGTCATATAGACATAACTCGCACTCAACATTTTTGAGATTCCAACTCTCAAAGAAAGTGGGATGTCCCTTTTACATCAAAAAAAAAAAAAAAAACCCCTATACGCTCACTTGAAGTGTCACATTCCAACACAAAAGGAATGGAGAAATATGGGACAATAAGTACCGGACATGAACTCATCACCTCCTTGAGTTTATCAAATGTGGTTTGGGATATTTTAGACTAGTTGAAAGATAATTTTTTGTAAAATCTATCAATGAGACAAAAATTGAGAGAATCCCTTGAAGAATATTTTATAGTAGTTGCATAAACCAAAAATCCCCTCAAATGTGTCATAGTTATAGGTGGAAGCCAATCCAAGATGGCTTGGATCTTCTACTGACCAACGTGAACCATGTGGGAGTTTATCGCATGGCCCAAATATTAATTTCAAACATATAAAATTCACACTTACATTCTCTTACAAAATACATTTTAAAAAAAAATTACCAACATTATATCCAAGTGTTGAATATGTTATTTTGATGTTCTACTATATACCAAGATGTAATAAAAAGACCAAGAAAAACTTCCTCGATGTTTTCTAAAAACATGATTTATAAATGATTGGAATTTTTTTGATTCATTATCAACCCATATGGTATAACCAAAACTTGAAATGAAAAAGTGACATCTAAAAGTCATTTTTTGAACATCTTCTTATCTTACCTAAATTTGGTGATATTTGGTCCTCAAGTCAATATTTGAGTAGTAGATAGCTCCATGCATATCATCAATTATCTCATCAATCCTAGGTATGGGATAATTATTTTTTATGGTCTTATTTTTCACAAGGTGGTGGTAAATGCACATCCTCATAGTTCCATCCTTCTTCTTGACTATGACATTTGAAGAAGTGATAAGACTAGAACTAGGCCTGATATGACCCATCTCCAATATTTCTTTGATGGTATTCTCAATTTCCTCCTTGTGAGATCTAGGATGGTGGTATGGAGTAGTCATTACTATTGTAGTGTCGATATCCAACTCAATAATATGTTGAAAACCTATATCCATGGGAAATCCATGAGGAATAACACTGAAAACCTTAACATGTTTATCGACTATAGGATGAATATCTTTATGATATGGTTGTTATGAAATATAATTTTTAGAACTCATGAAAAAATTTCATTCTCAAGATACCTACCTACTATTAAAATCCCTTTTCATTCTTATAGCCGAGACTCCATTGGACATTCCACACAACACTACTTCCTTACTAGATAATTTAAACTTCAGCTCCATGGTTTGGTAATTTAGGGTGAATTATCCTAGAGAATTAAATCATTTCACCCCAAGGTATATGTTAACCTCGCAAGATTACCAGACTACACATAAATCATCATCAATTTTGTGCCTTCTATAGGTGATATTCAACTTTTGAATTTTATTAGTGCATGGGATAGTGAATTCAGCCCCAACCATCACATTAAAGCCTTTTAAGTATTCTATTTTCAACCCCATCCTAGACACCAACCCTATCAAAGGATCCCCGAGAATCTCTAGATAAATATGTGAACATGGGGTAGTTGTGTAAATCAAGATAACCAAAAATAAATGTAATATGGTGATAACTCGCAAGAATCAAGAACGAGTTAATAAGCAACTCAAAGTGTAGTAAAGCACAAATTTCCCATTACAATAGATTAAGTGATGACAAGTAAAAATAGGAGTGTTGTGTAACTACTTGATGAGAATAATCCCATAATAGGAAGGGAGTTATAATCGGGGTATGAATGTAACTCTATGACATACTATGACATGTAAGACATGTCATAGTAACTCATATGAAACTAATTGCACATTATAAAGATGAGTCACAGACGGTGAGGATTTATTTCAAGTAGATAAATATGAGGAAAATAATATCCTACACTAACACCCACTTAAGCGTAGGTTAGGTGGGTGGAAAAGAAAGTGGGTCTAGGAAAAATTCCTAATGAGGTACCCAAGTACAATACAAATCTCACAAAGTAGAGTAAAAGGAGAAAACCTAGTAGGGAAAATCTCCCCCCTAAAAGAGAGAAAAATAAGAGAAGATAGGACTAGAAAGTCCCACTTGAAACTAAAACTATATATATCCACCCTAAATCCCACAAAGAAGCCTCCTAGAGTGAATGTGGATTAGAAGTAGATTCATTGAAGAGTGAATCACCATAGAAGAGTGAATGAAACCAAATATTTGATGGATTTGTGACAAGGTGTGGTTCCTATCCAAGGAACTATGATCCTCGTGTAAGGTAAAAGTGCCAAATGCTCCATGAATGGATGGTAAATCTTAAATATTAGAAAGAAGGAAAGTGAAGTTCCCTACAACTATGTAGAAGACCGATTAATGTTTGTGAGTCTGAATCAAAGTGCCCACTCCTAAAAATTATATGGTGGACCAAAAGTAGGTGGATCAAGAATAAACTCCTTAAAATATAGAAGGTAACCAATTGATGGTGGAGGTCAGTCCACATCACTAATACAATCATATTTCCTCATCATTATAAGTGTGATCAAGCTCAAAAGTGTCATCAATTATAGGTGAATATATTGAATAATCTGAAGGAGGGAAAAAGTGAGAGGAGGAATATAGCCAAGTCTAATGATCAAATAAACCCATATAAATGATAGTGTCACTATGAAACTCTCTGAAATATACTAAATATGGAGTGAAATCAACCCACTTTCCTTGACCAAGGTGAGTAATATGATATACTGATAAGATGTTAGTTGAAAATGAGGGAATACTTATAACATTGTTAAATGTTCCACATTCACTTCAACATACCCTCTCCCAAAAACTCAAGTAGAAGTTTTGTAATGTCACATAGCTCTAAGGAAGTGAACTCCACATGTGAAGAGGAAATGTGATCTGATCCACCAGAATCAATAACCCATGTAGGTATCAAATACACCATTGAAATTGGATCTCTCCCTTTTTTTTCTCCTTTCTTGATTCTTTCTCTTTCCATTTTCTATTACCATTTGCATTCAAAGATTCATGAGTAGATTAATATGGTTTGATAGACTCGGCTACACCCATGTTTGTCTTCTCAAGAAGACTCATAAGGATATCAATATGCTTCTTCAAACATTTAATTTCATCTTGGCTACCTATACAATACCCACATTTTATCTTCTCTTTCTTAGGATTAACATTGGAAGAGGAAGTGCTGAAATTTGGTTTGGTGGTGGGTTGATCCTTCTTGTTCTCATCATCCTTATCGTTATGTTTCTTATCTTTTAGAGCCTTATATATGTCATGCCTTATAAGTAGATCATGTGGTTTATTGGAATTTAGTGCATGCATCTTAGTAATTTTATCTTATTCCTGAGTAAATTCAACAAAAAAACTCATAAAATGATGGAATTTTCCATTGAGTTCCTAGTTTCCTTTTGGTTGTATGGAAGGTGGAGAAAAAAATAGAATGCTCGAACCTAGTTTGGTGAGAACGAGAGAAAGAATACGTTGTGAGTACTATTTCCAATTCCACATTCTTTAAGTTACATTATCACATATTTGAACTTGGTGAAGTACTCTTGAAGTATTTAAAAAATGATAGGGATAAATCTAATCATATCATTTTCAGTTCATGCCCTCTAATTTCATCTTGTATCTTGAAGATTTGGTGATGCAAGTGCATCATCTTTGTTAGGATAAGAATATTTCAATTGTTGTTTCAAGAGTCCTATGAGGAAAATTATGTTCATAATAAGTCATGTTGACATGTAGATGTGTGCTTGAGCTGGTTTGTAGCATTGGAGAGGTTTCCCTCCAAAACACAATTTGGATTCTATTATTGTTATGTAATTTATTTTAAACAAATATTATGTAAAATATATATATATATAAATAATGAATTATCGTAAGGTTATAGAGGATTGGTATGTGGATACAAAATATTATAGTCCATAGGAGCTATAAAAAGTCAAATATAGTTGTTTTTATGAATAAATAAGGAGGAACAATTATCTCCAATTTTCTTGTGGGGAAGTTGAGTGAAAATATCAATTGTGGACTAGGATAGAATATGGAATCCACATTGTAAAGTTTTATAATCTTCCACAAATAGAGAAATTGGTGTGACATATAAAATAAAGTGGCGGAATAGTTAAGTGTGATGTTGAATCACTGGTTCTTATATCATTTCCCCTAAGAAATATTGTATAGTCAAGAAATCAATAAAGAAAATGTGTGAATTAATATAAATTTCAATATTCTCATCTATTGAAATAGAATATTTGACCTCTAAAAAGGCATGGGAGACTTTAAACTTGATGAATGTTGAGATTAGTATATTTTCCAAATGAGATTTATCCTTTTTTAGGTGAGTTTCTTCATTTTTGCACTTAGAGCTTATTGTTTTGAGTAAATAGTACATCTATATAAACATAGTTTACTAAATAGAAAAATTGTATTTAGTCCTCTTGAAGCTTATTAAATAGCTTAAGGATTCATTAAAAGTATTTATAATAAGGAATTCTAATTTTATTCCTATTGGGCTTATAGAAACCTTGATTCAAGGTTTTAGATAAAATCCACAATATCTCAACCATAACGAAGTTTCAAGACTTGAAATTTGGACCAAATACTCTAAAAAGGTTTCTCTTTAAGATATCATAGATTTTATGGTGTTTTATAATCATTGGATTAATAGACGCGTAATAGTATAGTTTTGGAACAGTGTAATCCCTCCTAAACCTAATTAGGTCAAAATTCAATTGTGAATTGGGTATGATCCACAAAGAGTTCGGTTTTGAAGCTCGATAGTATTTATAAGCTCCAAAAAGGGTATAAGAAAATCCATCGGAATTAAGAGAAAGTGAATTATAAGAAAATTAGGACAAAAATTCTTAAAGACATACCTAATAGGATTTGTGACAGGGCATACTTGACAATTAAAGGAGAAGAGCCTTATAAATTGAACCAAATCAGTATTTTGTGCTCAATAATTCATGATTGTAAACTAAATCAAGTATGTTAAGACCCATATAGATTCTGAAGTTAGGAAAGTTTCATTTTTTCCTCATTCTTTAAGAAGAATATAGATCACTTTGTTGATTTATAAACAATATGCATTTGAATGTGTGAGTTGGATTTGTAAAGTTGAAGAACATGGAATCAAATTGTCTATCAAATCCTGGTTAGGCTCTGGAAAAATAATTTAATATAGTTAAGAGAGTAAAAATCGAAGCTATAGTAGGAGGAGGATGAAGAAGATAACCTACTCAAGGCTATGTAGATAGAAGAGATAAGAGAAGTCGGAGAAAGCCTACATGAGGTTGAATTAACTCAAAGGAGAGGAGTTGAGACTGGATATTTTAGTGATAAAGAATAAGAACCTAGAGATGGAACAGAAGAATTAGTAGTAGAGGAAGTGATTTAATTTAAATTGACTGAAATCTAATTTTAAAGTAACTACTTTAATGAATGATATACATATGATAATATACAACAAATGGAAAAGCAACAAACATGCAATAATATAAAACCTTAAGCAAGAGAAAAAGAGAGTGACTTAACTTATTTCACATAATCTAGAGATGATTTGGGAAAGATAATTGTTGAAATAGACTAGAAACACTTGTCATCAAAGATTGTGGAGATTATGGAACTCGAAACGTGTAAGATAGAAGCACTCACAGGGGAGGATAGGAGGGCCCAAGTGCTAGTGACTAATCTAGGCACTAGCGTCCGATTAAGTGTTTAGGTTCTTCTTGAAAGAGTTGACCAATCGTATCGGAAACTATGCACCATGATGAAGTTGCACTCTGGTTGAATTGTAATGGCTCCAACGTAATCACAAGGAAGAATCGATCAATAATTGAATAACTTGCATAACAGAACAAAGCTTACACATGTAGAGAAAAGACAATGGAGTGTCTTGGCATGCTCATAAATTTCAAATGAAGGGATACATATAGGGTGTTGAGTAACCCTAGTGCATGACTCAATAGCAAACCCTAAACCTAACCCATGTGAGATGACCCTCCATATGTGAGTGGAGGACACATAGGATAACTCACACCAACACCCCCTTCATCAAAGCTGGGGTAGTGGCTATGATGAGTCAGACGAAAAGAGAAGACACTCCTAAACAACTAAGAAATATGTGTCAATGGGGCTCGGAAACTAAAGGCCTAATAAGGTGCCCATATACAAACAACATATTCCTAGAAGAAGAAGAAGAAAAGAAGGACTACATAGCTTGAAGAAGATGAGTAGCTGCAGAAGACCTCACCCCAAGAAGAGACCGTAAGTGAAGAAACTTCATCTCAGTGAAGGGCTTGGTAAATAAATTTATAATCTGATCAGCTATCTGAATGTACTGAATGTCAATGATACCATCATGAATAAGCTCTCGTATGAAGTGCATATGGATCTCAATGTGCTTCGTCTGCTGATGTTGAACTAGATTTCTACAAATAGAGATAGTGCTCATGTTATCATAGTAGATAATGGTAGGCCACCGAAGGTGGATGCCAAACTCTATCAGAATACCTTGTAGCCAAATAGCTTTTGTGGCAGCATTAACTGCTCCTCTATATTCTACCTCTATAGATGATATTGCAATTGCATTCTGCTTCTTGCTAGACCAACTAATAGGACCTGAACAAGGAGAGAGCGTAGCGAAGTAGATTTTCAATGATCGAAGTCACCGGCCCAATCAGAATATGTGAACCTAATCAAGTCAATATCTACCCCTCCATAATAGTGAATGTCATCAGTATAAGTTCCATAAACATAATGAAGGATCTTTTTAGCTACTTTCCAATGCAGCTCATGTGGCTCCTACATGAATATGGACATGATCCCAATAGCATACGATAAATCCAGTGAGTTTGAGTCAAGTAAATCAAGCTCCCCACCAACTATCAATAAAGGGTACCATCAACCAAGGGAGTAGAGAAATCAGAAACCAACTTAACCCCGGAAAGAAAAGGAGTAGGAGAAGACTTGCAATCAAACATCTGAAAATGAGCTAGAAAATCAAGAGCATACTTAAGTTGCGAAATCAAAATTCTTGAGTCAGATTGTGAAATTTGGATCCTAAGAAAGTAATGAAGTAGACCTAAGTCAGTCATGGAAAACCTGTTAGCCAAAGCGGTCTTCACAGAATCAATGATAGAGGAAGAGATGCCGTGACCAACAAGTCATCAACATAGAGAACAAGAATGAGTATGGAGTCATCTTTCCCTAGAATATAAAAATTTGGATCAAAGTGACACCTAGTAAACTCTGATGTAAGTTAAAAGGAGTCCATCTTGGCATAACAATCCTGAGGGGCTTGTTTAAGGCCATAAAGAGACTTCTTTAACTTAAAAATGAGGGAGGGATCATGGACATAACCAGAGGTTGTTCCATGTAGATCTCTTCCTCTAGGTCACCATGAAGGAAGGCACTCTTAACATCCATTTGATGGACTTTCCATCTATTTGTTGTGGTAATGGCTAGGGTCAGTCAAATAGAAGTCATCTTTGCAACCAGAGCAAAGGTTTTAGTATAATCAACCCCAGCTATCTGGGAGAAACCCTTAGCTACTAATCACGCTTTAAACTTTTCAACATCTCCATCTACTCCATACTTTGTTTGGAACACCCACTTACACCGAATGATTTTTCTTCCTTTCGGAAGAGGGGTGAGATCCCAAGTATCGTTCTTCATGAGAGAGGAATACTTCTCATCCATGGTAGAATCCCACTCAGGAATACCATAAGCCTCCGAAAATACTAAGTATCAGAAGTAGAGGCAAAGAAAGAGTGGGGTCCAATGAAATCATGAGTGAGTACGTCTCATATCCGAAGTATCTCCAACTAAATCTCCAACACTTTGCAAAGTTTTCCTAGCCCAAAGAGGACCAGGAGGATCAGGCTCAGAGTCAGAAGATTCTTCACTTGAGTGAGAAGGGACATAATCCTCATCATCACTACTGTCAAAATCAAAAGAATCAGAGGTCTGATGGTCGGGAGGATCAGGAAGAGGAGCACGCTCAATAGCATCATCATCTGATGAGTCAGAATCCAAATTAGCGAGCTGAAGAACCTCAATAGGTGGAGAAGTAGAAGTCGAAGAAGACTCATCAAACTTAACACTTCTCTCAATATACAGCTCATGAGAAGTAGGATTCATCAATCAATATCCCTTCACGCCATCAGGATACCCTACAAAGATACAAGGTTTGGATTGTGGTTCCAAATCCTTACATTTCTTCTTGGAATCGAGCTATAGACTTGGATTCGAAGACTCGAAAGTGCTCAACATCAAGATTGTATCCAAACCAGGATTCAAAGGGTGTCATCCCTCTTACTTCCTTGTGTGGAACATGGTTCTGAATGTAATTAGCACAATTCACTGCTTCATCCCAATACTGTGGAGGAAGAGACTTTGAGTGAATCATACAGTGGCCATCTCCTTAAGATTATAATTCTTTCTTTCTACGACTCCATTCTACGAAGGGATATAAGCAACTGTATGTTGTAAGGAGATCCCTTCAGAAGTACAGAAATCCATGAACCTATTGTTTACATATTCACCTCCATTTTCAGTTCAAAGAACCTTAATAGACCGCGTTCCACTTGTTTTCGTAGCAAGAGTCTTAAAGTCTTGAAAATGTCCAAAGACTTCAGACTTAAGCTTAAGAAAATATACCCAAGTATATCGTAAATAGTCATCAATGAAGGTTAACACATAAAGATCTCTAGTAAATGAAGGAGACAGGATTAGACCAAAAATATTGTTGTGAACAAGATCCAAGGGATGAGTAGCTCTCCAGGATTTTCCTTTGTCAAATTTCTTTTCAGGATGCTTTCCAAGGGTACAACCCTCACAAATACCCTTAGAAAAATTGACACAAGGTAACCCATTGACCATTTCGTTTTGGCTCAATTGTTTAAGGTAGTGATAATTTAGATGTCCGAAATGCTCATGCCATAGCTTACTAACCTCATTTGCATGAGTGAGCAAGGTAGTGGGCGTAGAATCAGAAGTAAAGTGGGAAAAGGTATATAACCATGAATAGTGATCCACCTTTCCCTCAACCATTGTAGTGTCATCGTTAAGCTCATGAATAATCACCGAGTTAGGACCAAATTCCACTCACATTCCTTCACCAAGGTGAGTAATTTTGTAAACTGATAGGAGATTGGTAGAGAGATCAGGAACGCTCAACACTTGGTTGAATGTTCCCCCATCCATCTCTACCGATCCACTATCGGAAACCGACACTATCGTGTCATTACCCATCATGATTTGGGACATTCCACAAGGCTCGATGTTGGAGAACTCAACATGTGAAGAACCCATGTGGTGCGAGGCACCGAATCTATAATCCACATCGATGAAGGAGAAAATTTGGCTACAAGGGCCTTTCCTTTCTTCTTATCAGATTTAGAACCTTTTGCAGTGGAAGACTCGGCCTTCGGAGCATTTTTTTATAGACTCAGGAACACCTATTTTATTTTTCTCAAGTAATTGAGTAAGGTGATCAATTTGTTTTCTCATACACGTATGCTCTTTATGACCAAGCTTCTTGCAATAGGAACACAAATACCTATCTTTTTGTGCTCTAGGCTCAGAAGTCGAAGTGTTTGTGTCAATTTTAGTTTTGGTCTTGGTTTCCTTCTTAGGTTGATCCTTTTTTTCTTTCTTCTTTTCAGTCTTCTTTTCCTTACTAGTACTTACTATAAGGGCATGTGAGTTGGACTTGAGAGACCCCATTTGAATGAGTTTGTCTTGTTCTCGAATGAGTTGGGATGAAAAACAGTCAAAGGAGGGTATATTCCAATCCTTTCCCAAGGCATCTTTTGTAGCATAAAAATTTGACATAGACAGAATATTCAAGACCTAACTTAGAGAGAATCGACAAGATCAGTTGAGAATATTTCTTCTCTACTTGACATTCCTTTAACAATGATCTAGTGTGGACAAAATTTGAGAAGAATGCTTATAGGTTTTCAAAATCACTAGGATTTAACCCTAGTAGTTCATTTTCCAACTCATGCGCTCTCATGTCATCGTGTTGTCCAAACATTTCATCTAACGTTGTCCACGCAGACTTAGGTGTTTCAAATGACTCGATGTGGAAGAGCAAGTTGGGAGAAACGGACATGCAAAGAAGACCTAAAGCTTCATCACTACGGTTTAACCACTTAGATTTTTAGGTTTTCATCCTGGTTCAGTCTCAATTCCCATGGTGATGCGGAATAACCCTTTACCCCTTAGTTTCATTATTATTTTCAATCTCCATTCAAAAAAGTTGAACGGCATAAGCAAAGGAATTGAAAGTGCATCCATAGTGAAGAGAGAGAGAGAGAGAGAAGGAATGTAAAAAAGAAACACAACCACCCAGGACAATATAATAACCCCCCTACTTTTGGCACTTTATAGTTTAGTGCGTTGAATACAATCGGGTCCGAGCGTGTGTTTGGAAACACTTGGTAACTCACCTTGCAATCAGCGTAATAACGCAAGAGAGGAGACCACAATCATGTTTCGGAAGCGCAACAAAGTGACACCGTACACAAGCACAATTGCTAAAAACTAGGAAGGAGGTGAAATCAAATCCTAGTTGTGAAAAAATGTCTCACGTCGCAAATGATACCCCCTTGCTGTAAACTATGGCGGATGCGCTCACTAGTCGCAAGCAATAATAAGGGTAATATACAATGTTTAGATGAACTCAGGATGAGTTCTGATGATCTTCAGAATGCCGGAAAGGCATGCAGAAGACAAGAAGTGCTCGAGTGTCTCTGCACACTTGAGCGCATGATTAGTAAAAAATCGACAATAACACTTTTTAAAAAGTTATGTTGAAACATCCGATTTAACTAATTTAAGAGCTTTTGGAGTTAAAAAATGATTTAAAAAAACGTTACTATAAAGATGTTTTTTTAATAAAAACCTAATCATTTGAGAGAAATTATAATTAATACAAATAGATTTAATTAAATCTAATTAATTACAGAAAACTAATTGAGATCTAATAAATAAATTAAATCCTAATTAATTAAAAATAATAATAACTAAGATCTAATAATAAAATTAAATCCTAAAAATTAAAATACTCCCCTTTTTTTTTTAACTTTCCACCTAAAAGTTAAAAAGGCTTACCATAAATAAACTTACGGTTATAGATGATTTTTTTATAAAAAAACTTAGCAAATAATTAAAAAAATTAGAAACTTGCTAAAAGAAACTTTTGGTTTGTAAAAGCACCCACTTAAAAAAACTTACCAAAATTTTTTTATCTTTTTTTTTTAAAACGGGCTCACTTAAAATCAAATATGAAATATATGACCTCACTTAAAACAAAAAAGGCCGCTTTTAATGGACTTACAAAAAACAATGGAGTTTGCTGATTTGCAAAAAAATTGTTTGGTATCTTTGGAACATATGTGGGAGGGACGGAGGACTGTTGCACGTTGAGAGGCGCTGCACTTTAGAACTGCTGCAGGTGGAGGAAGGCACAGCCACGGTAAAGCACACCAAAAACACAACAAAAAAATGATTTGCCAAAAAAACGTAGATCAAGGACTTTGTAATCCAAACACGCAAATGGCGATGGAGCTTGTAGAAAAAAATGCAAATACCAATTTGAAACCTGGATCTCTGTAAAAGAAAACACCAGAAACACAAAAAGACCAAGAAAAGGATCTAAAAAATTTTCCAGTTTAATATATATATAAACCAGAATAAAGAACCTCCTTTTTTGCTGATCTACTAAATTTAATTGCAGCTAGCTAAATGAATCTATAAAATCCTGGAAACTCGAGGAGATCTGCACATGCACGAAGAACACAGCAAAACTGAAAAATTTCCAAGAATAGCTTGTTTATAATGTTAGCAAAAAACTAAAATCTAATGATCGAAAACTTGCACGAGGAGTAAAAAACAAAACCAAGAGTAATCACAACTCTAAAAAAATGAGTGCACATTTACCCGATCTCAAATCTGATACCATGAAAGAGTTGACGAATCATATCGGAAATTGTGCACCACGATGAAGTTACACTCTAGTTGAATCATAATGGCTCCAACGTAATCACAAGGAAGAATTGATCAATAACTGAATAACTTGCATAACAAAACAAAGCTTGCACATGTAGAGAAAAGACAACGGAGTGTCTTGGCATGCTCATAAATGTCAAATGAAGGGATACATATAGGGTGTTGAGTAACCCTAGTGCATGACTCAATAGCAAACCCTAAACCTAACCCATGTGAGATGACCCTCCATATGTGAGTGGAGGACACATAGGATAACTCACACCAACACTTCCCTTTTATCTATATAAGTAGCTTCGATGCTAGTTTATTTTTATCATTCTGGTTTCTCTCTTCGATCATTGATTGTACCTATAACATGCAAAAAAATTGTCTACCTACACATGTCCATAAACCACGTTAAATATAATAAAAAAGATGCAGAATGTGGAGTCCCACTAACCCCAGTGGTCACCCAAAAAGTGAACTTAGTACCGAGTAGTGCTCTACATTTCATACTCCATGTATTTATATGTGAATGTGTGTGTAATGATGCCATAGGTTTCCCTTCCGCAAGTTTCATTATAATAGCGGGATTAATCTAGAATGCTCCAAGTATGTGAATGTGTGTGATCTAATAAAAATAACTTCCTCTCCTATGTTTTGTATGCAGAGTGATGTATCCCTTGTCCCTTGTATGGATGTTCTAGATGGATTCCTTTAAAATTATCTTGTGCCTTTGAATGCAAGATTAGTTGATAGTAGATAATGCTTAGTATTTGGCCCCTTATTTGAGTGCAATAACTAAGTATATAAATGATTCCCTTATTTGAATTTTGTAATTGACAACTAAAAGGCCAATACAAAAGTGTAAAAGGTGACCAAAAGGTAACACATACCCAAAAGAGTGAGAAAATTATAGCGAGGGTTAGGAGCACTAAGGAGGGACAAGAGCACACTGGCCTTTCGCTATCCTAACTAGGTGCTTAGTATCTAAGGACATAAAATATCAAAAAGAATTTTAGTTTTGGAATGGATGAAAGATGTGTGAGGCCAATAAGAATGTAAAAGATAAAGAAAAATACCTAAAAGGAGTTGTCAACCACTATTTTTCTTTCTTAGGAATTATGTATATATTGTGTAAACACAAAATCATGCACTTGGGTAGATTTCGGGTCCATAAACACATACTCGCATTCATATCCTTCCTAAGTGAGAAAAATAGTAATTGACATCTATTTTTGGCCTCTTTGATTTTCTTATCTTCTTTCTGGTCTTACACACCATATAGCCCATCTAAAGCTGTATTGCTTTATCTTTCATCACTCTGGACACGGAACCCAGGAGAAGGATGCTAGCACCCATGCACCCTTGTCCCCTATGGGCGCCCGATATATTTCTATCTTAATTGCTTCTTTTAGGTCTCTTTTATCTTTTAGGAATCTTATTTTACTATAGGTCGGCCTTCAAATTGTCAATTACGAAATTCAACCAAGGGAATCATATAAATATAAAGCTATGTGACCAAAATAAAGGACCAAGCTCTAAGCATCTATTATCATCACCTAATATTACATCCAAAGGCATCTAAGAGTATCAAAGGAACTCATCTAACATCCATTCAAGGGACAAAGGACTGCATACACTCATAAGAGGGGAAGCTCATTTTTCCATCCACACATCTATTTACATTGGTACATCTAGCTATCACCTACTATCAAGTGCACTTGCACAAGGGATTCCTAGGGAATGATTCTATCACAAATACACAATAACTACATGAATTATGAGATGTAGTGTAATTCTCGATCGTAAGTTCACTTGGTCAAGTGACCACTAGGGTCAATCCGAATCCCCATATGCATCTTTTATTTTTGATATTTGATGTAGTTTGAGGGTTTTTGTAGGTCATCTCCTCTTTGTAGGTTACAAGATAATTTAGAGATCATCTAATGACATTCAAATGACCAAAATTGAAGGTTAGTAACACTTTTATGACACAATAAAATCTAGTTTCTGAGCTCCTGCATAGTAACAGGCACCAAAAAAGGTCTTTAGTGCCTAGGTTCCTTCACCCTATTCCAGTGCACTAGTCCTAGCTCATCTCCGATAGTTCTAGGAATTTTGTGCCCATTTGTGACTGTGTCCCCTTTCTATTCATTAGTTTTCCATTCTAGAACACTTCGAGATCAAGTTTGAAATCATCGAGTCATTTTCCTTTTCTCTTGCACTTAGGGTTTTACATTTATATAGCTTATTGCATGTGTCGAGATATATACTTTATCATTTATTTATAATAGGTGACTCTATAATTAGATTTTTACAAATTGTATTTTTGCTAAATCATTTGGTCAACCCCACTCGTGATCAGTCTTTTGGATCCTTATTTTACACATTTATTTTTCTTCATGGCTCCTAAAGTTTCTCAAGTATCCTTACATCAATTTCTTCAAATGCACCCACATTGCAAAGATGTTCTCCAAAAAAACCTAAACACTATGTATCTCCCTAGAAATATTAGGCCTTCATAAGAGTAAGTGCCATCTTTTATCATCTTTCTAATGACTCTATTAGTCCTAATGTCAATCAATCCATTTGTAAGTCAATTCAAGATTTACATTATTTATTTCAAGATAAAATTTAGGCTATGGAATCCATGATTACATCTCTCACATCTGAAATCCAACATCTTAAGGCTGCTTCTCAATCCAATTCTAGTTATTCTTCTACATCTCCTCCTACTTCTATGTCTTCTACATGTGCTCATATTAGTGAACCTCAAGTCTTACCATTACTAAAACCTCTCAAGTTTGATCATAATGCTAAGAAACATGACATTCTTCCTACGCTCCTCAATCACCAATTGATCAATTTTCCACCTACTCATTTTTATCCTCCTTATCAGCTTTCCAACTATCAAGGTCTCCCATTTTTTAATTATCATCAAATCAATGGACATAATGACAATGATTTCTATACTTTAAAATGATGAATCAAGCACCTTGAGCATCAGGGTTTTATCTCATTCACTACACAACATTCTATTACATGCCCATATCCAAATGCTACATCCAAATGGGCTCCTAAATATTCTCCTTCTATGACAAATGAGCATCATGACATCACTTCTAATGTTCCTTCTTCCGTAAGTCAAGATTCGCCTATCCAATCTAATGTCAAACCATATTCAAAATTATCTACCCCATCACCTCCTCCTACTAAGTCATATAGAACATTACCAACTCTAATTAAGAAACCACCTATCACAATTGGTCCAACATCTCCTCCTCTCAAGTCTTCTACAAAATTACCAAGTCAAACTAAACAAGTGCCTCTCAAAATTGATCCAACACCTCCTCCTCTCAAGTCTACTAGAACGTTATCAACCCCACATAAGCTACCACCAATTCATTTTGTCGAGTAAACTATTCCTTACATTGATGGTTGGGACACATTTAAAACACCACCATAAATCTTCATCTCTTACACACTTGGGGGCATTGCACTTCTTCCCCCTTATAGCACTATCAATTATTTCTAGCTTGATGCTCTGCACTTCATGATTAATTTTTCCAAACATTATCAAACCACTTGATACACTTTGTATCTTCATACCCCTATTAAAAACTCTTGTGCTAAGGTTCACACTTGACTGTTGAGTGCATACTACATCCATGAACCTCACACACTACACATTTCATGCTTTACATGCTTCATGATACATCCTTCTAGCACTCTCTTCTCACACATCATACTACCCTATGATGTATTCTTGTGTTAAGGTTCACATTTGACTGTTGAGGGAATACTACATCCATTAACCTCACACACCGTGAATTTCACGCTCTGCGCTTCATGATATACCTTTCTAGAATTTTCTTCTAACACATCATACTATATTATTCTACAATAGATACTCTTCACTTCATTGATCTAACTTTCTAATATCTATTTGAAAATCATTTCCGATGACAAACTCTTGTTCTATGGTTCATTCTTGATTATTGAGGGTTTTATATAAATGAACCTCATCTCATGCTCATTCACATCCACTTAAGGGGGCATGCTGCTCCTATGAAATTCACATTGCATATCATTCCATCTCACTCATTCAAAACATACTGCATATCTTGGTTGCACATACTCTTGTTTGTTTATACTAGTTACATTTACACTTTGTTTCACGTGCTATATAAATACTTAGTATGTCATTATCTTTATCATATACACATGTGTGTTCACTTGTTCTCTAGTTTTTTATGAATACTTCTTACAGATCCTTACACGTTGCAATGATAATTGGCATTGTACCTCTTACCAGTCCAATCGAGGCTCTTAGGGGCATCTACATTTCTACTCTTACACACTACATGTGATATTGTTTCATTTTATACTATTTCCTTATCTTACTAGCACACTACCTTACATTGATATATGTGTGTGTGTGTGTGTGTGTGTTTTGACATACTTTTTATCTTTATAACATGCTAACAAGTGCTTCATGTGTAGCATTTTCCTTGCAGAACTATTTTCCACCATGGTTGTCTAATACTTTGCTTGATATTGTTTTCCATTGTTTTCTATTATATGTCATTGTTTGCGGGTTTTCCCTATGTCTTGCTTGATCATTACTTGTATGCTTTTGGCTGCTTTAGCCCTAATTGTCTTGTGACATTGTGAATGATGTCCCATGTTTGAAACCCTTTTCTGGTCCACTTTATATGCACTATTGATTGTTTACATTTTATTAAATAGCATGTTTGTCACTTTTTATACTAACACATGTTTTTAAACATATTATTTACATGTACCTTGGTTTTGACCATGCACATTCCATCCCCATGCATGGTATCAATTTAAATCAACATCTAGTCCTTTCCTTTGGGCCTCATTTTCCTAGCAATGTCATATGTACCTTAAACAAGGGGGCATAAATTACGTGAATCACTCACCCTATATAAAATATTAGAGCTTCAAGTACATGCCTACATAGTATATGAATAGACAACAGTCTGATTACAAAAATGGCTTAGAATCTAACTTGGGTCCTCAATTAAGCACGAAACATGCGCCTAGATATATACACTAACACAGGCACTCCCGACGTTTCATGGGATCCTATGACTAGAGGGCGATTACACTTACTTTCTTATATCAACATAGGTCACAATAGTTCACATATTATTTTTCACAAGTAGAGGCACAATCCTCCAAAGCCAATCAAAAGAATTTTGTCTCCTTTTTTTTCCTTAGATCAAACATGGAACAACTCGAGGTCTAAACATGGATTACACTAGTCAGCAGCGGTGCATAAATTTAGGAAGAAGCCATGGAAGGAAATTAACACTAGACCTCTCTCTCTAACACTCTTACGCCATGGTGTGAGATCGCCCACAAAAATCGTACTTGGCATGAGATCTCCCAAAAACTCATTCTTGTCATGAGATTGTCCAAAAATCTCTCTTCCATAAAATTTCATGACATTTTCTATCTCTTTCACTCTTCATGGATCACGTGCACGCTTTCCTTTTTACTACTTTTTTCTCAATTTTAACATACTTTTACAGATTTTTCATAACACATGACTTTGAATACTCTTTTAATATTATTTTACAATTCCATCCTTAATATGTAACAAGAATCAAAATCTAAAACAATAGTTACAACACAAGACAACTCATATGCTTCACCCTTAGGTCACTTCCTCTATCCCACACTTCATTTTTATCACTTCACGCTTTCACTTGTCTCCTCAACATGCTATTGCCATCACACTCTACATGGTTATTAGGTACACATCTATTATCTTCTTTATGTTATCAATTATTCACTCAACAACAAAAAGTGGGGAAAAATGTAGACATAAAATCGCACACTTGAGTACATTTCTAGGTCTATAAATACATACTTGTATTCATATGATTCCTAAGTGATAAAACTAGTAATTGACAACTATCTTTGGCCTCTTTGATTTATTTCATGTATTCTTTTTGGTCTTACACACCCTACGACCTAGCATAAACTATATTATTTTATCTGTCATGACTCTAAACACCACTTTCCATGTGCCCTCGTCCCCTCGGGGCGCCCCCGACCTCTCTCTATCTTACTTGCTTCTTTTGGGTCTCTTTTATCCTTTGGGAATATTTTCTTATGGGTCATTCTTATATTTTTCAGTTACAAATTAAACCAAGGGAATCATATAAATACAAAGTTATGTGACCAAATTAAAGGACTAAGATATAAGAATATACTATCATCAACTAAGGTTACATCTAAAGGCATCTAAGAGCATCAAAGGAATTCATCTAACATCCATTCAAGGGATAAGGGACTACATTTTCTGCATACATGCATAGGAGGGGAAGTTCATTTTTCCATCCACACATCTATTTACATTGGTACATCTAGCTATCACCCATTATCATGTGCACTTACACAAGGGCTTCTTAGGGAACAATTCTATCACACACGTACAAGAAATACATGGAGTTTGATATGTAGTACAACACTCGGTTGTAATTTCACTTGATTGAGTGACCACCGGGTTGATCGACTCCCCATATTACATCTTTTATTTTTGGGATTTGATGTAGTTTGAGGGTTTTTGTAGGTCATCTTCTCTTTGCAAGTTACAGGTGAATTCAAGATCATCCAACGACATACATGTGACCAAAAGTGAAGGTTAGTGACACTTGTGCAACATAAGAAAAACTAGTTTATGAGATCCCTTGATCACAGTGCTCAAAAAGGTCTCGGCACCAAGGAACCCTCACCCTAGTCCCGGATCATCCGTAATTTCCAATATTTTCTATGCTCGGTTGTGACTATCTCCCCTTTATGTTCATCATTTTTCTAGTCTAGAACACTATGGTATCAAGTGTGAAATCGATAAGTCTTTTTCCCTTTCTCTTGCACTTAGGGTTTTACATTTATTTAGCTTATTGCTTGTATTAGATCTCTACTTTAGGGTTTATTTATCATACATGACTCGCTTATTATGGTTTTACAAATTATATATTGTTAAATCAATATGCTTTAGGACCTATAAATGTACCCAAGTGCATATATTTTGTGTCTACATTTCCCCCACATTATATTCTTTGAGTGAATACTCGATAGCATAAATTAGATAGAAGATGAATACCTTGTAATATTATAGAAAAGAGTGTATCCAATGGCACTCCGAGTGGAAAATTGAATCTTGAAATGATCGAAATGTGAAGCGTGGAAACTAGGAAAGGGAAGTGGACCCTAGGGGCGAAGCGCATGCATAGTAGTGTGTTGTTGGATCTTGTGCTTGCTGATGTGAGCTACTTCTTGTTGTGTATTAAGGGAAGACCTGCAAAAGAAGAGTGAGAAAGTAGTCAAAGTTCCTTATGTAAAAAATTAGAGTAATGCATGCATAAGTGAGTATAGAGTGTAAAAGTGTGTAAAATGAAAGTATACACTTGATTGTAAGAGATTATGAGATAGAAAATTATCATGTTTTCTTGGAGTTTTTAGATTTGAATTCGATGGTGAGGTTTTGGGAGATCTCATGCTTGGAGATATTTTTTGGGCAATCTCACTCAAAGAGAAGTGTGTTAGGGAGATAGGTATAATTATTCTCTCCTTCCATAATGTTTCCTAATAATCACTACCACATAGGGTACATCCTTGATTTGTTCATGTTGTTCTTATTATTCATGTTATTCATATAAATAACTGAAATATGACTACTAGAATGAATTTTGTAACTGAAGGAAAGTGTCATATACTAGAGAATTGTGCTATAGATTGCTGGAAATTATGTTATTATGATAAATAGATTGTTTTTCCCCAAAGCACAAATGGGGGACATAGCACCCACCATTACTATCCAAGAATGGGTGCTCGTGTATGTTTTTATGTCTATGATCCAAGTCTGATTCTAGACCAATGTGTAATTGTGTGACTTTTCTAATTTTATACAATGTTGTTATTCGGAGTTCTGAGTTATTGTAGGGGTGGTTTTTTCACCCAATATATGCCCCCTCATTTGGGGTGCATGTAACCAATGTAGAAGAATGTAACCCAAAGGAGAGGACCTGAACCTTATATGCATATCTGAGTGTGGATACCTACAGGGGGTAGGGGATGTGCATGGTAGAAACTAAGGCACATGTGACCAAGATAGACTAGTAATAAGTGTTAGTATAAAAGATCTAGCATGCAAATAGAAAAAAATGTGGCAAGAAACAATAAAGATAATAGATAGACTGCAAAAAGTGGGTTTCATACATGGGACATTGCTCACAATATCACAAGACAATTAGGGCCAAAGATTTCAAAAACATACAATGATCAAGCAATAAATAGGCCATAACTCATAAACAATAGCAATCAAACAGAAAATAAGAAGTGACAGAGATAACCATGGTTGTATAGATCCTGAAAGACAAATGCTACACATGAAGCACTTATTATCATGTTAGAAATACAAATAGTATATCAAAGCATGTATACATCAATGAAAAGTAAAGTGATAGTAAATATTGTAATTATAGGACCTGTGAGTGTGTAGTATGAGAGTAACAAAAGTAGATGCCCCTAGGAGCCCCGACGGGACTAGTAAATAGTTATGTCAAGCATCATGCATTGTTTGATGATCTGTAAAAATCTTGCATTCACCTCAAAATACCATGTGAACACGAATGTTTGTATAAAAATAGATAATGGCATATTAAGTATCCAACTAACATAGGAAACAAAATGTAACATATAACTAGTATGAGCTAACAAGAGTAAATGCAACTAATATGCGTGAATGTTGTGCAAAAGTGAGGGTGTTTTTGATGTGCAAGGTGTGTAGATGAGAGGGGTCATGTTTCCCCTAGAAGATGTGTGTGAGATGAGGTTCATTTAGAAATGCTCCTCAACAATCAAAAATGAACCATAGAACAAGAGTGTGTCATCGGGAAATGAATGTATTATGCGGGAGTAGATGCTAGAAAGATGTATTATGAAGTACTTGAGTGTGGAGTGTAAAATATGTGAGTTTTATTTGATAATTTGGATCCTTAACAATCAAGTATGAACCATGGAACTAGAGTGTTTCATCAGGTTATGACGGTGAAATGTGTGTACCAGAGAGATACGAGAATCTTGAAAAGATTAGACATGAATCTCATAGCATGAAGTGTAGTAGTAAACACTAGATAAAACTGGTAGCGATGTAGGGGAGAAATTTTGATTCCCCTAAGTGTGTGAGGAGTGAATAATTAGGTAAAATAATCAAGGAAATCATCGGTGTCATGTTTGTAAGTGATAGTAGGAGGTTGATCATAAAGAGAGCTAGTGTGATGTAAATTATACATGCCCATAGTGTATTCTTCATCAATAAAAGGAGGTTGTGTATAATCATGTGCATACCAGGTGATTGAGGTTTTGAGTATAGCTAAGGAATGAATCATTGCAAATAGATATGTGGCCAAAAGGCATAATAAAGGTAATTGTAGTATGATTAGGGTCAAGGGTACCACCAATACAATCGAGCCATGATTTTTGAGTATGAGTAGAGAGAGGAACGGTGTGTACGTGTGAGAAATCCGATAGATGGAAGACATGGAGGAGGTCATAAGCAGTAGTAATGAGGAAATATCCATGATAGAGTTGGGGAGAGTGAGGGGGAGGAGATCAGTAAGTTTGGGTCCTAATTGTGCTAAGTCGTCATGTATTCAAACAAAGTGTCATGACAAGTTGGGTCAAATGGAATATGAGGCCAATAAGAGTCATGTATGAATAGAGTGCATGTGAAGGGATCGAGCTGCGGACTAGAGATGACCTAGGGAGATGAAGGAGGTGGCATGAGGTCTAATGTATGTATAGTTGGTTGGAAAGGAATCATGGTTATAGTAGAGGGAGGAGGTTTCTTAAATTGATACTCACCGAAGCCAATAACAACATAGGTGTCTTGGAAGTATGATCTATCTACATAAAGAAGATTAAAATTGATATTGCGTAATTTTTCATCAGTAAGATCTACAACATCGACCTCATCATCAAAATCATCAATGTTGGCATTATCTTGTTGGATAACATTATCAAGGATATTAAGAGGAGTAGAGCTAGATGTAGGGTTGGGAGGATTAATGATAGGTGGGGTAGTGGTAGTGATAGATGGATCTGTGGTGGATGATGTATGATCACTGGTATGTGTAGGGATGAGAGGGAGGCATGTGAGGGTAGAATAAGTAGTAGAAGAACTAGATTGACCAAAATTATATGTGTTAATATTATGGTATGGAAAAATATGTAGAAAAGGTATGGGCATGGCAATGATTGGATTTATTTGGAGAAACTTGAATGGGTCAGGGTCAATAGAAATAATATGCTCATATATATCATGTAAGAATTTAACACACGATGAACCATAGAAGGAACAACATGCATAGCGTGAATCCATGGTCTACCAAGTAAGAAATTGAACTGAAATGATGTGTCAATGATATAGAACAGAGTGGGAAGGGTTTTAGGTCCAACTTGTAGAGGTAAGGTGATGGTTCCTATGCATGATCACTTAGAAGAATCATAGCTACAAACAAGGGTAGAGGATTTAGTGATTAAACTATCAGGAATTTTCAATTGCATGAGTAGTGAGAGAGAACATAGATTTATAGCAGAGCCATTGTCAATTAGTACATGCTTGATATAGTTAGAACCAATAGTAGTTGTGATAAGAAAAGGTGCATGAGAATATCCAAATGAAGTGGGAGGGATATCCTCATCATTGAAGGATATGGCATGTGGTAGGTTTTAATGGGATTGAATAAGACGGGTGAAGGAAACATGGGAATTTTCACTTTCAATATGGATTGAGCGGAGGGTAGCCTCTAATGTATGATGAAAATATGGTGCACTACATAAGAGATCATAAAGAGATATTTTAGCTGGTGTATTATTTAGTTTCTCAATGATATCATAACCTTTAGAGGTGGTGGGAGGAATTGTAGAGGTAATAGGTGGTGGGATAGAGACACGAGAGTTTTAAATGGCTGATTGAGGTGAGTGGTAACTACATTAATAGTTGGATCAAACATTGGAGTATTGAAGCGAGGAGGATGTTGGGTATGGACTTGCATAAAATTAGTAGAGGTGGAATCCATTATACAAACCTCAATTGGTACATAGGATGGGTAAGAGGATTGGTCCATAAGTTCGAAGGAGGAATAATCCGATGCACATTTATAAGGTAGGTTTTGATCATTTGGGTTCACCAAATGATTTAATTTAAATTGAATTAAATCTAATTCTAGAGTAGTTACCATAATGAATGATATAAAAATGATAATATATGATAAAAGGAAAAGAAAAGAACATGCAATAATATGAAACCCTAAGAAAGAGTAAGAGATGTATTGACTTAGTTGATTTAACACAATCTCAAGATGATTTGGGCAGACAACTGTTGAAACAGACTAGAAGCCATGTCTCAAAGCTCATAGAGGTTATGAAACTTAGAAATATGTAGGACATAATCTCCCATAAGAGGACAAGAGCACCCGAACACTAGTGACTGATCTTGGCGCTAATGTCCATGAAGATGCTCATGTTCTTCTCTTTTCTATGTAAAAGGAGCTTCGTTGCTAGTTTCCTTTTGTCACTCTATTTTTGCTCCTAGATCATCGATTGTACTGTAGCCTACAAAAAAATTCTACTTGTAAATTTCCACAAACCATATTAAATCTAATAAAAAGAAAGTAAAATGTGGAGTCAAACTGAGCTTAGTGGTCATCCAAAGAGTGATCTTAGTAACGAGTGATGCACTACATTTAACACTCCATGTAGTTATGTGTGAATGTGTGTGTAATGATGCCCTAGGTTATCCTTGTGTAAGTTGTACTATGATAGCGGGCTAGATCTAGAATTCTCCAAGTATGTGAATGTGTGTGATGGAATAAAAAAATCTTTCTGTCTATGTTGTGTATGTAGAGGATGTATCCCTTGTCCCTTGTATGTATTTTCTAGACGGATGCCTTTGAAATGTTCTTTTTCTTTGGAATGAAAGATTAGGTAATAGTAGATAATGTTTAGTACTTGGCTCCTTATTTGAGTGTTATAACTAAGTATATATATGATTCCCTTGTTTGAATTTTGTAATTGACAACTGAAAGGATGAACCAAAAGTGTAAAAGGTGACGAAAATGTAAAAGAGACCCAAAAGAGTGAGAAAAGGATAGAGAGGGTCAGGAGTGCCGGGAGGGACAGAACACCTATGCACTTCTTTCCTAACTAGGTGCTAGTGTCTAAGGAAATAAAAGATTTAAAAAGTTAAGTTTCGGTAGGTTGTAAGATGTGTGAGGCCAATAAGAATGCAAAAGATAAATAAAAATGCCCAAAAGGAGTTTTCAACCACTATTTTTATTTCTTAAGAATCATGTATATATTAGTATGCTTTAGGACCTAGAAATGTACCCAAGTGCATAGATTTTATGTCTACAGGAAGAAACTATAAAAGATGATTTACTCAAGTTGTTGTGAAAGCCACTTCAAAACCAAAACTAGAAGTTCCTATGTATGAATGGAGCTTAAATGTTGAAGAGATGATAGATTTTATCAATGCCATGGACAAGTACTTTGAGTATGAGAATGTGGATGATGATAAAAAGGTAAAATTTGCTATTACTAGGATGAAAGGTCATGTGTCTCTTTGGTGGGATGGATTGTAGGAAGAAAGAGTGAAGAAAGGAAATACTAAGATCAAGAAATGGGATAGGATGGTGGTCAAATTGAAAGGAAAATTCATGCCCAAGGATTATCATATTAATATTTTAAAATGATTGCAGAATCTTAGGTAGAACGAGATGTCGGTAAATAAGAATACAAAAGAGTTCTACATATTGAAAAATTGAGTGGTCATATGCGGGATGACGCCTGAGAAATTTTTCAGATACCTAAATAGATTGAGACTTACTATCCAAGATGAGATTGATATTTTGATGCCTAAATCAGTTGAAGAGGCATACATTTTCTTAAGAGCAGAAGAAAAGTTGTCAAGAAGATACAATCAGATATCAAGGGGCAGAGTTAGAACCTTCAGAGGTAGAGGATAACATACAGATAGAGGTCAGATGTAGACACAACAAGAAGAAAGAAAAAACTCACAAAGGCTAGAACAATATTCAAGAGGAAGCTACTCATTTAGAGGTAAGAGACCATTTGTTAGAGGTAGAACTAGTGAATTCATTGGTATATGTTTCAAATGTGGAAAGTTTGGTCATAGATCTTATGAATGCCATGAGAATCCATATTCAAGCCAAGGAAGTGTTCATATAGCTCAAATAGATGAGGAAGAAAGTGAGAGTTCAACTGTTTATGAAGATGCTCTTGAAACTAGTGAATCATTTCTCATGAAGAATATATTTCTTAATCCCCTAAAAGAGATCCAAGAACCTCCAAAAAGAAATAAATTATTTAGAACAACTTGAAAATCTAAAGGTAAATGTTGCAAGGTAATTATAGATAGTGGTAATACTGATAATCTTGTAGCTTCTGAGATGGTTGATAAGCTGAATTTGTAAATGTTAGTGCATCCTACTCCTTATAAAGTATCTTGGTTACACAAAATCCATAAAATCTTGGTAAGTAAAAAATGTAAAGTGGAATATCATATTGGTAATTATAGGTATGAATTATTATGTGATATTATGTCAATGGACATTTTTCATGTACTTTTAGGTAGACCATGCTAGTATGATAAGAAGGTAATTCATGATGGTAGGAGGAATATTATAATTTTGAGATAGAAGGAGAGAAACACACTCTTTTGACATTAAATGAGGAGAACTCAATTGTTGAAAGCAGTCTTAAGGTGTTTGTGATAGGAAGTAATGAGTTCTTACATCATGTGAGTAAAGAAGAAGGTAATTGTAGAGAAGAGGCATCTAAAGGTTTATATGATATGTTTGAAAATAAAATGAATTCAGTTAAGAAGATATGGCATGTCATGAAGAAAGGTAAGGAACAAAGAGGTCAAGAACATGTTTGTGAAGATGGTCATCAAGTGTTAGATCATGAAGTGAAACAAGTTGATGAAAGGAAGCAAGAAAAAGTATACCTTTCAAGAATGGTCTAATGCATGTGTGGCAATGGATCAATGGGGAAGAAGAGTTTCAGAGGAGATCTCAGATAAAGAAGAGTAAGAATGTTGATTTAGGAATGGATGAAGAATTCTTAGAGTGCAAAAAAGAGGTGATTATAGAAGCTCAAGAAACTAGTAGGCTTGAGACAAAAGGGAAATTTATAATGATAGTTGGAGAGAGAATACCTACTATGATGTTTCAAATTGATGAGAAAGTACATGTTGAATCTGTGAAAGATGAGAAAAACTCACCAAAACAACCAAGAAAGGTAATGTACAATTGTTCTACAAGAAGATGAGAATAAAAGATAAAATTAATAAAAGTTCATTCTCATAATTCACGAGAATGGAACTTTGAATTGTGAAAATTTAGTTGATTTATTTGAAATGGTTTTTCCATGTGCAGATACGAAAAGATAATATGAGAGGAAAAATGAATAAATGGAGGAAAACAAGGATAATATAATTCATCATGAAGACCAAAACCATAATAAAAATGTACAAGAGTCAAGAATGCATCAAAGGCATGAACTAATGTCTTTATTTAATGTGTTTTTTTCATATGAAAGTATGGTTAAAAAGGATGAAGAACAACTAGAGATCACATGTATGAAGATGAAGAAAGAAGAACTTGATACAAATGAATCCCACTCCCAATGTAACAAGTACACACTGGAGAGTAATGCATGCTTATATCCATTAATTTTTTTGTAAACAATCCTTGGGATCCAAGAGGAGGAATACAAATGACACACAAATGTATCTATAGTATCAACAAGAATGAGAACAATAAGGAAGGGTTCATGAACATGAATTCATGATGAATTATTTGTACCTTAGTGGGTTGATTCGGGAACATCATCTTTGTCAAGATAAGCATATTTCATTTTTTGTTTCAAGAGTCCTGGGAGGACAATCAAGTTCATAATAAGTCATGTTGGCATTTAGATGTGTACTTGAGTTGGTTTGTAACATTGGAGAGGTTTCACTCCAAAACAAAATTTAAATTCTAGTATTGTTATATAATTTCTTTTAAACAATTCTTGTGTAAACATTAATTATAATGAATTATCATAAGGTTCTAGAAAAGTGGTGCACAAATAAGGCAAATTCTAGTATATAGGAGCTATAGAAATTCAAATATAGTTGTTTTTATGAATAAATAAGGAGGAACAATAATCTCTTATTTTCTTGGGGAAGTTGAGTGAAAATATCAACTTTGGACTAGAATAGAATATGGAAATCTGTATTTTTAAAGGTTTATCACCTTCCACAAATTAAAAAATAGGTTTTAGAAATTAAATTTGTGGACCAGTCACATATGAGATAGAATTCATTGGTTCTCATATTGTATCCTGAAGAAGCATTGTAAATTATATTGGGTTGTAGAGTTGAATTAATTCACAAAGGCATGTATTTTATGTTTAGTGTTTTACATAGGAGCCGCGTCGGTTAGCTAGCGGCATCGGTCACATAGGAGGAACTAGAATTAGTCGTGGAAGGCGACATCAATCAATATCAAGTAATTGACGCTGGTTAGTGAACCGTTGCCGGTCGGCATTAGGGAACTAGCACCGGTCAAGGAACCGACACTGGTTACATGTGTGTGAATGTTTTTATTTTAGACATGGGATTAGATCCAACCTTTGATTATAAAGGTGATCTAAAAGTTGTAAATGCATAGCTAAGGTGCCCTAAGTTTGTGTATGCTTATATAAGCATGAAATCTAGGGTTAGAAGGTTAATTAGAGTAATCCTTGGTTGAGAGGATGAAGAAGAAGAAAAAGAAAGAACATGTTACATGAAGACAGAGCTTCCATGGAGAGAAGTGGGATAAAAGGAAATAGCAAGTGTATCTGAATGGTGAGAAGAGGTTTCTTCTACTATATTTCCTTTGTATAATTATTGTCTAATTGTAATGGCTTACATAGTATGCAAAGCACATAGAGTTTCTTCTTGTAGATCCACATGTTGGTGAGATCTTGTATTGTAGATCCATGAGATCATATTGTATTATTGATCCATATAGATCTAGGCTTGTATTGTTAGATCCATAGGTTATTATGAGATCTTGTATTCATAGATCTATGAGATCATGTTGTATTGTTGATCTATGTAGATCTAGATATTGTATAGGATGATGTCTTATTGTTTGTACAAAGTGGTATATGCATAGATGAAGGAGAGACTTACTTCTTGGAGTAGAGTTATGGATGCATATTGGTAGACCCTTGTGAGATTTCTTGTTTGCATATTCACATGAGAGCTTGGTTGTATAGTGGGAGATGTAGTAATTCTTGACATGTGAGATATGCTAGTGGTTTGGAGGCACAATTGTAGTGCACTCATGTAGATCCATTTAGAGATCTGGAGGAGGAGATAATCTTGGAGAGATGCATTTTACTCTTGTGGGAAGAGTTGGTTTTTACTCTTGTTTATTATATATATGAGATCTCTATCTTTGGTGGACATAAACCATATTGGGTGAACCACGGTACATGTTGTGTAATGTGTGTGTACTTTGTTTTGATTTGGATTATTCTAGTTTATACTTCCCTTTGTTGTAGATTTTGAGAAAAATTTAGATCATATGTGCATGATTTTGTTGGTTATTGAATCATAACGCTATTTAACAATCATGTATTCCCAACAATTGGTATCATATATTGGTTATTTCAAAGAACGGGTTTGCTTCATGGTTTTTAGTGGTATTACCTTGACATGTATGAGAGAAGATTTTATTTTTCCTGATGTGAAAATCCTAGGAAGAGATTTAAATCTCAAGAGGAAGATAGAAATGTGAGGTGCTTAGAAAATACAAAGTGACCGTGGTTGGTTATAGGGCGACCGTGGTGATTCATTGGGAAACCTAGTTTTAAACAAAAAATTACAGATCTAAATAAATTGAGAGATGCATGGAATGTGTCTTGTTTTTTGAGATGTCCCTGTTTCTTGGAGGCACAAGAATTTTGGCCATATTGCAGATCGGGTTACGGATGTATGGTTTTATCTTGGTATTACAAGTTGCTTATATGTTTGGATGCACATGCATCGTTTAAGATTGCAGATCTGGTTATGAGATAAAGGAGAAATTATACATCCTTTGTGTAGTTAGATGCATGGGCTTTGGTAAAGAGGAATAACATAGAACGAAGACGGGCTTCCATTAAAGAAGCATGTACTTTAGTTGAAGATGCGGTTGAGTGTCTTGGTGTTGGTAAGGTGATGTATTTCATCTTGGTGTAATTTATTTGCATGTATTATTGTTGTTAAGTTTTTTTACAAGATTTGGGTGCTTCTTGAAATGACTGGATCAACACAACTATCGGATTTGGTCAGAGTAGGCACCTGGTTTGGTGTACTATGCCAATTTTGTGGCGTTGTGTTTGTTCCAAAGAGTAATAACGTCGGTTAGGGAACCGGCATCGGTCATAGAATAACTGGTACCGATCGGGAAAATGAGATTGGTTTTGTGGCAACGTGGCGGTGAATCTAGATCACTTTATTGTTTGAATCAAAAAGAGGATAGAATTGATTTGGGAGTCCAAAGTGAGACTTAGGTCAAATTCAAGTATATCTATTTGGTTCATGTTTTATTTCTTTCATTGAAGCAAATCTGGTATTATGTTTGGATTGTGTGCACAAGTAAAATATGGACCATGGATATTAGGTGTGTTTGAATTTTATTTACTAGATGTGCTAGAATCTTGAGGACAAGGGTATCTAGTCTAAGGATGATATCCTTAATGAAAATTCATGTTTAGACACAGTTGTGGGTAACGAGAGATGTTGAGTACACAGGGATGAAAAGAAGGTGATTCACCTCCTTCACAAGAAGTTCAAACTTCTATGATGTAGAAATATTCTTTTTTACAAAGTGAACCAGTTAATATTTATTTCACCTAGTTTTATTTCTCACTGATATATATTAGAGCTTTTGAGCTTGTTATCGAAGCAGTGTAGGGGAGTTCATGTTGAGTGGGAGCAAGCCATGGTTGTTGGAATTGTAGGTTGGACATAGATGCATGTGCAGAGTGAGAGGAGTATGATACTATTCAGAGTGGCATGAGGCACAAGTTGTTTTGGAGGATAGTCACGGTTTTACAGGTATTTTGTGTTCATTGCATGGTGATGTCACTTCTGGTTTTATTTTTGGTGCCTAGATATCCCTATGGGATGGCAGTTGATGGTTGATTCAGTTGGGTTTAGATGATAGAGATTTTTTTGGAGTTTGAAGGGTGGAAAAATAAAATCTATTTGTTACAGGTTACAATGTGACAATAGTGTATATTTACATCTTGTTGATGTTGCCCTTGTTTTCTTTCATCTTGGATGGTTTGTGTAGTATTTTTGATGACATTTTTTCTAGTATTTGCACTAGTTATTAGTAGCATGGTTAGCATGGTTGTTGTTGTTGACATTGATGAAGCACAAGATTCATATGTGGCTTTGGAGTTAGTCTGTGAGATACTTGGAGCTTCTGGAGAGCCTGATGATATGGATGGATGTATATGGTGAGTTTATACATGTGGATAGATTATGTTTTATGAGTCTATGATGATGCAAATATTTGTTTTCACATGGATGCATATGAGCATGGTTTAGATTCCCTTTAAGCATGAGTAGGGGATGTTTGTATTTCCTCTTATTACTATGTTACTCCATGATAGATGTGTTTTCTATAGATGGTTATCTTGGACATGCAAGTTGTTTATGCAAGGTTGGATTTGTAGATTGTAGTGTTATGGATTATTTGAGTTGTGCAGGTGTTGTGGATTGATCACCCACTTGTTGCATGTAGAACTCATTTGGGTTGTCTTACCCAGGATCTTGTTTATTGCTTACACTTATTCTAGTTTGACTTATCTTTGGTCAGTTGCATTGGTAGTAGCATGGAGACATGGATAGATGGTTGGAGAACATGGTTGATTTTATAGGTATGGTTATGGTTGTAGTTGAAGCTTAGTATTTCAGTTTGAGTGGGAGCTCTTACAGGTGTGTTAGTCATGGTGGCTTAGTTTCATGAGAGGCTTGGAGTTATGATTTAGTGGGAGCTTGATGTATGGATAGATCGTGTATCACGGATTAGTAGTAGCTTCATGCAGGTATATGGTAAGTCATGGTTTGTTATCTTCTTGGTTTTAGAAGATGGTTTAATCTTCTTGATTTCATTTGAGAGAATTGTTAATGTAAAGAATAGATGGTCTTCATAATATGTAAAAATGGTGATGTACAATTACAGGCAAAAATTCAACAATTTATCTCCAAGTGGGAGATTATTGGGTTTTGGAGCTGAATTGCTTCACAATGGAATGCATTTGAGGTTTATTGGTTTACACAAGAATCAGTGTCGGTTGACTAATTGACATCAATCATCCGGGAGGAACCGCATCGGTCAGGAACTAGCACCAATCAACATCAAGGAACCAGCACCGTTACCTATGCGTGAATGTTTTTATTTCGACACGGATTAGATCCAACCTTTGATTATAAAGGTGATCTAAATGTTTTAAAGGCATAGCTAAAGTGACCTAAGTTTGTAGATGCTTATATAATCATGAAAGCTAGGGTTAGAAGGTTAATTAGAGTAATCCTTGGTTGAGAGGATGAAAAAGAAGAAAAAGAAAGAATAGGTTACATGAAGACATAGCTTCCATGGAGAGAAGTGGGAGAGAAGGAAATAACAAGTGTATCTCGAATGGTGGGAAAATGTTTTTTCTAATCGCATTTACTTTGTATGATTATTGTCTAATTGTAATGGCTTGCATTGTATGCAAAGAACATAGAGTTTCTTCTTGTAGATCCATATATTTGTGATATCTTGTATTGTACATCCATGAGATCATATTGTCTTGTTGATACATGTAGATATAGGGTTGTATTGTTAGATCCATAGGTTATTATGAGATCTTATATACATAAATCCATGAGATCATGTTGTCTTATTGATCCATGTAAATATAGATATTATAGAGGATTTTTCCTTCTTGTTTGCAAAGTGGTAGATGCGAGAGATGGAAGAGAGACTTACTTCTTGGTGCAAAGTTATGGTTACATATTGGTAGACCCTTGTGAGAGGTCTTGTTTACAGATTCACAGGAGAGATTGGTTGACCTTTGTGGGAGATGTAGTAGTTCCAGATATGTGAGATTTGTTGTTGGTTTGGAGGCATAGTTGTAGTGCACTCATGTATATGTGTTTAGAGATATGGAGGAGGAGATACTATTGAAGATATGCATTTTACTCTTGTGGGAAGAGTTAGTTTGTACTCTTTTTTAGTATATATATGATATCTCTATATTTTTGTGGACGTAGCCCAAATTGGGTGAACCACGATACATGTTGTGTTATGTGTGTGTACTTTATTTTGATTTGGATTATTCTAGTTTATACTTCCATTGTTGTATATTTTGGAGAATTGTTTAGATCCTATGTGCATGATTTTGTTGGTTATTGAATCATAGAACTATTCTACAGTCTTGTATTCCCAACACATTCAAGTAGTTAATAAAGAAAATGTGTGAATTAATCCAAATTTCAATAGCCTCATATGTTGTAATAACATAGTTTACTTCTAAGAAGGTATGGAAGACTGTAAACTTAATGATTTTTTAGATTAGTATATTTTCCAAATAAGATTTGTCATGTTTCGTGTGATTTTCTTCATTTTTACACCTAAAGCTTATTGTTCTAAGTAAATAGTGCATCTATAAAATTAGTTTACTAAAGAGAAAATTTTTATTTAGTCCTCCTAAAGATTATACAAAATGTTAAGGAGTCAAAAAATGTCCCTATAGTAAGAAATCTGATTTTTTTCTATCGAGCTTTATAGAAATCCCGATTCAAGGTTGTAGATAAAATCAACCATATCTCAGCCATAACAAGTTTCAATACTCAATATTTTGTTCAAATACTCTAAAGAGGTTCCTCTTTAATATCTCAAAGGTTTCTTGGTGTTTCATTTTCATTGATGTAATATACACTTAACAGTCTAGTTATGGAACAATGTAAACCCACCTAGACCTAATTAGGTCAATATTCAATTGTGAATGGGGTATGATCCACAAATCATTGGATTCGAAGCTTAGGGTTCTTCATAAGCTCAAAAAGGGTATCTGAAAATCCAATCAAAATTGAGATAAAGTGAATTCTAGGAAAATTAGGACAAAAATGCTTAAAGACGGACCTAATAGGACCGTGAGAGGGAAAACTTGATGAGTAAAGGATAATTATAAATTGAATCAAATAAGTCTTTTTATGCTCAAGATTTTATGATTATAAATTGAATCAAATATGTTATGACCTATATAGATCTAAAATATTAGTAAAGTTTAATATTTTCCTCGGTCTTCAAACATATTCTAGATCATTTTGTTAATTTACAAAACAATGTGCATTTGACTATGTGAATTGGAGATGTAAATTTGAAGAACATGGAATCAATTATTCTAAGGTGTCCCATACATCCTTGGGTATTTTGTAATAATTTATATGAAAGCGCAGATCCGGTGACATAGAAATCCACAAGAAACCATAAGCTTCATCACACTTCTTGAACCATTTTTCTTTCTCTGCAGTAACAGTTGGTTCAATTTGCAATCCCATAGTTATCATATAGAGCTTCTTGTTTCACAAAGTGAGTGACATGGAAGTATTCCATTTGTGATAGTTGAAGGAAGTTAGAAAAATAATAATAAGAAATGAATGAAGGCAAAAAGAAGAAATCATGATAACTTTTCACCCCTGAATGAATTATTTTATACCCCCTCGAACTTTACAATTTTAGTGCATATTTACAAAAACAATAGTATTGTATATATGGGGATGGAAAATAGGTACTTTTGCAAAATGCGACACTCAAATCCAAAAATACAAGCTCAATATGTAGTGTTTTCTATATTTTTCTAATTAGTTTGTTTTACACACAAAATTTAAATGCACCGAGGTGGCATTTAGAAAACTAGGGATGAGGTTTGAAATTTTGACATCTCGCTTTACAATACCATACTCTTTACAACTTGGCTTGTATGGATCTTTACATCATAAGAAACTCAAATCACATTTAACTCCATTTCACAAAGCTAAGCAAAGAAAATCAACCTTTCCATTAAAAATGGGTAGGAGTTTTTAGTTGATATTGTTGATTAGTAAAGGTAACTAAAAGTGGAGGAAAAAACCCTATATGATTTAGGGAAAATTTACCCAACATTGTGGTCAAGGTGAGTCAACCTAGATAGATTTGAACTTGTTATTTCATGTTAGGTTTCCTTGGAGGAAAGAAAAATGACATTTAAAGGATGTGTGTGAACCACTATCAAGTAAGGCTAATCTTGGTCTAAGATAAGAAGAGTATATGGTGTATTGACCGAGTTGAAATGGAAGTCCTTGGTCTGATATATTTTTCCTTGTAGGGAGGATCCGAAAGGTGAGATAAGAGTTGTACCAAAGCCGAGGATGAACAAGTGCTAGCTAAGTCATGTCCGACTAGAGATGCATCTATAGAAGAGGAACGAGTTGCATGGTGAGTCACCAATCAAGAAAAATGCAAATTCAATTTATGATGGTAGAGACTCAAGTCCAAATCTAAGGAATTTTTCTGTTCTATAGAGAGGTTAGACATTGAGCAGATGTCAAGGTTTAACCATCCAAGCAGATTTGGTAAGATTCGATCTGCACGTGTAGTGGTTGAACGGATGAGCTTGGGTCATGGTGAGCACCATGGTAGCAAGTTGTAAGTTGAGGTCGAGACAATTTAGACCACCATTTTTAATCGTAGCTTGTTAAATTTGAAAATAAATCTCTTGAAAAAACTACAAGCACCTTAACAATACCTCCAGACAAATAGCAATCTCTCGAAAACCCCAAAAATGATCCCTAATAAAATGTATTCATGAGGTTTTTGATTATTTTTTTGTAAACACCCATTATTTCAAAAACCCCATGATGAAATTGCCAAACTTTACACATAAAAATTGTTAGATGGAAAAATTGAATAATACCACAACTAACAAAATGAGCAAAAATTTTACTAGTAAAGCTCGATATGATATTAGTGGATACTTGAGGATATTTGGACAAAAATATGGGCACCGTTTAGTTGTGGAAATCAAGATAACCAACAATAAATGCAATATGGTGATAACTCACAAGAATCGAGAATAGTGCTTAACAAACAACTCAAAGTGTAGCAAAGAATATATTTCCCATTACAATAGCTTAAGTGATGGAAAGTACAAATAGGAGTGTTGTGTAACTCCTCCATGAGAATAATCCCATAATAGGAAGGGGAGTTACATTCGGAATAATAATGTAACTCCTATGACATACTATGACACACTATGACATGTAAGACATGTCATAGTAACTCCTATGACACCAAGTAAACCTCGAAAGATGATTCACTAAGGGTGAATATTTATTCTAGGTAGATAAATAAAAGGAAAATAATATCCTACACTATCAAACCCTTCATCAATTAAGACGTGAGTTTCCCCACTACCAATAAACATAGTTTCCATATTTCCTTGCAACACTCCTCTCAATCTAAAAGGGTGATATCTAAGAGTACCGATAATGTGGTAATGGTGTCATCCATATTATCAACCTCTTATCTTTTCTCTATTTCATATTATTATGCTTCCCATTATGGTTTATCTTCTTTTGATTTTGATTCTCCATCGAAACCACTTCTATGTAGTGGACTTGTCCTTTTCCAAGTCAACACACGACCAATTGTTTATGGATCCTACATGTGAAGAACAACTTCTTCCTCCTTAACTCATTCCTAGTTTTCATTTCTTTTCACTCTTTTTGATCGGGGATATTTTTTTAGTGTCAAAAGTTCCCTAAACTTCCCTAGACCATTCCATTGTAGTAGAGCCTTTAGATATCTTTCCGAAAACTATAAGAACGTGAAAAATGGACACTCTGAGCTCAAGTTATGTCCGGTCAAAGTTTAGTCAACAGGGAAGTCAACTTTGGTCAATAGGTCAACAAGTGGACCAATGGCAAGGTGACACGTGGAAATTGGTGACAAGCAAAATTGATGGTCTTGTAATTTTTTAAAATTAGTTCCATGGTATAGAGCTCGTCGCAAGATTTTTGACGCATTTTGAACAAACCAAATCTGAGTTTGTATATGAAAAGATATGCATAGTCAAAGTTTTGGTCAAATGATGACATGACACACTCGACGTGGACAAATGGCATATTATGGGCATGACACTTGGCATGTTTTTAGTGGATTTGGATTTAAAATAATAATAATAATATTTTATTTAATCCATTCCATGGGAATAAGCCTAATCCCATGGGATAAGGAGGATTTTGTGGACAAAAAGCTATTTAAAGGCTTATCCTATCCCTTTCCCACCAAATGTGGGGTCAATGGCTAAATTGGGCACCTAAACCTATGGAAGGGGGATTTGAACCCAACACCTCATCTAAAAAGATAAGCAGCCTTACCAACCTACCACCCTCTTGTAAGTGGTATAAGTAAAGCTCACTTGTATTTGTAATGGAGAAGTGTCAGGTCTGTGTCAAGCCAATAAGGAGGCAGTTTTAGAAAAGTGCAATTTTGGGGCACTTCTACTCACTTCCAGATCTCAAGTTATATATGAAATTTTCTTAGAATTTTGAGAAAATCACAATGGTGTGATAATTTATTTGATTTGGAGCTTTTTTGATAGATTTATTTTCTATTAAAGTCACACGAAGGCGTAGAACCAAAGGGAGACACTCGCTGCAAGTGGATTAGGAAGGTGAAGGACATAGGATGAGCTCCATTAATGTCCTTCAAAGGTCTGAAACATAGTTTTTAGGTTTTTGATTCATTATTGGTTAATGTAAAGGTTATTTTATTTACATTTTTAACATTATTAATGGATCGGTTCACCACAAACCCGAGGACGTAGGAATTCGAACCCCATAAACAATTTGGTGTTGTGTTCGATTTTATTTTCAGTTTCTGATTATTTGAAATAATTTAATTTCATTAAAATAATGTGGATGCAATGGTAATCAGTATTTGATAACTTTGGAAAATTGATTAAAATCAAGAAATAGTGATTTTTGGGACTTCGATCAAACAGTGAAATTTTGAGTAAAATTGCAAACTTAATTTCAGTTTGAATTCAGTCTTAAATCAATATTTGATCAATTTTTGGAATATAAAAGACTTCAAGTTGATTAAAAAATAACAATCCTTGAAAACATTTAAAAGTGTTAATTTCAAGCACCCTTTTTCGGATCAAGTTTAGTATCAGAGCTGGTTATTACGCTTGTAAACTTGCTAATCTTTGATCAAGTTTAGTATCAGAGTAGTTAGATTGTTGGATTAGCTTCTAATTGTGTGGGAAAAATTGGCTTCATTTTTAGTATTGATTTTAGTTTTTAGTGTGTAGACATTTTGGGGCTTGTTAATCTTCTTTTGCAAGTGTGCAGTTTTAGAAGTACAAGTTGTGTTTGCAGGAACAAGGAATCATGGGCAAGTCATCCAAATAGGAGCAACTGGATGAGCTTGAAGCCATAAACCACCAACTCCAAGAAGAAAACTCTTTCCTGAGAGCTAATTTTTATTCCTTGGAAGAGGAAATAGTGCGGTTAAAATCGAGCCACAATCCTCTATAACCAAGAAAGAGGAGTATGTCAATGAGATGCTTGCACAAAGCAAGAAGTTGATGGGCTTTGTTAAAGAGTTGCAAGAAGAAATACGGACCAAGGATGCCCTCTTGGAAAAGCTACAACAAGGTGAACACAAGAAGGAAATGCCTTCTAAATCAGATGTAGGTACTATGACAGAATGCACTGTAAGTTGTTCACATTTTAATCCTTCCTCTCATTCGGTTTCAAATATTCCTTTGGGTCAATTTGAAAAACACACTAAGGGAATTGGGTCTAAGATAATGGTTAAGATGGGATATAATGGAAAAGGCCTTGGTAAAAATTGACAAGGTGATGTTAACCCAATACAGGTAGAGGATCAGCCTCGGTTTGTAGGTTTGGGTTATTCTAGTGGGCAAATGGAAATTAGAGAAAGTTCCAAAGCAGCTAAAGGAAGACAAGCTTCCAACAACCAAGGATCTACACCTCTAGAATTGTAGGATTCTACCATCAAGAGGAACAATGAAAGGTGTAAGAAAGTAGGTAAACGAGGTAATGAAATTCCACCTCCTCCCACTTACACTAAAAATAGCACTAAGGGGAAATTAAATCCTAAGACTTCTAAAACACTCTTTCAGTTTGAACAATATAGCTTTGGTAGACAAAAGTATGGTTTTCCTTGCATGTTTTGTGAAGGTACTAATCATTCTGCAGCATATTGTTGGAAGAGGAAAAATATGATAAAGAAGTTAATGCCTTTTGTGAATGATAAGGCAGGTGCAAAAGACCAATCTCACTCTGGTAAGGTGAGAAATGGAAAAAAGGTTACCTCTCCTAAACAGAGGAATCATTTTCCTAGACAGAGTTCAAGGAATGGAAAAATGGGTAAGACTCCTAAAAATAAGGAAGTTAAATTTTGTTCCCATTGTAAAAGGAATGGTCATGATGTTAAGATGTGTTGGTATGTTCCTTCAGTGCAACATTGGAAAGTTGTTAAAAAGGAAAATAATGTCAAACCAAAATTTGTTGATCTAACTCATGTAAATGCTCATTCTATACTGGGGAAGTAAAACCACCTAAATGGATAAATCCAAGTAATTGGATGGGAAAAACATTCCTCAACTTTATGTTTGCATTATAGTAACTGGTGATAGTATGCAAACATTTTCAAAGCTATATTTTAGGGATTTTGATCCTATGTTAATATTTAACTTTGAAATAATTTGGAAGTAGCCGTAAAGAAGATTTGAGTGATAGGTTCATCATACTCATATTCATCTTCTCACATTTTGGTTGGTTATTCCATTTTTGACAATAATAGTATGCATGGATATGGGCATTGTCAGAATGTCTATTTTGAAACTTGTAGTTTTATAGTGTTGTCATTTGTGCAAATATTATGGATGCTTATAAGACCCATTCGGGCACCTATTTGATATTGTAATAAATAGACAAACTTGTTGTATCCACATGTGTTATTTGCACTAATTTATAAGACCCTTATTTTGGGAAAATTTGATTTTTGTAACTATCAGATGTGGTTGTAATTAGGGTGTAAATTTATTACACTAACAAACTGGTTTGCAAAGGTACCAGGTGATCATTTTGCAGATTATGGCAATTCACCAATTTGGGTAAGCATACAGTTTATAGTCTATCCCTTTGATTCAGTGTATGGATAGAATATTTGCATATTCACGTTGATTCAAATTTTGACTATAGCCATTTTGGGCGTTGATGGTTTAATGATTCTGGATAGTGAATATTTGTAGTTGTAATCAACATAATCACAAAGTGTCAGTTGAACACTAGCTTCCGTTATAGATGGGTGTTATTATCTAACTTATTATTTGTGATGGTGATACAATATTTTTGGCAGATTCACATGGATTCAGTTGTTGACTATAGCTATTTTTGGGCATTGATAGTCTATTTTATTCTAGATAGTGAATACTTGTAGTTGTTACAGTTTCAGATGGACAGTGGGCACTAGCCTAATTGTGGGCAGTTTAGATGTCTTGTATACTGATCTGTGTTATGAAATTGTAATTTAAGTAATTGGTCGTATCACAAAGTGACAGTTGAACACTAGCTTTCCATAATAGAATGGGTGTTATTATCTGGTCAATTATTTGTGATGGCATTACAGTGGGGTATGACAGTTCACAATTGTGTGTAGAGTTGACAGGGTTGCAGCGTTTCAGTTGAACACTAGCTTAATTAGGTGTTATTATCTGATCGGTTATGTAATTAGCTAATCAACTATTTGCATTTTATTAACCTATAATGTTATTTTGGGTTCTTGTATGTGTTTTTGCAATGCAGGAAGAGATAACATGTTTTGTGGGTTGATACATAGCTTTTTGTGGACAAAAAGCCTTCTTAGTAGGGAGGAGTGATCAGGGGATATTTTTAGTGTCAAAATTTCCCTAAAATTCCCTAGACCATGCCAGTGTAGTAGATCCTTTAGATAGATTTCTGACGAATGTAAGAACATGAACAACGGACACTCTGAGCTCAAGTTATGTCCGGTCAAATTTAAGTTAACAGGGAAGTCAACTTTGGTCAATAGGTCAACAAGTGGACCAATAGCAAGATGACACGTGGCAATTGGCGATAAGGAAAAATTGATAGTCTTGTAATTTTTTTAAAATCATTTCCATGGTATATATCTCATCACAATATTTCTAACGCATTTTGAATGGACCAAATTTGAGTTTGTATGTGAAAGATATGCATAGTCAAAGTTGTGGTCAAATGATGACGTGGCACACTCTGACGTGGACAAATGGCATATTATGGGCATGAAACTTGGCATGATTTTAGTGGATTTTGATTTAAAAAATAATAATAATATTTTATTTAATCCATTCCACCGAAATTAGCCTAATTCCATGGGATAAGGAGGATTTTGTGGACAAAAAGCTATTTAAAGGCTTATCTATCCCTTTCCCACCAAATGTGGGGTCAATGGCTAAATTGAGCGCCTAAACCTATGGAAGGGGGATTTGAACACAGTACCTCATATAAAAAGATAAGCGGCCTTACCAACCCACCACTCTCTTGTAAGTGGTATAAGTAAAGCTCACTTGTATTTGTAATGGACGAAGTGTCAGTCCGTGTCAAGCTAATAAGCAGGTAGTTTTGGAGAAGTCCAAATTTGGGGCACTTCTGCTCACTTCCAGATCTTGAGTTATATATGAAAGTTACCTATAATTTTGATACAATCAATCGTGTGATAATTTATCTAATTTGGATCTTTTGTGACATATTTATTTTTATTAAAGTCACACGAAGGTGTAGAACCAAAGGGAGACACTACTGCAACTGGATTAGGAAGGTGAGGACATAGGTTGAGCTCCATTAACGTCCTTCGAAGGTGTGAAACATAGTCTTTCAAGTTTTTGATTTATTATTGGTTAATGTAAAGGTTATTATATTTACATTTTTAACATTATTAATGGATTGGTTCACCACGAACCTGGGGACGTAGGAATTCCGAACCCCATAAACAATCTGGTATTGTGTTCTAATTTTATTTTCAGTTTCTGATTATTTACAATAATTTAATTTCATTAAAATAATGTGGATGCAATGGTAATCAATATTTGAAAACTTTGTAAAATCGATTAAAATCAAGAAAAAGTGATTTTTGGGGCTTCGATCAAACAGTGAAATTTTGAGTAAAATTACAAACTTAATTTCAGTTTAAATTCAGTATTAAATCAGTATTTGATCAATTTTTGGAATATAATAGACTTCAAGTTGATTAAAAATAACAATCCTTGAAAATGTTTAAAATTGTTAATTTCAAGCACCCGTTTTCGGATCACTTTTGGAAGCTCTTTTTTTGGAAAATCCCTTACTAATACAACTTCTTTAATTTTTCATATGGCTTTGATGATGTCCCTTGGTTTCCCAAAGTATGTGGTTATTTGTTATCCTATAGGAGGAAATTTTCATTTTGGCATTGGTGTCTACAAATCTAATGACTTTTTAATAGCTTCTTGAATAAAGAAAGGGTTGAAAGCGTTGACTAAACCCTTGAGTGGATCAACCAACCCTTCAAAAAACATAGTCACTAATCTCCTCTCGAGTTACATCCAAAACCAAAACTGATAGTTTTTAAAATTCAGCCACATAACCCTCCATTATATCGTGTTGCTTCAACAATGATAACGCTTTGAAATTAATCTCTAGATCAAACCTCTTATTCAACATACCGCTAAACTAATCATAAGATTTGAAGAGATTTTTCTCTTATGTGACCAACCCATAGTAGTATCACTCATGTGTGGTGCCCTCAAGGTGAAGGGTTGCAAAATTGATGGCCTCATCTTCCATCATAATCTAGAGATAAAGTTATATGTCTAGCTTTTTTATCCAAGTATGAGTTATACTCTTGTTAGATACATCATATGTATATAATTCCAATTTACCGAAATATTTTTAAGATCCCTCTAGTTAGATATTTGCCTTGGATCAGCTCTTAGTCCCTATTTATTTCTTTTTAGCTGGATGAAATTTGTGAAAACATTTCTTCCTTAATTTATAGTGGAAGAGACCTATATTCTGCATTACTTGCATCAATATCATCCATCACTTTGAATGTTACAACTCCACCTTTGGAATCACTTCCTCCCGTGAAGAAAATTAGGCTAGAAAACCTATTTATAGATCCAATAACCAATTTTTGTGTGTGTGGGCTCTTGAAGTACTCCATTCATAGTTAGAATTCTTAGGTGCATGCATATTTTACATGATATGTACTAGTTGAGTCATCATATCAACCAACCACTCTTACCCTTGGACAAGCCTATCCATCTGCACATCATCAAGATGTTTATCACCATGTGTACATTCTCTTTTCATGTCTTTGACTCCAGACATGGGTGTAGAAACCCTTTTGGGTTTTGTTCTAGACCCTTCCTTCTCTCTCTCATAATACCAAAGCTCTCTGTCACTTCTTTGCATGAGAAAAAAATGTAACAAATCTAACCCCACACCTAGTAATGAAAAGGCTCGAGATACCACTTTGAAATGTTTCCTTAAGACAAAATTAATTTCTTATTGAAAAACCCTTATAGATAATTCCTTCTAAAAGAATGCAAATTTTATTGATTTCACTAGAAATGATCGAACTACACCGATTATTATTATTATTTTAAATCTAGAAATTAATTAAATCACAACTAGCCATACAAATGTAAAAATGACATAAAAGGATGAACCAGTTAATCGATCATGGAAATTCAAGCATAAATCAACATGTTCCAAGTGTTAGAACCAAATATATGAAAAGGTGTAAGCTACATCCACATCAAAGGGGTGATGTTAGCATATAAAAAGCCCTGAATCTTCCCTTAAACCCCTTCACCAACCTTGGAGAATGATTCCCTAGCTCGATGATCGAATATGTGTTGAAATGTGCTTCGGATGAAGTCACCCCATTAGATTTTGAGGTTTTCATCCCCAAATCTGAATTTTGAAGAGTGTTTTCATCCTCAATAGTAAAATTATCAGACAAATGCTCATAATCACAATGTAGATAGATGCATGTAGAAAAATACCAATAAACCCTCCCTCACTTACTTTTATAATCTTCCATCTCCCTTTTCCGGGTGGGTTGTTCCATGTGGGATATTTGCACTTTTAATTTTTAAAGTGTGTTTCTTATTTTCTATTTTATAATTAAGTCACTTAACATAGAGATTCCCTTTATTTTAATAATACTAACATAAATTTCCTTTATAATATTACTTTTTGACTAGCTTAGTCATATTATTACCTTATTTCCATTTTGTCCACCCATTTTACCTGTATGAGAAATCATGTAATAGGCCAAGGGTATTATTTTTACATTAATTCTAAGAAGGGGACATTAAAATCAAATCACAAAGTAAAAGATCATGTTAGTTCCAATCTCTATTTATGTTCTAATCTCTATTTCTTGTTTATAAATAGAAATTGACTTAAGTTATTTTCCTTTTTGAGTATTGTTTGATCTATTTTATTTTCAAATTGTAAAATTTAACATAAATGAGGAATTTATAAAATTCACTTATGAATTTCACCTTGTAAATTTGTAAAGTAACTCATTGTAAAGGGAGGAATTTACCATGGGGGAATTTTTCGTTGGAAATTTTATTAAGGGAGAGGAAATAAAACTCGTATTCATTTTCAGGAAGGAATTTAAGAAAGAATTTAGAATCTTTGAGTCATAAATATCTCTTGAGGTGATGTTTGTTCTTATGTCAAACACAGTTTCCTATTCTTTTGTCTTGTGAAATGTTTCAACATAAAATTATGCACTTAGTACTATTACATCACACCTCTAGTATGTCATTATATGCATGATTCCTAAGAAAGAAAACTAGACATTAACAACACTTGTTTTTCTTTACATTGTTTTATCCTTTTATACTTTCATCCTTTGCTTTTTTAGAACTACACCTTTACTTTTGGACATTGCACAACATGTGACCCAACTCAATATTTCTTGTTTTATCCTCAGATCCTTTTGGACACTAGCACCTAGTAGGGACAAGAGTACCGAGGTGTTACTATTCCCTTTGGGCGCTTATGTCCTATTTCCCTCTTCTCTTATGTTTTATTATGCCACATTGACCATTATATTTTCTAAAAATTCTATTATCACTTTGGTTCAGCTTTTAGGGATGTTAATGATGAAATTCAAGTAAAGGAATTATATATAAACATGACTCACTTCTTATTCTAAAGGATAGGGAAAATTTGGGATATTGATTCCTATATATTACTTGGGCAAAGAGAAACACTTAAGGAAGGAATTTTGGATCCATCATTCACTACATAGGAAAGGTAATTTCTAAATTCAATCATGCACATTGATCTTGGGGATAAGTAGTTGTAGTGTACTATACTAGTGTGACTAACACACAGAAACCTAGCTTCAAGTGACACGATTCTCTCTCTCTCTCTCTCTCTCTCTCTCTCTCACACACACACACACACACACACACACACACACACTAGAACTACATTGATTCTGAAATTTAGTGTAGCACTTGGTGAAAATAACATTAGGGTAACTATTGAGGTCATTATGACTCAAGAATATGTGTATTTTATTCCATCTAAGTGTGTTTTATCCTTTACTGAGCTAGATATGGTTTGTTTTTCTAGTAAAAGTGTGATAGTGAAAACCCTACAGTGAAGTTTGAGTGAAAATAGTGAAGTGAAGGTGACATTATCGACACGAAAAGATCGGATCCCGACTCACTGCTAGGACACTAGAACCCAAGGAAGTAATGTTCTTCTTAAGGTTTTATTATCTAGAAGATTTTCATATCTTTTTTTCCCGGTGAATCTTATATTACTTAGATCCAACTTGCTCCATCGAGTATTCCAACCTCGATCTAGCACAAACATCAATTTATTAACTAATTCACTCTCATCCTCTTATTGATTACACTTGATTTCTATTGCAAGTTAGATCTTGTGTATTCCTAATACATTTTTATTGATCTCAATTTTTATTAAGGTTTAATTTTGTTAAATCATATTGTGAACATGCTTATTGATTGAACCCCATATTTCCATAGGATCCCTCATTTTTTTTTACTTCATTGTCACCCTATCACTAGTGACCTTAAGGTTCATTTCTTTGTTTTTGGATTTCAATATATTTCATTCATCATACCGAATCTCAAGGATCATTATCAATGTCTATCTATATTGATTGCATCTCCTAGCTATCATAGATCCCATGTATCTTTATCTAACGCACAAAATCTTTAATACATTACTCATTCCCAAAAAATTGTTGACAATGCACCTCCATTATATATCCAAGTTCACATTTGTAATGTTCTTGTTAAGCATGCTAGTTACTCATCTTTCTCAATTTACATATTTTATAGAAGTACCAAATAAGGAATGATGCTTAGGGCATATGCAAGATAACAATATTCCTAGAACGCAGTGTGTCATATGTGACTAGTTTTTATTAGATTATTGACCATCTATAATGACACTTATCAATGGGTAAGAATTAATGAGTGGAGGTAAAATCCTACAACTCTCCTAACTATTGGGCTCATGATTTTTACTTCTCTATATTATTTAAGTCTTTGCGGTGCAAAATAGTTTGTATTTTTGGCCGACTATTATTTAAATAGACACGTTGAACATTTGAGAATATGTGTGTAGTAGAAAAGAGGGAAGTTCACATGCAAGAAAGGGGCAAGTGTGAAAGGAATAGAGATAAGGGGCAAGCGCAAAATAAAAGGGGATAACAACCACACAAGGAAGGAACAACACTAATAAGAGATAGAGAAACATGTAGAAGGATAAATTTAGATGAATACATGCAGGGAAAAAGAATATAAAAATAATATGAGTCCAAAGATAGACCCCAAGTTGCAAATTGAACCACTTGTATGGAGCCAACGAAAAGAATGGAAAAAATGGAGCTAATGATAAGCACCGACTATCCAGAGTATTACCATGCAAGATTAAGGGTGAGGTGGTGAGTGGATATTTTTATCCACCACCTAAATTTACTAGTTAGACTTACGATTATAACTCGAGGCTATTATTAGATCTTGGAATACTAAGTGAAGGAAAGTCCCCACGAGCATAAATACACATAAAGGAACACGTTTATATATAGATATAATTAGAGAAACACGTATAGACATATATATAGGGAGTTTGAGAGTATCAAGACACATATTTTCACCTCTTGTACTATTGGCATGGTCGAATATGGAAATAACATGATTGTAACTATAGTTAATTAATAAATGATAATTATGTGGTTTCGTCAAATATTCGACTATGTTGTTCATTTATGTTTTGCATTAGTGCATTCAAGACTAGTTTTTACTAATGTGTCTCTTTTAACCTTACAAACCCTGATGCAACCCATAATCCTATCATCATTTAGGTGAGCATGCCCTAGACCACACTACGACATGATAGTCCGGTCACGAAAGGATAGGGGACACTATACTATCAACATTTTGTTTCCGATAAAAATACCTTCATAAAAATGCAAGGATGAAGTGGAAATAAGATGTTATGGTTAATGCGGAAAAACATTGAGGCTTGATTACACATCATTGAAGATTACTTTTCCAAAAAAACATCGATCTATAGAATGTTCACCATGAGCATGGTTCAAGCCAACCTTTATGATGCATTATATGATACTTTTTCTACAAACTTTATGTTCATTTACATATATGGTTAGTTATTTATTGTCAGGAAAAATTTGAAATTTAGGTTAAAAGCATTAGTGGAATTCCAAAATCATGAGGAGACTTGCGAGACATGACATGACTTGGAAACACAGGGAATACTATTTTTGGAAAGGAACACTTAAAAGTTATGCAATTGAGTATTGAGTTTCAAAATTCTCTTTTAAATATGAAGAACAATTCAATTTCTGTAGTAACTATGGGGATCATACTTAAATCAACTCCTTTAGATATTAATATAATGATGGTTGATATGGGAGTAGAAACTTTCCCAATAGAAGGATAAACACTCAACATGGTTGGCATAGGGCATAAGAAGGATATGAGGATATCATGATAAAGTCATGGATCCCTAATAAGAGCACACCCTTAGAAGGATTTGATTTGAAGAAAAGAACAAGACATTAGAGAAGGAGTTATTGCACATATGTGATTCAAATCTAGGAAATACGGGAGGTGACCAATAATAATGGTTATGACAGGAGAAGGAAGCATGGACAAGGATATCTAGGAGGAGAAAAATCACACCAAAAGAAGAAAAGGGATTTTTATGGCAAAATCACAGCACCCCTGAATGATTGCAAGTGAATAAGCTGGGGATCGGTGTGATTTTTCAACACGAAGTTATCCTAACATGTGGGACTTTGCAAAATGGGAAATCTCTCAGGATAAGGCCATCTTCCTTTCCTAACCTAGTACCAACCACTCCAAAGTGAAGAGAATAGATAATCTAACCCTACTCTAATGCTTTCCAAGGGGACAATGATAGAAGTATTGCATGAAAATGAAATCTACTCTAAGGGAAGGTGATGCACCAAGAAGGAATGTTGGACAACCTGCATTACATGATAATGAAAATAAACAAATTGGGGATGGTGGTCAACCAACACAAATTAGAACACCTACTACAAACCCACTTTCCAATAAACACAACACCATTGAGACCTTGTAATGACAATAAGACAATGCATAATAACCTTTAACTATAATAAAATATCAGATAAGATGCAATAAAACACAAAGGAGGGTTGAAACATCCATAGGTTTGATTTTATTGCTCCAATAAGTTGATACAATACATTACATTTGAAGGCCAAAGGCACAAATCTTGCATTACAATGTTCAATAGGGAGGCTTGAAACTCCACAGTTTATCATAGACAAGAAAGAAGGGAGGGGCAATTGCAAAGTATCTAGCCTTTTTAAATGAGCCCCTACTTACAATTTATAGAAGAAAATTTGAGAGAGGAAGGAGAAATTCGAATTCTAGATTGAATGGATTTCCATGTCTAATTGCATCATCCTTTTGTGTTTCCCATGTCCCTGGTACTTAGCTCCCATGCTAAGAAAATAAGTACCCTTGCCTACATTAATGCTCATTCACCTACCCTATCATTTTATTCACTCTTTGAAAGATTTTTGTGCCTATATATTGTAGATATTATCCCCACATTTTCAATGACTACAAGTTTGTGCAAAATAAACACTCTAAGAATAATTTATGTGTGTTTATGTGAAGGGAAAAATTTATTAGTTTTATTCCTATAATGCAATGTTGATGGGTGAGCTATCTCACCGAGCTTCTCAAATTAAAGATAGGAACCGAGATCCTCCATTTTCATTTTCTATGAGCTCGATTTAATTCCCGAGTTACGGTTTACATGTGGGTGAGTTATATTTTTTCCACTTCAATTCCCAAAGCATCTCCCGCTCCACATTATTTCCTTGGTTATCACATAGCCCTCATGCCTTTCACCATTTCAAAGGTTGGCTCTCCATAACCACCTCGGCCAATATCCGGTCATACCCCTAAAATTTATTTCTCCCATGAAACAACTCACCTCGTGCTTCATGAATGCCACCAACTACCTTCAACTTTCCAATGGCTCACCCCACCCACCATTTCCACATTGACACATCACCCAACTCATGTGACCCCAAGGCATCCAGTGGCACATTGGATTAGGTTTCGATCCATTTGAATTTTTTTCAGTTTATTGGGCTCCCTATGTTTTTTGGATTTTTGGGATTTCCTTGATCGGAGTTATGTGTACTGTTCATCCACCTAGTTGGCCCAAAATTCCAAATCACCAAAGTCCCGAAGTCCAAATTTTAGACTTCAAGCTTTGGGATTTTATCTCGCCAACATCTAACGTGCCCCTCTTTTCCTGAAACCTTGTTCTCGAAACTCTAATAAAACTTTCTCCAAACGGCCTCGATGCCCCGAACCCTAATGGTTACCGATGATCTTTGAAAATTGCATCAATGTTAACCCTCCTACAAATTCCATGCCCTAATTTTCCACCAAGCTCAAATCTGAGTTGTCAACATTACTTGGCCTCCCAAGTTTCTCTCCTTCATGGATGGCCGATGTGTTTGTGCCATAAACTTGGTCCTTCAATTTTTCATTCCGTCATGCATCAAACTATGTCTTTGCGGTGAGTTTATCGCACCCTAAGAGATATTCATTCTCATTAGTGTTCCCTTCCTAACATGGGCCTATGTTTTTCCTCATGGTGGGCTTTAAGCCCAATCTACCATTCCTTTCAAAGCTCGTTGGGGCAAGCTCCTCGCTTTTTTCATCCGAGCGAGTTCTTTGCATTGGTATCTTACTAGGATTAGCTCGTATGAATCCTTGGCTTGGTCATGAGTTGAGTCACCTCAATGTTTGAGCCCCTTTAACCGGGAAACATGGCTCACCCAACCATGACCCAACTTATCTTCTGCTACACCGAATCACCTCGGCGTCTCCATTCACTTAGGGACCCTACCGAGCTCCCCATATTTTCCTCATCAACTCGATCCTCTGTGTCAACTTGTTAGGGTGAGTTCCTCTCATTTGCACTATGTTGAGCTATGTCGGCCTTCACACAAGCTCACCACTCCTTTTGTGACTCGGCTCATTGAGTATCCGTACGTACCCAAAATTGTAGGGTATTGTACTTGTTAGCATCCCAAGCATCTTGTCTAAGCTTTGTGTACTTCACTTTATCCTCTGCCTTTCTTTTTCTAAGCTTTTTGACCTTCAGTGATGAAAAACCACCGCCCTACGTAGGTGGCGAAGCCACCCTGCTCGGGCGCGTCCTCTCCACGCATTCTCAGACACATTCTTTTGATCGTGACTTGCGTAATTTTTCAACATTTTGACTTTTCTCAACCGCCTTAGCTCGTATTAATGTTTTATGTTCCCTGGAATAGTGTTTCTTCATTGTTTAATGGTAAAAGAGTTCTAATAGGAATTACCTTTGGGTGAATGTGAAATCTATAAATAGCCAGCTTGTTTTCAAGCAAATGGCCCCTCAACTTCTCATTTCCATTGTTTAGTCTTTCAATTTCTTGCTTAGAATTCATTTTGTTTTCATGTTTTGCATCCATGCTAGTTTTCCTTTGCTGTTAGAAGCCATTCGATCTTCTTGCTTCAGTCTTGTTCATTGTTGTTCATACAAATTAGTTTTAGAAGAGTAGTGTCATTTGTAGATTGAATCCATTAGAGTTGCAGGTTGTGTTCTTCACAGAAGGTAGATTCTAGAATCTCTCGGTACACTTGTGTTGTATTCCCATAATAAATCCCGCTAGGAATTGCATACGCCAAGCTCTGTCACTTGCGTTGTCCCTCTCCTACTCGCATTATATTCGGTCTATATCCAAAGCTGCCATTGTTCAAATACCTTTTTCTATTGATGCTAGCATATACACGCTCTTCTGGATTCACGTGAACACGAAGGAACGAGGAGATCATTCTGAGGGGAAAAGTCATACACTATTGGATTCGCCACTATTCTACAAATTCCAGGTTTTATCTGTCAAAGTTCTAGTTAAAACATATCAAATAGAGTAGTGAAATATTTCATTTTAGTTAAATTTCATTTTCGATATTGCCGGGGAAGTTGTGGGGATTGATAGTTTCTCAGAAACTATGATTCATTCCTCACTTCTGAGGTAGGATCGAGAGTCTTTCAATTAAGTTAATCAAGCTATCTAGTTATTTAGGATAAACTCACAACTGCACAGGCAAGTAGCTACACCGAGCTACCTTGCTTGTTTTAATTTTGTTATTAGATTAGTTGTCATTTTCTGAATATATTAGATTAGTTTCTCTTTCAATTCTATTAAAAATTCTATCAAAAATACAAAAAATAGAGGATATATATATATGTTGTAGATATATCTTGCATAATTAGTTTATTTCATTTCAGTTAGGTTTATATTGATCTTGTATGACAATCACGGGACCTAGGGAGCCCAGGGAATACGTTTTGAGCCAATCGTGCCTCAACCAAATCTTGTTGTAGCATTAACTGACATAGACCAAAATCTCAGAATTCAGGTCTTCGAACAACAACAGACCTACAAGAAATCAGCACATAGCTAAGAGGATTAAACATAGAAGATGACAAAGCACACACATTCTGGTCAAATCAGCCAAATTATAGACTGCCTTGATAGATATCCATATGACTGTAGAAGGACTTGAAAGAGAGCAAACATTCGGTTGTGATCCACTAGTCCCATAACCAGATGCAGGAGACCTCCTCGTTGATATAGACACTAGCTTACGTATCCAAGTTGCTAGAACACCTATTAGGTACTCGAGAAAATCGTGCAACTTCTAGTTCTAAACGTAGAGGCCGAAAAGGCATATGATTACTGGATACTCGGAATCAGGGGTTGACTCTTCATATGACCATAGGAGGTCCACAACAACCATGAACTTACGGTTGTGATCCACTAGGTCCCACAACCCAACGGGCCTACAAATCAATCAAATATTGACACCAACTTGTGAAACGTTGGTGTTTAGGTCCTCTCCACTTCCACCAGACATTATCACACAACTATCATTATTAAACGTAGTAGCTAATCAAGCTAAAGATTTCTGGACTAGACCAGAGAATCATCCATAAAACACCAAAAGATCCACTACACATTTAGCCATTCCATTTTCATGACCTTGTCGGGAGATATATGAAGCACCCATAGGTCATCTTCCACGTATCCCACAACCCATAGATCGGATCATGACAGAGCTCGATATTGATTGGAGCCTTCGAGCAGCTATCCTCACCGAATGATCTATCACACCGATTCAGGTTAGGAGGGCCTTCTTTGCCTTAGATTCACAGATCCCATTATTGCGTGTTGAAGACATAAGATTACCTAACTAGTTTATCTACACCCCACATGTGTATTCCATCCCCCCAGCTTGTCTCGGCATGACCTCGGGAGGTCGGGTGTGAGGAAGAGTTACTTGTAGATTCCCATGCTGCATGTCACTTTTCCATCATACAAAATTGGTGAACCCGACGTGAAACTTCCTACCTTCTAGATTGAGTCTTATTTCTACTTGTTCTTCCAATTAGTATATACTCATCTTTTTCTTTTCTTTTCCACCTCATTAGCCTTCCAAAATTCAGCTTCACAACAACGTTCGGAGTCTTATTTCTTGTTCCCAATTTGAACTTCACCAACAAAATTGGTGAACCCGACGTGAAACGGAACAATTGCTTCACTTTCACACTCTTCTTTTTAGTTTTATCCACCTTCGCTTCTTCCCATTATTCTGTGGGTATTTATATACCCCCGAATATGTCGGGATACGATGCATATGGCAGACCTCTCCTAGGTCTTGAAGCATACTACGATCAATTAAATAGACAACCATCACCCTCGCTCTCAGCATGGGGTGACAACTATTCAACTAACCAATTTTCAACACAAACTCCACCTCAAAGGACTAGATATAGTTCTTCTTTCCAAATAGAGGAGTTGGATCAGCTCACTCAAATGCAACAACCAGAGCCTTCAGGCTCAAACAACATGACGCTCACTGGAGAATCTGGTTCATCTCCTCGGGTGTTGCTTAGACCACAAATTAGTAGACAGTCAGATCCATATCTATTTTTAGATGATGAATACTTAGCACGTTATGCTAGGAGTGAACAACGCTCTCAAAATATGTACCCACCTATAGGAGGTTTGCAAACACAACCCGAGGTCTCGTTCCAAGAAAACACCCCCATTCCTCCACCTATAGGAAATGCCCTCGGTGAAACTTGGCAGGGCACGATCAATTCATAGCAGGGTACCATATGCCTATACAACCTCAAGATATACAACAAACCACCACTAAGGAAAAATACCGTGTCTTCACCAAACGAGGTCATCTCAGCCTTAGTTGAGAAGGTTAGAGGGTTGGAACTTGCTCAAGCAAATCAAAATTCATAGTTCATGCAAGCAGGAACTTCCAATCCTCCACATCATCCTAGCCAAGTAGACCTCCTCACAGGAACAGGCACGTTGGGCATGCCTCCTCAGTATTTACAACAAACACCAACTAGAACCACATTTTCTAATGCCGCTCCAGTTGAGAATATAATACCTCTCGGTTTAGTACAAAACAACCCATTCCTGAGCAATGCTCCTCCATACTTAAACATGTATTCCAAATCACCACAGGGAGATATGTTCTCTTCTCCGGCATGTTTCTCAACCACAGGGATTTCCTTATGCCCCTGCAAATACATATGCTATGCCATATCAACAACCCATTCCACCTCCACCCCCTCAGCAAAGCACCATCAATGGTCGAAACCTATGCGATAGGGACTTATTCAGAATATTTGAAAGAACCTTTAGACTTCACTATATGAAGCGTCATGCTTCCAAGACCTCTCCCGATCTACCCAAGTACAAAGGGGAGGGAGACCCGAATGCACATATTAAGGCCTATGCCACTGACCATTCGAGAACTGCTCCCTTGGGATGGAGTTGTTGCTAAAATATTCCCCAAAACTTTAGAGGGTATCGCCCTCGATTGGTATTATAGAATACCTGAAGCCTCAATACATTCATTTAAACAACTCATTTCAGAGTTCATCAAGGCGTTCGACATGAACAAATTGTTGAGAACAAGAATCAGGGAATTCTTGCATATTAAACAAGAACACAATGAATCTATTGCTCATTTCATCCAAAGATGGCGTACAGTCCTCTATTCTTCAGCAAGCGCTCCAAACATGGATCAGATGGAACTATGTGATTTATTCCTTCATTCTCTCAGCAGAGAGATAAAGGAAGAAGTCAGAAGTTCCCACTAAGAACTTATGATGAAGTGCTCGAGAGTGCTCTCCGAATAGATCAAGCTGTAATAGATAGCGGTCACAAGACATATGGAACAAATGGGAGGTTAATCATCCCCAACCAAAACACTACGACTTATCCTACTACCACAAATGCCAATCAAGGACCTAAAATCCTTAACAAAAACCACGGAGTGACAACAGATGGAGTGACTGACCAAACTAAAAAAAAACGTTGTAAATGTTCCACCACCAGTTAACAATCAACGAAACAACAATTTTACCCCAACAATCAATGCGGTGGATTTTAATCATCCCCACAACAACAACAACAACAACAACAACAACAATGGTAGATCCAGACACAGGGTCCAAGTCAAAACTCAACTGGATATCAAAACCAAAACCAAAGGCAACAAAATGCAAAACTTTAATCCTAATAGTCAACAGTTTAATCAGAGTTTTGGACCACAACACGTGCCAAACCAACAACCTAGGAGTTATAATCCCAACTCGTATTGTGGTTTCCACAAAATTGAGGCCATGACACTAGGACTTTGCCATGATTACAATAAGTTCATGCAACGTTTTCTAGAAGAACAAAGACAACTCTTCATAGATATGTTCTTAACAGATTCTGTGACACCTATGCCAAATACTTTCACGGGCGAGTTTCCCCTCAAAACGCACCTCTTAAGATCTTCAATGATCCACTTCCAAATCACAATAACAATAATAAATTAAATCCAAATGGGATGAACAAAGGTGTAATGATAGGAAATAATGATCATGAAGCCTCAACTTCACTAAATCCACCTGTCGCACCACAATTAGGAAATCAGCCACGAACCAAGATAGTTGGTCTAGTGGAGTTAGATACTGAGCTGCACGTAGAAGCCATAACAAGAACATGAGAATATTCTTCTCAACCAAATCCAATCTATCCACTAGAGCCAGATAACATTCAACAAACGTTGGTAAAACCCATAGGTGCTTATGATTTAATTAATGACTTAACAAAGACCTTCTCTCACATCTCCTTTTTGGACTTGTTGAAAAACTCTCCTACCCATAGGGCTGCTCTTTTAGAAGCACTAGGTCTAGGTCATTTAATTAACATCACTCCACCTCCCAAAACACAAGTAAACCATATAGACTTCGATATCCACCCTCCAGGGCAGCCAGATAGGGATACTGAGTTTATATTCGACATAAACAAAATGCCAACAGATGCTGAAATTACACGTAGAGGTGATCGGCCTTGCATTTATAGGTGTGGGTTTATAATAATTACGTTAAACATGCAATGGTTGATGATGGGGCAGTAGTTAACATTGTCCCCTTCTCTTTCCTTCAAAAGCTAGGATATGGAGAAACAAACTGTTCCACAACAAGAAATACGCTAAGAGGTTATGATAGCCTTAAGGCTACTTCAATTGGGACTATAATATTACTAGTCACCTTAGGACCCAAGACAATCCTCACCGAGTTTTATATCATAGATCAGGAAACCAACTATAATATGATCCTCGGTCGACCATGGATACATCGCATGAAAGCAATCCCTTCTACGTTATTCCAGGAAATAAGATTCTTACACCTAGGAAAGATATTCATAGCAAAAGGTGACCCAAAACCATTTGACATACACCTAGCAGACCTGAAGAAAAGACCAGGCATTCACTCTGAGTTTGAACTCCCAACAAACCAACTTAACAAACCAATCGACTCAAAACCGGAAGAAAAATTAATACCTACAATCAGAACTAGAAATTACGAACCTAGTCAAGGGCATCCCAGCCCTCAAGGATGAAGCTAACATTGTAGAAACAGTGTCATTAGGAACTACTACAAAAATTGTGAATTTATTGGAACAAGATCTACCAATTTTCCTACCATTTGATTCCACAGGTATGGGATGTACCCTAGGAGTTGGTTCTCTTCCAGCAGAGGAACTTTGCATGGTAGAAGTAACCAAAACAGAAGAAACAGATGCAAAGAATGTCCCAACATCCATTTTTCCTAGTAAATATTGGACTCTCCACTTCGATGGAGCTAGATGTCACTATGGAGCTGGGGCAGGTGTGATCTTTACTTCTCTGAGGGAAAGATCCTACCTTTTCTTTTAAGTTAAACTTTGAATGTACAAACAACGACGTTGAGTATGAAGCCCTCCTCCTTGGCCTCATCATAGCCAAAAGGATCGGTGTTAATGACATCAGAGTGTTAGGAGACTCGCAATTAGTTGCAAACCAAGTCTCTGAAGTATATGAGACTAGAGCTGAGCACTTACAGACTCTATAAAACAGCGGTATTAGATCTAAGCAAAGGATTTGACTTCATATCCATTGAGGCAATCCCACGAGAACAGAACCTTCTCGCAGATTCAATAGCAACCTCAACTTCACGTTTTACCCCAAGTAATGAGTTGGAAGATACAAGTTTCAAGGTATCACTTCATACTGAACCATTGGTGAAGAAAATATCAACGAACCCTCTTCTAACACATGCAGCTGAGAATGAGTCTTCTATCTTACATCATGTTGACAGTGATAAAGTCACTCTCGAATATCTAAATGCCTATGTAGAGCTACACCTTGCTCACCCTATAGTTGATCTTTCCCTAATACCACACTCCTCTTCCTACTTTGGAAATCCCATGGTAGAGTCTCCTCCATAGAAGGATCTCGATATCTATGAGATAGAAAATGGAGAAAGCTTGGAACTACCTCAGCCCCACCTGAATTTGAAGAAGGTAACACTTCTTTGATAGAAGAAACCATTGACATAAACATTGGAATGGAGGAAGAACCAAGAATTTTGAAGTTGGGATCCTCGTTAACTCGGAAGAAATAGAAATACACACCCAAATCCTCAAAAAACATCAAAAGGATTTTGCATTTAATTATAAAGAAATGATGGGTATCGCACCACAAGTTGTGGTACATAATCTCATCACTAAACTAGATGAAGCCAATTAAACAAAAGTCAAGACCAATGAAGCCAAAAGTGGCTCTCATGGTAAAAGAGGAAGTAGTAAAACTTCTCCAAGTAGGATTCATCAAGCCCATTGACTATTCACAATGGGTGTCTAATATCGTTCCGTCCAAAAAGAATGGGAAGATACGCATTTGTATAGATTTTCGGGATATTAACAAAGCTTGTCCCAAGGATGATTTCCCATTACCATCCATTGACGTTATCATTGATGCAACAAGCTAGATTTGAACTTCTTGTCCCTCATGGATGGGTTCTCAGGGTACAATCAGATTAAAATATCTAAACAAGATCAAGCCAAAACCACATTTATAACTCCCTGGGGAACTTATTGTTATGTTGTCATGCCATTTGGTCTTAAGAATGCCGGCGCTACGTATCAGTGGGCAATGACTTATATATTCCATGATCTTATCCATAAAATTGTGGAATCATATGTGGATGACTTGTTGGCCAAGGCCAAGAAACGTTGTGATCATCGGAAGTGCTCGTATCATCCTCTCATGACTAATTGAGTATGGTGTCACATTAAACCCAGAGAAGTGTGTGTTCGGTGTAACAGGAGGCAAACTTCTAGGATACATTATATCTTCACGAGGGATTGATGTTGATCCGGCCAAAATACGGGTTGTTCTCGAAATGATCCCACCTTTGGATGAGTCTGGAATCAGGTCATTTCTTGGGAAACTCGGTGCAATCGAAGGTTCATCCCAGATTTAAGCTTTTCCATTCATCCAATCAACAATCTACTCAAGAAAGATTATAGCGTCGATTGGACTGAAGATTGCAATGAGGCCTTCGAAGTAGTTAAGTGCTTCTTGTTGTCACCACCCATGCTAATGCCTCCCAAGCTAGACCACCCTTTGATCCTATACTCATGAGCCACTCATGTCTCGTTGGCTGCATGTTGGCTCAAGAAGATGATGAAAAATGAGAATGCGTGATCTATTTCATTAGCCAGAACGTTGCTCGATTATGAAACACGTTACACACAGGAGAGAGAGAATGCCTTGCCATAATTTTTGCAACAAAATGTTTGAGACATTACATGTTAAACTAGGAAACAAGGGTCATTGTAAAGACAAGACCATTTATGAACATTTCTCACACAAGGATCTTTATCTAAAAAGGTTGGCCGTTTCATAACCCTAATGGGAGAATTTGAGTTAACATTCGTAAACCAAAAATCCGTTAAAGGACAAATCATTACAGACTGGTTAGCTGACAATCCACTAGATGGAGGTGAGCTGGTAGATCTAGACTTTTCGATGAATGTGTATACTTTTTGAAACAGACCCCCCATTTCTACATGTCCCTGGTATACTGATATCATCAATTTTATCATGGACCATACATACCCGAGAAAGTGCCACGTCACAACAAAGAAGGTGGTTACGCATTATTACCACTAAATATGTTGTTTTAGACCAAGTACTCTATCGTAGAGCCTTGATGGCATGCTTCTAAGATGCGTCGACATAGAAGAATCCAAGAGGATTCTTCATGAATCCCATAGTGGGATATGTGGGGGCCACTTCGGTGGTCACACCACCGCTCACAAAATACATCGGATGGGCTATTTTTGGCCCACTCTCGAACATGATGTAGTGGAATTTGTACGTAAGTGCCACAAATGTCAAGAATTCTCTCATGAGATTCACATGCCAGCACAATCCTGCTAACCAATAGTGACTTTGTGGCCCTTCTCCACTTGGGGTCTAGACTTGATAGGGAAATTCTCTCCCTCATCAACCGATGGCCATAATTTTATAATCACAGCCATGGAATATTTTACCAAATGGGTGGAGGCCATGCCTCTCACCACTGTACCAGGTTCGGTGATTGCCAAATTCATTTTGAACCAAATTATCTGTAGGTATGGTGTCCCACAAGTCATTATCTCAGATAATGGCACGTCCTTTAAGAATGACGAGGTTTGTGAGTTATGTAGCAAGTTCAAGATAAACCATCACATGACCTCTCTTTACTACCCTCAAGCCAATGGGCAGGCTGAAGTGACAAACAAAACGTTGAAAGCTATTCTCCTCAAAATAGTAAAGGAGAACAAATGAGATTGGCATTTAAAACTATATCCGGCCTTGTGGGCCCACCAGAACCTCAATAAGAACACCAACAGGAGCAACTCCTTTCTTTGGTATTTGGAGCAGAAGTAGTTCTCCCACTTGAGGTTGAAATACCCAGTCTCGCATCTCATTACAAGGGATTTTGGATGAAGAAGCTTACAGGGAGGCATGCCTCTCTCAACTAGAAAGCCTTGATGAGGCTAGGAATGCCGAACAATGGCATAGAGCCTATGTTGACCGGATGATGTGCCAGTATAACAAAAAAGTCTATGAGTGAGAAATATATGAAGGAGATCTAGTTCTAAGACTAGACAGCCGGATCGATAAGAAAACCGGTGAAGGAAGAAAGTTCGGCCCAAATGGTTGGGCCCATACCGAGTCATGAAGGACTACGGAAATGGTGCGTATCTCTTGTGCACACTAGAAGGTGAGGAATTTGGTGAAACTGTCAATTCCTTGCACCTTAAGCGGTTTTACGCATAAAACATCAAAGTCATTGCTAGTACATTATAGCTACCTACATTGCATTAGTCTTTTAGCTGCTTCATTCTGTCCATTTCAGTAAAAATGATAGTCAGGAGCTTACTCTTAAAAAAATCGTTACAAATTTATGAAGATATTGGAAAAAATATTCATATCACATCTCTTCAAACATCATCAAATATTTTCAAATCTTCTCATCAATTTGAAAAACAAACATTGATGGAAACCATACCAAGACCTGCATACTTGGCTTTGCTCTTTCTTTCTACTAGGTGAAGTTGTCCTTGCCCACGGTCATTTGGAAGCTTCTTGGTGTCACATCTATCCCTCTTAAAATCTCTTGGAATGAAAGGATATCCCAAAGTCATAGATCAGAAATGTCAAAATCAAATGAAATCAAAAGCACCAAGCAAACAAAATATTTTATTTTACACACTTCTTTGCCCCATCAACCTTCGGTGATAAGCCCACATCTCTTACTGGTGATGTGAGGTTGGGAAAGGAAAGAAGTGCCCTTACTCACCTATATCTTGCCTTTGGTGACAAACCCATGCTTCTTACTAGTGGCGTGAGGTAGGGTGTGGGGGGTCCAGTCACACAAACTAACAAATCTTGGTATGCTAAAAACACAAGTCAAATTATGTTAAGAGAAAGCAAATATCCAAACATCCAAATTCCAAAGAGATCAAATCCTCAAAACCAGATTTTGTCAACCAGGTTGCCATTTATGAATCTAAGTCTAGATAAACTGAAAAGTAAGTGGCCTTCTAAGCTTGGTAGTAGTTCTGAGTAGGGTGGGTGTGTAGGTCCAAATTTGGTTCTTGTTCTTGGTTTGTCTGTCTCTCATCATTCCATTCAATCAAACTCATACAACTTGTGCCCTTCCTAATTCTTGGTGTTGAGCCCTCGCGTCTTACTAGTTGCGTGGATTTGGGATTGGGGCAAGTTCATCTCTTTATCACTATGCATTCATCACGTTTTCCAATATAAGAAGGAATTACAAACATTTCCCAAAGAGTTCAAAAGTTCAGTACTACCATATGTTAGTATCATCTCATATCAACACTGCAAAAACATATAGAGTAAAACATTCTATTTACTATCATTTGTTGTCCATTGCATACATTCTAGAAACATGAAAAGAAAATATTCTAAAAACATCTAAAAACACATTTAGAAAATGAGTCACAAAATTCAAGATACCAAGAGTCTAGATCCAATATATATATATATATATATATATATATATATACAAATCAGGTTTCATATACAATGCCATCATGCACTAGGCATGGTCAAAATGCTCAATGAGCCCAGAAAGTACAAAAATACTCATATAAACAACCTAACAAAGAGTCACTACAAAAAGAGCCAAGTGGCCTCTCAATCCCTATGGGATCCCTCAGAAGGTGCATGATCACGTCTAGGACTCCGGCTACGCTGGCGCTCTGAGTGCATTGAGGGCTCGCGGTCCCGAACAGTAGTTGTAGTCTCACTATGAGAGTGGCTCCTCCTCATCAGGTGCTCAGTCCTATACCGGCTACCTCGGCATGGAGGGAAGTCACCATCTTGGCCACATGCCAGACAGGGGAAAAAACATCGGTATGCCTACCGGCTGCTGAAGGCTCCCCTGCATCCATGGATAGCTCAGCACGAGTCTTCTCCATGGGGAGCAACAAGGGTGTCAGTACATACCCGGTGAATCAAGTCTCGCCACTCATCAGTAGTCTCTGCAAGCAAAAGAGAAAAAAATTAGAAAATAATCAAAAGGTGAAACCAAGGATGAACAAAAAGAGAGATAGCAACTAAGGCAATTCTAGCTAAAACAAATATCAAAAGAAGAGTGATAACTCACTCGGATCTCTCGGGCCTCAAGAAGGATCTCTGGGATCGCACCTACCACCATGGATCACCCTTGGCGGTGGTGTCCCCCCCTCCTATGTCTAGGGAAACATGGCATCCTACCATGGACTCATCCTCTCCACCTAGGTCCTGAGAAAGTAACTCCTCTGAGACTAGAGTCACCCTCTCCATGCGCTCTGCTCTGCCCTCTCGGCTGTAGGATCTCCTGAGTGTCATGCCACTCGGGATCACTATCCTCTTCCCCACCCGACTCACTGATCTCCATGTCCTCGGTCTCCTCCTCCATCTCTCCCCTGTGAACTCCTCAGACTCGGAGTCTATATCAATGGGATCATCACATTGCTATGGGCAGGACCGGTGGCAATCCAAAGTAAAGGTGCCTGAGGAGCACCGGCTCTCTCGAGTGCGTACCACCCTCCTGGCTGCAATAGGGATGCTAGGAGTAACAACAATCCAACCCCGGCCTCTAGGACCTCCCCTAGCCTCCCAGAACTGATCTGAACACTGGCACCACTAGGGGAAGCATGTCAATATAAGCAAGGCCAAACTGCTGAGGCACTCGATCGAAGGGGTGTGTCTCTACCTTCCCCATCCTATCCACAAGCTGCCCTGTAGTAGAGTAGGAAATCAAAGTAAAGGTCTCCTCACCCCACAACCCCTGCCATGGCCTGATAAGGTGTGGCCTCCATATCCTCAGTAGTCAGGGAAGCAACTGGCTGGTGGGGTGCTCTAAGAACATCATCCTGTCCATCCTAGCTGCCCTCATGGCCCCGGGATCCTCCACCTCTATGCCTCTCCCATAAGGGATAATGCGCTCATAGACCCAGCTCATAACTAAGGTCGGATGGCTCAGTGACTATCCCTATAATCGAACCACCCTGTATAAGTCGTGATAGGTGGTCCCAAGTATATCGGCTCCCAGGCATAAATCGACCATGTGCCTCAATCTGTGTGATGATGGGGCCCAGCAGTAGAGAAAAGTATCCCCTCCCTTGTCCCGATCAATCTCGAAGCAAGGATGCCCATAATGGCTTGGACGGATCAGAGGGATGGGCAAGCCAGGAATAGAATGGACCTTCACCCCCTTCTTGAACCTAGTGGAGACAATTGCGTCTCCCATATAGGTGGCCCATTGAGTCACCTGAGCTCTGGATACTGTTGTATCAAATGAAAGTCTCCTCCCAATAATCGGGACTCCCAAAATGTGGTAGACATCCTCTAGGGTGATGGTCCACTCACCCCTAACACCTGGAAATCGGAAGGTGTTCGATCTGCATCCCAGTAAGAAAATAAGTCACATAGTATGTGACTGGCAGGTGCAATGTGGGGGACCCGTGTGATCCTCAATATACCTGCCCTCTGGAGAGTATCCTGCTCAGCCTGAGAGAGTGCATCTAACACTACTGGAAGCCAATCACACTCCCTCTCTCGGCTCCATCTAATGTACTCTTCCTTCTTCTACAAAACACCCAAAAAACATGCAAAAAGAAGCAAGTTAGTGTCAAGATTGCATTGGAAAAATCATTAAAGCAAGTAGGAACACTAAAAATGCAAAAATAAATTCAAAATAGTGTTGTTTTAACACTCTGTAGAGGACCGCTGCCCTGAGTAGGGCGGCGGTTCCATAACCACCACCTTAAAAGGTGGCGGTCTATAACCACCACCTGCTCAGGGTGGCGGTCCTGTCCCGTGACTACAAATGGGTCGCATGCCCTAAAAATGCTTAAAAAACATAAAAAATTGACCATTTTAGCTAAAATGAAAGCCTACCCATTAGGCGTCCCCCTAAGAGACACATTTAAAACTAACATTTCTAAAAATAACCCCCCACAACAAATATTTCATCATTTTAACATTTTGGGTGCAAAAACGTTAAATCAAGAAGAACTAACTTGAGATCTCGTGGGTCGAGGTTCTACTCATGGAGGCATGATCGCTATCTCGATATGAACGTTTTGACTATACTCTCGTTGAAAACCATCACCGTGGGTCCTAGAGCTCAAAAACTATCAAATCGACACGCGTAAATGAATAGGAAAATAAGCCCATTTATATATATATATATGGTGTTTTGACTCATTTTGAATGCCCCTTTCGCAGGTTTAGAGCGCCGACGGAGGTAAGTTCTTATCCCCATGCAAATGGTAAGTCCTCATTTCATACTAATTTAGTATTTATTTTTGATTTATTTTATCTATCTGCACTTGAGTCCTCTTTCCATTTTTACAGGTAGCGGGAACTTGGATGGTGACATTTCGACACACGGGCGTGTCAGGTATAATTTCTAGCTTCCCATTTTGGGACCGCCATACTCGGACCCACCGTTTTACGCCTCTTCATGGTTAAAATGCTTCTCGAGGGGGCAATATGTACGTACCCAAAATTGTAGGGTATTGTACCACCGGAACGATGTTACACATGCCCCAATGATGATACAGGTCACCTCGCAAGGTGTTTGGAATCTAGGAAAGCTCGCCAAGTGTATGTTAGCATCCCAAGCATCTTGTCTAAGCTTTGTGTACTTCACTTTATCCTCTGCCTTTCTTTTTCTAAGCTTTTTGACCTTCAGTGATGAAACCGCCCGCCTGCCTGGCTGCCACCCTGCAGGCGGCGGTCCTATGCCGCCACCCTGCTCGGGTGGCGGTCCTTCACGCATTCTCCAGCATGTTCTTTTGATCGTGACTTGCGTAATTTTTCAACATTTACCAGACTTTTCTCAACCGCCTTAGCTCGTATTAATGTTTTATGTTCCCTGGAATAGTGTTTCTTCATTGTTTAATGGTAAAAGAGTTCTAATAGGAATTACCTTTGGGTGAATGTGAAATCTATAAATAGCCAACTTGTTTTCAAGCAAATGGCCCCTCAACTTCTCATTTCCATTGTTTAGTCTTTCAATTTCTTGCTTAGAATTCATTTTTTTTTCATGTTTGCATCCATGCTAGTTTTCCTTTGTTGTTAGAAGCCATTCGATCTTCTTGCTTCAGTCTTGTTCATTGTTGTTCATACAAATTAGTTTAGAGTAGAGTAGTGTCATTTGTAGATTGAATCCATTAGAGTTGTAGGTTGTGTTCTTCACAGAAGGTAGATTCTAGAATCTCTCGGTACACTTGTGTTGTATTCCCATAATAAATCCCACTAGGAATTACATACGCCAAGCTCTGTCACTTGCGTTGTCCCTCTCCTACTCGCATTATATTCGGTCTATATCCAAAGCTGCCATTGTTCAAATACCTTTTTATTGATGCTAGCATATACATGCTCTTCTGGATTCACGTGAACATGAAGGAATGAGGAGATCATTCTGAGGGGACAAAAGTCATACACTATTGGATTCACCACTGTTCTACAAATTCAGGTTTTATCTATCAAAGTTCTAGTTAAAACATATCAAATAGAGTAGTGAAATATTTCATTTCAGTTAAATTTCATTTTTCGATATTATTCGGGGAAGTTGTGGGGATTGATAGTTTCTCGAAACTATGATTCATTCCTCACTTCTGAGGTAGGATCGAGAGTCTTTCAATTAAGTTAATCAAGCTATCTAGTTATTTAGGATAAACTCACAACTGCACAGGCAAGTAGCTACACCGGGCTACCTTGCTTGTTTTAATTTTGTTATTAGATTAGTTGTCATTTTCTGAATATATTAGATTAGTTTCTCTTTCAATTCTATTAAAAATTCTATCAAAAACAAAAAATAGATATATATATATATATGTTGTAGATATATCTTGCATAATTAGTTTATTTTGTTTCAGTTAGGTTTATATTGATCTTGTATGACAATCACGGGACCTAGGGAGCCCAGGGAATACGTTTTTGAGCCAATCGTGCCTCAACCAAATCTTGTTGTAGCATTAACTGACATAGACCAAAATCTCAGAATTCAGGTCTTCGAACAACAACAGACCTACAAGAAATCAGCACACAGCTAAGAGGATTAAACATAGAAGATGACAAAGCACACACGTTCTGGTCAAATCAGCCAAATTATAGACTGCCTTGATAGATATCCGTATGATTGTAGAAGGACCTAAAAGAGAGAAAACATTCGGTTGTGATCCACTAGTCCCATCAGCTAGATGTAGGAGACCTCCTCGTTGATATAGACACTAGCTTACGTATCCAAGTTGCTAGAACACCTGTTAGGTACTCGAGAAAATCATGCAACTTCTAGTTCTAAACGTAGAGGCCGAAAAGGCATACGATTACTGGATACTCGGAATCAGGGGTTGACTCTTCATATGACCATAGGAGGTCCACAACAACCATGAACTTACGGTTGTGATCCACAGGTCCCATAACCCAACGGGCCTACAAATCAATCAAATATTGACACACCATTTGTGAACATTGGTGTTTAGGTCCTCTCCACTTCCACCAGACATTATCACACAACTATCATTATTAAACATAGTAGCTAATCAAGCTAAAGATTTCTGGACTAGACCAGAGAATCATCCATAAAACACCAAAAGATCCACTACACATTTAGCCATTCCATTTTCATGACCTTGTCGGGAGATATATATGAAGCACCCATAAGTCATCTTCCACGTATCCCATAACCCATAGATCGGATCACGGTAGAGCTCGATATTGATTGGAGCCTTGAGCAGCTATCCTCACCGAATGATCTATCACACCGATTTAGGTTAGGAGGGCCTTCTTTTCCTTAGATTCACTCGGTGAGATCCCATTTGCGTGTTGAAGACATAAGATTACATCTCAACACTTCATGAATCATTGAAATTTCTCCCGAAACCTCAAAAACTTCCTGCAAGCCCAAGTTAACCCTTAGGTTCCCTATTCGGTGCAGATCCTCATCATACATTTTTTTCCATTTTGATGGCGGGGAAAAATGGATAACTTGATCAAAGGAGGAAGAAGGGAAATATAATGTTAATGGTATCCTTCTCAACCTACTACTTCTACATGTAATTTTTCCAACTAGTACCAAGGAGAAAGTATTAATTAAAAGCGATAGTGATGCAAAGGTTGAAAAATATAACGATACTAAGACTTTTAGGACTAAATTTCCATATCTCCTATAATCATTAAACCAATGCAAAATAAAATACCACTCAACCCCCATCTTCTCGAAAGTAAAATAATTTTCATGATGAGTTCCATCACAACATCACTAACATCAATGGGAGTTCAAGGAAACACACCAACATAAAAATTCATTGGAAATAATCCCTCACCTATGAGTGGAAGTGGGAGTGGGAACACTTTGCCCCAATAACAAATATTCAAGTCCAAGGTAACATTGTGAATACTGGACAATAGGTAGCAACGTAAAATATATTTTATGAAATGTATTTACACCTACCAAAGTATCATGATGGTGAGAATGTAGCAGAACATGTCCACAAGTGTGAACTTAAATGGTGAGAAAAAGGGATAAATTCATCTAAATGAAGAGAAATCTAGTTCACGACAACGTTTCTTGATTCTTCCCATATGTGGTATAGGAAACATGATCCCTCAAAAGCTATAGTGGATTATGATCAACTAAAGGAGGCATTTCTGAAAGAGTTTGACATTCCCAAGTTCAAACAATTGAGTATTTTAGCACTCAAAGAGATCAAGCAAGAAATAACCGAAAGTGTACGCACTTATGATGCACACTTCAAGACCCTCATTTATAAACTCTCATATGAAATAAATCCCACATAAAATTTGTAGTGGTTCATAGGGGGGATTACTCGCGCCATTAAAATGCACACTATAACACAATACCTTTACCAATCCCCATGAAGATTTAGAAGCAACAACGTAAAAGCGAGGCGATTGAAAACATTGATACATGATTCATCCCATTCATTCACAAATTGCATACATGGATACCTAGATAGAAAACATGATGGAAAAAAGCATAAGGTAAATCCAGTGGGATATTTTGTATTGATTATGAAGTGGAATGCCATGCCAAAAACACATGTCTACGTAGAAGCTTGAAAGCTATGATTTTAGCATCTGAAATATTTGAGGGAGGAAATGGTGGTTGAAATTTCCCCCCTTTACATCAAGACAAGCACTAAATATTCACCACTTATTGTAAGATATATCATATGTGATGCATATATGTGTGACAAAGACAAATACCGAATTATTGATTATATTCATGAAACTCGGTCATTAGGACTCTATGAGGCTATAGTAGACAATACTAATGAAGGGCACTATAGGTTTGGTTAAGGTATAAATGGTTGAGGTTGAGGAGGTAGTGCCGGTGGTATATTTCCACTAAATACTTGCTACAAGTTTGGGTCACCATACCATTACCAACATGATTTCCCAATATTCTTAGTTCGTGCACATTGTCAAAAGGAACATAGGGTAGAAGATTTCCTAGACCTATGTGTGCTCATGAAGGAAAAAATTGAGAAGGGTGTTAGAATGAATAAATTTAAAAAAACATGGTGGACATAGATAAGTTGACAGCCATTACAATAGTGGAACCTCAGCTAAGGTACATGTAATAACACATGTTGTTTTTCACGTGCAAGAGTCATCTTTAGACAAACCAAAACACAAAAAATTGAAGTTGCAAAACCGTATCCCGATGGAAGGAAATAGAAGGATAATATTAAATATTCAACATGAAAGAGACTTGGTGGGGAAATTTAAGGATAAATATAATTCTTCTAAGATGAATCACTACTACTAAATGAAAACATAAAAGACTCCAAGGAAGAAAGAATCAACAAAAATGATTTCCAAGAGGTTTGTAGACTACTACGCACAGAGGGTATGTTGTCCTTATTCACACAATGGTCAAGTCAAAAAAATTATAGAAGGTGTCACTAGGGGAACAATTGGGAATGACAAAATTAACACATCAGGTTATGCCTTTATAAATGCTTAGAACATTAATGACATATTGGTTGACATAAACACGAAAGTGAACAAAATTATGATGGATGCCTGTATTAAAATGGGGCAACCAACATTAAATCCATCTTCACATGTATTATTGATGGCTGATAAAACACAAGTGGTATCAATTGGAGTCCTAAATAATTCCACCATCAACACTATGGGGGTAAAATTTCATGACAATTTCAAAGTAATACTTGCTGCAGAAGCATATAATTTTATAGTGCTACTAGGAAGGCCTTAGTTTTATGCCAATAATGTTGACTTATGATTCAAGAAGTGTTATGTTATATTTTATAATGGATGCCACCATGTCATCTTCCCAATGGACCCCAAATAGAGTGTACCATATGTGGATAAGGTGGAAGAATACAAAGATTTGGAGCACATATATAATATACAAGATACATGGATGGAATATTTCGAACCAACATCAAAAGGAGAACTTAAGTGGGGAGATACCCAATCTATGTTTGATGCAACTAATGTTGCATGTGAGAATTGGACACATAGCTCGTATGAACTATTAGGGAGCGATTCGAGTATAACTAAGAGCACACCAATAAATCTAAATATCCTAACACCTAAGTACATTCACAAAAATATTGGAAGAGTCAGTAAAGGAAAACCTATAGGCTCCACCATATTTCGGTGGAGGTGAAAATACCAACGATTTTATTATATAAATGGATACATATACGTAAATTGAAAAGGTGTGACTTAATTGCCTATTATATTTTTCAAAGGGTATCATAGAAAAATGGTGGGAAACACATCAAGTTATGCTATCAACACTGAGACCAACTTGAAATATTACATGAGGGATAGGTTCAAGTAAGATAATAACATGTGATTATATCCTAGTTATAGTGGAGTCACTAACCCGGAGGAACAACTCATGATGCTTGTAGAAGAATAAACAAGTTACAATAAACCTATGATTCAATAAGTGTTATGTAATAGTTGATAATGGAGGCCACCATGTCATCTTCCTAATGGAAACCAAATAGAGTGCCCCATATGTGGATAATGTGGACGAATACAAAGATTTAGATCACATATATAATATACAAGATACATGGATGGAAATTTTTTAACCAACATCAAAAGGAGAACTTAAGTGGGGAGATACCAAGCATGTGTATGATACAACTAATGTTTCATGTGATAATTGGGTGCATATCTCATATAAATTATTAGGGCATGATTATGTTAGCATATGGATTTGCATGCATGCAAATGACATGCAACAGTGTGGGAATGAAGTCCCTCCTCAATGAAGGTGAGGCTGCCTTTATTGAAAACCAAAACTGTATTTACATCTGTACATTCAAAATTGTATGTGGGGGGTGTTTTGGAACATCAATGGAAAGAAAAGTGAATGAAGGAGATGGAATGGAATGAAGGAAAGGAGTGAAATGGAATGAACTGAAAGAACATGCAAGAGTTAGGTAAAAATAGAGCCTAATATTGCATGAAGAGGAAAGATGAATAACCAACACAAATAAAATGGAGTTTGAGTTAGCCAAACAAGAACGTGTAAAAGGGAACACACATGAGCAAGTAGATAATCAGAGCTTGATCACTGTGAACTAGAACAACTGATTAATAATGTTGACAATAAGATCAAAGATAATATTTGCATGCAAGATTCAAACACCTAACATCTAATGAACATAAGAACATCAAATGTTACAAGAGACAATGAATGAGACACAAAGTTCGTATTTCATTAACTCCAAAAAATTTTCACAAAAGAACACAAAGTTTCTTCCTGAAACAAAGCTTGCACACAAAAGTATTTTCTTCTCCTCTCTCAAAGTCACACTTTATAAATGAGCCCCTCACTTCCTTTTATAACCCAAAAGTTGGTTCTGAGTAGTTAGGGTTTTACATGATCATTAAATAAGGCACTTAAGTGACCTTTGAATTTTTCAACAACTTTATTAAAGACAACTCAAAAATAGAAATTACTTAAAATATCCATTATTTCCCGAAAACAAATAACAACACCTTTTAAAATATACAATAATAACCAGTGCCTTATCCATTGAAATGGGGTCTTCCTATCTCAAGCATATGAGAAATGGACTCTCCCACTTCATTAGATACCAAGAAAATCAACTCCCTGAACCCTGGTGAAATTAGGATTTGCCGCTTTTTCCAGTTGAAAGGATCTAAACCTTCCTAAAGTTTCAAACATCTTTTCTTCTTTTGGAGGTTCACTTGGTCGAAGAATAGCCTCACAAAATACCTGCAATTCAAGAATTCTACTCGGCATATCATTTAAATTAACAATTTTGGATTGAGCGTTCTCAAATAAGTTCTTTAATTTGATGCACCGCTCCATTGAAACTGATGAGAAATTGTTGGCGGGAGTGTACATGTCCTTAAACAATTGTGAAAATTTCTCTTCCACCTGCTCTAATGAACACCTTTGATTATGCTCATTTATAAGGTTACAAGGAATCTCAGCCATGAATTCCTAGATCAAGGAGAGTGAAGTGAAGGCTTCATTGCACATGCTTTCATAATGGATCATAGAATCCTCGAGAAGCATTTTCTTGATTTGAGATGTAGACACCAAAGAAAACATGTCCCTCGATGTTCAAATTCGAGAATTCCTTCAATAGCTAAAACTGAAGATTCCATACTTGTCATCTCCTGTAAACTGGGCAATATCTCATCCAAATTTGATATAGCAGAAACAAAAGTTTCTTTAAAAGAAAGAATTGGATCACGATAGGCACCTGACACCTTCATGAAGTTTAACTGCGGTCTTGATCGTCCCCTGGCCTAAAACAAGAATATATGAAAGCCAAGTTTTAGTGACATGGCCCAATGTGTTTATTTCCTTTGACAAATTGAGAGTATCTTCATCTAGGGCAGCCACTGCATCAGGTATTGGGAAGGTGGATGATATGGGATTTATCAAATGTTGAACATATTCCACCAATTGATTCTTTTCGGCCTTGAGCTGAGAGTTTTGAGACTTGTATTTCTCAAGTCTCTTTAGCACGATATCAATTGAATCTCGAGCCATCGCCATGTCACTTTCTAATGTAGATATTCCAAGTCCCAGTCTAGAAACTTCATAGTTGGCAGGCATCATAGCATCGCGCTCTTTATCCACTTGTGGAATGGTAAGGTCTGTAAATTTGTTTCCACCATTATTCGAGAAAGCACCTTAGGCTCCTTAGGAATGGCGTCATTCAAAATTTTGAAAAGGGCATCAAAATCAATGTCAATTGGCTTGACAACTCTCTTCCTTTTCTTTACTTCGGAATCAACCCAGGAAGGAGTATCATTCACTATTTTAGCATACAAAATCCTAGAGCTCGAATCAATATTCTCATTATTCTCGACATCATGAGGTCCTTCTTGAATCCTATTGACTACCTCAATTTGAGGAAACACAGCCTCAATATCCACTTCCTGATTATTCGAGAGACTTTGGGAAATCCCTTCATGAACTACATGCTCCGAAGTATTTGATATTTGAATTACCTACTTTGAGTAGATGTTTGTTTGAAGCATTTCGAGGATAATTAGCTACTAGCTTCGAGCACTATTAACAATGTGGGTAGAATAATCTCTACTCGAGGTATAAAATCCAAACACATACTCTCTTCCTTCTTTGGGGTTTGGATCTTTATATCTCTCTCCTTGTGTCACGTTACTTGGCGAAGTGGATTTTGACAACCACTCTTTTCTTGCTGTTATGTATGTTTAGGTGGTAATGAGGTTGATCGAGAAGAGACTTTGGTCGAATGGAGGCCCCCTCATATTGGAAATTTTTGTGATCCGAAACGTGATCTGGAATTGATTGCAATTTGCCAAGTTCTGTCATACCAAGATATGCTTCTTTTAATAATTGGTTGGTTCTTACCATCAAGAGAAAATTCATCTCTTTTGGTTCAGTCAATTCGAGGAAATGGGGTAAAGGAAATGGCATCATATGAGGGATCGACAACATCTTCATCATCATTTATGAATGAATCGGGAGGACTCTTGATGCAAAAATCCTTGATCTGAGCAAGTGTTAGGCGAGAGTACTCCCGCCTTCTTACCTCATGTTCATCCGAACAAGCAGCCCAAAAATATTCCATGGTAGGATTATGTTGGTACTTTTCTCCCAGAATCTTTTACATATATCCATTGATATCAAACTGGGCTCTCTTCACATATGGATGAATGGTTATGAGAGTGAACTCTTTTTCCATGAGTTGTGCACTGAAAAGATTTGGACATTGGTATTCTCCGATTTGAATTGGGAAATGAATTCCTGAACGGTGCTTGTCACTAAGAAGGCAGTGAACTTGGAATAATTATTACACTAGCTCCATTAATGTCCATATGTCACTGACGTACTTAGGAAGTTTCCACGGGGTCCCAGCAAAGCCACTCACGTGAATGTAAGAAAAATATGAAAATTGAATAAACTAGGTTCCCCATTGGGAAATGACACTCATGGCTTCTTTAGAAAACCTTTCCTTAGTATTCTGATTCAGGTTCCGGATCATGCGAAAGGTGAATGCATTGTTGACTCTTCTAAAATGGTGAGAACTATTTTTGAAGTTGAGCTGAGGGTAATAATGAAAAACACTATTCAACGGCCCCATGACCCCTCTCGTTTCAAGTCCCGAAAAATAGCTTTCTTCTTGCTACCACATAAGTCAAATACGATGTCATGTAGAAGCATCCAGTCATCTTAACTTCTATCAATTGTTTGTGAAGGGTGTTACTGATGATGGTGGCCCAATCCACAAACTCTTTCTTGGCTAGGATGATATAGATAAATTGGTACATCCATGGGTGGAAAATCCTAGTAGAAGGTAGACCGAAAACTTGACTTAGGAGAGTAATCATGTCCTTGATTTCTTCCATGAACTCAACGCGGTACATTTCTTTGGGAAGCTTGTCAATTTGAGGTCTCTTGGTTACTAACCAGTTGTTGTTAACCATCTTGCTCCATCTCAGGGGTTCTTCATCCCAAAATTCTTGTGTTGATTGGCGAGTGATATCCGCATTCTCGAGAAAGTCGGGTATTATGAGAAACTCCTCAATGTGTTCTAGTGTGATTAAGAGGAAAGGCTCACAATTATCTTTAAAAATTCCTCCTTTCTCAGGGTCATAATGCTCCGCGCAAGCAATAACCAATTACAGACTTTGCACTAAGACAGAAAAGCTATTGTTTGGGGTAGGCCACTATAGTAAACTCTATCTGAGAAAATGGTTTTGCCTTCATTTTCACCCACTCACAGAACTATTGCACATTGATGTGACCTAGATTCGTATTAGTGATGTTGTCATATGTTGACTTAATGGGCCCCAGGAGGATAATTCCTTGGAATTCATATTTCAGGTGGATTTGTTAGATTTCTCCATTGGCTTCCTCGATCTCCCCACAGATTTATTAGATTTTTCGACCATTATGAATTTAACATAAAAGTGACTCAGGCATGCAAGACAATGCAAATGAGGCCGGGTCTCAGTCTCCGAAACCCCGTTGATGCAACAAATATTTTTGTTATAATATTATTATTATTATTATTTTAAAAATAATAATAATAATTGTCCCAATTACAATTTTTTTAAATGTCAATACAAACATATCGAGACTAGGCACGAGTTTCAAATCTGGCGACAACAATGATATTTATTTATTTATTTTAATTAAAATCTCTCGATTTTAATATTTCATGCGGATCAATTTAATCTTTTTTTTAAAATCACCTTGGCTGCATGAACTACTGATTTTTTGCATTGGAAGACTCCTAATTTTGTGAATGCGTGGGAAATAACCACAAACTGGTTTTGTTATTCCTATGCTGACGTTGGATTACACTTGGGTTTGTGTTTGGACTGGTCTTTCTTTGAATGCGTGGAAACTACTTTTGACTCCTTATCAATGCGTAGCCTCTACCTCTTTTCACCAGACCATTGGGTGTTTCACATTTCTTGGCGAGTGTAGCTGGATTTTCACAAATTCTCATTCTTTGGCATGGTTGGGCATGAAATATTGGTGGATGGCACGTGGATTTTGATTTGATTTTGGCGGTGCGTGGGAGCTCCTTGGACAGCTCCACCTCTCTTGCCTAATGCATGGTCTCTTAATAAAACAAAACAAATGCTTCTCTTTTGGACTGTTTTCTCCCTTCCTCCTGCGTGGCTTTTTGATTTTTTAACTTGTTGTCCTCTTTCTACCTTTGCATGCGTGGGAGCTCTTGGATGGACGTATGAAGGTTTCCTTTTGTTTCAAATTAATTGTTGTCCTCTCTTTCATTTGGGTGCGTGGAGATTTCCCTTTCTTTGGGCACATGGATTTGCTTTAATTTTTTTAAAAATGTTCTTATTTATCCCTAACAAGGCGTGAAAGGCGACCCATTTGTTCTCTATGGCCTACTCTTTCCCTCTCTTCTGTTCTAAAACTACTTGCTTAAGTGCGTGGATAATTTTTTTTTAAATGATTTAAAATTGTCCCTTCTCAATGCATGGAAAGAAATTTTTATCTTCTCATCCTTTGCATGCATGGAAAGCTTCTGGTGTTCTCCTCCTTTAAACTACGTAGACAGATGATGGATATTCCTCCTTCTTGGCGTGAGTTTCTCTTGTATTATGGGATGTGACAAAATATTATGTCCTTCAGAAGAAATAAGAAGCAATCAGAAAGCTTCGCATGACTTTTTCCAACGAGTTTGATGGAGGAAGTTATGAGGATTAATCCAACTTCCTCTCTTCCCGGGTAGTGGACTTAAGTGCCAGGGGAAATGGGGAAAGCAATGACCAATTGCCAATGGGAATGGAAAAGTGGGCTGGCAATCCCGTTCAATTTCCCCATGTGGGAAATTGGGGAATTTCTTGCCGTTAGCCAATCCATGATTTGGCAATTGGTGGAGAAAATCCCACGTGCGGGAAATTTGAAGAAGATTGCCAGGAAAGGGGAAATCCGGGTTTGGGAAGCCAAATTGGCATTCTCGGTAGTTAGAAGCGTAAGCTTACTTCCTCGGCAATAAAAATTTGTCGAATGAACTTTTAATTAATATTTATGCCGCCTTCCACGCCTACTGCATGCTGCACCCTAGCTACGCAGCCATGGTAGCTACGCATTTGCGCAGTCTGCGTCTTATCTACCATGCCCGGATCGGCCTGTACGGGATTGGAGGAGACACGAACAGAAAAATTAAATAGGATGCCCTTCTCCTTGGCGGAGGCTTTGGGACTCCGCCCTTGAGTGCAAAGCGATGACGGCGCCTGTAAAATAGGCATGGAAAATACAACACCAATCTCTTGGATTGACATGGCTTTTGATGCAAATCAATACCCCCCTTCAAAGAAAATCCGAGATAGAGTTTCTCCGACCTGTCAAAAAACAGAGGGTCTCTCCATTGAGATAGGTAAAGGTGGCTCGGTCTCCCCTACAAATCTCAACAATGACAATGAATCATTTAAAAATGACGGATCTTCTTTCAAGAGCATGGGTAGATCCAACTCGCTTCAGAAAATCGGTCACACAGGAACCTCTGGTGGAGCTAAGTCCACTTCTTATGCTTTAGTGGTCTCCAAAAAAAAGGAGAGTACTAGAAATGAGCTCTTGAAACCCTCTCAGGAGGTCCCGACGCTGAAAATCGGGGAGGATCTACTTTAAAAAATTCTTAAGGAAGAGGAAAATCTCTCTCAGCTGGGTCTCATATGCAAATTCCATAAATTTTTGCCTAAGCTTTCTCAGCTCCATGAATGGATAGCCCAGAGATGGAGAGAAAAAATACAAGGTAAGATTGAGCTTTATCCCTGTGCTAAAGCTTACTTCATTGTAGTCTTTGAAATCCCAGTTGATAGGGATTTAATCTTTAGCCAGCATTGGGTTTGGGGGGAACATGGGCTGATGTCCAAACCATGGTATCCGTCCTTCAACTGTTAAAGGAGTCTTTTGATACCTACCCAATTTGGGTTCGTTTACCAGGACTTCCATTACAACTTTGGAACAGATCTTGTCTCATTGCTATAGGCGATACTCTTGGATCATGTGTGGCAGTTGATGGTAAGACCTCCATTCAAACACATACTACGTTTGCTCGTATCCTGGTTGATATTGATACCTCCAAACCCTTACCAGCAGAAATCAATCTTCAGATTGGAGAAAGACTCTAGGTATAAAGGATTGACTATGAGAGACTTGTCTTCAGATGTCAGTGTTGCTTCCAAACTGGTCATGTTACAAACGATTGTGAACATTCCAAACGAAAGACCAAAGCTGCTTGGTGGAAGGATTCACTTCTTGAACATCTCACAATTGACTCAGATCCGGCTGAGGATTCTAGTGCCCCCTTGCATGTTGACTCACTCGTAATGGCTGATTCACAGGCCAACATAGTGAAACTACCTACAGACCATCCTCTGCAGCTTGTTGATTTAGTGTTTAAGGAAGTTTCGGCCCCCCTTCCTATGGGTCACATACACATCAAGTCCATTGCAGATGCTTCATTTGCATTGGATGCAGGAAATCTTGAATGGACATTGGTTGATCGGAAGAAGAAGGGAAATGTCAAATCAAAACCCCCCACCACTCCGGATAAGGTTTGATTCTGGTCATTATTTGTGCCTTTATTGTTACATCTGGGCTTATGGCCAACCGCACGATTCTTTGGGCATTGTGTGTTCTTTATTAAGTTGTTGTTTTTTAGCTGTTTTTGAAGCAGCTGCTTTGTTTTTGCTGGTTCTTGGTTGTTTTCTTTTGTTGGGCTTTCTGGGGTTAAATTTTGCTTTTGAGCACTGTTGTATAAGGGTATAGTCCCTTTCAAAAAACTATTTACCAATAATTAAAAAATATTTATTTAATTAAATACTCTCAAGTTATTTAAAAATCAATTTTATCAAACAAGGAGCAATTAATTAATTAATTTTAATGTATTTTAATGCGATTTAAAGCCTGGTAGGAAGAGTTCTCGCCTGAAAAGGACGAAACGAAGACCGAAATGATCACAAAAATGAGATGATCGCGATGAGGGCAATGAACCACGCAAAGTAACACTTTTGAAATTTTTCAATTTTTTTCATTTTTATTATTTTATAAATTTGCAAAGTCAAAATTAGTGATAACATATTATAGTATAAATAAGATCACACCAAAAATATAAATATCCCAATGCCCAACTACATTCATAAAAATATTGGAATAGTAAGTAAGGAAAACCTACAAGGCCCACCAAATTTTTGTGGAAGTGAAAATATCAACAATTTTCTTATAGAAATGGATACATATACACAAATCGACAAGGTGTGACTTAATTACCTATTATATTTTTCAAATGGTACCACAACAAGATGGTGGGAAACACATCAGTTGACATTATCAAAATGGACCAACCTAAAAGATTCCATGAGGGCTAGGTTCAAGTGAAACAATAACACACAAATATATCCCATCTATAGTGGAGTCGCTAACCCAGAGGAACGTCGATGTAGGATAATCACTCATGATTATTGAAGAAGAATAAAAAGTGACATAATCCTATTAAAGGCATTGGTATTGTTCCATAATATTCTAAGTTAGTTCCCTCCAAAATGTTGTATTTGAATATTTGAGTCTTATTATGTACTTACTCTTTGATTATGAGTGAAAAAGCATAAAGTTAGTTGTTCTCATGAGAATGTAATGTGTGGGAGGAATATTAGATTGATTATTATATTTTAGATATCATGTTTTAATAGGTATAACCATATGCAAATTGGATGAAAACAACTACCTCTTATCTAGCATTAAGTTGAGTGAAAATCTCAACAAGATGATAAAGTCTTGTCCTTAGAATAGGAGGACAACTAGAATAGGTGGATATATAATTTGGAGGAGTCATCCGAATGGAATGGAATTGTAATATGATTTCTAATAATGAATAATGCATGTGTGGGATGTTGAAGAAGAATTCCATTTCTCTTTGTAGATTTTTGTGAAGCTTTGTGAATATTGCTAATGGAGGGTGAGACAAGGCAACGAGCTAAGAAGTAACAATAAAATTTAGAAGGATTTTCAGACCATATTACTAAGATGATAATTTATAGGAGGTAAAAGTAAGGCCACCAAATTTTATTTGAGGCTTTTATGATCAAAATTGTAATTTTTATAGCCATTTTTGTGTTCTCGGGCTTAAACTAGGGTATATATGTAAAAAGAGTTATATCAAGAAAAATTTGATGAAATTTTGGATTCTTGGTGGGTTTTTTCTTTAATTCAAGTGTTCCAATTTTTAGGTTCATATAATTAGTGTAAGTGTCTAATGCAATAATTTATCATCCATTACAAAAAGACGATCATGAGTTAGAAACTCACGCTTTTAGAAGGTGAGTTTTGTGTTTCTTGCATTGAAATTGAACATAGAGAATATTGAAGGATTTTATAAAGAGATAAAATTAGTTTTGAGTTCATTGGTTCAAGAAAATCTGAAGAAAATCTTGACATAGTGTGAAATCAGTATTTTGAGTCTTTAAAAACCTTAAAATAGGGATTTAAGGCAGTCATGATAAATTTTTATTTCCACATCCAAATGATCTAAAATTTTTGTGTAGAAGAATGATGACTATTTGAAAAAAATTTAACCATTTTTCTATACTATACATTTATTTGGATTTTTGATGAAATCTCGGTCTTATACTATTAAGAAACCTAGTACGAAGAAGAAGATTAACAAAGGATCGTCTAGTTACTTTCTTGTTTCTTCATGAAAATTATCCCATGTGTGTAATATGATAAATGGTGTCAAGAAAATTCTACATTTTTGAATTAAAACCCCCTAAAAATTATAATGTCACATGGTTTTCCTCAAAATTATCTTCAAGACAAAATTTACGAGTTGTAGCCTCATTTTCAATTGGGTAAGCATAAACATGCAAGATGGTGAGCCAAATAGAGCTAAACAAAGATAGAAGAGATCATAACATAGAGTGTGGAGACATACAATACATAATAAGGTTGGAACTCCTAAGCACAAAATAAACAAAATGTGTGATCATTTTATTATGATCTCATTCTATTAAGGTAGGATTTGTAAAGATGGTGAATGTGGATAATACCTTCAAACAAAAAGGTTTGATGATGAGTTCAATTTAAGAATAGAGATAATCATAATTTTTGGTATCGAGCATCAAGAACCTCTTTGAATTCATATTTTTATTAATATTAAAATGATTAAGTTGCAAATTGAAGAAATCATGTTTGTGGAGGAAAATTGTGAGAAGAAAATTATTTAAATTTGGGTATAAAGTTCTTAAGAAACCGATACTCATCTCGGGGATATAGTTATAGGTGACTAGGCCTTGATAAATAATATTATTTGTTGTGATATTGGAATATTTTATCTTTCTTGAAAATTTTCATTGAAGAATGTTAAGCTATGAAGAATGGATCCTTCTTGATGATTTAATTTTTCTATTTTATTGTTGAATGAATCAGTTTTGATGAGCCTTGATGCATGTGTGTACCTAACAAGTTGTGAAGTGATGAATGGTTAAAAAGGTTGAGAAGTGAGTAAGCAAGTTGTCCAAAAAGGACAAGTTGAGGTGTTAGCTACCCTAGTGAGGCACCTAAGGAGAGGTGGAAGGCTGAAAATAGAATCCTATGACATTGAATCTATTAGAAAAATACCAAGATAATAGGGTAAAAAATACCTAGGTGAGGACTTAATAAGATCAATAGACCAAGGTGGAAGAGACTTGGGTGAAGATCTTATGGAGAGATTGAGAAAAGACATGGGTAGAAAATTCAAGGGCTTAGAAGAAGGAAAATGCCATAGAAAGGTGAAGGAAAGCACAAGAAGGAAAGAGTTAGTCTCTAAATAATATATAAAGGAGATAATAGAAAGGATTGAGAAGTTGGGGTCCATAATAAAGATCATGATGGAAGATGAGATCAGAGTGTTTGGATGGAAGATGAGAAATAAGGTAAAGTGGCCAATCAAGCTACTTATGGAGAAGAAGAGGAGGTAAAATTTGATTTCTTCGAAAAGGAAGTGGAGAAAGGTACTCATTGAATGGTGAAGACAAATAAGTTACCATGTGAAGAAGAAATTTATAAGATAGTGGTCATTGAAGAGAACAAGGAGGAGGATAAGGTGGAAAGAGAAGAGAAAAAATAAATGTCTATGAAGAAGGCTCTCATGGAGGCCTTATGGTATCTTGTTTTGTTAACTAACTCTGTGTTTAAGTGTGTGATTTTAGGCATACATAAAATTGTGATGGAGGTAAAATATAATACCTCAAGGTGGACTAAAAAGGGTCAAATGAAGCACCCTTGAATGAAGATGAAGATGAAAGAGAACAAGTACATCTGGTATAAGAAAAAAAAGAAAAAGCAGATGGTGTTGAACATGATCAAGAGGAATATGAAGATCAAATGTCATTCTATAAGGCATGGGAAAGTTTCTTGGAAGAAGGAAAAATAGCTAGTGAGCAAAGAAAGACTCCTAACAATGGAGCATTGAATATAAACCATATTATACATGTTGGAAAAGAAGAGGATAGGGGTTTGAAAATTAATCCTAATGAAGAAAAGAGAGAAAGGGAGTATACTAAGAACAAACACCAAGTTTCTCATTCAAAAGAGAGCATAAACCATGGCTATATTGTGCCTAAGTGGATTGAGAGAATAAATATGAAAATAAATGTAAAGAAAGAAAACAATAAAGAGGATGCACAAAAGGTAAGTCTACCAAGGCTTCAAGTCAAGTCTACAAGTCGAGGAAGAGAAGGAGTTGATAAAGAACAAATTTCATGCTACAAATGCAAACATGCAACTGATATGAAGTCAAGAACTTATCCCAAACATATGGTAAGTAAGAAATGGATAGTCAAGAGAAATAACAAGGTGAGTATACCCCAATAATGCATAAAGAAAGAGGAAAATTATAGTTTTGAGGAATATAATAGCATGTATGAATCAGTCCAAGGTTGGTAGCCAAGAAGCTCAAAGAGGAGTAAACAAACTCATGAAGAAGGCATTGACAAAATTCAAGGTAAACAAGTGGTTTATGAAAAATTTGATGATATGTTAAATTATGGTGACTTGAGATCATTAAATGAAGCAATAAAGGGGAACACAAAGCTTGCAAATATATGTATAGAGAAGCTAAATGAAAGATTGTTGAATGCTCCTATACAAGTGAAGAAGGAACATGGAGAGAAGGTTAATATTATGTTGGAAAAACTGTTAACGCTCCACGTGGGATTCGTGACATGTACTAATCGCCTCTCATGGATGAACTAACTTCCTCCCTTTGATTCTTTAACTCTAGAGATTTTATCAGATATTAATGCCTATAAGTTTTGGTCTAATGGAAATCATGTCCAACAAATGGTATTAGAGAGAAAGGTCACGGGTTTGAATCCCCTCGGGTAACACTGAGGGGGGTTTGTTGGAAAAAATTTCAGCACTCTTCGTGGGATTTGTGACATGGAATAACTACCTACTATGGATGGAATAAGCACCTCCCTTGGATTCATTAACTATGGTGATTATATCAGAGATTAATGCCTACATGTTTTTTTCTAACAAAAATTGTATCCACGAGATAATGCAAGGAAGAATGGCCAAGACAACCCTAATTTTTATGAGGCGAGTTAAAGAAGAGGATAATCTCATGTTGAGAGAGGAAATATATATGATTAAATAATTATTTAAATCTTCGAGAAGAGATACATGCAGATTCATAACCGAGTTTATAAGTTCATGAATGATCCCAAGGAGAAGCCAAACAAAGAATGTTTCAAATTTCATATTGATAAAGTAAAGGAGGAAAGCCAAAAAGAGGGCTATATGGAGTATGAAACTCCATATGAAAATATTGAGAATGAACCTAATGATGAAGATGAGTTATTTGATATGAAGAGGAAGGAAAAGAGTTTGAAAACTCAGCTAAGATCCCAAGAAAACAAGCATATAGTGCCAAAATTGGGTTCTTTAGAAGGTAAATATGGGAAGACACTTTGACAAGGAGAATGTCTCAAGGATAACCTAATAAAAGATAACAAACAAGTTAGAGAGAAGAAAAGTACATATATGAAGCAAATGGAAGGAAAAATACATGTTCAAAGAGTTAAGAATAAGGCTATTTGGCCCGAGGACACTCATTCAAATTATGTAAATTATGATATTTATGTAGGTACAACTTGAGAAGAAAAAGAAGATGATGATGAGGTAAATATAACCAAGATAATGAATTTAAAATGGGGTGGTATGTAGCTAAGAAGGAGATGAGAAGGAGAACACACGAGAAGAAATAAATAAATAAAAGGATGAAAGAAAAATAACTCATCATGGAGATTCAATCAATTTTACTTCAAGAGAAACCACGATACCGGGAATATATAGAAGAGAAAAGAAATGACGAGGAAAGAAGACTAAATTTAAAGAAGGAACTATACGTACCCAAAATTGTAAGGGTACTGCGCTGCCAGAACGATGTTACACATGCCCCAATGATGATACAGGTCTCCTCGCAAGGTGTTCGGAATCAGAAAATCTCTCCAAGTGTACGTTAACATCCCGCATGCCCCGCTTAGCCTCTGTGTGCTTTGTTTTGCTCTATTCCCCTGTTTTCCTTTGCATTTTGTCTTGATGATGAAACCACCCCTACCTAGGTGACGGTCTCATGACCGCCTTGCGCCTGGCGGTGGCGGTCTTGTAACCACCCCCTGCTCAAGGTGGCGGTCCTTCACGTGTTTTCCAGCACATTTCTTTGAATGCGACTCGCATAAATTTTCAACTTTTACCAACTTTCTCACCTGCTTTGGCTAGTATTTATGTTTTATGTCCCCTAGAATAGTGTTTCTCCATTGCTTAATGGTAAAAGAGTCCTAATTGGAGTTACCTTTGGGTGAATGGGAATTCTATAAATAGTTGGTTTGATTACAAGCAAAAGGCCTTGTTAGTGCAAAATCACAGCACCCCTGGACGCACATCAGGCTTCTAGGTTGATGTTCAGGCATCTAGTGTGATTGCACAACATGGAAACCTCTCTCCAAGCGTGGGACTTGTAAAACTGAGAGAGGAATCTCCAGAGAAGGCTGGTTCCTGCTCCTAAACTACCTGCCACAAGCTATTCCAGTGCAGGCAAGCTAATCTAATCCTAATCTAACCATGCCAAGGAGACAGAGAGAGAGAGAGAAAGGAAAAAACAGCAAAAGCCTACACTAAAACGGTGATACACCAGAGAAGGAGAATGTTGGACATCTATCAAAACTGCCATGGGACAAAGAGAGGTGAGCAATGGGAAGGATGGACAGATGCATCACAGGCCCAAGGATAGATTTCACACAGAAAATGTCCCAAAACTCCATGAACACAGCTCCAAACCTGCAATGAACATTCAAACATGCACAGATACCTGCAATGAAGAGAGGCAAGAAGAGGACAAGCAAAAATGAGGAAGGATGGACAGATGCATCACAAAACACGTTTTGTTGCTCCAGAAGTTTGCACAGAACATCATTCCATTAGTAAAAGGCAAAAACGCCATTACAGAGCAAGGGAGGAGGTTCGAACTCCATTTTCAACCCTAGAGAAGAAAAGAAGGGAGGGCCGAGCAGAAAGAATGAACAACCACTTTTAAAATGAGCCAAATCTGGCTTTTACATTGCATGGGTCGAGCCCAGGGGACAGAAACGTGGGAAAACGTGTAAGCCCATTCCTCATTGAATACCAACGCATTAAAATGGCATAGGATACCTTACCAACCCATACCCTGCCATATTTGACCGATTTTGGAGGAGAATGTGACCCATTTGTATTAATTTGGCCGCTAAAATGTCACTTGTCAAAGAAGAAGAATGCAACCCATTAGCATTAAAACGGGTTGTTGAAAAGTCGCGCCGGCCATTACCACACGTCGAGCCGTTTCTTTATTTTCTCTCTTCAGACTGCACCAAAACTCGAGATTGATCCAGAATCATGTAGAGCATCTCAACAGCTTTCCGTTGATATAAAGAACGTGGAAATCCGAGCTCGGATCAAAAGATATGGCGATCCAAGATTTAGGCGGAAGATCAAAACGAATTTTAAAATGTTTTCCCACTCTTCGCCATCCGGACGACACGTGTGCACGTGCTGATTGGATGAGCAATTCTCTCTCCTCCGTCTTTCACGGGCTTTCCTTTTGAAATTGCTTGTGGGCCCCTTAAACTTGGACACGTGGCGCCATTTCATTGGTTGAGTTCAGCGCTCGATAACTCGTCCCTTTGACCTTTTGAATTTTCTCTTGTGAGGACACGTGGCACCTTCTGATTGGTCCTCGGCTGATTCGGCTCCTTCGCGTACTTCACCTCCATTTGTCCTGGATGTCCCATTTGATTTGGGGCCCTTTGTGCTCATTTCGGCCGGTTCGGGCATTTCGCGTCCATTTGTCCCAGATGTCCCTTTTGACTTTGGACCCTCTGGACTCATTTCGCCGGTTCGGGCATTTTTGGCCCGCTTGTCCCACTTTGCTTCGGACTGACTTGACTCTTTTCGGCCGGTTCGGCCGGTTCGCGCCTTTTTGTCCCAATTGTCCCATTTGCGTCCCTCTCAGCAGTTAGCCAATTTTTTCTCGGTCGAACCGGCATTTCGCGCCCGCCGCGTACTTTTGTCCCAGATGTCCCTGTTGCTTTGCGGGCTGTTTGTGCTTACTTCGGCCGAGCCAGCCGGTTCGGGCCTTTTTGTCCCAAATGTCTCGACTGCCCCTAGGACTAGGACTTAGTCATTTTTACGATTTTTTCTGGATCAACCTACTTGCCTTCTCGCAACCTCTTTTTGCATTTTTGAGCTTGCTCTTTTCCTCTCGACAGGGAACTTAGAAAATATTTGAGGGGACTCTAAAGCAACATGATTTTGGCCCCAAATCAATCAATTTTCCGGGACTTGAATATTCGATGCATGTTATCAAAATTACCTGTGGGGTGAAATTTTGACAACAGCCCCTCAAAACTGCCCCTCATCCTCTCATTTCAATAGTTTAGTCTTTCAGTTCTTGCTTAGGAATTCAATAGTTTTCATTTGATGCATGCATAGTTAGTCTTATTTTGCTTTTTAGAAGCCACGTGATCTTCTTGTTCTAGTGTTATTACTTTGTTTTATACAATCAATTGAGGTAGAATAGTTTCATTTTTGATCTGAAGCCATTAGAGTTACTGAGGTGTTTTGTTGGTCAAGAAGGATAGTTTCGTGTTGGATGTTTTGTGTGTTGTATGAATAGCAATAAATCCCGCTAGGAATTACATAAGCCAAGCTCTATTCTCTTGTGCTATCCCTCTCCTACTCACATTGTATTCATTCTACATCCAAAGCTGCCATTGTTCCAATACCTACTTCTGTTGATGCTAGCATTACATGCTTTTCTGGATTCACGTGAGCACGAAGGAACGAGGAGACCACACTGAGGGGACAAAGCCACACATAATCAGATTTTCCACTATTCTGTAAAATCCAAGTTCAAGCTTTCAAAGTTCTAGTTAAAATATACCAAATAGAGTAGTGAATTACTTCATTTTGGTTACGTTCATTTTTTATATTGCCGGGGAAGTCATGGGGATCGATAGTTTCTGAGAAACTATGATTCATTCCTCACTTCTGAGGTAGGATTGAAAATATTTCAATTAAATTAGATCAGTTATTTAGTTATTTAGAATAGATTCACAACTACACAGACAAGTAGCTATACTCGGCTACCTTGTTTGTTTTTAATTATGTTATTAGGTCAGTTGTCATTTTCTAGATATATTAAATAGTTGTTATCTTAATTCTGTTAAATATTCTGTCAAAAATACAAAAATAGAGAATTTATATATGTTGTGGATATACTTTGCATAATTATTTTAATTTGATTTAGTTAGATTTATATTGTTTGATCTTGTATGACAATCACGGGACCTAGGGAGCCCAGAGAAAATGTATTCGAGCCAATCATGCCTCAACCAAATACTATTGCAGCAATAACTGACATAGACCAAAATCTCAGAATTTAGGTCTTCCAAACAATAGCAGACCTATAAGAAATCAGCGCACAACTGAGAGGATTAAACATAGAAGATCAAAAAGCACACACGTTCTGGTCAAACTAGCCAAACTACAGATTGCCTTAATAGATATCTGCATGACTATAGAAGGACCTGAAAGACAGTAAACATTCGGTTGTGATCCACTAGTCCCACAACAAGATGCAGGAGACCTCCTCGTTGATATAGACACTAGCTTACGTATCCAAGTTGCTAGAACACCTATTAGATACTCTGAGATAATCATGAAACTTCTAGTTCTAAACGTAGAGGCCGAAAAGGCATATGATTATTGGATACTCGGGATCAGAAGAAGGGATTGATTCTTCACATGACCATAGGAGGTCCACAACAACCACAAACTTATGGTTGTGATCCACAAGTCCCACGGCGATTGTGCCCGAGAGGTTAATCGGACATTAATGTTGGTGTACACACATTAGTATCTAGGTCCTCTCCACTTCCACCAAACATTATCGCACAACTATCCTCACTAGACATAGCAGCTAATCAACCTAAGGATTTCTGGACTAGACCAGAGAATCACCCATAGAATCCACTATATATCCACCATCCATTTTTCATGATCCTGTCGGGGGATATCTACGAAGCACCCACGTCATTTTCCACGTATTCCACAACCTATAGATTGGATCACGCCAGAGCTCGATATTGATTGGAGCCTTCGAGCAGTCATCCTCGTCGAACGATCTATCATGTCGATTCTGTGTTAGGATGGCCTTCTTTGCTTTAGATTCGTAGATTCCATTAGTGCACATCGAAGACATAAGATTGCCTAACTAGTTTGTCTGCACCCCACGTATATTCCATCCCCACCGGTTGTCTCGGCATGACCTCGGGAGTTCGGGTGTGAGGAAGAGTCACTTGTAGATTCCCATGTTCTCATGTCACTTTTCCATCGTACGGGAACCATAAGACACTACCTTTGAGCGGAGCTAAAATATTTTTTTACCAAGGATTTTGATGCAAGAGAATAACTCATGATGCTTGAAGAAGAATAAAAAAGTGACAATAAGCCTATTCTCTTGTAGTGTACGAGAATAACTTTCTAAGTTAGTTCCCTCCAAAATGTCATGTTTGAATATTTGAGTCTTACTATGTAATTATTCTTTGGTTATGAGATTAAAAGTAGAAAGTTATTTGTTTTCATAAGAATGTACTATGTGGGAGGAATATTAGGTTGATTATGATATTGTGGAGATCATGCTTGAATAGGCATAACCATATGCAAATTGGACTAAAACAACTACCTCTTATCTAACATTAAGTTAGTGAAAATATCAACAATAAGAGGATAAATTCATATCCTTTGAATAGGAAGACAACTAGAATAGGTGGATATATCTTATTTAATTTGGAGTGATTAAAATGGAATGGATTTGTAATATGATTTCCAATAATTAATAATGCATGTGTTGGATGTTGAATAATATTTCCATTGCTCTTTGTACATTTTGTGAAGCTTCATTAATATTGTTAATGGGGGACTCGAGACAGGCAATGAGCTAAGAAGTAACAATCTATTTTAGGAGGATTCTCACACCTTACTACTTATTTGATCATTTATAGGGGTAAAATTAAGTCTAACAAAATTTATTTGAGGCTTTGATGATCAAAAATGTGATTTTTATAGCCATTTTTGTGTTCTCGAACTTAAACTAGGGCATGGGTGTTAAAGAGTTATATCCAAAAACATTTTATTAAATTTTGGATTCTTGGTGGATTTTTGATCTAATCTAAGTGTGTCAAGTTTCAAGTTCAGATAATTAGTGAAATTATCTCATGAAATAGTTTCTCATCTAGTTAGAAAAGACACAGTCACCGAGTTAGAAATTCATGCTTTTGGAAGGCGAGCTTTGTGTTTCTTGCATCGAACTTTAACATTAAGCAACTTGAAGGATTTTAGAAGGTAATACAAGTGGTTTTGAGTTCACCAGTTCAATAAATTCTGAACAAAATCTTGACATAGTGTGAAATCGATATTTTCGGTCTTTAAAAACCTTAAAACATATATTCGGGACAGTCATTATAATTTTTTGTTTACAGCTCCAAATGATCGAAATTTGGATTGTACTTTTATTATGAATATTTACAAATGGATTTTAAATATTTTTTCTATATTATATGTTTATCTAGAGTTGTGATGAAATATTAGTCTCATACTATTAAGAAACCTAGTACAAGAAGAGGATTAACAAAGGATCATCTAGTTGTTTTCTTGTTTCTTCATGAAACTTCTCCCACATGTTTAATAGGATAAAGGGTGTCAATAAAATTCCAATTTTTTTCATGAAACCACCCTAAAAATGATAATGTCACATTGTTTTCTGCAAAATTATCCCCAAGACAAAAATTTGAGTTATAACCTCATTTTGGATTTGGTAAGGAAACATGGAAGATGGTGAACCAAAAATATCTAAATAGAGACATGAGAGATCCTAACATAGAGTGTGTAGAAATACAATACATAATAAGGTTGGAACTCCTAAGCTTAAAATAAACAAAATCTGTGATCATTTTTTTGTGATCACATTCTATTAAGATAGATTTCAGTAAAGATGATGATTGTAGGTAATACCTTCAAACAACAAGGTTACATGATGAGTTCAATCAAGAATGGATCTAGGCATCAACATCTCATTAAATGTGTGGGGATGAGGAAAACTAATTAAAAATTTAACCCCGCTCTATGGACACACTTATTCTATCATACACTATGTGTGGGCACACACTTAGTATGTCGGTTTTGAGTTGTGAAAAGAATGAAGTTCCTAGACAAAACTAACACAAGTGTTCTGCTATAAACCTTTTCCTTTACCTCTTTGATTCCTCAAGTAAAGTATCTGTTAAATTTATAAAATAAACATTACTTGGGGATGATGCTTCGTGGAAGACAAAATTTTAGCAAAAACATTCAAAGATGACCTTATAGATAGCATCTCCAATAAAGAGGATGAGGATCAATGGAAAAAGGAGATTTGTGTGCATAAAGGTAAAGAAAATGTGGTGTAACAAAGAGTGGATGAAGAAGATAATTTCCATTTAAATGTGGATGTCTCTTATGGGTCAATAGAAATTATAGACAAGAAAGAACAAGCAATTGACCATAGGATGGACCATTCAAATCCATACAAATTAACATCAAAGCAGTGATATTAAACCAAATATGGAAAAAAATTAGTAATCGATGGAGTGAACTAGAAGTCAAAACAATTGTTGAACTATTACAAAAGTATGATGATATATTTCCCATATGTTTCCATCATATGAAGGGTTTTCACCCATCCACGGGAACAATGCAAATCAAGTTAATTAAACGGGGCCAAACTAGTTAGAAAGTGCCTATATAGGATGAATCCAAACCTATGAGTAAAAGTAAAATAGGAACTCGAAAACATGTTTTCCGCAAGAGTAATCATACCAATGGAAGAATTTGAATGGGTAAATATTATGGTTATAAACATAAATAAATAAGGGCACATAATAATTTGTGTGGACTATCGTGATCCGAATTTTGTATGCATAATTGACCCATTCCCTAAACTCTTTACCAAAGAAATTTTAGGTGTAGTAGTAAGGGAGATATATACTTTCACATATGGGTTCTCTAGTTATCAAGTCAAAATTATAGAAGAAGATAGAGAAAAGAAAAAACTTCAGCTATATAGTTATGTCATTTGGTCTTACAAACACACTCATTGTCTTTTCACACATTATTATAATTGTGTTCGAGGATTTCATACTAAAATACCTTCAAGTGTACCTAGGTGATTGGACAGTCTATGGATTAATAAGGGATCATTTTTATAACTTGATACTAATATTTGAGCACTATCAATTGTTACAAATTTATCTCAATTTGAAGAAATGTGTGTCCTCCAAACCATTTGGTACCTTGTTAGGACATATCATATGTAAGGATGGTTTGTTAGCGGATCCAACCAAAATTGAAATGATAGTAACTCTCATGCCACCATGAACTTAGAGAGAGTTTTATGCCTTTATAGGACATTTTGGGTATTATATGAAATTCATCAACTTTGTAAAAATCATTGCATCATTAGAAAAACTAATACGAAAAACTAGATAGTTTGAGTTGGGTGTAAATCAACAACATGCCTTTGTACAACTAAAGGAGAAATCAACCAAAGTACATATTTTATAATTCATAGATTAGAGCACATTATTTCATGTACACATCAATGCCTCAAGAATTTCCATTGGAGAAATATTGGTGCAACCAAGAGAAGGGACTCTGGATAATCCTATCTATTTTACAAGTCAAAAACTGACACGCACAAAAAGAAATTATATGACCACGAAACACGAAGAACTATCAATGGTTTATGCGCTTATAAAATATCGACACTATATTTTGACAAATCCTTTTGTGTTCTTTACGAATTGCATGTCTCTTAAACATCTGGTGAATAAAGTAGTATTGCATGGGAGGAATTTTAGACGAATTAGAATTTCTCAATAATTCCATTTTTAGTGGTGAAGCGGGAAAAATAATACAGAATTTGATCACTTATCGCGAAAAACACCAGTGAAGATGCAAACCCAATAGAAGATGGAATGTAAGATGCCCAATTGTTTCAAATCCATAGTAATATGGATGATATGGAATACATAACATATTTTTTCTACCATGGAGTCGCACCAAATAATTATACATTGAAAGAAAGGAAACAACTATTTGTTAAATCCTCACCGTACCAGATAATCAAAGAACAACTCTAAAAATGGGGCGTGATCAAATTTTGCATCGATGTGTTTTAGAAAATGAAAGGACCAATGTTCTTGGTGAAATGCATGCGGTATTTAAGCAAGCCACTATGTAAAATATGTAACCGAGTAGAAAATTATCAATGCAGGTCTTGGAAAATTTTGTTTAAATATGGTAAGGCATACAATATGGCATGCAACTAATTCCAACGGATCAAAAAATCAAACATGCATGATTACATGTGACTATATAGGAAACATTTACAAAAAGGGTCATTGAATTTTTGGGATCTATTAATTGTGTTGTGTGATGAAGTGGAACACACCGTATAATTACAACCACCGAATATCTCGGTAGGTGTGTAGAGGTCACACCAACCAAATAATGTACAATCACAAAAAAACATAAAGGTTTCTATAGGAAAACATTATCACCAATTTGGATGTCCGTTAATTTTGATGAGTGTGTAGACACCAAATTTGGATCACACTCTCCTTAGTCCCCTTCAATTTATTAACATAACACATTTAACAAATCATGACCCCTTCATCCCATATTAATATTCATCCTCACATTATTAATTATTTTAATTAAGTTAATTTCATCCTCACACCTCCACCTCATCATGACACCTCATCCTAGACCCATTCCAGGGGCATTTAACTCACAATGACCAAGTCATCACTCTCAAAGACTAAGTCATCACTCCCGTGGTTGAGTCACTATTTGACCTAACTAACTAAGAATTATTCCTAAACCTGATTGGAATTCTTCTAAGATATTCCTTCCTTCTCTCATGAGAACTCTACTTCCCTAAGTAGACCCAACAATGAAATCACACCAAATCTGGGAAGATCTGCCTATTTTTGGTAAATAAGACTATTTCACCCTAACCGATGCCGCTTATCCTCCGACGCGTGGTCACCTAAACTACCATCAGTTCTTTTATATAGAATTTTACAAACCTTTACCTGTGTTGGTCATTAAGTTATTAAATCCTTACTACATTCAAGCACGAATCTTCAAGCCCCCCTACATCCAGACAATAAAAACACACAACAACATTGCAAGACAAGTAGCTGGTTCTCCTTCCAGGGGCATTCGAATACTCATGGGAGCAAAATTTTTCTACTACCACAACACCGGATTCAAACACCTCTACTATGATCAACCATCAACCATCTTGACCTATAGGATCTACAAAATACCAAGTAAGTATTGTGATTTTAATCATTCGTGCTTATCCCATTGTAGATCTCTTGCTTCTTTCAGTATTTTATTTCTTCTATTACCCATACATCATCTTCTTCCCACCAACCCACTATTCAACCACCCTAATATTTTTCACTCTCAGTAAACCTCCTTCTTAGTGTTCACGATTCCTCCCAAACCATATTACGACCCAAACCACACTATCCTCACTCTTTATGCAATCACAGAGAGCATAAAACCCAATTTTTAATAATTCATTACTTATTACCCCTACCAACATCGGTTCCTTAGCCATCATCAGTTTAGTCCCCAAATCGGAATCGGTCATCAAATCGATATTGGTCTCTCGTGTCATTTCACATTCTTAGACCGTAAAGCTTCCCACTTACGAGTAACCAACCCATACCTCAACCAATCAGCTCCTGACCCTTACCAAACCTTTGACAGACATGTCTAACTTGAACAAACCCTAGTTCTAATTAGATTTAGTGTTATTTTGATATCTAACATAAAATCTAGTGTATTGTGTGTATGAGAAACCTAAATCATTACATTACAATAGGACTTATTTATTTCATTTTCTTATTCACATTGAATTTTTATTAAACAATGGATTGACAACCTCTTTAGGAAGCACCATGCTTCTTGGATCTAACATACACTAGGAAGTCCATTGTCATATGCTATTTAATACTATTTTATGGTCTTTATTTGCATCTACAGGTAGTCCTTCCCAAAAAAGGAGTTCTCTATTATCGATTGGATCACGTCAACAACGCGCGTATTCTACCTTACACCTTCGCCTCACATGTATTCCTCCTTAACCATTTACCTTCTATTTGTTTCATCCTAGAAAGTGTAAAAATTATTGGTGAAACAATTTGGCATGCCCGGTGGGACTGTACGATGGAAAAGTGACATGTAAACATGGGAATCTACAAGTGAATATTCCTCCCACCCGACCTCCCGAGGTCGTGCCAAGAGGCTTGAGACGCCGGTGGGGATGGAATATACGTGGGGTGCACACAAACTAGTTATGCAATATTATGTCTTCGACATGCACTAATGGAATCTGTGAATCTAAAGCAAAGAAGGCCCTCCTAACTCGAACCGACATGATAGATCGTTCGGTGAGGATAACATTTCAAGGCTCCAATCAATATCGAGCTCTGGCATGATCTGATTTATAAGTTGTGGAATATGTGGAAAATGACATGTGGGTGCTTCGTAGATATCCCCCAACAGGGTCATGAAAAATGGATGGTGGATATATAGTGGATTCTATGGGCGATTCTCGGTCTAGTCCGGAAATCCTTAGCTTAGTTAGGCTGCTACGTCTAGTGAGGATAGTTGTGCAATAATGGTTGGTGAAAGTGGAGAGGATCTAAATACTAATGTGCGTAAACCGGTATCAATGTTTAATTGACCTGTGGGCTCGTTGGGTTGCGGGATCTGTGGATCACAACCATAGGTTCGTGGTCGTTGTGGGCCTCTTATGGTCATATGCAGAATCAATCCCTAATCCCTAATATCTAGTAGTCGTATGCCTTTTTGGCCTCTATGTTTAGAACTAAAAGTTATGCAATCTTCTCAGAGTATCTTACAGGCGTTCTGGTAACTTGAATTCTTAAGCTAGTGTCTATGTCAGTGAGAATATCTCCTATGTCTGGTTGTGGGACCAAAGGATCACAACCAAACATTTGCTATCTTTCAAGCCCTTATACACTCATACGGATATTTATCTAGGGTAATCTGTAGTTTGGCTGGTTTGACCAAAACGTATGTGCTTTGTCGTCTTCTATGTTTAATCCTCTTAGCTGTGAGCTAATTTCTTGTAGGTCTGTTGTTGTTCGGAAGACACGAATTCGAGATTTTGGTCGATGTCGTTATTGCGCAACAAGATTGGGTTGAGGCACGATTTTTTCAAATATGTATTATCGGGCTCCTAGGTCCTGTGATTGTCATATAAAAGAAATAATATAGATCTAACTAAAGCAAAGTAAACTAATTATGCAAAGTATATCTACAAAGATATATCTAAATTCTCGTATTTTTGTGTTTTTGACATAATTTTTAACATAATTAAGGTAACAAATATTTAAATAGAATTTGAAAGAGCAATTATTTAATATCTAGCTAATGAAAACTAAGCTAATAACAGAATTGAAAACAAACAAAGTAGCCAAGTATAGCTACCTGCCTGTGTAGTTGTGAATCTATTCTAAATAATCAAATAACTGATATAATTTATTTGAAAGACCCCCGATCTTACCTAAAAAGTGAGGAATGAATCATAGTTTCTCAGAAACTATCAATCCCCATAGCTTCCCCAGTAATATCGAAAGCGAGATTAACTAAAATGAAATGATTCACTACTTTATTTTGATATCTTTTATCTAAAACTTTGATAGCTTGAACCTCGGATTTTACATAACAGTGGTGAATCCGATTGTGTGTGGCTTTGTCCCCTCAATGTGGTCTCCTCATTCCTTCATGCTCACATGAATCTAGAAAAGTATGTAATGCTAGCATCAAGCGAAGTAGGTATTTGGAACAAGGGCATCTTTGGATGTAGACTTAATACAATGTGAGTAGGAGAGGGATAGCGCAAGAGAACTCGAGCTTGGCTTATACAATTCCTAGCGGGATTTATTGTGAGTCATGCAATACAAAACATCCAAAACCTGAAACTATTCTTCTTGACAAAAAAAACCTGCAACTCTAATGGCTTTAGACTGAAAATGAAACTATCCTATTTCAATTGATTGCATGAAACAATAACAACACTAGCACAAGAAGATGATGTGGCTTCTAAACAAAGCAAAACAACACTAACTATGCATGTAACAAATGAAAACTATTGAATTCCTAAACAAGAACTGTAGGACTAAACTATTGAAATGAGAAGATGAGAGGCAATTTTGAGGGGCCATTTGCTTGAGCACAAACTAACTATTTATAGAATTATCATTTACTCAAAGGTGAAATCCAACTTGAACTCTTTACAATAAACAATGGAGAAACACTATTCCAGGGAACCAAAATCATAAATACAAGCCAAGGAGGTGGAACAAGCTGGTAAGAGTTGAAAATTACGTGAGTCGCAATTAAAAGCACGTTCTAGAAAAAAGCGTGAAGGACCACCACCCGAAGCAGGCAAGCGGTTTCATCACTGAAGACCAAAATACAAAGGAAAAGAGGGGGAAAGAGTAAAACAGAGCACACAGAGGCTAAGCGGGGCATGCACGATGTTAATGTATACTTGGAGATCTTTTTGGATCCCGAACACCTTGCGAGGAGACCTGTATCATCATTGGGGCACGTGTAACATTGTTCCGATAGTGCAGTACCCTACAATTTTGGGTACATACATATTGCCCACTTAGAGAAGCATTTTAGCCATGAAGAGGCGTAAAACGGTGGGTCCAAGTATGGCGGTTCCAAAATGGGAAGTTAGAAATTATACGACACATCTATGTCGAAATGACGCCATCTAAAATTTCCACTACCAGTAAAACGAAAAGACGACTCAATTGCGAGATAAATAAATCGAAAAATAAATACTAAAATAATATGAAATGAGGACTTACCATTTGCGTGGGGATAAGTACTTACCTTCATCGGAACTCCAAACCTGCGAAAAGGGCATTCAAAACGAGTCAAGACATGATATATGTAAAAATGGGCCCATTTTCCTATTCATTTACACGTGTCGATTTGATTGATTTTGAGCTCTGGGACCCACGGTGATGGTTTTTGATGAGAGTATAGTCAAAACGTTTGTGACGAGATAGTGATCATGCCTCTGCGAGTGGAACATCGACCCGCGAGATCACAGGTTAGTTCTTCTTGATTTAACATTTTTACCCCCAAAATGTTAAAATGATGAAATCTTTGTCATGGGGGGATTATTTTTGAAAATGTCGGTTTTAATAGGGTCACTTAGGGGGGGCGCCTAATGGGTAGGCTTTGTTTTAGTCAAAATAGTCATTTTTTTGTGTTTTTAGGCATTTTTAGGGCACGTGACCCGTTTGGAAATGCGGGACACGACCGCCGCCTTGAGCAGGGCGGTGGTTATAGGACCACCGCCTTTTAAGGCGGCGGTTACGGAACCGCCGCCCTACTCAGGGCGGTGGTCCTTCTGTAACACCAAAATGATAGTTTTTTTAGCCTAATTTTGCAATTTTAGTATCCTTATATGTTTTAATGATTTTTCCAATGTAATTTGAATACTAACTTACTCCGTTTTGCATGTTTTTGGGTGTATGCAGAAGGAGGAGAATATCGAGATGGAGCCAAGAGAGAAAGTGTCGGCTTCTAATAGTGTTGGATGCACTTTCTTAGGATGAGCAGAATACTATTCAGAGGGCCGACATATTACGTATATCACGGGTTCCTCATGTCGCACCTTCTAGTCACATACTTTGTGACTTGTTTTCATATTGGGATGTTGATCGGAACACTTTCTGATTTCCAAGAGTCAAGGGTGAGTGGACTATCACCCTGGAGGATGTCTACCATATCTTGGGAGTCTTGATCATCAAGAGATGGCTTACACTTGAGACAGCAGGGTCGCGAGCTCAGATAGCTCAGTGGGCTACATATATGGGAGAAGCCGTTATCTCCACTGGTTCAAAGAAGGGGGTGAGGGTTCATTCCATTCCTAGCTTGCCTATAAATGGGGATCCTTGCCTCGATATTGATCGAGGATAGGGGAGGGGACACCTTACTCTAATGTTGGTCCCCTATTATTGCATAGATTGAGGCACATGGCCGGATTTATGCCTGGGGAGCCGACATACTTGGGACCACCTATCATGATTTGTACCGGGTGGTTCACTTACAGGGACAGTCTTTGAGCCATCCGACCCTGGTTATGAGCTGGGTCTATGAGCGTATCATCCCTTATGGGAGAGGCATAGAGGTGGCGGATCCCGGAGCCGTGAGGGCAGCTAGATGGACAGAGATGTCGGTGCTTAGAGCACCTCACCAGCCAGTTGCCTCCCTGACTATTGATGATATGGAGGCCACACCTTATTAGGCCATGGCGGGTTATGGGGTGAGGAGACCCTCACTTTGATTTCTTGCTCTACTACAAGGTAGCTTGTGGATAGGATGGGAAGGTAGAGACACACCCTTTTGACCGAGTGCCTTAGCAGTTTGGCTCGAGGCACTCGATCAAAAGGGTGTGAAGTTTGGATTTCACCTTTGGGTAAATGAGAATTTTATAAATATCTAGTTTGTGCTCAAGCAAATGGCCCTCAAAATTTCCTCTCATCTTCTCGATTTCAATAGTTTAGTCTGCAGTTCTTTTTAGGAATTCAATAGTTTTCATTTGTTACATGTATAGTTAGTGTTGTTTTGATTATTAGAAGCCACATCATTTTCTTGTGCTAGTGTTATTCTTTGTTTCATGCAATCAATTGAAATATGATAGTTTCATTTTCAGTCTGAAGCCATTAGAGTTGTAGGTTTTGTTTTTCAAGAATAATAGTTTCAGGTTCTAGATGTTTTGTGTTGCATGACTCGCAATAAATCCCGCTAGGAATTACATAAGCCAAGCTCTATTCTCTTGCGCTATCCCTCTCCTACTCGCATTATATTCAGTCTACATCTAAAGCTACCATTTTTCTAAATACCTACTTCTGTTGATGCTAGCATTACACACTTTTTTGGATTCACGTGAGCACGAAGGAACGAGGAGACCACACTGAGGGGACAAAGCCACACACAATCAGATTCACCACTTCGCAAAATCCAGATTCAAGCTATCAAAGTTTTAGATAAAACATATCAAAATAGAGTAGTGAATCATTTCATTTCAGATTAATCTCACTTTCAATATTACGAGGGAAGTCATGTGGGGATTGATAGTTTCTGAGAAACTATGATTCATTCCTCACTTCTGAGGTAAGATCGAGGGTCTTTCAAATAAATTAGATCAGTTATTTGATTATTTAGGGTTCACCAATTTTTTCACGTCGGGATCCCTCATGTAAAACATTTTCCTTTTTACTTGGTCGGTTGCTCCATTTGTTGTTACGCCACATTTTTGTTAAGGATCTTAGGTCCTTGATTAGCATTTGTGGTAGTAGGATAAGTCGTAGTATTTTTGGTCGGGGTTGATTAACCTCCCATTTGTTCCATACGTCTTGCGACCGCTATCTATGTAGCTTTATCTATTCGGAGGGCGCTCTCGAGCACCTCATCATAAGTTCTTAGTGGGAACTTTTGGACTTCTTCCTTTACCTCTGTGGCTTTGAGAGAATGAAGGAATAAATCGCATAGTTCCATTTTCTCCATGTTTGGAGCGCTTGCTGAAGAATAGAGGATTGTATGCCATCTTTGGATGAAATGAGCAACAGATTCATTGTGTTCTTGTTTAATATGCAAGAATTCCCTAATTCTTGTTCTCAACAATTTGTTCATGTCGAATGCCTTGATGAACTCTGAAATGAGTTGTTTAAATGAATGTATTGAGGCTTCAGGTATTCTGTAATACCAATCGAGGGCGATACCCTCTAAGGTTTTGGGAAATATTTTAGCAACAACTCCATCCCAAGGGAGCAGTTCTCGAATGGCTGTGGCATAGGCCTTAATGTGTGCATTCGGGTCTCCCTCTCCTTTGTATTTGGGTAGATCAGGGAGAGGTCTTGGAAGCATGATGCTTCATATAGTGAAGTCTAAAGGTTCTTTCAAATATTCTAAATAAGTTCCTATCGCATAGGTTTCGACCATTGATGGTGTTTGTTGAGGGGGAGGTGGAATGGGTTGTTGATATGGCGTAGCGTATGCATTTGCAAGGACATAAGGAAATCCCTGTGGTTGAGCGAATATGCCAGGAGAGGAGAACATATCTCCTTGCGGTGATTTGGAATACATGTTTAAGTACGGAGGAGCATTGCTTAGAAATGGATTATTTTGTACTAAACCAGGAGGTATCATATTCTCCCTTTGGAGCGGCGTTTGAGAACACGGTTCTAGTTGGCGTTTGTTGTGAATACTGAGGAGGCATGCCCAATGTGCCTATTCCTGTGAGGAGGTCTACTTGGCTAGGATGATGGGGAGGATTGGAATTTATATTGCCTGCATGAATTGAGAATTTTGACTAGCTTGAGCAAGTTCTAATCCTCTAACTTTTATACTAAAGTTGAGATGACTTCATTTGGTGAAGTCACAGTATTTTCCTTGGTGGCGTTTGTTGTATACCCCGAGGTTTTATAGGCATATGGTACCCGCTATGAATTGATCATTGTCCTGCCAAGTTTCACCGAGGGCATTTCCTATAGGTAGTGGCATGGAGGTGTTTTCTTGAAAAGAGACCTCGGGTTGTGTTTGTAAACTTCCTATAGGGGTACATACTCTAAGAGCATTTCTCACTCCTAGCATAACGCGCTAAATTTTCATCATCTAAAAATAGATATGGATATGATTTTCTACTGATTTGCGGTCTAAGCAACACCTGAGGAGATGAACCAGATTCTCCAGTGAGCGTCATTTTGTTTGAGCTTGAAGGATTTGGTTGTTGCATTTGAGCGAGCTGATCCAACTCCTCTATTTGGAAAGAAGAACTATATCTAGTCCTTTGAGGTGGAGTTTGTGTTGAAAACTGGTTAGTTGAATAGTTGTCACCCCATGTTGAGAGCGAGGGTGATGGTTGTCTATTTAATTGATCATAGTATGCCTCAAGACCTAGGACAGTTTGTCATATGCATCGAATCCTAACATATTTGGGGGTATATTAGTACTCGTAGAATAATGGGAAAGAGCGAAGGTGGATGGAAGAAATAAAAGAGGAAGAACTATTTCTTTCACATTGGGTTCACCAATTTTGTTGGTGAAGCTGATGTGAAGACTAATGAGGTGGAAAAGATGAAACGTATATTAATTGGAAGAACAAGTAGAAACATGACTCGAATCGGAAGGTTGCGTGTTCGTTTCATGTCGGGTGTGTCTCTTAGTGTATTGAAAAATAAATACTAAAATAATATGAAATGAGGACTTACCATTTGCGCGGGGATAAGTACTTACCTCCGTCGAAGACTCCAAACCTGCGAAAAGGGCATTCAAAACGAGTCAAGATGCTATATATGTAAAATTGGGCCCATTTTCCTATTCATTTGCGTATGTTGATTTGATTGATTTTGAGCTCTGGGACCCACGGTGACGGTTTTGACGAGAGTATAGTCAAAACGTTCGTGACAAGATAGTGATCATGCCTCTGCGAGTGGAACATTGACCGCGAGATCACAGGTTAGTTCTTCTTGATTTAACGTTTTTACCCCCAAAATGTTAAAATGATGAAATCTTTGTCATGGGGGGATTATTTTTGAAAATGTCAGTGTTAATAGGGTCACTTAGGGGGGGCGCCTAATGGGTAGGATTTGTTTTAGTCAAAATAGTCATTTTTGTGTTTTTAGGCATTTTTAGGGCACGTGACCTGTTTGGAAATGCGGGACACGACCGCCATCTTGAGCAAGGCGGAGGTTACATGACCACCGCCTTTTAAGGCGGTGGTTATGGAACCGCCGCTCTACTCAGGGTGGTGGTCCTTTATAGAACGCCAAAATAATAGTGTTTTTAGCCTAATTTTGCAATTTTAGTATCCTTATATGTTTTAATGATTTTTCCAATGTAATTTGAATACTAACTTACTTTGTTTTATGTGTTTTTGGGTGTATGTAGAAGGAGGAGTATATCAGATGGAGCGAGAGAGAGAGAGAGAGTGTGGCTGGCTTCGGCAAAGCAGTTGTTGGATGCACTTTCTCAGATGAGCAGGATACTCTTCAGAGGGCCAACATATTACGTATATCATGGGTTCCTCATGTCGCACCTTCTAGTCACATACTTTGTGACTTGTTTTCATATTGGGATGCTGATCGGAACACTTTCCGATTTCCAAGAGTCAGGGGTGAGTGGACTATCACCTTGGAGGATGTCTACCATATCTTGGGAGTCCCGATCATCGAGAGATGGCTTACACTTGAGACAGCAGGGTCGCGAGCTCGAGATAGCTCAATGGGATACATATATGGGAGACGCAGTTATCTCCACTGGTTCGAAGAAGGGGGTGAGGGTCCATTCCATTCCTAGCTTGCCTATCCCCTTGATTCGTCAGGCTATTATGGGGATCCTTGCCTCGAGATTGATCGGGGACAAGGGAGGGGACACCTTACTCTACTGTTGGTCCCCTATTATTGCACAGATTGAGGCACATGGCCGGATTTATGCCTGGGGAGCCGACATACTTGGGACCACCTATCATGATTTGTACCGGGTGGTTCACTTATAGGGACAGATCTTTGAGCCATCCGACCCTGGTTATGAGCTAGGTCTATGAGCGTATCATCCCTTATGGGAGAGGCGTAGAGGTGGCGGATCCGGAGCCGTGAGGGCAGCTAGATGGACAGAGATGTCGGTGCTTTCAATAGCTCACCCGCCTAGTTGACTCCCTGACTACTGATGATATGGAGGCCACACCTTATCAGGCCATGGCAGGGTTATGGGGTGAGGAGACCCTCACTTTGATTTCCTACTCTACTACAGGGCAGCTTATGGATAGGACATGGAAGGTAGAGACACACCCTTTTGACCAAGTGCCTCAGCAGTTTGGCCTTGCTCACGTTGTTATGCTTCCCCAATGGCTCCAGATTCGGATCGGTTCGGGAGGCTAGGGGAGGTCCTAGAGGCCAGGGTTGGACCGTTTTTACTCCTAACGTCCCTATTGCAGCTAGGCGGGTGGTACATGCTCGAGGGAGAGCCGGTGCTCCTCAAGCACCTTTACTTTGGATCACCGCCGGCCCTGCCCACAGCAGCAACGACCCCATTGATATAGACTCGAGTCTGAGGAGTTTACAGGGGAGAGATAGAGGAGGAGACCAAGGATATGGAGGTCAGTGAGTTGGGTGGAGAGGAGGATAGTGATCTCGAGTGGCATGACACTCAAGAGATCTTACAGGCGAGAGGGCGGAGTAGAGTGCGGAGAGGGTGACCCTAGTCTCAGAGGAGTTGCCCTCTCAGGACTTAGGCGGAGAGGATGAGTCCATAGTAGGACGTTATGTTGCCTTGGATACAGGAGGAAAACTTGATCGGTGGCGGCATCTGTGGCGGTGTGCTGATCTTAGGATCCCTCTTGGAGGCACTGGTGATTCGAGTGAGTTATCACTCTTCTATTAATATTTTTTTAGCTAGGATTGTCTTAGTTGCTATCTCTCCTTTTGTTCATTCTTATTTCTATCTTTTGATTATTTCTAATTTGTTTTTCTCCTTTGCTTGCAGAGACTGTTGATGAGTGGCGAGACCTAATTCGCTAGGTATGTACTGATACCCTGATGATCCCCATGGAGAGGACTTGCGCCGAGCTATCCATGGATGCAAGGGAGCCTTTGGCAGCCGATAGGCATATCGATGTTTTTTCCCTTGTCTGGCATGTGGCCAAGATGGTGACTACCCTCCGTACCGAGTTGGCTGGATATAGGACAGCGGAGCGCCTGATGAGGAGTCGCTCTCATAGCGAGGCTACAGCTACTCCTCGGGACCGTGAGCCCTCAGTGCATTCAGAGCGCCGGCGTAGCCGAGTCCTAGACATGGTCATGCACCTTCGAGAGGGATATCATAGGGGTTGAGAGGCCACTTGGCTCTTTTTGTAGTGACTCTTAGATTGTTTATATGATTTATTTTGTATTTCCGGGCTCATTGAGCATTTTGACCATGCCTAGTGCATGATGGCATTGTATATGAAACCGATATATATATATATATACTTATTTTGGATCAGACCCTTGGTGTCTAGGATTTTGTGATTCGTTTCCACATGTATATTATAATGTTGTTTTTATATGCTTTTCAGAATGTATGCAATGGAGAACAAATGATACAAATGTTTTCCTTCTTTCTCTTTGTATTTCATAATGTTGATATATGATAATGCAGACACTTGTGATCTTGAAACGGCTTTCTATAAGAAATTTTCTGGTACTTCATATTTGTTTTGACAAAATGAGATGATAAACTGGTATCATGAGCAGATGTACTTGCCCCACTCCTAACTCCACGCAACTAGTGAGATGCGAGGGCTCGCCACCAAGAGCTAGGAAGGGCACAAGCTATGAAATTTGTTGAATGGTAGTGATGAGAGATAGACAAAGATTTGGTGGAACCAAATTAGGACGCTACAAACCTATTCTACTCAAGTGACTCCATAGTTTAGAATGTGACTTGCTTTGCGGTTTATCTAGACTTAGATCCATAGATAGCCACATGGTTGACAAAATATGGTTTTCAGGGTTTTGATCTCTCTTGGAATTTTGGACATCTGACTCACTTGTTTTTGACTCAAGATTTCAAAGTTTTGTTCAAATTATTTGCTTTATGACTTTTAACGTTTATTGTCAAGAGAACCCCCTGTACCTTGCCCCATGCTTCTAGTAGGAAGCATGGGCTTATCACCATGGACAAGGCATAGGCGAGTAAGGGCATTCCCATCCTTTCCCAACCCTACGTCACTAGTAAGAGATGCAAGCTCATCACCAAAGGTTGGTAGGGCAAGGAAATGTGTAAAAATAAATTTTTCTGTTTGATCTATATTTGACTTATTTATTTGAGTAAAATGTCAATATGTTCTTATTTCCAAAGAGATATATATACGGGATAGATGTGACACCATGAAGCTTCTAGAACAGACCATAGGCAAGACACCTATCCTAGGAAGAAACCAAAAGTGAGAACAAGTATGCAGGCCTTGGCATGGCTACCATTAAGACTTTGTCATATCTAGCTTTATTTGATGAAATGATTTTGAAACAGTGATGATGTTATGAAAATGAAGAAGTATGATTGGAATGATTCTACCAATACCATCAGAAGTTTGTAATGAATTGACTTAAGAATAAGTTCCTTGATCACAAAATTTTACGAAATGAGTGGACAAAATGAACCTAACTACATGAGGATGCAATGTAGATATAATTATACAAATAGTGCTAGTCGCTTATGCATAAAATCATTTAAGATGCAAGGAATTGACTGTTTCGTTGAATTCCTCACCTTCCAATGTACATAAGAGATATGCACCATTTCCATAGTCTTTCATGACTCGGTATGGCCCCAACCATTTGGGCCAGAATTTCCTTCCTTCGCCGGTCTTTTTATCGATCCGGCTGTTTAGTTTTAGAACTATATCTCCTTCATATATATCTCATTCATAGACCTTTTTGTTATACTACCGCACATCCGATCAAAGATAGACTCTATGCCATTGTTCAGTGTCTAACCTGGCCTCATCTAGGCTTTCTAGTTGGGAGAGGCATGCTTCTCTATAAGATTCTTCATCCAGAATCTCTTATAGTGACATGCGAGACTCGGGTATTTCAACCTCAAGTGGGAGAACCGTCGTCTCGAATATCAATGAGAAAGGAGTTACTCTGTTGGTGTTCTTATTGAGGTTTGATGGGCCCATAAGGCCGAGATATAACTTTAAATGCCAATCTCATTTGTTTTCTTTTCTTGTTTTAAAGAGAATAGCTTTCAATGTTTTGTTTGTTGCTTCAGCCTGCCCATTAGCTTGAGGGTAATACAGGGAGGCTATATGATGGTTTATTTTAAATTTACTGCATAGCTCATGGACCTCGTAATTCTTAAAGGAAGTGCCATTATCTGAGATAATGATTTGTGGGACACCGTACCTATAAATGATCACGGTTCAAAATGAACTTGGTGATCACGGCACTGCATACGGTGGTAAGAGGCATAGCCTCTACCCATTTGGTAAAATACTCGGTGGCCGTGATTATAAAGTTATGGCCATCTATTGATGAGGGAGAGAATTTCCCTATCAAATCTAGGCCCCATGTAGAAAAGGGCCATGGAGTTGCGATTGGTTGTAGAGCTTGTGCTGGCATGTGAATCTCATGGGAAAATTCTTGGCATTTATGGCATCTTCATACAAACTCTACTGCATCGTGTTCTAGAGTGGGCTAGAAATAGCCCATCCGATGTATTTTGCGGGCAGTGGCATGACCTCCAAAATGGCCGCCACATATTCCACTATGGGATTCATAGAGAATATTCTTGGATTCTTCTGTGTCAACACACCTTAGAAGCATTCCATCGAAAGCCTTACGATAGAGCACTTGTTCTATAATAACGTATTTAGCTACGATAATGCGTAACCGCCTTCTTTGTTGTGGTGTAGCACCTTCTAGATATGTATGGTCCATGATATAATTAATAATATCAGTATACCAAGGACATTTGGAGATGGGAGGTTTGGTTTCGATGTAATATATGCATTCATCGGGAAAATCTAGATCTACTAGATCACCTCTGTCTAACGGGTTATCAGCTAACCAATCTGCAATGATTTGTCCCTTAACGGACTTTTGGTTTACAAAAGTTAATTCAAATTCACCCATTAAGGTTATAAAGCATCCAACCTTTTTAGACAAGGACCCTTGCATGAGGAAAGTTCGTAAATGGTCTGTTTTTACAATGACCCTTGTTTCTTGGTTTAGCATGTAATGTCTTAAGCATTTGGTTGCAAAGACTATGGCAAGGCATTCTCATTCTGCCTGTGTATAACATGTTTCATAATCAAGCAACGTTCGGCTAATAAAATAGATCGCACATTCTTGTTTATTGTCATCTTCTTGAGCTAACATGCGAGTCTAGCGAGACATCCGTAGCTCGTGAATATAAGATCAAAGGATGATCGGTCTATGTGGCATTAACATGGGAGGAGACAGAAGAAGTGTTTAAGCGCTTCAAAGGCCTCATGGCATTCTTTTGTCCAAATAATGCAGAAATCCTTTTTCAACAAATTGTTAATCGGATGAATAGCAAAACTTAAGTCTGGAATGAATCTTTAGATTGTACCGAGATTTCCAAGAAACGATCTAATGCCAGAGTCGTTTGATGGTGGGATCATCTCAAGAACAACCCAGATTTTGGTTGGGTCCACATCGATCCCTCGTGATGATATAATGTAACCTAGGAGTTTCCCTCCTGTCACACCAAATATGCATTTTTCTAGGTTTAGTGTGACTCGTATTCGATCAAATGTGAAAGAATGATACAGAGCACTTCTGGGTGATCACAGTGCTTCATGGCCTTGGCCAACAAGTCATCTACATAGGATTCCACAATTTTATGAATAAGATCATGAAATATGTATGTCATTGCCCGCTGGTATGTAGCACCAGCGTTCTTGAGACCGAATGACATAACAACATAGCAATAAGTTCCCCAAGGAGTTATAAATGTGGTTTTAGCTTGGTCTTGTTCAGATATTCTGATTTGATTCTATCCTAAGAATCCATCCATGAGAGACAAACACTCAAATCCAATTGTTGCGTCAACGATGATGTCAATGGATGGTAACAGAAAGTCATCCTTGGGGCATGCTTTGTTAATGTCTTGGAAGTCTATGCAGATGTGTATCTTCCCATTCTTTTTAAGAATGGGAATGATATTAGATACCCACTAGGAGTAATCGACTGGTTTGATGAACCCTACTTGGAGAAGTTTCATTACTTCTTCCTTCACCATGAGAGCTATCTTGGGTTTTATTGGTCTTGATTTTTGTTTAGTTGGATTTGCATCTGATTTGGTGATGAGGTTATGTACTACGATGTGTAGTGCAATTCCCGTCATTTCTTTATAATTAAATGCAAAATCCTTTTGATGTTCTCTGAGGATTCAAGTGTGTATTTCTATCTCCTCTGGAGTTAGCGAAGATCCTAGTTTTAAGATCTTCAGTTCTTCCTCTGCATTCCGATGTTAATATCAATTGTTTCTTCGATTAAAGAAGTGTTACCTTCTTCAAACTCAGGTAGGGCTGGAGGTAGTTCTAGATCTTCTCCATTCTCTACCGCGTATATGTCGAGTTCCTTTTGTGGGGGAAGCTCTATCATGGGATTTCCAAAGTAAGAAGATGAATGTGGGATTAAGGACAAATCTACCACGTGATGGGTGAGATGTAACTCTGCATAGGCATTTAGGTAATCAAGAGTGGCTCTATCACTGTCAACATGATCTAAGATAGTAGATGTATTCTCAGCTATGTTCGTTAAAAGAGGGTTTGACATTTTCTTTACTAACGGTTTAGTATGAAGGGATACCATGAAACGGGTGTCTTCCAACTCACTGTTTGGAGTGAAACGTGAAGCTGAGGTTGCTATTGAATCTGCGAGAAGGTTTTGTTCTCATGGGATTGCTTCAATTGATATGAAGTTAAATCCTTTACTCAAATCTAATACTACTATTTTGTAGAGTTGTAAGTGTTCAGCTCTAGTCTCATACACCTCAGAGACTTGGTTTGCTACTAATTGTGAGTCTCCTAACACTCTGATGTTATTAACACCGATCCTTTTAGCTATGATGAGACCAAGGAGGAGGGATTCATACTTAGCACCATTGTTTGTACATTCGAAATTTAATTTAAAGGTGAATGGTAGGATCTTTCCTTGAGAAGTAAAGATCACACCTACCCCAGCCCCATAACAACATCTAGCTCCATCGAAATGGAGAGTCCAATATTTAGTTGGGAAGATGGATGTTAGGACATTTGCTACGTCTATTTTGTCTGTTTCGGTTACTTCTACCATGCAAAGTTCCTCTGCTGGAAGAGAACCAACTCTAGGGTATATCCCATACCTACATAATCAAATGGTAGGAAAATTGGTAGATCCTGTTCTAACAATTCAAAAAAATTGTAGTAGTTCCTAATGATATTGTTTCTACAATGTTAGCCTCATCCTTGAGGGCTGGGATATTCTTGATTAGGTTCATAACTTCTAACTCCGTTATAGGTATCAAATTTTCTTTTGGTTTTGCATCGGTTGGTTTATTAAGTTGGTTTGTTGGGAGTTCAAACTTAGAGTGAACACCTAGCCTTTTCTTTAGGTCCACTAGGTGTATATTGAATGGTTTCGGATCACCTTTTGCTACAAATATCTTTCCTAAGTGCAAGAATCTTATTTCTTGAAATAACGTAGAAGGGATTGCCTTCATACGGTGTATCCATGGTCGGTGAGGATCATATTATAGTTGGTTTCCCAATCTATAATATAAAACTCAGTGAGGATTGTTTTGGGTCCTAAGGTGATTGGTAGTATTATAGTCCCAATCGAAGTGGCTTTAAGGCTATCATAGCCTCTTAGTGTATTCCGAGTCATGGAACAATTTGTTTCTCCATACCCTAGCTTTTGAAGGAAAGAGAAGGGGACTATGTTAACTGTTGCCCCATCATCAACCATTGTGTGTTTAACGTAATTGTTATAAACCCACACTTGTAAATGTAAGGTTGGATCACCTCTATGTGCAATCTCAACGTCTGTTGGCATTTTGTTTATGTTGAATATAAACTCAATATCCCTATCCGGCTGCCCTAGAGGGTGAATATCGAAGTCTATATGGTTTACTTTTGTTTCGGGAGGTGGAGTGATGTTAATTAAATGACCTAAACCTAATGCTTCTAAAAGAGCATCCCTATGGGTAGGAGAGTTCTTCAGCAAGTCCAAAAATGAGATATGGGAGAAGGTCTTTGTCAAGTCATTAATTAAATCATAAGCACCTACGGGTTTTATTAATGTTTGTTGAATGTTATCTGGCTCTAGTGGGTAACTTGGATTTAGCTGATAGGAATACTCTCATGTCCTTGTTATGGATTCCACGTGTAGCTCAGTGTCTAACTCCACTAAACTGACTATCTTGGTTCATGGTTGATTCCCTAATTACAAGGCAAATGGTGGATTTAGTGAAGTTGAAGCTTCATGATCATTGTTTCATGTCATTACACCCTTGTTCATCCCATTTGGATTTAATTTGTTGTTATTGTGATTTGGGAGTAGATCATTGAAGATATTGAGGGTAGCATTTTGAGGGGAGACTGCTCCTGTGAAAGTATTTGGTGCAGGTGATGCAGGATCTGCTAAGAACGTATCAATGAAAATTTGTCTTTGTTCTTGGTAGACATTGCATGAACTTATTATAATTGTGGCAAGTTCTAGTGTCATGGCCTCGAATTTTTAGAAACCACAATACGAGTTGGGATTGTAATTCCTAGATTGTTGGTTTGGCATGTGTTATGGTCCAAAACTCGATTAAATCGTTGACTATTAGGATTAAAGTTTTGTGTTTTTTGCTTTTGGTTCTGATTTTGGTTTTGATATCTAGTTGCATTTTGTCTTGGACCCTATGTTTGGATCTACCTTTGTTGTTGTTGTTGTGGACGATTAAAATCCACCGAGTTGATTATCGGGGTAAAATTGTTGCTTCATTGATTGTTAACCGACAGTGGAGCATTTACAACATTTTCCTTTTTTGCTTGGTCAGTTACTCCATCTGTTGTTACGCCGTGATTTTTGTTAAGGATTTTAGGTCCTTGATTGGCGTTTGTGGTAGTAGGATAAGTCGTAGTATTTTGGTTGGGGATGATTAACCTCCCATTTGTTCCATATGTCTTGACCGCTATCTATTGCAGCTTGATCTATTTGGAGGGCGCTCTCGAGCACCTCATCATAAGTTCTTAGTGGGAACTTCTGGACTTCTTCCTTTACCTCTCTACTGAGAGAATGAAGGAATAAATTACATAGTTCCATTTGGTCCATGTTTGGAGCGCTTGTGAAGAATAGATGATTATATACCATCTTTGGATGAAATGAGCAAATGATTCATTGTGTTCTTGTTTAATATGCAAGAATTCCACGATAAATGTTCTCAACAATTTTTTCATGTCAAATGCCTTGATGAACTGAAACGAGTTGTTTAAATGAATGTATTGAGGCTTCAGGTATTCTGTAATAGCAATCGAGGGCGATACCCTCTAAGGTTTTGGGAAATATTTTAGCAACAAATCCATCCCAAGGGAGCAGTTCTCGAATGGTTGTGGCATAGGCCTTAATGTGTGCATTCGGGTCTCCCTCTCCATTGTATTTGGGTAGATCGGGGAGTGGTCTTGGAAGCATGACGCTTTGTATAGTGAAGTCCAAAGGTTCTTTCAAATATTCTAAATAAGTTCTTATCGCATAGGTTTCGACCATTGATGTTGTTTTTTGATGGGGGGGAGGTGGAATGGGTTGTTGATATGGCGTAGCATATGCATTTGCAGGGACATAAGGAAATCCCTGTGGTTGAGTGAATATGCCAGGAGAGGAGAACATATCTCCTGCTTTGTGATTCGGAATACATGTTTAAGTATGGAGGAGCATTGCTTAGAAATGGATTTTTTTGTACTAAACTAGGAGGTATCATATTCTCCACTAGAGCGGCATTTGAGAATGCGGTTCTAGTTGGAGTTTGTTGTGAATATTGAGGAGGCATGCCCAACGTGCCTATTCCTGTGAGGAGGTCTACTTGGCTAGGATGATGTGGAGGATTGGAATTTCCTGCCTACATGAATTGAGAATTTTGACTTGCTTGAGCAAGTTCTAACCCTCTAACTTTTTCTACTAAAGTTGAGATGACTTCATTTGGTGAAGTCACAGTATTTTGCCTTAGTGGTGTTTGTTGTATACCCTAAGGTTGTATAGGCATATGGTACCCTGCTATGAATTGATCGTTGCCTTGCCAAGTTTCACCGAGGGCATTTCCTATAGGTAGTGGCATGGAGGTGTTTTCTTGAAAAGAGACCTCGGGTTGTGTTTGTAAACTTCCTATAGGTGGGTACATACTCTGAGAGCGTTGTTCACTCCTAGCATAATGCACTAAATGTTCATCATCTAAAAACAGATATGGATCCGATTGTCTACTAATTTGCGGTCTAAGCAACACATGAGGAGATGAACCAGATTCTCCAGTGAGCATCATTTTGTTCAAGCTCAAGGCTCAAGTTGTGCGTTTAAGCGAGCTGATCCAACTCCTCTATTTGGAAAGAAGAACTATATCTAGTCCTTTGAGGTGGAGTTTGTGTTGAAAACCGGTTAGTTGAATAGTTGTCACCCCATGTTGAGAGTGAGGGTGATGGTTGTCTATTCAGTTGATCATAGTATGCCTCAAGACCTAGGAGAGGTCTGCCATATGCATCGAATCCTCGACATATTTGGGGGTATATGAATACCCGCAAAATAATGGGAAAGAGTGAAGGTGGATGGAAGAAATAAAAGAGGAAGAACTATTTCTTTCACGTCAGGTTCACCAATTTTGTTGGTGAAGCTGATGTGAAGACTAATGAGGTGGAAAAGATGAAACATCTATTAATTAGAAGAACAAGTAGAAATATGACTCCAAATGAGAAGGTTGCACGTTTGTTTCACGTCAGGTTCACCAATTTTGTATGATGGAAAAGTGACAAGTGAGCATGGGAATCTACAAGTAACTCTTCCTCGCACCCGACCTCCCGAGGTCGTGCCGAGACAGCTGGTGGGGATGGAATATACGTGGGGTATAGATAAACTAATTAGGCAATCTTATGTCTTCGATGCGCACTAATGGAATCTAAAAATCTAAGGCAAAGAAGGCTCTCTCGAACCTAAATTGGCGTGATATATCGGTCGGCGAGGATGACTGCTCGAAGGCTCCAATCAATATCGAGCTCTGGCGTGATCTGATCTATAGGTTGTGGAATACGTGGAAGATAACCTGTGGGTGCTTCGTATATGTCTCCCGATAGGGTCATGAAAATGGATGATGGATATATAGTGGATTCTATGGGCGATTCTCTAGTCTAGTCTAGAAATCCTTAGCTTGATTAGCTGCTATGTCTAGTGAGGATAGTTGTGCGATAATGCTTGGTGGAAGTGGAGAGGATCTAAATACTAATGTGCATAAACTAGTATCAATGTCTGATTGACCTATGGGCTCGTTGGGTTACAGGATCTGTGGATCACTACCATAGGTTTGTGGTCGTTATGGGCCTCCTATGGTCATATGAAGAATCAATCCCTGATCCCTAATATCCAGTAGTCGTATGCCTTTTCGGCCTCTATGTTTAGAACTAAAAGTCGTGTAATCTTCTTAGAGCATCTTACAGGTGTTCTGGAAACTTGAATTCTTAAGCTAGTGTCTATTTCAGTGAAAATATCTCTTGCGTCTGGCTGTGGGACCAAAGGATCACAACCGAATGTTTTCTCTCTTTCAAGCCCTTCTACAGTCATGCATATATTTATCTAGGGTAATTTGTAGTTTGGCTAGTTTGACCAAAATGTATGCGCTTTGTCGTCTTCTATGTTTAATCCTCTTAACTATGAGCTAATTTCTTGTAGGTTTGTTATTGTTTGGAAGACCTCAATTCTGATATTTTGGTCGATGTCATTTATTTCCGCAACAAGATTGGGTTGAGGTACGATTGGTTCGAACATGTATTCTCTGGGCTCCCTAGGTCCCGTGATTGTCATATAAAAGAAATAATATAGATCTAACTAAAGCAAAGTAAACTAATTATGCAAAGTATATCTACAACATATATCTAAATTCTCTATTTTTGTATTTTTGACATAATTTTTAATAGAATTAAGATAACAACTATTTAAATAGAATTTGAAAGAGCAATTATTTAATATCTAGCAAATGACAACTAAGCTAATAACAGAATTGAAAAAAACAAAGTAGCCGAGTATAGCTACCTACCTGTGCAGTTGTGAATCTATTCTAAATAATCAAATAACTGATCTAATTTATTTGAAAGACCCCAATCTTACCTCAGAAGTGAGGAATGAATCATATTTTCTCAGAAACTATCAATCTCCATGATTTTTCCCAAAGTAATATCAAAAGCGAGATTAATCGAAATGAAATGATTCACTACTCTATTTTGATATGTTTTATCTAAAACTTTGATAGCTTGAACCTGGATTTTACATAACATTGGCGAATCCGATTGTGTGTGGCTTTGTCCCTCAAAGTGTGGTCTCCTCATTCCTTCGTGCTCACATGAATTTGAAAAGCGTGTAATGCTAGCATCAACGAAGTAGGTATTTGGAACAAGGGCAGCTTTGGATGTAGATCGAATACAATGCGAGTAGGAGAGGGATAGCACAAGAGAACAAAGCTTGGATTATGCAATTCCTAGTGGGATTTATTACGAGTCATGCAACACAAAACATCAGTAACTCCGAAACTATTCTTCTTGATGAACAAAACCTGCAACTCTAATGGCTTCATACTGAAAATGAAACTATCCTATTTCAATTGATTGCTTGAAACAGTAACAACACTAGCACAAGAAGATGATGTGGCTTCTAAACAGCAAAACAACACTAACTATGCATGTAACAAATGAAAACTATTGAATTCCTAAACAAGAACTGCAGGACTAAATTATTGAAATGAGAAGATGAGAGGTAATTTTGAGGGGCCATTTGCTTGAGCACAAACCAGCTATTTATAGAATTCTCATTTACCCAAAGGTGAAATCCAACTTGAACTCTTTTACAATAAACAATGGAGAAACACTATTCCAGGGAACCAAAATCATAAATGCAAGCCAAGGCGGTGGAAAAAGCTGGTAAGAGTTGAAAATTACGTGAGTCACGATTAAAAGCACATTCTCGGAAAAACACATGAAGGACCGCTGCCATGAGTAGGGCAGCGGTTAGAGGACCACCACCCTTCTTAGGTGGTGGTCACGAGACTCCGCCTACCAGGGGCAATCACGAGACCGCCGCCTAGTTGGGGCATCGGTTTCGCCACATGAAGACCAAAATGCAAAGAAAAAGAGGGGGAAAGAGTAAAACAAAGCATGCAGAGGCTTAGCGGGGCATGCGGGATGTTAATGTATACTTGGAGAGCTTTCTGGATCCCGAACACCTTGCGAGGAGACCTGTATCATCATTGGAGCACGTGTAACATTGTTTTGATGGTGCAGTACCCTACAATTTTGGGTACATACAAGACCCATATGAGGTTCTTTACATTGTTCATTCCTAGGAAAAATCTTGTGTGTCTATTTTCATTCAAAACAATTTCACATTAAGCTTCTTCTCTAGAAACATTCTTTTCTTCTGATTTTCTCAGTAACACTTTTTTTCTAGCATTAAAAATAACTCTTCTTTATTTTCTTGCATTGTACTTAGTGAAATTCATGCTCTTAACCTCTTCATAATTTGTTCTCATCGTATAATTTTTTGTTTTGGGTTTTAAAACTTGTGCACTTGCATTTTTGAGTTTTTGCATTATAGTTCATCTAAATTGTGGGCAACCTATATCCCGGAAGTCATGCCCAACTGATGGTTGACAAATTGAACCAAAACTCACATTTTTCACACTCTCTATACCAAATCACTAAAAACAAACTAGACAAATATTAAACAACATCTTTCCCAAAATAAATTTTCAATGATCACACGATCGAGAGGATTGACAATGGGCTCCAGTTTGTTTCTCTGTCAATCATCATCTCAGAGAAGGATCTCCCACACCAAAACTTACCCAAAACCAACCATAGTTGTTAGCTTTTATAGGGCACCTTTATTAACCAAAATTTATATCCCGCTTACAATCGGTCCTACTTATAGTCAATCATAAATATCATAAGCCACAACATAAAATCTATAGCTTAGGATTTCGTGTTTGTTATATTTTTTCTTCTTGCATTTTGAGGTGTGAGTTACAATTTTTCATTCTTTCTCATCCTTTTATGCCCCACATCATGACTGGTGTATTTTGGTTTTATTCTAGGTGTATTAGGACTCCTCATAGCCTTACTTTGTCTATGGGTTGGCCCCTTTATTTGATCTAAATCACCAAAACTTCATTTTTCCTTCTCTTCCTAGATTTCACAGTAATCGATATCGATCCAGCGACCACCATCAGTTACATCATATCACCGCCATCGGTTAACTAACTGATGTCGGTTTTATGTTTTTTGGTTATTTTTATTAAAATAGTATTATTCACCTTTCTGTTCTTTTTGTGTCTTGAGTAGTCTAGGTTGACCCATTTTCACATTTCATTGCCAGATATTTGAATCTCTTCTTTTTCACAAGAATCGACATCCTTTTGAGCTGACTGCGGTGGTTACCCTCATACGTAATTAGTTACCCCAACCGACATTAGTATCTATATTTTGATTTTCCAATCAGAACATCAATCTAATCACTCATTTTAGATTGATTTTTCCCCACAACTTATTTGTTTCTCCATCATCGTGAAGCTTAGAATACCTGTTTTGTTGTCAGTCACATGGTTTTGACTCATAAACAAGCTAATTCTCTCGTGTTTCATGCTAGCCACCAGCCGCTCCCACCTAGCCCATCGCCCCCTTCAATCTCATCACCTATAGACCCCAATCAAAGCTCTTTCCATACCCAATGGTGATGAGGAGTTTGTAAGAATCCTTGATCACAACCACACCACTCTACAGTACTATCTCACTCATTCATCTACTCATGATTCATCAAGGAAGCTTGTATACAACATGTCTGTGTCCATTCCTCCTACCCTTGCACCCACTTCTACATCAGCTACTACTAGCTTGGCCTTACCCTCTTCCACCTTACCACCTATGGTTTCCCAACTTGACCCTACATCATTGATATCTACTACACCTATGGAATCTATCGTGCCTTTGACATCTGTCACTCCTACGATGTCAACCATGCCTTTATTAACCACCTTGAGTGTAGGTCTATCTGCACCCACCACCTCTCATATACCTATTGTATCTTAGCCACCATTGGTGTCGGCAGCCCATACTCCCTTCCAAAACATCATCCTCTCCATCCCGTAATATCTTCCTTTGATTTCTACGAGATTCTTTACGTCCACTCTACCTACCTACACTTATCACCAACAACCCCCTATTTCATCTACCACTTATTCAGGATACTTTCCATCTACATCTATTCCACCTATATTCCTTCCTCACAATTTTCATACTCGGCACCACCACATACTGGGATGTCACCCATGTCATACCCACCTCATTTACCCCTTATACTATTCCCATTCATCACAACCTACCAATGATCTTATCAAAATGATGATGGACAAGATGCTAGACATTGGAATCATTTTTCTCCAGCTCATGTAACTCTCGACATACAACGAGATTTACAATGAGCCCATTCACCCATCCATTCCGATTCATCCATACCCTCCCCATTGGGAAATGCCTAAATTCAACCGATTCAATAGAAAATAATACCCACAAAAACACTTGCGGTATTTTAAACATGTGTGTTATCTGATCGCTCATGATGACGATTTTCTCTTGCGAACATTCCCAATGTCTTTGATAGGGCCGGATTTAGATTAGTATAATGCTCTACCCATGCATTCCATTTTTCATTAATCAGGTTGCTCGAGATTTTATATACCATTTTCTATCAATATCTTCAAGAAGGTCACCATGAATGAACTTTGACATGACACACCAATATGAAGATGAATCACTTGCATATTTTTTCACTCGTTGGCAGAGCCTAATCAACCAACTCACATTCCAACTGCCTCAAACCAAGTTAATATATTTGTTCACTATAGATTATGCTAGACACATCTCACCAACTCTCTAAGTTCAAACCTTTCATACGTTTGATGAGGCATTCACCATGGCCCAGAAACTTGAAATTTGTGCCATTGAAGAGAAGAAGATACAATTACGTAACAAGAACTCGTGTTCAAATCAAATGATACCTCTTCTTCTTCTAAACTAAAAAATAATTATTCTAAATCAAAAGGATCTGCCAATGTAGTAGTTTTGAAAGTCAGCCCATCTCATCCATCCAACCAATCAAAGCCTTCTTCCAATCTTTCTCATGTTTAGGATTTTCAATTCAAGCGGGAGCAATAAAAATATACTGCCATAGGAGAACCCTACTCTTCAATTTTAGAAAACTTTTAAAAGCCGGATTAGTCACTCTTCCACCTATCAAACCACATACTAGTTTTTACCCCTCTCATTATGCATGTATGGTACAAAGAAAATTATTACTATAACTATCATCGCGTTAGAGTTCATAACGATGGTAATTGTATAACTTTCAAAAACATCATCCAAGAAAATGTTAGATAATGGAGATCTCGTCTTGGATAACCTAATGCACCAGGTAATAAGAACATTCACATCTTTAAGAATTCATTCCCAAATCACACCTCGTCATTTAACCAAAGTGAAACCTCGACCAATGACAATAACATTCGTGAGGTTCATGTTATTTTTGACATCATACCATCTCTTCCTGCTCAATTTCTTCCTACTCCATCTATCGAGGAGATTCTTGCATGAGCTCCTTCATCCATAGAGGGACTTGTTTCATCTACTCCTTTACCCACATAGGAGTCTCCCTTATCTCCTCCTTCACCCATGAAGGATTCCACCATATCTATCGATGTAGTTTCCCCACTCACCTCTCAACCTGATGAACAACTTGTAGTACTTACTCTTCTACCCACATGGAGAGTCATGCTTACCTTCTTCTTTGCCAAAATATGAACTTACCTCATCCAACTTTTCATCTCCCCTACCCACAGGGGATCCATTAGCAGTGTCCCTTCCTATTGGTGACAATTCTCCATTCGCTTTCAAGGATCCTGTTGATTTTTTCTCATCTCTTTTACCCACAGAGTCTGAAGCCAACCATTTCCTATCTCATAGAAATTATTTATAGGGATTACTACCAAATCAAAATCATCCCCCTACATTGGTGTCATTCTCACATTTTTCGACTGCTTGGATTATGTTGATAATTCCATGCTTTGGGGATGTCTTCGACTTCTTGTCTCAACTCAAATGTAGATGTTGTCTATTGATACTTCCATGATATATCCAAAGGTGTTTCAAAAACCAAACCCACCATGCCCATGTCATTTGTAGTGGCCCCTTCTTCATCACCCTTTCCCACACCTAAACCTTTACCAACAAACAAAATTTTTCCTATGCCTAAAACCTTACCTGCACCTATACCTTCCTCCGCATCCAGACCCATTACCACATTAGGAGTCATGCCAACATCAAGTCTAGTCCATCCTCCTATCAAACTAGATTTAGCCACGTCCTCACAAGCCATCACAAATACTATTCCCCCACCTAAGAAGAAGACCCAACCCCTTAAGTCACACATACACTAGCTTTTTCCCACTACCCCTCTATCACCTTCACCACTTCCATCTATCCTAGGTCCCCACCCATCAACCTTGGCCAAAGCAAGCCTCCTACCCAGAGTAAACCAAAAAAATAGCAACCCACCTCATCATGATCCTTTGTTACACCCAAATTACCTACACATCTTATGCCTTCGATGTCACCTACATCCTTTCTACCTCCTATACCTACACCACTTCCAATATCCTCATCATTACCCATGCCATTCCCTTCCCTCAACCATCACCTTCCACATTGCCTCTTACCACAACCTTCACCACACCTCCATTATCACCTTGGCTAACCCATCCCCTTCTGCCATCTACCTTCCCTTATACATCATGCACTTCTTCTTCACCTTTACCCAAGAAGGTGCAACCAAAGCCCAAGAACCCACTACCTTCCAAAGAGGTAGTTAAACCTATACCACCTTCAACAACTAGTTCACCTGCTACATCTTTACCTAAGAAGGTGAAATCTAAACCTAAAACCATACTATCTACCAAATAAGTGGTCAAACTTACTCAACCTCCGATTCCACCTCCAAGTGATGCCTCTCCCACCAAAGTCACCCACACTTCCATCTAGACCCACACTTACTTCACATTGTGATCCATTGGTAGGTCTTATGCCAACATCTTAGCTAACCTTTTTAGAAACCTCTGTCATCACATTGCCACCACTTAGACCTTATGACCCACTCAAACCTAAACTAGAAGGGTTTGATGATACCAAAATTTTGCTTACCATCGTGTGTCAGGGCATGATGTGGAAAAATATAAGGCTCTTAAGACTATTCTTCTCCAACTATGTCCTCTTGAAGAAAACTTTTGATGATGATGATTTTAGATGAGGACCCTATTCCACCTACACCTATCACCACACATCCTCATCCCTTACCTATTCAAGTGACCTTCATCTCCCCTCCATAACCCTTTTATCCTCCTCCAACATTTGAGATCAATATGGTCTGCATAAGAGAGCTAGCCAAACCTTCACCAAAATGCCAATGTGTTGCATTTTTTCACAAAACTAGTATATGCCCTCACCATATTTTTTCCCATCCTATCACTACACCTATCATGACTCACTTCTCCTTTACCACAGATCAATATGGTTCAAATTTCCACTGAGCCTAGAAGGAAAAAGGAAAGGAGAAAACAACCAGCTCATCCTACTACTCTTTTACCCAATATTCCATCTACACTACACCCAAAATCACCATCCATGGACCCACATACCCTATTTATGATGGGGTTTCCCATCATACAATGCTTAAACAATTACACCAGTCTCCTCTCAAAATGTCTTTGTATGACCTCGTCCAAACCTCGAGTCTCATCGTCAGGCCCTCATTGAGGTCCTATAATCTATTGAGGTTTTACCTAATGACCCTATGCCTTGTTGCATCCATTATCACTCCTCACCATGTGCCACTCTCACCACTTCATCCCCTTCCTTTTCTCCCGCTACCACTCATCAAATAATACTCTTAGTTTCTCTGATGATGAGATTTACCTCTCCAATCGGATGATCTTGACCCCACCCTATTTATTTCCATCTACGTTGATAATATACGCATTTGACATGTTATGATTGATGGAGGTGCTAGTATTAACATCATTTCCTCCCATGCATACAACCAAATGTGCATCCCTGCTAATTACATGCATAATAACCTAGTTATGTTGCATTCATTTAATGATGCCATGACTTCCACCCTCGGCACCATCATTCTCCACATTTTGTAGGCCCCATACCATTCCTAAATTATTCTATGTCTTAGAGGGGGAATTCTAGTACAACATGTTTTTTGCCGACCCTTAGATTCATGTCATGGGTTGTGTTCCTTCAACCTTACACCATTTATTTAAAATTCAAACATGAAGGGCAAAACTATACCATTCCAGCCAACCCTTCACCATTCAAGACTTGTAACATGTTGTATCGACCCAATGATGTCCTTATACCAGTTAAGGCATCTACCACCACTACCACTTCTTCTTCAGCCACTACCTCATCCACCACTTTTGTCACTACATCTTCCACAACTAACTCCTCTATTCCCACTACTTCCGCAACTTCTACAACTGACCCATCAACCAACCCATCTACTTCTCAAACATCCAATGCTTCTTCTTCCCAGCTATCCAGTGATTCATCCATTCCCGCTACTCACATACCACTATTGATCCCTTAGAAGGTGTTTTTCAATGCCTCACTTGGGGAGTACTACCTTTATAACATTGACACATTCCTTACTCCTCAAGAGTATGGTAACCTTCACCAACATCCCCGTTATGATCACCACATAGGTGAGGTTTTCCCCTATGGTCCTCCCCACCTTCGCACCAACTTAACATATGGGGGACTTGATGCTTCTACCTACTCACCCAAGCCACCTTCCCAAACTTGACCATTTTCCTCTAACCTTCAATCTCTCACCAACCACCACTTCACCCACACCTTCCTCCATCATTGTGCTTGGAAGGGCTTTGGCTTTGGTTTCTATGAACAAGGCCACCATATTGTCATTCCTTGCACCACTCGTAAGCATAAAGACCAAGTGGTATTGGATTTTCTAAACCACCTTCCAAGAAGGCTGAGTCAAACTCATTGAGGATGATAAACATTCCCCACCCCATTCACCTACTTCACCACCTTCACCTACAGAGTCTATGGATCCAGAATCCATTCCTCCTAAAAAAACTTTTTCGTGAACATCATTTCCTGGGACCTATGACTTATCAGTGTGATGGTGAGGCTCCCTCTTCTCTTCCCTTCCTATATCCTAACATGATCGATGATGATACACTTCTATTAACATCATTCAATGTTAGATGATGAGTCTATTCTCACCTACCTTGGTGTGGAAGATTCTTATATTCATTGGTCATTACCTTCTGAGATGCAAACCATGTTGAATGAATCGACCATCGAAATCAACATTCACACTCAGATGACCCACACATTCTAAAAATAGGCCAATCTTTAGATGTTGTTGAACAAGAAGCTTTCACTTCTTTCCTCTGGGATCATAGAAATGCTTTTTCTTGGTCCTATGCTGATATTCCCAGTATTGACCCAAACATTGTGGTCCACAATATCATAACCATTCTTGATGCCAAACCCATGAAATAGAAGCTATGAAAAATGCATCCTCGCATTGCCCTTCTTGTCAAAGAAGAACTCCAGTGCCTTCTTTTGGTTTCCTTCATCCTACCCATTGATTATCCCCAATGGATCTCTAACATTTTCATGTCACAAAAGTGATAGGGGACTTTCATTTGCATGGATTTTCATGACCTTAACTTAGCTTTCCCCAAAGATGACTTTCCTCTACCTAGTATTGACCAACTAGTTGATCTCACCACCACGGCCATGAGATGCTATCACTCATGGATGGTTTCTCGGGTTATAACCAAATATTACTCACCCCGGAAGATCAACACAAAACCACCTTCATCACTCCTTGGGGACCTTTTACATTATCGTGTCATGCCCTTTGGCCTTAAAAATGTTGTGCTACATATAGCGGGCTATGACTTATATCTTTCATGACATCATGCATAATATATTGGAAGATTACGTTGATGATATTCTTTCCAAATCTAAACATCGGGCCAAACACCTTGTCATCCTTAAGGTTTCTTTAATTGTCTCATCAAATACTACATTCACCTTCAACCTAAGAAGTGTGTCTTTTTGTTCTCTCAAAAGCTCCTTGGTTTTATCATTTCTTTGCGTGGCATTGAAGTTGATCCCACTAAAATCAAGGCTATTCTCAAGATGCCTCCACCTACTAACCTTCATCAACTTCATATTTTTCAAGGAAAGTTGCAATCTATTCATCACTTTATTTCTCATCTTTCCGACCACTTGCCATCCATTTCATCATCTTCTCAAAAAGGATGTCTCCTTCAAATGGGATGATGAATGCCACAAATCCTTTGACACCTTAAAAAATACCTCCTCCAACCACCTGTGCTCATTCCACCTAAGGATGACCAACCATTTTACCTTTACATTTATGCTATTGATCATTCCTAGGTGTCATGCTCACTCATCATGATGAGAAACACAGGGAGCAAGTGGTTTATTATATAAGTCATACACTTTTAGACTACGAAACTAGATATACTCATGCTAAAAAACTCTACCTAGCCTTAGTTTTTTCACCACTAAACTTTTCCATTACCTACTCAACCAAAAACCTTTTTGTCACCAATACTGACCCCTTACATTACATGTACGCTAAGCCCTACCAACATCAACGTGTTGCATGTTGGCTCATGCTTCTTATAGACCTAGATCTGAATTCATCCATCAAAAATATTTCAAAGGACAAACCATTTTGACCAACTCACAGATGCACCTCTCTCCAAAAACCAATCTTCTAACTTTGACTTCCTTAATGAATCCATCACTACCCTCTCCCGGATGATACCATTTACCTAGATGACCTTATTCTTCGATGGTTCCAAATGTCAACATGGGGGTGGTGTAGAGTTATCCTCATTCCTCTTGATGGTGAGCCTATGCCATTATCTTTCAAACTAGATTTTGATTGTACTAACAATATGTCAAATATGAAGCACTCGTGTTAGGTCTTCAAACCGCCATAACCTTAGATGTTAAATCAATTAATATCTTTGGTGACTCTCAACTAGTTATGAACCAAGTTAATGGTATATACCAATGTCATAATGAGATAATTCAAAAGTATAAACATCATGTTGACATGATTTTGACTACCTTTGACCATTATGAACTTCAAACCACCCCGTGTTCCACTAATAAATTTGTGGACACCATGGCCTGTCTTGCTTCTCAAATCCCCACTTCACCCTCCGACTCAAAAATATTTGTCACAATACAAAGGTTACAATCACCTTCTTATCTATTTTGAGACATTAACCTTGTAGGAAACATTGAAATTGACCCATGTGACCTTTGGTATAAGTAGTTTGTTGACTACCTTTCCCTTTCAATTCTACCTCCAGATCTTACTCGCAATGGACAATGAGCCTTTCTCAAAAGTGTCTCTCACTATGTCATCATGGGTGGTCTTCTCTATAAACGTGGCTTTGATGGTATCCTCTTACGATGCCTTACAAGTTCTGAAATTCCATACACCATCAAGGAAGTTCACGATGAGATTTTTGGGGTCACTTTAGTGGCTTAGCTGTCGCTAAGCACATCCTTCACCTTGGCTATTACTGGCCAACCCTAAACCATGATTGTTGTGACTATGTCAAGCATTGTGTGAAGTTTTAACAACATGTTAATCTTCATCACACCCCTAGTCATGCCTTATAGGTCACACGAGACCTTTGGCCTTTCTCTCAATGGGGTTTGGATCTTGTCGAGAGAGATAACCCTCATTCTTCCCAATGTCATCAATGGATTATTACACTACCAAATATTACACTAAATGGGTGGAAGCCATACCTCTTATTTCTACAAAATCTGAGAAAATATGTGAATTCATCAACCATCACATCATTTTTCACTTTGGTGTTCCTCACCGCCTCATCACTGATAATGGAAAATAATTCAAAAACAAAACCCTATGGAAACTTTGTGATGCCTTCAACATTCAACTTAGTTTTTCTTCACCTTATTATCCTCAAAAAAATGGCCAAGCTGAATCAACTAACAAAACCCTAAATAAAATTCTTATGAAAGTGGTTGATGATATTAGTAAGGATTGGCACACACACATTCCTTTTCCTTATGGGCTTATCACACTAGTATTCACACCTCAACTACTGCCACACCTTTCTCTTTGGTCTATGGTACAGAGGTTTTCTTGCCTCTCGAAGTCCAAATTCCATCTCTTCGTATCTCACTCAAAGATATGCTCAACGATGATGATTTTTCACCAGACCATTTGGCACAACTTGAGTTATTAGATGAAATCATCTAAATGCTCTTGATCACCTTCAAATCTACCAAAAATGTATCAAATGTGCCTATGATAAATGTGTCCAAGAATGAACCTTCAAGGTCGATGACCTCTCATCTGAAGGAAAATCAACATGTAAAAAAGTGGAGAAAAGTAAATGGGGAAATTTTTCTCCTAATTGGCTTGGACCCTATATCATTACTCATGCCTATGGATTGGGTGCTTATCATTTATCTTCACTGAAGGTAAACCCAAACCTGAGCCCCTCAATGCCTTGCATCTTGACCATTCTATTGTTGAATCAAGTCCTATATCACCTTTCTATCTATTAAATGCTTGTCCCTTGAGCAACATTCACCTTCCACTTACCTATTTTAAGGATCAATGACTAAACAAGAATCATGTGATTACCCATCACCTTTCAGCCTTATCTTCAATATGAGTACCATGGCTCTACTCATGGCATGATTCTCATGGATACTTTTTGTCCTTTTCAGGATGGAATCCCATGGTTTTCATCACTTAAAACCTCTCTTTCATAGCTAACCCCTATGTGTTATGGTTTTTTCTTCATAAAAGAATCCTATACTTCTCTATAGTCTTGTCCATGACCTAAAAGTCCAAAAAACAATTCAAAAGTAATATATGGGATTTTCAAATTCAAACTCCTTGAGTCAAACTTCTAGAAAATAGATGACTCCCTTAAAAAGGACACATCTATCTTTCTATCTTTCTTCTATAAATAGATTTCTCCCTCGAAGGAAAGCTATAAAAAGCTAGCCATATTATACATAGTCTATCCAAAAAGAAGACTATTTCTACAAAAATAAAATAAAAATATTCTAAAGCTTCCCGCATCGATCAACTTCACGAAGACCTCAAGGAGATATTATATTCATCCCACATAGACTTCCCACATCGATCATCTATAAAAAAAAAAAAAAAAGAAAAAGATAACTTTTTCATCATGGACTTGCCTATTTTGGTCTTGGGTATCTTGTAGAAGAGGCATGTTGTCTCCACACAAGGTTATGCTAAAACAACCCATTTCAATATTTCCTTTCTAATCTTCTACCTACTCAAGGGGATGTGCCTGCAAATGTGACATTTCATGATCATGTGACTTTCTTCACCCTTAGAACAGTCAATCATGCAACACCTTTAGGGTCTTACATTCATAAGCCAATCTTTGATATGATAGACTCATAATGGTTCTTACCAATTAGGTGGATTTTTGTCTCCTCTTACCATTCACCTCTTTTCTTACTTATTGATCCTCCTTCACATAGGACCAGACCTTGACACCTACATTCTGGGAATTCCTCTCCACCAAAATCACCCACACCTATTCAACCTAGACTAACCATGCCTATTCAACCTATACTCAACCATGCCTAAACCTAGACTCAACCATGCCTAAATGACCTAACTCAATCATGCCTAAAACCTACCGACCCATTCATCTCCCTTATCATATTCTTCCCTAGCTTATGGGAGAACTACATCATGGCCTGAGGCCCCTTTTCATCCGGGGCTATGTAGGAAGCACTCCGAGGGCATGGGGCCCTTGGAGGTTAGCTCTTGACCACTTTTACCCCTAACCAATTTTCCCCTTTACGTTCACATTCTACCCTAGTTAGTTTCCATTTACAAAAAAACTTGGAAATTAATATATCATAAAAACATACATACCTACCATTTTATCACCACAACCATATTCTACTTAAATCATTTCATATTTCCATGATATTAATTACTTGGAAATTTAACCACAACATACATATAATACATTATTTCCATAAGATCAATAACTTGGAAATTACCTAGACTCCACCATGCCTATACCTGACCACCATGCCTATACCTGATACCTATACCCGACCACCTATACCTGACTCCACCATACCTATACTTGACTCCACCATGCCTATACCTGACCAAACCATGCCTATACCTAACTCCATCATGCCTAAATGACCTAGACTCAATCATGCCTAACTCACCTAGTTCCCATGGTACACAATAACAATGGAAATTAAAAAGAGTACATCATCCATCCAATAATAATCATCAACTATATAAAGAGGAATGTCTTGTGTATCAATACATATATACATAGGGATAAATAATCAAAGTGTCTCAAAAACTCTCATATACAATCTCACAAAATCTTTGGCATGTAGGCCGATATATATAAATAAAAAATCATCATACAAGTATCAAATGTCATGATCAATCAACCCCACCTAAGACCCTCCTCTCCTCTCACCCACCCATCTCCCTCCTCCCCTCTCACCTCCTGGGTCTAGTTTGCAGAAAGCCTAGTAACCTCACCCTCACCCTTCTCTCGGGGCCGAAAACCCCTATGCTACCTCAAGTCATGTGAGTTCTGGACCCGGTCCTCTCTAACTTCATTTTGCCCTCGCATCGCATGAGGGAACATCAATAAATGTAATGGAATCATATGGTATTAATATGGGCCTTTTGGTGTCATCCTGAACCTCATCATAGATATGGTCTAGGGCAATTCCATGGCTTAACTACCACCTGTGAACTCTGCCCTACCAATAGAGGACCTATCCGGTCTCTTGATGACCGATGCATGTATACGAGGACTGTCACCGTTTCCTGTTTTAGTACTTGTGTGCTACCTACGCCATAGTAGCTACCAAATTTCCCTATAATCTAGTACCCTACCTTTTTGCTACTACCTATGCACCACCCATGTAGGACCATGTCTGCACTTTGCACTTTTTTATACTAGTTAAGACCTTGACCTTACACCTCACCCTCATGACCTTATTACCTATCACCCAACCTTAGAATCATTTGGGGCATTTTTTCCCCTACCGTGGCCTTACCTATGCCTTACCTAAATCACCCAACCCAACCTCACTCATTGTGACACTCGAATTTGTGTACTCATTATACCTTGTGATGTGATACTCATGTTTTTCACCTAATGACCTTACCTTTCCTAATGTCATGTTGTTTATCCTGACCATACCTTTGGTGCCTTGGAACAAAACCTATTGCCCATTCCTACACCTAGCCTAGTTGTGTTTTAGGACCATATCCTATACCTTGGATACCTAAACCACTTCAACCTTGTTTGGATAAACCTATCGACCTTTGACGATATAGAGTTTGCAAGCTCTTCAACTGGTACCTTATCATAATCTATATGTGTGTGTGCATTTAGATTGCCACTACCTATTACCCGACCAAAATCACCCTTACCTACAACCAACCTACCCTCATTTTCATCACTTACCCATTTATCAAACCACTCACTGAATTCATTTAACACCTCATTAGTTCCTGGTTTGAGGGGGATCACCTCCACCCACACTTGGGGAAACCTAACCCTCACTCATACCTAGAGCACCGACTTCCTATTTTTAGTCAACATCACTTATCAATACAAGATACATGACAAAAAAGGAAAATGTAGACACCAAATTTGGGTCACACTCCCCTTGGTCCCCTTTAATTAATTAATGTAACACATTTAAATAATCATGACCCCTTTATCCCATATTAATATTCATCCTCACATTATTAATTAATTTAATTATTTTAATTAAGTTAATTTCATCCTCACACCTCCACCTCATCATGACACCTCACCCTGGACCCATTCAGGGGCATTTAACTCACAGTGACCAAGTCATCACTCTCAACACTGAGTCATCACTCCCAGTGTTGAGTCACTACTTGACCTAACTAACTAAGAATTCTTCCTAAACCTAACTAGACTTCTTCTAAGATCTTCCTACCTTCTCTCACATGAACTCTACTTCCCTAAGTGGACCAACAAGGAAAAAACCATGCCAAATCTAGGAAGATCTGCCTATTTTTGGTAAATAAGACTATTTCACCCTAACCGATGCCCGTTTTATCCTCGGTGACGTTGGTCACCTAAACCACCATTAATTCCTTTATATAGAATTTTATAACCCTTTACCTAGGTTGGTCATTCAGTTATTGGAGCCTTATTACATTCAAGCACGAATCTTCAAATCCCTCCTACATCCAGATGACGAACACACATAACCACAATGCAAGATAAGCAGTCGATTCTCCTTCCAGAGCATTGGAATACTCACGGGAGCACACATGTTGTACTTCTGTGGCATTGGACTCAAGAACCTCTTCTCTAATCAACCATCAACCATCTCAACTCATAGGATCTACAAAATACCAAGTAAGTATTGTGATTTTAATCATTCGTGTTTATCCCATTATAGATCTCTTACTTCTTTTAGTATTTTATTTCTTTGTTACCCATACATCATCTTCTTCCCACCAACCCACTATTCAACCACCCTAAGCCTTTTCACCCTTCTAAACCTCCTTCTTAGTGTTCCTAAGTCTTCTCAGCCATATTACGACCCAAACCACACTACCCTCACTCTCTATGCAATCACAGAGCCTAAAACCCCATTTTTAATAGTTCATTACTTATTTCCCTATTGACATCGGTTTCTACCGTCATTGGTTTATTCCCCCCATACCAAATCGATATCGGTCTCTATGTCATTTCATATTCTCAAACCAGTAAAGCTTCCCACTCACCTAAAACCAACCCAGACCTCAACCAATCAGCCCTGACACTTACGGACCTTTGATAGAACTGTCTGACATGAAAAAACCCGGTTCTAATTAGATTTAGTGTTATTTTGATATCTAGCATAAAATCTAGTGTATTGTGTGTATGAGAAACCTAAATCATTACATTGCAATAAGACTTATTTATTTCAAGTATTTTATTCACATTGAATTATTATTAAATAGTGGATTGACAACCTCTCTAGGAAGCACCATGCTTCTTGGATCTAGCATATGTTAGGAAATCCACTGTCATATGTTATTTAATACTCTTTTGTCTTCCACCTTTTCCTCACAGGTATTCCTCCTTAACCATTTACCTTCTATCTGTTTCTTCGTAGAAAGTGTAAAACTTATTGGTGAAATAGGGTGATAAAGGGACACACTTTTCTTAATAATGATACTATATAGATTCTCTTGTAATATTTTATGATAACATCACAAGACCACAACCTATAACCTAAAAGCTAAAGAAACGATTGAAGCATGTACAATAAAATTTTGGTCCATACCTTAACAAAAATTTGCGACATGGGTCATAAGGACTGGTATGATAAGGTCTCAATGGTGATTTAGGCCTATAGAACAACATATAAACACCTAAATAAAGGGACTCCATTTCATCTTGTCTATGGAGGAAAGGCAGTTTTGCCTATAGATTTAATAGAACCATCCATTCAAATCATGATAATTACTAGCTTGGATGATGAAGATTCTATAATTGTAAGGTTACAACAACTGATACCATTGGATGAAACCGTGTTACAAGCCCAATGGTCACATAATATTGAGAAAGAAAGACAAAAGATTGACATGACCAAAACATAAAGAGTAAGAATATTTCAGGTGGGTGCAAAAATTTTCTTTGTATGACTCCAATTTTGAGTGTCACCCTCGAAACTAAGGACCCATTGGCTATGTCCCTATGATATTGTGAAAATTTTACCAATGGGGCATGTAAACTAACAAACCTTAGTAGCATCTCTTTACCGGGATACTTTAATGGTTGTAGGTTGAAACAATGTTTCTTGTAAACTAGGGTTATAAATAATAATAATAATAAGTCATGTGTCATAAGATTACTATTAGTTGTTATTTCATTTCCCACATTAACTTTTATTTCATGCGGGTAATAAATGTAGGAAATTTATGTAATGTGTCTTATGTTTGTGTCATTTTGACCAATATTTTAATAACTCAAACTCCTAAGTAACAATGCACAAAGGTTTGTGCAATGTTTTAGTTTGGAAGAAGGAAAGAAAGGAAATGGTACAAAGTATCGCCACAAATGCTTTTATGGGGAAAATGGGATGCATAAAGATGAAAAAGGTGGCTTATATGAAGCACTTGAAAAATGTTTTTGAATCACATGTATAATAGGAAACGTTTGATGAAGGAATGATACACAAAAAAGTGAAGAAAGTGGAGGAATGAGAAATCTTTAGAAGGAGGATGTTGGCTTTATAAGGATCTATGGGGCACAAAAGCACACAAAGGGGGAAGTGCAAAAGGGAGAGAAACACGGCCTAGGAACATAAACTCTCTAACATAGTTAGAGGCATGTAAAATAAAAATAAGGGAAACCGTGAAGAATCCCATGATGCACACTTTACGTTAATTAAGAATCAAGTGGTAAAAAGGAAGAAAAAGACAACTGTCAACAATCGGGCATTAATGACATGAGTTATGGGAACTAAAATTTCACACATGTGGGGAGTAAATGCATAGAACCTTTATTTCCTATGAAATAGGGGTATAAATAGGAGGAATGGTAATACATTTTAATCACTTTACAACGAAAATATGATATATCATGAAAAACAAAAAAATTTGATTCAACACCCAAGCTTGAGACAAAACCAACCGCCATTGACAAAAATTCAAACTCTTATAGTGATAATCAAAGTGGATAGGAGAATTAGTAGAAAAACACAAGAAAACCCTTTTTCAACCTCCATTAACATGAAGATCAAGAATCGCTACTCGGAACGATGAACTTTGGGGCAATTAACCACCCCAGGGTGCACCAAAGTGATTTCCAACCTAAAAGGAAAAGGGAAACCAAGAAGGAGAGGTGCTAGAAAAAGGAGATGAGTGGTGATTGACGAGTCCAGATTCCACAAGTGTGTCAAGTTCAACATATCATAGGAACTCGAGAGGCCACAAGGATTAAAAAAGAGAAAATAAATTAGGTATAAGTAGTTAGCACAAAGGAAATTCCAATAGAAGAGGCGAAATAAGTTCTTATGTGCTAAAGAAAGGAAATTAGACTATGGCCACTTTGTCAATAAAACCAAAAATGACCAAATTTCTATCACAATGATTATTAATGTGCAAAAGCAATACCCAAAGGAATCTGAAAGCATTGGGTAGTGGGATAATCATGTAACCTCAACAAATATATCAGAATGTAACCACCTTGCACATGGGTTAGATGAATTGTTAGAGAAAGAAATGGTGTAAAAATATGAAAAAAATATTGTGAGGGGAATGGTATTAATTATAATAGTGTAAAAATACATTAGAGAAGATAGGGGTATTTCAACTACTTAAATTTCCCTTTTCAATAAACCTACTGACCTATTTCGATAATTTATCTCGTTTGTAAGAGAGGGGTATTTCTATTTGTAGGTAGGTGATTGAGAATCTATCACCACCTAATCAGCAAGGTAACATGGCTAAATAATCAAGGTGAATATTTAACACAATCCCTTAGGGATGATGAAGAGGTGTACATGATTAGTGATTTTCTCAAGTAATAGCGAGGGGAAAGGTCATGTCCATCAATGAGCCAAAGGACCTAGCACAAGAGTTACGACGTGAATAATTACTTCTAAGTTAGATGGAGTGGAAAGGTGGACTAAGGTGAATAAGAAATTCCTATGTATCACGCATAAGGTAGCACAAGAAGATAAATATAATCTTTACCAATTCATTGTGTGTAGAGAATAAATAAGGACGCATCATTAGCACAAGAGAAACAAGGAATCAAATTCCATTGGGGCACAATCTTGTCATTGATAGTATTTAAGGAAATTGGCATTCCGGAAGGGGGTGAAGAGACACACATGGATTTTCCGAGTAGAGGATCTATCCTAACCATCATGTATACAATATTCATGGTACCCTCAATGCTCAATAATGTATACAAGGCACGATTCTCTAATTAGCTAAAACAATTTCTCAATGCATTTGAGTAAGATGAAGAATCCCGTGCCAACTACCAAAGGATTTCACTAGAGAGGCGAGAGTTTCTTATTGTAATGAAATATTCAAAGTGATTAGGTTTAAAAGGGTTGATGATACGTGGTCACCATGGGAAAATTTTCTCTATGTTTTCACAATTGACTACTTTGTTCAATCCATACAACGAATAAAGGAGATCAAGAGACTAGTGATTAATGTGCAAAGAGTTGATGAAGACATCCATATAATGCGCAAAACTTATAAACACCATGAATGAAATTCCCATGAAGAGAGGTAGGTGACAAAAAAAAATCAACTCACTATATGGGAAACTATTGTGGTGAGTAATGACATAAATAAACTCTTCTTTTATCGTCGTGTCTCGAAGAAGATTCCCAATGAAGATTCACAAAATGAGGAACCATGTGAATATATTATTATGTTAAAGTTCTCACGATGTAGTGTATGGGCGTAGGTAGAGTACGTTAAGAGGGTACAACATGAAAAATAGGGTGTACGCATACAATTAAGATAACCCAAGAAGAAAAGAAGGTTGAATATGATGTTAGAGCCTACCTTGGTGTAAGAGGCTACATGGAAGAAAGGTACAGAGTATCCCAATGGAATAGATACAACAATAGACCCTAGTTAAATAATGATTTCAATGAAATACAAAGAGGATCTCAATCTCAAAGGACTAGTACAACACTCACCAGTTTAGGCTATCACGAAGGTGAGTCAAGTGAACATATGAAGCAACTAAACACAAGTGAAAAACAATATCTATTTAGAAGTCACCCCGAAGGTGATTACCGATGAAGATAACCCTAAGGACGTTGAACAAAGTGGAAGCATCAAAAGGATTCATGAGGAAAGAAGTGGTCAAGCAAGTGACTAAGAGGTAGAGCACCCCAATCAAGTTTATACAAGAGACCAATACATGAGGTTGAAATGGATGATGAATAAGTAGATCCCCAACTCTATCTAAACCCATCAATATAGATTCACATAGAATATGAAGAGGGGAAGAATATTAATGATCTATTTCAATGGGATTGCCTTCAAAACACTATGGCCACAAATCTCTCAAAAAGGCATTGTCATTTTCTTTAGATGCATGTGCATAAGAACCACTCATCGAGTTGTCAAGTGATAACGCCCATACCATTCCAACATATGGAGGGGATCGTGTCCTCCTCCCCAAAAACTACAATATTTCCAAAACAAAAGTGAGGGAGGTGTTTCTAATTTTTTTGAGAAGTGGTATAATAAAACTTACGTAACAACAATGAATCTAAACTATACAAAGCTTGGTATAAAAAGCTAGATAAAGAACTCAAAGAAAATGAACATACATCGCACGAGATTTAACATGAAAATAAAGTTCTAAAGGAGAAATACAAGTGCATGGAAACTAAGAGCATAATATTTTGGGATCATATAATAAGCAATGAGTCCAAACTTACATAATACAACCCGCTCATTACAAGAGACACCATTAATGAGTTGGAAAAACTCATGAATATGGAAGATTCATTTGCAATAAAAGGCTCAAAGCATGGGAGGATAGCACGAGGTAGTTAGAGGCCAATGATGAAAAGGATGACAAGTTACTTAACGGAATCTATAAGTAACTAAAAATAATCAATGCATGCATAAAAGGATTGGCCAAAAACTAGAAAAAATTGAAGATAAATATAACATGAATAAATAAATGGAATAATGTGAAGTAATTAGCAAAGAAGTCACAAAAATCAAGCAGAGAATAAAGAAAATAATGACAGAGCTAAAATTTCTCATTGATATGGTGACACAAATTTAGGGACTCGCACAACCGGGAGTTACAATAATAAATTGACAATATGTGCACAATAATAAACATAGGAATAAAAGGTGTTGCGCTTTCTATCCAACTAGTTACACAATTGGAAAAATTGTACAAACTAATCCTCAAGCGAGTTGATAAGTGGCAGCAGTGCATGAAGACTTACTTCAAGTTGAAGTGTCATAATTTTTAAAGATATTTGATAAATGTTGTCAATGATGGACAACATAATTAATATAGGGTGATGTTGGGCTCATGATTTTTATTCTCTATTCTTTAAGACCTTGTGGGGAAAAATATTCTTTATTCATGGTCCACTATTTTTAAAGATAAACGAGGAGCTTTTGAGAAGATGTGTGTGGTCGAAAATGAAGGAAGTGCACGCACCATAAAAAGGATTATGCACACAAGGAAGTGAGATAAAGGGGAAAGCGTGAAAAAAATATTCTAAAAACTGCACAAGGAAGTAACAACACCAACAAGAGACAAAGAAATATGTAAAAGGATCGGTTAGGATGAAGACATGTAGGGTAAAAAATATGAAGATAACAAGAGTCCAAATATATGGCCCAAGTTTTGGATTGAATCACTTGCATGGATTCAACGAAGAGATTGGATAAAATTGGAGCTAAGGATAAGTAGCGACCATCCAGGAGTGTTATCATGCAAGAGAAAGGGTGAGGTGGAAAGTTGTTATTTCTATCGCCACCTAAATGTATTAGTTAGACTTGCATTTATAATTCAAGGGCTATCATTAGCTCTTGAAAGACTAAGTGAAGGGAATATCCCCACTATTATTAAACCCATGAAGGAGCCATTATATATATATATATATATATATATATATATATATAGAGAGAGAGAGAGAGAGAGAGAATTAAAGAAACGCGAAGATAAAAATATACATAGAGATAGTTAGAGTGAGAGTCTCAAGACATGATCTTGCACCTCCCGTATTGTTGGCATGGTATAACATGGAAATATCAAGAATATAACTATTGTTAATTAATAAATGAGAATTATATGGTTTGGTCAAATATTCGACCATGTTGTTTGTTTATGTTTGGCACTAGCGCATCCAAGACTAGTTTTTCACTAGCATATCTATATCAACCTTGTTAACCTTGATAGAACCTAGAATCCTATCACACTTCGGGTGAGTGTCACCTAGAACATAATACGGCGTGATAATCCAATGTGAAGGATAGGGGACACTTGCATGTGATGAGTGTTTTATACTCCCACGTATGAGTATATATGAAGAATACTTTAGACCATCAACACCAACACTCTTCCGCTAGTGACGGGACTCCTAAGTCCTCAAGTATATTCAAACTAGTTTGGGAATTGATCATTTTTAACTCTTCCAACCATCTCCAAGGAAAAAAACACACAAGAACAATTATATCCTTTCTCTCACGAAATTAAAGTGTATTCCATCCTTGATTCACTTGTTTTCATACGCATTTCTATTCTCATATTCACTAAGTTAAATTTCATTTTCATATAACATGAGCATCAATACTATGGTTCTATTTTTATGCAAGTTCATCCTTATCCCGGAAAAAGTAACACAAATGAAATAAGGATCAATATCAAGCACATAATTCTTAGACAAAGGCAACATCCAAGTTATAAATGTAGACATCATTTCCACTACACACAAAAGGTCACCCCTAGGGTTCTCATCCCCTCTTAGATTCCATAGTATACATATTATAATCTCCATTCAACATGATATCAGTTATAATCTCCATTTGGTACACTATCGATTCTACAACGTTTTTCATCTCTCCACAAAGCGTGTTCTTCCTATCTACTTTATGTTATCAAATATTTATTCACCAACATAAATTGGGGGAAATGTAGACATGAAATTATGCACTTAATAATATTACATCATGCCTCTAATATTTCATTATATGCATGATTCCAAAGTAGGAAACTATACATTAACAACACTTGTTTTTCTTTACATTGTTTTATTCTTTTATATTTTCTCCCTTTTCTTTCCTAGAACTACACCTTTAGTTTTGGACATTACATAACATGTGATCTAATTCAATATTTATAGTTTTATCCTCGAGCCTTTCACACACTATCTCCTAATAGAGTAAGGAACACCTAAGCATCACTTTCACCTATGAGTATGTTTTTCCTCTTTCCCTCTCTTATTTTTTAAAATGCCACACTAACCATTATCTTTTTAAAAATTCTATTATCACTTTAGGTTGGCTTTTAAGGTTTTCAATGATAAAATTTAAGTAAAGGAATCATATATATACATGACTTACTTTCTTTGTTATAAGGGGCGGGAGAAATTCAACTATTACCTAATATCTAATACTTGGACAAAGAGAAACACTTAAGGACTACATCTGGGCTACATTATTCATTGCATAAGAAGGGAAATTTCTGAATTCCATCACACGAGTTTTATCTTAAGGGAAAAGTAGTTGTAGCCCACTATTTTGGTGTGGTTGACACAAGTGAAACCTAACTTCAAGGGACACACACACAAACACACACACACACACACTAAAACTACATTGATTCTAAAATTTAGTGCAATGATTTGTGATAATCATATTAGGATTACCATTGAATTTGGTATGACTCAAGAATATGCATATTTTATTCCATCTAAGCATGTTTGAGGATTTTGCAAGTAGCTAGGGTTTATTTTACAAGTACAAGTGTAATAGTGAAAATCTACAAAAAAATAGAAATGCAAAGAACGGAGTGAATGTGACATGATCAAAACCTAAAAATACCATATCTTGACTCACTTCAAAGACACTAACACTCAATACAGTATACTAGCACCCGAGGTAGTCATGTCCCCATCTAAGCACTACTATCCGGAATATTTATCGATCACTATTTTCCTAACGAAGCATATACTACTCGAATCTTATTCCATTATTATCCCAACCCAAATCTAACAAAGACATCGAATTATGAGCTAAGTCACTCTCATCCTCTTGTTGATTACACTTACTTTCGATTGTATGTTATATCTTGTGCATATCATTGATATATTTTGATTGATCTTTATTTCTTGATTAAGGTTTCATTTTGTTTACATCAAAATGTATGTTTTAACATTACATTTCTCTCCCGATTCATGATCTTCTTGTATAATAAAATAAGCTCTAAATTTACTTATTTGAAAGTGCAAGCATTCTCTCCTCTTTCTCCTGTGTATCCCCTTATTATTCTTTTCTTCTCATATTTCATCATATATTTCCATTCTTAAGAGTAAAATCCCAACCTCGCAAATTAGTTTAATGTGAATACTATAAATATTATGTTTGGTTATTTTTAATTTCAATAAAAGGCACTTCTTTATAATAGAGGAAGGACTTTGTCCCATTTTGCTATTTCTAAAATCCCATTTTCCTAGTGAAAATATTTTACCAACAAAACACTCACAACTTCCTCAAACCTATGCAAACCTTACCATGTTGCATTGATATCTTCTATAATATCGTGCAAGCCTCAATATTTTTATAGTCTACCTTAGAGTTGTGTGGTACCTCGAAACTTGTACACATCATCAACCTTGCACTTTGTTTCTTTGTATGTTGTTTTTCCTTTGGTCCATCTAAAATGGATCATTTTAGTTCAACATTATCTCACAAGTACCTTTTTACAAGTAACACACCATATGGCACATCCCACCCTAGATCATGTTAGATAATTTTCATAGAATACCATGTGTTAGATCCCATATACCTCACCAACAAGAAGATGAAATGATATAACCATATCTAACAATTTTCATCAAATTATTTACCTACATTGCTAATGTGTGTGTGTGTGTGTGTGAGCACGTGCGCGCACGTGTGTGTGTGCGTGTGCATGTGCATGCGTCTGCGTGTGAGTGCGCGTGCGCGTGCGTGTGTGTGTGTGTGCGTGTGTGCACGTGTGCGCGTGTGTGTGTGTGTGTGCATGTGTGCATGTGTGTGTGTGTGTGTGCGTGTGTGTGCGTGCGTGTGCGTGTGCATGTGCCTATGCGTGTGTGTGTGTGTGCGTGTGCGTGTGCGTGCGTGCGTGCGTGCGTGCGTGCGTGCGTGCGTGCGTGCGTGCGTGTGTGTGTGTGTGTGTGTGTGTGTGTGTGTGTGTGTGTGTGTGTGTGTGTGTGTGTGTGTGTGTGTGTGTGTGTGTGTGTGTGTGTGTGTGTGTGTGTGTGTGTGGGTTGTAGCCATATATTAGGATAGGTAGATACACAATGCCATAAATAGAGATTTAAGATTGTACTCAATCAAGACACATTATATAGTTTTTCTTGGTCATGTTCTTGCATCCAAATCATCTATGTAATCCTACACAATAGTTTAGCAATATATGAGGATACGTTCCCCTTCTAATACAAGAGCATTGTCACAACATTTCGTATATTTTTACACATCCATATTTTCTCATTCACCATTAATGAGTAAAAGTTGTGTTTCCTACAAATAAATATTCCACTACATTTTTTTGTAATTGGTCTATTACATTCAATAACCTGCAATGATCTTATAATCCTTTCTACTCATGCTTGCACATGATTATCCCCACACATGGTTATGGGCTCCATGGTGTGCATCGACAAGGATAATAATTTTTCCTCATTTAATCGAACCCAACCCTCTCCTATGTTTCAATCATATGTTCATTTCAAATACTTTTATTAGGTCATCTTAAGAATGAATTTTGAGTCGGTTTACTTCTATAAAAATCAAACAAATATTCTCATGTGTAAAAACACCCATAAATTTGATTCGATGTGACGTCTTCACATTCTATGACATCCTACACCTTATAGATTATCTCTATAATTTTTAAACACATCCTAAATCTTCTAATAGAAGTCCATGAGATAAATTCTTACATGAAGTACTAGGTTTAAAATTATATGTTTCAAGGGTCTTGTGCAAGAGAAGGCATCTACTAGTTACATTTTGTTAAACATATTTTCATTAACCGAACATATAATATCATGAGTGAAGGGTGCACACTTCACTCATATAAGGACTACTGAAACCTAATTTTTCTTATATATAAGAAAGTGTTTTCATTTATTAGGGAGTGGAAGTGTGGTATGGGCATAAACTAGGGATTTATTTGTCATGTCTGTTTCAATTTTACTAGGGTTTTAGCCGATGAAGACAAATATCAAGTATTATATCACATCAAAGAAATTTAAAGAAATATTCCCAAGAAGAAAAGACATATAAAGGTGAACATATAAATTAAAACTCGATCGTTAATAAAGCCCAAGTTCGAGTTCCACAAGATTGGTTCATGGTTGAGCATTATTCTCTTAGTTAAACTGTCCTAAATAGAATTTAAGATAGTTAAAATTCCAAGGTTTATTTTGATCTTGTTCCTAGATTTTTATTCTTCAACATAACCATTCATAAGCATCCATGCTTACACATTCCTCTTTCTAAAATCAATTAACTAGACTATAATTTTTATTTTTTTTGTTATTGATTATTATTTTTCTTTATCTATTTTTTAAATACACATTAGCTTTAATTATTTGAACATTAAAACATTAAATAGATAAAAAGGGGAAGTAGTGTTTTTGTTTCTCCTTTTCCATGTTGGGTTGTTTTAATATTTTTGGTTTTTGATAGAAAGGATGGATGTGAAAATTTGGTGGCTGTGGAACCCCAATTCATTTTAGAACTTCTTATCATAGGTGGGATATAATAGAGATATAATTTATAGGAATATTTTTTCATGGATTAGACCCATCGATACTCCCAAAATCACTTGGCACATAAAATAGGTAAACTTTTCTTAAGACATAGATTATGTTCATTCCTCTTTTTCCTTGAGGAAAGAAAAAATGTATCATGCAAGTTTTTAAAAGCAAATTAGATCTATTTAGCAATAGCCAACAAGAATTCTTGTACAAGTTTAGAAATTCTATAAGGTGTTTTAGATCTGATCTAATACAAGGATCAATAAATATTTCTCAACCTATTAGAGGACATACTACCATAAAGTAGCATTATCAGTGATGATGAGAAGCCCAAGTTAACCAAATTTAACAAACTTAATCTATATATTTTTATATTCACTTTATGTAATATTTTTTAAGATAAAATTAATCAGAAACATATTAGAATCGATATTTTTCCATGTAAAATAAAATCTTCATAATTTGTATTTAACAAAAATAAACTTATAAAATAACCGAGAGTGTGCTAGGGATAATAAGATTAAGCTTAAATGATAAGAAAAATATTGTAGAAATTTAAATGTAAGCGTGAACGTAGTAGTATGAAATAGTAACATCCTTGTCTTCAATATAATTATATGCTAAAATTATAATGATATATTATTATTTGATGTAAAATTTAGGAAGAACAATGCTCTATACATACCGATTATTTAGCTCCCCATTCATTTTTTTTTTTGGTCAAACACCCCTTCTTCACATGACAAACTCATAATTCTTTAACATCTCTATCAAATCTCAAGAATTCTAAAAATCTTTATAGACAAACAAATATTCATAGTGGGTGGGTGACCTAAATACCTACTCTTCCACATTGTGTATATTAATATATTTAAGAAAATCAACACTCACCAAGTTATATAATATAAGAACAATATTATACCTAACTCAATTTAGAGAACCCTCTTTAGAATTTTTGAAATAAAAGATTTTCATTTCAAAAATTTAGGAAAGGTTTTTTAAATTTTTTGTTTTGATTTAATATGATTGATTGTGGAAGTTTAATTTAAATTCAAAAATTTAATCTCTTCCATTGTTTCTTGCAAAAATGACTATTCTTTCCATCAAACATGAATTTTAATCCATTTTTTTGTTCATTGAAATTGTAGTTTAACATTTTTTATTTTGTCGTTCTTATATTTAAAAAAACAAAAGTCTATAAATGTGCATGAACATTTGAGTTGCTAAACATAAATATAGAACTCGAATACAACATCATACCCACCTAATGTTGGTGAAACTTATTTTTCTCTAATATCATCTACTTTTTTAATGGTATATAAATTTTCATTCTCTTTAATTGCTTTATTTTGAGTTGTGATAGATGAATAAACTCCCCTTTGCTCCTCATTAATTTCATCTTGCCTTGAAATAGGAGTTTCACCCTCTCTAATGACTTCATCTTGAATTGTAATGGATAAAGGAGTGTCTCCTTCGCCTCTTTTGATATCATCGCTCCTTATATGGATGCATTTTTTTGGCTTTATATTTCTTTCTCTATTCATAATAAATATTAAATGATAACATTAAAATTTAATATTTTATAAATAATATTTTTGATAAGGTAAAAAAATAATTAATACAATAAAAAAATTGTAAAATGTATTTATAGAAGTATGAAATTTACAACTAATAATAATTATGAGTTTTATTATGATTTTAAAAATACATAATAAAGAATATCAAAATTAAAGGACCATTCATAAATTAAAAAGTATAAAAAAAAAATATTAAAAAATATAATTAAACAAACGTGCCCTACAAGAATTTATTTTAAAAAAGAAGATCACTTTTCAATCTTGATTTTATATAACTAAAAACCAGCTCACATATCTCATTAATTTTAAAATATAAATTCTATTCTAATATTCTCATTAATTTTTAAAATATAAATTCTACTCTAATATTCTCAATTTACTTATTTTAAGAACCTAACTCCACTATAATTTTCCAAGTTTAGGTCAAACTCTCACAAATATTTGGTGGTTCACCCGACACGCATTGGGTTTGATGTTACTCAAATTGGATAAAATGAAAATACTGGAACCAGTTAAATACACCATTTCTTTTTAGACGAATTTTCTACTGCCATTTGATTTTAAAATGAATTGTCAAAATTCTTTTTGTTTGTGGGATCTTGTAAGGAAATTTACCTCGTATACGATGTTTTTAAACCGTTTTGATTGGTAGGACTGTTTACTTTTCTGGCTATCGACGATGGAGTTCACAGTTTGATCAATTTCTTTTTCTGATTGACAACTTATTTTGGTGTTTGGAAATGGAATGGTTTCTTCATCTTGCTCGGGAATATGCACGTCCTCCATATTCATACCACGTTCTGTCTCTATGGGAGCTTTCATGAAAGGAACAGCGTGATGGGTTTCTTCTTCGGGCTCCAACTTGGGTTCTATCATATTAGTGCCGCATTCTGTTTTTATGGAAACTTTTATGAATGGAATAGAGTCGCGAGTCTCTTCTTCAGGTTCTAACTTGGGTTCTATCATATTCAAACTGCATTCTGCCTCTTTCATGAATGGAATAGAGCTGTGGGTCTCTTCTTCAGACTCCGACTTAGGATCTATCATGTTTATACTGCATTCTGTCTTTACGGAAACTTTCATGAACTGATTAAAGTTGTGGCCGGCCTCTTCTTCAAGCTCTGACTTGGGATCTATAATCTGTTGAAATAAGCGTTAATTTTTAACTAGGCGGTGCATATAGATTACTTTAATTGTGATTTTAAATTTTACTATAACATCAAAGGTGATGTAGCTAATATTTATTCAATTGAAAGTGGTGAAGAAAATGTGACGAAAACAAGAATACCATTGTTTTAGGATGTGTCTCTTTTCCTGACTGGCGTATGGAGGCAGAACTCTGCTGCTCCATTTTTGAGTTGGGATCTAAAACCTGCTCAATCAAGGTGGCCAATTATAACTTGATCACTTGAGGATTTTTTAAGACCCCATAAACATAAATTCAATGTTGATTATAAAGACAATTCCAGAAGAAAATAAAACATACCACTGTTTTTGGATGGAGTTTTCTAAATTCACTGCTACATTTTTCTACTTTCTCTCTCTCTTGCTACATCTATATTGCCTTTAATGTAATCCCATAGCCTGTTGTTTTGAAAACTAAATTGAGATTTTATTTGACAATTACAAACCTTAATTAATTGAGAGCTTTAAAAATGTTTTGAATTACCCGACCACAAATTCAGAACTGTAGTCTTCAAGAAATCTTTCGAGATCTTTCTTCAAGTCTTTTTGACTGATTCCTCCACAAACGAGGACTTCAACATATTTCTGCAATTGAGACAATGTTATATAATTTCATGTTGACTGGTGGGATTTTTCCTTTCGTCTTAAGTAAAAGAATTCAAAACTTACCGGTAAATCGTCAATCATTGATTCACCATTCCAACCTTTGGGAAGTTGAGATAATCTTTGTTTTACTGCCTCACGAATGAGAGACGCTGCTCCACTTCCAAGCTTCATTGGAAATGTCTCCATTGTTGAGGAAGAAAGTTTGTAAATATAGTAATGAACTGATTGCCAACTCAACTTATATTTAAAGCTCAGCAGGTTATAAAATGTATTGTTATAAACTCATAGATAAAAAGTTCTAGGCCAAATGGGTATAAATGGTTAGAAGTGGGAGTAGGAGATTTGGAGGGATGTGATCCAATCAAGAAAAATGACACGACCTTTAATTGAGAGGAAATGTTTGTTTGATAAACATTGTCATTTCTTAATAATAATTTTATTTTAAAAATATACAAAACATCTTCGTATTTAATTTTTTAGTTGTTCCGTAAATTACAATTTGATAGTGTGAATTAGTGTTTGGTGAAAGTTTGACTTGTGGCAAACTGTTCAGCCTAACTGTCATGTGAGTTTGCAGATCAAAAATTTCAAAAAAAAAAACATTGTATCGCATTGGTTGGGCACCTGTCTTGTAGGCATAAAATTGCGACTTTAAATTTTGTTGACTGCACGCCTAAAGTGCATGATCATTAGGCTCTTCCGTGGCATACAAACATGAATAATATGGCGGTATCTTGTGCTGACCTAAAAGACACAAGATTAGAAGAAAAATGCTTTATTTATGCAGACATAAGCCAAATAATCATTGTTGTTGATTGTTACTTTCTATTCATATAAAGAAAACAGCGGTCCGTGGAGTAACGAACTGAATGTAATGTCAATTATATTTGTTTGTGGACAAAGCAATTTCATGGAAATAAAGGGGGAAGAAGAATGCTTATACAAGATAAAAGGAGCACAAAACAGAGTTGTTGCTCTGTGCACAACAGTGCACACAAATAAAAATAGAATAATAACTATCAAACACTTCAGCAGAATCCACAAGTCAAGATTATCTATATTAACGACAATATTGATTTCAAAATTTACACAATGTTTTTTGCTAACAGCTACTGTTATATCTTCCTTCTCTTTTCCATTTATCTTTTTCTGATGTGATCTCTATCTTCTAGAGTTGTTTTTCTTTGCTTGTGTAAGATGCTTTGTTCTTCTATAATCCTTCTTGTTCTAGACTGTTGCTAAATCAGTTCTGGTTGAGTGTCGTTCTTTTTTTTCTTGTATCATCTAATTGGCTGCAATTGCTATGTTATGTTCTTTTTACAACTGTTGTTCTATTCTTCTCTTCTTGGGTTTCAGCTGCTTCTCGGAAAACTCTATTGGGTGTTGCATTCAAAATTAAAAATACGCTAAAACTACCAAAAACCATAACCAATAAATTGAAATAGTTCAAAAGGAGGCTCCCATATCACATTGGGATCATGCATGAATATTGGAAGATAAAAATATTAAATGTTAGGGGCATCTCGGACAAAATCAAATTATGATGGTTGGGATTACGATTTCTAACACTTCCCTTAATCACAATTACCAATATTAAGCACTTTCAAATGTGAAAAATACTCCAACCCTATTTTTGTGTAACTTTGGAGTTGCTTGCTGGATTCCAGAGTTGCATTTATATATGGAGTTTGGTTGTGTGACTCGGAGGTAACTATATGTACTTTAGAGTAAGTCCAAAGCTAGTTTGATGTTGCCTATATATGTCCAAGGTTTTTATGATGCTTGTTGCTGCCACATCTATGACACCTAAATTGTATCTTAACTTTCTTTTGATAGCGGTTTCGTAAAAAATAACAAGCTACTTCTCAAATCTCTCCAAATTTTGATGTCTCCCTGATAAAAATTAAAATGAAAATGAATTTCACATTGCTTGCTTCAGCCGTGGAAGATTAGATTCTTTGTCAATGCTATCGAGGATACATTGTCACAAAATATGGTTGTGGCATCTTCTTGTTCCTCGTTCAATTTTGCTAGGATTCTTCTAAGCCAAATAATCTGACATGCAGCTGCATTTGTTGCAATATACTTAGCGTCTATTGAGGAGAGAGAAACTATGGCTTGCTTATTAGATGCCCATAAAATGACTCCTAACCCAATGTGGAACACACATCCAAATGCACTCTTATCATCTACATTACCTTTCGGATCATTATAAGTATAACCAACCAACTCAAACTCAATTGATGAAATGTAGAAAATGTCATGGTCCTTAGTCTCAACATATCTAAGAATTATCTTCCCGCTTGCCAATGTGTCTCCTTAGGTATTTTCATAAATCTAAAAATTAGGCTTATTAGGTGCATTATATTAAGCATAGTCCTTGTCAAATACATTCAACTTACAACCACACTCTTGTATAAGGTTTGTTTTTCCTCATTGTTATAATCTTCCTAACTTAATTTCAAACACGTAGTTGTTGGTATTGGTGCAAGCTTGTTGTTCAACATATTGAACCTCTTCAAAAAAATTTGGCATACTTAGTTTGAGAAATGAATATGTCATGATCCATTAATCAAACCCCTTTCTACCTAAATTAGTTAATTAAGTTTCCTCTTCTATTAGATCAATAAATCGTCATTTATTTGATTAAATCCTTCTTATCCTCTAAATCATACTAATTATTCTTCTAAAAGCTTCTATAAGCTTGCTCACCTATTAATTAATCACTTTGGTTAATTAATAAATCCCCTCAAACCCCATGAGTCACTAAAGGACAAAATAAACTCTCCTAAGGTTGACTCAACCCTCTTTCAACCATGATCATCCCCAACTAACTCAACCTTGCTATTATCCCACATGTAAAGGGATGCAAAGCTTCTTTTATCCATTGGGCTATATAAGGAGCCTTCCTCCTACCTTTCTACTTACACCTAAATGAGCATAGAGCCTATACTATATCCATTTTATCATCTTAGAGAATTCTTCCATCAGAGGAGCTAGCTATCTTCATTTCTTGTATTCATCCATCCAAGTTAAAAGTCATATGGAGATAAGTCAAGTGGTCTTGTAGCCATGGATTGACAAGAATCCATTCTTGAAACCTTGGGATTCAAACATACAATCAACCATTTTGATTGCTAAGGATCTAAATTGGTTCATCTCATTGATTAACATTCAATAGAGATAGATATTAATAGTTTAGCATATTAGTTTAGATGTTTATTTATGTTCTAATGCAAAGATGTTGGTCGATTAGTCTTTTTAAGCTCTAAGCATGATGGTGCATAGATTTTACTTTAACTTTTTTTTAGGACTACTAGGTGTTAGCTCTAATTCTCTTTACATAGCTAACTAATTCTTGCAAACATTTGGCACGCCCGATGGGATGGATCCTTAGTCCCTTAGCGTTGTGGTTCAAATTTTGTTGTTATTTCAATTTTTGGCTAACCCTTGATATGCACATGTGTGAATTAATGTTAAATTTCTTATGATTTTACTAACTTTACATATGTTGAGTATTGCTTATAGATCTAATTTAGATGGGTTCTTGTCAATTTTGACCTAACTTTCAAAAAATTGAGATTTTTGAAATCGATTACGTCATTTCCCATATTTTGACATTACTTCCAAGTACATACGTACATAAAAATGGCATAGGCATGTACATGTCCGATGCGGCGTACACATCCAAACTTGGGCATACACATCCAAATGCTAGCATGCATGTCCAAAGTCTAGCGTATGCATCTCATTGTTGGCGTACATGACTCTCTCTGTCCTTCGTGTTTTTCTAGATTTTTGTCAATGAGTGTACATGTCCAAATTATAGCGTATGCATCTCACTGTCGGCATACATGACTCTCTGTCCTCTGTTTTTTCTAGCTTTATCTCAATAAGCGTACATGTCCAAAGTTTAGTGTATACATCTCACTGTCGACGTACATGACTTTCGTCATCTGTGTGTTTTCGACCTTTCATTGGCTAGCATATGTGTTTAGACCCTGGCATACATGCGTATACCCGAGCATACCCAATCTGCTAGTGTTATTACTTTGATCATTATGTTAGTGAGCGTATACATCCAAAGGCTAGTGTATACAAATCACCGGCCTCGTGCACCCATTAGCTCACTTTGTCGGTTTCCATAGAGGCACGTACACGTCCCGAAGAAGGCGTACACACCCGAGTTGGGCATACACATCACAACTCATATTTGAGATTCACTTTAAAATTTACAAAAACGTGTTTTCTAGATTTATTGACTCCTTGCAGATTTTAATTGAAGATTAACTTCTGTTTTGTATGTTTTTGCTAATTTGAATTATTTAAAGGGTTAAATGAACATTGTGTGCTTAATCATAAGATTAAATTCACGTATTCTCTTCCTCTTGCATCTTTAGAAATGATTTCTATATCTCTTTTTGCTTTGAAAAACATTTCCAAAGAATGTCAAATTTGGTTATAATGAACAAATTTTGTGTTTGAATCAAGTATTTTCTATTATTGATTTCGTAGTTGGATTTTACGTCGCATATGCTCTTCTCTTGTGTCATAGGGTGAACTCGAGAATTAGAAATGGTTTTCATCTTCCTTATGTGTATGGAAAACTAATAAATCTGTCATGCAAGACCCAAATGCTTGTTAAATAAAGAAGGATCGACAAAAAAAAACTACTAATACAGTTTCCGTGCATGTTGCCAAACGAAGTTCAAACAAACTACATTAAGTATAAAAGATAAAAACACACCACAATCAAAAGATTGTATTTACAAGTTTGGATAAGGGTACGCATTTTCCATTTAACTAGGACATAACCCATTTGGCATAAGCCTTAAGCTAAAACAATGGGGGTGGTCCTAGGAAGCCCAAAGTAGTCCACGCAAGAGGGAACCTTGTGGATGAAACGGGAAGTGCTTTGCACACCTACTTGACTAGTGATACATGTGAGAATTAACATCAAATTTATCTCGTATCGCTATCTCGGAGAGTACACAATGGATGCATTTATTGCCCATTGTGCTTGAAGGGGGTAAAGTAAAGCCAGGATACTCCTTGGGAAACCTTGGAAAACTGAGCTCGCATCTAGATAACTTGTGACACCTAGTTGAGTGAACCACCTAGGAAGCTATCTTTGACAGGAGCCAACTTTGACCATATCAAAACCAATTTGAGTTGAGAGCCATCACAAAGGGATAACTTTCTCGGAGTCAAAACCTTGTTTTTCGAACAAGGAGAGTCCATTAAAGTTCAAATGGCACATCATTCATCACGAGGATTGTGAAGCATTACTTTTGCTTAGTTTTTCACTCACCCTAAGGTGAGGTGAAACTCTGTCAAAGTGATTCCAAACTCTCTTCAACCCCAATTTATCTACTTCCTTCACTTTCTTTTGACACTTTGTTGATCAAAGGAAGAGTGATTACCCTTGTGTTGTTAATTGATTGTATTCACCACTTTTGTGTTTGTTTACACTCATCCATGTTTGCGGCTGAGTTGTTAAACGTCTAAAGTGTGTGGGGACGTTTTCATATCATTGGTAGCCTTTTTTATCTTAATACCCAAGTCAAGATCATCATCAATCCTAGCTAGGATTTACTCGTCACCTTGATTCTCCTTTGAATTTTTATCTTTCTTGTATCGTGTTGCCAAAAATTGATACTTATGTCTTGTCTCTCGTAAACTTGGCCTAAGTTGCTATATTGTAACGTTACGCTACACGCATCCTAACAATTCCTTGGCATACTTTGGCATTATTTTTCCGGCATACTTTGGCATTATTTTTCCTTCAAACATTACCTTGATTTTGAAAATTTTTGTTGTTGCTTTTTTGCACATTGTAACAATATTATTTTGATATTAATACCTTCTTAGTGGTATTGTTGCATCGTTCATAGTCATAACTTCCACTTTTAGAGATATAGGTCTTGGTTGGATTTAAGCTTGTTTTTAATATACTTTATTTGGGGATCACATCAGCTTCTTGTTATTACTTATGCCTTGTTCATTTCTTTTAAACTTGAAATAAGTTGTGACATTTTTTTATCATCTTAAATGTCAAATACCATTTGGAAACCAACATAAGAAGTAATTTTATTGATTGATTGGTTCAAAAAAACCTTGTGTGATTGTGTCTTGCGATTATTCATTATTTTGAATTATCCATTTAGGGACTCACTTTGATCAATTGATTCTTTATCATTCATTATTATTTGGTCATTAATTTTGCTTTTTGTTTTGAACTTGCATGATTGTTCCTTGTGTTTATCCATCTTATAAACTCATTTCTAGGACAATCCTTTGGGTCTTTGATCCTCTTGATCTTCTTGTATTTTCCTAAGTTCATGGTAACTTTTGAACATATCTTTCAAACCTTAGAAAAATCATTTCCTATCAAGTGACTTTTGCATCAATCAAACATTGGAAATATTTCCTTTGTATCCTTTATGTTGCTAAAATTTTGATCAATCCTTTGACATTTACGCCTCCAAAATTGTTTTCCAAGCCTTGTTGGATTATCAATCTTGAGTCATCACGATGTATGTTTTCCTTAGCTTCCCTTTTGGAAAATTACACAAGCATCCCCATCTTTACGAAATGTCTAGTTGGTTTTTGTCGTGATGCCCAAATCAGCATGAAACCTTCTTCACTTTGACGAAGTTTGATCATACAATCTAGGTCTAGGCCTTTCAACCTAACACACACCAAAAATGAATGATTATCGCAAGGTACCTTACACATACGAAAATAAGGAATCAAATTTTTGATGTTCACATCAAAAGACACCAACCATGACTAAGCCTCATTTGGTTCTTTGTGCTAGAGAACCCATTCGGTTAACCCATTCCCCACTTTCATCTCATATTCGGTGGTATGGTTTGGATACTTCTAATCCAAATTATTATTCGAGTTCCCCCCACTATTCTTCTTATTCTAATCCAAACATTTCCTCTTCTTCTGAGGATTCCAATCCAAATATTTCCTTCGATTCTTCTAATAATTCAGATCCAAACTGTTATTCAGATTCATCTAATTCAACTCCTAAGTCACAGTCCTCCCCTTCTTCACAGGACCTCCTTCATCATACTTCTACTGCGATTATTGAGTCCCCCCTTTCTTTGCGGGACCTCCTTTATCATTCATCCAATTCGAATCCTAAGTCACGGTCCTCCCCTTCTTCGCAGGACCTTCTTTATAAAACATCTAATGTGATTCTTCAATCGCAGTCCTCCCCTTCTTCGCAGGACCTTCTTTATAAAACATCTAATGTGATTCTTCAATTGTGGTCCTCCCCTTCTTTGTAGGACCTCTTTTATTAGTCACCTCAATGAACTCTTCCCCCTTTGAAGATTCGTGCAACTCAAAGTATTTATAGTCAATCATCTAAGTCGACTCCTTCTTCGTCGCAATCTGAGAATTTTAGATACGAAATTCTCTAATTCCTCCTCCACGACGTCCTCTTATAGGGAAACCTATACTAGCCAATCCCAAATCTTCTTTTTCTCACAAGAAATCTAGCCCTAAGTCTACTTCGTCTCTTAAGTCATCTTATTCTATTAATCATCATCAAACATCTTCTAAGTCTTCCACGCCAATTGAACCTCTTTCTTCCAATCAACCCCTAGTGATTGATCAACAACTCATAACGATTGATCTCTTTTAGAATGAAGAAACAATTGGGGCATTTATAGGGGCACACAAAGATATTCCTCTAGAATATTTCGAATAAGTATTCTCTTTAAACCTCGATGTGTTCGTGTATCATACGGAAGAATTTGTTCCTTTTATCAAAAATTAGAGGAATATTCTCAAATCATGCAACTTGATCCTCCTCTTATTCTTCCATCTTCATCATCCTCATTACATGGAGAAATACCTTGTTATATCATTGATCCATGGCCTTTCTTTTCTGTTGGTTAGATTTTCTCGCATAGCACAAAACCTAGGCAATCATGAGATAAATCTCCCTCATTTTACCATTGAGGCTCCCGTGTCAGATTTTTCAATTAAAGTATGCTAATAACTAAATGGGGTTTTATTTTAACTACTCAGTTCATGAACCATAATCAATGAGCAGTTTTGCAAGCAAGTAAGCAGCTGTTTAAAGAAAGGAAATATTTATAGAAGAAGGGAAAAGGAATTATATCAACACAGAGAAGAAATGAAGAAGATGTGCATCCCAATCAATAGATAGCAGAGTTGATTGTACGCACATAGAAGAAACCACTAGATATAAACACAAAATTATAAGCAAAGGTAGCTCTAGATCTAGATCTGAAATAACACAAAGTCTATTAAAAGATCTAAGATAAAAAGCAAGAAACACAATACACCGTGACACAAAGTTCTCTAGAAATCTGCTCCTATATATTCCTTTGCTTCAAGTGGCTCTCAAAGGTTTCAAGACAAAGTCTGGAACACAAGGTTGCTGCTTACAAATTCCGATCATTAACCCAGAGGTTCTTCTCCTACTTATAGAATGTAGGAGGGAAAATACAAATGGGAAATCTAACTGAACTGAAACACAAACAACAAGTAAAGATGACATTTGGAAATCATCCTAAATTAACTTCTCCTTAAGTGACACATGTATCACTTAACTAATAGAATTGTTCCACATGACTTTAAGCAATGGTTGCAAAACCAATAACTTAAAGTTTTACAATTTCATCTAGGAACATAGAAAATAGAAGAAGAAAGAATAAAAGAAGAAGTCATGCCAGCTGTAACATTTATGTCTTCTTTTTGTTCTGATATCGGATATACTTGTCGAACATGTGATTCAACATCTTCCCATCTGTTTTAGCCACTGCTTCCTTCTCTGTCCTAAACTGCAGCAATCCTTCATTCAACACTTTGATGCACGCTTCCACATCTTCCAAGCTCGGCCCAAACCTTGCAATATCCACTGCAGCGCCACCAGTCTGCTAATAGAATTCATCGTGAAAGGCTTAGTAGCTTTATCAATTCTCTTTTGTACCATCAGAAGAGACCCTTCCAGGGAATTAGGTACTTTGCTAGGAACAATCCACACGTATGAAGTAACATTCTCGACCACTTTCTCCTCAGTGAAAGAAATGATATTGTCTAGTAAGGATGATGTCCTACTCTCAAGTGCCTGCATCCTCTTTAACAAAACTCTGCAGATCTCCAAACGGAAAGATACTGCAAACTCCAGCTACTTCCCCTTCTCAACTGATCCATCCGGTACAATTTTCTCCACAACCAATACATCTCTCAAAGAACTTGTTGATTTCGCCAAATTACTTAGGTTACTCTCAAAGAACTATGTTCATGTCCACTATGCTTGTTACCGATTCTTGCAACTGATTTGCTGCATCATTCATAACCTTCAAGAGGGTCGACACTTCTCCAAGTTATACGAAGCTTGAAGAATAATCAAATTCTTCCATTCATCAATAGCTTGCACTGATTGCTTGCATCTTCCATCTCCTGCATAAGATGATCACTCACTTGATCCGAAATGGGCTGGATGGAAGATTTAACAACTTTGGCTATGATCTCGCATAATTGAGATACTTGCTTCAAGCTCGTCTTTCTCTACCTTTTCTCTGTCAAGCCTAAGGAATAGAGCATCGATCAATTTCTCGTGTTTCTGCTTCAATCCTTACGTAGTGGCTTGACCGAGGGGTACTTTGCCAGTTCTTTGTAACATCCTCTCGCCATGAGCTCATCCTCCTTCTTTCCTTCTTTCAGGAACCGACATCTCAAAGCAAACTTCTGCCCGACTCTTCGATGATCAACCTTGAAGTTACCTTGAAACTTTAGGCCTTCTATATTTTCCACCCGGACTGCGGAGTAATTGCAAGTCATGCTCTTCCAAGTTCATCTCCACTCTCATACGGAACCAACTGCTGAAGAAAACCATTCGAGAAGTTACTTCTCAAAGAATGAGAAATCATTGAGTACACTACCATCTCTCGCTCTACATCCTCTCCATCAAAAAGTGCCATAGTGTCATGGATGCCATCTTCCAAATCATCCAAGGACAAAGCTCTTTCAAACTCCGCCATCTGCTGACTTCAAGGTATCTTCTAGAAAGGTGATGAACGGAGTAATTTGAGGAGATAACATGAATGTTTCCAGATTTAGTGGAAGCATGGAAGTTTCTGCAGAGGTGCAACATTTGGTGAAGTAGTAGATCTTTGGAGAAGCTAGAACTAAAGTCATGACCGTGGAAGTGACCTTCTCCTTTGATTGAGATCTTCTGTGTACTTTCAACTTCTCGGACCTTCTTCTACTTTATCCTCCATCCTTCCTCTTGAGGGAATCTCCTGCGCCAAATTTTCCTATGACTTGATTCATCAATGCCTCGTCAAGGTAGTATCCCTTCGTCAACAACCAGTTTGAATTATTCACCAAACCAGCTCAGATCTTTCTTCAATTGTATGGCAGCCTCCTATGTTATCCTGAAAGTACAGTTCTATCTCCTCCCATTTGATGGTAAGTGTCAAGTACCACATTCCCATCATCTTTAAGATCCGCAGGTATCCGCACTAGTCCAAAGTCAAACACTTCCTTTATTGATAGTCTGCTGAAATCCTTCTTTCTAACCTTGTACTAACTTTTGCACTTCATCCAGTAATCTTCCAATGAAGGCACGTGTGCATACTCCTGGGAGATCATCTTCCCGGATACTCCAAATGGATCAAAGTTTAGTCATGCCATGAAGAACTCTTGCTCATAGTCGGATAACATCTACGTCTCCATCCCTCGAGCTCTATGAATGCTCCGCAACTATAATGTTTGTGGTGATCGGAAAGAAGCCTATAGACTTGTGCCATTTCGACTGAAATTCGTGTATCTCCACAAGTTGAATGCTCAACTCCATGGAAATCAATCTATCACTCGGATATCTGGGCATCTTTATTGGTTCTCTAGAAAATCCCGTAACCCTGAGGTATGTGAAATCTGCAAACTGAATGAATAGACTACCAATCCTAGATACGGCTTCCCACACTTCTTTGCTTACCCTGTTGGCCTTTAGGTCCTTGTCTAGCCTGCAAATGAAATCGTAGAAGAATCCATCATTGACCACTTTGAAATCCTTCTCGCACACAGGTATAGTAAGTTGTGGGTAGCACTCGAAAATGGGGTCCTTAGAAAGAATGCCACATCTATCTAGCTTGGAGAAGATGCCTTGTGAAGTTGCAGCGTACACCAAGTAGGAAGTCATTTTGAAGCTGAAAGTATGCTTCACGTTCCGGAGTTGCTCACCAATGTTGTCGCTAATAATTTCCCTCATAAACCTCATAATTCTATAATTAATAATTGCCCTTCCTATTCTTGGCAATTAATTAATTAAAAAGCATGTTCTTCTCTTTAAGCTGGTGTGCTAAAATAGCATGTTTAAGTACAACCATCCAATAAATTAAATAAATTCAATTTAATCATCCACTCTTCACTTCACTCAAGCTTCACAGTGTGCTTTGACCATAGCCACTGAAAATAGAATTTAATTTAATCATTTAATGCTTTAAAAAGCATTATATCTTTCCCAAAAGGGGCGCACTTTTTGTCATGAAGGGGGTAGCCATTAAATAAATAAATTTAATTAATTTTAGACAATCTATTTTCAATTAATTTATTCCCCTTGGCTTTGTTGACTTTCTTCCATGCTTGGGCGCCTTTTTTAGAAGAAGGATTAATTAAAATAATCATTTTAAAGGCTGCCATGTTCTCCTTAAAGGGGGCGACTTTTTAGAATAAAAGAATTCTATTTTTAAGAATTTATGGCAATGGGAATTTTTACCTCTGCAAGGCAAGCAATAAAATCCCATGATTTCACTTAAGTCACTTTTCTTTTATTTCACCATGGGAATTTTTACCTGCAAGGCAAACAATAAATTCCCACCGCCCGTCTGCCTCTAATTTTCCCACCGCAGACTTAAGTGAATTTTCCATTATAGGAAAAAGTACCTGCAAGGCGGTGCAATAAATTCCCACATGCCTCGTTGCTTCTATTTTCCCATGCTTCACTTAAATCCTTTGTTTTCCAAAAATGCACCCAACCCCGCAGGGGCTTTTTAGTGCATGACTTCGCTTTTTCCCAAGAAACCGGACCTCCAATGGTGATTTCCTTCGGCACAATGTGTGTATGTGATCTCTAAATACTCTAGGACAAGAATCGAGCTAACCCTTGCAAAGGAATTGATCTAGAGATTTTTCATAGAAAATGAAACGAGAAAACACAAAAACACGAAAATTACCAAAAGTCACAAATAAAGCCCAAAACTTATTCCTAGTTAAAAACCTTCCGGTATATAGGAATAATGATATGTTCGATCACAACAGGTTAAAACGGAGCGCAAATTTCCTCAAACGGGCTCAAAATAATTAAATACAAATTTCCACAGACATAAATCCCGATGATGAGAATATAATAATTTTGGGCATCCGGGTATTTGGCGAAAAAGGCTAATATGGCTCTTTGGGAATATCTTGACACAATAAAGGAACTTTCAGGAAATAAAAACACAAAATAACCCATTATTTTAAAAGTACAAAAAAAATTCAGATAGGATAGTCGCAGATTTCAAGATGAAATGGGGGACACCATTTTATTACCCAATTCTTCTTTATCTATCATGGTTCCTCAATCACAATCTCACTTTGGGTCATCACCAAGTAGCCCATTATCTTCTTCTATATATGGGCCACCTCCAAGTTTCCCTTCATTATCTATCTATGGGTCTCCTCTAGCGATCCCATTACCTTCTATTTTTGGGGCATGACCAACCATCCCCTTGTCTTCTATTCATGGGCCATGTCCTAGTATCCCACCATTGTCTTCTATGTATGGATCACCCCCTGGTAGTCCATCATCTTCTATTCTTGGGCCACATCCTAGTATCCCATCATCTTACATCTATGGGTCACGTCCTAGCATCCCTTCTTCTTCTATTCTTGGGCCACATCCTAGTAGCCCTTCATCTTCTATTCGTGGCTCACCTTTTAGTAGCCCCTCTTCTTTAATTCTCAGACCATGTCCTTTTTGTCCATCACATTATTCTTCTACCAAATATTGGGGCAATCCCACCATCATTTCTCGCATCAATTATAAACATCCATGTTCTTCTCCCACTTCTCGGGATAAGAAAAGTCAAGCATTAGCTTATAAGAAACCCAAATAGGTTTTTTTATCAAGCTAAGATCAAAACTTGAAGAGCTCCAAAGCTCCCAACAACTCAAATGATCATAAAATCCAAAATCAAATGCGATTCCAGAATGCACACCAATATACCCATCAAGTATGGTACAAAGTGCGAAACCTACAGATAGGGAACTCAAGCTCCCACATATAAAACCCATGTTTCAAAATAAATCACAATCATTTGTTGAGTGTGAGCTCACCATGATCATCGAGATTGGGGATAATATTACACTTGATAAGAAAACGCACTTAGTCTCTCTTATCAAATAAATTGTGAACATTGTTGTTGGATCTTATCACGCAGAGTGACATCTTTGGTTCTAACTTCCCAAAATTCTGAAAAAATCACAAAATAGTTCAAAAATACAAAAAATGAGATAACATTAAAACATTACAAAAAAATCAAAGGTACAAAGATCAAACATTGCAATCATGTATTGCATGTACATTTGGATTTTCTTTCTTCATTTTCTTTCATATTCCTCTACAAGTCATCCCCATTTTCATCCCTTCAATGTTATTGTGGTTAACCTATTCGCACGCATTTTGCAACATTTATCTCTATGGTATATGTTTGACCTTGGTCTTTCATCACCTTGGTAAATTAAAGAACAATCAGACCTCTTAGATCCTATCACAATTCTCATCTAATAAACTTGTTGTGAAGAAATTTTGGACGTAATTGTTGACACTAGCCAATGTTTTCATCACAATCACTTCCACTTCCTTATATTAAGTCATCATTGATTCTTAACCCCTTTTCAAACAAGAGATATGAAATAAGTTTTTAGTAAATAAAACAAGAATCAAAATCAATCAATCAATGAAGCAAAAGCTACAAAGCAAAAGCAAATTGAAATATAACTCTCTCTTGGGGTATCTCCAATAATGTCTACTGGGGTTATGGATTCCGACTAGCAGCGGATCAATGTTGTGATTCAAATCAAATGCATATTCATCAAGGCTATGGATGTTTGGTGGCGGCGTGAAGCAATGTACGGCTCTCCTTCAACCCTCCATTCACTAATCGCCTTTCAAACTAAATCATTCCTACACTTTGGATAGTTTCTTCACTTGTTTTTTATCAACGCTTTCCTTCAAGAGGTAATTCATTTCCACATGCACACACGAGATCTCTATGAGTCAACAGGATTAGTATGTTACCAAGTTTTGTTTATACCTTTTTCAAACTCTTGCCTTAGTACATGTCTTGTCTCATGATTTGTGCCTTTGGCTAATCACTCTTTAAATCGTCGCAATTATTTTCATTGCATTTTTCCATCTCCTTTCATGGCATTTGCAATTTTCTTCTAATTCATTCAAAACATCCATTTTTATAGGATTTCATTTTTGCTATGTTTAGGGAACTTTGTCCCTTCTTTCAAAAAACAATCTTCCACTTCTTTCTATCCTACATTTATTTCCCATCTTATGCCGGGGCATATTTGTTCCTTCTTAGCATGTCATTGGATTTATATTCATCATCATGTTGAAATATCCATATTGGCCCTAATACAACTTCGTGTGAATATTTTTCCTTTGAATATTTCCATCTAACACCGGGGCAATGTCACATCTTCACCTTCGTATTGTACATACACGTGGCCTTTTTCCCTTGTACATCACATCTTTTTTTGGGGCATACACGTTTCTTCATTTTCCTGTACATAGCTTTGGAAAACTTTCAAAAACACAAAATCATTCAAATATGTTTCTAAAAAAATCAAAAACAACAAAAACCATCCTCTGAGAACATCACTCTTTGGTTCTCGCATGTTATTGTGCACGAATCGTGGATCATCTTGATATACCTCCACTAACAAAGTTGGTTTTCTTACTATTTATATACTACGGGCACAATGAGTTGCTTGGTAATGTTTCATAATGCATGATTGCTTTTCATAGGACCCAAGTGTTCTCCATTATTCCCCTTGCATGTATCCTTTCTTAGGGCACCATCTTTTTACCTTTTCGTTAACTCACACAGGTCGAATTAAATCTTGATAACAAAAACATTGCATTATGTTTCTTTGTTAGGTTAGCTTGTTCACTTTCTCGTATTGCATTGCATTATGTATGTTGCGTAAGTTAGGCATCTTTTACTTTCTCGTATTTTGTCACATTTTGTATGTTGCATGGAGTTGGTAGTTTAAGCAATGGAAAATTATTCGTAGTATTTTTCATGTCATTCTACTTTTTTCGTATGCTTACATTTTTAATAAGGACCGATGACGCATATCCTTGGCAATATGATGATACAAAAGTTGTTCTATAATGGATGAAACACTAGTTCTTCCCTGGCCTTCTTCCTCTCTTTCTTCTTGATCGTTCCCCTATCAACACTATTCTTCTAATTCACTTGGGGCATCCTTCCCTACCCATTCTTCTATCCATTTTTCTCACCTTTTTTTATCGTCGATCACCTTCTTTCATCACCCCATCGACACTCGAGGGGTATCTCTCACTTCTACTAATTTTTCTTCTACCCCTTCAAAATTTTACATGTCTACTATCTTTGAAGTGGCATCGCTTATGCCACCCCAAAGAGGGGAAAATTTAGACACCCATAATTTATCCCTAGAAATTTAAATACTTAAAATTGTGCTAATTATACCCCTTCCCACAAATTGACAACATATCATCAATATCGCACACTTTCTCTTCTATCGTCATTAATTAACTACATTACGCTAATTAATTGACCCTTCTATCTAAAAAACAAAAAATTAATGACCTTCCATTAATTAAACCATTTCTACCTGAATTAATTAATTATTCTTAATTTAATTAAGTTTCCTCTTCTACTATATCAATAGTCGTCATTTATTTGATTGAATCCTTCTTATTCTCTAAATCATACTAATTATTCTTCAAAAAAGATTCTATAAGCTTTCTCACCTATTAATTAATCACTTTTGTTAATTAATAAATCCCCTCAAACCCCATGAGTCACTAAAGGACAAAATAAACTCTCCTAAGGTTGACTCAACCCTCTTTCAACCATGATCATCCCCAACTAACTCAACCTTGCTATTATCCCACATGTAAATGAATGTAAAGATTCTTTTACCCATTGGGCTATATAAGGAGACTTCATCCTACCTTTCTACTTACACCTAAATGAGCATAGAGCCTATACTATAGCCATTTTATCATCTAAAATCATTCTTCCATTAGAGGAGCTAGTTATATTCATTTCTTACATTCATCCATCTAAGTTTGAAGTCATATGGATATATGTCGAGTGGTCTTGTAGCCATGGATTGGCATGACTCCGTTATTGAAACCTTGGGATTCAAACATACAATCAACCCTTTTGATTTCTAAGGATCTAAATAGGTTCATCTCATTGATTAGAATTTAAAAGAGATAGAGATTAATTGCTCAACATATTAGTTTGGATGTTTATTCATGTACTAATGCAAAGATGTTGGTAGATTAGTCTTGTTCAAGCTCTAAACATGATGGTGCATATATTTTAGTTTAGATTTGTTTTAGGACTACTAGGTGTTAGTTCTAATTATCTTTACATAGCTAAATAATTCTTACACACAAGATTCAATTCTATTATACCATACCGTAGGAATTTTCTTGATCCCATAGATAGTTTTCTTCAACACACTTTGTCTTCTTGTCCTAGAATTTAATATCTAGGTTCTTGTTCAACATGTACTTCTTTACGAACCCCATTAAAAATAAATACTTCACATACATTTGGTATACCTTATAGTTGTGTTGGACTTTTATTACCAAGACAACTCATTTGGTTTCCATTCTTTCAACGGGGCATAATTTTCATCATATTCTCTTCCAAGTTGTAGTTTATACCTTTTAACAACTATCCTTTCTTTGTGTCTTTCTATTCTACCTTCTTTTGTACTCTTGGTGTTGTAGATGCACTTAACTCCATTCATTTTTGTACTGTAGGAAAATTAGATAGCTTCCATGTCTTATACATTTATATTGTTTCTATCTCCTCATCCATGGTCTTACACCAATTCTTTTCCTTTACAAATTCTCAAAATATGTTGGATCACTTTAAGAAAATAGAGAAAAATCATATCTTTATCAAAATTAGCATAATTTGAGTTTTTATAAATTTTCCTCAATATCGTTATCATTCTTATAATTAGAGAGGCCAACATTGGATATAAATTATATCCAAAGGGATACCTTGTAATGTTGTAACTTCTTGGTTGTGGATTATTTTATTATATGTTGCAAAAAGGAAGTGTTGCTAAAGTTTCACCAAGTTTTAGAATATGACTCTTCATTTCGGAAAATTTTTCTTCATTTTCACCTTTTACATCAGCTATAGGTACTTTTGTTGATATACCCAAGAGTGTGTAAATATTATCATCCCATCACTCATTCTCAATGATTCAACATCCCTAATAATGAAAATCATTTTTGTAATAAGCTTTTACAATATGTATATTTTGAACCCTTCACTATAGCCAATGAAGATGCACTCTTCTCCTCCATATCCAATTTCTTCCTTTTCACCTTTGGCACAAATGCATATGCCACAAACCCAAATATTCTTAAGTACTCCACACTATATGTTATATTTTTCCATGCTTGTGGAATTTTTTCATGCACAACCTTTATGGGAAATATAGTTAGCAAATATATTGTTGTTGCAACAAATTCACCCCAATATGTGTTTAAAATCCCCTTGTCCTTCAACATGTTTCTTGGCATCTCTGGATGTTCCTATTAATTCTCTTTGTAATTCCATTTTATTATGGAGTTTAATTAGATGTACAAAATTTTCAATGCCTTCATATTTGTAAAAATTGAAAATTATTTAGAGATGTACTCCCCTCATATTTATTTTGAGAACCATGATGAAGTGTCCACTTTTCTTCTCAACCAAGGCCTTAAACTACTTGAAAATTTCAAAGGCTTCTAATTTTTCTTCAAGAATTATATTTACTTTTCTTCTGTTGTAGTCATCTATAAAGGTCACAAAGTATTCATTTTTGGCTTCATTGGGCCACATAATTTGAATGCACCAACTCTAATGGTGCCTTTGTTCTCCTAGACTTCTTTGATTGATAGAGTTTACTTTGTTTTTTCCCTAAAATGTAGGCCACACATTTTTTATCAAGATTTAGAATAGTTAGTTTCCCCTTAATAATCTATTTTTTTGTACAAAATATTTAGTTCATAAACGCATAAATGTCCATACCTTAAATGTTAGAGTTGAGATAGATTGTTAATGAGAGTCTTAAATGTCAAGTGTTGTGGTTTTGTTGTATGATGCATGTTACTGGGATGTGTTGCTCTAGACCATGTAGAAAAGATATATTTCATCCTAATAGGAACATCCAATTTTTTTCATTTGTATAACTACAATCTTATTTTTACTCCCATCTTTATAAAAAAATGTGCACTCTCGATTCTCCTTCAAGATTATATATCCTCATTGAACCAATCATCCAATGCTCAATATATATTTTTTATGTAAGGGGCATAATAGATATCAAAAATTGTTCTTTTATCACCATGCTTGGTGCAAATGGTGATTGCTCATTTTCCTCACAACTAGAAATTTTTCATTGTTCCCATATTATTCTCAAATTGAAAATTCTTATCAATTAAGGAGACACATTTTCATTGCCACTTGTGTGGTTGCTACAATCATTGTCCAAGTACCAAAATTTAATGTCACTCTACTAGGTAATATTGCATATAAGGAAGAAATTTGGCATTTATTCAAATTTAATTAACTTTTCATTGGCTACTTTACACTCTTCCTTGAATTTTCACACTTTATTTTTGGCATTCACTTGAGAAATGGTTTTCCTTATGATAGTAATAACCTTTGGACATTGCTTTTATCATACCTTTGGTTTAAGTTATTGATCTTTTTTCATTTCTTGGGAGTCATTGACTGTGAATTGTTTGCTCCCTCTTGGTAATTTGGTTTGTCTCTTCCGAGTAGATTCTTCCCAGATTAGATTCTTCCTCTTACTCTACCTCTTGGATTTATTCCTCTTCTATATCTTCCTCTCCCCATTCTTTTCAATGTATTCAGAGCTCTAAAGGATTATTCTAAGGAAGGGTTGATATGTTAAATCTCTACTCATGGGTTTGAAATGAACCCATTAAATTATCAACTATCATTTGAGACAAGTCTTTGGAATCTTCAATTTCTATCAATTAGGTCATATCTAACATGCAAACTCCCAAGGATTTTCTCAACAATACTTTGATTTTTAAATCTTTACCATTAATTTTTAACTAATTTACTAAACTAAAAAATCTTGTATGAAAATTAGAGATGGGCTCAACTTCCTTATTTTGAAGAGTTTCAAAATATCTTCTAAGTAGTTAGAGTTTGACTAATATTACCTTATCAGTTCCTTCATAGAAAATTTAAATAATTTCTCAAGCTTCCTTTGAGTAGATAATTTTTACTAGTATGGGGAACATATGTTATACATGTTGCAACTTCAATAAATATTTTTCATCTTTTCTTCTTGTCTCTTTCGAAAGGGTTTTTTTGTATTTTTCATTTCTACATAGGCTACTTGCTCAGTTAAATTTGTAAACCCACTTATATCAAGTTCCCACGAGTCATTAAAAATCAAAAATGTGTTCCTTTTCTTTGAAAAATACATCATAGTTTCTACCATCAAATGTTGGAGGTTGTTTTTAAGCGTTATTATCGGATCCAACCATTCTAGGATTTTGAGAAGTCTCTAAGAGATATGGAAATCAAAAGGCCTAGCTTTGATACAATGTTAATAGAAATAAAGGGGGAATAAAAATGCATATACAAGATAAAAGGAGAACAAATAGATTTATTTCTTTGTGAACGATAAGTACACAAAAATAAAAATAGAACAAAACTACCAAACACTTAAAGTAGAATTCATATGTCAAGATTATTTATATTAACAACAATATTGATTTCAAAAACTATACAATGTTTTCTTGTTAATAGCTATTTTTGTGTCTTCCTTCTCTTTTCTACTAATCTATTTTTCGATGTGTTATGAGTCTTCTATGGTTGTTATTTGCTTCTACAATCTGTTATATTCTTCTCAAATCCTTCTACTACTAGCTTAAATTTGGTATATTTTCAGTCCTTTTTCTACTTGCATCATATAATTGACTACAACTACTATGTTATATTATTTTTAGAATTGTTGTTATATTATTCTTTCCTTTGGTTTCTATGATTTTAGAAAAACTCTCTACCGAATATTGCATTTAAAACAAAAAAATGGGTGCTAAAACATTCACTCCTATTTTGTCTTATCTCCAACTACCAAAACCATCACCAATAAATTAAACCTACTTAAAATGAGGTGCAAAAATCACATTGGGATCTTGCATGAATATTGGAATATCAAAATATTAAATGTTGGGTGATAGCTAAGACAAAATTAAATTTTTATTGTTGGGATTACAATTTCTAACATGATTTTGGATTCCTATCCTTATGTTCATAATTCCCCTTCATGTCGGTAAAATAATGGAGAGATGGTAGGTAGTAAGTATGAGAGAGTAATAACCAAAATTAAAAGAAAATAATAAATAAAAATAAAATAAATCACAAAAAAATCTATGTGATGTGCAAGATAATATAATACAAAACTAGGGTGTCAAACATCGTGGGGAGGCACACAATTTTTTTCTAACATCTTTGTTAGAGGAAGAGAGATTTGAAAATGTCAATCTTATCAATATTTTTAGTAGAAGAGCCAACATAAAAAAGGGAATGAACTCATGCAAGCCCAATAGGATAGGCCATATAGTGGATTAGAATAATAATTTTTTCGTGACATACGGTTTCGTAGACTACTTAGTCTTATAGAAATTATTAAAATATTTTCATTTATTATCATAGGAGAGCACATAAGTAATGCATTCCAAGGGCGGGCACAAAATCGATAGCCTCAACTACCTAAAACACAAAACTCTATCCCCATGTTGCATGACATTTTTGGTTGGATATTTTGTTAGAGACAAAATATGATGTTCAACCACAACATGCGAGACAAATTCCCTCCTTAAATAAAGGGGAGGCACCATGTTTATTATTATTCTAACAATGCTAAAGTATATTTACAATATTCACACTAATCTAGCATTGGGGTTGGGATCTCATCCCAATATATTTATTTTCTTTGGAATGAAAGATAGATTGAAAATGGAGAAAATTTATAGAAGTGAGAATACAAAGGGGAACGGAAAGAAAGAAAAGGTAGAAACGTGGTTTTTATTTGAAAAATGTAGATCCAAAGATATTAACATGAGATAAAATAGTAATAAACTTGTTTTAGATATAATAAACTAAATACTAGAATTTAAAGAATAAAATAGCGCATTGAAGTATAATACGTTAAATAAAGAAAAAAATCAACAAACAATTTGTAATGTATCTCTTACATAAAATTTTGAAAACACAAGTCTTTCTTCCCTTTACAATTCCGACTTGATTTTTATTTTCCGAAGATCTCTCCCTTGATAATGCCTCAACATTTTACATTTATAGAGAAGTAGAAGAGAGAAAAAGGGAAGAAGTTTGGATTACATTCTAAAAATAGAAAAACACATTAAAGCCTTCTTGACTGGTTCTTACTAAATGACCAAGTCAACTTGTAAATCCAAACGATGTATCAACATCTCAAAAATTTACATGCTCGATGTCAAAATGGAAAAACATGATGAATCATCAATCGGGTTTTTTTCTTTTCAGCTTCTTTCTCAACTTCCTTATTATGATACACATGGAACTTCGAATCATATCTTGTGTTTCCTTGTCCTCGGGTCCACATGAGTATCGATTCAGAAAATTACATGTGTTGAGTACGTTGATCATCCTTCCATGGAGCTTCTGGAGCCTTCTGATGGTTTTGGCAGATTTCTCAAAACATTTTGGCACAAAATTAGCTTTTCAATCAATTTCAGATCAAAATCACTTTCATCCAAGGACTCATTTTCAAATAGATCCTTGAATTCTTTGAATATGTTATCTGCAAGTAACATGTTCAAGTCATCATCCAAGACGTGGATGAGTACTTTCATGTATTCATATATGATATCATTGGTGGCATCTATTCCTTCCTCTCAAGCTCTTTACAAATTCTCACTTTGGTTTCCTACAAAATCGTTACCCAAAATTAAATGTCTTTGTAAAACTCAAAATGCTTTTCTCTTTCACCAATTATGCCTTCTTGAATAAGAGTATCAGAATCAACTTTCCTAAGTTCATTCAAGGCTTCCAGGGTTAATTCATAATTATTGCATTCTTCCTAGAGCTCATCATTCATCTTTTCAATGGCTGATTTCTCCCTTTATATATCATTGTGGACCTCAACAACATCCTTAATCATCCTCTTTCCTTGAGTTAGAATCATCTAGATCCAACTACCTACTACACAACCCTTCTGCCCAATATTTTCTACCTCGAAAATGATGGTGTATCGAAACTAACCTAGGAGCTAGAGAGGATATTAAAGATGGTTTGGAAATAGTGAGAAGGATATATGTCAACTGTTCCACCTTATCCTTCAAGTCATCCTTTGTGGCCTTGGTTTCTTTAAGTTTCTTTAATAAATTATCCATTACCGCCTATACATCTTGTTTTGCTCCTTTAGTATTGACTTTCCTAAGTGCCACTTTGATTATTTGGTAATCATATGCGGTGATGTCTTCCTTGCTCTTATCTGCGGTAGGAACAATGATCTCAAGCAAACCTTTCTCCCTGATGCATTGATAGATATGTGAGAAATAGTATTAGGTCTCTTGGATGTACGAGATGAGGCGGGAGTCGGTGAAATAAAATCAAAGGATTGAGAATGAATAATTGTATTTCTCTTCTTTGGGGTTTGGCTAACTAGCCAAGATGGGAAATAAGACGGAGGCTTTTTACGAGGGGAGCAATAATCATGATTGTGGTACTTAGAGGATAAAGAAATGTGGACACCAAGGGGAGGAATGGAGAAAATGGTCATGGAAATTGTTGAAGATGGGGAGGAAAAGAAGATGTTGAGGAAAAAGTAACATATGCGAAGTGTAGTCTTAGTAGTTAAAACCACTTAGTTAGTCACACTTTGAAACATCACTCAAGCTGGTGTCCAAGTTCTCACCTAAAGCGTGCACAACCTACCAAGTCCCTTCTCATTTTGATATTTCAAGATTTGGATCATTCACTTAACCATTCATAACATAAGGTAGAATATATATGAAAATATAAGATAATACTGAGACAAAATATAATAAGGAGTATGATCATTAGTGTAAATGATTATAAGCATAATTTGGACACCAATTACACCATGTACACCACTACTAACCTTGGCAATCTGTACTAAGTCATCCATTACAAACACATGAGAATTTCTAATAGAACATTGCATACTTGTACTCGGAAACAATGCGCATATGCACATTACACGTATCACATACCACTTACTCCTTACTACCACTACTTACAATGGATGTGACACATACATATATAGTGGTGGGAACTTTTCCTTCGCCGCTCATGCTTTAATTCTAACAATATATAATCCCTAAACATAGAATACATGCTATTTTAACTCACATTTTGGCTTCCAATCTGTGGCTATCCTTAGGTGACTCGATCCCTATGATATAATTATCCTAATTTTATTCATGCACAAGTACTATATTTAGATTTTTTCATACACAATCCATTTCCATATTGCATGTGATTTATTCTTTGGTGTTTTTTTATCCATTTATATTTATTCCTTTCTTATCACACTAACTCGTGCTTTCCTATTTTTAGCCACTCTCTTCTTTTCTAGCTATTTTTATTCTAAGTGTTCCTATGTGTAACCCTTCATGTGTCCTCTTCTTCTTGCTTGCCTGGAGGGACCCTCATGCATTGTCTTGTAATTATAATATTTCACCATTTTAGTATTGCGCGTACCTTTGCACGTGGCTCATAGTCATCCAATTTTCACAATCCAACAAGAGGGCAAATGGGTTATGTGAGGAGAACCCAAGGCCATACATATCTAAGTTGAGAGGGGGAAGTAATGAGAATACTTGTGCCAAGAAAGAAATTGAAGGAAAGGATGGTGGTGGAGAAGAAATGGTAGTGGCAAAAGCAATGACCGAAGAGGTGCGAAAATATGAGGAAGGTGGAGGGGATGAAACATGAAGAGGGGAGGATGGAGGAGGAGAAAATACATGCGAGACACTCGACATCTTGGTCATCAATGAGAGGAGGAGATGATTTAGATTACAAGGTCTATTATAATCCAAAGAAGTTTGTCTTCGAAGTCATCTCGGAGTAAACTAATGGGTTTCATTATGTCTAGGTGTGGAATTCAAGTAGATCCTACTAAATTCACTGCTATCATTGAGATGCCTCCTCCTAATAACCTAAAATATTTGTGTATCTTACAAGGAAAAATTCATGCCATTCGAAGATTCATCTCACAACTTGCAGACAAGTGCCAATCCTTCACCCATTTTCTAAAGAACGATGTTGATTTTAACTAGGCTTGGATTGCCAACAATCCATTTCTCAACTAAAAAGATATTTGGAAAATCAACTTGCTCTTATACCACCTACCCCAGGTGAACCTTTATTATTATACATATCTTATACCCAATTTTCTATAGGAACACTTTTGGAACAATACAATTACCAACACAAATAGAGATCCATCGATTACCTTATTTGTACCTTAATTGCATATGACCTCAACTACCCACATATTGAAAAATCATGCTTGGATTTTTTATTCACCTTTCAAAAAATCTGAAATTACCTTTTGAACAACCATACCAAGCTAATATCTAAAGTTGACCCTCTCAAATACCTTTTGTCAAAACCTACACTTACAGGAAGGATGGCCAACTGGATTATTTTGTTGAGTGAGTTTGACATTGAGTATGTCAATCAAAAATTACTCAAAGGACAAGTTTTTTTGATCAAATGGTCGATGCACCACTTCCGAATGAAACCTTTAAGTATGGATCTACTAGATGCTTCCGTTTTAAATATATTGAAGAATGGTCAACCTGGAAGGTATATTTGATGGGTCATTCACATTTAATGGATCGGGAATAGGATTATACCTCTTTATTCCCACAAGTATATATCATCCGACAAGCTTTGAGACTTGTATTCGGTTACAAACAACATTGTCGAATATGACTTGCTCTCATTGCAAAACTGAAATTTGTTATTAGATGGAACATCAAACAAGTTGAGGTAATAGGTGACTCTCATCTTACCATCAAACATGTGAATGAAGAATATAAATTTAAAGATGAGAAGCTTACCCCATATAAATGCATGGTGGACTCCCTTAAGGATTATTTTGTTTTGATTTCATTCTATCAAGTGTTATACATGCAGAATTAATCAATGGATGTTATGGCTGTCATCGGATCCTTGTTATGTATATCACCAAATACCATATATTTTTAATTCCTTATCAATTATATAACAAGTATTGGCCTATGACATGACCGAATCATGCTTTTTATGTGATTTTTTTGGTCTCTTTCCCCTATCACGTCAATATTTATAACTACATACAAGATGGTACTTTCCCACCCGACCTCTCCCACTCCCAAAAGATAACCCTTATATAATGTATATCTCGTTACACCCTAATTTGGGGCACTCTCTATCATTGAGGTTACAATGGGACTTTGTTACATTGCCTTAATTTTGAATAAGATATTCGATTAACAAAGAGGTGCATGAAGGCATCTTTAGTGCTCATACAAGTGGCATATTCCTTGAGAAGATTTTTTTACGCATGGGATACTACTGGCCTACTATGGAAATAGATTGTTTCAGTATGTGAAGAAATGTATCCTATGTCAAAAGCATGGTAATTTGATCCATGCATCATCTCAATCATTGAATTCTATCACAACTCCATGGTCATTTTCCAAATGGGGACTCGATCTTATAGGAAAACTCACCCCCACCTCATCGATGACCACAAACACATTATCACTACTACTGAGTACTTTACCAAATGGGTGGAGGTTGTTCCTCTCACTTATGTTACAAGTGCTCATATTTCCAAGTTCATCATGAACCATATCATTTTTCATTATGGCATCCCTTATGCCATTGTATCTAATAATGGTAAATCATTTAAGAACAAGAAATTGAAGGCTCTCTTCCAAAAATTTAAACTTTGCCGGGTAATGGGAAAGCTAAGGCCACCAATAAAATGCTTGTTCAGATTATGGAGAAAATGGTTAGTAAAATAGGTCGTAATCGGTAACTCCAAATCCATATTTCCCTTTAGGCCTATCGCACTTCCATCTACACACCTACATGTGTAGCTCCTATTCCTTGGTATTTGGTACTAAAGCCATTATACCCCTAAAGATCGATCTCCCCTCTTTAAAATCTCCTACAAGACTATCTAGATAAAGAAGAGGATTACATAGTAGCTAGACTATCGAGCTCGAAATCCTCAATAAAAATTCCTTCACGCCCTAGACCATCTTAAAGTGTATCAGAATTGAATCTGTATAGGCTATAATAAACGTATCATCCCTCAAGAGTTTGAGTTAGGTGATCTAGTGCTTAAATAAAACCAGTTCAACACTACCAAAGAGTGTGAATAGAAAGGAAAATTTGAGCCTAATTAGTTAGGCCCATACATTGTGGTGGCTAAATTTGGTTTTGGGGCCTATAAAATTACATACCCTAATGGTGAGGAGCTCTAGGAACCTATGAACATCATGCATCTAAAACATTTCTATTCCTGAGCTTGGGAGAATAAAAAAATCAAAAATAAAAATAGTAAAGAGAAATAAATTTGTTCAAATGTGAAAACCACTCAATTGTGTTACTTTGGACAAGTCCTTTGGTGAAAACCATTTTTTTCACCACAGAAGGATGCATTTTTCACAATCATCTCGCACTTGGGGAATGATCGCTTCTTCCTAGCTAGTCCTTTGACTTTGTTTAAAATCCTTTAGATCCTATCCTCGTGGTTTTGATCCCACCGATCGTATTCCTATATATATACATGATTTTCCCTTATATATTCTCACCTCTCACTGGAGGCATCTTTACATCTTCATTTTCTTGTATATAGCTTCACAAAAAAATCAAGAAAGTCCTAAAATTTCACAAAATCCTAGAAAATCCACAAACATTGGTAAAACATCAAAAATCCAAAATATTGGTAAAACATCAAAAATCATAAACATTCACAAAACACAAAATCCTAAAAATAAAAACTATACCAAAAAACACCCCTATGCAATGCTTGTTTGTTCTAGTGCAAGATATGTGGATCATATCATGATCTTCCTTCATCAAAAAATTTAGTTTTCTTACTATGTTTTTCTTCTTGGCATATATCATTTCTTAGGGTAGTTTCATAGTGCACGTTTCTTTTCATAGGAATTTTATGTCCTCCATCTACTCCCTTGCATGTATCCTTTCTTGGGGCATCATTTTAACCCTTTTCGTATAACTCAAACATTTGGGAATTGAAGTTGGATAACAAAAACATTGGTACAACTTTCTTGAACATTATTTGTTTGAGTATGTTTTTTTGTGCTTGTTTGTTTGCATTCCTACTTGTTTACTTTCTTGTACTACATTGCTTTATGTATTTTTCTTTGAGTCAGTCCTTTAGCAATGAAAAAAATCAGTATTATGGCTCTTCATGTCATTTTACCCTTTTTGTATGTTTATATCAAATAAAAAGGTATTTCCAAACCAAGATGGTATGTATACTATGTCACAATCTTCCCATCCATCCTCTATCTTATCTTCCATTCTCACTAACTTTCTACCTATAATTTTCCAATTCTCCCCCTCCCTTGCTTCTTCTACTTGAGGCATGGGCTCTTACTCAATAAATCAATTTTAATAATGGCCAACCAAACCAAGTTCGAATCCCTTCCATCGCTTATGAGTTTTTTTTCCACATGATCTATTAAGAAAATCATCTCTTGCTTGTGTGATCATCTTGTCTTTGAGCATGATCATTCTTATCTTCTTTTGAGAGTTCATTGACCTCTTCTATCACCCCATCAACACTCATGGGTGTATCATCCATCCTACTAATATTTCTTTTACTCTTTCAAATTGTCCAAAATTTTCTACTATCTTTGAAGTGGCGTCACTTGCACTACACCACACCAAAGAGGGGCAAATGTAGACACCTAAATCTAACTACACAGTATTAATACTAAAATTGCATTATTTATCCTCTTTCATGTATTTTTTTGTTATAATTAGTGGTTTCCCAATAATTAGCTAACATTCCCCTTCATCTCGGTCAATTAGTGACACTTTGTTAATTAACTAGCTTCATACTTCATCTTGGATGCCAATTAACGACACATCATTAGTTATAATCCTCTTTTAATTAATTAATTAACCATTATTAATTAATTAATCCTTTTAATCCCATATTTAACTAATAAATATTCTTCTTAGTTAAATCCCCCTTTCAAACCCTTCAAATTCTACTAATTTCACTCTAAATCATCTCCATATACCTTTTATAAGCTTAATCGCCTTAATCCTAGTTGATTAATTAAATCACCTCCAACTCACATGAGTTGTTAATATCTAATTAATCTCTTCTAATCATATTTATCCCTTTCTAATTCTGCATTCCCTTTATCCCACATTCACTAGGTTGTAAGCTTCTCCCAAATTGGAAAGCTATATAAAGAACCTAGTACCTTCCTACCAATCTTACACCTTCGTGTCCTCGCAAGGAATTTACATTTGATAAGAGAATTTTCATGTTATTTGGAAAGATTAATTCAAACCCCTTTCTAGTTGGTAAAGAGTAGTAATAAAAGAACTAAAAATGGAAATTAAGCCATATTGGTGAGATCTCTTCCTCTCCCTTGAAGAATGCCTTGATCGTGTTATGTTGTATTTGGTTCACAAAGGAGATATCTACAATTTTGAATCATATCCAACCACAAAATTAGGTTTGCATTTCTCATTGGCTTTAATGTTTGATGCACATTAATTTAAGCTTTCCTTTCATGATTCATCATGGTGTTTTGTTTAGATTAACTAAGTTATGAACTTACTAGGTGTTAGGTTCATTTCATTAGCTTAGATTAGTTTCACATGCATACAATGGAGATCTATGGTTTTATAGGTTAGATCATGAGGTGTCAAATAATATGGAATAACAAAGGGCCATGATCGGGAACCCTAAATAATGTTTCATAAGAGGGTTTCGTTGGAGCTCAAAATTGCACCTCGGCACAAGTCATGTAGACAACTCGGGATTTTGAGGTAACATGGGATTGTCTCTCGGTTATGAGACTTGCGAATCGAGATAAACCTCCGGAGAAGGTCGGTTCCTCTTCCTATACTAATGCTAATACTGATCCTAATACTGAAAGAAAATCCTAACCTAAATGTTCCAAGGGACTAGGGATAGAAGGAGATGCAGAAAAGGGTAAATCCTAAGCTAAAAGAGGGGCGAAAGAACCGAGAAAAGGTTCGATCACTCTCCATGAATATGAAAGAAAGAGGTAAAAACACATGAGAGAGGGCAGATGAGCATGCCACATTCAAGAACCACGTAGACCATGTAATCCTGCACACAAACAACACATGAAATGGAGCTGCAAGTAAAGAGAGCACACAACATGCCAAGAAATGCAAACAAAGAGGCAAGGAGAAATAAAATGCGAGACTAGGGCAGAGAGATAGCCGTAAAATCTGATTTTATTTCTTAAGGCATGAAAAGTTGTCTACATTCATGGAAGAAGGTGAAAATACATTGTAAAGATGAAAATCAAGGTCTAAAACCCATGGGAAGTCAGCCACCATTTTGGCATGCAATCGTGCATTACAACAAAGATGGATCTCTCACTTTGAGAAGAGTGCTTATATTTATAAAAGAAAGGGGAGAAAAAAGAAGGAGAAAGAAGATGAAAAATTAATTTAAAATCCAACCACCAACAAATTTCATTGAATTCTTTACGAAAACTAGGTGCCTCTGATTATTCATTGCCACACACCATTTTCCTTGTTGGAGAAAATATGGGCACCCATACTGCATTAAATGTGGTAGTTACACCTCCTAGAACAATAGCTTTTACATGTTAGAGAATTATTCAAAATTTATGCATATCTATCCTTACTTAAATTAATAAATCCAATTTTTATTTCATAGAGGACGTTGAGACCTTTCCATCGATATAACTTTTATGAAAATCGAGTAGTAGGTCAAAAGATATGGCAATTTTAGTCTTCGCGTGAGAAAACCGCCTTTTTCCTATGATACGTGGCTCTCTCCTTTCAGTCTTGTGTGGATTTTACCTCCATGGCTTCATCTTATTCACTTAATAGTTTTACAATCCCTTCATCTTTAACCCATGCAACTTAATGTCAACCTACATCAAATTCTTTTAGATTTTCTTTTACCCACGGCTTTTTGTTTGGTGTATCGTGGCTTGCTATTATATCTCGGCCTTATTCTTTATAGTGCGGCTTGTGTTCTTCTTCCCACGACTTCATCAACTGCTCTATTTTGACCCGTGGCCTCTACTAGTTTGGTGTGACTTTGAATCATCATCCACGGTTCCTTTTCTTCAACCCACGGCCTTCTACTTTGCATTCGCACTGTTCAAACTTTAGCGGCATTTCATCTTTGGCCGCGGCATACTCCAACTCTTTGCGGCCTTTATTCCAAGTCCGTGGTAATCCAAGTTGTTCTATTTTTACAAGGGGTGTAAAAATAGACAACTAGTTCCTTTGAGAATAGATAATTATTAGGCCTTACTATTTCTATTAAAACTTTTAACACGGTGTTTGGTGTAATGTGTAGGAAGAGGGAACAATGTATGAAGATCAAAGAATGGAAAACAAATTATTTTAGGTACAAACATCTTAATGAGGCAAGTTTTGGATATAAAAGAAAAACATTAACTAATAGGTTTTATGGAAATTTCTTCCCAAAAATGGTCGAGATTTGGTTAGAAGAATTTTGGAGCCCCTATTAGGGTAAAATCCTAATTTTTACTTGGTGCAAGGCTAACTACCCTTCTCCTTCAAGTAAAAATGGATACAAGGAGGATTTTAAACAAAATATGATAAATTTTAGATCTTCTTCCTTATCCCTTAATATATGGTCTTTTTACTTTAACTCGAGATGGGAATCCAAATTTTTATAGCCTATATGGGTCAAATTTTTAGGGTTACTTGTGAAGTTATCCTACTGAATATTCATGAAATTGGTAAATCCTCAAAACATTTCTAGATTGGGATGAGGTGGATCTCAAAATTAATTATCACTCCATGACTAGAATTAGGGTAGGCATGGAAGTTTGGGAGAGTCCCCCGAGGTTATTGAGATCATCATTGAAATTGGAAATATGTTCAAATTCTCGAGAACTCAAAGTTTTATTTTCATTATGTTTTTTTGTCATGTTTATGGCCATTTAATAGATGATCATTGTATGAAATTTAGAAGACAGGTATAGATACCTAAGTTATTGCATTGTCAAATCTTAATAGAGATATAAAAAACCCCTTGAAATTATTATAGTGGATTGTAAGAGAAATGTAGTCAAAAAGGATAAAAATCATTAGAAGTAATGATGCATTTACAACTAGGGAATGAATTTGTAGAATAATATATCTATATTTAAAATCATGGTAATGAGGGAATAAAATAGGTAAGGATTGGATAATTTGATGGATTGAATGAATTCATGTTTATAAGAGAGGAGCGAAATATTTTATACATGAATTATGTTTGCTTACATATATTAATTCCTAGCTCTCCGAGTTATATGAATTAAAAAAATTCCTCTCCCTTTAGCTCCAATTTCTTAATTCCTCTTAATCTTCCAATTGATCATCTTAATCATCCTTATTTTTCTTGTAAGATATTGGTGTCACAACCCCTCATTTCACTCACAATTTACATAGCACATTCAAATTACCTCTTTATCAATGGTCATGCTTAGGGATTCATCTTCGATTCCAAACAATCCAAGGGGTATGGGTGAATGGTCTCGAGAAATATCATAGTAAGGATAGTCAATAAAAGGTCTACATCCTTAGGGTAAACTACCTTCCTAGTTCCAACTGACTTCTATCTATTCTACTATTCCATCCAAAACTTCTATGAAACATAGGTCCTTTAATATATCATCCCATTTAATTGAGGAAGGGAGTCCTCTAAAGGTCATAATATATACAATCTCATATCCAAACATTTTGGTAGTTGTTTATGAAGAGATAAAAAAATTGGGGAGCCTAGTAATGATTTATAGAGGGGGTATGTGACTTTTCCTAGGGATAAATTTATTTTTACTCATGCAAAACATAAAACATTAAGGAAGATCCAAAATGGGAAATAAAAAATATTGATGAGGCATTTAGAGAAATACAAATCCTTAGGAAGTTTACCCCATGTTAACTCTCTCTCTTAATACTTGAAGATTAGGTAATGACTATACAAATACTACTATTCTGATTTTAGTAATTCTTCACAATATTTATATTATGATGATTCAATAGACTATGAGAGAATGTAGGAAATTAGAGGGATTTTTCTATTTTTTTGAACAATTGGGAGTTTTTTTAGTCAAAGTCTTATGATCACTCTAGGTGGGTGATTTTGGGTTGGAAGAAGAGGTGTTTTAGGTTTATTGATTTTATGTTGATAAAATGAGCCCTCAAATCATTTTCTCGACCTTGTTCCCTCATATCTTCTTTTTTATCTTGTCTCAATGTTTCAGTTTCCATCTACACATCGACATAACCCTTAGCCTTATTCACATATATCATATAATATTTAGTGATTACTTTAAAGGTTTCATATATTTAAATTTTTTCCCAACACAATCATAAGCTCCTAAAATTCCTAATACTTGTAATCGAGACCGTAGTCTTCATAGGGTTGTAAATAAAATTCTACACAATTAAAAATTAAAGAGAACAACCCTTAAGAGATTTTACGCAAGCTTCGAATGATAAGTAGGTCATGTCCTTGAAAAGAAATAGTGGGAATTGTCTTGAATTGATAAAAGAGGGTGCATGTGGGGTAATTTAAATATAAATGTGCCCTCTAATTAAGTAAAGTGGAGAAGGAGATGAAAGGTGAGGAAGCTTATTCTTTTCTTAAAGGACTAGAATGTTAATTCCAAGTTGAGCCCGAGGGGAAAATTGGATAGGTGACACCTTTTGTGCGCTCAAAGATATTAAATATCATGTGGGCATGATAGCTCATAACTGGTCTAAATTTCACAAGTTTGCATAAAAATACAAGGGTACCATAGAATAAAGAGTAAGGAAGGGATAAATAAAGACTAGAAGAGTTCATCATTAGACTAGGTGTTCACCCCGTAGAATTGTTAAGTATCCTTGAGATTTCTTACATGAATACGACATCCTAATATTATGTTCGCCAAATATTTTTATTAGATCTTTAAATTCAACATTATTTTGATCTTTAGAAATTTGTTGACAAGATGCTTTGATTGAGCCCACATTCACTTTAATTGGAGTCCAGGTTCAGGAACCATTTTTATTTAAAGTCTTATGGGTTGTCTTTTTCATCGTAATGTGTTTTAAAGTGATCTCAACAAATCTACCTACCTAAATTTATCATTTTGATCCCTCGAACAACCTAAAGTGTTTTTAGAATACAAGGTGAAGAATTTTCAACACTCTAAGTGGTTATTTGTCCCCTTGTTCACATACAAATATGGTTGAGTGGTTCAAAATGAGGATTTGAAATGAAATATGAAAAAATATTGTTGTGGTAGTTGAATCTAATCTTTGGTCTCTTATTTTCGATCTCTTTTCTTTTTTTCTTAGTAGATATAAAATATCTCTACATTCTAGGACTTTTGGCTCACTTCCTTAGACCTGTTTAAGCCATGTTTTGTTCCTCATTTTATTAACATGGATATTATTTAATGTATATTTGTCTCACATTTTTCTCTATGAATGTGACTATGCATATCCCTTACACTAATGAAATTTATATGGTTTTATATTGTCTACCCTTTTATTGAAGTATTTTCTATCTTACCTATTGAATAATTTAGCATTTTATATATCTTAATTTTCCATGTGTCGGAAGAGTTATTGTGTTGAAATCAAGAAGGGGAAGGATTCAAAATCCCATTTCCTTAATTTTAGTGCATCACCACCCATTTAGTTTATTTTCGTCTTCCCTTTTACCTTCATGTTCATAGATTAGGTTAGGTTGGTGTCGGCATTATGAGTAGATTTAGTATGAGAATCAAATATCTTTGGAGGTTTTCTTTGTTGAAATCACATGGGGAAAGATTCATAAATCCTATTTCCTTACTCTTGGTAAATCACCATCCCTTTTTTATTTTCCTCACCCCTTTTCTTTTCATGTTCATAGATTAGGTTAGGTTGGTGTTAGCATTAGGAGCTGATTGAGTATGAGAATCGGATCTCTTTGGAGGTTTTCTTATAGTAGGTGTCGGTAATTAATAAGATATCCCATGTTGTGTTTGAATGTGATAGAAATACAAGTAGTCAAAATAATACATCAATAATGTTACCACACTTGATGTGACAGGGAATATTTTATTTTCAAAATCTTATGCAATTTCCTTGAAATCTTGTTTTTAATCTTGGATTTTGGTGAGGATCTCAACCACTTTATTTTTGGACCAAAACTGTATCAACCAAAGAATAAAATTGTTTTAATATCCCAAATTCATTTTTATCATGTCATTCTATTGAGTATTCCATTTTAATAAGATCCTTTTAGTCCTCTTATGATTTAAAATAAAATAAGAATTTCATGGTGCACCAAAGAGTCTTGCCATTCACCTCATGAGATTCTACAAGATTCTAATACTTCTTACATAATCATGTTATGCCAAGTATTTATTAAAATTTCATTCCTTAATTTAGTGGGGATGGTTCTATTAGGCCCATAAACCATATTCAAGATGTGGCCAATCTATTTGCAGTTCATAATGTGATAGAGGAAGATGTAGCCTTGAGACTAATTTCTTCTTTTCTTAAACGTAAATTCGTATATTAGTTCACATGGATGTAGGATTGGATAATTTCCTTTTAGAATGTGTTGGGTGAGAAAATTTGTAAATAATTAAGAAATAATTTGGATGTTTTGTCTATGGGAGAACATTTGATTACAATCAAAAGCACAAAAATGGAGTACATGACATATTTTAACCTCATATTTTTAAATACTTGTAATAGAATCATTGCTAAGTATAGATCCACTCCAAGTATGGATTTCTTGTATTATTTGATATCCCTTGATTATGGTATCTTATTCATGATACCATCCTTAAGTGGAAGGACTCTTCATGATGCCTATAACCTTGGTATTCAAGTATAAACATATCTCGTCCCAACTGGTCGATTACTCCCTTGTTCATAAAGTCTTTGTCTTTTTATTTGTGTATCATCCCACCACCACATGCCTCACATGAGAAATATTTAATTCCACTCCTTCACCTAAGGTTAATTCATTGAGTCTCAGCCCAATATTTGAAATGAATATTCTTGTAACAAACATTTCCTATGATATCTCAACTTTCAAGAGCCAAACAACGTTACTAAAGGCTCAAGCTCATTTTTCTACCTTAAAACATTAATTTATACCCATCCATGCATGTTAATTATTTTGATGAAAAGGGATCTTATATTATATTAATTCAATAAGATACAAGATATCTTTCAACAAAAAGTGGGTGGTATGAGAGCACACCCCAAAACCACAAACAAACTAGGCCAAGCCTAGGAAAGCAACAAACACACTAGGCAATGCCTAGGAATACATCAAAACACAAAATCAAGTTTTTATAGTAAAAATTCCAGAAGTAGGAGGGTCATGGTCATCAAACCAACCCAAACTAGGTAGGTCCTTTCCAACATCTGGAATTTCCTAGCAAAGATGGGATTCTCCTCTTCATTTTCTCGCTCCCACCTTGTAGGAGATATGGCAAGAGGAAGGTGGGGAAAATTATCCGAAGGTGGTAGGGTTGGAGGTGCAAGATTCAAAGAATATAGGGTGCATAGCTCAAGGGAGATCAGTGATCCCCACATGATTTGAGGAGTAGAGGGAACCCAAGCCTTACAAGCAAGCTCATGGAGTAATGCTTTTTTTTTTTTTTTTGCTGCGGGGTGAGCGACGAGCCCGACTAAAAGAACATTTTTGAGAGTAGTTATGACAACCACCATGGCCATGCGCAGAGAGTGCCGGGAAGGAAATGGTTTCTCTTATGTGACATTACATGGGGCATCACCCAATTCTACAACAAATTCTACAGTTGTCCACCTCCAAGGAAACTTTATTATCCTGGACTTGAATTTGCGAAGCACATTGAGATAACCATAGACTTGTTATACATTGAAAATTGTTGATCAACTTCAGAATTAACAAAGAAAAAAGTGTTCCTTTATTTCCATATCCAAAACAAAATTTCCCCTCTGAAAACATGCCAAATTTGGGTGAACATGTGTGGAATTTTGGGGTTATCTCCTAAAATAATGTGCTGCCAAGTAAAAATTGAGGTCTTGAGAGGAAAGAAAAAGGAATGAATCCAATTCCATGTAAGATGTGATTTTGGGAAAAACTAGAAGAGGTGCAATAGAGTTTCTAAGTGGCCACAAAATGGACACTTGGGATCCATAAACCCAATTTGAACAAGACGAGAGCCAACTAAAATACCTTGGTGCAGAATGCACTAAAAAATTGTGTAATTTTTGGTTCCACACAAATAGACCAAATAGTGTAAAATATATTTCTCCAATATGACAGAGTAGAATGAATCCCCATCGAGTGTTGAGTTTTTAACCATGGGAAAATGAGGGGAGAGCCAACAGTAGCCTTTATTGGCTGAATAATTACGAAATGGGGTATCAACATACTATTTACAGTTCATCCACAAAGGGTGAGATGAATGCACAAAATTTTTGTGCAGCATATGATCGGGGACCAAATTAATAATTTTGGTAATGCTAGTGCAATCCTGGGTGGTGAGCCGAAACCAAGCTTTAAGCTCAAGCCAAGAATACTAGGATTGAGAGTGTTTACAGAATAAATCTTGAATGGTACAAATTCCACGTTTGAAAAGCTTGAGCACAAGAATTCTAGGGACATTTGTAATACACCTATCCTGATCCTGACAGCTTAGCGACCACCATAGAGATTGATGGTTAATGGAGAGGCCATTATGGAAACCATTTCCTTTCCATTGTAGCCATGGTTTGATGCATTCCCATGCCTTCCATATGCTTTTGAGCACAAAAGTGCCAACAAATTTAATAGGAATAGGAGCAATAAGGAGATTTAAAAACCCTAGACCTTTCTAGGTTAGGCGGTCGTAGGGTGAACCCTCCTTGATGCCATTGTGCAGAATCACTTTCCACACTTTTGTCCTCTCAATGCATCAAATGATCCATTTCTCACAGAGTGCCCTCCCTTTGTGCAAAATGAAAATAAGACCCAATCCCCCGAATCTTGAGGAAGGAATTATATCTCCCAGAAACTCTATGAAATCCTTTACTAGTAGAAGCATTGGCCCAGAGAAAGGCTTTGAGAATTTTCTCCATGTTTTGAATAGAGGATGTGGAAGGCACCCAACATGAGGAGTAGTAGATTTGAGTGGCTGCAAGGACTTTGGAACAAATTTGGAATTTCCCTGCCAAGGAAAATGGTCTAGTGATCCGTTACTATACTTTTTTGGCCACCCGTTGGATAACATACTGCCATAGTTCATCCAAAGATTCTTGAAAGGAAAAGGGAATGCCAAGAAATTTGAACATTTCACCATGGGAAATAATCTTCCACTCAAAAAATTCCAACCAAGCATACGCAGGAGGAAAGATTGATTGTAACACTAAGTTTTTCTTCATTGAATGGAAGATCCAGAAGCTAAACAGAAGATATCGAGGCAATGCATGACATTACAGATATTGGTCTCTTCCTCAATGAGAGTGAGAAAAGATTCATCTACAAAGTGACCATTAAGAAATTGACGATTAGTTACAAAAGGAAATTTGATTACCTTGATGATCCCTTGGGATTTGGTGCGGGACAAAAGATACCCAAATCCCTCATCGGTAAGTACATAGAGCACAGGCGCTAATGGTCACCCTTGGTGAATGGAACAGAACAATCTGAAGGACTTAGAACTGAGGCCACTACTAGTGATCTTGATAGAGGCATTGATAAATAGCATTCGAACAGATTGAATGAAGATGGGGCCGAAGCCAAGATCTTGAAGCATAGAAAGAATAAACAGCCTTTGAATCTGATCACAAGCTTTATCAAAATCAATTTTAATGAGCATAACAGATTGACAAGATCTATGAGCCCATTCCATGCCTTCCCATACAACAATAATGTTATCCAAAATATATCACCCCTGAATGAACCCGTTTTTGTTGGTTGGATGAAAATAGGAATAATATGAGGAACCCACATAGCTAGAGATTTAGTAATAATTTTGTAGGAGACATTCAACAAGGTGATAGGATTCCAACTAGTAATTTTCTCATGATCACCTAGTTTTGGGATGAATTTAATGTTCTCTTTGTTGATACACAACCCCAATGACTGGTTCTGAAAACCCTCAAGATAAAATTGATGAAGATATGGACCGACATAGTCCCATAAGGATTTAAAAAATTTGCATGGGGAGCCATAGCATCCAGGGGATTTATCATTGGCCATTTTTATGACTGCTTTGTGAAGGTCATCAATGGTGAGCATGCAGTCACAAACCACCTTCTAAGTAGGAGAAAGCTTACATGACACAACATCCAGAAATTGATCAAGAGATTCTTTTTGTTCAGAAAAGGGATCTTGAGTATGAAAAACTAGCTTATAATGACGCAAAATGCCTATAACATGAGTGGGGATCAATGAATCGAGCTCTGCCATGATTGATGACACATATTTACTAAGAAGGTTTTTTGGCTTTAAGAGAAAGAAATAATTATTTCAAAACCCGATCACCAATTTTAAGCTAGTGCATGTAGGCATGTATTTGAGCATGCCGAGTGTTGAAATTTTCAACAATTTGAATTTGTTAGTGAAGCTCTCGCAACTTGAAGTTATAGAGTTTCGAGATAAGGGGTTTCCTTACAGTTCAATCACCGCTCAACTAAGAGTTGAGGTATTAGTGGTGTATGAGTGGCGTCTATTTTTGGCCAGTTGTCTGTCATAGATTCTCAGGAATATATTAGTCCAAGTCATAACATCCTCCCACCATTGAGTCTATCTAACATGCATAGGTGGATGAAAGTGCTGATAAGGACTAGGCCAAGGGGTCAAGTTCCTCACACGCTTAATGTGATTGAGATTGGGCCCATGTTGCATCAAGGAATTATTAATAAATAATTTACCATTATGAAAAAAGCACACCTATCATGCCAAGTGATATGAAATCAAATGGGGGAACCTTTGGAAAGGAAAAAGTCAAGCATGACCTCCACAAGTAAGGAATAAATTTTGTCGAACTCAAAAAAATCTTGAGTTGTTAGTGTAGCTTTGTCGAACCATTTAAGAAACCGACCTAATCCACCTCAAAGGTTGTAGCAAGTAAACCAAGCTTGAAGTGGGAATGTGAGAGGCATTAGGGTCTAAAAACCCAAACTTATTACACATGAAAACCATGCCTCTCTTTTTCCAATTGTCCAATGCATGGGTAGGTTCCCGCACTTATCAGTGGGAAGCTCAACCATATTAAAATCACCACTTATGACCCAATAAGAATCATGAATTGATCAATCTATCCACCGCAACATATCAGCTCTTTCGGCTGTATCGTTAAAGGCGTAAATATTAATGAGGCCAAAAGGGTGGCCATCAATATTAAATAAGACCCATATGGCACGATTGGTGGGGTTGACACCATGATCCATCAAAAAGGATGCCATTTGGGAGAAAAAAGGGAAATTAAACCCCACACCCCCTCATGATTACTGCAAAAAGCCAGGTTGTCAGGACAGATGGATTTACAAACCATTTGTAATTGAAAACCTATAATTTTCACTTCCTACAAAAAAAACACATCTAGATTGGAAAATTTTTGTCAAACATCATGAATAATATACTTTTGATTGGATTATGTAATAACACTCACATTCCAAGATATAAAAATCATGGGAACACCTTTGGTTGAGTTCCATCACATCTATCTCCAATCCATCTAGCACATCAAATTGGTTTTGCACGGGAACTAAGTTGTGTTGTGCATCAAGAAATCTTAAAGATCGATTTTTTCCACTTGGCATACTCAATGTATATTCCTCCTATGATAAATCCACTTGTGTGTTAGGATATAATTTTAAAAGTGGTGAGAAGGAATTCAATCCCTTTTGGAAGGGCCTTGTGAATTGTTGGTTAAAAGCATGGCAGTTGTTGCGGAATGATGACATTGTTAACAGAATTTATCTCGGTCCATAAGAGTTGAGGCCACTTTGGGCATCTTTGGAGAATTTAGGTAACTGGATTTTCGAGTTGGCATAAGTAGTTATCTCTTTAACTAACGAGATATCAGGTTGTTCCTTAATATCGGCTCACACAGACCATTTGAACTAAATTCCTTAGGTTGTTGAGTTTTATTCCTATTTTTCTAGCCACGATATGTTTTTTTCCCTTCTTCCGAGGGGGTATGACTATTTCTCGGAGCCAATTTAGTTGTTGGGTGATTGTGAGGGAAATTAATACTATAGTCTTTGATCTTATGATCGAGGTATGGTGCTAGAAGTAAGTATTAGGTAATTTGATATATAAGATATGTCGGGAGTAACGTTTGTCTCCCATTTCAATTTCAACAAATTCTTTCAGTTCTTGAGAAAGATCTACTTCAACACATACATGTTTCTGTGGATGAGCATTGTAAAATTTATTTGGTTTGAGGAAGACCACCAACCCAATGGAAGATGCAATTTGAGGCAAGAAGTAGACATAAGGAAAGGGTAGATCAAGAAATTCCACCAGATCGACACTTTAAGTGCAACATAATCAGAAACCACAAAATATTTGGTCCATGGAGATAAGACCAACAAGGAGTTACGAACATACCAAGTGGCCTGTTGGGCCAAAATTTTGGGGGCATTGGCTGGGTCAAAGAAGCGAAAAAGGAAGAATCCTTTGGTCATATTTTGTATGCTCTCAAGTCAAACTCCATGAGGAGTCCAGGCCAAGTTAACCCAAGATTTGAGCATGCTTTCAGAGGGGATGTGACCCACGAAATACCCAATGAGACAGAATTGTTCCAACCATTGACAAACAACATTAAACTCAGGAATAGGTAAAAAACCATTAGGAAGAGATTCATTACCTCATGGAAAACTTTCGGGATGAACATCTAAGAGTGATTCGGTGGCAGTGCCATTTTTCAAAGTTCCACAATCTCCACTGCGGTTATAACAATCAAGGCTTGAAGTGGGAGAACACATTATATAGAGGTTCCTAAAGGGTGAGAAACCCTAGAAAAAACCGATTGTATTACTATCTCGTTGTGCTTAAAGATGACACATAATGACAAGTGCACGTGGAGGAAACCCTAGAAAATAATTTCAATATATATAATATTATTATTCCAATGTAAGTCCCATTCAAGCTATAGTACCCCTTGAGATAAAAAGAAATCAAAAATAGGTTGAAAATACCACCTTCTTTATAAGAAATGAGCTAGTTAACGATGAGATTTTGATGCGGGAGCATCTTGTTAATAACCAATTTAGGATTTCTTGAGATTTTATAAGTTTCTTGGGTCCACTTTACATGGTCATAGCTCGTACTAGTCCATTTGGGCTCCATAAGAAATAATGATTTTCCCTCCAAAAGTATAATTTAAATATTTGAAATTATTCATATGTTGTTATAGTACTAGGTGTTAGTATAGAGTCATAAATGATGTAATGAAGGGTGTAGACACAAAATCACACACTTGGGTACATTTATAGGTCCTAAAAGCATGCTACCATTTACATGATTCTTAAGTGAGAAAACTAAAGGTTGAAAAATTTCTTTGGCCTCTTTTCTTTGTCTCTTATTTTATCTTTGGTCTTACACACCCTACAACCCAGTCATAATTTCACTTATTTATCTTGCATAACTTCAGACACCAACGCCTACCACAATAGCGGTGCCCAAGCCCTCATATCCCCTCTAAGGGCCCCTAACCCTATCTTACTTTACTCATTCCTTTTGGGTCTCTTTTATCTTTTGGGCATCTTTTTCACTTATAGGTCGACCTTCCACTTGTCAAATACGAAATTCAAACAAGGGAATCATATAAATACATAGTTATAGTTTTAAAATGAAGGACCAAGCACTAAGCATTACTATCATCACCTAAGATTGCATCCAAAAGGTGCCTAAAGCAAAAGCATCCATCTAACATCCATTCAAGGGACAAGGATCTGTATCAACTCTACATAAATTGTATAGGAAGGGGAATTTTATTTTATTCCATCCACACAACTTACTACATTGTTACATTCTAGTTACAACCCACTATCAAGTGTAACTTGCACAAGGGCATCCGGGAATTATTTCTAAACACACTTACAATAACTATGTGGATTCTAATATGTAGTGCAGCGCTCGGTCGTAATTTCACTCTCGAGGTGACCAAAAGGGTGCTCATCGACTCCCCATTATGCATCTTTATTTTTAAGTTTTATGTGGTTTATGGGCTTGTGTAGGTGAAAATATCTTTTGTAGGTTACAGTTACCTTTATCATTTAAAGAGTGACTATCAGATGATCAATAGGAAACAACTGTGACACTCTTGCATCACAATGAAAATCATATTCGATCATTTTATGCGGTCTCGAGCGCCCATGCTGCCTTGACCTATCCCAGGCACCGTGTGCGAAATTATTTCTGCATTTTAGAATTTATCGAGTATTTATGACACTCTTCCCATATTTTTCATCACTTTTCCCAATCCATATCAGTTCCAAATCGAGTATAAATCAGCTAAGTCTCTTCATCTATCTCTTTTTCTTAGGGTTTTATATTTTCATCTTATTTTTATTGTGTCATTTCTTGTAGTTTAACATTTATTTCAATAAGTGACTTTGCAATCTTAAATTTAATTAATTCAAAATTAAATCAAATCATTTTTTGAACCGTTATTTGAACACTCTTATATATTTCTTTCTTGTCTTACTTCAAGCATACCCTAGGATTATCCCACCATGAGTGTCTCTATCCTCGGCCTTCTTGCAAGATAATCTTGATTGTGGGAATAAAATATGATATTTTTAACTAATACTTACATTCATCCTCATACTTCTCCTAAGTATGTATATCCTAAATTTACTATAGCTTTATCTTTTAAGTAAGAAAACATTACTTTTACATCTCGTAGAAATTCCTTCTTGATCTATGTTAGATAAATATCTTCCTCTTTATACACATGTTTGTATCAATAACATAAGGGTTAAATGAGTTTTAGTTGATAATGGATACGACCTTAACATTTTTAACCTAACATTCCTTAATAATCTTGGCCTTTTGTAAGCATCCTTAACACCCTTATCTATTTCTATTCCTGGATTTGAAAGTATTCTTAAAACATTCTTAGGTACAACCATACTTCCCATTACTATTGAGACATGCACTTTTTTGTCTCATTCTATGTAATGCCTACTAATATTAATTATAATATTATCCTTTGACGACCTTGGATCCATGTCATGCATGTGGTCCTTCAACACTTCACTCATGTATAAAATTATTATACCAAGGTGTGGTCTATGAGGCCTTGGAATATCCCTCCCCATTTACTTTTGCAACACTATCGATCATTCACCTGAATCCCCCACTTTGGCAACCCCTTCTCCTAATTTCAAAAAGTATGGTCCTGGGTATCGACATAAGCTTTGTTACGGCTTCAATGGCACCGGAGTTAGGAAAATGTACGAAAGGATTTACATAACCACTTTCCATTCCCACACAATCCACCGGACTTGGCCTTGGCTATCTCCCTCCGCTTACTCCATTTATTCATGCCACATCTCCTCCTGAGGCTTACACTATTTCACATACAATCACAAAAATAATTTCCATCTATTCAACACACTACAACTTAATTTTCCAAACCTAATCCTCCTAACACTAATAATGATACTCATGACACATTGCCACACCATGGTATGGTCTCTCTTCCATCCTCAGATTGATCTCCATCACTCACACACTTGGGGGAATCAAAATATCCCCCTTATAGTCACATGTTTTAATTAGCAATTGTATATCCATATTATTCACATACGCATATATACATTACTCTTTCTTTGCAATTCACGTCAATATTTCTAGCACAACTTTCTCATATATACACTATGTGCACACCTTGCTACATCTTTCTACACTCCTATACTACTCCATATGCACTTTTATACTCATGCTTACTTATGGATCCTTCTATTCATGGTACACATACTATTTTCTATATATGGTATACATCCTTACATGCACTATACATACTTTGGCTACTCTTGTTCACAATGATCACATATTTTTACCAATAGTTCATGATCAATTGTTTTTAGTGTCTACTACTTAACTTCATGCTCGCACTTCATGACTAATCCTTCTCATCACTCCTATACATTTAGTACACACATTGTACCATAGCTACCCTATGATGCACTCTAGTTCTATGGTTCATACTTGACTGTTAACGTTCTAAATCTAAAATAAACCTCACCAAATTCAATTTTCATGCTCTATGGTTCATGATCTAAATTTATAGAACACATTCTCAACCCATTTCCCAATGACACAATCTTGTTATATGGTTCATTCTTGTTTGCTAAGGGGAATTTATAAATTAACCTCATTTCATACACATTCGTTGGGGGACATGTTTATCCTTCCACCTTCACACTTTGCATTCCATTCCATCACACCCATAAATTACATTTGCATATCTTGGTTTCACTTATTCTTGTTTGATTATACTATTACATGATTCACTTTTATTACTATGCTAGTCATATACTTGGTATGTCATTATCTTTATCATATACACGTGCAAATTCACTCAATCTCTAGTTACGAATGTAGATCACTTACATATTTTCACACGTTACAAATATGATCGACACTATATCCATTGCTAGTCCCATCGAGGCTCCTGGGGGATTCTACACTTCCTACTCTCACACATTACAGGTGTTATTATTTCATCATTTACTACTTCTACTTTTAGCACATTACTTTCTAATGATACATACATGTCTTGACATACTTTTTATCTTCCTAATATGCCAACAAGTGCTTGATGTGTAGCATTTTCCTTGCGGGATTACTTATCACCATGGTTTTTCGATACATATTTCTTACTATTGTTTCTTATTATGTGCCATTGTTTGTGGGTTATGCCCTATGTATTATTTGATCACTATTTGTATGATTTTGGCTGCTTCATCCCTGATTATCTTGTGACATTGTGAGAAATGTCCCATATTTGAAACCCACTTTTGTTATCTATATTATATGAAAACTTGCTTGACTAAATTGTCTTCTATTACATGTTTGTGAATTTTTATACTAAAACATGTTACTAGCCACTTTATTTTCATGTACCGTGGTTTCTACCATGCACATCACCTACCCCCTATAGGGATATAGTACAACACAACATCAGGTCGTCTTTTTGGGCCACACATTCCTATAATCATTGCATGAACCCAAAATGAGGAGGAGCATACATTGAGTTGAAAACATGACCCCTATAATAGCTTAGAGATACATTACAGATATACACATTACAGAAATGAAATAGAACTATAGTCACATAGTGACCCAGAATAAGACTTGGTTAAAAATCACAACATAGACATCAGCACCATACTCAGATAGTAGTGCTTAGGCACCTGTATTATCCCCAGGAACTATTGTCCTAGGACACATACATCGACTTCTTAGATCAACCCAATTCACAAAATCCTTTAGAGTAATTTCACAATTATAGGAACAATCCTTTAGTTACAACATGCATGTAATCTCCTACAATCCATTTCAATTGAAATAATCATAACTAATTCAGGACAACATGAACAAATCAAGTACACACCATCTACAGTGGTGCTGATCAAGAAGAGTCATGGAAGGAGAGTAACACTAGACCTCTCCCCCAAACACTTGCTTTTTTGCATGAGATCACCCAAAAATCTCACTCTTTGTGTTAGATCACCCAAAAACTCATACTTGGTGTGATATCTCTCAAAAAACTCACTATTGGCGTGAGATTTCCAAAACAACTCACTCTTCACAACATTTTCAAGACATTTTTCTATCATTTTACACTTTTTTACATCAGTGCACACTTTCCTTTACACACCGCTACATTCTTTTATATACTTATGCATGCACTTCTTTGATTTATCATATACCAAACTTTGACTACTCCTTTTACTCTTATTTTTCAGGTTTTTCCTTAATATAAAAAAGAAGCAACCTATAACAACAAATACAATCAAAAAAATAGGTACAACACAATTCATACACTTAACCCCTAGGGTCACTTTCCTTTCCTAGTCCCCACGCTTCACTTTGCATCATTCCACACTTCACTTGGCCACTCGACACACATTTTTCCACATGCACTACAAGATCATAAGGTGTGCATCACTTATCTACTTTAATTTATCAATTTTTCACGTAACAACATAAATTGGGGGTAAATGTAGACACAAAATCATGCAATTGGGTAAACTTCTAGGTCCTAAAAGTATGTTATTATTTACATGATTCCTAAGTGAGAAAACTAGTGGTTGACAACTATCTTTGGCCTCTTTTCTTTGTATCTTGTTTTCTATTTGGTCTTACACACCCTACAGCCCAATTGGGATTTCACTTATTTATATTTCATGACTTTAGACACAAAGATCGATCCAAGACAAAGAAGACCCAGGTGCTCTTATCCCCTTTGGGTGCCCCTAACCCTTTCTTACTTTACTCACTCCTTTTGGGTATCTTTTATCTTTTGGGAATATTTTTCACTTATGGGTCGACCTTCCAGTTGTAAATTATGAAATTCAAACAAGAGAATCATATAAATACATATTTATGTTTTCAAAATGAAGGACCAAGCATTAAGCATTACTATCATCACCTAAGATTGCATCCAAAAGGCACATAAAGCACTCTAAAGCATCCATCTAACATCCATTCAAGGGAAAATGTGTTGCATCAACTCTTCATACACAGCATAGGAAGGGGAAGTTCATTTTATTCCATCCACATATCCTACTACATTGCTAAATTATAGCTATAGCTCCTTATCAAGTGTAACTTGCACAAGGAACAATTTCTAGTCACACTCACATGAACTACATGGAATTTGAGATGTAGTGCAATGCTTAGTCATAATTTCACTCTCAGGGTGACTGTCAAGGTCAATCGACTCCCCATTCTACATCTTTATTTTTAGGTTTGATGTGGTTTGTGGGCTTGTGCGCAGTGAACATATCTTTTTGTAGGTTACAGGTACCTTCAAGATTTAAAGAGATACTATCATGTGATCACCAGGAAAAACCTCGACACTCCTACGACACGGTGAAAATATGATTATGAGCATTTGTATAGTCACGGGAACCCAAAATTAATCTTCAACGCCCTTGACCTATCCCAAGAGCCCATGTTTGACCTTATTCCGCATTTCAGAATTTATACATAACATTTATGACACTATTCCCATCCATATCAAGTGTAAATCAGCTAAGTCTCTTCATCTATCTCTTGTGCTTAGGGTTTCATATTTACATCTTAGTTTGCTTGTGTCATTTCTGTATTTTATCATTTATTTCAATAAGTGACTCTACAATATTGGATTTAATTAATTCAAAGTTAAATTAAATCAAAGGGTACAAGACATGTACTTCACCTTCTCATGATTTTCTCAACTTACATAGGCTTTGACTCATCATGGGATAGCCTTATCAAAGTTGGGTTAGTTGTGAGGAAGCCCTAACCACATCATTCCTTCTCATTTTATAGTGGTATTTGAATTAAGAAAGGGAGTAGAGTTGAATAATGTTAGTTTTGAGGTGGAAATCTTGTGTCAAATCCTTATGGATCATGAAGCCATGTAACTTTCATGATTTCATCAAATAAGAGCTTCTTAGAGTGGAAAACTATGTATAAGGGTTTGTGTTGATATTTTTGCATTGAATGTAAGATTTTCGATTGATTCTTATGTAAAAATGTCAAATGAATGTTTCCACAGGTGTGGAGGATCTATGTAGGCTATGGAGAATAAGGATAAGACTTTAAAATGGTGAAAAATGACATGAAAATAGTATTGTACAAGTAAGGAGTATATCAGTTGTATAAGAGGTAAGTTTTTGTATGTTATTGATTTGGAGCGAAGATTTTAAGTTGATAGTTGAAGGATGGTCGGTGTAAATCTTTCAAATACTAGGTTCCAAGATTATAGAATGATTAAGAAGATAACAGGATTTATACACTTGTATGTGAGTTTTGAGAAGGAGTCTAAGACTACAAATCTCTGTTGACAACCTATTTCATGAGTGTTGAGAAACTATCACTTTTTCATCATATGAAAATATTGGTATGGTGTCATCAAGACATTTAGACAAGTTACAAATCATTAACATACAATGAGAAATTCAATTAGAGTATTAAGAGATAGGAAACATCCTACCAGGGATAGGCACCTTGTTTGAGGTTAGAGATCAAGAAATGGCTCAAGCTTAAGAAAATTTTATTACTTATGGGATTAAGGTTATTTTCAAGAGTTGAAAGAAGTGTCAAATAGAGAGAAGGGAGTTTGTTAGACCAAGCGTGAAACACAACCCAAACTATATGTGCACATTTTAAGGCTTGGATGGAACTTGTATAAAAAATACATGCTTGAGACTTGTAAAATCCTTGATAAATTTACAATAAAGCATTAAGAAGCAAGGAATCATCAAATAAATTGAATAAGTTATATTACTAAGGGATTGGAAAGAAAATTGCATGTATACAGTCGGTTATGACATTCATGAAGGTCATTAAGAAATAATTATCATAAAGAATACCCAAGTGGGCGGTGATCAAACTTTTGAGGGAACATTGAGAGAGTTCTATGAGATGTATAAGAAATTAATAAAAATAAAATAGCTATTGTTTAAATGTAGGAATATTGAGTATTATAAATTGAAGTGATGGTATATTCATTAAAGCCAAATTGTGACAAACTTGATTATGTGAGTAAAACAAACACCTTTGAAGGGCATTCCTTGTGAGAGTTGAAAGTTGGGTGGTGGTAGGAAATTTTCTTAGACTTTCAACAAGTGTAAGGGTTGTGAAATAATTATTTATTAATTGTGTCCTTATCTATCCCTGTCACAATATGGTCTTGAGAAACTTAAGGAAGGAATGTGGGATTTGGTGAGAGGTACCTTATACTAAATACAATAATGACTTGAGTAAAGGATTAAGGGGTTTATGGAAAGAGGTAGGTGGTGAGCTAGAAAAGTGAGAGAGAGAGTGAAGATCAAAGGAAGGAGGAAAATAGAGTAGGTAAACATTAGGTGCAGAATGCTAAGCAAGGAAGGTCTTGAGAAGGTTCAAAGTGTGAAATTAGAAAGAATGATGATAGATACTTGTATGAACTTGTAATTTGAGAAATAAGAATGAGATGAGGTGAGGATTGATAAGTATTGTGAGAAAAGTCAATAAAAGTACAAAACATAGTATTAAGAACAGTCAAGAAGGTATTTTTAATACAAAATCACAGCACCCCCAAATGAGTTATGGATCTGCTTTTCTAAGGCAGGGTCATTTGGTGTGATTTGCATAACATTGGACCATCTCTCAAGTTGTGGGACTTGCGGACTTGAGATGGCCCTCCAAAGAAAGTCGGCTTCTTCTTCCTGATCCTAATGCTAAACTACTTCTAAGGAAGGAAATGTGACTATCTACTCCTAATATAATAATTCCAAGGGACCAAGGAGAGAGAGAGCATGAAAATAAATAAATCCTACACTACAGAGGTGATAGCACCAAGAAAAGGGAAGTGTTGATCATCTATCAAAACGGCCATGAAATGAAGGGAGGTGAGGTGAGCAATGGAGAGGATGGACAATAGCATCACAGACCAAATGTCAAATTCACACAGAACTCCATTTTTAATCCCCATGAACACAGCTCCCAGATCTACAAATGAAACGTCCAAAACATGCATGAATACTCTAGAACGATGAGAGGCAAGAAGATGCAATGAAAACAAGCGAAGGATGGACAAATGCATCACAAAAACAAGTTTTATTGCTTCAAAAATTTGCACAGAGCATCATACATGAGAAAGAGGTAAAAATTCCATTGCAGAGCCGTGAAAGGAGGTTCAGACTCCATTTTCGACCCTGGGGAAGAAAAGAAGAGGGGAGGCAGAGAAGAAGAATGAACAACAAATTTTACAATGAATCTTGCCCCTGTATTTATAGATTTGATCAGAGAGAAGAAAGAGAGAGAGAGAAGTGGGAAACACAGGTCAAAACTCAACCACCATTGTTAATGCTTCTGATAAAATCTTCCCCAAATCCATCTTAATTGCATCAATCCTTGGTTCGGCGCCTTGAAGGAAGAGGAAACGGTGGAAATAGATCGAATCTGATCTGGTTGTTGAGATAGATGGATCCTACATTGAAGGCCCGAAGACATTTCCTCCATCTAGTTGGTGAGGCTGAGATCTTTCCAACGACATTAGATTTGTAATATTTTGAGCCCTAAGTCGAAAGATACACCCCCTTAAAGTTTGTATCAGGTTTGTACAGGAGGGTATGAAAATAACTTGAAAAATGGGTCCCATTTTGAGATGGGACACATGGCATCCCTTTTAGAGCAAAAATCAGACTCGTGGGTCTGCAATTTATCTTTTTCCCTTTTCTTCCGATTCCCTCTTTGGATTGACTTGGGTTCAAACTTTGACTTTTTCCTTTGCCTCGTTTCTGGAATGCGAGCTTCTTTGACCCTGCAATTCCATTGTTGAATCTGCCTGAAGCTTGTAAAATAGATTTAAGACACGAAATGGCTTGAAAATTTTGTTTCTTCTCTTTCTTCTCACACAGGGTCATGGCCGATCCAATATTTTTCCTGGGGGGCGAAATATGGATCACGGTGTATAAGTACATGATAGACCAAGAAGGAAAACATGGGAAACTAAGGTGAATGGAGACAAAGGGGTGTTTGAACATGATAAAATAACTTGAACAAGTTTGTTGGAGGTAGAGAAAAGTGATTTAGAGGTTGAGAAATAGCCAAAAGCTAAGAAACCCTAGATGGTCATCCAAACACTATGTGACCTAATTGAAGACCTAGTTCTTAAGGAGAAGTTGAGTTGTGAGCGTTGTGTAAGGTGATAGAACTTGAAATTTTGCATGAAGTAGGAGGAGGATAATGGGTATCTAGAACACTCATTATTTTTACTTGAAAGTTGGTGGATTCTCCCTGACACGGTGGTTTGTGTGAAAATAGGGCTAATTGGAAAGTCTAGTGAAAAATAGTGAAAGAGGAATAAAATATCATGGGATCAAAATTGAAGCATGAAACTTTGTGAACATTTAGAGAATGATAATGGATCCCATAATATCTTAGCAGTGAAGAAAAATTCTCGTATTTTGAGTTTTTACCAAAAAAGGAATTTAAAGCGCTACAAGAAGAAATTAAGGTCTACAATGGAAATGGTGATGAATGGTGTTATGAAATTTTGGGAAGTGGTATAACGCGTTTGCTTCATGTTATCTAGTAGGTATAAGTGGATTTCATCTCTTGATTCAATCATTTGGTGCCTTTTGGGTGTTGGAAACCATTTCAAGCTACTTGAAATAAGGTAAAATTATAAGATTTGGGTGATTTGGATTAGTGTTTGTGCTAACAATTGATATTGGTTGTGTTTTTGGTTATCTCTCCATCATCAGGTATCATATTGGGTGTTTGATCTTAGAAAGAATAAGTTAAGTTGAAATAATAAAATCTAGGAAAATAGTGAAATAAATCATAGCCTTGTGAAGGCTTGAAAGAGAAGATAAAGAAGAAGGAAGAGAGCTACAAGGTGGATTAGACTTGGGGTTGAATAAAAGAAAAGTTCCAAAATACCAGGTAGAAGTCCTTGATGAGGTTCATAGAAGAAGCAAAGTGGCGTCTTCCCTTGAAAGAAGAAAAGACAAGAGAGAAAACAAGAAGTCAAAAGATTAGGTGTGAAAAAGAACCTAAGTGAGAATTGGAAAAGGTGAAAAAGACTTCTTGGAAGAGAGAATATAGAAGAAGAAGAAATAGAGATGATGAAGGGACTTGTGAAGTTAATGTGCCACAAAAAAAGAGAGAGAGGAAGGAGAGAGGAAGAGAAAAGAAGAAAACATGAAAGAGTTAGCAAGAAAACAAGAATTATGGGCTGAACAATAGCTCAAAGAGCTTAGGAAAGATGTGGAGAAGTTAGAGGAATTTCTGAAATCTACAAGCATGGTGAAATAACATAGTGAAGTTGGATTTGTGATGAAAAGAGGTGCTAAGTGGCCTATATAGCTACTTGTGAAGAGAGAGAAAAGAATGCATATGTAATCGCAGGGGTTAAAAATATTGTTCTAGGGTGTTGTAATCACATGCAAATGTTTTTTTGGTTGATTCCAATAGCTTGCATCCTTGAGTGTATTCTCACATCCTTCTTTTATTGCATTCCAAACACATTTTCTTCTAAGTCCAATGTTCATTTGAGCATTCTTTGTCATCGATGAATTTTCGCACTAATTACTCTTATTCGTGGATGCACCATGGAGGATGTTATTTCTAGACTTATGCTTCGTAGGACCAAATCTATAGTACAACCTCCTCCACTTTTTCTTGGTAGGGAGAATTATGCATCATGTAATTTGAACATGGAATTTTTTTCATTGGTTAAAAATATTGTTCTAGGGTGTTGTAATCTCATGCATATGGTTAAAAATGTAGGGGTTAAAAATATTTTTAACCCCTAGAAAGAATAACGGGTTTAAAAATATTGTTCTAGGGTTAAATAATTTATGGGTTAACACTTGAATCAATGCTCATCAAAACGGATTCATTCAATAATAAACTAGAAAGATTCAATCATCAAATTTCCAAAAATCAAGAAAGATTCAAACATCTAGGCTCACTAGTACTTTGCAAATATCAAGATGGATGCATTCTTCAAAGCTTAACATTCTTCAATGAATATTCAATAAAGATATAATATTCAAGGCTCACAACAAAAATATTCTTCATCAATTCTTGGTCACCTACAACTAAATCCTGAGACAAGTATTAGTTTCTTTAAGAACTTTACACCCAACTTTCAACATTTTCCTTTTCACCATTTTCCTCTACAAACATGATTTCTTCAACATAGAACTTAATTATTTCAATATTAGTAAAAATATTATTTCAAATAGGTTCTTCAAACTCGATACCAAATTATGTAGAGGTGTATAGCATTTAGATGCATTCAACCAAGTTAGGAGGGAACAAACAACAACCTACACTCTAGCTCTGCAAGGAGGATCTTTACCAAGAAGCCCCAAAATGGCTTGATCTTGCAATTTTTATCCTATTTCACCTCAAGTAGCTTCACCAAAACTATACCCTACTTACAAACCTCATTCCATATGATGCAGCCTAGAATTTACTATAAATAACCTGTGCGCGCAGCAAATCACTCACCTAGACCGAGCGCTCACCGAAGCACACAAAGGTACAGGATCCTCTTTTAGGGTTAATTGTGCGGGATGTTAGTAAGATAAATAGTTGATGCATTCAGATCCATAAATAGTATAAACATTTTATACAAAGCATATTCCAGATCTAGATCTAAGGAGTAATGGATTTAAACAATAGCCATAATGAATTCAACCATGCAAGAACTAGTTACATTCATGTTTAACACCTTGAATCAGTCAATACACTCCATTATATTAAACACACAGAAATACACAAAGCTTCTTACAATATTCAATATCATAAACTTATGCATGCATCAAGTCTGGCAACATAACTCCATAATAGCTCACTACTCACTCTCTCTATTCTATGCAGATTACTACATATTTATAAGGGTGGGGACTTTCCCTTCACCACTTACATAATTCCCAAAATAGGTTGCATGCTGAAAATAGCCACATGCCTTTACAATAATAGACACACATGCAAGTGTGCTAATAACATATATCTTAGTTAATCGGCAATATTAATTCTATTATTAACTCAAACCCATGCAAAGCGCTTAGTAGACGCTCTTCCAAAAATAGCCTATGTGTGTCACACAAGTCTTTATCTGGTTTGTGTGCTCTGCATGCTATCTCCAAAAATAGCTCGTAATCATGAAAATGGCTAAGTTCGAATCTGTCCTTGTCTTTTGTGCGCATTTCCTTCCCTATCCTTTTGTGCCTTTGAACGTGCCATGTTCCCACGCATGAACCTTTTGTGTGCCTTCTGCTAAGTGTCATACTTTGTCTACTCAACATTACCCCACACTAAACTACATTGTTGCCCGACAATGGTTACCTCTTGATACTTTAAAATAAAGAATGGGAATGAAAGGAAATTAAAGAATTACTATACAAAGAATGAATTTTCACCTGTAATGTCCTCTGTTTCAACTGGAAGAATTAACTCCGGATATTCTTCTTTGATTTCAGCCTCTAAGGTTTTCCAATCACTTAGCGCGGCTTCTACCTTTTCTAGAATATCTGATGCAATAGAATATAACTCCTCTTGTGTAATCTCTTCCTTCTCGTTTTGTAATACTATAACAATGTTGGACATTGCAGTCACCCTTCCTTCTAGAATATCCATCTTCTACACTATAAGCTTTCCAATTTCATCCATCCTTTCTTCATATGTGTCTTGTGTTGTTGCAAGGGCCTCACACTTTTTCTTTACCAGTGTCAATCATTCTCGCATGCCCCAATGTCTCATCTTTCATCACCTTCAGGACTTCATTGTCTTCTACCATTGTCCTGATTTAGATAATTGCTTCTGGAGCTGCACAAATATTTAATGTTTGGTCTACTTTCTTAGATCTTCCTACAAAGTCTAGAGTAAGGCTTCATAAGATGAAATCTTTCTAATTACTGAGGCCCTTTCTCTCTCCACTTCTTGTTTAGGGTCCTTTGGTTCTAGCATCCAAATTGGTCCATCCTCAAGCACCAAATCAACTAAGGTACACACATAATGCATAGCCGAAGGGAATATTTCAGGTACCTTGGACTCTAAGTGTGGTCTTTCTTCCGGGGAATGATCACCAATCTCTTTACCATGTTGATGAGAACCCCATTCTTCTTTTTCTAGGTCCTTCTTTCATTTTGGACGTGCTATTTTGGCATCTTTGGCTTTGATATCTTCTCTTAGTGCTCCAATATTTGCATCCTTATATACATTCCACCATGCCACCTCTGTAGACACCTTCACCAAGGCATTACTCACCTATTCATCAGACATAACATTGGGCTTGATAGTTATGTGCCTGTTTTGCGGTGCCTTTCTCATTCTTCTTGACACACAGGACTCTTCACATACATCAAAATTAGGCTCATCCATGTGATTTTTCACAAACCATGAAAATGTTTTCATCATGCACCACGTAGCCATGTCTAGGTCCATCAACTCCCATCCATACAACTCCTTGAGGCCTATTATATTATGGAATTATGCACGGACAATTTTACTTATGTCCTCATCATATCCCATGATCGGTGCAACATACTCCCCACTTTCCCTCTTTGTTCTTGGCCCCTTAGGAACTTGAGTGCCAAGGTTTGGAGTTGGATCCTCTATGTTATGAGCAGTATCTTGTTATGTTTCTCCTACCTCATTTACTGCTTCTTCTTCATCCTTCGGTTCCTCCACATCCTTTGGTGGTACAGGAGTTCTAGATGTGCTCTTTGTAGACTCCTTCACCTCCTCATTCAACTTCAACTTCATCCTTTTCCTCTCAATGTTCTCTTTTTGAGGGGAGAGTCATGGAGACCTCCTAACAAACTGAGGATTTCTTATGCCTTGTGTTCTTGTTCTTCTAAACACCCTCTTAAAACGGTGCTCTCCTTGGATTGCTTCCAAGTCCTCTTCTTCCTCTTGTACCTGAGGTGGGGTACTTACGCGCTCATCCTCTACTCTATCTATGGGTTTCCTCCGGCCCCTATGTTCTAAGCCTCCATTGTCTTCATGCTCTTATTCCTCGTCATCTACCTCTATAGGTTCTGTGGGCTTTGGAGCTGGTATGTTCTCCACTGTATGTTTTCCCTTAGGCGGCCATGGGAGCGCGAACTAATTCTCCACATATTTTTATTCTCCAGCTTGGGCTTAAGTGAAGGTATACGAGTGCTACTACAATTTCCCCAATTGCCAAGCTTACAGGGCTTTATTCTTATAATGTCTCGAAATGAGCCTCTCAATATAGGAAGTCCGACCTGGAAATACATATGTCTTCCTAAGAGTGTGGTAGTCACAATCTACCTTGTTGTAATAAAATTCAGCCGATGTGCATCAAAAATGGTGGGTGATGCCCTTAAGTAAGTAGCATGTTGTGAAGGCATGCGTTAGTTTGCACCATGGGCTCCACATCTCATCCCTCATAGAAAATTACACGATGCAAAGTGTCGGTACACCACAAATTGTACCTCTTTTCCCACAATTGATGGTAACTCCTTAGGAATGTGCCACTCCTCTTCAAATGCCACATAGAGTCTATCATACCACATCTCTTCCTTTTGTTTAAATGGCCCACTCATCGACCCTTCACATAAATATTTTTCAAACCTTTCTGCAAGGGATTTTTTCTCCATGGGATACTCCCATATCTTGTCCTTTAGCCCATCAGGGCACTCCAATCTCCATAAATACTAAAGAAAGTAAAATAGTGCCAAAACTAATTTTATCACCTATGTGTGCTTCCTCGATAATGTTCTCTACAATGTAGCTTGATATGTTAAGGATCACCCCCTGCGACATTCTCCTCACGATATGCGGCCACATTGTATTCACTTGCGACCACCTCTCTTGGTCATTAAACTTTGTTACAGATGTGCTACTACCTAAACCACTGGGTACTTCTTTAACTTTTCAATTTCCATCCGTGTGGACCCTTTATGTATCCCAACTCCTTCCATGTTTCCATGATTGCTACATTATTTATTAGATCACCTGGAAAGGTTTACCCTATGCATTTTAATCCTTTCAAGTGTTACAATCAAGGCGACTATGATTCTGACCCTCCATCTAGTGAAATAAAAGAAGTCCTCATGGACTCTACTCATTAACCACTGGTACAATGGTTCATAATTACAAAAATAAGGGATCTCAAAAAACCGATAGATTCCAACCTCTTTAACAACTTCTACCCAAATCACCATATATTAGCATGTCCTCCGATGTGCGCTTGTTAGTCTTCATGCTCAAAAATGAATCTAACTCTTTGTTATCTGATGTGAAATGGTTGTAATCATTTATTTTACACTTACGGATGTGGGAAACCCATTCTTTCCCAACTATAACACCTTCTAGGTACTACATCTCTAAGAAATTACTCTTGGGCATAACTTCAAATTTTGCCTCCACTTTCTTCTTTTTTTTGGCTCTGTGGCAAGTACTTTCTTTGGTGCCATTTTAAAAATCTCAAATTTCTATACTTTGTAATGTGCAAATGCTTTGCTTTGGTTTTCTATAGTGAACAAAGTCCAAACCCTAGCTCGATTCTACATGCCTTAGTTTGAAATCACGTGCCCTAGATCTTTTTAATGCATCTACTTCACTCCAACCCTTCACCAATCGGAATTCAAGCTTCTTTCGTGCAAAAATCTACTCTCCATGTCTAGTTTTGCACTCTCCACACCTCAATATACATCGCTAAGCTCGATTGCACATAGCTTTTTTAAATACTTACAATTACAATGGTAAAAATGAACTCGCATCATGTCCTTATATAGATTTTCAAAAATTTAGTGCATTTATTGCTCCTTCACCTACCAATAATTCTCTCATTAATTGACCATTTTCACAATTTCCATGCGGTACATCTTTGTGCCTTAGCTATAACCTTCTAGCATACCTTCCTACCTTCTGGCTATAGACTCCTCTTCACCGCACTTTGATGTGCCGAGTATCTCACCACCGCTCCTTCTCTTGGTAGTCTCCATGGCCGTTGCTTACCTCACGTTATATTGTTCCTTCATTTATCTCCATATATGGTCTTTGTTTAGAAGAAATATCCTATCCAACAACTCTCCAAACTTGAATAGCACCTGTAGCAGTTTGTTCTTTTATGTGTACCCATTTTTCAATAGCTACCCCACACAAATGGTATGTGCACTCCTCTGTGCATAAAAATTCTATAAATGGTAATTGTCTTCTAGCATGAAAATGCACTTATTACACAAAACACTAACTAAAATGACAAATCATAGTGACAAAGAAGGAAATACATTAAGGGAATACATAAATGAAAACCTACTCTAAATGGAAACATTTCCTTATTACAAACACCAAGAAGACTTATTTATAGTAGGGCTTAAGCCTACTCCCATTGAAGTTACCGCATAACCATATTCCATCAAGAACCTCTAACTGACAAGCACTTGTTTTAAGTATGTGAGTGATAGCATACGGTCCCAACCAATGGACTTTAAGTTTTCCTGGATGGTGTAGAAATTTAGAGTCATAAAGAAGCACCATTTTTCCTATCTTAAGCTTTTTTTCCCTGATGTGCCTATCATGCCATGATTTATTCCTGGCCTTTTCTTTCTTCTAACTCCATCATGTTATTGTTCATCGCTCATCTAGCTTGATCAACTTTCCAATTCGTTCTTTTAATTCTTGCTCATCAGCTAGACCTCCTACACGTGCAATACGTAAAGAAGGTAACATGAATTCCATAGAAGAATCGCTTCATGCTCCAAACACCAACTAAAAGGGTGTGGCTTTGTTTAATCACTTGTATGTTGTTCCATACGCCCAAGGCATGGCAAAAATTTATCATCCCAATCTTTTCTTCTAACATCACATTTTTTTGTCAATGTCCGGCTCAATTTTTTTTTAAAGCCTCAATAGTCCCATTTTCCCGAGGATGATATGGTGTAGTATTATGGTGTGCAATCATGAACTCATCCAATAGAATTCTGATTGTCTCATTCAAAAAAGGTGGTCCCCTATCACTGGTTAAACTCAACGGTAAACCATACCTTGTAAGAACATTTTCCCATAAGAACCTGGTTGTTGTAGTTGTTGTAAAATCCTTGGTAGGTGCTTCTTCTACCCACCTTGTAAGATAATCTGTGCAAGTGATGATGTAGCACAATCCATTCCTACGTGTGGTTGGAGAAATAGGACCCACAAAGTCTATAGCCCATTTTTCAAATGGTTCTGCACTAGGAATGGGTCGTAAAGGAATTTCATCTCTTTGCCCTAGTTTTTCAAGGTGTTGAAAGTGATCACACACCTTGCAATATTCCTTACAATCCTTAAATATTGTCTCCCACCATAATCTAGTGAGTAGGATCTTACGCGCAGTGGCGTCACCTACATAATTTCCACCTATAATACCATCATGAGACTCTTCCATGATATATATGCCCTCATATTCTAGTACACATTGGCCCAATACTTCATCTTGGCCTAACTTGTACATGTCACACTAATATACATAAAAGGTGTCACGCGAATGGAAAGTTGTTTCTTCTCTAAGGATTTCATTCCTTCTAGTGTCATACCTGTACGTAGAAAAACAAAAATGTCCTCTAATTCTGATGGCGTGTATTGTAACCTGTATAATTGTGCATTGGGCATGGTGTCTTCAATTTTCTACATGTCTTCCCCTAACTGTGTACTTTATAAATGGTATGGGCCAGAATTACGTTTCCCTGGTCTTACCACAACTATAAAATCAAATTATTGGAATAAGATCACCCATCGACATATGTACCCCTATAAGATTGGCTTATTTACCAAGTATTTCAATGTCATGTGATCGGTATAGAATACAAATGGTGTTACTAGCAGGTACTGTCTGAATTTATGTAGCGCATAGATCATTAACAAAGCTTCATGCTCTATAGTTGTATAATTCTGCTCTACATGAGTCAACTTTCTACTAGCAAAATAGATAGGATGATCTATAATACCGTCTCCAAGCTGAGCCAACACCATGCCAATGGTCATGCAAGAATCATCCACATGTACATTAAATGGTTGGTTCCACGAGGGAAAGTGTAGAATAAACGTTGTAGTAAGTTTCTCCTTCAATGTCTTGAATGCGCATTGTTGCAGCTCCCCCTAATAAAATGTCCCTTTTCCTTTTAGTAACTCCTCCAAGGGTGCCAGTAATCTTAGCATATCCTTTGATAAATTTTCTATAATACCTAGTGTGACCCAAAACTCTGTGCACCTCACTCTGACTGGTAGGTTCTTTTAGATCGAAAATAAATGCAACTTTAGCCGGATCTACCAACAAAACTTCCTCAGAGATAATATGGCCTAATAGAGTGCCAAAAGGTGTAGCAAATACACATTTTTTTGATGGTCAAAGAGATGCTTAATCTGTCTACATATTTCAAACATTAAGTGTAAATTTTCACAATGATCCTTGACAAGCCCACATACTGTACAATCATCCAAGTAAACTTGCAAGAAGAGATGAATAAAATCCTCGAATGCTTGAACAACTATTCATAAAAATACAAAGAGGCACATTTTTCGGACCAAAGGGCATCACAAGTATATGCAAAAATTCCCCATTCAGTGAGTGAAAGTATTATTTTCCCGATCCTCTTGTGTAATCCTAACTTGATGATACCCAGAGAATCCATCTGTAAAGGAATAGATCTTGCGCCCTGCAACACCTTCTAATATTTCCTCTGTGAATGGTGTAGGAAAATGATCACTCACACATGTAGCATTCAGCTCCCTATAGTCCACATAAATCCTAATCTAACCATATTTCTTGATACTGATCACCATTGGGCTAACCCATTATGACTCATCTAGGGGCTTGATGATTCCAAAATTTAACATTTTGTCAATTTCTTCCTTGACCTTTTCGCGCAAGTTGGGGTTCATCCTATAGGGTCTCTTCCTAACCGGGTGCGCACCTTCCTTAATCTTTATCTTCATTTCTCCAAATGATGCATGCACTCCTTTCAATTCATAGTATCCCATAGGAAATAAATCTTGAAAATCACAGAGCAACCCCACTATTTTCACTACTTCAGATTCAAACCAATAATCTCCAATTATTGCCTCTCTAGGTTCGACATCCGTGCCAATATTCACTTATTTGGTCCTCATAGGTTCATGATAGGCACGTGTGTTATTATCTTTATTGTCCAAGACCTCACAGACACCTATTGAATGGTCTATATTTAGTTCTTCTACTTCTTCATCATCCACTATGTAAACCATCTTCCCTTTTCATTTCTCAAAGCAAGTGTGATTAACTAGTGTGGCATCATCTCTGCTTTCTTCAAGCAAAATGCGCTCTGAGTAATTTCCATCAAATAACTCCTAAATGAGTTCTTCCACCTTTCCACTGTCTGCCATAGTTAACCATTTTATAACCCTTAATGCCTCTTTTACTCAAGGTTTAGTAGAGAAGTATTCAAAATTTGGACCATACCTATAATCAAATCCTACCAATTTATGGTTTCTCTATGTAGCTCGCATATACATACCAAGCATGTGCATGACCTTGTAAAGTGGAATAAATTTTGTGCACCCATAGAGAAGGTGGTGAAGCTTCCTTTCCTTTTGTCCAAAGCCTCTCACACTACTAGATGTTGTTTTGAACAATTTGATTACCATGATATGTGCATATACAAGTTGGTGTATTGCTCTTGGAAAACCGAGTTGTAAGAGCAATCCTCACTTCATTACATTCTAGAAGATTATCCCTGTGAACCACCCACCAGCGCATTGTTTTCCGTGCAGGGTATATACTAGCATACTTCTTCTCTCCAACTGGTCCATCCATTGTTCCTCCATGGTGCGTAGGAATACCGTAGGGTCCCCTTCCCTAGTGTACCAAGGTTCATGGTTGTTACCTATTCTCCTGACACAACGAGGTTTATTGTTCCACGTAAATGTGCTCCTTACTTCATACCCTACCAACTCATAAGTACCATGAGCCCAATTATCACAAGAAATACTTGTAGTATCACTAATAGATTGTGCATCTTCCCACTGAAGGATTCCTTCTTTAGATGGCTCAAGCACTTCTGGGTCCTGGATGGCATGTACATAAATCCTATTTATATCTTCCTCACTCAAAGGCTCAACATAGGGCGCAAATTTTCCATCTGTTAAAGGGATAATAAATCTTTCCTCCTTGTTTTCAAAACTAATATATCCCTTGTTGAACCGAAGATCAACATTATTTGCGTAACACCAAGGGTGTCCAAGTAGATCTGGGAAACTGTTTGCTTCTACAAGCATTAAAACCTCAAAATCCCTAGTGAACTTGGCCCCTTGTATAGTAATGGATGCATCTTTTAAAAATCCGATAGGAGTGGTCTTAGTTCGATCAACCATAATAAATACATTAGAGGATGACTACAATGTAATTCTCCCCATCTGTACCCATGCATATAAAATAAGAACATTGACTTTTGCGCCTATATCAATCAATATATTGCTCAAAATCCATCCATCCACAACAACATTTAGAGTGATTTTCTTGTCATAGTTTAAGCTATGGGGGAAGATTTGCATCTAGGATTTGTCGCCCATTCTTAGTATTAGCACGTAGAGTGTTTCCTTTCAGCCAACTCCCTAGTAATGGAATAATATTCTCTCAGTGCAGTATTCTACATACCTCCTTCAAGTCATCAATATCTCGATGAACCATCTCTCGCCTCCTTTAGTTCCATCTTTCATGATTTCTCCTTTAGACATTGTATTTCACCCTGAAGATTTCTAAGGACCTTCATGGTTTCTTAATAAACATCCTTCGATGGGCAAGATTTGGGTATTGGGCATGAAAACCTCCTCTTTAGTAATAGTAGGCTTCGTTGTAATGCCTCTCTAGTGTATGTAGCTTCAACGCGAGTAGTAATATTTATAGGAAACACCTCGGATTCTAGTTCCAACTTGGGCATCCACTGATTTTCCATAGCGCGTTATATCCTAACCATCCCTACGCCTTTGTTTTCTTGTTTATGTTGCTTACTAAGATGCTCATATAAGTCCAAGCATTCCTCATAGCTATGATTCTTTCCACAGAAAGAACATGTAATATTCTGAGGACATTCACGTCTATAGTGGTCGTGATTCGCATGTAAATCATGTTCCATGAAGGAATTCACCCTATCCACCACCACGGACTCAACCTTTGAATATTCCACAAGTATCCTCGACCTCTGCCATGTCCTCCTTCAAAACACCCTTGAATCCTATCATAGCACACTTGATTTTGATTGATGCTCACCCTATCCTTTAGATTTATCTTATACTCTCATATAGCATACACTAATATATATAGCATCATGGATCTGACCAATCAACCTGCAGTCTTCAGTATCATGAGTCGTGGACCTATAAATTTTACAATAGCAAGAGACGTTCTTCCTTATTGTGCATTTTAATAGTGGGAAGCGGCTGACATCATGGTTCAAATGACATATCTCACAGGTCTAATAACTATGAACGTATTGATCTATGGGGTCAATTATCCTTGGTGTGAGCTTCCACTTCACAATTTGTACACCAAATCCTAGTACGCGTCTCATGTGTCGAATTTTCTAATAATTTCTCCAACCGCTTCATCATAGCTGAAATACATGCCTCCAAGAATGGGATGACTCCAATGTCTATACTCTTGACTACCTCAACACAAAAAGTTGATTCAAGGAATTCACGTAGATCGTGTATGTCTTATGTAACAAAGCCCTTATAAAAGGTGTTATCGGACCTCCAACAAACCATCAGTGCATGTTAGCTTGCATGAATATCATAAGAAAGCTTAGATAAAAGTGTTTTGAAATGGGCATCATACTCTCGAACACTTTTAGTTGTGCCTTGTTTAATATCCTTGAGTTTGCTTATCTCTTTCTGAAACTTAGGGATATAGAACTCGTTAATGAATGCATCTTTGAACACTGTATAATATACGCAAGTTTTATCAGGGAAAAACTTCATGTACCAACTATGTGTGTGTCCCTGCAATGTAGTTACAAATTAACTTACCTTGCACTCAAAATCCATGATCCCTTTACACACCACAATATTTCACACATGTACACATGCTTAGCAAAGCATCTTCTATGCCCCTATACTCTAGAATACGAAGAGACATTTCATGTAAATATTATTGTGTTGGTCCTGGACCTTTCCCACCCGATCCAAAACCTCTGTGTTACCTATTCCTCCGAACCACTAGATCCATCGGAACTAGAACCACCTATACCTCAAGATCCTCCACCTATAACTAGAAGTAGACGGAAGATGTACTCTCCTGTGTCCCAACAAAGAGTACTAAACTGAACCCCTACAGTCTGTGAAGTGTTACCACTCCCAAAATTGAGTCCAAAATTTTGTGCACTCAAACTTTGTCTAGATGATGTGCCTGAAAAGGTACCTCCAAAAAATAATGAAGACATTTACCCCGCCATCATTACACTTTCCACCTGACTTACTCCTGCTCTCCCACTGCCTAAATTATCTTGCTAACTACTTGTCATACTAGTTACTAGAAAACCAAGTGCAAGGGCGAGGTTGTCAGGTAGATTCAGATGCGTGCCCATGGCCCAAGTCGTCTCTGGGTGCGCTTTCATGTGAGGCAGATGGGGGTTCCCTGTTATGCTTTCCCAGGGGAGTTCTTGATGCTCTGACTCCATTCCTTCTATGTGAGCTCCAGATCCTTCGCAAGCCATCTCTCTCCTCAACACCATTCTCTCTCGCAACATCATGTTTTTTCTCTATCTTCCTCTCCCCGCATCTCATTATACTTAAGCCTCCTTTCTTTCGTCTACCTTGTTGCCGCTAGGTCTGTCATCTTTCACCAAACCTAATCCTCGGCCCCACGCATGGTGGGGTTTAGCTAGCCATATATTTTTCTTCCATGTTCAAAGTTACCATCAAAATCTTGATCGCAAGTGGAATGTCCTACAAGTAAGTTCCCTTGGGATATCATAAAAATTAGAACTCAGCTACCTCTAGGCAAAAATAAGTGGAAATTGCATACTCCAAGATATAACTATTCAAAACACCACAAAACCAAGTATTCATGACACGTGTCCAAATTAGATCAGCATCATAAAGGGCCTAAATTTCTTCATGCATCTAGACAAGTGTGCAATACCTCCAATTCCTTTAAGACACATAAACAACCAGCCACTCGTATAGTTTAACCAGAAAAATAGTGAAGAAGCTCCCATAAAAACTGTCATACAGATTCTGTTCCACCCACGTGCATGCATCAAACTCAAATCTAGTGTTTAACCTCCATGCATACTCTTCTTCTAGATCTTTTATCCACTCCTCAACACTTGCTAAGGTCAATCGGTATGTCTTCATCATAAATCATCCCAAAACAATCAAGAAAAAGGTCCTGCAATGGAACCAATGATGTAGCCTAGAATTTACTAGAAATAACCTAAGCACACTGGCACATCACTCAACCTAGATTGAGTGCTCACCCAAAGCACGCAAAGGTACCAGGACCCTCTTTAGGGTTGCTTGTGCAAGATGTTAACAAGATGAAGAGTTGATGCATTCAAATCCATAAATAGTATAAACATTCTACATAGCATATTCCAGATCTAGATCTAAGGAGTAATGGATTTAAACAATAGCCATAATGAATTCAACCATGCAAGAACTAGTTACGTTCATGTTTAACACCTTGAATCAATCAATACACTCCATTATATTAAACACAGTAAATACATAAGCTTCTTACAATATTCAGTATCATAAACTTATGTGTGCATCAATCTGGCAACATAACTCCATAATAGCTCACTACTCACTCTCTCTATTCTACGTAGATTACTACATATTTATAAGGGTGGGGACTTTCCCTTCACCGCTTACATAATTCCCAAAATAGGTCGCATGAAAGCCACACAACTTTACAATAATAGACACACATGCAAGTGCGCTAATAATAGATCTCTTCTGGTTAACTAGCAATAGTAATTCTATTATTAACTCGAACCCATACAAAGCACTTAGTAGACACTCTTCCAAAAATATCCTATGTATGTCGTGTAAGTCTTTATCCGGTTTAGTGTGTTATACACGTTATTTCCAAAAATAGACCGTAATCATGAAAATGGCTAAGTCTCAAATATGTCCCTGACTTTTGCACGCATTTCCTTACCTATCATTATGTGCCTTTAACGCGCGCCATGTTCCCACATGCAAACCTTTCGTGTGCCTTCTCGCTAAGTGTGATACTTTTTCTTCTCAACACCATACTAAATCCAGCTTCACAATGATTCATAATCAAGTAAACAACCATCTTACCCTTTCTCTTAAAACTGTCATTCTCCTTTCTTCACTAGCTTCTTCCTCAACAAGCAATTTTGGGATTTTTAGCCTCCAATGACCTCCTCCGCTATATACCCTATTTCACCACTTCAAACCAATGTTATATCAATCAATAATTTGATACAAAAATTTCAATACAGCATTCTTCACATATCTTGTCAAAACTTACATTCTTGTGCCCTTAAGACCATTCATCTTGTATGCTCCATGGTTGGACTGATCTACACATACTCAGTAACCATCTCTTAAATCTTCTAATACCCTTTAGGCACAATATGTTGTTCCTTAAATTTCATAACATATCTCACTAATCTCTTCTTATAATTACTATTTCCACCTTCCAAGCTTCTTTAGGTCAATTAGCCCCGCTTTAGAACATTTTAAATCCTATCTATCTATGCATGAGGTTTCCAAGCACAAATAAACTATATTTGGGCACCCATTTCCATGTTTATTTTTTGTACTAAGTTTCAAGTTTGGATTTCAACTTTAGAGCCTACTTCCTTTGTAAAATGACCTTCTCAATTAGGCCTCTAACTATGTTCATTGTCTTGTAAACTGTCAAGGTTATCTTTAAATGTAACCCATGGAATCCAGAATTCCTTCTAAATCTGTTTTAAAAAATTGTCTTAATTATTCCTTCCTATCTCAAGATTCCACGTTTAAAGGTTTCTATCACATATTTAGTTCAAAAGCCAAATTTCCCTCTATGTGAGTCCGAGAAGCTTGAAAACCTTATAAAATGAACATTTCTTGTTATCAAGGCTTGAAAATTTTCCTCAAGCACCATTTTTACCTCTCTCTACAACTTTATTCTATCATTAAAGGGTAACACTACAAGTTACCTCAATTTCAACTAAAAAGAACTTATGTGTGCATGTTAAAACAGGGGCTTTGTAAACCCTCACCCTTAAAATTGAAAGAATTGAGATTCTTTTCAATGTAGAGACTTATTTCTCTCATATCACCATCCATGTAACCTTATCATGTAGATTTCACTCAATCTTATGCTCATTAAAAAGACAAAAACATGTCAACGTTTGATCAAACTACACAATGCACAATCACGGACATGTTTTCAACTAGTTTAACAACTTGCAATAGAATATCATAATGGAAATCACTTCTAATTCATGAAATGATATTTCAATCACATATATCATGTGTTATTCATTAAAGGAATATCTGAACTCAAGGCACAAATCATTTTCATCAACTAATCATTCATGCATGGTCATGATACTTTCATTACAAGATACATGCACTATTCTTATATTAGGAAAACAAGGCATTTTCCATCTAAGACCTCTTTTAATCTCTTGAAAGAGCATTCATCAATCTCTCCACACATTCATAATAATATTTTAATGGTTCTTATACACAATCTATGAGACATTCACACCGAGAACAAGATGTTCCAACCCAAGAAAGGGTTATATCCATTCAACTATATATTTGCATACAAAATTTCCTCTTTTCTCCTCTAATCCATGAGGAGTCCTTCCACACCTTATCACCTTCCTCAAAAGTATTATTAGCTCTAGTTCCCTTCCAACTAACTCTATGATTCAATTTATACTCTTTTCTTCTCATGACTTAACCCTAACTACCTTTTATGACTTCTCATATGCCTTTATAATGAAAGGAGGCTATTTACATCATTAAACATTCCACTGACTCTATCACTCCACCTAGGACTCTTATAACATTCCTAGACACCTTTTATATTCCCTCAAACCATCTAGACTCTTTCTCTTTCCTTGATAATCCATATTTAACCCTTTTTACATACTTCAAATTTGAACTTGAAAATGGAGGGAAAGCTTGAACTTTGAAATTTTCAATAGAATATCCACCTAATATCCTTCCCCATGAGATAAAACATTCTGAAATTCTTAGATTGATTGTTGGTGTGTGTGACATGCCTATTCATCATCCACATCATCTCGGTGAGTCATCTCACCTTACGAGAGTCATAGGTCTTAGGAAGTCAAATGGAAAGTGTCAGATTCTGTCATAGAATCAGTCATTGTCATTTGTGTCATTGCATCATAAGAGTTACATTCCTTATTTGGAATTATAACTCCTCCTTTAGTGGCATCATATGCGCTACCATGTCATACGTGTCAAAGTGGTGTCATTGATTTTCTTTCCTTGTTTATGCATGGGAGTTACACATCACCCCTATTTGTACTTCCTTTTTTCGATCTATGAGAATGAGTAGACCTATTTTCTTACTTGCATTTTTCTTTCCATTGATTCGAATCTTTCTTATTGCGTTGGAGCTTGACGTTACCATTGGAGTGCAACTGCATTGTGGTGCATTGTTTTCGACATCGGTTCTCGTTTTTCCCTCTTTCATGGTATCAGAGCTGGTTTTGGTAAAACGTGCACTCTTCATTTATCAGTTGCTTATTACTTCTGGTTTCTTCTTATTTCCTCATGTAAGTCTTTTCGATTATTACTTTGGAATCGTGCTAATCTGCTTAATAGTTTGCTCTTGGAGTTTGTTTTTTTGGGTTTTGTGCATGTGTGCAGGCTTGCATGTGTGCAGGCTTGCTCTTCCCATGGTGTTGTTCACGTTTTCATAGTTGTGGTGTTGTTCGTGCTTTGGCTAGTGTTGAATGCTCATGCTCATGCATTGCCTTTTGACTTGGAGGCTCATTTTTTGGTTTGCTTATGCATTGTTTTTTTGCATGCATTAAGTATTGATACCTCATTGGCTTCCCAGACAACTCGTTGGTTGTTTCTTTGTTGAATTTTCCTGTAGGCTCCCCTCTTTTGCTTGGACTCGGGCATGTTTGCAGTCTAAACATGGTTGTTTTGGATTGTTCAAACTCATTTTTTCTTGAGTCCCTCGTGCGCATCGAACTCCGTACTATTTTTAAAGCTCGGATTCTTCTTTTTTACTGGATATTCTTACGAGCTCTCTGTGCTTTATGTGGACATTTTTATCGTGGTTGTTTGGGTTGTTCAAAATTGTTTTTGCTTGAGTTCCTCACTTGTTTGCAGTGCTCTTGTTCATCACTGTCTACATCTACGGTTTGGAGTCCCACCGATTCACTATCTAAAACCCATAAACCGTTCTTTTCTTGGTTCTCGGCCTCCCTACCGCCATTTCTAGTTTCTATCATTTTCTCGTGAATGTGCTCTTTGCCAACTATAATATCATCTTGCCATCTTCTTTGTTACCAAAGTATCTATGCTGCATTGACCATTGTGTAGGCTTTGTCTCCTCCACGTGGATCACCTGTCACGCCTCCAACCACCATATTGGAACCTCGGGACTATTTCACTAACCCCGACCGTATCGCCTACTCCTCGGGATCTCCCACTCCCTCTTGGTGGTTTTCCTTTCTCTCCATCTACTCGGTCAACGTGGGCCCCAACATTCCTCTTAATTGGTAAAAATAATCACCTTTTAAATATTTTAAGGTGTACAACATTTAATTGGCATTGTAATTCTTTTTGGATAGTTTTTGCTTGTTTTAAATTCCTTCCTTCAAGTGACGAAGACGGAGGGTGAGGTCGGGGTTGGCAGGAGGCTAATCCCCTTGCAATTAAAACAAACCCTATCTAAAATTCAATGCCATTTCCAACAAGCATACATATGACACCCTTTGCATGCGTTTAGGGCACTTTTTTAATCCATTTGCAGGCTTATTAGCATTTTTCCATCAATTGTGAATTGGTTTTTGCTATAACTTTTGACTCGTTGCTCGGTTTTGAGCACTTCTTTAGTCAAAGTTGCATGTTTTTTTGCACTCTAGTTGATGGGATTATCAGTTTTGTAAATGCACTATTTGATAAAGTGTTGCATTCTAGGGGTGTCTTTGTATTGCTTAAATCACTAATTTCAAGCCTCGTTTTATCCTTATTATTACTTGTGGACTTGTGAGCGCGTCATCCGCCACACAGCCTTACAAACAAAGGGATTCTTTCATGTGATGTGAGATGCTATTTCTCACAAAGTCCTCTCTTCCCCTTCTTGTTTTCTCTCATTCTTCTCGCTTGCTTGTGGTGTCAATCTATTCGCGCCTAATGAACCTTAATTATTGTCTCCACTATTGTGCATTATTACACTGATTGCAAGGTGAGTGATGATCGGTTCTCGCACACAATGATCATCTGTTTGTAATCAACACACTGAACTATAAAGTGCCAAACTCGGGGTGTGATATTGTTCTGGGGTGGTTGTTTCTTTTCTCTCTCCTTCCTTCTGCATCCTTTGGTTTTATCTCTTCATTATGGATATCTCTAAAATACCGGTGCTCACACCTGTTAACTTATTTGAATGGAAATCTAAAATTATATTGGTTTTGTGAAGTAAAGGGTTATACCATGTCACCATGGGGTTATAGACTGAACCTAATGATGAAACCAAAAATCTAAGTGGTTCAATTGTTGTGATGAAGCCTTACGTCTTCTTTGTATGTCTGTCTCTCCCAACTTGCTCTTCCACATCGAAACTTCCTCGACACCTGATAAAGCATGGAAAATGCTCAACAATATGTTTGGGAAGAAGGATGACATAAGATTGCATGAGTTGGAGAATGAACTACTAGGGTTAAACCCTAGTGACTTTGATAAACCTGTAGGATTTCTTCTCAAAGTTTGTCCACACTAGACTGCTTCTAAAGGTATGTAAAGTGGAAAAGAAAGACTCTCAATTGATCTTGTCGATTCTTTCTAAACTAGGTCCTAAATACTCTATCTTCATTTCAAATTTCCATGCCACGAAAGCTGCCTTGGGTAGTGCTTGGACAATGACCTCCTTTAACAGTTTTTCATCCCAACTCATTCGAGAATAGGACAAACTCATTAAAATGGGGAATCTAAAATCCAATTCACATGCCCTTGTGGCAAATAAGGGCAAGAAAAATGAAAAGAAGAAATAAACTAAGGACCAACCTAAGAAAGAAACCAAGACCAACCAACCCCCACCTAAGCCCATCACTAACACTTCAACTTTTGAGCCTAAAGTGAAGAAGGAAAATTTTAAATGCTCCTATTGAAGCAATCTGCCACGATGAGCATCATTGTTTTTGAAAAAAATTGATCACTTAACTCATTTACTTGAGAAAAATAAAATAAGTGTTCCCTGAATCCATTAAAAAAATGCTCAAGGGCGAGTCTTCTCGATGCAAAGGAGTCTAAAAATGAAAAGAAGAAAGGTATGGCCCTCGTAGCTAGATCATCCCATCATCAACTTGGATTTTTGATTTCGGTGCCTTCAACCATGTGGCTTAATCAAAGGTTGAATTCTCTAGCATTGAACCATGTGGCATGTCCCAAATCACATTGGGTGATGACACTCATGTGTCGGTTTCCAGTAGTGGATCGGTAGAGATAGAAGGTGGAACATTTAACCAAGTGTTGAGTGTTCCCAATCTCCTATCGGTTTACCAAATCACCCACCTTGGTGAAGGAATGCAAGTGGAATTTGGTCCTAACTCGGTGATCATTCATGAGCTTAACTCTGACTACACTGTGGCTAAGGGAAAGGCGGATCACCATTCATGATTGTATACCTTTTCCCACTTCTCTTCTGATTTAACACCCAATGCCTTACTCACTCATGCAAATGAGGTTAGCAAGTTATGGCATGAGCGTTTTGGGCATCTTAATTATTGTTACCTTGAACAATTGAGCCAAAATGAAATGGTCAATGGGTTACCCCGAGTTAAGTTTTCTAAAGGTCTTTGTGAGGGTTGCACCCTCGGAAAGCACCTGAAAAAAACTTTGATAAGGGAAAATATTGGAGAGCTACTCGTCCCTTAGATCTTGTTCATAGTGATGTTTTTGGTCCCTTTCCATCTCCTTCTTTCACTATAGCTCTATATATACTAACCTTCATTGATGAATTTTCATGTTATACTTGGGTATATTTTCTTAAGCTTGAGTCTGAAGTCTTTGAGCATTTTCAAAACTTTAAGGCTCTTGCTGAGAAACAAGTGGAATGGTCTATCAAGGTTCTTCGAACCAAAAATGGAGGCGAGTATGTGAGCAATAGGTTTGAGGATTTTTGCACTTCTGAGGGGATTGCTTTGTAGCGTACAATTGCTTACAACCCTTCCCAAAATGGAGTTACAGAAAGAAAGAACCAAACTCTAAAGGAGATGGCTACTTGTATGGTTCACTCGAAGTCCCTTCCTCCGCATAGTATTGGGCTGAAGTAGTGAATTTTGCTTATTACATTCAGAATCGTGTTCTACACAAGGTAGTAAGAGGGATGACACCCTTTGAAGCTTGGTTCGGAAACAAGCCTGATGTTGAGCACTTTCACGGATTTGTATCCAAGGTTATGGCTCGGATTCCCAAGAAGAAATTCAAGGCATTGGATCCACAATCCAAACCTTGTATCTTTGTCAGGTATCCGATGGCGTGAAGGGATATCGATTGTTGAACCCTACTACCCATGAGCTCTATATTAAGAGGAGTGTGAATTTTGATGAGTCATCCTTGAATTTTACTTCCACTGAGGTTCTTTTGCCCACTAATTCAGATTCTGACTCATCAAATGATGATGTTGTTGAGCGAGTTCCTCCTCTCCTTGCTCCTCCCGATCCTCAAACTTTTGAGTCTTCTAATTCTGACAATAGTGATGATGAGGACTATGTCCCTTCTCACTCGAGTGAAGAATCTTCTGACTCTGAGCTTGAACCTTTGGGACCTCTTTGGGCTAGGAAAAATTTATAGAGTGCTGGAGATTTAGTTGGAGATCCTTCAAATGAGAGACGTACGCACTCAAGTTTTGTTAGACCCCACTCCTTCTTTGCCTCTACTTCTAATCCACCGTCTTTCCAGGAAGCTTCTAGGATTCCTGAGTGGGATTTTGTTATGGATGAGGAGTATTCCGCACTCATAAAGAATGACACTTGGGATATTACCCCTCTTCCGAAAGGAAGAAAATTCATTCGGTGTAGGTGGATATATCAAACAAAGTATGGAGCCAATGGATAAGTCGAGAAGTATAAAGTGCAACTTGTAGCTAAGGGTTTCTCCTAGGTAGCTGGGGTTGATTACTCGGAAACCTTTTCTCCGGTTGCGAAGATGACTTCCATTTGATCGACTTGCCATCGCCGCCGCTAACAAATGGGAAGTCCACCAGATGGACATTAAGAGTGCCTTCCTTCATGAGGACCTAGAGGGAGAGATATATATGGAACAACCTCTGGATTATGTCCATGATCCATCCCTCATTTACAAGTTAAAGAAGTCTCTCTATGGCCTTAAACAAGCCCATCAAGCTTGGTATGTCAAGATGGACTCCTTTTAACTTGCATCAGGGTTCACTCGATGTCACTTTGACCCAAATGTGTATATTCTGTGGTAGGATGAATCCATGCTTATTCTTGTTCTCTATGTTGATGACTTGTTGATCACGGGTAGCTCTTCCTCTATCATTGATTCTGTGAAGATCTCCTTGGCCAACAAGTTCTCCATGTCTAACTTAGGATTACTTCATTACTTTCTTGGGATCCAAATTTCATAATATGACTCAAGAATTATGATCTCGCATCCTAAGTACTCTCTTGATTTTCTTGCTTGGTTTCACATGTCTGATTACAAGTCCTCACCTACTCCTTTTCTTTTCGAGGTCAAGCTGGTTTTTGATTTCTCTCCCCTTGGTTTACGGTACCCTTTATCGATAGTTGGTGGGGAGCTTGATCTACCTTACTCACACTCGACCAGATCTTTCGTATGCTGTTGGGATCATGTCCATATTTATGTAGGAGCCTCATGAGCTGCATTTAAAAGCAGCAAAGTAGATCCTTCACTATGTTCGTGGCACTCACACAGATGGTATTCATTACTTAGGAGGGACTAAGATTGACTTGGTTGGATTTACAGACTCAGATTGGGCCAGTGATCTAGATCATTAGAAGTCTACCTCAAGCTACAGTTTCACTCTTGGTTCAAGTCCTGTCAGTTAGTTTAGTAAGAAGCATAATGCCATTGCCATATCATCGACAGAAGCATAATATAGAGGAGTAGTTAATGCTGCCACAGAAGTTGTTTGGTTACAGGGTATCTTGACAGAGTTTGGCATCCACTTTTGGTGGCCTACCATTATCTACTATGACAACATGAGCACTATCTCAATTTGTAGAAATCAGTTCAGCATCAGTGGACGAAGCACATTGAGATTCACATGCACTTCATATAGGAGCTAATACATGAAAACATCATCGACATATAGTATGTTCAGATAGCTGATCAGGTTGCAGACATATTCACCAAGCCCTTCACTGAGGTGAAATTTATTCACTTGTGGTCTCTTCTTGGGGTGAGGTCTACTGCAGCCACCCATCTTCTTCGGGCTATATAGTCCTCCTCCTTCTCCTCTTCTTCTTTCCAAAAATATGTTGTTTTTTATATGGGCACCTTATCATGCCTTTAGTTGTTAGGCCCAATTGGCACATCTTTCTTAGTTGTCTAGGGGAGTCTTCTTTTTTGTTCTATCTTACCTTGACCTCTTCCTCGGCTTCGATGAAGGGGGTGTTGGTGTGTGTGACATGCCTAGTCATCATCCACATCACTTGGTGAGTCATCTCACCTTGTGAGATTCATAGGTCTTAGGAATTCAAATGACAAGTGTCAGATTCTATCATAGAATCTGTCATTGTCATTTGCATTAGTGTGTCATAGGAGTTACATTCCTTATTTGGAATTGTAACTCCTCCTTTAGTGGCATCATATGTGTCAGTCACGTCATATGCGTCAGTGGCGTCATTGATTTTTTTTTTTCCTTTTTAGGCATGGGGGTTACACAGCACCCCTATTTGTACTTCCTTTTTTCGATCTATGAGAATGAGTAGACCTATTTTCTTACTTGCATTTTTCTTTCCATTGATTCAAATCTTACTTATTTGTCTTTGGAGCTTGACGTTACCATTAGAGTGCAACTACATTGTGGTGCATTGTTTTCAACATCGGTTCTTGTTTTTCCCTCTTTCATTGACCTCCTCTACCATGGATAAAAATACATTTTTATTTTTAAGTTCATTGTTTGATGCCCCTATATCATACTCCCAAGGTGAAGAAAAGTAACCTTATACTTTTCTTGTTTAGCTCCATCTTCTTTGAAATCTTCATCATTCTTGTATTCTTTTTTCCTTTGTTCTTCACTTTCAATATTCTTGTTTGCTTTATAACCACCTGGGTCCCATATATTGCTCTTTGTCCTTGCATTTTCCTTGACATTGTTTCTTTTCTTCTTGATTTTCGTCTTCACTTTCATCATTCTCAAAATTTCATCCATTGTACCTTCACTCACAAACATTAAAATAGAAAATACATATTATTCTTCATGTTTTGCCTTAATCTTCATCTCTATATATCTCATACTTTTCATGTTCTCATTTCCTTCATTTCTCAAATGGACTGAAAAATTGTCCATGTACTTCATTTTCTTGCTTAATTACTTGTGCTCTCACTTTCATCATCATACCATGTTGATCTAAACCTATAACTCCATCTTATTTATCCTCATTTTGATCAATATTTACCCAAGAAATTATTTCTCTCTTAGCCATAGTTTCAATCTTCTCTTCCTTTTCCATTACATCAATCAAATCTTATAATAGTTCATCTAATTCACCTATGTAAATGTTGGTGTGAGCCATATTCCAAATCATAAAGTGAGTCATCTCACTTAGGTGAGCTCATAGGTTTGCATTTTGTTTTAGGGTCATCATGATATTCCCTTATGTGTCGGTGCGTCGGTGCATCGGTTATGATCATTGGGAGTTACTTTCATATTCTAGGAAAGTAACTCACCCTATCCATTTGAGGGGTTATCATTGCAAGCACTAGGGGTTACTAAAGCCCTCTATATGTACACCCCTTCATATCTATGAGATTAGTGTGGATTGTTGGCTTAACAAGGGTTACGCCATTTTTTTATCTTTGCATGCACTTTAAGTTAATGCTCTCTCTTCCCGAGATCTCCTCATGTTGTCATTATTATTTCCGTGGATATTCACATTGTCCCTCATGATCCTCATGCTTGGATTTTTCATGCACTATTTCATGGTATTAGAGCACACATTGTGTGGATCCATGCAACTCTTTGGTTTTTTCATGTTTTCCAGCTTTCCATTGTGATATGCAAATCCCGTTTGCAACGTCATAATGGATATTCTAGTTGTGTGCTTCTTACACGTATTCATGTCTTCAAATCCTTGTTCATGATTTTTTTATGTTTGTGGTTCATATTTCAGGTTTTCGTGGGTTTTTAGGTCTTAAATGTGGTTTTTCGGTCCCGGTTTGTATTTTTGAGTTTTCATATTTTAGGGTTTAATGTTGCTTGTTTGAGCGTTGAAAGTATGAGTTGGTTCTTGGGCCCAACTCAGCCCCAACTCACCGAGTTAGGAACCAAGCTACCTCGAGCTCACCGCATTCACCTTCTCTATAACTTTCCACTCTTCTCTACTCTCCATTCTACTCAATCTACTTTATTCATGAGTTTCTCGGCCTTGTTCCACTTCACAATGGGGTTTAAACTTACATCTTAGACTAGTGTGTGTGTGCCATCTCTATATCGTGCTTGACATATATCCGACTAAGACCTCTGCTAGTGAACCCTCCTTCTAGCTCAGCCAAAATTGGTTCATTGGTTCATGCATTCATTGGTTACCGTAACCCCATCATTTATTTCCTCAAGCCCTACCTTATCGTGGTCTTCCCTTCACATACTCAATTGGGTCTTGCCCACCCTTCACACTCATACTCTACCCCGTGAGTTTGACGTGCTCCATTTTTTGTGCCTTAGCCTCCATAATTCCATTATTTTAGTGCCATAATGTTTGGTGCCTCATCCTCATGTGGTTCTTCCTTCCATTCGTGAGTTATTTTCCATCTCTGTTTCTTGTCTTCTTTCGACTTCACATCATTTCGGCATGGTTATCGGTCTTCCCGACGTACCTCTCGATGACCTACTCGCCAACCCCTACCATTACTCCACACGATTACATCTTCGAACCACTCCACAATGATCACCGCACCCAACTCTTGTGCATCTCACCCCGTAATTTACACACTCACCCATTTTAGTCACCAAATCATGCACTTTAGACATTATTTAGTCACGGTCTCATAATACTATTTAGAAGGTTCTTGAGTGAAGAAAGTACTAATTAACCCCGTCTTTTGGCCATCTTTTCTTATTATATTTCTTCATTCCTCACCTTTTACACCTACATTCACAAAGTCATATTTCATCACTGGCATCATTTTAACCTCAACATGGGCACCTGTGCTAGTCTTGGGAACCTAGGCTATCTTGGGATGCCCATGGGTGCCCCTGGTCCCACCAAAGGCTCCTCGATCCCTTTTACACTTTCCCGCCACTTTTTGGTCTCTTTCTAGCTGTTTTAGATCTTTATCTTTTTGGTGGTCATCCATTTTAGGGTTAATTACGAAATTATATCAAGAGAACCCTATAAATATAAAGTTATGAGACCATAATGAGGGACCAAACATTAGTCACTACTATCATCCACCTAGATTTGCATCCATCTAGTGGAGTGGAGATCACTTACATCCACATATCTCCATCACAAGGTATTTTCATCATCTTGGATTATTGGTGATATATGATACGGGGCATTGAATTTAATGTGACACACAACGAGGGTTTTAGACCACCTCCCAACCCTATGAAATTTAGTTCGGGATATTTTACACGACATTGACAGGTGCCTATTTTTCAAACCAAAGCACCCGTAGACACCCCGATCCTTCTTCAGCACTCCGGTCAAATAGATACTTCAGATCTATCCTTTTTGAGGCTTTGGCATAGTCGTTCCTGCTTTCTGTTTCTCTAGTCACCTCAGCGACACGACACGTCTAGTGAGTTCCTCTAATCGGTTGAGTCATATTTATATTTATGTACGACATCTATTTACTTTATTTATAGTTTTTCATATCTTAGATTAACTAGTCATGTTATCTAAATTATAGTTAATCATTTTTGTGAACCTGATTTGTGAATTTGTCTTCCTTCTTTCATTTTATGCTCGTTACGTGTAGTGTTCATTTTGGGTCTCTCCAATGTTATGAGCTCCCTTCATTTCTCCATCATAGTTCAAAGGTCATGGCTGATATAACTACATCTATGGCTGAAAACCCTTTAGATAATTCCAACCATATTCCTCTCCATGAAATCAAAGCATCTGATAGTGAGAAGTCCTATGATGAAGACACCAATGTTGACCAAAAATAACTTAATGTTATTACTGACTTCCAACAAGCTTTGCACAAAAACCCTACTCATCTTCCTCATGTCTTGCATGCTTTAATTTCCACTAAATGAACTCATGATGCTTCCACTTCTGTCATGGCTTCTTCGGCTCCCATGGTCTCCACTCCACCCATTTATGTTTTTGCCCCTATTATTACAACTACCACTCCCATCACCCACCTTGGCACTTCTAATATGTAGCTTGGCTCTTCCTCGAACACTCCTGATTTAACATCTTTATATCAAGATTTGCAAAATCAAATTCACCAGCTCCAATTCGCTACTTCTCAAGGAACACCATCTTTAGATTCTACTTCATTGTTACATACCCCTTTTGCGCTAGTTATCTCCACTTATTCATTTCCACCTAACTTCATCTCTCCCAAATTTCCCATTTTTAAAGGCCATGGTGACCCACAGAACATCTCTCGAGATTACCACATAGCATATCTCGATGATGTGGATGATCATGCCATACTTGCTAAGATTTTTCCTTGTAGTTGACAATATTGTGTTATGTGTTTGTTTTATGATCTGTTAACCTTTAAAAATTACCTCTATAGGAAGGTGTTTTCAAAAAATTGTCAAATTCCTTGATCCTCAAGAGAGTTTTTTTGCTCAAGACATTTTACAAATTTCAAAGTTTTCTAAACTCAAGTCTGAATTTTCGGACTTTGAGGTCTTATTTCGTAGTTTTATGTATATTACAAAACAAAAATTTTGTTTAGAGTTCGAACTCCAAAAACCTGAAGTTTCAAAATTTTGAAACTTAGAGACTTTTGGGTTTGGATTTCTCTTGGCATTTTTGTTATTTTCACTACCACTCTCGAACTCTAAAACTCGGGAAGTTCCAAAATTTTGAAACTTCAGTCTTTCAAGTTTTGAAGTCTCACATTACCTTCGTGGATATTTTTATTCCCGAAGCTTCGAAATTTGAAACTCTAAAGATCTAAAATTTCAAAACTTCAACCATTTGGAGTTTCAAACTTTTGGTCTCACATTGTAATGGTCGCTTCAAACCTTTCATAGTTTTGGGGGTTATAATTTTGGAGCTTCAATAAAACATTTAATTTCCAACTACCCCCACACGTGTCAAACTTCCGAGCATTAATTCTAGGGTTCCCTATATAAACTCGAAATTTTACATGTCATTTTCACTTGGCTTTTTTCTGACACCCTAATTTTACCGCACCATTTTATACTTTCAAATCATCACTTTCAAGGTAATTTTTATTTTATGATTAATCAGGGATTTTTGTTTGTTTCTTTTTTATATGTTCTTATTTTCTTGCTTGGCATGAAAGATCCTATCATCCATTTTTCGTCTTTAACCATGTCATCTGATTATTTTCTCAACACTGCAAGATTCAATTCATGAAGGCATCTAGTCTCATCAAATCCAAGGATTTTGCAACAAGTTCCTTTAATATCTCTAGAATATTTAAATTTCGCTCTCTCGAAACTATGCCTTTTAGCGATTTTGGAGTTAGCGGTGCTTTTGTGGTTTTAGAGGTTCATTTTTTGGGGTTTCGGACTTACGAGGGTTTTGGAACTATGAGGTCTTCTGAGTTTCAAAATTTAGAGTTTCGGAGGTTGGGGTTTTTGGAGGTACACTTTTCTGGGGCTTTGGAACTGTGAAGTTTTCATAATTTTGGAGTTTTGTACTTCTTGAGTTGAATCCTTTTGAGTTTTTATTTTCAGAATTTTAGACTTTGGTATTTCAAAACCTTTAAGGTTTCTTATAAATTTTCAAATATAAATCAAATTCCAAATTTTGAATTCATGTCAACTTCCTCATCAAAGTGCAAGGGAAAAATGAAGTATACATTCTTAGGAGTTTCTCCTCACTCATGCCTATCTTTGGATTTGGGGAATATTGGAGATATTGATCTTGGACAAGTGGATATTGCCAGACTTCTAGGAAAGATTAAAGGCCCTAATAAGAAACCTTGGATGAAGGCCATATTCAACACCTGGACTTTCTTTCACTTTGTGGTTTTCCTTCATCCATGCATTTCCTTGAGTTTTTCTTGGTTGTAGCAACTCACTTTGATAAGGATTCTAAATCGGTAAAAGATGACGATGGACGACAAGGTCGTGATTAGGCTGGACACCAATTTCTTCAAAGATTTATTTAAACTTCTAGATGTTCAAGGATATGTAGTAATTTCACCAAAATCCACAATTAAAAAGTGGGATAAAGAAACCTGAACTTTGTAAAAGGTCATGATGAAGAGTTACTTGTCCAAGTATATCACCAAGCTTCCTAAAACATTGTTCCTCTCAGAATTCATCTAGGAAGTAAATGATATTATCATATTTTTGAGTAGAGTTTCAAGTCTCACTTCAGCTAGGAATTTTAGGAATGGATGTTCCTTTATATTGCTACTATCAAGAAGAATAAAGAGTTCATACGATGGGGGGAACATATCAGTAGTTCAATTTTTTTAGTTGAGAAATGTATTGACTTCAAAAAACTTCTTCATGACTTCCTTCCTCGTTTATGTTGCAGCTTCCATGGGAGAATTCAATGGTTTGAATACAAAAGGTGTTAGAAGTGTGTCGTAGATTTATGAATTTTATCCTCAAATTACAATGGAAGAAGGAAACAAACATTTCGTAGGGTCAATGATGCCTTTTTTGTTGTCCTCCTTTATCATTTTGATAAAAAATTGTATAATCAAAGAATTTCGATGAAGCTTTTAAAGAGGTAAGGGAATGGGGAGCCATCTATCTTCAATTCCCAACATTCACATACATCAAAAGGATTCTAGGTTTTCTAGGTGCTCCTAGTAAATTACCAAGATTTCCCACCGATAAATGGGTCTTGCTAGAATTTGTTCAACAATTGTTGGATTACCATAAAATTTAAAATAAACAACATAAGGTGGGAGTCCAGTTTCCTATTTCAATAGGAAGATATACATGTGCCAGTATTTACAAGGAAAAGAATGTGGATGGAGAAATGTTTGAAGTTACCTTGTGAACTTTCCATCCCATAACTAACTTTGATTACTGGGGTAAGTTCAGTGAAACAGATTGGCCAGTTCTCACGTTCCTCAGTTGGAGGATATTTGGATTCACTGTCGGGATGAGATTATTATTAGACAATGATAATATGAGAGGTTGACCTTGGATGAAGTTAAACAATTCGGTATTGTAGATATTTTGGAAGGAATGGAGGATGATGATGAAGTATTGGATCCAATTTATAGGAACAATAATGTTTCTAATCAACCTTTTCCATGGATTTATTGGTACCAAGAAGAACGTTGCAATACTAAGGAAATGGTGGGGCCCATTCTACAAAGGACATATGATTGGTTGGCTACCTTGGGAATTTCACCCAAAGGATTAGATCAATCTATAAGAATAGAAGCCCAACCAACACTGAGTCTCCCTACACCCACGAAAGGTAATAGGTCTACCCAAAAGGCCAATATAACTCCAAGGAATATCTCATTTGTTGTTGGGATTTCCTCTCTTTCAAAATTTCCCATTTCCAAGGTTGTGTCCTCTACAACACAAGTATCAGAATTTATTGAAGTTAGTGATTCTCCAGTTGTATCACAATATTTTCCACCCCCTCCTTCACTACCATTGTCACTATCTTTAGCTCTAATTTCCCCATCATTATCCATTGCTCCTCTACTCATCTATGCTTTTCCATCCCCATCTATGGCCCAAGTTTTTTCATCCCTTGTTGTTCTCTCAGTAGGGGAAATGATTTGTTCTCCAGTTTCCATTCCATTTTCTCAGTAGCTTTCATTTCCTTCAATTTCCACTTCCATTCTTATTGCATCCACTCCCGAGGCTATTCTCACTTCCACCCCATCTATCATAACCACCTCCATTTCATTGTCAAATGATATTACAGTGTCATTGTTTTATCCAGTGCTCCAAGTTCCAAACCAACCATGCCACTTTCATCTCGCATCTACTATACCTAAATGGCTATATCACCAAACCCCAAAGTAGAAGAAAAAGGTGCCCCTTGTAGATGTGATAGATCTAAGTGTGTTGGAACCTACTCTAAAAGAGACAGGCCAAACAGCCAAGGATCGTCTCTAATTTATCAATAAACTAGGAGAAAGGTTCATGGAGGTAGTTACTCCTATTGAAGGGAAAACTAAAGAAACCATTATGACAACAGATTATTAGATCTCTAGGTTTTCACTAGGAAAGGCAACACATGAAGGTGTCAAACAGATTTTCAAGTGTCCCTTGGAAATTTTTTGGAGAAGTATGAAAAGATAAAGCTTCCAAAGATGAATTGAATTCAAAAGTTGAACAACTTACTACCCTTTTAAGGAAAGCAACACAATCCACTCCAACTATTGATCCTTCAACTACAATTGCTTTGACAGTTTCTTCCATTTGGATGATATTTCATATCATGAAATTGAGAAGATAGGTTAGAAGGGAAGATCAGTAGATGGATGGATATAATGCATGCTTCAGGAAGCTAATCCTTTGATCAAAATAGTTTTTGAATTGTATAATGATTTACAAACTAAAAGAACTTCTATTCACATGATAGATGAAGTCCTCTCTAAGGACAATAATAATTTGAATCTGAATTTGACTACATGGGGAGAGATTAGAGATGTGGACCCATATTTACTCCTCCAAGAAGGATTAATTGATGATACTTCTAAATTGTTTGAGTTTCAAAAAGCTATGGAATTTAGATCCCAGGTATTGCAAGATTTGATCAAGAAATTGGACGATAAACGTGTGGAAATAATGGATGGTCTAAATGATATTTTAGAAGAATTTGATAATATTGACTGCAATTTTTTCAATGAGAATATTGATGCTCTTTTGGTTGACCAAATTAAATCAAATTTCAAAGATTTGGTGAAGAAGGATGATGAAGTGACTAAAACTTTCAATATCAATTCAATTTACAAGTTAGTCTCATGCCAGAATTTCATAAGTTAGCTAAAGAAAGTAGTGAATAAGTTAAAAATGTTTCCAGCCAAAGTTATGAGGGAGATTGATACAGTGGACATGGTAAATCATTATGCATGCGGACCAGAGGAGAAGGAGGTACATGGAATCATCAAATGTTTTGTTGATTACAAACACCGAGATGGCTATGTGGGAAGAAGATCAAGGAAAACTAAATAGGAGAGAGATGTTATAGGTCCAAGCTAAGCCATGTGGCCATGATTGGGATGGTTCTAAGCTCTGATTTAGTCAAAGTTTTAGGGTTGACTTAGTCAAACCATTACAACAACTTTACTATTTTTATGGGACCATGTTCCTTTAAACTTATTACACTTTTTTTTTAGTAACTTGTTAATTAAGATTTAGTTGTAATGGCTCAACCTCTGGAACTTATAAATAGTTAAATGCATTAATTTTATAGAAACATTGTAGAGAAAATGAAAAGTTACTCTTCAAGCTTGGAAGAGTGCTTCATATACTTTGAGCCTTTCAGTTATATTCAGAACAATATTTTTCCATGAAATGTCTAGTTTATTGTGTTAATCATTGATCAATTTATAACTTGTGAATGTTTAATTTCTTGATGTGATTGGTTAATATACCTTTATCTCAGTTATCTTATTTCAATCTATGTGAAAAGTGATATAGTTACTTTGAATATCAGTTGTGGAAAAGCTATTTCCTTTTTGTTACAAAGTTGCATTATTATTTATAGTCATGGATGGAGGAAGATTGCAAGACATGTGCATATCATATATTGTTGTGAGGAGTTGATTGTGCATTTAAGTAGGTCTATCTATTCAATATACTTGGTGCATCACCTTATTTTTATTTTGTTTATCTCTGACTTTAAGCCCATAAATTGAGTAGATTAGAGTTATTTTCAAATGTTTTAGCCTTGCATATTGATCTTAAATCAAGTGCTCTAAGTCTCAAAGGAAGTCAGCCTTCTCCGGAGGTTCATCCCAAGGTGACAAGGTCCCACACCTTGGGGATGTTCCAATGTTACATGGGATCACTCAAAGATTCAACGGTGCATGATCTACATGAAAACATGACCTACCTATCCATTTAGTAGTCTCTTTCACACATATAGCCGATTCCTTTCTCACATATTTCTCTATAAACATTGTATCTAAGCTCTCCTATTCTCAAATTGTACAGCTCAAGTAAGGGTCCAACGAACACTTATACAATTATGTCTTGTAATATAAAAACAATTTAGCTAAGATGACTAACGTACTTGCAGATTCTGAGCTTCGGGACTTATTTATCCGAGTTTATTGCCACCACTTTAAGAGAGTGTTCTCTTTGAGACCTCTTCCTCGTTCGATCACCTTTGTCAAACTCTCAAGCTTCATGAGACCAAAATCCTAGCAATAGGAAAACTTAAATATCAGGAGCAAACATCATCATCCACACGTTTTCAGAATAAGCCAGCCTTTAAGCCTTCTACAACTAAACCTATGGATGGAAAAACCACTGTAAACATAGTCTCTACTCCTAGGGAACTTCAACCACAACCATACAAATGTACTTTTACTAAGATTAGTACACCTCAAGTGTTTTGCTACCACAACTCATCGATAGTAATCTTATTACCCTATCGTCGCCTCTACAACTCGATCCATCTCGACCCAAAGGGCGTCATTTTGATGACAATTCTTATTTTGATTATCATCAATGCATAGGACATTCCATTGATCATTGTTTCCGGTTATAACATCTCATTCAAGATTTTCTTGACAATGGTCAAATTGAGCTTCAAATCTACAACCTCTACACCTATTAATGAAAATCATAAACTTAAAATCTTTAATAACCCCTTACAAAACACAATACAAAAAAATACTTATTCCTCTCGCTAATTATTTTTATCACGCAATTCCTCCTCTTAATTCGAGTATCTCTTGATTTGCTAGTTGCCAACACATGACACTTCTCCACCAATAATCTTCTTCTCCAATCATGATTATCATGAAAATTTTACATCTAATCATTTGCATATCAATGCATCTATTGGTTCGACCTCCATTAACAACACTAAGGTTGACCCATCATGGCTTGTTAGTGCATGCTCTATTTAACTTCTCAAGGTTATTGGTTATCCAATATCATAGATTGAGTACCCTTTTAGCAAACCCTTTGGTGTAGTTAAGTTAAGATACATGTTACGATTGGTTCTCTTACTTATGTGGTGCATTTCCTCATTGGAAACATAGTTGACGAATGCGACATGCTTCTTGGTCTTAATTGGATTCGTCACTCATAATATATCATTTCTATGAATCATTTACGACTTCAATTCATTCACAACAATTAGATTATTTCTATTGACGGTGTCCCCCCATCTACTCCATGGTCATCATCTCCTTGCACATCAATTAGCCCATCTTCTTCTTCCTCTAATACATCACATTCTATAATGGTCAAAGCATAGTCTACTCCTAGCTAACCCATTTACGCATTGTCTACATGACCGCATCATTCCACTAGTCCTCTACATCGATATAGGCCTATTCCTAGGATAGTTACTACATCTCGACATAGGTCACCACCTTAGTTTATTCCATGTAGGTATTCATCATCTTTGAATTCCGCATCATGTAGATCTTCATCACCGTTGCATTTTGTGATGCCACAACCTTCATCATACATTCATCCATCACATGTGCTTAGAATTCATTCACCAACACAAAATTTATCTGCCATACCACCATTATTAGAGCATCATCATATGCTTTCATCATCACTTACATCGGATGGAGGACCTTCATCCTTCACATTATTAGTTAGCTCACTCATGTACACTTGGGGGGCACGACATCTAATACACCCCCACTCATCATAGCATTTATGCATCTATCATCTTGGCATGCTCTTACATCAATCACCTAGCATACACATACTCATTCATACTCTAGCATCAACCATTACCCAATGAGACACTCTTTTCTTTGGTTCACACTTGATTGTTGAGGGCTTACTACACATGAATCTCACACACTGCAGAGATAGGTATTACACATCACATTTATTCACATAAAGTGTATCATACATCATACATCATACATCATACATCATAGTCATCATTATACATATATAATACTTCTATTGTCTAGCGTTATATACTATTGATCATATTGTCTAGTATACATCTCACACACTTCATGTTATTAGGTTATTTACACATATTGCATTGTATTCTACACATCGTGTCTCTACACTACATCTCGCATCATTTGTCTTACATTATACATACTACATTTAGTCTACATCTACACATCTCTACATTATACGCATTTATATACCATTCATACTACATCATGCATCTTATACTCCATTGTATCTTATACATCATACATTACATATTATACTCATCACATGGTCATCTATTATCATCACACATACTACATACTCCTTTATTCGCTACACTCACTACCCAATGCAAAGCACTTTAGTTCATCGGTCCATACTCGATTACGAGGGTTTACCAATCAAATGGACCTTACATTCATCATGCATTTATCATTTCACCTTTCATCATGCAACATTTCTAGGATAATGACACATGTTATAGGCTAAATCGTCACTTACTCTATCATCTTGTAGTGGTATATGCTTTAGGCTACATCACCACTCCCTTCTATTCATCTTATAGTGATATAAACTTTAGGATAAATCATCACTCCTTCATTTCATTTTTTGTGATATACACTTAGGATATAAGTTTCACACACATCTCTTCTATATGTCACATATCATCATCACTACACATATACACATTCATCACAACACGCTAGACACAATACACACTATTCGACCATTTCCCAATGATGCACTCTCATTTACAGTTCATTCTTGACTATTGAGGGGGAAAACTAAATGTACCTTCGCATACATTTCCACCCACTTAGGGGCCACGTGGCTCTTATCACTCCATTTTTTTATTCCATTCCATTCCATCCATCCATAACATATTGCATAGTATGGTTACTTTTACTCTTGCTTAATTTTTCTTGTTCATGGTCACTTTATTACACATGATAGTTTGATTACTTGTATGTCATTTATCTATATCATCCACACATACGCGCGTTCATGTCTTTTTCTTGTTGTGATCACGAGATATAGGTCTCTTACACTCAACACGAATGCTCTCCTTCTACCCTTCCTACACTGTTCACTAGGGGCATCCACATTTGTCTCTCACAGGTGCTATTGTTTCATTTTTTACTTAGCACTTTACATTACTTGGTTATACATGCTTTTGACATACTAGTTATATTTCTAACATGCTAACAGATGCTTCATGTGCAACATTTATTATGCAAGGATATTTGCTTCCATACTTATTTGTTACATTATTTGTTATTGTTTGCTCTTGTTTGGGCCTTGCCCTATGTTTGGTGTGCACACTTTTTTGTTGTTTGCGGCCATGATGGCCTTGTTCGTCTAGCGACATTGTGCATGATTTCCCATTTTCCAGCTCACTTTGTGTAGCTTACTTATCTTCTTGTGTGTTCGCATTACTTTGTTTGGTAGCTTATACATTGTTTGTGTAGCTTCTACACTATTTTCTATATACATGTTTTTCAAACTAACACTTGTATTTGGCTAGCCTCTTGTTTGTGTGCACCTTGGTTTCTACCAAGTGTATTCCTTTCCCCTATAGGGAAAAGTTTGAGCACATGCATTTTTTCCTCTTTTGGGGCCACATTCTCTTATCGATGTAATGTAGCATGTGCCCCCAAAGAGGGGCATCATTTGGGGTTTTACATACTAACACAACACATTTACACCGGTTCAATTCAATGCATTTTCCACCTTTGGAATTTTGGGTTACGATACGGTGAGTGGTTCGAGACCGGTCTATGAATCCCGTACATAGTGGATTCATACGGGACATGGTGTCTTTAGCATTCTCGTGATGTAGTTACTGAGACTCGAGAGTTACAGTGGGTATGCCTCCCTACACTACTTCATCCAATGATGTTGGATCACCCAAAAACCCAGGATGTATAGAGATATCTTCACACACATTTAGGGAAGTAGTTAGAGCTTGGAGGATACAGTGAAATTCCTCCCTACACTTCTTCATCCTATGGCATTAGATCACCCAAAAAAACCCGGAAGTATAGGATATCCTTTTACACTCTCTTTCTTGACATGGATCAAGTGCACATGTTCCATTTACACTTTTTCATTTGCGTACTTTAGATTTACATTACATTTTTATACATGCATACATACATATTTGACTACTTGATCGTTTTCTCCTTGTAGATCTAGTCATATGAGAAACAAGCAGTCAAATGGGGAAACAACAACAACAATGACATCGTCAAACAACAACACTTCACGACAACACACACCATACTAACCATGTAGGTACATCACACACACATCAGTAGCTACACATGCATTTCCACCCTAGGTTCACTCTCATCAAACTTTTTTGTGCATTTTCATCTTTAGTTTCCATGCTCCTCCATATTTTTGTCATTCCATACTTTGTCTAGTCCATCGACGCATTTTCTACTACAATATTCATGGACATCAGGTACACATCTCTATCTACTTTATGTTACCAAGATTTTCACTCACCAACATAAAGTGGGGGAAATATAGTCACAAAATCATGCACTTTAGACATTATTTAGTCCCAGGTCTCATACTACTATTTAGAAGGTTCTTGAGTGAAGAAAGTACTAATTAACCCCCATCTTTTGGCCATCTTCTCTTATTTTATTTCATCATTCCCAAACTTTTACACCTACATGCCCAGTCATATTTCGTCACTGGCATTATTTTATCCTCAACCTGGGGTGTCTAGGCTAATTGGGGCACCCATGGGTGCCCTAGTCCCACCAAGGGCACCTCGATTCCTTTTACACTTTCTCACCACTTTTTGGGCTCTTTTGAGCTACTTTAGACCATTATATTTTGGGTGGTTGGCCATTTTGGGGTTAATTACAAAATTAGATCAAGAGAACCTTATAAATATAAAGCTAAGAGACCATAATAAGGGACCAAGAACTAGTCACTACTATCATACACCTAGAGTTGCATCCATCTATTATATTGGAGATCACTTGCATCTACATAGCTCCATCACAAGGTCTTTCCATCATCTTGGATTATCAGCGACTTCCGATACAGGAAAAAAATCTAATGAGACACACAATGAGGGTTTGGACCACCTCTAGCCTGTGAAATTTAGTTCGGGATCTTTTGCATGGTCCAATGATCTACTCTAATCGAGTTGATTTCTTTCCTCTTCTCTCTTTCATATTAGGGTTGGCATTTCCTTATTAATATCTGCTTGGGTCATCTTTGTATTTATTTACAACATCTATTTACTTTATTTACACTTTTTCATAGCTTAGATTAATTAGTACATATTATCTACATTTTAGTTAATCACATGTACATCACGCCACGTTCTCTACTAACTCATCAGTAAACTCCACATGGCTGCCTTGACTTGGAGCAGTCTCATCAACTTTTTTACACGAGCCCATTTGGTCCAACACTACGCCGAATATCACCAATCCATGCATCTATGCTCCACCTCGACCGATGAGCTATTTTTACCATGTGTTAACTCTTTCGATTGTCCATTCCCTAAATCCATGAAGAACTTTTCCTTCTCTCTAACTTAGCATGCCCACTCATCAATGAGCTTGCCTTTGTACTCGTCAAGTCACCCATTTCTTAACTCGGTATATAGTTAGCCTCTTCGGACCCCTAGCCCCGTGAAATTTAGTTCGGGATCTTTTGCATGGTCCAATGATCTACTCTAATCAGTTGATTTCTTTCCTCTTCTCTCTTGCATATTAGGGTTGGCATGTCCTTTTTAATATTTTCTTGGGTCATCTTTGTATTTATTTACAACATCTATTTACTTTATTTACACTTTTTCATAGCTTAGATTAACTAGTACATATTATCTACATTTTAGTTAATCACATGTACATCGCCACGTTCTCTACCAACTCACTGTGAACTCCACATGGCTGCCTTGACTTGGACCAGTCTCATCAGCCGCACGAGCCCATTTGGTCCAACTCTACGCTGAATATCACCAATCCATGCATGTGTGCTCCACCTCGACCGATGAGCTATTTTTACCATGTGTTAACTCTTTCGGACTATCCATTCCCTAAATCCATGAAGAACTTTTCCTTCTCTCTAACTTAGCATGCCCACTCATCAATGAGCTTGCCTTTGTACTCGTCAAGTCACCCATTTCTTAACCCGGTATATAGTTAGCCTCTTAGCTCACCAATTTGACCATCATCTCACCCGAGTGAGCCACTCACCTAGCTCATTTGAGTTGTCTTCATCCCTCCTTACACCCTTGCTTCTGTCACTCCCGAAACCTCTTCCATTTTTTTGGATTTTTTCCTTTCTCCGCCCTTTTATCATTACTCAACATTGTAATGCAGGGAAATAATTTTAAAAATCATTTATACATGGTGGCATTATTTTTTTGGGATTCGTATATAGGGTTATTGGTCTTTCCAAACCACTTTTTCGGCTCACTACATTGTAGCACTCTTCTTCACCTATGGCTTATGGACAAATCCACCACAACCATGTAGAAAGAGATCTTTCTCATTTACACCGTGACACACCTTCTCTCACCTTGAGTAGTGTACCCTATTTTTTCTTTTCTCCTTTTGTGCTTAATTACATGTGTTCTCTACTTTAAACTAGGACTTCATTGTGGCATCCATTCTCACGTGACTTTTCACCTATTACAAGGTGAGTGGTTAACTATCTAACATCGCATGAATGCACCCAATTTTAGTCATACACTATTATATAAAGTGTCGCAGACAATGGGTTTATCGGTGTTCTTTTTGGGTGTCATATTGCTTTTACAAATGCATTATCGGTTGAGTCGATGTCTTTCATTCTTGTACCCTCTTCTTCTTATACATATTTTATTTTTTTCTTATGCATCTTCATCATGGAGAATGCTCTTTCCGACCTAAGCATCGTAGGATCACCTTACACCTTCACCACTTCTTATGAGGAGAGATAACTACACATCATGGCATGCTTCTATGGAATGCTAGTTCACCTACGATGGTCTTACACACTTCTTGTTTGGTCTATTTCCTGCACCCACTGATTCCAGTCATCTTGAGGAATTTCTTAACACTTGCAACCATGTTGTTGGTCACTTGATGTTATCCGTCACCAGACCTCTCCACATTCACGTGGTAGACTTAGATCCTCCCCACCACATTTGGAGCATCTTTCATTCTTTTTTGGAGACCCTTCACTCTACTACGCCACTACAAAGCTCATTGTTGACCATGTTCATGCTTCCATTCACTCTTCGCACTCGTGTTCCATTAGAGACCCTTTCACGAGACGGAGATGTGACCATTTCCCCTTGTGATCTTTTTCATCTTCATTTCTTAGTTGACAACACTCTCCCTACAGTTTTTGCTTCCATTGAGTGCCACGTTGCTTCACCTTGGACTTCCAGTAGCTCTCGTAACAGTTTTCTATAGTTGTTTCCTCTTGTTCTTCATGTGATGGTAGTTTTTTTACTCATGATTGCTTGATTCTTCTTCCGATGATGGGGATTGTGTTCACAGTTCGATTCGAGAGTACTATAGAGGACTTGTCTTCTCCACCTCTCACATATTCTAGAGTGTGTTGACACCCCTCCCATCTCATCAGACATTGAGTAGTCTCCTTCTTAGCCTCATACAATCATTGCACTAACCTCATTTCCACTTCAAGTGTGTGAGGAACCTTCCACTCCTCTTCCTTCATACATAGATGAATTATACATGTCTAATATCAATCTTATGTTTATCGATCCCCCTCATTGGGACAAGTATCTATCCAACCTTGGTCATCTTTTCATAGAGCCCACTTGTGATGCAAAGTATAAGTTCCTCATCCTTTTATAAGTGTTTTATAGAAGTCCATCATCTCCTTTGTTGGGAGTTCCCCTTCTGGGACTCTTATAACTTCAACTTCTCATGAGACATTCATTAATCCACCCTTGTTTATGGATCATCTTTCTATCATGGGGGTTGTTTTGTCCTTCACATCACTTGGACATCTTGTATGTGGGTATTGCCCCTTCATAATCTATCAATTCTACACATGTGGCATTACCTTCGTTCCTTGGCACTCTCTTGCTAGACCTAAATCACACGTCCATAGACCAAACTCAGATTTGTTCACGTTGTTGCCTTTGGTTTCCTTCGTAGAGTGGTCGACGACGTACATCACTCTGTTTCTTTCCTTCCTAAGGGAAGGCACACGGATTCAGTGCCAATGGCTCATCTTCAATCCAGAGGTAGAGGACCATGTCATCAAAATCTTACGGGAGACTTCGTCAGAGAGCTACAAAATTTAGATTCGTCTATGGCATCTTCTGTGCTCCTCTCGTCTCCCTCTTATCCTCTCTTATTATTCTTTTTGAGAGATTTCCCCGTTGTACATGGGTACCTTATCGAGCTCATCAGTTTTTGGGACCCATATTTGGTATCTTTATTATATTAGAGAGTGTTTTTTTCTCTCTTGGTGGATGTTTTTCCCCACGGGATTTCCTCCATTGCTTGGGACCCTTTGTTTTTCATGGGTACCTCATCATGATTTTCTGTTAAGACCCATTTCATTTTTCTAAATTTCCACCTTGTACTAAGTTACGATGAAATGGGGTATTGGTGTGAGTCATATTCCACATCATCAGGAGTGTCATCTCACATAGGTGAGATCGTAGTCTGCATGTTGTTTTAGGGTCATCATGAGATTCTCTTACTCGCCAAAGTGTGTTAGTGCATTAATTGCATCATTAGGATTTACTTTCCTATTATGGGAATGTAACTCCCCCTCTCCACTTGATAGGTCATCATTTTAGGCACTGGGTGTTACTCAAGCACCCTCTATATGTACACCCCTTCAGATCTATGAGATTAGTGTGGATTTTTGGCTTAACAAGGTTCTACCTTTTTTTTTAATCTTTGTGTGCACGTTCGGATGATGTTTTCTCTTCCCTATATCTCATCGTATTGTTGTGTATACTTATGTGGATGTTCATGTTGTCCCTCGTGATCCTTGAGCTTCGTGATTTCACGTGCTCTTTCAGAAAATATGATCATCATACCTCTTATGTTCGTCATACCCATCCATCAACTCATCATTTCTTGTGTCATGTTTCTCAAATGTATTATTAGATTTACGGTATAAGTCAAGGAATTCACCTAAAGCAACATCAATATCAAGTAACAAACCATCAAATTTACTCACCTTGTCTTCATTCCTTGCATGTATCTCTTCTGAAGAGTTAAATAATTCTTCAATCATGTATATTTCCTCTCTCAACATGAGAGTGTCTTCTTCTTCAATTGCCTCATCAAACTTGGGGTTGTCTTGGCCATTCTTCCTTGCATAATCTTCACCTTCTCTCCATGTTTCTTCTTGACTTGTGTAGGAGCATTCACCAATATTCCATTTAGCTTCTCTATACATCTCTTTGCAAGATTTGTGTTCCCCTTTCATTGCTTCATTTAATGATCTCAAGTCACCATGATCTAACATATCATCAAATTTTTCATAAACCACTTGTTTACCTTGAATTTTATCATTTCCTTCTTCATGAGTTATTTTACTCCTTCTTAAGCTCGCTTGTATACCAATCTTGGAATTATTCATAAATGCTAGTATATTCCTCAAAACTGAATTTTCTCTTTCCTCATGCATTCTTGGGGTATACTCACCTTGTTCTTTCTCTTGACTATCCATCTCTTACTTACCATATGTTTGGGCTGAGTTCTTGACTTCATATCAGTTGTCTGTTTGCATTTGTAGCTTGAACTTTGTTCTTTATCATCTCCTTCTTTTCCCTTGGCTTGTAAACTTGACTTGAAGCCTTGGTAGACTTTCCTTTTTCTTGAATCTTCTATATGCTCCAATTTCATTACATTTATTTTCATATTTATTATCGCAAGCAACTTAGACACAATATAGCCATGGTTTATGCTCTCTTTTGAATTAAAAACTTGGTATTTTTTCTTATTTTACTCCCTCTCTCTCTCTCTCGTTGCTTCATTAGGAGTAATTTTCAAACCCGTGTCCTATTTTTTTCCAACTTGTATAACCTGGTTCATCTTCAATTCTCCAGTATTAGGAGTCTTTCTTTGCTTATTATTTATTTTTCTTCTTCCAAGAAAAGTTCCCATGCCTCATAGAATGAAATTTGATCTTCATATTCCTCTTGATCAAGTTCAAATTCTTCTACTTTTTCTTTGTTTTCTTGTACCGGTTGTATTTGTTCTCTTTCAGCTTCATCTTCATTCAAGGGTGCTTCATTTGACCCTTTTCATCCACCTTGAGGTCTTATATTTTACCTTCATCATAGTTGTCTTTATACCTGTAAGCACACACTCAAACATGGAGTTAGATAACAAAACAAGAGACCATAAGACCCCCATGAGAGTCTTCTTCATAGACACTTCCTTCTTCTCTTCTCTTTCCACCTTATTCTCCTCCTTGTTCTCTTCAATGAGAACTCTCTTCTCAAACTCTTCTTCACATGGTAACTCATTTCTCTTCACCATTTTATGAGTACCTTTCTCCATTTATTTTCCAAAAGTAATCAAATTTTTCCTCATATTCTTCTCCATAAGTAGCTTAATTGGCAACTTTACCTTCTTTTTCAACTTCCATCCAAACTCTTGGATTTCCTCTTCCATCATGGTCTTTATCATGGACTTCAACTTGTAAATCCTTTCTCTTTCCTCCTTTATCGCTTCCTCAGAGACTAACTCTTTCCTTCTTGTGTTTTCCTTCACTTCGCTTTATGGCATTTTCCTTCTTCTAATCCCTTTAAATTATTACCCATGTATTTTCATAATCTCTCCATAAGATCTTCACCCAAGTCTCTTCCACCTTTGTCTATTGATCTTCTTAATTACTCACCTAAGTATTTTTCATCCTAGTCTTGTGTTCTTTTATAATAGCTTCAATGTTATAGGGATTCTCTTTTGTAGTCTTCCACCTCTCCTTAGGTGCCTCACTAAGGTCACCACCACCTCATCTTGTCCCTTTTTGACAACTTGTTTTCTTAGATTCTCAACCTAATAACCATTCATCACTTCACCACTTTTTAGGTACATACATGCATAAAGGATCATCAAAAATTATTCATTCAATAATAAACTAGAAATATTCAATCATCAAAGTTCCCAAAATATCAAGAATGATCCAAACATCTAGGCTTAGTATTACTTCTACATGTAAAGATCAAAGAAGGATGTATTCTTCAATGAAATTTCAAGAAAGATACAATCTTAAAGGCTCACAACAAACAATATTCTTCATCAAGGCTTTGTTACCTAAAACTATATCTCGAGACAAGTATTAGTTTATTAAGAACTTTACACCAAACATTTAACAATATCCTTTTCATTGTTTTCCTCTACAAACATGATTTATTCAACCTACAACTCAATCATTTCAATATTAGTAAAAATATTATTTCAAAGATGTTCTTCAAGATCTGATACTAAATGACATAGAGGTGTATAACATTTACATGTATTCAACCAAGTTAGGAGGGAACAAACAACAACCTACACTCTAGCTCTATAAGGATGATCTTTACAAAGAAGCTCGAAATGGCTCAATATTGTAATTTTTGTCCTATTTTACCTCAAGTAACTTCACTAAGCACTATACCCTACTTAAAAACCTCATTCCATGCTAAATTTACCTTCACAATGATTCATAATCAAGTAAACAACCATCTTACCCTTTCTATCCAAATTGGCATTCTCCTTTCTTTACTAGCTTCGTCTCTCAATGAGAAATTTTGGGATTTTTATCCTCCAATGAGCTCCTCCACTATGTAACTTATTTCACCACTTTAAACTAATGTTAGATTAATAACTAATTTTATACAAAACTTTTAAGACATCATTCTTCACTTATCTTGTCAAAACTTACATTCTTGTGCCCTTAAAACCATTGCTCTCGCATGCTCCATGGTTGGACTAGTCTACACATGCCCAAAACCAACTCTTAACTTATTATAAGACCCTTTAGGTCTAATATGTTTTGCCTTAATTTTGATAACCTATCTCACTAATCTCTTCTTACAATCACTATTTCGACCTTCCAAGCTTCTCTGTCAGGTCAATTAGCCTTGATTTAGACCATTTTCAAGCATATTTATCCATGCATGAGGTTTCCAAACACAAAGAAACCATATTTGGGCACCCATTTCCATTTTTTTCTATGTACCAAGTTTCAAGTTTGGATTTCAACTTTAAAGCCTGCTTCCTTTGTAAAATGACCTTCTCAATTAGGCATCTAAGCGTGTTCACCTTTGTCCTTGCAAATTGTCAAGGTTATCTCGAAATGCAACCCATGGAATCCCAAAATTCCTTATAAATCAATTTAAGGAATTTTTATTTGTAATTCCTTCCAAGATTCATATAAATCTTCCATGTTTAGAGGTTTCTATCACATATTTAGTTCATAACCCTAATTGTCTCTCTGTGTGAGCCCAATAAGCTTGAAAACCTTATAAAATGAACATTTCTTGTTATCAAGGCTTTAAAATTGGCCTCAAGGACCGTTTTGAACTCCTCTATAACTATTTTCTATCAGTAGAGGGTGACAAATCAAGTTACCTCAATTTCAACCAAAAATAAACTATGCATGCATGTTAAAATAGGGTTTTGGAAACCCTCACTCTTCAAATTGAAAGACACGAGATTATTTTCAATGCAGAGACTTACTTATTTCTCATATCACCATGCATGTAACCCTATCCTATATATTTGACTCAATTTTATGCTCATCACAAAGATAAAAACACGTCAAGGTTTGATCAAACTACATAATGCACAATCACAATCATGTTTTCAACTAGTTTACCAACTTGCAATAGAATATCATAATGGAAACCATTTCTAATTCATGCAATGATATTTTAACCACTTCTATCACGTGTTCTTCATTGAATGGATATCATATTTCAAGGCACAAATCATCTTCATCAACAAATCATTCATGCACAGTCATGATACTGTCATTCAGTCCATGCACTATCCTTATACTAGGAAAACCAAACATTTGCCATCTAAAACCTGTTTTAATCTCCTGAAAGAGAATTCATAAATCTATCCACACATTCATAGTATTACTTTAATGGTTCTTATACACAATCTTAGAGACATTCACAATAATAACAAGATGTTCCAACCAAAAAAATAGGGTTATATCTATTCAACTATATATTTGCATACAAAATTTCCTCTTTTCTCCTCTAATCCATGAGGAATTATTTTTCCAAACCTTCTCACATTCCTCATAAGGTATTCCTTTCTCTAACTCCCTTAAAATTAACTCTATCATATTATTTATATTCATTTCTTCTCATGACTTAACCCTAACTACATTTTATGACTTTTCGTATGCCTTTACAATGCAAGGAGGTATTTTACATCAATAAACATTCCATTGACTCTATGACTCCACCTAGGACTCTTGTAACATGCCTAAAAACATTACATATTCCCTTAAAATGTCTAGACTCCTTCTCTCTCCTTGACAACCCATATTTAACCCTTTTTACATACTTTGAAATTTGAACTTGAAAATGGAGGAAAATATTGAATTTTGAAATTTTGAATAACATATCCACTTAATATCCTTTTCCATGACCTCAACACATTCTAACATGCTTAAATTGACCTCCTCAACTATGGGTAAAGATACATTTTCATTTTTGAAGTTCATTAGATGTTGACCCGCATAAGCTCATTTTTGTTCTAACTTTTCATGACCTCTACCTCGGCTTCGTTGAAGGGAGTGTTGATGTATATGACTTTCCTCGTCATCACTTGTGTCTTTTCCACCTCACATGGTGAGTCATCTCACTTAGTGAGATCATAGGTCATTAGGTGTAATTAATGTTTCATGTGTCCATGTTTCATGCATAGGAGCTAGACAACACCCTTATATATGTACCCTTTCTATTTGAGCTATGAGAATGAGTAGACCTATTATTTCATGCTTGATTTTCCTTTGTGTTCGATTTCTTACTAATTACTTGGAGTGTTCACATCACCATTGGAGTTCAAACTCTTCGATGTACATGAGGTTCGTATTGATCCTTACAAAAAAATCTCACAGGAATTCTTTGAGAGAGTTAAAAGTTGGGTGGTTATAGTAAAATGTTCTTAGACTTTGAACAAGTGTAAAGGTTATGAAATATTTATTTCTTAATTATGTCCTTATCTATCCTGTAATAGTATATCCTTGAGAAACTTGAGGAAGGTATATGGGAGTTAGTGATAAGTACTTATACGCACCCAAAATTACATGGTGCTAAATTGTTGGAACGGTAAAATCCCTGATGATGATAAATTTAATTTCTAGTACAAATGATGATATCCAGGTCCAATTTCCTTGCTTGCAACATGTTTTTATGACTTATTTTACCTTGCTTATTTGTTTCCTAAATTTTCCCACTTTCGTAGTTTCTTTCTAGACTTTTTCATTAGCATTTTTCCTTTAAGTTATGTAATCGCGTGGCGATTGTGCAACCTCCAATCTTCCCATAAGGGCGGTTGCGTAAACAATTCTCTTCACAAACCATAGATTATGTGCACTTTTATCTGGGACTTAAACAATGTGTTTTGTATGGTTGTTGCCCACTTCCAACTCATTTTCATCACACGCTTCTTGACCAAAGCAGTTTTTTTTAGCTTGTTAGATGCGTATAGACTTCTCCTTCTTTACTTACTATTCTTAATAAGTTAACTACTCCATCCTATGGTGATTTGGCACTTCTTGGTTGCAAATTGTGTTGAACCATTTCCCTTCCAAATTTAAAAAAAAAAAACAGGATTTTCTCAAGCAATTGTTGGATTCTCTTGAATTGGAATTACACCATTACTCTACTAAAATATTTTCAAGAATAGCACAAGCAAACTCGAGCCTTTTCCTTGTTACTCCTTTCCTACATTACTACCAGACTTCCTACAACCAGCTAGCTCCAACACTTCTATAACTTCTTTTTCATACCAACCAGACATCTTGTGGACTATATTGGATTCATTATTGGAAATGAAAGCTGAGGGGAAAGATAAAAGCATTTTCAAGACCTTGGATATTTTCCCGTTCTACATTTCAGTGTTTGGGGTGTAATTAAATTCCTTTGAAGCTTTATTTTTAGTTTATATTTCAATTCATAATCAATTCAAACTCTTGTTTTAAGAAAGGTAGAATTTACAATTAGTTTTATTTCCTATAAGTAACTTTCATTGAAAAACTTTCTCATCTTATCCCTATGGATTTGTCTGGGAAGGATTTGGAGGAAGTTCTTGTGCATAGAGCCTTTAATTTCTTCATTGTCAAATTACAAGTAGATTTCATTTTATTCATTAGTTAATTTTATTAGCACACGAGAAAAGCTTCGATTGAGAACTTTCTCTGGTTTATCATCTTGGATCTACAAGGGAAGTAAGTTTGAAGAAGCTTCTGTTTCTGTGCATCTTGTTGAATTTTTCACAATTAAAATTTTATATATAATTGTATTGTTTATGGGAATTTTAAAGGGAATAAATTACTTCTGAGAAGCTTTTACTTCTTCCCGTGATTCTGAGGTAAAGCCAATAGAGGAAGTAGAATCCACAATTACAAATTAGAAGAAATCCTTTGTTTAAGTTAGAGTACAATAATTAATCAGAACACAAGAATAGCCACATCGGCTATTTCATTGTTTATTTTGTTTTGTTTTAGCATAGAAGTAGTTTTCATTTAATTAGAAGCAATTTCCCTTTGTCTATAGCTTTTATTTGTTTATTTCAAGAAACAGTAAAATCCAAAAACATAGATTAGGTAGATGTTATATTTTCTTATTTGGATTCCTTTAATTCATTTCGCTTTTAAACAAATATATTAATTTTTTGTTTAAAATTGGATAATTAATCATGAATGAGATTAGCTAGTTAAGAGTTTAAAACACACTTGTCTTTTAATTAAGCTGGATTTACTTTTCATAGTTATTTAAAATGAACCTTTCAACGTAGCTTAGTATTCAAAAAAAAAAACCAAGCAATCAAGTAATAGGTAACTTATGCCACCCATTCATAAAGCATCTAATTACCATTTAGCCAAATCAGCTACTAGAACTCACACTACCCGATCTTAGTCTCTAATTCTCCTATAGTTTTCCATCAATATTCCCGTTATTTCACACACTTTGGTTATCCTGAAATGACCTCGGGAGGTCGCTTAGGTCTAGGGATCACGTGTTTATTCTTAGGAGTACAAAATTGATGAACCCGACGTGAAGGAATAGTTCTTTATTATATCCTTTTATTTCATTGATATTACCTCACCTTTCCATTTCTTCCCCTATTTCGGTTGGTATTTTATACCTCCCAAATATGTTCGGTAGCGACTTTGGTGGGCCATTTGGATTTGATATGTACTACACCGATGTTCAACCACAAAAATTCCCCTCCCACTCTGAATGGGTTGATAACTACACAAATAGTGTACAACTCTCCCCTAGTTACGTCTCGAACCCCACTAGTCACGTGAGAATAGAGGAGGTTGATCAACCTTTAAACATGCAATACAATCAATCTGATCTAAACAACATGAACTATACAAGTGAAAATAGGCCTTATGCTATAATATTTTCAAGACCTCACATTACCATGCAATCTTCATAAGATGACATTTTTACACGAATTTCTAATCCCCTTTGCCAAATAGATGAGTCCTTGGATAGGATGAAGATCCACACCACTAAAATTTTCAACAATAATGCATCGACTACCTATCTTGAGATTCCTATTTTTAAGGAAGACAATAATGACAACACCAAACAATTTATAAGGGGGTATCATGTGTCCTCTCAACCAAATCCTACATAACAAGAACCCAAAAAAGAGACTCAATCCTCACCCCATGATGTTATTTATACCTTATTAGGGAGGATTAAAGAACTAGAGAGTTCCCAACCTTCACCACATACTTATGTAGTAGGGGCGTAACATGGGGTATCATGTTGACAATAAGGGATACACCTACCAACGCATAACCAATTCAACATCCTATGCAACAAGGTTATCCAGTCCAATCAAATCCAGGTGATCTTCTCATGGGATCTGACACACTAGGGATGGGTCCTCATCCATCTCACGCTTATCCTACACAAGGGCCAGCTAGAATTGCACTCTTCAATGACATTCCTTCAAGCAATGTGCCGTTCCCTAGTTTCATGCCTACTAGCCCATATCCTAGTGTTATTCCTTCTTATCTGCATATGTACTCAAAATTCCCTTAGATGGAAGTATACACTTTCCTTGCTCATTATACGTTGTATCAAGGAGCTTCATATGCTCCGCCCAATGCCTATAATGCAACTTATCTAACTCCTCCTCCTACACCTCCTCACAAGGAGCTTTCAATGGTGGAATATAACGCAATGGGTACTTATGTTGAGTCTTTGAAATAACCCCTTGTTTTTACCATATTGGGTGTCATGCTTCCATGCCCATTTCATGCTCTTCCCAAATTTAAGGGAGAAGGAGATATGAACACTCATATCAAGGCTTATGCTATTGTCATTAGGGAATTTCTACCTTGGGATGTTGTAGTAGATAAGATATTCCCAATACCCTTGAGGGAATCACATTAGATTGGTATTATCAAATTTCAAAAAAATTTATACATTCCTTTAAACAATTTTTTTTTAATTCATCAGAGTGTTTGACATGAACAAGTTTCTACTTATAGTAATTAGGGAGTTTCTACATATCAGGAAAGAGAAAAATGAATCTGTTTCCCATTTCATCCAGATATGGCATCAAGTTCTTTACTCCTCTACAAGTGTACCTAACATGGAACAAATGGAACTTTGCAAACTCTTCCTTCACTCACTTAATTGAGAGACCAAGGAGGAATTCCAAAAGTTTCCTTTCCACAGTTATGAAGAAGTGTTGGAAGGTGTGCTTTGAACCGACCAAGCCGCTATCGATAACGGGTGTAAGACTTATTGTCTCAATTGGAAATTTGTGTTCCCTAATCAAAAACACAAACCATCAAAACAATGGATCCAACAACCAAGGACCTAAGGTCTTGAATCGTAATTTTGGTGTTACCATGGATGGTGTTACTGATCAAGTAAAGAATGCTAGTTTTACAAACAATAGTAACACTAACAATCATAACAATAACAAAAATAATTCGGAGCACTCAAATAGGCCCTAATATTGTTTCCTCGGTCAACATATTTGATTGAACCATCCCCCTCCTCGACAAGCTCAAACCCAAGGCTCGAACCAATACCAAAACTTTGGCCAAGGGGAAATGAATTATGGTTATAACAACTAGTTTCAAAACTACAATCGGGTTATAATCAATAGCAAAACTATAATCAAAGACCAAGAAACTACAATCCTAGTTATTACTATTGTTTCCATCATGTTATTGGTCACGACGCTATAACTTTTAGGTATTGCAAAAATTTCATACAAAGACTCCTCAAAATCAAAGGCAATTCTTTATGGACATGTTTTTATAAAATCTTGAAACAACCTCACAACCAAGTTATACAGGATCGGTATCACCTCGTAATGAAAACATAGGCATCTATCAGAACCCATTTCATAAATGTCTTGAAGATATTAATGTGAATCCTCAAAACATAAACAAGGGTATTCTTGTTGGGAAAATGATCATGAGACCTCGATTTTTGATAACTCTCGAGTTTCTCCTAACCTTGGCTCAAACAATAATGCAAAGATTTTAGGACTAGTTGAGTTAGAGGTCAAACCAGAGATGAATGCAAAAACTCAGATGAGGAAGTACATTTCATAGCCCCTTCCCACTAATTCTCTCTTATAGGATAATGTTCCTATAGTCTCAAAACATGTAGAAGCTTAGATTTAATTTCATATTTTAAAAAAACTTTTCTCACATATGATTTCTAGATTTGTTAAAGATATCCCCTGCACATTGTTCTATGTTGCTAGATGCATTGGGTCTTTGTCACCTAATTCATGGTATGCCTCCACTGTGGATCAAATAAATCATATCAACTTCAACATACACTCCTGGGACAAAGTGATAGGGATATTGGGTTTTTCTTTGATATAAACAAGATGTCATCTCGACCACTCGAAATATCCCAAAGAGGGGATCCTGTGTTATATTTGCAAGTCTAGGTTTATAAAAATTGCATTACGATAGCTATGATCGATGAAGATGTTCTTGTGAATTTGGTTCCCTTCTCCTTCTTGTAAAAGTTGGGATATGGGAGACTAATTTTTCCTCCATGAGAAATATGTTGCAAGGATATGACAGTATTAAGGAAACATCAATTGGAACTATAGTTCTTCTGTCTCCCTTGGGATAAAAACTATCTTAACAGAATTCTACATCATTGACAAGGAAATGAATTATAACATGATCCTTGGTAGACCTTGGATTCATTGAATGAAGGCTATTCCTTCCAATTTGTTCCAAGAAGTTAGATTTCTCCATTTGGGAAATGTATTCATTGATCAAGGGGATCCTAAACCCTTTGACATACATCTAGAAAATATCAAGAAGAAACCAAGGGTTCATTCGGAATATGAGTTCCCTACAAAGTAGCTAAACAAACTATGGTCATCAAAATAATTGGTGTGACCACCCCGAATGTACTAAAAGTTGAGGTTAATAACCCAAAAATGTTTGAGGTAGCAAAAATAGATAAGGGTAAAGAAATATCCATGGAAATTGTGTCCACCAAAACCACAAGCAAGGATTATGAAACTCTTAGAAAGTGATGAAGTGATCCCTCTCCCCTTCAAAACACAAGGAATGGGTAACCTCCTTAGTATATCTTATCTTCCTACTTATTATCTTGGCCTAGGTGTAAACATGATAGAAATAACAAAGGAGAGGATTTTGAGAATAAAACGATACCCATCAAATCCATCTCTCGGGTATTCTTCCATTCCCACCTTGGTCTAGACACAAATATGTCAAAAACCAAGCTTATTGTGTCCATGATACATAATCCCATAACGCAAAAACATCAAATGTAACCACTACTCCCTATGTAGGGAAAAGAGTTGAGTGGTACAGTCATGCTCACATGAATATAATATGTCAAGAATGCAACAAATAGGTTTATAAAGATCTCTTTTAAACAAATGGATTCAAGCCAAGGTTAGATGATCAGATATATACAATTGTAGGCAAGAGTTGCAAGTTTAAACCTGAAGTAGTAGGCCCTTGTTAAGAGAACGGAAAATTCAAAGAGCATGTCTATAATTTGAGTACCTTGGGATGTGAGGAGTTTGACATCCATCAACTAGATTCACCCTAAACGCGTCTATGCATAGTTCATTTACATTTCCATTCTGTATATTATTGCATTCATATTGTTTATCATTTGCATTATCATTTTGTGAAATTGTAAATCGAAACTTATTTTTCAAGAAAAATTTTAAAACTTTCAAATATTGGCAAAAGCATTCAATCATACCTCTTCAAGTATCCATCTTATCATCTCCAAATTATCTAATCTCTTTATCATTTCGGCTATTAAGATGAAATTTTGATATTGATCCTACTAAGACTTGCATACTTAGTTATATTCATGGTTTCTTCTAGCTCAGGTGTCTTTGCCCATGGTTTTTTCTAGAAGCTTTTTGATGTCACATATCTCCCTAAAAATCTCTCTTAGTAGTAGCAAAGTATGAAAAAATCAAGAGCTTGAAGTTGTTCAAGACTTGTTATAGAATAAATAAAGATCTTGAAGTTGTTCAAGACTTTTTGTCTTTGAGGGAGTCTAAGAAAGGATATTTGGAAAAGAGAATTGAAGATATGGAGAAGGAAATTAGAGCTTTGAAGGGTGAGGTGAGACAGTTGTCTAAGAAAGAAGGGAAAAGGAAATTGGATGAGATACCAAGACGGAAGACAACCAGATTGCTGAGATTTACAAGAAGCTTCATTCCTTAGATATCAGGCTTCATGGGGTAAGATACATTCAAGATGATACTCTTTCAGCCTTCAAAGTAGTGATAAAATTTCTAGAAGCACAATTTTAAAAAAAAATTATGTTAAGAAACATTTCTGAGAATATTTGGAAGGATGGGCTAGCTCAAGACCAATTTTTTAGCTAGGTGGATAAGATTGATCCTTCATAGGTTACATCATTGGTGTTATTCACCGCCTCCGGAGATGAATCATACTATTGAAAAAACCTTCAAGTGAAGTGGATATCACTGTCTCAATTTTTGGCATTTTATCCTATTGTTTAGTTGTTGTTTTATCATTGTTATTTTGTTGTCTATACTATGTTTGTTGTTGATAGTGGTACTTTTCTTAGCAGATTGTTTTTCTGCTATTGGGATCTATTGTAATATCCTAATTTTGATCACTTTTTGATCTGGTACTATTGTAATATCCGGCTTCTGAGCCTTTTTGTACAAGGGTATAGTCCCTTTCAAAAAATATTTACCAATAATAAAAAAAATATCTCTTATGAAAAAAGAATCTAAACATTTCACCCAAAGCCTTTATTATTTTATCTCAACCTTTGGTGGTGATCCCTTGCATATTATTGGTTGCATGGGGTTGAGGCTAGGGGAAACCGTTCCCTCCCAAAAGCACAATATAAAATCAATAAACAAAAAAAGATAAACAAACAATAAACACAAAAATATTTCATCTACAAATAAAACTACACTTATTTTCCCTACCAATCTTTGGTGATGAGCCCATGCTTCCTACGCATATCATGAGTTTGGGAAAGAAGGGAATTACCCTTACTCACCTATGTATTGTCCTCAATGATGATCACATGCTTCTTACTAGTAGCAAGGGGCAAGACGTAGGGGATCCTATCAAGAAATCAAATAAATTAAGAAATAAAAAGTACTTTGAAATCTAAAAAACCAAAGAAAATGATCTAGATGTGTGCGTTAAAAGAGAATCAATCTTAAAAACTAGATATTGTCAATCAAAATGTCATCTATGGATCTAAGTCTAGTTAACATTGAAAGCAAAACACATTATGAATCTGGTTAGTTGACTTTTCAAAGGGTTGAGTTGTAGGTTCCTAATTAGATCTTTGTCAAAATCGTGTCTTCTTGTCACCACATTCATTCTTCAAGATCATACACCTCAAGTCATTCTTGGCTCTTTGTGATGAGCCTTCTCATCTTACTGGTTGTGTGGAGTTAAGAATGGAGAGAGTCCATCTTCTTATCATGTTATATTCATCACATTTTTACAATAAAACAAAATTTGTTAAACATTGCTCGAAAATCAAATAATCTAAGTTACAATTTTTTCTCATATGCATAATCACATAAAAAATCATTTTTTATATCACATTTGCATCATCATCTCGTATCCTAAATCCATAAAATATTTGCATCATCATCTATAGAGGACACAGATGAGACAAACCATGACAAGTCAAATCTTACAAAGAATGTCGAACCCAAAATATGTCCATGTATGTGTGTGTGTGTGTATGTATATCATAATGCTAGGTTTCTCGTTTACAATATCGTCTCACCATAGTGTAAGGGTGGTTAAAATGCTCAATAATGAGCCTAAAATGAAAAACTATAGCTATTCACGTCAAAAACCATTCTAAAGCAAAGAAAGGCACTTTTCCTTTCCATCTCTTTGAGACCCCTTACGACCACTCCAATTATGAATTTCCCATAAATTTTTTTTCCGAGTGCACTCAAAAACCAAAAGCCAAATCCTAACGTAAAAGATAAAATTGCTCACATCTAACTCATTCCTCATCCCCTTCCACTTTCATTGAAATTTGGACACCACCATTTCTAAATTCATTCCAATTCAACTTTACTAGTGAATGAAACATTTTCCGAAATCACAAGCTCTAAAAATGCAAACTTTCAAAACACAAGTGATTTTTAAAATAGTAAAAATTAATATAATTAGTGCAACTTTTATCTTCTAATGTTGCTTCGAGTGGGTATATGCAGGTCGACGCATTGGAGAAGGTATATTTCTCGTCTCCATTGATATGGTAATTACTCTTGTTATTTTAATATATAATGTTTTGTCGATTATATCTTTTATATGTACTTCATTCCTATTTTCTTTCACATGTGGTGGGAAGCTTGGATTGGCATGATTTCAACACATGGGCATCGTGTATAATTTATAACTTTCCCATTTGGGATCGTCATACTTGGACTTCATGTTTTACACCCATTCATGGCTAAAACGATTCTCCGAGGGGGCAATATGTACACACCCAAAATTACGGTGCATGAAATTGTTGGAATGGTAAAATCCACGATGATGATAAATTTCATTTCTAGGACAAATGATGATATCCGTGTCTAATTTCCTTGCTTGCAGCATGTTCTTATGACTTACTTTACCTTTCTTATCTGTTTCCTAACTTTTCTCACTTTCGTAGTTACTTTCCATCCTTTTTCCTTAGTGTTTTTCCTTTAAGTTACGTAACCTAGGGTCTTCCCATATGGGTGGTTACGCAACCACCATGGTGGTTGCGTAACCTCCACTCTACACATACCAAAGGTTCCATGCGCTTTTATCTAAGACTTAAATAGTGTGTTTTGTACACTTGTTTCCGCTTTCAACTCATTTTTATCACACGTTTCTTGACCGAATCAGCTTTTTTTAAAATTTATAGATGCATATTGACTTCTCCTTCTTTACTTACTATTCTTAGTAATTTAACTACCCCTTCCTATGGTGATTTAGAACTTATTGGTTACCAAGTGTGTTGCACCATTTCCCTGCTAACTTTCTATAAAACCAAGCTTTTTCCTGAAGCATTGGTTAGAGTCTCTTGAATTAGAATTACACCATTACTCTGCTGAAATCTTGCCAAGAAGCACATAAGAAAACTCATATCCTTTTCCTTGTTATTCTCTTTCCTACATTGCTACCAGACTTCTTGGAACCAACTAGCTCCAACACTTCTACAACTTCTTTTGCATACCAACCAAAGACAGCTCCTAGGACTACATTGGATTCATTATTTGAAAATAAGGCGAGGGGTAGATAAAAGCGTTTCAACACTAGATATTTTCTCAATTCTACATTTCTAGGTTGGGGTGTAGTTAAATTCATTTGAATCTTTATTTTTATTTTAGATTTTAATTCATAATGAATTCAAATGTTTGTTGTAAGAAAGGTAGAATTTACAATTAGTTTTGTTGATTGTAAGTAGCTTCCGTTGAAAAAAATTCCCAGTTTATCCCTATGGATTTATTTGAGAGGGATTTGGAGGAAGTTCTTGTGCACAAAGCCTTTAATTTTTTCACTATCAAATTTCTAGTAGATTTCATTTTATTCATTAGTCATATTTTATTAGCACAAGAGAAAAGATTTGATTAAGAGATTTCTCCGTGCTTATCCCTATAGATATGCAAGGGAAGTAAGTTTGAAGAATATTCTTTGTTTGTGTAACTTGTTGAATTTCTTCACATTTAAAATCTTCTATAGAATTTTAGTGTTTTATCGGGGAATTTTTAGAGGAAGAAATTTCTTTTGAGAAAATTTTACTTCTTCCCGTGATTCTGAGGTAATGCCAACAAAGGAATTAGAATCAACAATTACAAATTAAAAGAAATCCTCTATTTAAGTTAGAGTAGAATTAATTAATCTACAATAGAGGAATAGCCACATCCGGCTATTTCACTATTTATTTTGTTTTGTTTTAGCATAGAAGTAGTTTTCATTTAATTAGAAGAAATTTCCATTTCTCTGTAGCTTTTATTTATTTATTTCCAGAAACTTGAAAATCCAAAAATATATATGAGGTAGATATTAGATTTGTTTATGTGGATTCCTTTAATTCATTTCCTTTCAAAAAAATAGATTTGTTTATTTCATTTTGGATAATTAATCGGGAATGATTTTATATAGTTAAGATATTAAAACACACATGTCTTTTAATTAAGTTATATTTACTTTTCATAGTTATTTAAAATGAACTCTGCAACGTATCTTAGTATTCAAACTAAACCAAGCAATAAAGCAATAGGGAACTTACGCTACCCGTTCATAACCTCTAATTCCCCTTTACCAAATCAACTACTAGGAACTCACACTATCTAATCTTATTCCCTAATTATCCTATAGCTTCTTATCAAGATTGTATGCACGCAATTTCACACACTGGATGTCCCGACATGACCTCGGGAGGTCCCATGTGTCTAGAGATCACGTGTTGATTCTCAGGTGTACAATACCTTATACTAAAGCCAAGAATTACTTGAGTAAAGGATAAATGGGTTTAGGACAAGAGGTTGGTGGTGAGTTTCCATAGTGAGAGAGAGCTAAGATCAAAAGGAGGAAAGTAGAGTAGGTAGACATTAGGTATTTAAGAGCAAGGAAGGTCTTAAGAAGGTTCAAAGTGTAAAATCAGCAAGACTGGTGCTTTGTGATAATCTATGAACTTGGAAGTTAAGAAATAAAAATGAAATGAGGTGAGGATTGATAAGTATCTTGAGAAAATTCAAGAAAAGTATAAAACAAAGTATTAAGAACAATAAAAAAGGTATAACTACATGATAGACCAAGAAGGCAAAACATGGGAAACTAAGATGAATAGAGACAAAGGGGTGTTTGAACATGATAAAATAACTTGAAATTTTTTTGCAGGTAGATAAAGGTGATTGAGAGGTTGAGAAATAGCCAAAAGCTAAGAAACCCTAGATGTTCATCCAAACCCTAGGTGACCTAATCAAGACCGGTTCTTGAGGAGAAGTTGAGTTGGGAGAATTGTGTAAGGTGATAGAACTTGAAATTTTTATGAAGTAGGAGGAGGATAATGGTTATCTAGAACACTCTTAGTTTTGTTTGAAAGTTTTGGATTCTCCCAGATACAACAGTTTGTGTGTAAATTGGGCTAATTAGAAGGGCTAGTGAAAAATGGTAAAGAGGAATAAAAACTCATGGGCTCAAAATTGAAGCATGAAACTTTGTGAACAATTAGAGAAGATTAATGGGTCCTATAATATCTTATCAGTAAAAAAATATTCTTTTTGTTTTTTGTTTTTGTCAAAAATGCATTTAGAAGGCCTACAAAGAGAAATTAAGGTCTAGGATGGAAATGGTGATGAATGGTGTTATGAAATTTTTGAAAGTGGTCTAACATGTTGGCTTGGTGCTATTTAGTAGGTATAAACAGATTTTATCTCTTGATTCAATCATTTGGTGCATTTTCGGTTTTGGGAGCCATTTGGAGACTATTTGAAATAAGGTAACATAAAGCAAGTTTTTGGTGATTTGGCTTAGTGATTATGCTAATAATTGATATTAGTTTTGTTTATTGATGATCTTTGCATCATATTTTCATCAACATAAATAAAATAACATATAAAATATTTATATAAATGTACGAGATGGAGGTATATGAATGGTGTGATAGTGGGGAGGATAAGGAAGATATTGGTGGAGATGTTGAACCTAAGGAAGAGACTCCAAATAATATGAAACCCCTATAGAGAAACAAGGATCGAAAAGAAGACTTCCTAGCTACCATGGGGGACTATTATGAATATAATGAGATACAAAAGGAACTACGGGAACCTATAGAAAACAAATATATCAACTTAATCTCCATTTTTTACAAGGATACATTCTCTTGATAGTGGGGATGAAGAAAGGCTTCTCGCTTTTTTAAAATTGTAACATAAAGGAGGATGACCCAAAAGATGATAGTATGATGGAATTATTTTCCATATTTAATAAAATTTGTGCTCTTATATGGAGAGGATCATGTGCTCATTTATAATCAAGTTCAAAGGCCCATTTACAATAGTAAAAATAAGGATGATTACATAATATTTCCCTTGAGGAAAGGATAATCAATCACGTCCCGACATCTTTAGATCCCTTTGTTAATTATCATTGGTTATTTTTACTTCATAACATGAGGAGGAGACTCGAACTTGAGAAGCGTTGAGCCAAGTGCCCATTCTAATAAGATAAACATTCAACAATGCTCAATGGACACAATATGTGTATTTCAAAGGAGAAGGCAAGCCCAAAAGGCTCAAAATTTTGCTTGTTCTCCACCTCTCACATTTCATGGCTACAACCAAGTTAATATTATGGCTAGAAATTATTATAAGTGGCAACTATTTTTCTCACCAGCTTAATGAATTTTGTAAACTCAATTTGTATATGTATACAATGGAATGATATCATTTGCAAGTGGTAGACATACAATCAAATCTAATTGATATGAAATAAAATTGGATTAAGTAGCCATTGTTTTGTATTATGGGACAAAGTGTCTAGTTCTTCATAATTAACATAAGAAATTTAAAGGCTTTGAAGGAAAAAAATGGAAATCTAAAGGCTTTGAAGGCATTCTTGATGCTCTGTTCTTTGACAAGAAAAATTCACTAGGTAATTGGATTACGTCATGTTCCAGGGTCACTAGATCCTCCAAAAGGAAAGCTAATATGGGGGATAATACCACTAAATGAATACCTTCAAACAATGATCAGAGAAAAATGAAATTAGTAAGGCTCTTACAGATGGAACCCAATCTTTTTTGGACCATCTGGTGCACTCATCCCCGTCTTTTTAATGAAAATCTTTCCATGGAAGATAATATGCCTTAACAAAAGTGGTAAGCAGCACACTCTTAAGGATCTTTGCAAAACTTGAAAGCCCGCCATTATGGTTATTCAGGAAACCAAGATGAATTTGAAAGCTATGAATAATTGTAGCAGATATATCTAGAAAAAATCATAATGGACCGTTGTAGATTCAAAAGGGGCATCTAGAGGCATTGTTGTCCTTTGAGACCCAGAATTAATCACGGGTATGTTGGTTTTATCCTCTTCTTTTAACCTTGGGTTTATTTTCCATATGCATGACAGCTCTCTTAGTTGGATCCTATCAGTCATTTATGCCCCTAATACTCATCATGGGAGAAGAAAACTTTGGAAATATCTCCAAAGTTTTCAAGCTAGCTGTGATAGTGGCATTGGTTGGTCATAGGAGACTTCAATACTCCACTTTCTACTTCCGAAAATAAACATGGCTCTTTTTTTATACTTCGGGATGGATGATTTGGTTAACTTCATTTCTCATTCTAATCTTCTTGATCTTGAGCTTCATGGTAATCCTTTTATCTGGTCTAATAAGACACTTGAGGATGAGATCATTCAAGTCTGACTAGACCGTACCATTATTTATGTTCACTGGATTCAATCACAAGGGTTTCACCTCTCCTCTCTCCCGGGATAGGCTCATATCATAATCCAATTATTCTAAATATGCTCAATAATGATAAGCCTTCTCACCCCTCATTTAAGTTTGAGAAAATGTGGCTTGACCATCTGGACATTAAGGATAAAATTAAGGAATGGTGGAGCTTAAAAGTGGATGGTACTGCTCAATTCAGATTAGTCCGAAAGCTCAAAAATGTAAAAAAGAAAGTTAGGAATTGGAACAAAACAAATTTTGGTAACATTTTCATTCATAAAAAAATAGGTTAGAGAAGAGCTTAAAGCTTTGGAATAAATAATCTCAGTGGTTGGTATGTCTCATGAGGATCATATTAGGAAAAAATCATTTTATCTTATTTTCATAACCTCTGTGCTAAAGAAGAAAATTTCTAGAGGTAGAAATCTAGAGCTATTTGGCTCAAGGATGGCGACAAAAACACCAAGTTTTTCCATATGACAACTCTCAAGCACAAGGCTCACAACAGATTTGAAGTCTCCCTTCCAGATGGTTTTGTTACTTCAGATCATAACAATATCAAGAAGGAATCTCTCAGATTTTATAAGAATCTCTTGAACAATAACTCCTCCTTATCCTTGGAGGAAAAAAATACTTTGTTAGACTCTATTCCTCATGATCTTCTGGATCTAGATGATTTCAAAGCATGCTCAAAGCAAACCTGCCACTTTAGAGGAATTGCAAAAGGTAGTGTTCTCAATGGAAGGGGACAAATCCTCGAGCTTGGATGGATTCTCTACAAATTTTTACCAAAAATTTGGGATATCTGTGTTGATGATCTTCTTAAAGCTGCAAATGAATTCTATATGACATGGAGACTTTTGAAAGAGATTAATAACACTTTCATTGTGTTAGCTCCCAAAAACTTGGGGATAAAGATTTCAAGCATTTCAGACCTATTAGTCTCACTAATGTCCTTTATAAAATTTTCACAAATATTTTAACAAGTAGAATCCAACCATTGATCCCTCATCTCATCCCCAATCAAGTATGGTGGCTTTGAAATTTGCGAGCTTATTCAGATGGTGTTGTGAATTTTTTTGAAACCATACTTTCTATGGAAAAATAAAAAAGTAGGCATAGTCTTGAAACTGGATATGCATAAAGCCTTTGATAGAGTATTTTGGTCTTTCCTTGATAAGGTAATGGAAAAATTTGGTTTTGATGCTCATTTTAGAAAGATCATTAGAGTTTGTATTTCAACTCCTGATTTTTTGTGATTGTCAATGGCACCCCATAGGCTTCTTTTCAAGTAATAGAGGTATACGATAAGGAGATCCCATCTCCCCCCTTCTCTTTATCATCATGGCAGACAGTCTTAGTCAAGTACCATTTCTAGAGTGATTTCCTTGGGTTACCTCAATGGTTTCCAACCCACATCTCTGGAGATCACTATTTCTCATCAGCAATTTTCTGATGATATTATCCTTCTTCTTCTAGCCTCTGTTATGGAAGAAAAAATGATGAAAACTATTCTCAAACTTATGAGGAGGCTTCAGGACAACAGATTAATTTTGAAAAAATTTCTCTCTATTTCTTCAACACTCCTCCAGGAAGGAAAAGAAAAATTTCTCAGATTTTGGGTTGTGAAATTAAATCTCTTCCCACCACTTATCTTGGCCTCCCCCTTGGCATTAACAAAGTATCCTTGAGTGTTTGTAATGTTTTTCTTGTGGTTTCAAAGGAAGATGGCTTATTGGAAGGGATCCATCCTCTCTAGCGAGGAAAAATCCTTCCTATCTATATTATGTCTATGTTCTTTATCCCTTCTTCTATTGTTGATAGGATTGAAAGAATTCAAAATAACTTCTTTTGGATGGGGATGGAGGAGAAAAATAGATTCCACCTTGTGGCTTGGGATAAAGCTTGTACTAGCAAAAGTGTGGGAGGATTAGGCATCAAAAATATCAAAATAATGAATGTTTCTCTTGTCTCTAAAATTATTTGGAGGTTGCTCAAGGATAACCTCCCTTGGATTATTATTATCAGAGCCAAATATCTAGATCAAGGTATAGCCCAAGATTTTCTCAAGCTTGATAATCTTCCTAGTGGCTCTATTTTTGGAACAATATGGTTAAGACTAGAAAAAATCTAGAGGTTGGTTGTAAATGGAATCTAGGAAATGGTGAGGATATTAAGTTATGGGATGACAGTTGGGCAAATTTTCACAATCTTAAAAATAACTTCCACTAGGAACATCTCAAAAATAACTTCAAAATGGTTATAGGGCAGAAGGTCAGTGACTACATTTGTAGAGTCAATGGTAGACCTCAATGGAAGACTTTAAACTATGATATCTTTGTTCATAAAGATCTCATTATGGATTTGCAAAACATTCTCAGTCATATTCCAATTATCCAGATTCATACTAAAGATGAGTTTATTTAGTACCATTCCTTTAATGGGGATTACTCAATAGAACCAGTTACCATTTTTTTACAAATGAAGCCCCTTGTGGTTTTCCTTGGAGCAAGATTTGGTTCAAGGAACTCACTCCTAAAATCAATCAATTCCTTTGGCAAGTCTTGAATAAGAGTATCCTTACCATTGATAACCTCATCAAGAGGGGATCCACCATGCCCAATAGGTGCTACCATTGCAAAAGAGAGAATGAGTCTATCCAGCACCTTCTCTTACATTTCCCTAATGTTGTTGCTTTATGGAAGCTTATCTTTACTTTAGTAGATTTGGCATAAGATGGGAGTTCTCAAATGATACTAGTCTAAGCCTAGGAACATTAGAAGCCTCCTTTCAAACATGGCTTTCTCAGGAGGTTCTAGAGGATTATATTTCCACACACTATCTGGAGAATTTGGAAGGCTCGAAATTCACTCATTTTCAGAAATGTTAGCAAATCCATCAAAATCCTCCTTAATGAAATCATGGTTGTATCCAAGGAAAACATCCTAAATTTCAAGCCTCCCAAGAATTCTAAGTACCCCAAAGAAGAGGAGAGGTTCTTAAAGGCATGGAATATTGAGTTTTAGTAGGTACAAACTATTTCTCCCAACATTGATAGGTCTCTTGTTTAGTGGATTCCCCCAAATGTGGGTTAGCACAAATTGAACTTTGATGGGGCCTCTAAGGGAAACCCAGGTGTAGCTAGTGGAGGTGGTATTATCAAAAATCATCATGAACATCCCATTTCTACTTATGTTGGTCCTATGGGAAAATAATCAAATCACTATGTTGAGGCCCTCACAGCTCTCTGGGGAATCAGAATTGTTAGGGACCTCAAGGTGAGAAATTTGATTATTGAGGGAGACTCTATGAATATTATTAACAACCTTATTGGCTCTCAACCCCCTAGCTAGACCATAAAAGATTTTATAAATGAGGCTAAGGCCTTATGTAAAGGTTTTATAAACATCATTATTTTTCATGTCTATAGAGAGGGGAATGGGGTGGCGGATGCTCTAGAAAATGATGGTGTTATCATAAATGAATTAAAAATTTGGCATGATTATAAGAAGATCTCTCCCACAACAAAAGCAATCATTTTTAAGGAATCTAAGGTCACTTAGGCTTAGTCGGTGGCTTTTTCACGTCTCGAGGTTATGATTATTGGTACTCCCAAATTTAGCGAGTTAATCCTTCCAAACGGATCCTTTTCCATTGTTTTTGTGCCTTAATTTCGATAGAAGGGTTTTCCAAAATGTGTTTCGAGTGTCAAGGGATAGGATTGAAATATCGTAACTCCATTATTTCATCACTTTTATCACATGACCGCTCTCTAGCTACATCTGGGTTGTTTTACTTCATCCGTGAGTTTTAATTTTAGTATGGGAGGTCCTTCGTGTAAACTATAGCCCATTTGTGATCCATATTGGAAGAAAGATACAGAGTTGTGGAAAGCATTAAGTGTGGAGGGATTTTATGTAGAGAAATGATAAATGGTCATGATTTCCACGTATCTCTAACTTTCACATGCAAATGGAAAGACATAGCTATCACAATGATCAAAGGCAATGATTTTCCTATCACAGAGGGTTTGATCTTGTACATCACTGGTATGGGTACATAATGGGTTAAGTTTTACCGTAATAATTTTGACAAAGATGTTAAAGAACATAATTTTATGGTGGGAGATGAAACACTGCAGATTAGGAAAATGAGGATTCTTTACTCCTCTATCCCCCACCGTTTGATGAAGTTTCCAAAATGGTAGTGCGCTACATCACCTTGGAAGGGTGCTTCTCTATGCTTCCACTTCATCATTTGGTTCTCTTGAACCATTTTAGGCATGATTACAAGGTGAGTCTTCCCTACTATATCTTACATTCTCTTGAAAAATCGGTGCATGATGTTCAAGCCCATATGAGGGTACTTCCCCTGCATCAAGGTGTGATTTTCCTCCTACATCATTACTTCCTTGATGTGGTTTCCAATGATCCTACCCCCTCTCTACCCCCACCCATGCCCCCAAGAACCTTAATCCATTCAAATAATCTCAATATTAAGGACCCACTCTCTATCCCCCCTCCATCTAAAGTATTCCTTCGTAGTAGTGTTAAAAATAAGGAAATTTTCATATCTAAAAACTTGTTAAAGATATGTAACCCTACCCATGACCCTCATGTTAGTTCAACTCAAACAAAGTAGTTCGAGGCTTTAAAGGGAATTAAGGACAATGTAGACTTTGTCCTTAAGGAATGTGTTAAGAACAATTTCGATCCCTCTATCCTTTCAAATCTAGAGGAGAAATTTGAGATCCTTTTTATGTAGTTCAAAGTTCTAGAGGATAGAGTTCAACATGTTGAGAACAAGCAAACCAACCAGACTTTCCATTCATAGGGTTATTCTTGATTATATTCAAATGAATGTCAAATAGATTTGTGATGTTTGTGGTGTCCCAGGGTCAGCCTGGAAGAATGAAAAATCAAGAAGAAAATCTTGTTGAGAGCATCTTAGACCCTGATATGAAAAATTCCATCAACCTTTATAAGGTCCTGAATATTTCTCAGAAATTTTATAACAAGTCTCTTAATTAGTTGTGTTTCTATTTTGTTGTTTTGGTGCGGTTGTGGTACTGTGGTTTTGTTGTTTTGTGTCTATTGTTGGGCTCCTTGTAGGAAGATGGCCCCTGCCTTTGTTTTTATCGGTTTATCTTGCTCTTCTTAGGATTTTTCTATTGGGGAGTTGCCCCCACATATCAAAAAACCACTCTGATGTCAATGTTCATCCTGGCTTTTGAGACTTTTTGTATAGGATATAATCCCTTCAAAACCATTTACCAATAATAAAAAAACATAAGCAATCTAATCTTCACAATCATAAACAAAATATTGGTATGTTGATCTTGGTTATGGTACCTAACTTAGTCTTATCCCTAGCCTTTTCAAGTTTTATAAAAAGACATAATAAGAAAAGATAATGATAAAATATTGATACGATAAATGATTGAAATAAAATGCATTTATACCTAATTAGGGGTCTACAAAGATCCGGTGACTCTTTGTTGGATGGATTGATGATGATTTTATACTTTTTTAATGATATATAAATCATAAAGGAATTGTAGAGTAATTTCTAGGTGACTGAGACATATACAATATTTTGAAGAAAGTTGACTATCGTGGGCTTGTGGCTACTCTTCGCTCATTTCCTTCACCTTTGAAAAACCTATGAATAAAAGATACATGAGCAAGGGATGAAAAATAGAGATGAGTAAAGAGGTGCAAAAGGTATTATTTTATAGATTTTGGGGATAGAGGTGGGTGAGAGGGATTTGGTGCATTGTTCATAAGTAGATGGGACATGACTAAATAAGGGTGGATGAGTGGTAGGTGGAACCTTATGGGTGCATAGTGCATTATAGATGTAATAAATTAAATGATATTGGTTATAATATATTAAATATTTTTTGTCGTATAGATATTTGTGATATGGTTAAATGATATGTAGTTTGGAATTATTAAATGTATGTGATGTCTTTTATCAACCATAGTTTTAAGACTTTTAGCTATTATTGGGTGCTTTATGATTTTTTATTATTTTAGATGTATTTTATTATTTTTGTAGGATAATTATATTTAATATTTTATTAATGTTGATCTCATGTGAAAGGTGCATTTTCTCTGCATCTATGTTTTTTCCCTTTTAGGGTTGTGTAATGCGGGAGGCAATTTGTATGGAAAGAATGAATATGATCTCGACATTTTCAAAACCCTATGACAAGGATGTGCGGGTATGTGGGCTTAGACTAATGATGTAAGATACGAGGAATTTGGAAATTTCGATCAATGGGCCACTTCAATGAACCCTTTTAAGGGGTCGATATGTTGATTTTGTAAGGTGATGATGATTTATTTGGTTAGATTGGTTTATAGCTAAGTTGATAGGTTTATTTTCATAATATTGATGAACAAAGGATTTTGCATAGGACCCTCTCCCGATGCAGATCCTTTAAGTCACTTCAAGCACTCAAAGGATATGCATAATTTCATTCACTAATATCCCCTATTGTAGGACACTTATTTCGGTCTAAATAGCTAAAATTTGCAATTTTCACCTTTCTTCCTTCTTAGATGTCGAGTAATCCCTTAAACCCTATGGTAATTCAGATGTAATGCCCTTTCACCGATCGGGGTGATTCATTCTTGATGATAGCTTTAGAAGTTCTAACTTTTTCTTGGGGCTTCTTACTAGCCTCAAGTATTCCTATTCCAACCTATGCAAAACATCCTTTTCTCAATCTTGATTCCTTCAACCTCTCACTTATCCTTTATGACTTCAACTTCTTCACCCTTCCATTCCTTTTTTTTATACTTTCTCTAACTAAATTCCTCATGCACTACTCTATTTTTGGATCCCACTATCCTATTTGTCTCACTTTAGATCTTTACCGCAAAGAAGTGTATACCAATCAAGGAAACTTGAACCATTTATACTTCACTATACTAGTTTAGGCATTACTTTCATACCAAGGACTCCCAAGTATATTCACTCCATCACCAAATTGACCAACTCGGTCTTAAGTCTCAATGTCACCCAACAGGTGTTAATTTCTCCTTCCATGTTCTTCCCGAATGGATAGCAAGCTTACAATTGTTTAAATTTCATAAAGTCTCTTCCACCTTCCCTAGGTTCTACCTTATCATCTTCAAACCCCATTCACCTTAATATCCTCTTATCCTTTAATTTTCTCAAGTAATCCATGATATCAAAGTGCAACATTGTCTCCCTTATGATTTATTATCACAGTTTCTAGTTTAGATGTTTGTTAGAAGATCTCCATTTCTCTAAAATATTATCCTCCTCTGTTATTTGATGTTAAGTTTAGGGTTTCATGGCTCAACTCACTTGAGACTCCTTTAAACTTCAATTTTCTTTTCTTGCCACATGATAAATTGTATTCTCGGTCTAGGAATGTATATGTCATGGATAACTTTCGAGAAAGGGGATTAGGGTCTAGATCCTTTTCTAACATCTAACCGACACTCTTTAAGATACTCATAAAAAATTTCAAGAAATTTGGTGGCTCGTTTTCGAGAAAATTTGTTTTTGACTCCCAAACCATAGCTAGTTGGTTTTATCCTATGTTGTAGCCCAAGAAGCAAATTTTAAGGTTCCTTTGACAATCTTACTTCCATTCTCAATCCTATAAACTCTATAATGATCATGTGGTCCTCCCTTAAGTACCCACATACTCATTATATCATGAATAACCTTCCAACTTCCTTTTCATAACATTTCACATTGCATGATTGTAAACTTTTGACAGACAATGTTTACATGTAAGAATTTACCTTCCCATGAATGGAGTATTTCCTTCTTCAATAGTGCTTTTCTCGGGGTCTCAACACGTTCGTAGATCTCGAGGGTGATCACAACAAATTAACATTGATGGTTATTGCAAACAAATACTCTATTGTCCTATATAGAACTATTTTTTGTTAAGGATAAATGGTTTTAAAGGGGACCATACCCCATTGGAAAAAGGCTCAGAAGCCTGAAAAGTACAATGGTTTTTTCAAAAGTGGGGCCACACCCCAACAAAAAAAGCCAAAGAGAGCTATAGAAAGCATTGAGAAAACATGACGGGGTCAAACTACCAACAAAAGCAACCCAAAAATAGCCAAAACGCATCCTCATATCAATTGTAGAACCGTAAAAAGACAAGCGGCGAGATAATTGACAAAATGACTAACACAAGAAGATAATTATTTGAGACATTTTTGGAGACATTCTTAGCTTCACCCAAAATCCTTGAAGAGGTTCAGTTTCGCTTGCTTTTCCGGGTCCTTATTGTCCTTAGCAACATCCTTATTTTTGGCTTTTCCATCTTTCCAAATCTCCTTTGATATGCCACTCACTTCACAAATATTTTTGACTTGAGTTTCAATAAACTCAATAAAACCCTTTTGCATGGTCAATTGATTGACTTATTTGTTAATAATTTTTTCTACATAGTCCGCTCAATTTCATGTTGGCTCTTATAGAGGTTATCATTTTTTTCTTCCAATTTAGCAAAGGTCATTTTACTTGATTCATTCATGGTACCATATTTGAACAAGAACTCCACCCTGTCTTGGATGTTTTTGAAGGCCTTGGCCTATTATTGCAATTGGGTTTACATGTCAATTACAAGACTGGGTTCAAGGGTAGAGTTGTTCATGCTTAGAAGTCCTTCAACCGAAATCTTCTTACCCTTATCCATGTTGAGCATAACTCTTTTAGGGGGGGTGGGAGTGCGCAGAGAAGTTGGGGTTTTTGGTTTGGATTACGGGTTGTTGTGGGGGAGGGAGAGAAAGGTGGGGAGAAGTGTCATTGAGGGAAACATCATGAAATTATTTTTGTAGTAGGAAAATGATGCCTTGATGTAGAGGAAGGGCTCGACATGGGCTTGGACTATCAATGAAAACTTTTCCAATGATTCCAAAATGTAATAGGCAAGGCTAACCTTAGCCAAGTTCCTTAAGTGATTTAACAACACAAGATGATGCACAGGAAAAGTAGAGTACCTTCCTTCCAAAGTGACATACCTAACCAGCATCTTGGCCACTTCCTCGTAGGGTGGGGAAAGGAAGAGGAGAGTAGTCCAGATTTTCCAATTTTTAGAACTCCATTTCCCTCCACAAACCTCTTTTCCTCATCCTCCTTGTCAAAGTTGTTCCTGTAAACTTTAATACCTTCCATTCTAAGTCTCATGATTAAGTAAATGAGGTTCTTGGTGATGATGAATTCCTTTACCCTGAAGGTGATGACCCTATCCTTCCACTTACAAGAAACGTTTAGAGAGACTTGGATGTCATGGCCTTTGATTCTTTGAATAAAATCAGTGAATCCATCAACATCTAGAATCTTCCATAAGACTCTATTTTCCTTCCAATTCGGGTCAAAAATGGACTCCACACAACAAGGTTGGCCACCCATATTTTAAAGAAAATATAAACATGTGGGAATGACAACTCAATGGTCACTATATGATTGCTTTTCTGCATCTCCATACATCATGTAATTTGTAAACATATCTTAACAAAATAGAGTTTCAAGCATTCATTTAACAAAAGCAGAGTATATAGATCCACCACCATAAGTCATGTAATTTGAAAACATCCCTTATTCTAAGCTTGAGGTATAACATCAGCACTTACCACATGACTCTAACACATAATCTCTAAACTCACCATCAAATAGATATCCCTCAACCCGCAATGCATGGCTCCCAATAACTAGAGACTCCCTCAATCTCTCCTCAATCATGTGAAACTAATTGGATACTAAATCTCTAGGAAATTACTCAATCTCTTATATTCCTCCTTGTAAGGTCTTCGTGTAAATCTTGAAAATTCAAATATAGAGGTAATCATCAAGTAATGAACCGAACTATGAATAAGGCTAGATCAATAAACTCGTAATCAAGTCCAAGATCTCCTTACCTCCGCTCTAAGATCAAGAATCAATTACATGTAAAATGAAAAGACATGATGATCATGCAAGAAGCTAACACAAACCGAGTTTATCATAGAAATCATGTAAAAAAACTATCAAAAACTTGAGTTTTCTCATTTTCTAGTTTTCTTAAAGACTTACATTATGATTCACACCTAGGTAGAATGAGGTGTATTCAATTACATTTGATTATTTATATCCTTTCATTCATTTAAGACCGAGTACATTACTTTAAACCTTTGTCATATGATTACACTTATCTTTTCTTAGGTTCTTATCACTATTTATGACTACTTAAACAAAGCTAGACCTTAAACACCTTTATTAGACCTCATTTCATCCATTTTTAAGCTTGTTAGCTCCAAGAGTACATCTAAAACACCTAAACTAATCCAACTTACATACAAACCAAAATAGGCCTCCAAGATTTCAAACTTACACTTTGGAGGGAAAGTGAAATTTTCAAATTTTGAATATCCTAGACTTCAACTAACACACCTAACTGACATCTAATGACCTAAAAGACCTATGACCATACCTGATAAACCAAAAATTGGATGTTGTCATCCTATGTATATTATAGAGTTGATGCTCTTGCATCACCCCCTCAAGTAAGAATTTTTGGCCACAACTGACACCTTTGATTAGGTGTAGGATGAAAATTGGCAAACAATGATGATAGAAAATGATTCTAGGATAAGGAAATAGATTGAGATATGCGTAGACAATGTTACCCCAATTAGGTGTAGGGTGTAAGGTGACAATGATAAAAAAGGACCATGATAGTTAGTAGTTGATGAATAGTTTTTCCCAGATTTATGTAGGATATAAAATGAGAATGGATAATAATCGAAATGGTATTTGAAAAATAAAATCCATGATTTGGATTTGCTAGGGTTTTCTCGCATGATTATGCTTGTGTTAGCCTTTTTTCCTGGTCTTTTCAAGATTTTTCCTATTATTATTACCATTTTCACCAGCACTTTGGGCATTTATTCCACCCATTTTGGGTAGCGTCGAGTCCTTTAAAATGTCCACTAACCATTCAGTTGCAACATCAGTTACACACGGTGGTGAAGATGGCTCCCAAGTGCGCGAGGAAATTCATCCCGAAAGTGTACGATGAGGTAATGTCTTTGATTCCCCCTAGATGTTACTATTGAGCTTTCTTTTGTTGATCATGTTGTGCAGTTTTACCTTAACAGTTGTTTAGTTGCATATTTATGTGGTCATATTCCATCTAAGTCTTATCTTCAAAAATAGATTAAATGCCATTGGGAGTCCATTGGCATTCGGGTTACTGGTGTCTGGGACCTCACCAAGGGGTTTTAGTTTTGTACTTTTCATGAGCCTTCGCAAGTTCAATTGCTTCTCAAGCTTTCTGCTTGTTGGTACCTTGGAAAAACTTTATTTGTTTATCATGATTGAGCCCTGATTTGAACCCAGCTAACCAATTATCTCTTCAAGTTCTAGTTTGGGTTGAAATTTCAGGTCTTCCATTACAACTCTATCCATTTCTAAATGATATTGTCCGCCCACTTGGCCATGTGATTTTCCATGAGCCTGACCATTTCTTTTATGCTGCCCGCATAAATGGGTTTCTATCGAGGTTGATTTAGCATCTCGATATACTTGACCACATTGACATACAAGTTGGGTTCATGTATATCTCGTAGAAGATTGTCTATTTCAACATTCCTAACATCTGCTTTCATTTTCAATCATTTGATCATCATATTCGTGATTGTTTGCTAACCCAATGTACCAAGCCCTCCATTACACATACGTTGTCTATTTTGTAGGTAGAAATTGCTGACGGTGGACCCAAGTTGCTAACAAGAGGTGGCGGGAAAGCCTTATTCGGCAACTACTCCACCTCCCCCTAAATATCCTTTGGCTCCTCAATCTTCCACTTTTATTCTGCCAAGCCCGATCAAGATACCCCTGTCATGCAGAGCCAAATCACTCTGGTTCAATAGATAGTTGGGAAGTCGGTTGTGTCGTCATCTTCACAACTTTTCTCTCGGAGCCCCTTTCAGAACTCTATGGGGAACATTAGACCAAACGGGCCTAAGTACCATCCTAACCTAACGGAGCCACTTACTTCAGACCAGTCTAGTTTTGTCAAATCACTTGGTATTTTAAATTTGGAGGATATGCTACAAGATGGACAGGAGGAAGAACATTCCATGTTTATCTTTTCATGAATTGTCTCTCCTGGAATGTTAGAGGTCTCATAGAATCCTCTCAAAAATATTTTGTGAAGCATGCTTGTCAAATTATTGGTAATCTTGATATTGTTTGTTTACAAGAGGTTAAGATTACTAGTTTTTGTTTCAGACTTCCTTATCATGTATTGCTCTAAATTTTTTGCATTTTTATTCCTCTCATTCGGAAGGCAAAGGTGGTGTTTCTATTTTTGTGTCACCTATATTTTTTGCCATGCTCTCTGTCACAGGTCATGATCCTGAAAACAGGGTGGTTTGGGTGTTTTTTAATGATAATAATGGCTTTTCTTTTGGTATTTTTAATCTTTATGCCTCTAATAATGGTCCGAAAAGGATGGCATTATGGCGATGGTTAGGGGATAATCTTCCTTTTTCTTATTGGCTATTCTGTGGTGACTTTAATATGGTGGAACATCCCGATGAAAAATTGGGTCTTTTGCCGATGGGATGGTGCATTTGAGAGCATGAAGCTTGGTTCTATTTCAAAAGTAGGTGGGGCATTAAAGACCCTCTTTTTAAAAGGTGGCGGGACTTTACTTCTCAAAATTGGTTTACTTGGTCCAATTTTTGAGAAGGCTCGGCATGTGTGCTCAAACGGATTGATTGTGTCATACTTTCTCAGCCCTCGATTTTTGTGTTAGCATCCAATAGTCATTCTCTTATCACCACGTAGCCTCATATTCTTCTATCAGATCACTATCTGATATCTTTCTTGCTTACTTGGGATGGGGAGTCTATTAAAACTCCAAGCACACAATTTTATATGAATGTATCCTTGATGCATCATCCAGGGGTTCTGGCGTTCATTTCCCAAGTTTGGAATATGGCACCACGTCCTCCTTATGCTACCAACTAGATTTCATGGTGGAATGATGTTATTCAATGCACTACCAAGTTTCTTTACCACTTTGGCAAATAGGTGGCATGGGTCTGTAAGCATGCTGACAAGGCTCTCCAACATGAGTTCTAGCACACAACTCGATTGCTTGAGCTCCAAACATTTGACACCACTATTCAATTTCAATATGCTGATCTTTGACATCAACTCAAGGTTATTGAAAAACATAGAGCCAAAGGAGCCCAAATCCAAGCTCACTTACAATGGTTGAAGACTGGTGACAGGGCCTCAAAAGGGTTCTTCAAAATTATTAGAGTTCGGAATGTCAAGGAGCAAATCAAATTTTTCCAACTTGCCCATGCTCGTGTCACTGCCTTGCCAAAAATTTCTTCTACCTTTGTTGACCATTATACTCTTGTCTTTCAAGCACATGAGCCTTTTGTTGAAATCACTACCGCTATGTGTCAATGTATTGAAGTGGTTCCCTATAAGCTTATCCCACATGATCGAAAGCATTATGATGCTTCTCTTTCTCTGGAGGAGCTTCATAATGCCCTTCTTTGTCTTGTGGATGAAAAATCTCCAAGTTTGGATGGGTTTCCTTGTGAATTTTACAAGGCGGAACATGACACATTGTTGGGCCAAATATCTTACAGGTTTATCAGGAAGCCATGAAATCGTGATCCCTTGGGAACTATATTAATAAAGGTAATATCAAATTCATCCCCAAGGTTGGTAATCCAAAGCTCATTACCAACTGGTGACCCATAATGCTTCTCAATGTTTCCTATAAGATTCTAGTGAAGGCTCTTGCTCTTGGTGGCTTCTTTGTTACCCAAAATTATTTTTTTAAAGGTCGTTTCATTTTGGATAATCTTATTTTTGTTTGGGAAGGGTTGGAATGGGCTCGCACTTCTCTTCAAAAGGTGGTTTTTCTCAAAATCAATTTTGAAAAAGCTTATGACCGTATAGAATGGCCTTTCATTCTTTCCATGCTTAAATCCTTAGGGTTTGGTGATTTATTCCTCAATGCAGTTAACACTCTCTTCGTTGATGCCTCATCTTGTCTCACCATCAATGGACACCAGTCTTCTTCCATTGGGTTATTTTGATCGATAAGGCAAGGTTTCCCTTTGGCTCTGGCTCTTTTTTCCTGGCAACAGATGCTTTCGGTTACCTTATTTCCAATAGAGTTGCTCAAGGGAGATTAAGAGGCATATATTTTCCTAATCATCAATCCCAACTCATCAATGGACACTTTATGAATGACTCTTTTCTCACTCTAGCTGAATTAGAACAAAATGTGCAGGAGGCACTTTCTTTCTTGGATATTTTCAGAAAGCGTTCGACTCTAAAGTTCAGTTTTCCAAATCATTGGGTTTCGCCAAAGTCCCTGGCATATGCCCGATTAGTTGGCAGCCTATCCCTGGCACTAGATTCAGTGAGGAGAACAATTCTACTTTCTAGGAATTCATTTTTCCTTTGACAGTGAGTCTTCCACCTTGTGGCAATTTTTGGTTGATTGGGTTAAACAGAAAGTGCATAAATGGATCTCTCATCCGTTATCTTTGGCTGGGAAGTTCTAGGTTTGCACTAAAATTCTTTTCGTCACTCATGTCTATTATACTGACTTGTTGGTGTCCCTCTTGTGCCTCCTTTGGAAATATGTCTCGGATCTTGCACAATATTCTTTGGTCTAGCTCTAAGTAGGGTGGTTTTCATCGTGTTACCTGGGAGGTTTACACTCTTCCTAGGGATCAAGGTGGCATGGGTTTTGTTGATGTCTACAGGAAAAGTATATCTCTATGCACTAAGTGGGTTGTTTATTGTATCCAAGGAATCCAAGCATGGAAGGTTTTGTTATGGCATTATATCTCTTCATGGGTGGTAAAAATGCTAGGAAAACATAGGATTTCATACTCTGCTAATTACTAAATTTCCAGTTAAAATACCTAGCACCTTTTTTATCAAAAGCATCTGGAAAGCATTTGACATGGTCAACCCCTTTATGTGGTGGGTTCGTGATGGATTCCGAATAGGTCTCTCTTTCAATGATCACAATTTATGGTGGTCACCTATTTTCTCTCTGACGATCTCCCACTTGTAGAAAAGCCCAACATCAAAGCAGTGTGGTTAGCTCGTAAAGGCATCTCTACCATCTAGGACCTGGTTTCCTCCCGGATTGGCTTCCTTGGCTAGCGTTGAAATAGAAATACAACCTGGCTAATTCTGATCTGCCTTCAATTTTGGCTATTCAAGTATTTTTTCGATAGATCTTATCTGCACAAATTGGGCCTTCAACCACCCAAGGCTTGGTGGAAATACTGGCGTTGGAACGTGGACATTCCACTGTTACAATACAATTTAGGAGTTATCTACTCCTTGTTATCTCCTATTTCATCAGCTTTAGATAAGCTCAATACCAGATGGTCATTACATTCTTCTCATGTCACCTGGTTAAAGTGTCTCCAATGGGCCTAGAACCCCCTATTTGATCCGAAGCTCAATTTATTTCTTTGGTGTCTGATCTATCAAGGCCTACCATTAGGGGAAATATTAAGTCATATTGGCATTCCTGATCCGGTTTGAAATTTTTGTGGTCACTCAGAGTCCTTCAAACATGTATTTTGGTTTTTCCCTCATGCACAACATGCTTGGCATTGGATTCAATCCTTTTTTAGCCATTTCACCCATATTTTTTGATTGGAAATTTGTTTTGTTTGGTGACCATACTACTTGGCCTTCCTACATTGCTTCCCTTTGGCATTTCTTTCATTCTGTTATTCTATTTCAGCTCTAGAAAGCTAGGAATACTACCTTATTTCAGCATTGTACTCTTTTTTCGAACTAACCATTAATGAAAAGGTGGTTATCTTGTCTTTTGTTCACATGTAGATTCAGGGAACTCATCTTCATCATATTCTTGATCACTAGGGTAGTGTACCTTGTACTATGAGTCGAGTTCCTCTAAATGATGATGATCATCACCCCCTACCACCCCAACTACATCATAGATGTCATGGGAGATCATGCGATCACTCCAAAAGATCCCGACCATCTCCACTACCAGCTCACCCAGGGTCCTCTTCTTTTGGTCTGGCTGGATCCCACAGGTGCGTGGAAAGGTAGTGGCTGGCTCTTCCAACTTGGGCTCTCCACCTGGATGGGCCTCCTATTTTGGTGGCTCACCACCCCCCGAGTGGGAAATTATGACTCCACTCAATGTTGGATGTCCGACTGGGATGGTCGATCGCTCAATCTACCTTCATACGAGCCGCGCTCCTCGGCTTTCTTTCACTACGGGATGATCCACCTCCTCCTTCGAGTTCCATGGCTCCTTGTGCATAATATTTTTTTCTATTGATGTAGCTTTTGGTGCTCTCTCTTCGCCTATTGGTTGTTATTTATATCCCTGTGTGGCATGCTTTTGTTTGCCCTCATGGCTTGTCTTCTGTCTGCCCACCTAGATTTTGTTCTTTTTTGAGGTTGTGAACACTGTTAGCCACCCCCTTAATATGTAACACTTTTTATTATTTTCTATATAATTTAATATAAAGTTGGTTCCAACTGTAGAATGGATAATGATATAAATTTAATTTGTTAAAGATACAAAGTGATGGATCATGAGGAAAAAAATACCATCCTTGTGTGGGGGTGGGGGAATGACAATGGAGAATGATAGAAATGGAACATGGAAAACATGTTGGAAGATATACCAAATAAGAAGTGGTGGTTATGATTTTTGTTTATGAAATCATTGTAAACCTATGTATTTTCTTCAGGGATAAAGAGGGAGGCAAATGGAGAGTGTAAAGACATATGTGACATGATTATGTATGGATATAGTATAAAACAAACATTTTTGGTGGTCTTTTTTATATGCATGAAATCACATAGAATGAGACAAGAGATATGCTACAACAAGATATTGAAAGTGATCTAGAACATCACTTGATAATATACTACCCTTATTTCTTAAGATGACCTTGTGTTTGAGGTGAAAACATGTAGGATGAAAGGACACACAAAATAGCAAATGTATATGATTATTTTTACATTTTATTTGGAAAATGATGGTGTGTGGAAGGAAAATGTGAATCAGTACATTACTCTTCTACCAATCATGTGCCTATATCCATGACATGGATACATTTTGTTCCAATCAAAGAAGTTTCTCTACTACGAGCCAAACATCTATATCCTTGATAGAGATACTTAAAAGACCCATAGAGATATTTTTATAGATAGTTTTACATTAATTTTTAAAAGGATATTGAAGATATTTTTCTCTCACGTGTTTTAAGGGGTTAATAATCACCATTGTCTAAGTGTAGTGATTGTGAATGTATATGTGGAGATAAGATTGGTGGTGTTTGCATTTATGCCTTAGGAATTTCATGAAAATATTTAAAATGTGTTAAATTAATTGGACCTATTTTAGGGGAAAAAAATTTAAATTCACCAAGTGACGATAGAGAAAAGGTTCAAAAGGATGTTATATGTATTCTTAGTCGAAGACATGACAAAAATCTAGCGAAAGGTAATGAAATATTTTATTCAAAACTGATATGGACTATGAATGAATTATAAATGACATGTGTGCATAAAGGAATTTATAAATAAGATGTAAAATAATGATGGATATGTGGGCAAGAACATCCATGTGGGGTGATGAGTTAGAATTTTTGATATATTTTTTGTTATTTGTGTGAATTTTGAAATATTTATTATTTTTTGTTAGTCTTTGATTATTTTATTTTGGAAAGGACGAGAATATGTAGGAAATAAAAGGTGTTTCAAACCAAAGATGGACAAATTGAATACAATTATTTTCTTTAGTAAATGTATGAAAATTAATAAAGAGAAAACCCTTCGGTCCTTGTGATGATAGGGAGAGTGTGGGAATTGAGGTGAAAAATGAGATGTAAGATGTGAATAAGAAGTTTCAACATGGGAAGATGTTGGATCATGGTGGATAACCGTGAAGAAAACATTTCAATGATGATATAGAAGATGGAAATTATCGTGAAACATGCTTTTAAAGAAATGGATGGGATGAGGATGGTGAGGTGGATAAAGAGTTGATATAAGAATTGTATGTGAGATAATGGTAGGTGGATGAAGACTTCATAACAAGTCCTTACTATGATAAATTGTGTGATAAATTCTTGAAGAAGTGTTAGGAATACTTGTGGTAATAGGATGAATTTTTGTGGTAAATTCATGTCGTAATGGTTTAAGATGACTAAGTACATGTAATACTATGTTAGGTAGAAAATGAATTGAAAAAAATTCATTGTTGGGAAGAATTGTGTGACCAAGTTTTGAAACATTGTTAGGAATTGTGTGATAATAGGATGAGTGGAGATAACAGGTTTGTCTATTGGAAATGGTGTATGATGAGATAGGGGAATGAGTGGAACTTGGTCAGATTTTAAAGGTGATGTTTGAGTGAGACCATTCATGGTGGGTAAATTTGGTGGGGAAAATATAATATTGAATAAGTGATATGCACCCACCCATGTATAATATGGGGAAGAGCAGTGTGATAGGATTTTTCTTATGTAATGATACTGTCTTAGCAAAAGTGAGATAAGATAATGGATTAGTTTCATTCAAAGTATATGATGAAGATGGTGGTGAAATTAATGAGGATGGAAGAATTGAAATAAGGATGGGTTCTGAGTAGATGATGATGATGATGATGATGATGATTATGTTTTTATCAATAGGGAAAACAAGTGTGGTACAATAATATATTTTACTATACTAGACAAGGATGGTGATGAGGGTATTTAGTTTGATGGAAATGATGATGTTTTCTATAATGAAACGGGTTTATAGAATAGATGTTGTTGTTGAAATATTAAATGATGAGGATATTAGATAGGATGAAGATAAATATGATGATGTGTGAATGGATGAGAATGACAATATTAGAGTGATAAATGGCATTTAGTTGATGAAGAGGATGATGTATTATGAGATAATGGTGTCGAATAGATGTGATGGTAAATTATTTTTGAATTGATAAGTATGGTGATATAGAGGATAAAGATGATGAGTGAATTAATGAGGATAAATATGGAATGATTGAATATAATGATATCTAAAAGGATACGAAGAAATACAATTTTATATTGGAGTGTTTTTGAAATAAATGATGGGTCGACAAAAATTTCAATATGGGGAATAATTGTGGTTGGGAAATGAGGAAGAGATATATAGATGGTTGGATATGAAATGATAGGTTTAACACAAGTGGAAAGGATGAGAGGATATTAAGTGGGTGTGATAGTGTTTATGGAATTTGGTGGTGAGATGATAGGATGTGGTAAAATCATCGAATGTGTGGGAAGTGGATCTATAAAAATTTCCAAGGTGGGATCATGAAAAATAATTTGGTCGCTGATTTGGATTTCATTATTATCAAGTAGGTCTTGAATAATATAGATCAATAGGAGGAACTTGTTTTTGGAATGGTTGAGAGTGCATCGATGTTCATACCATTCATGCGGCACACCTTGTTACCAAGTCAGTTGTACAAGTTGTAGCACACCTTGTTACCAAGTTAAATGATCAGGAGTGGTGGCCATAGGTGAATACTATGTGGTTACATGTGGCACATAAGATGTCAAAAGGGACAATCTACAACATTACAGGCTATGTTGCAGAGCAACTTGATAAAGAAGCGCGAGACATGAGGGTAGATCAGCTTTGGGGCTGTTCTATTATCATTGGTATTCATGGAGATCGGAGTACAAGATGGACCAAAGGAGAAAGTATGGGAATACCCCATGGAGAACAAATCCCAAACTGAAATATTTAGCAAGTACCTATGGAAGGGGGCCATGATAGATGAAGTAAAGCAAAGGGCAAAGAAGTGGTATGACAGGATCCGTGTGGCATTTGGGGAAGAATTGCACATCCCAAAGGACCTATCAGCAATGGTAGGGAAAGTGTTCGATTTCTTTATATATCAGTATTTCTACATCATGCGCTTCCCAATGAAAGATGGATACTAGAGATCTTGGTGCAAGTTGCCTTACGCATTCACTGCAAGGTATTTCCAAGCATCTGTTCATAGATTTATAGATGCGCATTGACTTGGTCTTCAATGCAGATAAGGTAGATTGTGACTACCATACATTAAGGAATAAGTATGTGTATCCTGGCAGAAGTGCTTATACATAGAGGATCATTTCAGAGGTACTAAATATCAAACCAATAAGCTTGGTTGTAGCAGATGTGGGGGCAGCATTGGTGTATCTCTAGTTGAAGCCAAAAATGGAGAATAAAAAATATGTGGCAGGTGAGTTCGCACTTCTAGCACCACAAAGGGAATGCATCTGAGTGGAGAACATCCCAAGCACCTAAGCCCACATAACCAATTGAAGTTCGGGATGAGGAGGAGTGTGAAGATAGTGGTGATTTTGAGCATAAGCTAAAGTAAGGGTGAAGATGAGTGCGTTGTTACACCACCTCAGCCACAAGAGGGGGATGATGAGGACTTGAATGTAGTCCAAGGGGAGCACATGTTTAAAAGGGTATTCAAGAGAACAAGGACCCAAGGTGTTACTCCAACCACTATGCACAAATCACCCAGACTCTCTCCATAGAAGGAGGCTACCGCGCAGAGAAGGAGGAAATTGAAGTTGAATGAGGAGGCAGAAGAGTCAGAGGAAAGCACGCCTAATTATCCTACACTTTCAGAGGACACAGAAGAACAGGGTAAAGCATCAAAGGAAAAATAAGGGGAAGAGAAAGACCGGAGGAGACAACTCTACAGAAGGTGTTCAGGACATGGAGACGTAAGTCCCAAATTTGGAGACTAAAGTTCCTAAGTAGAAAAGGTCTAAAAGGAAAAGTGGAGAGCGCATTCCACCAGCCATGGGGTATGTAGAGGACGCGGGCAAAATTTTTGCACCCACTTCCAAATCATGATAGCGTAGAAGGATTTATTTGGCTGGGAGTTGATGGATGAGGATATGGTAACTATGCACACTAGAAAGAAACTATCATGGTCGATGCACACCCACATAGATGAGCCTAAATTTGATGTGCAAAGAGTCATGCATTTTGAGATGAATGAAGAAGGCACCTCAAGCTAGAAACATGACAGTAAAGCCTATTGTCATGTCAGATGAGCAGGTCAGCAATGCATTAGTGAAATTTTCTGTTGAGGTGGCTAGAAGAAATATGGATAAAAATGCCACGATTAGATCGTTGCGCGAGGAGTTGAAGATAAAGGATGAAAAGATAGTGTACATAACACGGGAGAGGAACTTCACACAAAAGAAGAACAAGGTGTTCATAAGCATCGCGAGAGGATATTGGGGACAATGTAGTCAAAGCAAGGCCATGCTTAGAGGCCAAAGTACCACAGACATTTCCTTCAGTGATACACTATATGGGAAAGTTGGTGGACTTGGTACTTGAAGATGAAACTTTGCATATGCAAGCACCGGAACACTCAGAACAAGATGTCAATCGGGAGAAAGCATATGTGATGAGAAAAATTACATCTTATGAAGGGTTGTTGCAAGCATTACAGGAAGTATTGAAGAAAGAAAACCAAGCTTTAAATGTATGCACAGCTCCAGAGGTGCTTATCAACATCAAGACCCTCGAAGAGAATAACAAGGTCCAGAAAGCGATGAAAGATGAGACATTAGGCCACACGTAAAGGTTCTCAATGGTTTAAAAAAATCACAAGGCCTTGGAAGCAACACAAGAACCACACAAGACTTGGCTGGAAGAGCTTGGAAAGATAATTGCGTAGAAGATGGACCTTTTAGAAGGAATAATGACATCAATGTCCAGTGTTGTGTTGGTTCTGCAAAATGAGAAAGGAGATATTGTGAGGGATGAGTTGGAATCCATTTGTAGATATCCCAAAAAAAGCAGAGCAAGCACTCATTGACTAGCAGGTATTAGAGGCTGAAATAAAGGAGGAGTATCCAGAGTTGATACTGCAAACTGATATAGAGGAGGTTGCCTAATAACCTCATAAAAATTCTTTATTTATCTACATTCTTCCATTCTTATTCTTTCCATTATTCTATTCTTTCCTTCAATTTTTGGAGATACCCATTATCGGGACGACAATGAGATTAGTGTGGGGTAATGTTGATCAAATAATACTTGTCAAGCATCACACAAGGAGTCAACACGGGATAGAAGGCCCCGAGAACCAAAGTGCGGAAGGACGGGGAAGGACCCGCGCGTGGAAGGCAAGTTCAGATTTGAGGACTTAGTCGATTCCATAAAAGAAATAGTTTATAATATCCCATGATTTACATTAGGCACTAATACTCTTGGTTTCTTATTTGGCCCTAAAAATCACCCACTACATTTCATATCATAGATACATATCTTTATTATAATCTTCTCTTACGTATCCCTTGGATCCATACTATGCAATTTGTTCCATCTACTATGCATAAATGTTTCAAATTCCCACATGACGGTTGTGAGCATACTATTTTCGGTAACCTAAAATCTTTCAAATCTTTCAATGTTCACACCTCTAATTCTAAAGTGCTGTTGTTACTCCTTAGCAACCCATCCCTATAGATAAGTTACACACCTATTCGGTAATAGAATCAAGTCACCACTACGATACTACCACTCATATAATGACATTTATTGAACAATAATGGGTTATAGCCCTAATGCTCATGTTTAGTATTCTAATGATGTTCTATCTCGGTGCTCCTAACTTATTGGATAGCTCAACACTTTAAGAAAATGTTGACAATTATTCCTTAAATAGTGATGTTGATTCTATTACACTTACTAACAAAAAAATTGCACAAACTAATTTTTAGCCCTATTAATGAATATGACTATGTTTTATTCTTGTTTCATTTCTAATAGTATTGGACATTATTGGATTAAATTTTCCACACTTGACACATTTATTTCTACTATTCATATTATTCATGACACATACATTGTAGTTGGTTCTAATCCATTGTGAGATGTTATTAACACACTTGATCCTATAACCACTTTTAGTTCTATCACTATACCAACACATATCGACACCAAAAAAGAGTTAATATAGATTTTTTTATCGTGGTTTTCTCATTTTACCTTCTCTTCAAAAAAATTATTGAAAGCTAAGTGACCCCTTATTTATTATCACTTTGTATATAGATATGATGTTGATCATTGTCAATCTCTCATTAGTAACATTAAGAAGCTAAAATCCAATGGTAATATGTTAATCAAAGAATACTTGTCAAAGATTACACAAGGATTCCACGTGGGATAGAAGGCCTAGAACCAAGGGCGCGGAAGGACAGGAAGGACCCGTGCGCGGAAGGCAAGTTCATATTTCAGAACTTAGCCAATTTTGATCATGGAGGCCTATTTTTGGAAGATGGCGTGCGGACCACATCAACGATGCAGAGATGTGCGCGCCATGCATTGTCTATCTTTGGAGAAGTGGTTTGAAGTGTTTGTGCATGGAGACAAGCTGAGAATAGAATTGATACTTTAGTTCACTGCGAGAGAACTATAGATAACACATTTGCATGTGTGGCTATGTTTGTAAATGGCATGTGGATATTAATAGCATGCGGCCTATTTCTGGAATGGATAAGCAGTGAAGGGAAATTCCCCACCCTATATATATGATGTTAGGTGCATAGTAGAGAAGGAGAGAGAGATGCATGTATTACTAAGAGATGTATGTATGAATGTGTGAGATGTATGTATGTGTAATGAGAGAATATACGCATATGGTTGAATCAACTGTATCGGTTCCATATGCCTATTGGTATAGATTGTGATGATCTTGTAAGGAGCTTCTATATTTATTAATCGATGGAATATATTGGTTGAATCTAAGTGTCATTATGTGTGTAGTTGAATAGTGCATGTTATTTAATTCAATCATGATTCTTTGTTTAAGCTTGTGCTTTCATAGATCGTGGGTAGCATGCATTATAGAATGGTGGATTAGTTATGAATCTATGTGTTTCTTCCTTTATCATGTTAACATCCTGTTATAGAAACCCTAAAGAGGGACCTAGTACCTTTGTGCGCTTCAGTGAGTGCTCGATCTAGGGTGAGTGATGTGCTAGTGTGAATAAGGTGTTATACGGTAAATTCTAGGCTACATCATAATATCATTATATATCTTGGAGACTCGCCACAATTGAAATGATCACATTCATTTGACACAAACAAATATTGCAAGTGGCCACACTTTTAGACTTTTATTATAAAAATTTACATTCATGGAAAATACTAGGAATATGTCCCAATCAATATGAATACTAACAAGCATGTATGTACTAATGAAACATTGTGAACCTTGAGTATCACCCCATCCGATATTATACCTCTTCTTACTACTTACACATTTCAATGGTATATAATGATTCTTATTACATTTGGTTTATCGGTTCTTGCCTCTAAAATTTGGTTCACTCATGACCCTCATCCCACCCTTTTATCGTTAGGAAGATCTTGGTTATGACACTTGTAAGGTGTTAATGATACACACAATTCTTTTATTTCTTTCCCATTACTTTCTAATATGGTTACTATTCATAATGATGTCTTCTTTTATTATCAACCTAATATAACACACTATATGCAATTTTTTGCTGAATATGGGCCACCTTACACAAATGAATAATATATCATGATCTTACATCACTTTATCAATACAAGATAGTTCAATGTCTCGTGCTTTAATAATCTCAACAATTGGGTTGACTCGGAGATCATCGTATTTGATTCTAGCTACTGACCTCCTTGATGACATATAATCTCTTATGATACCCCATTTATTGTATGTATATATTTTCAAAACAATTCAAAAAAATCAAATAATCACCTAATACAAATACATTCACCTATTCGCAAAAATTACAAAATCGGGGCATGTTTATAGTTTAATTTGATAGTTTATTACTTTATACTTGTTGTTTTTCATATTGGTTTTACGGGTATCATATCTTTTGTATATACTCTTTATGTATATACATTCATGAGGTATAATGATTTTGATGTATGAAACATATAGATTGATACATGATGATGGATTTTTCCTTAGTTCCTTCCCATTAACACTCATCTTTGGGTACATCCACCACACTATACTAGTGCAATTGTTTTAATTCAATTACTTTACACTTCCTCATCATGATTGATTACATATATTTTTATATTCTATTTTTGAGATAATACAAATAACATGTGTCTTTTGTAACACAAACCTATCTTGTTATCTATGATTCTATTATCATTGTTCACTACACTTTCTACATTGTTTTCTGACTTGCTTGAGTGAGTTACTTGTTTTCCTAATGCATTGTTTAACTACTTGATTATGTTTGAATACTTTCTTGCATGATTCATGGATTTCATGATTTATTATTATGTACAACCTAAGTGCCTTGAATTTCTTACCATGGGTGTTCCATTTTTTCCTTTATGTGTATCTTGGATTTATAGACTTGATTTTTGTTTATGGCCTACAATGATTCGTATTGATATTGTCTTGTGACACCATGGGTGTCCCATATTTTGATCTATGTCTCTATGTGACTATGTTTCCATACTTTTTCTCATGTTATATTGATGGACTATCTCCACACTTTTCTTTCTATCTCTACTATTTCTTGTTGTATGTTGCATGTTGCTTTGTTTGTACACCATGATATCCACTTTGCACAAACCCTTTTATAGATATAGTTTCCTAACAAAGTGGCCACCATTCCAGGGAAAACTTTAGCGGTGAATTTTCATAATTAGGTGAATAGTATGAATTTTGGAATATGCATTTGGCTATTTTGATGACTATGTCACTGCCCACATTTCACCCAAAAAAATTTAAAAAGGTGATTTGTCCCATGTCAATAGCCAATAAATCTCTAATCCCAACGTCTCATTTTAAATGGATCGTTGCGTAATCGATGGGTTAGGATTTCAAAAATTCTTGGATCACTAAGAATTCTATGGAACCTTTGGTCTCAATCGTCGAATTTTTAGGGAGAAAATTTTGAACTTTGATTCAATATTACATATATATATATATATATTCTAGATACTAATCAAGCAAATGTTTTTTGTCTTTTGTGATTTACAAATTTATAGCATGGTAGAAAAGGATTCAACATTTTTCTTACAAAAATCAAATGAATCGAGGTATTTTCGCTACAACATTGCAATTTACATCCTACAAGCACTTAGTGCAAGTAAGTCTATTTAGTATTGATCCAATTTAAAACTTGTTTTCTATCATGTCACATTTATTTATCTTCTTTTGTAAGTTAGGTTGTTAGTAATGCTATAATCTATTAAAATATGTCATTTTTGATTTTATGGTACTATCAATATATGTGAATTTTGCATCATCTCCAATGTAGTTGTTTTTCCATGCCATGCGACACAAAGCAATACCTTAGTCAATTTTCATCTCATCGCAACCAACTCAAAAATTGTCCTTATAGGAAAATGGTAACTAAAAAGGGGATCGAAGGGAAAAAATTAAGTCTGCAACACCTCCTAAATCGCATACATAAAATTGTATCTTATTTTGAGAAACCTCTATGAAATCCCATCTTTCTCCAAAGAGGACCAAGTATAATCAAGGGATAATGATGGCATTCAAAATGGAACTCAAAATGATTTCATTGATTATTTGATGACTGACATTTTTAATGATGACGGCAATGAAATGCCTTCCCTTGAAGAAATTTTTATCACATAAAAGTAACACCCTAAGATTTAGCTATGCATATCTCTACTTTTTGCTAACATGGGACCATCTCTCAAGTTGTGGGACTTATTACTTGAGATGGACCTCGGAGAAGGTCAACTTCCTCTACCTAATACTAATGCTAAAATACTCCTAATAAAGTAAAATACAGCTAACTAATCCTAAATTAAACATTCTAAGGGACCAGGAAGAGATAGAGAGGGTGAGAAAGATGTGTGGAGATGAAATCCTACACTAAAAGAGGTGATAACACTAGAAAGGGGGCACTCTCAAATGGATGAAAATGGGAGAAAATGGAGATGGAGAGGGTGGACAAAGCACCACAGACCACAACAACACTCAATACACCAATTTCATAAGCACAACATCATTGAAGTTTGCAATGAGAACAAAATATGCACAACCATACTGCAAATGTGATAGAGAGGAAAGAGAATGCAATAAACAAAGCTAGGATAGTGAAATAACCACAAAACTTAAATTTTATTGCTTCAAATGTTACACAGACAATTACATTGAGAAAGGGAGGCAAGATTCATCATTACAATGCTCAAAAATGAGGCTTAGAGCTCCAACTTTGACCCAGTAGTTGAGAAAAAGGGAGAGAAACATTTCAAAATGTCCAACCACCAAAAATGATCTCTTTTACATTATATGGAAGAAATAATGAGAGAGAGAAGAGGTAACTTGAATTCTAGGTCCAACCACCAACTAAAGTCATTAAATGGCCTAGAAACATCATGGGGAACCCTGCAAAGTCCATCCCTCCATTAATGCATTTTCAACTTCTTGAGACGTGTTATTTTGGAGCTGGAGATTTTCTATATTTTTCCCACCTAATTTTCATATTTTATTGCTTCATAATGAAGTACTTTGAATTATGAATCCAACCAGTATAACTTTATTGAATTTGGTGCCTTGGGGAGTAAGTTATGGCCAATCGGGTTTCGAGGCTGCTCTGCTTACTTGGGTTAGTGAGGTGCCATTACTTGTTTGTGCTTTGCTTGCGGGTTTTGGAGACTACTTGACTTTCGGGTTTGTGAGTGAGCATTACTTAAAAATAATGTCGCATTATATCCCCACATTACTCCTCTCTCCCATTCACTTTAGGTTTTCACAACTTCTTTGTTTGGGCTTGTGAGTGATCTTTGCTTCACATTTATGCTACATCACATACCCACAATACTCTTCAATTTATTGTTCTCTACCATGCGGGATTTGGGCATGACTTGACTTGTGTGTTTTTAGGTTCATTTCTTTTTATTTTCTCCATCTCGAATCCCCGCATCACGTTCCCCATCACCTTATTTTTTGTAGGATTTTTAGAGTGTTTTACTCGGTCCTTTGAGCCCCAATTACTCTGCATTTTCTCTTATTCATAGCTTTAAGTTACTTGCCAACTCATTCTTTGGTTTGTATGGTTTAGGTCCTCCATTGCTTTACTTGGAGAACCGAAAGCAGACCTAACTTCAAGCTTCATCGATGTGAAACCCCACAAAGACTCTTTTGCGTTTATTTCTTTGCGAGTTTTGTGGATGACTCTACTCATGGAACCTAGCTCTATTTACTTCAACTTGCTCGATCCTAAAAGCCACACTACTCCCAACTTGCCGAGTTTCTTGGCCATAAGCTCACCGAGCTCTTCTTCTACTCTACCATATTTTTGAAAAAAATTCCAATTTTCTTGATTTTTTCCAACTCTAAATTTTTCCATATTCTCCATTGAAATTCCATCAACTTGTCCAAGTCCAATTTTTCTAGCTATCCATTTTTACGGGGGAAATGGATAACAAAAATCCCATTAAATGAAGTTGAAACTACATCACCTGGATGATTTACATCTATACTCTAGTGTTATGATATCTTCAAACTCACCTACCCAATTGAATGTTGGATTTGAAACTTCTTGTAGTTAATGAATTTTAAATTCCACCATGAAAAATACTCACACAGGACACTTATTTCGGAAGAAAGAGAAAGGTAAGAAAATGGGACTTGGGAAGGAGTTTCAGGTTAGAGTGGGTTTCTAAGTTTCCATTTATTGAACCTATTGAAAATGAAAATAAATTTGAACCTCCCAAAGAATGAAAATGTATAATATATAGTTGGAAATTAGGTAGGGACAAGAAAATGCAACTTAAATTGGATATTATTGAGAAGCACATAGGAAAGATATATGAAAAACAAACTGTAGATGGAGTTGTGAAGAATGTTTCTAGATGGAAAATTGTGGATGATTGTTTACATATTAGGTATGAAAAATAATTTGAGGATAACAAGATAACTAAAAGAATAGTTACACATAATGGAGGGAAAATTACATATCAATTTAATAAGGTCATTCAAAATAGTCTTTTAGGTAAAAAAATCAACTAGCTACTATTTATCACATTCGAAAAAGAGGTCTTCCTATAACAAATTTTCTTGAACATAAAAAGATGTTGTATTTTATTTTTGTCCCAGAATTTCCTCATTCTCACTGGTCTAAAAGTAGTGGTTGGGATTGGGAAAAATGTGTAGTTATGGTTGAGAAAGAAGACTTGAAAGAGAAACTTAAGTATGCACAATATATGTCTTTGTCTATTGATGAGGTTAATGATAAATAATATTTCTTGGGTCTATATGAATTTTTATACTGTTGAGAGTCATGTGAGACATCCTCACTTACTTTCTATTCACAAGATGAGAGAGAACTCCAATGTTGAAAACCTTTGTGAACTGGTAATAAGAATTTTGAAGGATATTGGTGGCATGGATGATTCTATAATTATAAAAAAGATGGTATGTGTTGGGGTAGATGGGGAATCTATAATGCAAGGTCATCATAATGGTCTATGTGTAAGAATCTAAACATCCCATTTCGTATATGATTTCCATTCATTTTATGGCTCATAGAATGAATACTGAAAGATACAAAATATTCAAAAGATTTAAACTTGTAGCAAAATTTGAACAACTTGTTCGATAATTGCATGATTATTTTTGTCGTAGTCTTAAAAGATTCACAAAATTCGAAATCTTTAAAAAAGGAATGAAAAATGGGCATGAACTATTAAAAGATGTCGACACTAGGTGGATCTAATTGTATCAACTAGTTCATAGGGTATACGATGAGTATCAATCCTTATTGTTGGGCCCCTAGAATTTTGACTAAGTACAAAAGGCGCGTAGGCACACAAGGTCACAGTTAAGGAAAGGCACGAAAGGACAAAGTGCACAAGGCAAGGTTTAAGAAAAGGGTTTAAGGAAACCCGTGGCGCGAGCAACGTGCATGGACATAACCAAGGGTTCGGGACTTAGTCACATTGGGTGTTTTGGGAAGAACACATGAAAATCATGACTCGACTTTGCGTGGATAAGGTGCCAACCTCGGTGTGAAGTTGGCCCGAAGGAGCATGCTGCTGCAGAGAAGCTTCTAGAAGAACATCATGGTATAAAGTGGAAAGCTCGGGCACGGAGGAGCATGCTCACATAGAGGACCACATTCGAGACACTTGGCATTGGATGTGATGGTACTAGAGGATGATTTGGTAGCCCGTAAAGGCTATAAATACAAGCACCTGCAAAGTAAACAAGGAGAGACTTAGAGAGTGGGTGGAGCTCTGCAGAAATACTACAAGAACTCTACTAAGGGGTAATTGGATTTGGAGAAGATGTATTGGGCAAGGGGATTGTAAATTTTGTTTTTGGTAACATAGTTACATTAGTCTAGTTTTAATGCATAATTGTGGAGTCTGCTTTCTCTCGTGACACTCTGTAATGGCTCCATGGATGTAGTGAGGTTACCAATTTATATATGTGTGTGTGTGTGTGTGTGTGTGTGTGTGTGTGTGTGTGTGTGTGTGTGTGTGTGTGTGTGTGTGTGTGTGTGTGTGTGTGTGTGTGTGTGTGTGTGTGTGTGTGTGAATATCATTGATTTTGATGCATACATCTTGCTCATAGGTCTTATTTCATTTATGTTTATGTTAAGTATGGATGTTTGTATACTTCTTTCTGTTATGATACAAGTTATATAAATTGTTAAGTATTCCACTGGAATGACTGCAAGGATCTAGAGGCCATTCTGAGCTCTATGGTTCTTGTATGTCTTAAATCCTTTTGAAATATTCTAAACACATATCATAGATGATGTTTCCCATTAAACTCACATAAAAGAGAGACTCGGGACCCATGCATGCCTCTCAGTGAGTGTCGAATATCTCTTGGGTGATAGGTCGTCTTGCGCATGGGGTTCCTTTCTTTTGTGATAGGGGTAAAAATGACTACATCTTGGTTCCATTGCTAGGACCTCTTTTCGAAGTTGTAGTGGGAATTAGCATACATCATGATCTGTGTAGTGAGTAATGACAGAGTGGTTAACGTTGGAAAGTTTTGAATCATGGTTCAAGATCACGGAGGATGAATTTTCTTAGAGATTCAGCACTAGACCTGAGTTTGGTGCACATAGATGGGTAGAAGAGAACCTCTACCATGATCTATATGAAAAAATTTCTCTTTGCTTCCCGGTGGGGCTGTATGAATGGCTCTCGGCCTATGCATCTATATCAAGTTGGCGTTATGGATCATGTGTGTGGACCCAATGAGAATACTAGAGGCGTGCATGATGTAGATCGACATGGACCCATCTTTGTGGATCATTGGTGGAAAGGAGTATTGGCTAGCTACACACTCTGGAGTACGCCATTTCCATATATTCTTGTCTCGGAGGTTGCTTTGAGTTTGAGTTTCGAGGGAGCCCAAAGGATCATTTTTATGTGTTGTCCCTTTGGCTATGAAGATCTTAATGGTTACCATGAGTTTAGAGGCATTCCCAATGGCCGCTTAAACCATTCCGAGCATCGGTCGAGGAAGCTAGGGTGGGGAAGATGGTAGATGCTGCAATAGAGAAGGAAAGGGAGGAGAGACAACTCAATTATGGTGAATCACGTGAAAGGTAGATTTCTATATAACGCAAGGTTGCGGAGTGTGATGGATGTATGGCGATAGATGTTGCGGGAAGGATTTGAGGTTCACACAGAGGACATGGAACCGAGAAATTTGTGCGACACCATCTTGGCAAGTGCGTAAGAGAGACCCCTTCACTTCCGATGAGATTTTGTCACATGGAGAGAGAAGAACCATTGGCGCGCATCTGAGCCCACCTAGTGACCGGACCCTAGCGCTTGGTTTTCCAGATTAGGGGGAAAATATTGCTAGTCTAGTTGGTTATTTGGAAGTGATCGGTCTACACCTAGTAGATATAATTTGTCGTTTAGGCCTTTTATGGCTGTAAACACCAACCCATTATTAGGAGTACTTTTTGGGCGGGGTTTAGACACGTAATATTTTGGTCTCACATCTGGGAGTGGTGCAGGGTATACTATTGGTAGTGGGGAATTATCCCAGACCATAGGCATGCATTTTAGTGGAACTGTGGGGACCCTTGGCATGACCACTACATGATCTATTGGATCTGGGGGGTCAAGAGGAATAGGACCTGGTGGACCTGGTGGATCTGGTGGGTCTAGTTGATCTGGTGGTTTAGGACCTAGTGGACCTGGTGGGTCAGGCGGCAGAGGAAACATAGGTAGAAACCAAGGCTCTGGCTCATGAGGATTTGGGCCCCAACCACCCCCCAAGTTTTCTTTGAAATGTTTCTACATTTTCTCGATTACAAAGGTATTGAGGATGCTGTGGAACATGTTCACAATTGTGAACTATTATGGCATGTAAAGGGTAGCACAACCCGGAGTGAAAGGCGATCGGTTTACAACCATGTTGCAAGGGCGTGCGCATAGCTGGTATAGGAAGTATGACCCTCATCAACCAGTGGTGGATTATATTGCTTCAAAGAATGCATTCTTGGTAGAATTCCACATTCTTGAGTTTGAACAGAAGAGCATCGAGAAATTTGAAGGAGATTCGAGAAAGGAATGGCGAGAGAGTGTGCGGGATTATGATGCACGCTTTAAAACTCTCTTATCTAAGTTGTCATATGATATTCACCCTTCATAGCATGCTCAGTGGTTTTTTGGAGGATTGATCACACCCTTTAGAAGGGCCTTATCTCATAAAACTTTTACATACCCACGTGAGCCATTGGAAGTTTCTCTGTGTGCTAAGGTTGTTAGTAGTGTTGATACTAGCATTAGCCCATTCTTGGAGGCTCAGATTGTTGTTATGGCCAAGCGGTTGGAAAATTTGTTTGCAAACTCGGCCCGTGAGACTTGCGGTGGTTTGTGGTGCATAGATTGTGAATTATAGGGGCATGTCGAGGATAATTTCCCCAGAGGATAGTACGCTGTGGCATAGAAATGTGAAATTTTTCATGGGGACCATGATGCAAGTAGGTGTCCCTTGTTATAGCATGTAATTCGGAAGAATTTGTCTTGGTACTGCAAGATTTACACCTCTATAACCCATAATACTAAGGACTATAGGCTCATTGATCAGATCCATGAGGCCATTGATCATGGGGTGTGCCAAACCAGTGTTGCCAGTAGTTCCAAGGGTGATGATCACCGTTATGAGGAGTGCGCAGATGGAGGCGCGTGTGGAAGGGGTTTTCGAGGAGGATTTTGTGGTCATGGTAACCACGGAGGAGGAAGGACTGAGTTCCTATGTGGAACCTGTTTCAACTATGGATCTATAGAGCATTACAAATGAGAATGCTCAAACCTGTTGCAGTGCTCATGGTGAGGAAGAAGCATAAGTATGAGGAGTGCCTAAAGTTTTTTAAGCACATAAATCAACAGCACTAGAAAGACAAGGGCACCTTTGTAATGATCGGTATTAATAAGGTAGACACACATTGGATGCCTCGGGTAACATGAGATGTAGGTTTGGAGCCTGTCTTATTAACAAGGGTAGAAGCCGCACACATAGAAGAGATACCAAGGCGAGAAGAACCTGGTTTCAATGGAGGAAGTATTTCATGGAAAGTACCTAGACCCTGCACATCAAAAGGAGGTGTATTAAGACACTATGGATGTCATTTGGAGTTTACAAGGGGAAATACAGTGTCTAAAGGAGCATTCCAAGAGGGAGGAACAAGGAAGGAGAGTTGAGGCACCAAAATATGACCTGGATGAGGTCAAGGAGGTGTGTAAAATGTTGAGGCATGAAAACATCATTCCCTTGCTAGGATCATGGTTGAGAGAGAAGGTACCACACACCGGAGGAGAGTGCAAGAGGTAGGTCTTGCACACAAACCTTCCCCCTCATAGCCTTGACTATGACAAGGAGATCACATTGAATGTAGTTGTAGATGGATGGCTCCTTAGTAATATCCTCATTAACACTAGCACAGAGGTTAATGTTCTAACTTTGGATGCATGGCATCAAATGGGAAGACCTGCATTACATCCATCTTTGAATGTGTTGTATATGGAAAATAAGACTAAGGAAATGCCCATTGGTTTCTTAAAGGATGTAGCTATCACTATCTAGGGAGCTAAGTTTACTGGGGACTTTGAAGTCTTGGTGCTCACCAAGGTAGAAAATTTCCCAGCACTACTTGGGTACCCATGGTGTTACAAGAATAATGTGGACCTTTGGTTCAACAAAGGGTACATCAACTTTGAAAACAAGGAGGAGTGGGTCATTATACCCCTAGCTGATGGGAAGTCGACACCCTATATTAAACCTTTGGGGGAAGAAGTTTTGGACAGGATATATGTGTGCTCAATTAGGGACCTAGAGATAATACATCCTATTGACGGAGTTATCCAGTTTGAGGATGCTCAGTCAGTAATTGATACCACCAGTCTAGCATGTGAAAATTGGGTGCATGGAACTTATGAATTGATCGGATGGTAGTTGAGAGGGTCGGTGACCAAGGTGACAAAGGTGCACATTCCGGTGCCTAGGAGGAAAAGAGCTGCCTAAGTATTCAAGAGGAGCCTTCCCTGAGATATTTCTGCAGGAGATGGAATCTCAATGGAAGAATGAGAAGGAACAGAGAGGGATGCTAAGCTATGTTCTACTCAAGACAAAGCAACATGGTTGTGGGCTATACATCAGGAGATCCTTTTGGAATGGTGCGAGGTAAGAATTTCTCTCGTGTCAGATTCTCTAGGAGCAACGTGCCCACCACAATCAAGGACTACCATGGGAAGGAGCCTTCCTCTTTCCATATCCAGGAGTGTGAGAGGATCTGGAGAGAAGGTACGGAATCTCTGCCACCATCCCTCTGGGTGCACAAGTTGTATTCTACACTGCAGGGTTATGCGTGTGCATGGTGCATTCATTCGGAGACATGCCGCCAAACATGGAATTGGCAAGAGCTCACGGCTAACCTCATTCAAACCTTTGAGTATCAGAATACCAAGCCATCGATTAATAAGGCCTTATACAGATATCAAGTCCCTTACCATGGGGGATAGTGTCATGGTGGAAGATAGGCATTGGAATTACTAGGTGGACCGAGTTTGGAAGCGTGTTTTGAAGATTAGGTAGAGGAAACAGAAGAGTTACTGACTTAAGCGCACATGTTTAGAAAAGGAGAAAGGAAAGTTGGTGTATGTGATTTATGGGGAGGAAGTACAAAATTTGGATGTTAGCCATTACGCAGGGATGCTCAAGGTAGTGGATAGTGTTGATACTCACGTGTGCACCTACCATGAACCCTTGAAGACAAATAAGGTTAACATCGGTTCAGGAGAAGAACCTAAGGAAGATATTATTGGAGATTATTGGCTAGAGAAGGAAGTCTCTAAAATCATTGATACATTGCGTGAATTTGAGGATTTATTCCTGCTTGCAGTGCTACCATGAGCTCAAAGGCATTCACCATTCCTTAGGGAGATGAAGATAAAGTTGAAGGACAAGTGCGCACCCAATCGGAAGAGGCCCTACCAAATGAATCCCAATTTTTGCGTGAAGGTTAAAGAGGAGATAGATAAAATGATAGCTTCTTGGATCATTGAAGTAGTGGAAGAATTGGAATGGATAAGTCCGATGGTAATCAGCATCAAGAAGGATGGGCGGATTACGATCTATGTGGATTATAGGGAGATGAAAGTAGTTTTTGTCATCGATCCTTTTCCAACCCTCTTCACTCGAAGAACTTTTGGAAGGAGTCCTTTGGGCACGAAATCTATTACTTTATGGATGGATTCTTTGGGTACCACCAAGTCCGGATTGCAAAAGAAGACCGGGAAGACAACTTTCACCACCGAGTGGGGAAGTTTTGTGTACATGGTCAATCCCTTTGGGTTGAAAAGCTGCGCCTACTATTTTTTTCGTGCATAGTGGTGCAAGCGTTCCAGGACTTCATCCATGAGTTTCTTCAAGTCTATTTAGATGATTGGATAGTGTATGGTCTAGTCAAAGACCATTGTGACAATTTGAGGTCAATTTTTGAGAGGTGTAAGTAGTTGAGGATATCCCTCAACATTAAGAAGTGTGTATTTGCTACACCCTTTAGGACTTTATTGGGGCATATCATATGTAAGGAGGGCTTGCTGGTAGATCTCGCTAATGTTACAGTTATTGTGGGGTTAGGGAAGCCTACTAGCTAGAGTGCAGTGCGCAGATTCCTTGGGCATATGGGTTATTACAAGAAATTCATCAAAGGGTATGTCAAGATCGTCGCGCCTTTAGAGGAGATGCTCAGACATAAAAGTGCCTTCCATTGGGGAGAGGCACAACAGAGGGAATTTGATACATTAAAGGATAGGCTTGTCACCGTGCCTATATTACGTTTTCCCTCTTAGGACAAGCCCTTCCATGTCCATGTAGATGCCTCAGGAACCACTATTAGAGCAGTGCTTACATAGCCAAGTGAAGGAATTGTTGATCATCCTCTATGTTTTGCAAGTAGGAAGTTGACACTAGCAGAGAAGAATTACACCATGACTAAGTGTGAGGCATTTTCAATGATCTACGTGCTTTTCAAGTTTAGACAAGTATTTGTTGGCAACACCCTTTGTGTTTTACACCGACCACATGGAATTAAAGTATTTGGTGAACAAGCCCATTCAACTGGCGCATATGTCGGTGGGTGTTTTTGTTTCAATAGTTTGAGTTCACCATTGTAGTGAAGCTTGGGAAAATAAATTGTGGGCCTTATCATCTCGTCGAGAATTGACTCGGGGAGGACATATAGAGTTCTAAGGAAACAATGTCGGACACACAAGCTGTTTAGGTTGTGACACGCACCCTCGATTTGGAGGAGATTGTAGTATTTTTAAAGGAAGGTGTGGAACTAAAAGGAGTGAAGGCATTAGAGAAGAAGTAGCTAGTTATACACGCCACACCCTACATGTTGATCAGTGGAGACTTCTACAAGTTGGGACGTGATGAAGTTTTACGTAGGTGTGTATTAGAGCATGAGTGCCTTGCCATCATGGAGGAAGCACACGGAGGAAGTGCGGGTGGGCATTATGTAGGTGATGCCACCGTGCGTAAGATATTAATGGCATGTTTTTGGTGGGAAACCATGTACAAGTATTGTAAAGACTATTGTAATGTGTGTGACCATTTTCAGCGCATTGGCAAGCCAGGAAAGACAGATGAAATGCCTTTGTGTCCTATCCCTAGCACGGAGCCTTTTGAGAAGTGCAAAATAGACTTTGTAGGCCCTATTGCACCAATGGCACGTAGGACTGGGTCATGTTATGTCATCAATTACATGGATTATCCGACAAGGTGGACAAAGGGAGCCCCAACTAAAGACTACACAACAGCCAGAATGGTAAGATTCTTATGAGAGAACATTATCACAAGGTATGGATGTCCTTGAAGTTTAACCAATGATAGGGGTATGCATTTCTTCAATGAGACCATGAGGATCCTGTTAGCAGAGTTCATTTGGCTCATCATAAGACTACACCCTATCACCCACAAGCAAATGGAACCATGGAAGCATTCAACAAAATACTAAGTCATACCCTAACCAAAATTTGTGATATCGGAAGACAAGACCGAGATGAAAAAGTATCAGCAGATTATGGGCTTACATGATAACATATAAAAGGATGAACAAAGCCACACTTGTTTGGTTGGTGTTTGGTGTGGAGGTTGTTCTTCTAATGAATTCATGTTAGCTTCATTGCGAATAGCACGCATAGGAGGGTTGGCTAATGAGCAAGTGCTAGAAGAAATAATTTATGAGTTAATGAAACTAGATGAGAGATGATCACTTGCAGGTGGAGCCAAATAACAGAGAAAACAAAGCAAAAATATTGGCATGATCGCCACATTAGAAACAAGAAGTTTGAGGTTGGGCAGATGGTCTTACTATATGATTCTAAGTTTCTGCACCATCCTGGGAAGTTGAAAGTCCATTGGTTGGGTCCTTACACAATCTCGTACATCCTTGATTTGGGCGCGTGCCAATTACAAGCGTTGGATGGGACGAAGTTTCTGGAAACTTCAATGGGAGTAGGTTGAAGCCCTACTATAAATAAGTCTTCTTGGTGTTTGTAAATAAGGCAATTTTTCCAGTTAGTTTAGAATTTTCCTTTATGCATTTCTTTTCTTGTATTTTCCTTTTGCATTGTTGTTTTGTTTTGCACCTTGGGTGTCGTATCCTTATTATTACTTTTTGAGAATCTGTGAGTGCACAGAGGACCGCACATCATTTTAGTGTGGGGTGGAGTAATGTGAAGGAGCACATGGTTAAAGTGCTAAGGACATTGTGTTAAAAATCCCGATTGAATGGCCCTGTTGAAAGAGGTGTATGGAGAGAAAATATGGAAAAAGGATGATTGGTGTCAAGATAAAGCTACTTTTAGATCCCACGTACAAAGGAGGAGAAAGCGTATTAAGCAACATGAGGTAGGTGAGAGCAAAAATCAGGACAGAAGAAGTGCCTTCGATGCTGGTTATGCACGTGCAAGAGTCTCTTATCATGTTGGATTGGTTGCATGCAAGAAGGTTGGAGGATTGTCCATGCGGGTTGGGCGCATGTGAGAAAGCACTTAAGTGAGGCTTTGTTTGAAAAATCCACATTAAATGAAAAAAATTACAGTGGTAGTTGAAGAAGCACTTAATGCTCAAAAAGGGAAAAACTATAAATAAAGGGGTCAAGGAACTTCATTATTCACTTTCCGTATAAGGACAATGAAGCGTTTTTTACACCTTTGCAAACTAGGGCTTCCAAAAATTGATCCGTGTGAAGAAAAATTTGGAGGGATTGAAGCGTGAGTAACTAGTTCGTATTTGTGAACCAAGAGGAAGGTATTTCACAGGCGTGGGAGAAAGTGTGAAAAGACGTCATCTTGTGAAGGGAGTATCCCGATTAGGTTTTGAAGAACTAGGGCATGGGTTTAAGAAATTTTCTTCACAAAATCGAGATCAAAGGTTAGAGAGAGGAAGAACAGAGTAACATGGTGTGATTGAAGTAGAAGAAGACCTAGATAATGGAACCTAAGAAACCAGTTAGTACACCCAAGAAGGGCAAGGGAAAGGGAAAGGGAAAGCAACAAGAAATTGAAACAAGCACAATTGAGGAGTGGTATGTAGAAATGCAGTACCCAGATGGAGTGTTGTTGATGAAGGAGTGGGAGTCCCATCTTAGGGAGATGTCTCGAATGATTATAATCATTAGAAAAACACAATCGAAAAGGATTTGGCACTAGAGTTAGTGCACCCAACAAACAAGATGACACCAAAGGGTTTTCCCATTTATAATGATGATGTGAAGATAAAGTTGGAGAAGGCAGGGTTATTACAACTCTTTGAGTTGCCCTACTTCAGGAAACCTAAGCGACTATATCGCTGGTGATGTCGTGCATGCTTGAGGACTATTTCACTTCGTGGGGTGTAAGATACACATAAATCCTCGGCTAATTTCACATTTCACAGGCCTCATCTGTGAAGGAGACGGTTTGGAGGATGACTTGACTAACAAAGAAGCGATTAAGGAAACTATCGCCACTTTTGCATGTAAAAAGGGGTCAAGGTATTATGATGTCATGCAGACATCAAGGATCAAGTAATGAAGATGGTCACACACCGGTGTCAAATTTAAATGGCAGGAGAGATGGATTCAATTCAATAAGCCATGGTTGAATGTTTACAAAAAAAAATTTAGAGGGCACCATCTACAATTTTACGCATTCATCACGGATGAAATTATCAACTGCGTGAAGGAAGGTGATAGGATCCTTTTTGGAAATGTGCTGCTAACCATTGTGTTTTCAGAGATCGAGTACCGGATGCATCGAGATAAGTTTGTATGGGAGAGTACCACAGTGAAAACCCCTCACCCACTAAAAGGTTTGAGAAGTAAGCTAGTGACACTATGACAACAGTGCACAAGGCGCATTTGGAAAAGTGGTACACGCGCCTAAGGAACATGTTCGGGGTAGAATGGAGAATTCCTGAACAACTGCTAGTGGCCACTAGGGGAGAAGTAGAATTTTTGTGTACCATTCATTTGCACTGGGTAGATTCAAGTTGACAGATGACACATGGAGCCCATGGTTCAATCTCCCCTTTGCCTTCATAGCTCAATACTTCCAGAGGAGTAAACAGGTTCAAACAATCCAAAAAATTTATGTTACATGTTGGTAGTTTGGACCAAGACCAGAGGAATTATGTAAAGGGTTGGTCTACCACAGCAAGTGCGCATACATAGAATGGTAAGTATCGCATGAAGTGCAAATGACAAGGCTGTGTGACTCGCCCATTACGGGAGGATCCACATTGCGCATGTACATTCGCATAAGGCCCAAGTTAGAGAAGGGCACATATCTAGAAAATGAGGTATTTATACCTCAGGATCCAACTGGGAGGAAAATATCTGCACTCAAATGGGAGGAAAAGAAACTAGAAAAGAAAAATCCAATTGTGGTGGACACACAAGCAAGCAATGAGTTCCCCAAGGTAAGCACGGACCTAAGTACGTATGCACACAAGAAGAAGCCCATAATCAGAGAAAAGACTCCAGAGCTAGAAAACCCATCGGATAAGGATTCATCAGAAGAAAAAGAAACAGAGTCACCTACACCGGAATCCCGGTTAGGAAGAAGCAGAGGGTAGAAGAGGAGACCACCTCGGAAGAAGTTGGAAATTTGGACAAATACATAGGAGAGAAAGATGATAGTGAAGAAGAAGTAAGTGGGGAAGAGGACCCCGGGAAAGATCAAGGGCCACCTGTTTTCAATATACATGATTCAGAGGAGGAAGGTGGAGAAGAAGAACAAGGGTTCCTGTCTGGGAAACTTCACTTTGCACCCCCAAATGAGTTATAGATCTACTTTTCTAAGGCAAACTCATCTGGTGTGAATGCACAACATTGAGTTTTCTCCAAGGTGTGGGGCCTTGCAAGGTGAGAAAAATCTCTAGATTGAAGCTGGTTCTTACTCCTCTGTTTAGGTGTATGCATGCAATTTTGCAGAGGTTCTAGTTCAAAATTCCTACTCTAAAACTACCAAGGAGACATGGTTGAGAGAAACATGGAAATGGAAACAAAACTAAGCAAAAATAGAGAGGTGATACACCAAAGGAGTGTTGAACTCCTTTCTTTGCAAATATAGACACAAATCATGAATATTGCAGCAACAAAACATGCACAAATTACCAGAATGCAATGAAGGATCAGAAGACAATAATAATTGCATGAGAGGATTGAAAATTGATCACAAAACATACATTATCATGCCCAGATTTGATACAATACATTGCAATAGCAAAGAGGCAAAAAAACGTGTTACAATCTCCATGGGAGGTTTGAAACTCCTTCAAATCCACCTGCTAAGGGGAAAAGAAGAGCTTGTAGAAGCAAGAACATCCAACCTTTTACAATGAGCCAAATCTGGCTTTTTAATGGCAAAGCAGAAGAAGAGAAAGCAAAAATGTGGGCAAAATGGTTTATGAGCTCAACCACCAATCAAATCCCTTCAATATCACTTACAAAGTGATGGGATTCATGGAAAAACCCATACGCCAAAGTACATTGCTCTGCAGAGCAAGAAAGAGGCCCATCCTTCATTAATTTTGATGGTTGGGGCGTTTTTCTGCATTTTACATGCGGAGACATTTTCCTATTTTCTCCCGCAAATCTCCATCAAAATTCAAAATTGAACCCTCCAACATGTATATAATTTCACCATCTTTCCAATGATATAAAGAACGTGAAAAACCAAGCTCTGGATCAAAAGATATGCCCCTTTGAAGATTTAGGGGAAAAAATGGTGAAAAACAAGGTCAAAATTTGGTCGGCGGGGTCAAACTTTAAAATTTTCCCTTTTCGAAAAATTTCCCGAAACTTCCATGCCTCTACCCCTAGGACATGTGTCATGTTATGTTTCGCTAATGGGATCATGGGCTGAAAACCTATCTTTTCCTTTGGAAATTTTCATTGGGAAAATTTCCCATTTTACCTCCGTGCTTCCGCCCTTCCACCGACTGACTGGACACGTGGCGCTCCCTCATTGGTCGGCGGGGATGCGCCTCATTTTTTTCTTTGAGCCCCTTTTTGGTTTTGGAAAAAAACCAAAACTTCCTCCACCGGTCCGACTCCTCCGCCGCTAGACACGTGTCAGCTTCTAAATGATCCGCGGGCCTTGGGGCCAAAATTTTCCTTTGGGCATTTTAGACAAAAAGGGAAAAAAATCCCAAATCTCCCGCGCCTCCGCCAACCCGTCTCCTTCTCCTCCACGGGCGTACGGGCTGGATTTTCCCTTATACCTCCACAAACTTCTTTGAAAATCTCCAAATTTTCTCCGCTACCCTAACCTCCGCCCCCACGTGGCACCATTTCATTGGCCGCGGGCCTGCCTAGGAAATTTTCCCCAAAAAACTCCGCCTGAGCCATAACTTTCAAAATATTTGGAGTTAGGAGGAAAATTTTACCTTTCTGGAAAGGGGAAGAAAAATCCTATCTAATGGAGCCATTTCCAAAAACCCTTGAGTGCTTAAAATGTGTGAAAATTGAAGTTGAAGCACAAGGAAGGGAAGAATGAAGGCAAGTTAGCCAAAATAAGTAGGGGGCTCATTTTGGATAACAATTTTGGTGACTCTGAGGGGTCATCTGCTTGCTAGATGAATGATCAATGGCCTTTGAATCATTAATTAGGCATGGATTCAAGCCTGATAAATTGATTCTAATCTGAACTATGAAAATCTGACCTCTAAGCCACTTGGAAACCCACTGAAACTTGGAGTTGATCCTCACCAAAACCACTAAAATGGGTCGTGCAAGAGAAAAACCAGCACCACAAAACTATGTACAAAACTGAAAATCATACATGCTCCAAATGGAACATGCAGAGTGTGCACAAGCACTTCTTCTGCTGAAAGCAAACCTACCTACTCTACTCTAACTAGAAGCAAAGGTGAGCTAAACAAACCCTACAACTGGTTGTGCAAAATAGCTTCCTTTCTTCAAAATGGGCAGCCATGCAATTGATTTGGAGCTGATCATGGCTGTTAGGATGAGTGGAAAATCAACAAGAAGTTGTCTTCTACCCAAATCAGCAAGGTGTCAACTGAAAGCAAATCCAATACCTCTTTTAGTTGCTCTGCATTTGGATTGAAGAGGCATTGCAGTTGATCCTTGACACTTTGTAGCTCATCCTCATGCTTAGAAGCAAGCATGACTGGTTGTGACTTCTCCTTTGGCTCCAATGAAGCCAAATACCTGATTGGGCAAGGTCTGATCCTTTGGATGTGCCCATTTCTCTGAAATTCAGCTCCAAAAATGGAGTCTTCTTGTGGCCCTTCTTGGATGGATGGTGTGGAAGAAATGATGGAATTCTTTTGCTCTTTCCCTTCCTTTTCCCATGAAGAACATGGAAGATTAATATCTTCCAATCTTGGTTCCAATGAGCTACCACAAAACATAGGCTGTTGCTTTTTAGTGTTCTCCTTTGTGGCAGCAGGCTCTTGATGTTGAAGAATGAATGGTGGAGAAGAAAATGTTGTAATTTCAGTTGGCTCCTCCTCAAGACATTCCTCTAAGTCTGATAAACAATCAAACTCTTCACTATCCCGCTGTAACAAAGCTTTTCCCTCTTGCATGGTGACTTTCAAATCTACATTTTCTTCACCATGTGTAGTTTCACTTTCAAACATGAAACTTGTCAATTCGAACTCATCCAAAAAAATCAGATTTTTGGAGAGATGAAGTGGGAGAGAAACATGAAATTTCTTGTGCCTCTTGCTCACAATTTGGACCTGTTTTGTTCACCTCCATAATGGCTTCATTAATCAAATCAGCCCCTTCAAATGAAAGCAAAAATGTATCAATAATGCTTCCTTCTTCTGCTATTGCAAAAAATGACTTGATCTCATCCATTTGCTCCTCAAAAATGGGATTTTGAGCTGGTTTTTCTTCCTCCACAATGACTGATTTTGCAGTGCAAATTGGATCAGCATTTTCTTTGGGCAAAGTGCCAACATGGACACCCAACTCATCACCAACAAATTGTTGTTTTTCTTGCTTCACTGCTACTATAAAATCAGCCTTGTTTACCACTTTTTCTTCAACTCCAACTTCCTCTTTTGGCTTCACCATCAAGGGGATTTTTGTAATCCCGAATTTGAGAGCCAAGTTCAACAAAATTTTGATCTTTTCATCCTTGTTTGGATCTTCTTCTTGCTGCTATTTTCCTTGACTGGCATTCTAATTTTTATCTTCCCAACATGGATTTGGGAATGCAAGAGGAGGGGTGGGTTGTGACTCAATTGATTTTACATTTTTTGTGGTGTTGGAGGAGGTAGAAACTCTTGTTTCTTTGGAGGGAATGGCTGTTTGGAAGGGAAAAGGATAGAAGAATTGAGATGGGGTGGAAGACTAGGGGATGGAGAAATGGAATCAACTTTTGGGACAGCAGATGGAGAGTTTAAAACTTGACATTGCTGAAATGATAAAGCTTGAGAGGGTGAAAAATAAAGACAAGGAGTTGTTGAATGACTTACCCATTGACAAGGTTGATTCAGACTTTTCTCATATGCTTCTATCTCCTCAATCCATTGTGCAAGTTGGGGCAACATTTCAACCATGAAGTCTAGCTTCTCCTGAGGGTTGTAGTGTCTTGGAATAGGGCCTCCCCATGAACAGGGTGCTCTGAAACCAATCTAAAATGCCTTCATTTGTGCTTGAGCCCTTGATTGCACCATGTTTACCTCCATCTTTTGGATCTTCTCTAAAAAATTGCACTTTCTTCTTGACTTCCCTCATCATATGTATATCCTTGTGCTTGATGTGCTTCATAGCCAAACTGATTTTGGCATTGCTCATATGGATATGCATACTGATTTTGAATTTGATCAAAATGCTGATCTGGAGGATTTGAGAAACATGTTGGAGGTAGGAAACATTGTTGTTGTTGTAAATGTGAATCCCATAATGGAAATGAAGTCATGATTGCGTAACTTCATGGGATGAAAGAAGATGGAAGAGATGACAGGGGAAGAATGGATGAAAATGAATGAAAAGGAAGGTGTGCAACTTCGAGAGATGGGTTGTTTACTAGATGGAGTCGCCATATGTGTTTTGCAATTACCTCAAAAGGCTGAAATATTCACGAAACACATCAACCTACAAAAGCTAAAGTGGAAGACCTCTAAGTTCCCAGGCGTGGCGTGCCAAAAAAACCATTAGTGAAAATTCACAAGCACCCCAAAATGAGTTATGGATCTGCTTTTCTAAGGAAAACTCATCTGGTGTGAGTGCACAACATTGAGTTTTCTCTAAGTGTGGGACCTTGCAAATTGAGAAAACTCTCCAGATTGAAGTTGGTTCTTACTCCTCTGTTTAGGTGTAGGCATGCAATTTTGCGAGAAGATCTAGTTCAAAATTCCTACTCTAAAACTACTAAGGAGACAGGGTTGAGAGAAACATGGAAATGGAAAAAAAAACTAAGCAAAAAGAGAGGTGATACACCAAAGGAGTGTTGAACTCCTTGCTTTGCAAATATAGACACAAATCATGAATATTACAGCAACAAAACATGCACAAATTACCAGAATGCAATGAAGGATCAAGAAGACAATAATAATTGCATGAGAAGATTGAAAATTGATCACAAAACATACATTATCATGCCCAGATTTGATACAATTCATTCGCAATAGCAAAGAGGCAAAAATGTGTTACAATCTCCATGGGAGGTCTGAAACTCCTTCAAATCCACCTGCTAAGGGGAAAAGAATAGCTTGCAGAAGCAAGAACATCCAACCTTCTACAATGAGCCAAATCTAGCTTTTTAATGGCAAAGCAGAAGAAGAGAAAGCAAAAAAGTGGGCAAAATGGTTTATGAGCTCAAATTCCAATCAAATCCCTTCAATCTTGCTTGTAAAGTGATGGGCTTCATGGACAAACCCATACGCCAAAGTACATTGCTCTGCAGAGCAAGAAAGAGGCCCATACTTCATTAATTTTGGTGGTTGGGGGTGTTTTCTATGTTTTTTACATGCCAGAGACGTTTTCTATTTTTCTCCCAAAAATATCCATCAAAATTCAAAATTGACCCTCAACATGTAGATAATTTCACCAGATTTCCAATGATATAAAGAACACAAAAAACCAAGCTCTGGATCAAAAGATATGCCCCTCTAAAGATTTAGGGAAAAAATGGCGAAAAACAAGGTCAAAATTTGGTCGGCGGGGTCAAACTTTAAAATTTTCCCTTTTGGAAAATTTTCCCAAAAACTTCCACACCTCTGCCACCCCAAGACAAGTGTCACGTTCGTTCGGTTCATTGATGATATCGCAGGCCGAAAACCTATCTTTTTCCTTTGGAAATTTTCATTGGGAAAATTTCCCATTTTACCTTCACGCTTCTGCCCTTCTGCCATTAACTGGACACGTGGCACTCCCTCATTGGTCGGCGGGGATGCAACTCATCTTTTTTCTTTGAGCCCCTTTTTGGTTTTGGCATCAAACCAAAACTTCCTCCGCCACTAGACACGTGTCAATTTCTAAACGATCCGCGGGCCTTGGGGCCAAAATTTTCCTTTAGGCATTTTAGACAAAAAGGGAAAAAAATCCCAAATCTCCCCATGCCTCGCATGACCCGTCTCCTCTTCCCCGCGGGCCTACGGGCTAGTTTTTCCCTTACACCTCCACTAACTTCATGGAAAATTCTCCAACTTTTCTCTGCTACCCCGACCTCCACCACCACGTGGCACCATTTCATTGGCCGTGGGCCTACCTAGGGAAATTTTCCCCAAAAAACTCCGCCGAGCCATAACTTTCAAAATATTTGGAGTTAGGAGGAAAATTTTACCTTTCTAGAAAGGGGAAGAAAAATCCTATCTGATGGAGCCATTTCTAGAAACCCTTGAGTGCTTGAAATGTGTGAAAATTGAAGTTAAAGCACAAGGAAGGGAAGAATGAAGGAAAGTTAGCCAAAATAAGTAGGGGGCTCATTTTGGATAACAGTTCCTTTTTGTGAGGCGCAAGATAGCGAGGTAGGAGGAAGCACCCAGGATGTGGAAAAAGATGAGGAGGCTAGTGCACAGAAGCAAGAGGTTCCAAGATTTGTGCAGGAGCATACAACCAAGGTGGCAGAAGAAGAGGAGATGAGGAACATTGAGAACCATGTGGAGGAAAAGGTGGAGCGTGGCGCTGAGCCAGTGTTGAACAAGGAGAAGGAGGAGAGCGTAGAAGAGGAATGCGGCAAAGCACTAGAGGCCTGGTTTTGACTATAAGTATACCTAAGGGTATGTGCATGGGAGGAAGGCACACAGAGGGGGAGGCTGGAGATGGGTTATATTGATGACCCCAAGAAAGTGTTTCGTGCGTGGTTCCAGAGTACACTTCCGGCGGAGGAGCTTGTAGGCATGTCATCTTTTGACAAGGAGGTTGCCTATCTGTAGACAAGGAAGATGATCTCATGGGAAATTGAGTCCCACCTTGATGAGCCGGAGTTTGAGGTAAGCTACGGGGCGTAAGTAATAATGTTGTTAGGACCAGGAGAAGATAACTCAGTGGTGGATACCCGGTGAGCTCTCGGATGAACAACGGTGCAACACACTTAACAAGGTCTTTATGGAGATAGAAGTTAGGCTCTTCGGGCACAATGATAGGATCAGGAACCTGGAAGGGGAGCTAAAGAAGAAAGAGGAAGAGATAGCTACATTAACCAAGGAGCTGAGCCAGGAAAAGTTGATCAGCGCCTAATGGTAGCGGGAGTTGAAGGATGAAAATGCCAAGGTGAGCGCTGTGTACAAGAAAGTAGAATCCATCAATGAGGCTATACTATTGAAGCATCCGGACCTAGCATCACCCGCATAGAAGTATGGATCTACCTTAGGATTCCTAGAGGATTTAACAAGGGTGCTCACCATGGAGAGACAACCGCTAGCCTTGGAGACTACAGAGGAAGTTACCACGTGCCTGGAGAAGGAAGATAAGTTGAAAATCGTAGCACTTGTTGTGGAATATAGCAAAGTGCTTGCTGATGTAAGGGCCGCTTCTGGACTACTAAGGCCATGTACGATAATTACGTTGATAGGGACAAAGTAGCAGGCACCCTAGTCGCCACTCATGAAGTGTAACTCAAGGAGTTCCAAGAGAAAATCAAGGGAATAGGTCGAAAGAGAGAAAATCCTTGTCGAGGTTGAGAAGAAATCGAGGCCTTTGAAACCATTAAGAGCTCTATGGTTCTTGTATGTCTTAAATCCTTTTGAAATATTCTAAACACAGATCATAGATGATGTTCCCCATTAAACTCACATAAAAGAGAGACTCAGCACTTGCGCATGCCTCGGGTGAGCGTCCAGCATCCACTGGGTGATAGGCCGGCACGCATGGGGTTCCTTTCTTTTGTGATAGGGGTAAAAATGACTACACTTATTGGGAGTAATGTTGCGCAGAATCACATGGAAGAGGACAAGGCTAAGGATTTGATACATCATTTAAATAATGATATAGATACATTGCTTATGTTATGTGGCCTCCTTCCGTGTTGGATGAAATGCATCATTTAATTAAACAATCCCAAGAAAGAACTATATATAATGTTAATTTTTCTAGTTTGAGGAAACTTGTTGTTTGAAAATAGAATATTTATTTCTCAATGAGACAACATTTTCAAGTCCAAAGTTTGAGAGATGAAATAATTTGATAAATATTGGAAATCAAAGTAGCTTTGTAAGGTTAACCTTGTTTGGAGAAGTATGTTCTTTTATATATGGATATGAGATACCAATGCACTTCTTTAAAATAGAAACTAGTAAGGTTAAGAAGGTAAATGTCATAGGGAAGGTAAATTTCATAAGGACGCTATTTGATAACATTGTATCATCAACAAGGGTAAGGCTAAGAGAAATTACAACTTCCTTCTATATAAGAAATAAGGGAATTTTTTAGCAAGGATGGTTTACTTGAATTAATGGCTTTAGAAAATCCCACCTATTGGAATACTGTCCAAAATGATAAATATTTGTAGGAAGACTACCACAAGAGATTGACTACATTGATTCAACATTGTTGTAAGCCTATTGATATAAATGGAATGAATATTTTTTTGGTGCTTGTGGCACTCATAGGGAGTTCCCATCCCCAGTCGGAGATGATGTTGGTGCTCAATTTGATCTTGCCCCGTTTGTCCTTGAAATTCTTCAGTTTGTGGGCTTTGTCATATTTTCTATCTCCCTGTGTTGATGCATGAAAGCTCTGTCCTTCATTTGGTTGTCATACTCAATCATTTCATTTGGTCAAGGATCACATTAAGTTTAGAATTTTTTTACGTTCCTATGTCCATGTGGAAGAATTTGTAACTTGGGCATAAATTCAGTTTTTCCCTTCCTTTTGTTTTTCCACAGTCATGTTTTGTTTTCCTGTCAATTTTTGTCCCAATACCTATGGAAAAGTGGTCCTTTCTAATTGGATGCGGCTCGGTGGATCACATTTGGGCCTTATATCATTTCCAAATTCTCTGTCCTTAAAGAAATATTCATTTCCTTGCACAACTAGTGATTTCCCTGTATTTTATGGTTTTACAGGTGTGTTTTCCCCCTCAAATTTGTATCACAGCAGTTGTGGAAATGTGGCCCTTTCTGATTGGATGCGGCTTGGCGGGGCATTTTGAAACTCTAAGGCCCACTTCAACTCAAATCTTGTCCACGTGGAGGGTTGGCGCTCATCTAAAAATTCACCTTTTGGTTTGACCTTGGAGTTGCATCGGGGAGACACGTGGAGGTTTCCGCTAGCCTTGCCCAAACTTAGACATTTTTTCATGTGGTCGGTGTAGCTTTGTTAGACCATGGACACGTGGAGGGTCGGTGCTCATTTGAGGATCCACCTTAGGGTCCCACCTTAGTAGTTGCACCAAGGGGACACGTGGTGAGCCCATACTTGTTCAGGGTCTCCACTTTTGGGCACCATCTCAAAATTGCGCTGGGAGACACGTGGAGGCTTTCGTTGGCTCCTCTCTATACTTAAACTTTTTAAGCAACTTTCTAAAGGCCTGAGACACATGGAGGGACCACGCCTATTTGGGGACCTGCCCCTAATTTTTATTTTGAAGAAGTGCCAGGAGGACACTTGGAGGTTTCCTCTCACTCTGCCCTTGCTTAGAATTTTCAATGGCCAATGAAAATTTTGGACCCTAGACACATGGCACCTTCCATTGGTCCCTAAAATTTTTCAAACAACTCTGTCAGATTGAGACACATGGTGAGCCCATGCTTGTTTTGGGTCTCCAATTTTGGGCACCATATTAAAAGAGCACCATGGAGAAACGTGGGGCTCCCACTAGATCCTTTTATACTAAGACTTTTCAAAGGCAAAAGGCATTTTTCTTGGGCCCAGAGCACGTGGAAGGCCCGCGTTTGTTTGGAAATTTTCCCTATACTTCTCCTTTGTAGTTGTACCAAGGAAACATGTGGACGGCTCTAATCTAAAGTTAAGAAGGGGAAGAATCAACGGTTGTTGTGCATTGCATCTATTTTTCCGCCATTTTTTCTCCAAGACTCTGGAGATGTGAATACACATTGTTTTTCATCATTTTTTGATGAAATTCCTTGTCATTTTTATCTATAAAGTGCCATTGAATGGATTTAGAACTTAATTTTTGAGTCCAAGGATTGTTAAGGTTGATATTTTGAAGTTAGAATTGCTCAGGCACTTGCAAAAATGTGAATTACCAGAGAAGTTGGATATGAGGTAGAGTTACAGAGGAAAGAATGGGAAAAGGATGAAATGATGGAGGTTGCAGGTGCAAAGGATGAAAAAGGTGTTGCCTCGAGGGTGAAAAAGGATTACCTGTTAGATCTAGTTATACAGAGCCATCGAAAAATGATTAAAATGGGGATTTCTCGCATGACAAGAATCAAGAATGATTAAAAGGATTGTCAAAAAGTTGTGGCATGGCATCCTAGTCATTAGTCAAGGGTCTGAGAAACGTGATCAGTTCATGATTTGTCCACCTAGTAGCTTCGGGTATGAATTTTTAAACATCACTTTTTGAGGCAAATTGGTAACAAGAAAAGGTTCCTCGAATATTCTTCTTTTTGGGGGAGAAATTTGGGATGAGTGAGTGAGTAAAATGTATAAATACAATGAGAATACTCTTACAAATGGTAGGGGGTTGAATTATTAAAAGAAATTTTGAGAGATCCCATCTTCCTGAGAGACCAATCTGAGAAACCTGTTAATTTCCTATGTTTTAGATTTCAATCACGTCAAGTTGGTTGCAAGTGTATAGCCATTGACAAGCTCTAAGAATGTTCAAAGAAACTTTCCCCTACTGATAAATCTAATCAATTTCAAATTAATCTGTGTTAATCTCGGACCAATTTGTGTCTACTTTATTTCAGAATGTCTACAAGTAGTTTTTCTTATTCCTATTGCAATCTTGTGTTAATTCCCTCTGAATCACACAGGATCTCGTCCCTGTGACAGTTTAGTGGCATTTGCAATTTCATTTCAAGAAGAGCCTTCATCATGTGATGAGATAAAAAATTTAAAATCACTTCACTTTCATTTGTTGATAAAAATTGTCTGTAAGCCTTTGAGTGTATCTTAGGCATGAGGAACCAGGGTCTTTGATGTTTTATTGATTCTTTAGCTCGATCCTTCGTGTTAAATTCTTGGAGATTGTGCGAAACCGTATAAACCGGGCCTCCATTAATGCACACCTTACGGTTCAAGTAATATTTTAGCTATTCCAAAGCTTTCTCTCATTTAGCTTTCTAATTGTTGTGAAGTCTCTCAAAGATCTGGTATAATCAATTTTATCCTGCTTAATCTCCCACCAAAATTATTCAAAAATAATGAATCCATCCTGAACTACCCATGTTTGCCTATGTGTCCACAAATGTATAAATTCTCTGCGCCAAAATATATGCGAAGCAATCAGGATTCCATAATGTCTTTAGTAACCTTAGCCCTGTCTAGGAAATATCACCATTCTTTAGAAGTGACAACTCGTGAGAGTTAAATTGTGGTGCATTGATCATATTTTCTCAGGGTCTCCTTTCAGATTTGTTCAAAGAATGATATCTTCATTCTCCTTCACCGAAAGAGGTTACAAAATGGGTCCTCTCACCCTGGTCGAAAGGCACGGCCTAAATCAGTGAGGATAGATCAAATCCTTAATGAAGGTGCTATCCATTTCTCCAATGCCCAAGTGACAAAGATTCAGACAAATCCTCTCCCTAGCTACAAAACGACTCATAATATGATCTTTCTGTCTCTCAATGTCTTACTAAATCTATGATGTTACTCGGTTTCCAAGGGAGAATCAATTTGGATACCAACACCAGAATGGCAATGTTTCCAGGGATCTGATTTATATTCTTATATTTGGCCCTAGTAACATTTCTTACATGATCTAAGTGCAAATACATTGTTGAAACATCATCATGTGTCCATATTTGTAAGAATCAAGCAAAGTTACAAGTTTTGTGTGCAATATTTCCATTATTTGTGGTTTTTTACACTAAGTTTACATCATCAATGTTAAATATGGGTAAAGGAAGGTCAAATATGTAAATATTTGCATGAATTTAGTGTTGATAGACCAATTTTTTAGTGCATTTGCACAACTAAGGTGAAAATCCTTAGTGGTGACTTCAGTATTAAATGAAGTTTTGATAAATACCAGTGTCTTAACCTCTGTTAATTGCAATTTATCACTAATCTTTGCAAAGTTGGAAGGAAGAATATCTTTCTTCACTAGAGACCCTACCATAAAGTTGTTTCCAGAGTTGGGAAGGATGAATTCAGAAGGAAGAAGAATTTGGAAAGTTGTTGGAGATCGAAATCGGGAAAATAGTTATCAATCTGTGAAACCGATCAGCTTGTCATTGAAGATTGCCATACTTCCTCAAGTGCTTCGAATCAAGTAGTCTCTTTGTAAATCCAAATTCTCCAACTGGAGAGGGTCCTTCTTTTGTATTTGAAAATTTTGCATCTCATTTTGTCCCTGTGTTCTCCAAAGCTGATAGGATCTTCCAAGAAATAGAGTTTTTAGAGAACATTCATTCTGAGAATTGCATTCATGTGCCCCACAAACCCCTCACTCCTCATCATTTTTTTCTCCTGTAAGATCACCTCCCCAAAACAATATGGCCTAGCCCCCACCCAGACCTCTGTTTGTTGTGAACACTTTTGGTCCTATAGATTTTAGAGGTATGGTTGGATATCCAAATGTTGTGCCCCAAGATGTTAGAAATAGACTACCTAAATTTCAAGGAAATAATTCTATTACTGGGGATCAGCACTTAAAGCTTTTTGTCAATATGATGGAAGACTTTGAGATTGAATTTGAGGATGTGTACATAAAATTTTTATTCATACTATAGAGGAGGATGCATAGGACTAGTATAAATCTTTTCCAGACAACTCCATTGATTCATGGACAGAAATGAAGAATGCTTTTAGATTGCAGTATGGAGATAAAACCAGACCTAGGTTTCTTTTATCATAATTTGAAAATATAAAAAATAATCCTAATGAGTTTGTTCATGACTTCAATACAAGGTTCAATAAGACCCTAAATAGGCTACATGTGATCCTAAGGCCAAGTGATGTTTCTTGTTTGATAAAATACTCTGATGCTTTTGATAAGAAGGTTGCCTATTATTTGAGGGATAAGAACCCAAAGAACATTGAGGCAGGCCTTCACCATGGCTTTGCAGATTGAAAATAATATCAAAGTAATTGCCAAGCCTCCTAAGACGGAAGGTATCAATCTGATCCATCCGGAGAAGCCTCAATCAAGTAAGTCTGTGGATCTAGAGAAGGTTGTGAAAACTTTGGCCGGAGATGTTAAGGAAATATCCTATAAACTAGCCGGTAAGAGAAGGGGATTGGACAAGGTTCCCAAGGTCATCATAAAGCACAAGGTCAAGAAATATTTTCAAATCATCCTAGGGGTGATCAGATATCTGATGATAGAGGCAAAGGACTCGTGGGATCAGGAAATAGACAGCCCCAAGCCCATGAGAATAGAATTGTGCTTGATCCTTTGACTTGCCTGTAGTTGTTGTTGTGGAAGAAGCCAATGAAATTGAGTGGTGTGATAGATGTTTCTTACCACATGCCCCATGTGATGAAGACAAAGAAGTTGAGGAAGTTGATGATGACACTGATGATGATGTGTGCATGGTGGGGTGCTCTACAAGCTCACAAAGAAGCAACTTCGAATGAATTAATCAATGCTAGAACTACTGTAGATTTTTGGGATTGCATCCACCGGGTATTACCCCTTCCTCCCTCTCATAATTTTGAAATAGATATGGTACAAGATTTTGAATTTCCTAGTAATGATTTTGAATACTTAAGGGCATTAATGATTAAAAAGTATGATGGAGGAATCCCTTCTAAGGAGGATAGGCAGTTGTTAATGAATGTTGTAGTTGGCCATGAAAAGGAATATAACACTAGGAGTAAAGTTTTCAAAGGGGTAGGGCCTCAAGCCAAACCAAAAACTCTAGTTCTCACCAATATCTCAAAATAAACTCCTAAGAAAGATACATCTGGCAAAAGCCTTGTGTCCCCAAGCTAGAACTAATATCCTTGCCCATGCTCAAACCATGAAAAATCCTTTATTGTCAGATGAGTTTCTCAATCTTCCTCCAAATGTTTCCTTTCCCAAATGTGTTCCTTATGACATTGCCCAAGTCTTGAGTCAGATCAAAAAACTGTTCCAATTGTTGAGATGATTAGGATTTATGAGCACAAGAAAAGAGCATTTGAGTATTTGGGATTGAAAGAAGAAAAGATTACCCAAGGCGAAATGTAAATAATGTTGAGACTCCTCCTACCATCATTGCAGAGTTGGAAAACCCCAAGTCTTAGAAGAAATAGGTGAACCACGAAGTATATTTGGGAACATCCTTGGTTGAGTCCCAACTGAATGTAGATCCATTTTTCACCACTCTGATTATTAAGGACAGGTTGTTAGACAAGTGTATGTTTGATTCTGAAGCATCATGCAATGTTATGCCTCTTGAGGTCATGAATTAATTAGATATCAAAGTGACAGAGCTTATGGGAAGTGCACTTCCATGGATTCCATAGAGGTGCCAGTGGTTAGATGTGGTAAGGGTGTTATAGTGCAACTTGCATCTTACCTAGGAAAGAACTTAAAACTAGATGTTGTTATTGTTGATTTCCCTGCCAAATGGGGAATGATGTTATCAAGAAAATGGGCTACTAGTGTGGGTGGTAGTGTGCAGATGGATATGTCTTTTCCACTATACCTATTGAGGGAAGCCTTGTAAAGTTGTATAGTGAAAATAAGATGCTACATCTCATTGAGGATCCCAATAATGCTTCCTATGAAGTGTTATACACTAACATTGATGCAGATAACTTTTTGGATTCACTGATGGTAAAGAGCACAAAATTGATCAATACAAGTCTCTTAATCAAGTAGGTTCTCCTTGGACTTTGTTGTTTGATGGGGCTTGATCTAAATTTGGAAATGGTGCTGGTATTTTTCTGATATCTCCAGGCCAAGAAGAGTTTGTTTTCTCTTTTAAACTCAACTTTGAGTGCACTAACAATATTGTAGAATATGAAACAATGTTATTGGGTTTAAGAATTTCATGGAAATATGGTATTAGAGACATCATTGTTAAAGGAGATTCAGAGCTAATTGTCAAGCAGGTTAGAAAACTATATGCAACAAAAAATCAAAGAATGAAGCAGTATAAGCATGCAGTCTGGGATTTCATTGAGATGTTTGACTCCTTCAACATAATACATCACGATAGGAAGTACAATACTCTAGCAGACAAATTGGCCATATTGGGGTCTAAATTTGAAAATTATACTATATCCCCCTATTGTGAGTATAATATTGAGGTATTGACTAGGCCATTTGTTCTTGACAATGTTAAACATTGGCAAGTGTTCGAAGACGATGCCCAAGTGCAAATATTTTTGCAGAACCAAGGAGAATTTGTTGATCAATGTATAGATTGGGAGCCAATGGTTTGTGTGGCTGATGGAAAGGAGACTTTATTTGGCAAAGACATCATTCAATTGAAGACTAATACTATTCCTAGAGGTTTGGTAGCACTTGAATCAAACTTTGATAATGTTGATTGCATTGTCAACAGACACATGTCAGCCTCGAGGGATGTTGAAGAGCGCGACCTGGGCATGAGGGATAAACCATGTAAAATCTGGTTAGGTAGAAATTTGAGTAAGGAAGAAAAACAGTCATATGTCCAATTGTTGAAGAAATACCAGGATTGCTTAGCATGGTCTTATTCTGAACTGAAAGCATACAAAGAGGATCTTTTCCAAAGCCACGAAATTCCTTTTGAAGCTTTTGTCGAGGCCATTTAGGTAGAAACAGAGGCGATCAATCCACTTCTTTCCTTGAATATGCAAGAAGAATTAAAAATTTTGAGGGATGGAGGAATCATACAACCCACAAGGTACTCATCATGGGTTGTAAACTTAGTACCTGTCAGAAAGAAGAACGGAGATATAAGGCTATGTGTGCACTTTAGAAACTTGAATAGAGCATCAATGAAGGATAACTACCCCCTCGCCAAATATGGATAATATGTTCTAATTGGTTATTGGTTTGGAATCATTATCCACCTTGGATGGTTTTTTCGATATAACCAAGTAGTTTTGAAGGAATCAAAGCGAATAAAGACTGCCTTTACCACTCCTTGGGGAACATATGTATATGTCAGAATGCCTTTTGGTCTAATGAATGTTGGAGCCACTTTCCAAAGAGAAATGGATGTAGCTTTCTCTAGCTATATTAATGATTTCATTGTTGTATATCAAGATGATGTGATTGTTTTCTCCAGAAAAAGGAGTGACCACCTGCAACACTTAGAAAAAAATGTTGTTAAGATGCAGATAGTATGGTATTTCACTAAATCCCAAGAAGTGCCACTTTGGAGTTTAGAAAGCAAATCTACTTGGACACATTGTGTCAAAGGAAGGGGTCATGATTGATCCTGAGAGGGTAGAAGCCATCAACAAAGTCCCTATTCCAAGAACCAAGAAGGGAATTCAATCCTTTTTTGGGCAGATTAATTTTATTAGGATATTTATCTCCAACTTTGTTGAACTAATTATCCCAATCACTAGCATGCTAAAGAAAGATCAGAGTATCAAATGGGAAGATGCGGCTATTCAAGCTTTTTTTGTGATCAAAGAATCATTAAAGAATGCCCCTATTTTAGCAACTCTATATCATAAGAAGGCTTTCCAAAAATTCTTTTGCTTCAAAAAGTACTATTGCATCTATATTGTTGCGAAGGATGATGAGGGAGCTGAAAGACCAATTGCCTTTTTCAGTAAGGCATTACAAGGAGCTAAGCTAAAGTATACTATCATGGAGAAGCAAGAATTTTCTTTGGTAAAAGCAACAAAGGTCTTTAGGCCATATATTCTGAGTTCCAAAATCATTGCTTATGTTCCCCACACCATGGTGAAAGATATCCTATTAGAAATGGAGGTTTCAAGAAAAATATGCCGATGGGTAAAAAAATTGCAAGAGTATGATATGGATATCCAAACAACAAAATTGGTCAGAGGTTTGGGCCTGGAAAAACTTATGGCAGAGAGAAATCTGCAAACAATTGAGGTAAATGAAGTTGAAGAAGAAAGGTTGAATGTCCTTGAAAAATTGATAAATTCTGAATGGTACAAGGACATCATTTTTTATCTCAAACATCTACAATGCCCTGAACATTTGAGCAAGAATCAGAAAAGAGCACTTAAGTTAGCTTCCCAAAAATATGTCATTACTGATTTTGGGTTAGCTTGGAAGAACCCTGAGGGAGTTCTCTTAAGATGCATTGCTGAAGATGAAGCCCCTAAGATAATTGTTGATCTCCATGGAGGAGTTTGTGGGGGACATTTTGTTGGAAGAGTCACAACTCATAAAATCTTAAGGGCTAGTTATTGGTGGCCAACTCTTTTCAAGGATACAACTGTTGGTAAGAAAATGTGAGAGTTGCCAATGCTTTTCTGGAAGACTAAAAGCTTCAGGCTCCCTTCCTTTGCAGCTTGTATCAGTTGAAGCCCCATTTAGGAAATGGGGAATGGATTTCATTGGGGAAATTTTTGATCCTTCAAGTGCAGGCCATAAGTGGATACTAGTGGCCACAGATTACTTCACCAAGTGGGTGGAGGCAATCCCCACCAAGAAGGCAACTCACCAAATTGTCATGGATTTTGTCCTGAATCATATCATTTCTGATTTGGGGTACCTACCAAAATAGTTGTTGATAATGCCATGAGATTTTGAGCTAAACCTTTGGTGGCCATGTGCCATGAATATGGGATCAATTTGACATATGATTCCAATTATAATCCCCAAGGAAATGGACAAGCAGAGTCCAAGAATAAAAATATGTTGAAGATAATTAGAAGAACTTTGGAGTTAAACAAGAGGAAGTGGGGTGAGCAGTTGAAGTTTTTGTTTGGGCTGATCAAATCACGTTAAAAGAGCTACCTTTTGGAAAGAGCCCATTTGAGTTGGTGTATGGAATTCAAGCCATGTTGCCCCTACATATGCAATTATCTTCCTTTTAATTTCTTCAACAACTGGAAGATCAAGAGGTTAGTCCCTATGATGCTTGCATAAATCAGACTGTTAAGTTAGATGAGGAAAGAAGGGCATCCCATCAGAGGCATGTAAAATTCAAAGAGAAATTGAAGAAGTTGTTTGATAAAAAAAGTGACTCCAAGAGCTTTCAGTGTGGGAGATCTTGTGCTATTGTGGGATAACAAGCATGAGGATAAGGGAAAACATGGAAAGTTTGATGCATTGTGGATGGGCCCTTATTCAATTGACATTTGAATTGGTGAACATACCTTCTTCTTAAAAGACTTAGATGGGGAATTGCTTGAATTTCCTGTTAATGGTAGGCATTTGAAACATTTCCTTGATTGATTTCTCATAATCAAGGTATACACCATTATACAAAGTGTATAGTCTTTTGGTTTCTTTCTGCTTTCATGTTTTTCTATTTTGTTTCATCCTAGTCCTTGGCGGTCATTTTGTTGGTTTCTCGGTTCATCCTTGGGGGAGTTGGTTATTATTGTTCTTCTGCAAGCTTGTTCTTTGACTCTATTGCCCAATGGTTTATTTTTGGCACTTGGTCTACTATTTGTTCTTGTGGCACTCACAGGGAGTACCCATCCCCAAGTCGGAGCTGATTTTGGTGCTCAATTTGATCTCGCCCGTTTGTCCTTGAAATTATTCAATTTAGGGCTCTGTCGTATTTTTTATCTCCCCATGTTGATGCATGAAAGCTTTGTCCTTCATTTGGTTGCCATGATCAGTCCTTTCCTTTGGTCGAGGATCACATTAAGTTCAGAATTTTTTTTTGTTCCTCTGTCCATGTGAAATAATTTGTAACTTGGGCGTAAATTTAGGTTTTTCCCTTCCTTCCATTTTTCCACAGTCACGTTTTATTTTCCCTGTCAATTTTTGTCCCAATACCTGTGGAAAAGTGGTCCTTTCTAATTGGATGTGGCTTGGTGGATCACATTTGGGCCTTATATAATTTCCAAATTCTCTATCCTTAAAGAAAGATTCATTTCCGGCACAAATGGTGATTTCCCTACATTTTACGGTTTGACAGGTGTGTTTTCCCCATCAAATTTATATCTCAAAGTATCTATGGAAACGTGGCCCTTTCTATGGATGCGGCTCGATGGGGAATTTTGAAACTCTAAGGCCCACTTTAACTCAAAGCTTTTCCATGTGGAGGGCCGGCGCTCATCTAAAAATTCTCCTTTTGGTTTGACCTTGAGTTATGCCAGGGAGACACGTCGAGGTTTCCACTAGCCCTGCCCAAACTTAGACATTTTTTCATGTGGCCGGTGCAACTTTGTCATACCATGGACACGTAGAGGTCCGGAACTCATTTGAAGATCCTCCTCAAGGTCCCACCTTAACAGTTGCACTAAGGGGACACGTGGTGAGCCCGCGCTTGTTCAGTGGTCTCCACTTTTGGGCACCATCTCAAAATTTCACTAGGGAAACACGTGGAGGCTTCCATTGGCTCCTCTCTATACTTCAACTTTTTAATCAACTTTCTAAAGGCTTGGGACACATGGAGGGACCGCACCTATTTGGGGACCTGTCCCTAATTTTTATTTTGAAGAAGTGTAGGAGGACACTTGGAGGTTTCCTCTCACTCTTCCCTTGCTTGGAATTTTCAACGGCCTATGAAACTTTCTCATACCCTAGACACATGGCACCTTCCGTTTGTCCCTAAACTTTTTCAAACAACTTTTTCGGATTGAGACACGTGGTGAGCCCACACTTGTTTGGGGTCTCCACTTTTGGGCACCATATCAAAAGAGCACCATGGAGACACGTGGAGGCCCCACTGGCTCCTTTTATACTGATACTTTTCAAAGGCTAAAAGGCATTTTTCTTGGGCCTAGGCAAGTGGAAGACCCGCGTTTGTTTGGAAATTTTCCCTGTACTTCTCCTTTGTAGTTGCACCAAGGAAACATGTGGACAACTCTAATCTAAAGTTGAGAAGGGGTAGAATCAATGGTTGTTGTGCATTGCATCTATTTTCTCGCCATTTTTGCTCCAAGACTCCTAGAGATGCGAACACGCACTCTTTTCATCATTTTTTGATGAAATTCCTAGTCATTTTTGTCTAAAAAGTGACATTGAATGGATTTAGAACTTAATCTATAAGTCCAAGGATTGTTAAGGTTGATATTTTGAAGTTGGAATTTTACGAGCACTTGTAAAAACATGAATTACTAGAGAAGCTGGATGCAGGGCAGAGTTGCAGAGGAAAGAATGTGAAAAGGATGAAATGATGGAGGTTGCAGATGCGTAAAGGATGAAAAAGGTGTTGCCTCGAGGTTGAAAAGGATTACTTGACATATCCAGTTGTACAGAGCCATGAAAAATGATTAAAACTGGGATTTCTCGCATGACAGAATAAGAATGATTAAAAGGACTGTCAAAAAGTTGTGGCATGGCATCCTAGTCATTAGTCGAGGGTCTGAGAAATGTGATCAGTTCATGATTTTTCCACCTGGAAGTGCAGGTATGAATTTGTTAAATGTCACTTTCGAGGAAAATTGGTAACAAGAAAAGGTTCCTTGAATATTCTTCTTTTTGGGGGGAAAATTTGGGATGAGTGAGTGAGTGAAATGTATAAATGCAATGAGAATACTCTTACAAATGGTGGGGGTTAAATTATTAAGAGAAATTTTGAGAGATCCCATCTTCCTGAGAGACCAATCTAAGAAACCTGTTAATTTCCTATGTTTTAGATTTCAATCATGTTAAGTTGGTTGTGAGTGTATAGCCATTGACAAGCTCTGAGAACTCTTTTCAAAGAAACTTTCCCCTGTTGATGAATCTAATCAATTTCAAATTAATCTGTGTCAATCTTGGACCAATTTGTGTCTTCTTTATTTCAAAATGTTTGCAAGTACTTTTTCTTATTCCTATTGCAATCTTGTGTTAAAGTCCCTCTGAATCACACAGGATCTCATCCATGTGATAGTTTAGTGGCATTTTTAATTTCATTTCAAGAAGAGCCTTCATCCTGTGATGAGATAAACAATTTAAAATCACTTCACTATCATTTTTTGATAAATATTGTTTGTAAGCCTTCGAGTGTATCTTAGGCATGAGGAACCAGTGGTTCTTTGATGTTTTATTGAGTCTTTAGCTCGATCCTTCATGTTAAATTCTTGGAGATTGTGTGAAACCGTGTAAATCTGGGCCTCCATTGATGCACACCTTCTAGTTGAAGGAATATTTTAGCTATTCCAAAGCTTTCTATCATTTAGCTTTCCAATTGTTGTGAAGTCTCTCAAAGATTTGGTATAATCAATTTTATCCTGCTTAATCTCCCACCAAAATTATTCAAAAACAATGAATCCATCTTGAACTACCCTGTTTCCCTATGTGTCCACAAATGTATAAATTCTACTGCCAAAATATGCATAAGCAATTAGGATTCCATAATGTCTTTAGTAACCTTAGCCCTGTTTCAGGAAATATTGTCATTCTTTAGAAGTGACAACTCGTGAGAGTTAAATTGTGGTGCATTGATCATATTTTCTGAGGGTCTCCTTTCAAATTTGTTCAAAGAAGGATATCTTCGTTATCCTTCACTGACAGAGGTTACAAAACGGGTCCTCTCTCACCTGGTCGAAAGGCACGGCCTAAATTTTTTTATTATTGGCAAATAGTTTTTGAAAGGGACTATACCCTTGAATACAAAAGAAGGCCGAGAGCCGAGAATAAGAGTGAGAAGCAGAGAGAATGGAACAAAATCCAAGTGTTACAACGAAGCTCCAAGTAGCTCAAACATGGCCTACTCAACCGAGACAAAACAAAGACAACAACAAAAAAAACAAAGAAACCAACCGCAAAAAACAAAAAAAATCAGCAGAAGCTCCCAGAGCTACTTCTTGGTGGCTTTATCTATACTGATCTTGATTTTCTTCCAGGCATGAAACATACCCAAAGCAGTCATATGGGCAGCATCAGTCGTATCAAGCTCCTTAATGGTTCTTTTGCTTTCTTTTTCGTTGCCCCAAAGTGCGGCAGGACACCGAGGTTGGAAACACTTTTGGCATGGCCCTGGATGAACTCCTCAATCGCCCTAAAGGCAACGATGCTGTAATCATGTCTAGTCTTGGCCTTTCCTAAGCGGAGGTCTAAGGAGGTCAGCTTCTTGTATATGTCCTCAATCTGACTGCTATCAATGTTCCCCTCTTCCTCCCTACTTTTCTTGCCTTTCTGCTTGGCAAGGTTCTTGACCTCATCCTTCAGCAAATTCATCTCAGCTTCTAAGGCCTCCAACCTCTTAGAAGAGCTATCCATCCGCACCTCCCGGGGACTGGCACTACTGATGTTCAGCAGGTCATGAGCAATCTCAAGGTCAAAAGGCTCCCTCTCCATCTCAAGGTTGAGCTTCCTGGAAGCCCTGGTGACTGGTCTCTTAAAGGTAGAGGCGAGGTGGGGGACGGGAGGAGCAGCAGGGGAATGGAAGGAGAAGTTAGTGGAGTCGGCATGGGGGGGTGGCAAAGAATCGTGGAGGGGGCAAGAGTAGGGTAGCAGGAGAAGTAGGGGTCGGGCAGCAGCAGAGCCCAACAAAGGGGGAGCCGGGCTAGGAGAGGAAGGAAGACCAGGGTACTTTGAAGGTAGCATTTATGGATCAACAAAATAAGACCCTGATGCAAGGGAATCGCCCGGGTGTGCTTCTGAAACTCCAAAATGGAGCGTTCAAGGGAGTTCAACAGATAATGGGGGAAGCAAACCAATCGATTCCTATGGAAGTGGTTTAAAAGATTAGATTTTAGTAGGGACGTGTGACAAACTGCCTTCCAAGGAGATGAATCGAATCATCATACGAGTGACCTCATCATAGGTGATGGAATTGAGTGACATGTTGCAAAGCCCACCATGTGCTAAAAGTGAGCTTCTCGGCTCCCTCCACAAATCTTCTTTCTTGACCTCTTTGTCAACCCTTTTGATGAAGAAGTGGTACCCCTCCAAGCTAAGGTCGGCCGCTCAAAGAATGAGATCCTCATTGATTAAAATCTTTTGACCCCCATAGTGCAGTCCTCTCTTTCCACTCCTTGGCAAAAGCAAGATATGCTTTGGTCATGGCCCCGCATCTTATCAACGAAGTTGGTGAAGCCTCCTTTGCTGAGAGTGTTCCAAAGCTCTGTATTTTCCTTCCAGTCGGGGTCAGCGCATGGCTCAATTTGGCAGGGAGGCCCTCCCATCTTCTCTGTGATATAATGGTTACAGCAATTTCTCAAATTTCTGTGTGCGTAGAATGAATCGTCCGCTTTTGTTCTTGAAGGCCGCACAAAACTGAGAACTATAGCCATTGTTCTTCTCACGAACGGCGCAGTAATCTACTGAACCGAGCTGCGGGAAGTCGCGTGAGAGTAACCCTTTCCCTATCAACAATCACATTACATCTTTCATCGGTTTCCGAGGAGCTATGAATCCGGATAACAACAATGAAGTACACCCCGCATGCGCGATTTTCAAATTTAGATAACTCCACTTGAAGTTCCCCAAATAATTCTTACTATCTTGCATATTTGATATTATTTGCCTCATCATCTTCAATAAAGCAACACGTGTGAGAGTGTTATTGAAGCTGAATCTCCTCCAAAGATTAGGACGCATCTCTAGGGATTTCTTGCTTATGAAGGTCCGCATGAATGCTGTTGTGTAGCTGATTAGGGATACTGTTGATATCCCAGACGGTGAAATTTGTATTAATGCCATAATTGGCCAGTGCATCCGCCAATTTGTTGCCCTCCCTGTAAGTATGCATAATTCTGATGCTATTGAAGGTATGACTGATGCTTATGGATTCAGTGATAAAATCCTTAATACTCCAGCTAGGGGATGAGGACTGATTTAGAAGTTTAATGATATTTAGGGAGTCCCCTTCAACAACAAGGTTCTGGATATTTTGAGCTCGTGCAACTCTCAAGCCCCAGAGAGCAGATAAAGCTTCGGCAAAATGATTGGTTTGAGTTCCCATTTTTCCAGCATATGCAGCAATCAAATTACCTTTGTGGTCCCGTATTGCTCCTCCTCCTGCTGCTGTCCCAGGGTTCCCCTTAGAGGCCCCATCAAAGTTCAGCTTGTACCAATTAGGATCAGGAGGATGCCATTTGATCGAAGATCTGTCTATCCTATTCCCAGGATTGCTCCAATTCCCAATCTGCCAATTGGATAAGATGTACTCTTCATTCTCAGGGTAGCTCTTGTTCTTGGGAGGTTTGAATCTGGCAATATCCTCTTTGATACCTTTAGAAATTTTGCCAATACTGAGCTTATAATTTTGTTTCTTATTTCTGAAAATGATATCATTTCTGTCCTTCCAAATCCTCCAAATTAAATGTGGGATAGCCAATTTCCAGATCCTTTTGATAACACAATGCCTGAAGGGTGGGTTCCATTGATTCCATAGCTGATTAAGATCCTTCGGCAACACCCAGAGAGCTTCGAATTTAGAAAGGACAAAGTTCCAAATTCTATTTGCATAATCACAATGTATGAACAGGTGACTGATATCTTCATAGTCATTCCTACAAAGATGGCACCAATTAGGGATTATAAATCCTCTTCTCATCAAATTGTCAGTGGTGAGAATTCTACCTCTGATGGCCAGCCAAAGAAAGAAATTTATTTTGGGAGTTAATTCGGGCATCCAGATCTTGTTCCAATTAAAATCAGATTGATTGCTATGAAAAAGATTGATATAACCAGATTTGACTGAGTACTTCCCATCATGGGAATTATTCCAAACCAGCTCATCCTTGGAATCCAGCTGACTTAAAGGGAAGAGATCTAAAAGATCCTGGAGGGAGGAAGTAATTTGTTTCAGATCAATTTGCTCCACAGTAAGTTTTTTCCAATTCTTGCTGGTGCCATTTCCTTCAATGTAGTCCTTGATTTTAGTACCATACTTGCTTATAAGGCTGTCCTTAGCCATCCCAAATCTGTCCATTAGATTACCACTAAACCAGTTATCCTCCCAGAAGTTTATCTCCCTGCCATCCCCCACTTTCCATTTGCTACCCTGCTTGATGAAGTTTCTGCTCTTGACCAGATTATTCCAAAATATGGAGCCATAGGGGAGGTGTTCATCATGCAGAAAGGAGAAAACAGCGTGATGATTTAAATATTTTGCTTTAATTAAATCAATCCAGGTCAAGCATTTTCTATTAAAGCATTCTCCAGCCCATCTTAGCAATGAGTGCCTCATTCATTTTCTCAATATTTTTTATGCCCAGCCCTCCCATAGACTTCGGGGTGCAGACCTTATCCCAGGCCACTAAGTGGAATTTGAACTTCTCTTCCATGCCTTGCCATAAAAATTTCTTTGAGTCCTCTCAATTTTCTCTCTGAAGGAAGAAGGAATTTTGAAAAGCGACATGATATAGATGGGTAGACTTTGGAGAGTACTTTTAATGAGTAGGCACTTACCAGCACTAGAAAGAGTGGCACCTTTCCAGCCAGCCATTTTTTTCTGAAATCTCACCAATAATTCATCCCACACCTTGTGAGAGACTTTCTTAGTGCCGAGAGGGAGGCCTAAGTACGTGGCTGGAAGTGCACTTATTTGATGCCCAGAATTTTAGCAATTTTGAGCTGTCTTTCCACAGGGGTGTTGAAAAAGAAAATGGTGCTTTTATCATAATTAATCTCTTGCCCAGAAGCTGATTCATAGAGTTGTAATAGAGTCTTGATAGCTTTCGCTTCTACAATCAAGCCGAAGAAGAAGAAGGATAGTGTCGTCGCAAACTGTTGATGGGAAACAGTTTGGCTGATGGAAGTGGGTTTAGAACCATTTAAAAGGCCGTCTTCAACCGCTTTGCCAATTGTTCTACTAAGGCTGTCAGCTAAAAGAATGAAGAGTAAGGGGGAGATGGGGTCTCCTTGTCTGAGGCCTCTGCTGCTGGTGAAAAAACCCACAGGCTCCCCATTAATAACCACCGAGAACCTGGCTGTAGATATACAAGACTTAATAATTCTTCTAAATTTTTCCGTGAACCCAAATTTAGTTAAAACTTTGTCAAGGAAGACCCAAGATACCTTGTCAAAAGCTTTATTCATATCAAGCTTAAGGACCATATTTGCCTTCTTGTTATTTTCCATGGAATGTATAGTCTCGTGAACCATAATCACTCCGTCTTGTATTATCCTGCCTTTAATAAAGCCACTCTGCTGCCTTGAGATGAGATCATTCATTATGAGCTGTAGTCTAGTAGTAATGATTTTGGTAAAGATTCTAAAAATGGCATTAACAAGACTGATAGGTCTGAAGTCCTTGAAATCTTTTGCATCCATTTTTTTAGGTGCCAGCACAATGTGAGTGTTATTGAGCTCTTTAAGAAGATTTCCCGTTCTATAGAATTCATTCACCGCTTTGAGAAGATCCTCCGAGCAGATTTCCCAGAACTTCTGAAAAAAATTAATAGAGAACCCATCCGGTCCAGGAGCCTTATCCCCTTCAAGAGAAAAAACAGCCTTTTGCAGTTCTTCAAGTGTGACAGCTTTGGTGATGTCTCTGAATTTCTGGTCCTCGATATTATTCTGAGGGATGGCCTCCAACATAAAGGAAATAGCTTCAGAGTTGCTGACATTTCTCTCTTCAAGAAGATTTTTGTAGAAGTCAAGCGCTTCTTTCTTAATGTTGTTGGAATCTTTTATGATACTCCCGTTGTTTTTAGAAACCTCTAAGATCCTGTTACAGGCTCTGTGTTTCAAAGTAGTCATGTGGAAGAACTTCGTGTTCCTGTCTCCCTCTTTAAGCCAGATAGCCCTAGATTTAAGGCGCCAAAAAGATTCTTCTCTACTGCAGATCGTATGCAACTCAGAAAGAATATTCTTCTCATTTACTTCATCTTCACCGATCTCCCCAAAGTATCCATTTTTAACTCCAGATCCTGAAGCTTCTGTTTTAACTCTTTCTTTTTTTCAAATACATTTCCAAAAACACTTTTATTCCAGATTTTGACTTGCTTTTTGACATTTTTGAGTTTTTGAATCAATCTAAATTGAGCAGTGCCTTCACCATTCCATTCCCACCATTCTTTTATCTTATCATAGATATTGTCATGTTCCATCCACATCTTTTCAAATTTGAATGAGCTTCTTGCGGGTTTAGTCCAATTGAGAAAGTTTAGAGCAATCGGATTATGATCCGATCCAATTCTGGGTAGGGAAGAGAGATGGAAGTCTTGACTAAGAATCCAGCTTGCTGAGATTAGAGCCCTATCCAATCTCACCTGAATGAACTCCTTTCCCAACCTTCTATTATTCCAAGTATACTTATTACCATGCAGATCCACATCTAAGAGGTTTTGTTCAGCAATAAAGTCAGCAAAATCCTCCATACCATTAGAGAAGGTGGAGGTACCTCCAAACTTCTCGCTTGGGTTTAGTGGGGAGTTGAAATCCCCCATGATAAGCCAGTTAGCATAGCAATGTTGGTTTCTAAAGTTTTTAAGATCAGCCCAGAGTTTTTTTCTACCACTAGCAGAGTTAGGGGCATAAATGTTAGACAAGATCCATTCACTCTTATTCTCAATAGTGACAAATTTGATTGCAAGATGATTAATATTATCATTAAGAATCATACCAGTACTGTGCCTTCTGTCCCAAAGAGTAGCCAGCCCTCCGTAAGCTCCCTGAGAGTCAACAGCCGCCATTTCAGAGTTATCCCAAAGATTCTTTTTAATATTTTCAATGGTCTTTGCTTTCATCTTAGTTTCTTGTAGAATCAAAATGCTGGGGTTACTGGAATCCCGTAACTCCTTGATGGTTCTTTGCTTGGAGTTTCCATTTAGGCCTCTAATATTCCAAGAAATAATCTTCATTTGGAATGATTGGTGGTTGGCATTGCTTGCTGGTTCAGCTGACGCTGAACACCATCTGCAATATCCCTCTCCATCTTTTTAGATCTAAGAGTCTTTTTAGAAGGTCTTCCTCTTTTTGAACTTCCTCCAAAATCAGCTATTCGTCTAGCAGAAGACCGAGTTGTTCTGGAAGTAGAGGTTTCCCAATTGTCTAATTTCTTCTTTTTATCACTATACAATGATTCTAGAATCCTTTCAAAGCCTTTCAATCTTTTTTTCTTTTTTGAAATGACCATTGTGAATCCAGAGTCTGGATCTTCCGTTTCCATGGCAGGCGTAACTTCCCCCTCTTCTCGTTCTTTATGAATCTGTCCGGGCATGTGAATAGAAGATGATCCTCGTGCAGCAGATCGGGCACTGCAGCCTAAATTAGTGGGGATAAATCAAATCTTTAATGAAGGTGTTATGCATTTCTACGATGCTCGAGTGACAAAGAGTCAAAAAATCCTCTCCCACCTATAAAACTACTCATAATAAGATCTCGTTTGTCTCTCAATGTCTTGCTAAATATGTGATTTGCTTTCGGTTTCAAGGGAGAATCAATTTGGATACCAACATATTCCAATTATTTTAAGTAAGGACAATTTGATTAATCAATGATGTAAATTTGCCTCTACAATGATTGAAAAATTGAAATGTTTGGATAATCCCTTAGAGTGTGGAGAAATAACCCGCCTATGGAAAAAATTGGGTTTGGTACTACTTTGTAGGAAACCATGAATAATTTTTTCTCATTTCATAATCTATGTCACCAATTATTTTGGGTTCAATTGAATATGAGAGAGTTTTTATAACATTGTCCTTTATAAAGTCAAAATTATTAAACAAGCTTGATAAAAAAATTGGAAAATTGTTTGAGAATTTACACAATACGAAGTGAATAGCTTTCCCTATGACAAGCTTTAAAAATATGGAAGTCGATTAATGAAAGTAGATGGGCTAATAACAATGCTACAAATACGACAGATGACCCTATCAAGTAAACGGTTATGGATCTATTGCAGCAATCGATCGTCAAAAATTCATAGAATTGGTCAAGAAAATGATAGAGATGATCCACCATCAATACATTAGAAGCTTCCATTCGTGGATATGTGATATAGATTTTCATATAATATATTCAAATAATCAATACATTATTTTGATAATATATTTTTCCTTATTTATACTTGATGATAAACTTTGTAAAACTTGAGCAACTGTGGATATGAAAAGTTCTTAATCTCATAAAATAACAAAGATTGTGTTTTGCTTTGTAATTGCTTGAATTTGGACTCCAAAATATTTGTAATAGTAACAATGAAATGATGGATAAATGTGATTTATATTAAAAATAAATATTGTTTAATAAAAATCTATAGTCTAAACATTCAATTTGGCAAGTAGAAACAATCGATTGGAAACATGAAAACATTTAAGATGTAAGGCAAAGGTAATATACCTCCCTTCACTAGGATAATAAATACACTAATACCATAAAGAAATAACTAGTATCGTACCAATATTAAGTGTCTACAAAACGAAATAAAATATTTGGTCCCATATTTATTCTATGAAGATACTTTCAATAATATTACTTTATGTTTAAAAAAATTAAATATAAAAATGTTTCAAATCTAAAATTACAAAATTCATATCCCATACTATGAATTTGCACCCTTACAACAAATGCTAATATATTTATTGAATTCGATAAAATGCAATAATAATTTATATTCAAAACAAATTCTTATATAAAAATATTATATAATTAAAATAGAAAAACTCATATTCATTGTAGAATATACTTTACAATGTTATATGACAATTGTTAGTATACCATCCATTAAAACAATTAAACATATTTAATTGGAACTAAAATATCTTCCACTCTTACTACATGGCACTTGTTAATATATGTTGAGCGTGAGGGTGACTTATGTTAATATTAAAATATGAATTAATTAATATTTATAATTAACATTGGTAGTAGTGTATGATTATTATATTTAAATATAAGGGAATATTCTAGAATAAAACCTAAATGAATATTTCTTAGATACTAAATAAAAAATATGCATATCCAAACTTTAAACTATAATAAATTCAAAAAAATGATAATAACTTTTGATTGGTTGAAAGTAGTTTGAGTAATAATAAACATTTGAACACATTTAAACAAGACAATTATTAAATTAGTACTCGCACAAGACCAAATGGTTTATGACACCATTCAAAACTCCAATTGCTTAAAGACTTACAGAGTTAGTGGTATCTTTTAGAGGCTCCTCTTCTTTTCCCCGATGTGAGTTAACATCTCCAGGAACCTTTTGTTTTGCATTCCTCAAATAACTCTATCATGAAACCAACTCTTAAAATATTCTCATACTTGACTCTAATGTTTGTTTACATTGGACATACAAGAATGAAATGTTTCTCCATTTCAATTGCTTTTTGTATTGTATAAATCACAAGTCCTCTCTTCTCACCATTCCTAAGACATTATATGATCCACTCTCTTGAAGACTAATAATAAAACATATATGTTGGTTGGAAATGATGGCACCTAATATTAAAAATTTTCTCAAGACTTTACTTAAAATAGGAAACATATGTAAACAACTTTGATATATAGACGTTGGTGGCCTACACATCTCCACTACACATCATTGTAATAGTATTTGTTTATCACATTTTACGAACATGGCTGATGCTGAAAGCTTGTTATTTTTATTTTGTCGAACAATAACCCACCGACAAACAATATTTTTGTTGAATCGTCTGAAGGATGTGTTGAAATGCATTCTTATCATACAATTCTCTATCAGTTTTGAAACTTTTTACAAAATGTGGGTTTTAAAATGCAAGGCATAAAGATGGCTCCCATACCCTATTGTGTTCTTGTTTAGCACAAGAATCGACTAAATACTTTAGCTATAAAAAAAATTGGGCAAATAATACTTGTGAAATGCCCCACCATATAATTCTAGGTCCTACATTTAAATATCATCTCCATATACTTTCAAATCCATCATTGAAAATATGCCTACATGATTCCAGGAGTCCTAATCAAAACATGTGATCTAGGCACGCTTGATTCCCACATTATGCTTTAATCTTTGCATTTTCATTTCAAATTAGCAACATATTTTCTAACATGGCATCTCTCCCTCACAAATTCATGACTCATGCCACCACGACTAGAAAAATAATCTTTATATATCCTTCAAATGTTGGGCCTCGGCAATTTGACATCCTTCATTGTTATGGAGAAAAGATAACGACTCCTTTTGTATATGTTTTTAACACAAACCCGTCAAATAAATAAAACCATCATAGAAACAAGTGTTGTCAACCTTTCAAGAGTTCATCCATAATGATCGATATATAATCATTGAGGACATGAGCTTCATTGGACCCGAATTTTACTCTTCTATAACTACAAAAAAAGGAAGAGCCTTGACTACATTCTCTTGCCTCTTCCCAACACTTTTACAATTGTTTACATCCCATATAACACCAATATGTATTTTCATGCCTTATTATCACTACTCAATTAGGTTTAGGATTTCATTTTATCTTTCCTTGTGCATATAATTGACTTTCCATCTTTCAACAATCTACATGTCTTCCTACCTTTTCTCCCGGTCTAATTTTCCAGTTCCGCACTAAATGTAAATTCATCATTCAAATTTTTCATCATTTTTAAGATTTTTTCATTATCTCTAATTCTTTTCTCACCCATATGCCCCTCTTCCAACAACAAAGTTATTACCTTAAAATTTGACAGGTTTTGTGCATCCCCACTCTTCATTCCTCCACTTATCCTTCTCGGTGTTACCACTAGCTAAGCTTCACTTATTTTACACCTATGCATGTGGTGTGGTGCTTCCATGTTCCCATGCCACGCATAGCCCCATACTAATTCGAAACGAGGCCACTGCCGGGAAATGAGTGATGGGACCCACGATGGGATCACTGACGTGGAGGGTACCTCCGTCACTGTTTTGGCATTTTGGAGTAGCGTGTAATTTTGAATTATTGAATTAAGTGCCTTCTCCTTCCCTATGCCATTGTCGCTTCCAGCCATACCTCTGAATCATTCTCCTACATGCCTCTAAATCATTCTTCACAGTTAATGAAACACTCACCGCATAACAGGGAAATCAAGTCGCACGCCAAAGAGACTTCACGGGTTCCTCCTGGTTTAATCACCATCTCTGCATTTAGGGGGTAAAAACACAAGTTTTTTTGCATTTTACCAATTCAGTTTCTCTCATGGGTGTTCATTTGAGCTAGAGGAACAAGGGTTGCAGAGGAAGACGCCACAACGGTCACCATTACTGTAAGTGCCATATCTGTCACCATTAATGGTTGTTTGTGTAGTTTTACCAGATGCCCATCATGATTAATGGTTTTTCTTTCTTGTTTTGGGGTCGAATAGTCCATTTGAAAAGGAACGAGCAGAGGAAGGTATTCCACGTAGGAACAGTTGAATTCATCTCCATAACATTCACAATAAGTTAATCTAAACTTACTGTTACTGTTAATAGTCTGGGTGATTTTTGTGTTGGGTGCTCCTATTGCATCAAATGGAAAAATCATAATGACAGTAAGTACAAAAATGGATCTGCCTGGGCTCATTCTCTCAATCCTGTTGTGCCTAAACCTCTATTACGTTTGCAGTTGACAGTAAAATCAAATTTCTTAAACAAATTCTTAAAAATGCTTAGCCACAGCAGTTGGTAAGATGTTGATCTTATAGACTGTAAGTCCAGTGCTTTCTTTTGAAAACAAATCAATCAAAGCTGATATTGTATGTAGGTTTTCCTCATTTCAGTTGAGTTTACTTAAAAGAGGTAGAGAATATAGAGGTTACTCACGTAATCATTAACTTTGAAGTATGAAAAGAAACGACGCAGACAAAATAAAATTCTCCATTTTTGTTGAGATAATGAAAGAGATGCAATTAATTTCTGATAACAAACAAATTGGGTATAGAAATAATCTCTTTAAACTTATTGTTAATGAATTGAGAGATATCTACTCCGCCAAAATCACCCAAACTATTATTGTTAATGAATTGAGAGATAGGTATTTTAATGGTATTTAGGTGTAAGCATTTGAATTGTTTGACTAAATCTTAGGTAAGCATTCGAATTCAGGTGTAAGCATTCGAACTCGAATATGGGCAGTTTTGTTCCAACCCCAAGTTCTTCAAAGCATTCAAATTGTTTGGCACCTATCTGGTCTGCGAACTGTTTGACAAAATGCCTCTGCGAAATGCCTCAAAGAATCTATGTGAAATGTTTAACAAAATGTCTCTAATATTGCACCATTCATTTATTGAACCATTATAATATTGACAATAATGGAATAAGGCATCTAAATACCTCTCTTAACTATTGTAATGTATTATAGATATCTCACGAGTTGCTTTAATTATTATAAATCATAGTCAGTGCTTTTCAAAAAATTATAATATTAACCTTGAAATATTGCAACAACAAGATATAAACTTTAAATATGACCATTGGTGGCACTGAAATTTAACCCTTGATTATTGGCTATCGAGGCTTTAATCCTACTTTACTTTATCTTTTTTAAAACTTTGCAAAGATAAAAATGCCCACACAAATAAATTTGACAAATAAGAAGAATTTTATATGGATAATACAATACCTATAATAATGTCAATAGTGCACTTATTGGTATCATTACCTGTCTATTATTGGTATCATTACTGTCAACAATTTTCTATATGGAGGAAATAATTTTGAAAAAGTGTGTTTTTCATCATTGTTGAAAACACACTGTGTTTTTCAACAATGAAATTTTAAACTAATTTCTTACTATAATTACTATAATTGAAAAACTACTTTTAAATTTCATGACATCCCATATTATACCTTTATAAACCATCAGTTATAGTTACTTTTAAACTTTAACATTGAAGAATTGAGTTCTATTTTAATGTCCACAAGTTTTCCTATTTTAATATTTTTGAATAAAGGAAAGAAAAAAACACATGGCTTTGAGATTCGAAAAGTATTATGTTAATTCATGTTTGATAAGATTATGAAACTTATGGATTGCAATATTTAAGGTAATTCTCATAACCAAACAATTCATAAACTCTTTTGTTCAAGCGTACTCCTTTTTATGGTGTTGATCAAAATTAGTTGGGTGTTGTTGAATCACAATTTAATTATTGGTTTGTGTAAAAACTATTTTGGTGTTGTTGATTATAATTTTAAAAATCCACACAAACCTCTGGAAATATAATTTTAAAAATCCCAACTAAGTATGACTAAATAAATATGTGATATTGTGGGATATGTACAAATGGGAATGTGTGCAACATGAACTATTTCAACCTTTAGAGTTGTGAGGAGTGCAATTGGGACTATGTGAAGAAGTTTGAAGAAATTCAACTTTTAGAGTTATGTAGGGGCGTGAATAAAATTGAATTTGTGTGCCTTAAAACAGTAGACACCCAAACCCCACATATAAATAATTTATAATATTGTATCTACATAAACAAAGTACACTGTCAATTTAAGAAGAGAGTATGGTAAAAAAATAGAACTAAATTTTCAGCTAGCAAAAATTACATAGGCCCTCTTCCGCCTAGATATATACAATTAAAAAAGTGTTAAAGATAGGGAAATCCTTAACTAGTAATTATCAACTCTTCTTCTAAAGAAGATTTAATATTGTACTAAGGTAGTGGAACTTTGCTTGCAAGGGATTTTGTTTTTACATGTAATTTTAAATATATTAGTTTGATTATTTATATATATTAAATGAGATATACTTTAACTTAAGATTGGAGATTCGCTCTTAAAATGGAAGGTATATGATGTGAAGAAAATATATTGAAAAGAAAACAAACTTAATATTCTATTCCTTTGAATTTACATATATCTCATAGATATTAAGATTGTAAAGTGTTTTTAGGGAACCTATCTACTGTTTTTAGTATAAATTTCACGCTTCTTGATATTTAGTTTAATGATAGTGTTTTCATTTCTTGACGACTCTCATTTTTCAATTTTTATAGGATATTGTCAACCTATCTAGTTATTGTTAGTTATTGTTGTGTAGTAATAAATATTAATTATAAATTCATGCTTATATGATATATAGTTATGGGAACATTGATTGCTACATACTCATATCTCTAACTAATAAGTTATAGATGTGGATGCAAGACAATGTGTGCCACTAAAAGCCCTAGTTTTTTTAATTCAAATATGTATTTATTTAATTTTGAATTATTGAATATATGTTATAGTGCAATATTTGAAATGTATGGAAGCATACACACGGCACATGATTTTCTCGACAAAATGTGATCTCTATTTGTTGGATATGCATAAGATGTGAGGATAGTTTGATATTGATTTTTTGCAATGATCCTTAAGAGTGCATCTAAGCTTGTGCCAACCTATTTTTAATCCACCACATAAATATTATTAGTGTAAAATTATAAAATCATGGTCCTGATTTAAATAGGAATGCAACTTGTTTTTAAATGTCACTTTTTTAAATGGCTAATTTGTTGAATTTATAGTCTGCATTTTTTTATACCTTCAAATAGTCTCTATTGTTCAATTGTTTTCATACTACAGTTTCTTTCTTTTCCTATTCTTGTTTTCGTAGCCAAGCCAAACCCACTTGCCATCCAAGTAGATCCATGGTTAACTTTTCTTAATTTATGATTAGTATGTTTTGTCTTTTTTCAATAATAAAAGCAAGTTTTGAAATTTTTGTATCTCTTAGTATAAAAAGAAAATTTGCTCCTCTAGGTATTGTCTTCATTGGCAAGTTAATGTAGATGAGAGTAACTTGTGTCAATAGTGGAGAGTAGAAGAACTTGAGTGATCAAACCCCTTTTCTCATTCAAATGATAGTAAAAAATGGAGTATGGGGCCTATATTGAATTCTACTAGAATGTGGGAGGATGATGGTTTTAAATGTATTCTAGATCTGATTTGGAACATTGTGCACGTGATAGGCATGACTAGGAATAGGTATGAATTTTAAATTTTTAGGGTTTCTATTTTCGAATGAATGACGAAGATCTAGAGGGAATCCGTGAGCATCAAAACGTTGCACTCAACCACAAAATGGTGCAACTGTAAGATCCAAGCAAGAACTCACCCATGGGAGAAATGTGCATGCATTAAGGGAAACATGGCTCAAAACCCATACTCCATTCCATTCCATTGCTTAAGATGAAAGGTGTACATATAGTAGTGGGGTGTGTAACTCCCCCACAAATGTAGTCGTCAAGAGGTGGGAGTTACATTCCTGAATAACCGGTCAAATGTAACTCCTATGACGCTCTATGACACGTGTAAGGCCATAATGACACCCTAGGACACCTAAGCATGGTGAATCACCTATGTGGAGGAATATCATGTACTTAAGATATGTGCATGGTAAATATCCTACACCAACATGAAGCATAGCTTAGGTGGACACATAGATGAAAACAAGGAGAAGTGGGTTCGACAACAAGCTTGATGAGGTACCCACATACAAGAAACTCTCGAAAAGTGGAGTAAAAGGAGAAAACCCAGTGGGAAAAACTCCCCCAAAAGAGAGACAAGTCCACTCTCTAATCTAAGAAAGATGCCAAAGATGGGTCCCGGCCACATACGAGCCTATAAAGGTACCCATGTACAAAGAGGCAATCTCTTGGAAAAAGAAGAAGAAGAGAGAAGAAGAGGGAGACGAGAGGAATGTAGAAGATGTCATGGACAAATCTGAACTCTACAGCTCTAGGAGGTCTCCCAAAAGAATGTCGATCATGAGATCCTCTGCCTCTGGACTGAAGAAGAGCCACCCATACCGAATTGTGTGTCTACCCTTAGGAAGGACAGAAATAACGTGTTGGAAGTCCACCCACTCCATGAAGGAAACTGAAGGCAAGCAACACGAAGAACTCTGAGTATGGTCCATGAAAGTGTGACATAGGTCTAGCAAATGAGCTCCAAGGAACCGAAGATAATGTCACGAGTGAAGAACTGTCAGAGTAGGAAGAGTGAACATCTGTAGAAAGGATGTTCGACTGATGTGAAGGCAAAACAACATCCCCCACAACAAAAATGGATCCATAAGCAAGGGTGGATCAATGAAGGTCTCCGAGAAAAGTGGAAGTGGTAAGAATCCTAGAAGGGGCACTCCCAACAACAAAGATGATGAACTCCTCTGAAATACCTGTAGATGGATGAGGAACCTGTAGTACATCACAAGTGTACTCTGTGAAAAGATGAATAAGGTCAGGCAGATACTTGCCCTAATGAGGGGGCTCAACAAACAGAAGAGTGATGTCAAATAGGTATGAGTCATCCAATGAAGGTAAAGGAGTGGAAGGGGCCTCACACACTAAAGGTGGAAAAGAGGCGGGTGTGATGATTATATGAGACTGAATAGGAGACTACTCAATATCTGATGAGATGTGGGATGTTTCAAACTCTCTCGGAATAGTGAGAGGAGGAGGAGAGTCCTCTATAGTACTCTTAACATCGAACCGGGTGCAAAATCCTCGTCATCAGAAGTAGAACCAAGTAATTCTGTGTTAGTGGAACTATCATCGCATGAAGAACAAGAGGAGACAAGTGGATCAGCAGCAGCAATAATGGTGGCAGTATGTGAAGGGTCTCCATAGAGGGATCAAGAATGCTCCAGCACACGGTGGGGTGGATCTCGAGTCTCGCCACGTGAAACCAAAGAGATAGAGAGACATGCATCAGCATTAGACCAAAAATATGGTCGCAAGTGTTGAGAAAATCCTCCAGATGACGATGATCAGTGGGTGAAGGAACTGGCCCAAGCAAGAAGTGTGAAAGACCCTCGTAGGCAAAGTAGTGTTCCATAGAAGCACGCCAAACTGAATAGTTCTCTCTCCCAAGAAGAAGTGGTGGAAGTTATAATGCGATCCTACGACGTTTAAGTCTAAAGAGCTCTCTCCATGGTGCGTAATAAAATTGCAAGGTGCACAAATGCAAGACGTCATACTCGGCCGATAATGCGTCTACGTGTGAAAACCCAAGAGTACTAGTGAACCCCCAGAATGCAGCACTTTATAAAATAGTTTTTTTACAAAACTAATAATCCCATCATCTAGAGTGTGAAAAACATGCAACTTTGACTAAATAAGTGCTCAAAACCGAGCAACGAGTCAAAATTTATAGCAAAAAAATGATTCCCGCAACTAATGGAAAATGCCAATAAGCTTTGCAAACTGATTTAAAAAGTGCCCAAAATGAGTGCAAAGGGTGTTGTGTGGGTACTCATTAGAAATGGCATAAAATTTTAGGTAGGGTTTGTTTTGTTTCATGAGTGGGAGTTACCCTCCTGCCAACCCCAAACCTCGCCCTCCGTCTTCAACACTCAAATGAAGGACATTAAATATAAGCAAATAAAGGCCCTAAAATTATTACAATGCCAAGATAAGAATGTGTTTGCCTTAAAACATCAAAAACATATTGTTTTAATTGCCAAACAAGTTCTAAAATGAAATGGAAGTGTTAAGACCGAGTTGTTTGATGGCTCTCATGGCGAGTTGGTCGAGGGGAAGCACAAGCCGTGCCCGAGCTAATGTTGAGTTGTAGTGCTAAGCTGTGGATGCAACAAGAGTCTGGCCGAGGGTAGGATTCCAGTGAAGTAGTCAAAGGTGTTGGGCCACATGTGTAGGTTTGAACCGTGACATCGGATAAAGTGAGCTCGCATAGATGTAACCGTTCACCGTAGAGCCAAACCGAGGGATTCAACACCACGTGAAGAGAGCTTGGGGCCACGTGTTGGGTGAAACTGTTCATGGCAGAGTCTACCAAACGGTGCTACATTGAAATGGCTAGGTGAACGGAGTGGGAATGACGGTTCCAATGGAATATAACTCGCGAGCTCAAGACTGGAATACGGGTGCACTGGGTAGAGTCAACCATGTGGGAACCTAACAATTAGTGTGCAAGCGAGCTTGAAGTGAAGGGATGCGAGAGGTAGGTGCTAAACGATGAGCTATGCAGTGAAGCCAAAAACTAGGACAAGACTTAGGATGCACAAATTCGAGCTTGGAAGAAACCTACGTTCAAACCAAGACGTCATTTAAGGAAATCCAACCAGGCACAAGCAGTGAGAGGGAACAACTAGAAGTCCTGAAGCAAAACATGACAATGATCCACGAGTAAAGCAATGCAAATAACCACGAGCTGGAGAAAGCACAAGTAGTATAAAATGTGGAAGGGTCAACAAGCTCCAACGATGCTGGGGTGAATGGAAGGCCTAGCCAAGGCAGATCTTGAGAATGCAACCAGGTAAAGAATGCAGTTGATTGAGCGGAAGGGTCGTGTTAGGCAGAGCCATGAGTCTAAGACTCCAAGTAAAAAAATGAGCAAACACAAATGCCAAATAATGCTGACCACGCAGAGATGAAACCCGACAACTCAAGATACCAGGTAATGAAGGATGCAGGTTGTTTTGGAAGGAGAAATGCCAATGATAAAACAAACTGTCGAATCAATGTGAGAACCCAAGAATGAGTTGTGACTGAGTGTAGAATGAGTTAATTTCAATGCAAAACAACGTCCCCACAAGATGAATGCATGAGCCCGTTAAACAAGGCAGTTCGAGTTGTTGACAAGGTTGATAGCGAGCTATTAACAAGGCACAACTCAAACCAACACCCTTTTTACTCTGATTTTTCCTAAACCTGTACACGAAGCACTAGCAAAACAATGCACCCAACACACAAAACCAAGTACAAGAACTCCTTAAAAAATGCAAGTAGAGCACAAAGAAAGTTGAGATCTTGCACATGAAACTATGATGCGGTGAGTAGTAAGCAACCAAAGAGAGTGACACGATTCCGATCCTGAGCTCTGATACCATGTCGGAGGAATGAAAAAGATCTGGAGGGAATCCGTGAGCATCAAAACATTGCACTCAACCGTAAAATGGTGCAACTTCAAGATCCAAGAAAGAATTCACCCATGGGAGAAATGTTCATGCATTAAGGGAAACGTAGCTCAAAACCCATACTCCATTCCATTCCACTGCTTAAGATGAAAGGTGTACATATAGTAGTGGGGTGTGTAACTCCCCCACAAATGTAGCCATCAAGAGGTGGGAGTTACATTCCCAAAATAACCAGTCAAATGTAACTCCTATGATGCTCTATGACGCGTGTAAGGCCATAATGACACCCTAGGACACCTAAGCATGGTGAATCACCTATGTGGAGGAATCCCATGTACTTAAGATATGTGCATGGTAAATATCCTACACCAACATCTACATGGCTCTATAAATTGTTTAGGGTCTCATAATAGTGTTAAGGGTGTCATATCAATGTTTAGGATGTCGCATTAGTGAATAGTGTGTCCCAAATGTATTATTGGTGGTGACACATTAGTGTTTTATGTCATATCAATATTTCAGTGTTTAGGGTATCATATTAGTTTATAAGATATCATTTGATTGTTTACGGTGTCATATTAGTGTTAATTTTTCCTAATTATGTTATTTAGGATAAACCCTAAATTCTAAATGTTCAACCTTAAGTCATAAACCCTAAAGCTTGAACCCTAATTCCTAAACCCTAAACCATAATCCTTGAACAATAAGCCCTAAACCTTATACCCTAAACCCTGAACCTTGAGGCCTAAACCTTATACCCTAAACCCTAAACCTTGAACCTTAAAATTTAGAAAATAATTATAGTTTTCATTATTATTATTAATTAATATATTTGAAACTATAAGAAAAGGTGGTAATTTTATGTTATATCTATTACCTAATACTTTGTAAATAGGAACAAATCTATGTGCTTGATATACACAAGGACAAATATAACATGAAACTTTATCTTAAGTACAAATATATCGAACAATTGTTTAGAAGCATCTTTTCAAAACGAATGATGTGGTCAAATATTTTGTTTAGTATATAGACACTAAATAATAGTGTGAACTAGTTTATTATTATGGTATTATTGTATTCACATGTTTTTAGTAAATGATAGAGGATTCGATAATTTCTACAATTTGTGTTTATTAATCATTGGTATGAGACTAGTTAATTATGTTGATATTATGTTGGTATTGGTTAAATATGCATGCGATCTTCAAGCTGTTAGTTGTGATTTCATTGCTCTTAGTTGTGTTAAATTAAATACATTAGGAAAAATTTGATTTCCTGAATGCGTTATAGTTGTAAATATTGTGAATGTGGAGATCATTTGTATATATATATATATATATATATATATATATATATATATATATATATATATATATATTAGTTGTTAAATATTGGTAATTTTAATGTTGTGAATGTTTAATGAAAGTTGAAGATATAAAAATTATGTGATATCATACTCTAACTCTCAATTTGGCATATGGGGGCAATCGCCTCCGCAAAGATAGGAATTAGTGCATGTTGAAGGGGCTTGCCTCTTAGGATGCCACATCCATACACTTAAAGCAATGCACCCTCTCTCGTAATATCACGGTGGCCGTCCCTTTTACAATGGATGGTTGTGATATTATGGCAGGGTGCATCTTGAGTGAAGGATAGCCATTGGAATTTTTCGATACTTGAATTTATCATGGATATTGTGATTATTTTATCATATTGGATGACGTATATTTGATTTGACATGTATCATACTAACGTTAATTGTATATTTTTGTTTGCATGTGTGTTGTTGTATTCAATTTGTATTTTGCGTGGTGAAAATGAATACACGAAGCTCAATTCCTCCTAATCCCATAGGGATAACGTTGAAAAATCCCAAATTCCAAAGGGAGGAATGCTTCAGGAGGTCCACATTTTTGTCTATATAGACCATCATCAATAGAATAAGCCACCCAAATCGGAAATTGCAGCCATGGTTAAGGCCCGACTCAATTTGCCGAAAACTTATGTTATTTATTTGTCTAAGTTTCGCACTATAGGGCCGCATTCACGAGGATATGGTCTAGCTTATGACATGATGGAGGATGCCTAGAAGTATGAGCCTCCACATAAGCTGAGAAAGATGGGAGTTCCGGTCATAAAACTAGCGATAGATCTAAAAATTGTGCAAAAATATTGCACATGGAAGCAGCTCCAAGTTTGCTGCTAAAAACAAAAAAATAGTTACTATTTTTTATGTTTTGTTCTAAAAAACTTATGACGTGTTTGAAAAAAACCTATATAAATATTTATTTTTTGTCGGATGTTGATTCACACCAACTTAAATATATTTCATTTTGTTGTTCGAATATATTCTTGATTCACACGAGCTTAAATATGAAATATGTTTTGCATTGGATTAAATATGTTTTCCTTAGTATTAATATGTGTTTCTATGGATTATAGTTTTAAAATTACTAATGTTTAGATATTTTATAGCAAGTTTAGATATTTTATAGCAAGTTTAGATTATTAAAATTCATTTATGTTAAAATTATATTTAGGTAGGAAATGTGTAATGGTAACGATTTTCTAATTCACTAAGTATGGGATTATCATCATTTGTCCAATTTAGGATTGTATTGGTGCAATTATCATTTCCAATCGTTTATTTGTGTGTAAAGAGTGTTCTAATATGAGTTCAACTCATATAGAGATGCACCTGTAGCCTACTTAATATACATAATATAGAAAACCAATATTGTTTGAAAAGGAGTTAATTCTAGAGAATTCGAGTACTCATTGAAGCATGTAATTTTAATACTAGATATACATTACAATGGTTATTTAGTGAATAAACTATAACAATTATTAGAATGTCATTCGCAATACTATAGGCTATAACAATTATTGGAATGTCGTTCGCAATACTATAACTAATCAAATGTTTATAGATATTGATATTGCAAATAGATTGAAATCTATCTATTCATAATAGACTAATCAATTTATTAAGTGATTTATTCAAATTTAATATTTACCCATTACATTTATAAACTCATAATTATAGGAAAACATATTTTAAAAAAAAATCTAAAATGTGTTTGTATTAATTATATGTTAGCAACATAAAGTTATCTATTCAGAAAATGAGTGGAATGGAACCAAACCCGTGATTACAATTCTAATATATTCCGAAATATATTTGCACTTTAGTCTAACATACGAAATACGGAGTTTTAGTATTGTAAGGAATACAATGTTTCCCAACAAGAAGTTGCTCACGAACACATGACGTTAACTCATTTAGAGTGTATGTCTCTAGACAAATTAGTAACTCCATTGAGTCTCCAATAAGAAATCATTATTAATTAACGAACTCAAGAGAAAGTGTTTTAGGGCCTTTTCATATGTTAAATTACATATGTTTGTATTGAAAAGTCAGCTGTGAAGTGTTCATTCTATTTTTTTATGTTTACTTACGATATATTTTTGTCCATTGTAAAGGTAAGCATGGTTGCCATTTGGAGATTGAAATTAATGGAGTGTCGAATACCTCCGAAAATATTGTATGTTCATCGTTCATATTATACGACCCTGGTGGAAGCAAGATAGTAGAAAGAGGTACAATTGTCAAAAATTCCACTATGACCTTCCACCAGGTTGAGTATAGGGCCTTGATATTGGGTCTTGAGGAAGCGATACACCACGATGTTTGGAACATTTGTGTGTTTTATCACGATATGCTTGTTGTGAAACAAATGAATGGTGTATACCAATGTAACAATGTAAATCTTTCAATTCTTCGAGTTCAAGCGCTAGAGAGTGTATCTCACTTTGTGAAATGTTCATACGTGCATGTAAAAGTTAATAGAGGTAGGTTAGATGTATGTCAAGTGTCTAGGGACACTATAAACCAAGAAGTGGTAGCTTTGCTAACACTTCCATGGAAGACATTTCAATATGATATATGTACACATTGTATTTCCTTTTTGCGTAATGGTAGACATACATTATTTATTAGATTGTGAATAACTAATATTATGTGAATTGTCTCCAACAGTATATATTATATATTTTGTGGATAATATGATGATACATCATATAGTGTTGGTTGATAAACCGGGCATTTTGGATACATCATGCTTTATCATATCTTCTCTTTTAACACACTTGCAATTCACATTTCATGTTTAATTCGGAAACATCTAGAGTCGAGTATCCAGTTTTGAAAAATAATGTGTGCGGATAATTTCGTCACAAATTGTTTATTGTGCACGATTTTCTCAATATGAATGCAAAATACGAATAAATAAGTTTGTGCACCATTTGTTTCAGTTTAACTTGTTTTACAATGCGTCACTTCAATGATGGTTATGACAACGCACATGAACGAAACATGCAAAAGCTCGACGACATGGGCCGATCCATGTTCACAATCCGTTCTTATGTTTTCGGGGAAGACATAAATAATGAGACGGTAATATATAACTTTGTGAACATTAATTGTTTGTCATAGTAACAATTATGTCATTTTCTGGGATAACAATTATGAAATTGTTGTCTTTTCATGATTTTCTTCACATTCCATGATGATAATATTCAAATATGTGAACATTACTTATTTTGAAAAATACTTAATATTTTATGTTGGGCTAATAGTTATGCACTTGGACTCCCTAGATACAAGCACCTTCACATCACATGGCACGTACACATTTCGCAAGCATCACAGAGGAAGAAAAGGGAGATGATCCTCCAACAGTTGATGGTGATACATCAGATGGTCCTTCCAAGCCCATTCACTCAGATATCCATGAGCCACCCATAGAGTATAGAACTGAATATGTTAATGGTTGTATTCATTATGTCTGTCAGCATGGATCATGTGTTGTTAGTGGGGATGTTAGGTTTTCCAAGTTGCATAGACTAAATCGACATTGCCAAGTAGAACACAATCTTCCTTATGTGGAACCTCGTAAGTGTGGCCGTAAGCATACAAGGAAATGATCACCTATCTCTCAAGATAGAAGCAGGGCATACATGCAAAAGAGGGAGGTGGATGTGAACTATGTCTTGAGGCAACGATTCTACTTGCAGAGTGGAGGAGGGTTATCGATCGAGTTTGCAAAAAATAATGCAAATATCAATTCGAGGAGTTGAGCTAAGAAGGAAAGAGGGAGGTGGATGATGCAATGTGTGCCTACAATTCAATGGAGATGTGAAAGGCGAGAGAGGAGCATTGGTTGAGAGTGAGAGGAAATAAAAATCAAATATCAGAACAGAGGTAAATTTAAGATTAGTATAGTATTTTATATATTATGTTTGGTTGGAAATCAAAAACTTAATATTTTGTCATGAACAGGAAGCTAGAGAAGAGGGTGGAACAAGTAGCAAAAATGTTGACCCCCTATGAATGATAACGTAAGTAATTATTGGTCTTTCATAAGTAAAGATACAATGTAGTTTTTGTGTATTTTTGTATATACTAACTGTAGGCATGTGTAGGATTATGACATTCCCTTGTGTCAACTCTTACACCGACGAGCGAGAGACACTCAATTCCTCTTTGCGAAACAAAGAGAGGTAAGAACTACTTAACAAGCACTTGAAAAATGTATGTTGCCTTATGTTATTGATACTTCAATTGTCTTGATGACTTAATTGTTATAGGTGGACATTTGTGATAAGACACCCCCTTCTCAATCAGCCTGTGGTCTCAATCTTATTGGAGAGATAGCTTCACGTGAGGTAAGAGAGGTGGAGATGAAAAATCCCGAGTTGCAGCTTCTTTTCCAGTCGAGGAGAGAGAGGGTGATGAGGGGAGGCACGAGGAGAGGAACACAAACCATTGTTGTTGGTAGTACAAGAGAGGGTGGAACTAGACTAGTAAGTTATTGAATGTTCTCATTTGATTTTTGTATTCTTTTTTGGTGAAATTAAGAAAAAGTTATTAATGTAATTGAGATTTTCGTTATTCTAGGCTTTTCCTCATGGGGCCGAAATCAGGTTAATGTCAGATGATATGGTTATTGCAAGAGGAGTGGTTTGTGATAGTAGCCTGCACACGAAGTGTCATGGCATCACACTCCCTAAATTTATTGTCAAAGTGATTATTTCTGAGGCCATTTTTCCCACAACTCCATTGCACTACCCTAATACATTTGTAAACACTTTGGCAGAGTGTGTCAAAAGGGTTACTATTTGGGATCTCATCAATATCAGACTTGACACTCCTAAAGAGGAAAGTAGTTGTAATGAATGATTTAATTTAATTATGTGTTTAACTAAGAGATTCATCTATGTTCACTTATTTACTATATGGTTGGCTTTCAGGATGATGTGGTACAGGTTGAGATAGCGCACCATACTCGGATAAAGACATCAGATGCCCCACCCATTCTTGGCATCACGCCAAATTATGTTCATAGAAATGAGAAGAAACGTATTAGATTTTATGATGGAGTATTGTCTGTCGCTAACACTAGGCAATGAAGGAGATGAAATCCGGTATGTATAACATTGATTGTGAGGAGTCGGATTAGTATATATGTGTATATGATGATGATGTTACTTTAATGTGTTTGAGGTTTACGACTTAGTACTACATTATTGATATATTGAATATGGTTTGTGGTTATGGGTTACATAGAGTTATCCATTTATGATCTGTTTATAATGCATTAGATGGTTTTTATTCTTGTTATGTGACATTCCATTTACTGTATAAATGATGATATTGTCACTGTGTATCTAGTTAATGTATTAATGTGACTATGGATTGTGGATTACGGTTTTGGTATGTGGTTACAGAGTTGAGTTCTTATTCCTTGTATGCATGCTTGGGTTTGACGTGTTCAATAATTAATCGCAAATAATTCACAATTTTATTTTCAAATTTTGTGTATTATGGATTATGGCTTGTGGTTTATCATTACATAGTTGTGTTCTACATCCATGTATGCGTACTTGGGTTTGATGTGCTTATGAAACTTTCATATATATTTCATCCATGATAATATTTTGTTACGTATAAGTTAAGTGCATTATTTCCTTTCTAATTATGTTTGAATGGTAACAGATAATAATTGATTGTTATAATACAAGTTTATTTAGATGGCAAGACTAAAGAAGACTGGAAAGCACAAGGCTTCGCCAGTGCAAGAACCAAATGATTATGAATCATTCGATAGTGACACTTATCCATTCAAAAAGAATGCAAAGAGCTCTACAAACAAATATGTCGGTGCTACACAAGAAGACGAGCCTTCCCTGTTAGTTCGTATGGATTTAGAAATGAAACTTGTAACAAAGAAGACAAAGATATATCAAAACTAATGTGAAAGCTTTGCATTGGAAAATTTATATTTTATGAAAAAAACAAGGAAATATTGGATGAAATAGGAGAAATTTCCTCAAGGAAGATGGAGTTGGAGCTCAAGGTTCAGGAGTTAGAACTGGAAATTAAGAATTGGGAGACAATGCATGAAGTAGACAAAAAGTGTTCACAAATCATGTAGAAAAATTTAATACCATTCTTAAAACACACAAAGATCAGAAGGAAGTATGGAAGAAGATGTACATGTAGGCCAAGGCGGCAATTGAGGAAAAAACACCAGGCACTCCCACCCAAGACAATGATAACAAATGAATATACCAGTCATAGAACTTTTATATTTCACTTACATATTTGACAAATTTTACTTATATATTAGACATATATGTATAGATATTGATTATGTGGTATGCAAAAATTAGTTATATTTGATGAATTTTGCCTTTGTAGCATAATAGATGATATGGATAGACGTATGTGGTTAAATTATGATTATTAGATGTATGTGATTTTACACTAATATGGTTGTTTTTCGGTTGATGTTATGATGTGCACATTAATTAGTATTTAGATCATGTATTTGAATTGTTATATCTGGTATGCGATGTGATGAATAAGGAAGAGTAATACAAGTGTGATTAGAAGACAATTGTATATATGTGTGATGAGGTTGTTACTTTAATGTGTTTGACGTTTACAATTTAGTATTACATTCTTGTTAAATTGAATATGGTTTGTGGTTCTATTTATAGCACATTAGATGGTTTTTATTCTTGTTGTGACATTCCATTTACTATATAAATAATGATGTTGTCACTGTGTATATGGTTAATTTATTAATGTGACTATGAATGTGGATTATGGTAAATGGTATATTGTTTCTTTGTTGGGTTACGCTTAAAGTGTATGCGGTATATGGTTACAATTACGTTTGAATGTTCACAAATATTAATTAGTTGTTTAAATACAGGTTTAATTAGATGACAAGAAAAATAAGGTTGGAAAGCGCAAGGCCTCACTAGTGCCAGAACCGAAAGATTATGCAAAATTCTATAGTCCCAGTACTAATGTGTTCGGAAAGACTGTAGAGATCCCTAGAACCGAAAATTTCGAAGTTGGACAAGAAGATGAGTCATCCCGTCAGTTCGTATGGAAATAGAACTGAAACTTGCAATGAACAAGGAAAAGTTTTATAAAATCGAGCGTGAAAGACTTAGACTGCAATATTTAAAATTGTCAAAGATAAATAAGGAATTATTGGACCAATTACTAGATGCTTCCTCGAAGAAGATGGAGTTGGAGCTTGAGGTTCAAGAGTTGGAATTAGAAATTAAGAATTGGGAGATGACATGTGAATCCAACAAAAAAGTGTTCAAAAATCAAGTAGCAAGTTTTAATTCCATTTTTAAAATTCACAAAGGTCATAAAGAATTATGGAAGAATATGTACATCCTGGCCATGATGTTGATTAAGGAAAAAGTACCAGTCGCTCACACCGAAGACTTGTCCAAGTGACCTTTGACATAAAATATGACTTTGTAATAAAATGACACTTTCCATGTGACCTTTGACATCAACAAGTGTTGGTTAAATGTATATTTTAGTTTTTAAAAGAGTAAATAATAATTATACCATCAAAACATAATAAAATATTAGAAGGTTTTAAAATCTAATAACAAGATTTAAATTGGAATAAGATTTAAAATGTGTGAGTATTGTGAATGTTACTTCTAGTTAATGTACATATTATAGAGAATTCGAATTTCAAGTTCTCATTGAAGCATGTAATTTTCATGTGTGTTACTATTCATTAAGAACTCGAATTGCAATGTTATACAAATTCAATGTAAATGTTTTGGTGTAAATGTATAACTGGTTTTTCAAAGTGCTGAAAAACACCATGCATTTTTCAACATGGTGGAAAACACACTCCATTTTTCATCGCATTAGAGAAATTCAACCCTTCTCCACCCGGTAAGTACTTGATGTGGAGTCAATGTTTCATAAGGAGGAAAAGCACCGCGGGTTGCACCTTTTGGAGAACGGGATCATGTATTTCAAAGTGTTGAAAAACACTATGCATTTTTCAATGTGGTGGAATACACGACCTATTTCTCATCGCTTTGGAAAACCTCAACCCTTATCCACCTAATAAGCATTTTATGTGGAGTCAATGTTTACAACAAGGAGGGAAAATACTGGGGGTTCTGACTTTGAGAGAACGGGATTTTATTTTTCAAAGTGCTAAAAATACCGTGCATTTTTTGACATGGCGGAATACAGGACTGTTTCTCATCACTTTGGAAAAACTCAATCCTTCTCCACTGATAATCATTTGACTTAGAGTCAATTTTTACAACGAGGAAAAACATCGGGGTTTACGATTTTTGGAGAACGGGATTGCATTTTTCAAAGTCTTTGAAAAACACTTGTGCGTTTTTCAACGTGGCAAAAATGCAATCCATTTTTGATCACTTTGAAAAACTCAACCCTTCTCAACCTAATAATCATTTGATGTGGAGTCAATTTTTACAACAAGGAGGAAAAATGGGGGTTATGACTTTTAGAGAACGGGATTACATTTTTCAAAGTCTTTGAAAAACACCATGCATTTTTCAACGTGGCGAATACAACTTGTTTCTCATCTATTTGGAAAAACTCAACCCTTCTCCACCGATAAGCATTTGATGTGGAGTCGATGTTTACAACAAGAAGGAAAACACAGGGGTTGCAACTTTTGGAGAGCGGGATTGTGTTTTTCAAAGTGTCGAAAAACACCGTGCGTTTTTCAACGTGGCTGAAAATGCACCCCATTTTCCTTCGCATTGAAAAATTCAACCGATATCCACCGGATAAGTATTTAATGTGGATTCAATGTTTACAACAAGGAGGAAAAGCACCGGGGTTGCGCCTTTTAGAGAACGAGATCACATTTTTAAAGTCTTTGAAAAACACCATGTGTTTTTCAACGTGGAGAATACACGACTTGTTTCTCATTGCTTTGGAAAAACTAAACCCTTCTCCACCTGATAATTATTTGATGTGGATTCAATGTTTACAAGAAGGAGGAAAATCATCGGGGTTGCGCCTTTCAAAGAATGGGATCACATTTTCAAAGTGTTGAAAAACATCATGTGGTTTTCAACATGGCAAAATACATGACCCATTTTTCATCGCATTGGAAAACTTCAACCCTTCACCACCTAACAATTACTTGATGTGGATTCAATGTTTAAAACAAGAAGGAAAATCATCAGGGGTTGCGCCTTTTGGAGAACGGGGTCGCAGTTTTCAAAGTGCTGAAAAACACTATGCGTTTTTCAACGTGGCGAGAAAATGCACCCCATTTTCCGTCACATTGGAAAACTTCAACCCATATCTACCTGATAATTACTTGATGTGGAGTCAATGTTTACAACAAGAAGGAAAAACACCGGCGGTTGCACCTTTTGTAAAACGAGGTCGTTTTACAAAGTTTGAAAAACACCGTATGCGTTTTCAAAGTGGCGAAAATGCACCCCATTTTCCATCGCATTGAAAAATTTAACCCATATCCACCAGATAAGTACTTGATGTGGATTCAATGTTTACAACAAGAATTCAAAATATCGGGGTTGTACCTTTTGGAGAACGAGGTCGTTTTTCAAAATTTGAAAAAACACGATGCATTTTTCAACATGGTAGAAAACGCACCCCATTTTCCATCACATTGGAAAAATTCAACCCATATCCACCTGATAATTACTTTATGTGGAGTCAATGTTTACAACAAATAGGAAAAGCACATGCAGTTGCACCTTTTAGAGAACGTGATTATGTTTTTCAAACTGCTAAAAAATACGAGTGTGTTTTTCAACGTTGCGAAAATGCACCCCATTTTCCATCACATTGGAAAAATTTAACCCATATCAACCTAATAAGTACTTTATGTGGATTCAATGTTTACAATAAGAATAAAAACACTTTGGGGGTTCGCCTTTTGGAGAACGAGGTACGTTTTCAAAGTCTTTGAAAAACACCGTGCGTTTTTCAACATGGTGGAAAACGCACCCCATTTTCCATCACATTGGAAAAATTTAACCCATATCCACCTTAGAAGTACTTGATGTGGAGTCAATGTTTACAACAAGGAGGAAAAGCACCGCGGGTTGCGCCTTTTGGAGAACGAGGTCGGGTTTCTCAAAGTGTTGAAAAACACCGTGCGTTTTTCAATGTGACGGAAAACGCACCCCATTTTCCATCGCATTGGAAAACTTCAACCCATATCCACCTGATAAGTACTTGATGTGGAGTTAATGTTTACAACAAGAAGGAAAAACACCGAGGTTGTGCCTTTTGGAAAACGAGGTTAGGTTTTCAAAGTGCTTGAAAAAAAAATACCATGCGTTTTCAATGTGGCGAAAAATGCACCCCATTTTCCATCGCATTGGAAAAATTCAACCCATATCCACCTAATAAGTACTTGATTTGGATTCAATGTTTACAACAAGGAGGAAAAGCACCGCGGGTTGTGCCTTTTGGAGAACATGATTATGTTTTTCAAAGTGTTGAAAAACACCATGCGTTTTTCAACGTGGCGGAAAACACACCCCATTTTCCATCGCATTGGAAAAATTCAACCCATATCCACCTGATAATTACTTGATGTGGAGTCAATGTTTACAACAAGAAGGAAAAACACCGGGGTTGCGCCTTTTGGAGAACGAGGTCGGGTTTTCAAAGTGTTGAAAAATACCGTGCGTTTTTCAACGTGGCGGAAAACGTACCCCATTTTCCATCGCATTGGAAAAATTCAACCCATATCCACCTGATAAGTAATTGATGTGGAGTCAATGTTCATAACAAGGAGAAAAAGCACCGCGGGTTACACCTTTTAGAGAACGGGGTTACGTTTTTCAAAGTGTTGAAAAACACCGTGTGTTTTTCAACGTGCCAGAATACATGACCCGTTTTTCATCGCATTAGAAAAATTCAACCCTTCACCACCTGAAAATTACTTGATGTGGAGTCAATGTTTACAACAAGGAGGAAAAACCGAGGGTTGCGACTTTTGGAGAACAGGATTACGTTTTTCAAAGTGTTGAAAAATACCATGCATTTTTCAACATGGCGGAAAATGCACCCCATTTTCTATCGCATTGGAAAACCTCAACCCATATCCACCTGATAAGTACTTATTTTGGAGTCAATGTTTACTGAGGAGGAAAAGCACCGTGGGTTGCGCCTTTTGGAGAATGGGATTTCATTTTTCAAAGTGCTAAAAAACCGTGCATTTTTCAACGTGGTGGAAAACGCACCCCATTTTCCATCGCATTGGAAAAATTCAACCCATATCCACCTAATAATTACTTAATGTGGAGTCAATGTTTACAATGAGAAGGAAAACATTGGGGGTTGCGCCTTTTGGAAAACGAGGTCAGGTTTTTCAAAGTGCTGAAAAACATCGTGTGTTTTTTAACATGGCAGAAAACACACCCCATTTTCTATCACATTGGAAAAAATCAACCCATATCCACTTGATAAGTACTTGATGTGGAGTCAATGTTCACAACAAGGAGGAAAAGCACGCTGGTTGCATCTTTTGGAGAGCGGGGTTGCGTTTTTCAAAGTGTTGAAAAACACCATGTGTTTTTCAATGTGGCAAAATACATGACCCTTTTTTCATCGCATTGGAAAAATTCAACCCTTCACCACCTAAAAATTACTTAATGAGGAGTCAATGTTTACAACAAGGACAAAAATACCGGGGTTACGACTTTAGAGAACGAGATTACGTTTTCAAAGTGTTGAAAAACACCATGCGTTTTTCAACATGGCGAAAACACACCCCATTTTCCATCGCATTGGAAAAACTCAACCCATATCCACCTGATAAGTATTTGATGTGGAGTCAATGTTTACAACAAGGAGGAAAATCACCGCGGGTTGCGCCTTTTGGAGAACGTGATTACATTTTTCAAAGTGTTGAAAACATCATGCATTTTTCAACGTGGCAGAAAATGCACCCCATTTTCCATCGCATTGGAAAAATTCAACCCATATCCACCTGATAAGTACTTTATGTGGAGTCAATGTTTACAACAAGAAGGAAAACACCGAGGGTTGCACCTTTTAGAGAATGAGGTCGGGTTTTCAAAGTGTTGAAAAACACCATGCATTTTTTAACGTGGCAAAAAATACACCCCATTTTCCATTGCATTAGAAAAATTCAACCCATATCCACCTGATAAGTATTCGATGTGGAGTCAATGTTTACAACAAGAAGGAAAAACACTAGGGGTTGCGCCTTTTGGAGAACGAGGTTAGGTTTTTCAAAGTGTTGAAAAACACTGTGTGTTTTTTAATGTGGCGAAAAATACACCCCATTTTCCATCGCATTGGAAAATTCAACCCATATCCACCTGATAAGTACTTGATGTGGAGTCAATGTTTACAACAAGAAGGAAAAACACCGAGGTTTGCGCCTTTTGGAGAGCGAGGTCCGTTTTCTCAAAGTCTTTGAAAAACACCATACATTTTTCAACGTGACGGAAGACACGACCTGTTTCTCATCACTTTGGAAAAACTAAACCCTTCTCCACCTAGAAATTATTTGATTTGGATTCAATGTTTACAAGAAGGAGGAAAAGCATCGGGGGTTGCGCCTTTTGGAAAACGTGGTTACGTTTTTCAAAGTGCTAAAAAACACCGTGCATTTTTCAACGTGGCAGAATAGACTCCACTTTCATCGGATTGGAAAAATTCAACCCTTCACCATCTAAAAAGTACTTGATGTGGATTCAATGTTTACAACAAGGAGGAAAAATACCAGGGGTTGTGACTTTCAGAGAACGGGATTACATTTTTCAAAGTGCTGAAAAACACCGTGCATTTTTCAATGTGGCAAAAAACGCACCCCATTTTCCATCTATTGGAAAAAATCAACCCATATCCACCTGATAAGTACTTGATGTGGAGTCAATTTGTACAACAAGGAGGAAAAGCACCATGGGTTGCGCCTTTTGGAGAACGTGATTGCATTTTTCAAAGTGCTGAAAAACATTGTGTATTTTTCAACGTGGCGGAAAACGCACCCCATTTTCCATCACATTGGAAAAATTCAACCCATATCCACCTGATAAGTATTTTATGTGGATTCAATGTTTACAACAAGAAGGAAAAAAACACTGGGGGTTGCGCCTTTTGGAGAACGAGGTCGGGTTTTTCAAAGTGTTGAAAAATATCGTGCATTTTTCAACGTGGTAGAAAACGCACCCCATTTTCCATCGCATTGGAAAAATTCAACCCATATCCACCTAATAAGTACTTGATGTGGATTCAATGTTTATAACAAGGAGGAAAAGCACCGCTGGTTGCACCTTTTGGAGAACGTGATTACGTTTTTCAAAGTGTTGAAAAAATTGTTTTTCAACGTGGCAAAACGCACCCCATTTTCCATCACATTGGAAAAATTCAACCCTTATCCACCTGATAAGTATTTGATGTGGAGTCAATGTTTACAACAAGGAGGAAAAGCACCGCGGGTTGCACCTTTTGGAGAACGTGATTACGTTTTTCAAAGTGTTGAAAAACACCGTGCATTTTTCAACGTGGCGAAAAACGCACCCCATTTTCCATCGCATTGGAAAAATTCAACCCATATCAACCTGATAAGTACTTGATGTGGAGTCAATTTTTACAAGGGGAAAAAGCACCGTGGGATGTGCCTTTTGGAGAACGTGATTATGTTTTTCAAAGTGTTGAAAAACACCGTGTGTTTTTCAACGTGGTGGAAAACGCACCCCATTTTCCATCGCATTGGAAAAATTCAACCCATATCCACCGATAAGCATTTGATGTGGAGCCAATGTTTACAATAAGGAGGAAAAGCACCACAGGTTGTGCCTTTTGGAGAACGGGATTGCGTTTTCAAAGTGCTGAAAAACACCGTTCGTTTTTCATAGTGTTGAAATATTTTATATAGTGTTGAAAAAGGTTTATTTTTCAGCACTTTGATAGTAGCAATTAAACTTCGACATGATAATTTTTACTGTTGATTACATCATTTCATCATAATTACATCAACTTTCTATTTGTTAAAATATTTTATACTATCCATATATTACATGAGCGGTTCTACGTTGGCTAACACCACCGAGCACTTTTTTAAATACTCTAAAAATAGTCAAAGAGTAGGTCAGTTGTACACGTTCCATATTTATGTATTTTAAATATACGCAATGTACAATCTCATATACATGAATTGGCAATGTTTACAATTATAATTTAGGCCCACTCAACATGTCATACATTTACTTTATAAAGCTCGACTTTACTCATTCCGTAAGATACATCTCTCTGCATATCTGTTGCATCTGCAACACAATGAATTAAATATTAGACAAGGTATCAAAGGATTTTTACCTTACATATAGTAAATAAATGTTATGATATTAAGGACATTCAATACACACCTTGCACAGATGCTAAATTGCTGAAAGATAAGCGATGGCGGGGAGATGTTTCAGCTGCATTTGAACCACCTGCAAAATAAATTATCAATATGTTAGTCTTCGCTCCATAATTAAAATTCCTTGCTAATTGTTCAATGTTTTAACCTGTATGTTCCATTTGTGTGGTTTGTCTCCTCTTTGCATGATTGTTGTCGGGAAATTGGAAGCATTCGTAGTCTTCAGCGTGATTGTTCAAATCTTCTACAATGACTGACCTCTTACTCACACTGCAATGGCGTTTTTACTTGCACTAAACCATGGACGCATGTGGGTGGTGGCAATCTCATTGACATCTCCTTTGAAAGCAACATCCAACATATTTTATGCTTCTAGGTCTCTCCTAAACCTTTGAACACATTCAAAGAATGTTTTTTTGTTCATCTGTACTTAGTCATGTATCGAAGACTGACTTCAAGAATTCTTTGGATGTGTGTTCCATAAAATCTGAATCGCTTTCTATCATCAAACCACCAGCCCCAATTGTTTTAGGAGTTCCTGTGACGTATAAGACATTATAGAAATTTCTTTATTTATACACTAGGTTTTTCAATATCATTAGACACATAAATACACAATGCCACCTAATCATAAATGCATGTGACAAACATTATCATTGGCATCTATTAATTGATTGAAGGCATTAACAACTAACCATCAATTGTCAGTGACTATCGAGGTGGTGAGGAGGGGACATCCCATAACATGTCATCGTTTATAGTGCTTGTCTCTACATAGGTATTGGTTGTTGCACGAGAAATGAAAACAATTTCAACACGATGCTTTTTCATTACAACTTATGCTTAGCAATCTATATCACTACTTGCCACATACGATGACATTAAATTACCTTCAACTTCTGTTGTTGGATACGACGAAGAGGGGCCATCTCGGAACATGTCTTCATTTACCCTGCTTTTCTCCCCATAAGTATTTCCTCTGCACATGAAATGAAAATAATTTCAACATGATGCTTATTTCGTTACGACTTATGCTTAGCAATCTATATCACTACTTGCCACATACGATGACATTGAATTACCTTCCACTTCTGCTACTAGATATGGCGAGGAGGGGCCATCACAGAATGTGTCTTCATTTATCTGCTTGTCTCCCCATAAGTATTGGCTCCTGCACGTGAAATAAAAATAATTTCAAAACGATGCTTATTTCGTTATGACTTATGCTTAGCAATCTACATCGGTAACATATGATGGCATTGAATTACCTGTCACTACGGTGCTTGATATGATGACATTGACACATATTTCTTGCGAAAATCCAATGCCTTCAACACATGCTTACATGTGTTTCCTCTGATAGCCCAAGCACATTTACATACGTCCAAGGCTCTGCATTTCCTTACCAAATACCATGTGCTTCTAGTTGTTTGGCTCCTCACCCACAATTGATTGCAATCAAGTGTAATTACAAGGCAATCTATATCAGGAATACTCTTTGCTCTCTCAACCACTATCAATAGATGTCTTTCTTTTTGAAATTGGTCAAGAAGCCGGATTTTGCAACCACCTTGTAAAACACAAGTGTATAGAACAAATAGTCCATCCAGTGAGTACATTTCTTTTGTCTATCACACAAGTATCTATTCTTCAAAAACAATGGTAGGACTCGATGGATGCATTTGTTTCTTGATTTGCATGGGAGAAGTTTCTAAAATTTGTTGCCCACATAGTTGTCAAGTGACACGGATTGAAAATCAGTGACATTATAAACCAAGAATTATAATTGATGATAATTAATAAGGAAACACACAAAGGATTGCACTCACCAACACGTTCTTTGCTCTCACACCATGTATTCTTGAAGTACTCGAGGAACTTAGTTTCCTCTTTGAATTCATTAAAGAAGTCTTGAATGATTTGAAATGTGTGCTCGTGATGCATTTCGAGAACCATACATGATGGTACCTAGTCTCTTGAAAATCTTCCACCTAGACTCCTTGCTACAATACCTGTGCATGTTTTTCAACCATGCCTGCGCACGTGCCATAGGCATAGCACTACATGACAACCAAAAACACACTTGATGGCTTGGATTTCAACCGATGCATCATCTGTAATGAACACATTGATCTTCCAATTGGCGAAGGTGTTTTCCTCATTTTGGACTTCTTCCAACCACTTGTAAATGTCTTCAATTTTATTCCTCGAAGAAATGGCCCATGCTACGGGCACCCTAGCTTCTTGCTCGTAAAAAAAAGCAATGTGTATAATTGGTACTACAAGAAATATGACATCAAATGGTAACATGGGGTTTAATATAATAAAGGGAATAATATTAATGATACGTAAATTACACATCATTTCAAAATTCATTCTAATTACTTACGCCATATTTTTTGGTAGCAAACGTCGAGTCCATGGAGATTATGGAATTGTGTGAATGTTGAACCATTCTCTCACACATCCACGGTGTTTGCAACCCCATAATGAATGGAACGGTGGTTCCATTTGGGCGTTGATAGTAGAAAAATATGTCTCTTTCCTCCGCATGCCATAAGTTCATGCTCATGGCATCATCGGCATGCTTTTGAGACCTTCTGCAGTGAACTCTTTTCCACGCGTTCACCACGTCCTTTCTTGTCATGTATTCGTCCCTCTGCTCGATATACCCATGTTGGATGGATCCTCTATATATTTATCATACACCGTGTCCACGGTGACTCCCATTAACAAAAGACTCTCGATATAAGTTTTGCATTCATTTGATAAGTACGGGGCAACATTTAGATGAGGATCATTAATGGTATTTTCATTCCTCCCATGACAACACTCACCATTTACATCACAATGAAACGGATGGTTGTATAATATTATGGCCGTTGTCGGTCTCCCATAAAAAACCTTCACATTGAAATGACATTGTGACCCCTTTTAAATATATATACCTACTCACTTTTTCACTTGTTACTAACTTATTTCTATTGTCATCTGGACCATACGAACACCAATAGCTACATTAAAAATGGTAACATCAAATGCTATAAAACTGTTTACAAAAAGAACGTACAAAAAAATAATTTGTTGGTGAATTTCCAAACCTAGAATATGACTTGGTTGTATACGGTTTTGGATTTTCTATATTTGTTGACTTGTGATTTGTGCGAGCAAAGGTAGTCTCAAAACTTTCGTTAGAACCTTCCTCCTTCAGAAATGCATGTAGTCTTGCAAGCAGTATGGCGGCACAAATGTCTACGTTTGGCTCATCCCCTATTGGTGTCCATTCTAGGTCATCAAAAGAAAACTAACTCTTTTCCTTTGTAATCTCTTGGACAGGAAGATTGATCATACTCTGCCATTTGGGCCTCCTTCCCATCCTAAAAATTATTACATCTAGTTTCGCATCGTTAATGATTAAATTATTTCATACTTTCCAAAATAAATTTTGACTTGTGATTCATCATCATCAACATGAATACCATCTTAAAACATTGGAAGCATTCAATTTTTTTCTAATTCAAAAGCCAATTGTATAAAAGGCAGTATTGAAATGAAAGGAAAACAACAATTTATAGGACTACCTCTTGGAAGCATATCACAATATGGTGATCTATATTGTGATAAAGAATGTGACATAATAAATATAATGTGACAGAGATTGTTACAAAATTAATATTATTTCAAATACACTTATTCAATGTGGAGAGAAACTTCCATAGAAAATATTATTACATTTAGCTAAAAACAATAAAAACTATCGAAACAAGAACATGTTTATTTAAAATAGAAATTTACAAATAAAAAAATTAAAAAAAATAATAATATATATAAATATATTATATAATATATATATATATATATATATATATATATATACATTTATGCATGCCAAAACACAATAATTAAACAACAATAAAATAATACCGTTCTTTTTTAAAAAAATTGAACTTACAAACTAAAATTGAGGAATATAGATATTTCAAAATTTTCACACTTTTATTTGAATTTTAGAAATGGTGCTAAAATTTTGAATCGTAATAAAAATTATTTGCTATACATTCTAAAAAACTATTATTCATTGGCATACTGAACTATCTATAATATACATATAATTTATAAATTGTTAATAAATTGATGACTATTTTTAGGAACTCTTGCAGTTTTCAAACTTTTATGCGAACACCCTTCATCTTCAGTTTACGCGGAAGCTTGTATTTTTGTATCTCTTCATTTTACAAACAGGATCGAGAGAAATTAGGCTCCTGGTATTCATATTCACTACACAAAAGAGTAACTAGTACAAAACATAAATATACAATTAACGTTAGTATGATACATGTCAAATCAAATATACGTCATCCAATATGATAAAATAATCACAACATCAGAAATCTAATATCCATGACAAATTCAAGTATCAAAAAATGCCAATAGCTATCCTTCACCCAAGATGCACCCTCCCATAATATCACAACCATCCATTGCAAAAAGGGCGGTTGCGATATTACGTGAGGGTGAATTCCCCAGTGAAGGGTCGGTGGGCAACTTTAAAAACCTATGCTTAGCACAGTATACCACCTAACTATCGATGCGGAATCCTAAGGGGCAAGCCCCTTCATCACGCAATGATAGTTGGGCGTATCAATGTGGCATCTTAAGGGGAAAGCCCCTTCACACACTGATTCCTATCTTTACAGAGGCACTTGCCCCCATATGCCAAATTGAGAGTCAGAGTATGATATCACATAATTTTTATAGCTTCAACTTACATTAGGTATTCACAACATTATAATTATCAATATTTAACAACTAATATATATATATATATATATACACAAATGATCTCCACATTCACAATATTTACAACTATAATGCATCCAGGAAATCAAATTTTTACTATTGTATTTAATTTAACACAACTAAGAGCAATGAAATTACAACTAAGAGCTCGAAGATCACATGCATATTTAACCAATACCAACGCAATATCAACATAATTAACTATTCTCGTACCAGTGATTAATAAACACAAATTGTAGAAATTATCGAACCCTCTATCATTTATTACCAAATACGTGACTACAATAATACCATGATAATAAACTAGTTCACACTATTATTTAGTGTCTATATACTTAACAAAATATTTGACCACATCATTCATTTTGAAAAGAAACTTCTAAACAATTGTTTGATATATTTGTACTTAAGATAAAGTTTCATGTTATATTTGTCCTTGTGTATATCAAGCACATAGATTTGTTCCTATTTACAAAGTATTAGGTAATAGATATGACATCAAATTGCCGCCTTTTCTTATAGTTTCAAATATATTAATTAATAATAATAATGAAAACTATAATTATTTTCTAAATTTTAAGGTTCAAGGTTTAGGGTTTAGGGCTTAGGGTTTAGGGTTTGGGGTTTAGGGTTTAGGGTTTAGGGTTCAAGCTTTAGAGTTTATGACTTAAGGTTCAGGGTTTAGAATTTAGGGTTTATCCTAAATAACATAATCAGGAAAACTTAACACTAATATGACACCATAAACAATCAAACGATATCTTAAAAACTAATGTGATATCCTAAACACTGAAATATTGATATGACATAAAACACTAATGTGTCACCACCAATAATACATTTGGGACACATTATTCACTAATACGACATCCTAAACATTGATATGACACCCTAAACACTATTACGAGACCCTAAACAAGTTATAGAGTCATGTACAAACCCTAAAAATTCAAAATTCATACCTATTCCTAGCCATACCTATCACGTGCACAACGTTCCAAATCAAATCTAGAATACATTTAACACCATTATCCTCCCACATTCTAGTAGAATTCAATATAAGCCCCATACTCCATTTTTTACTATCATTTGAAGAAGAAAAGGAGTTTGATACACATATTGTTGAGGTACTGTACTTTCGAGATATCTCAGAAAGAAAGTCCTTGTTGTTCAATATTCCCAATGTCAATAGTTGTTTTTTGCAATGTCACTCCTAGTGTTTTACAGTTAGTTAGAACACAATAATTTTAAGGGATTTCACTTGCACATGTCACATGACACTATAGAGTTCAAGACATGTGGAGTAGAATATATCGACATCACATGTTGAGTTGATGTAACTTATTTAAATTTACTAACCATAGAACATGGCATGTTAGGTTGTTTGTGCCATCTTTCTAGACCATTATCTTGGGCCATCCTCCACGCATGCCCAAGCAACTATGTAAAAACTTGCCACAAGTGTTTTCTTAAGCCATCCATGTGTATATCAAGAACATAAATTTGTTCCTATTTTCACAGTATTAGGTAATACATATTTTTCATCGATCTCACTTATTAACATACTAGTGTAATTCCTACTTATTCTTGGAAATATTATATGATCACTAACTTCATTTAGATAATATTGTAGATTTGATTTGCATTCCTTCCACATAACAAAACATTTAATTTTTTTCATGATTGTTTATATAAAATGAACAATAAATTTAAAAATTGTTTATAACATTAACATAACATCTCTAGAAGTATTAGCTAAAAGTATTCTAATTCTAATGATGAATGAAAACATAATATTAGCTATAATTATTCTAATTCTATCACCATAAATAATATTAAGTCACCCACATTAAATTAATTTTGGACACTTTAAACACTTATACGACACCTTGAACACTAATTAGTCACCCCACATAAAATAATTGGGATACACTAAACATTAATTTAACACCCTAAAGACTGATACAATACCCTAAATAATGTCATGATACTCTATGCACTAATGATTCATCCTCTATTTCATAATTAGGATAGCCTAAACACTAATGAAACACATGGTCTCATACAAAATGATAATCATCGTTGTAATACCTTGTCAACTCATACGACACCCTAAACACTAATATGACATCCTAAACACTCAAAAATTGATGCAAAACCTTGGACGCTAATGGGTTACTCTAAATAACATAAATTAGACAAAAAAAACACTAATGTTTTACCCTAAAAAATTTATAAGACTTGATAAACACTAATATGACACATTATACATTATTAGAAGACTGTAAACATTAAGGGATCACTGTAAATAATATAATTAGGACACCTTACAGAATAATTTGATATCATAAGCACTCATATTAAACACTAATACACCACCCTAAACATTCAAACATTGATACAAAAACCTTAACACTAATGGGTCAACCTAAATAACATAATTGACAATCGAGATACTTTGAGCATTAACAAAACAACCGTAAACTTGATATGAAACCCTAAAAACTATAATGAGACCTTACAAACTAATGGGTCACTTTACAAAACACAATTAGAATGCCCTAAATATTAATGTGTCATCCTAAACAATCATACAATACCCTAAACACCCAAACATTGATATGATGCCCTAAACACTAACTTGTCATCTTAAATAACACAATTACAACACCGTAAACTATAATACAACACCTAACATTAATTTAACATGTATTAGGGTTCAATTGGTATAAATGATTCGAAATCTAGCCCTAATACATGTTCAATTGTCACATTAGGTGTATTAGGGCTCGATCGATGGAAACAAACACAAACTAATACTTGACACTCAAATAGGCCACCTTGAACATGTGGAAAACCATCGTGTTTTTCAACATGTTAAAAAACACGGTGTGTTTTCCATGTTGATGAAAAAAAACATTTGAGTTTTCCATCTTAACGAAAAATCGAGCGAAAACATTTTCCCTAAAAATGTAACTATGCATTTAATATGATATGTGGTCCCCTGACTCATGATTGGTGATAACATTTGTTTAATCCAAAAAAGAATGTTATAACTATATATCTAGAAGTAGATGGAAAAAATAGAGATTGTCGAACATTGTATTTCAAGACATTTATTATTAAGGTTCTTGTTGACAAATATGAATTCAAATATTAAGTTCATACTAGTGTGATTTCATAAAATTCAATTTCATAAATGAAACTGTGTGGAAAACCGTCATGTTTTTCAACGTGCTGAAAAACACAATGTGTTTTTCAACGTGTTGAGCACATTAAAAACACACTATGTTTTTCATCAAGATGAAGAACACGCTGTGATTTCCTCATGTTAATCATCGACCTAATCAATCATGACAAATCTACTCTCCCTTGTATGTAAGATTCATAACATTTGTATTAAAATAACATGCCTTGATTCAAGCGTGTCTCTTCCCAAAGAGTGGTAAAATAGTCGTAAAGGTGGCATTTTTTTGTTTCATTCGGAGAGATAATATATTGAGATTAGCATGGTAACTGTTGGGATCAATTTGTACTTTCAGGCATATTTCAAACAATAAATTGAGCAGTACTTATTCTGACTTACTCGGGATGAGCAACTTGCAATACTTGTGAGTAATATAAACCTGCAAGCTAGTCTACCTCCAAAGATCCCCCATTTATGTTGTGAAGTCTAATAATAATGTTTGGGTGTGGTATTCGCATGGACCTTAGCAACAATTTATTTGATTTATCCCAAGTTCCCTGTGGTTTTCTTCCTTAGACTTGTTAACCACAATGTAAGTCCAAAGTAATCTAAGTGCTGCTCTAAATAGATTACAAAAGAAACTTAACTAATACGATACCCTTTTCTTCGTTTGTGTTTGAATTGTTTCACATCGTGATAGAAAACGGAAAGTTGAATGGATCGTTTCCTTCTAATGTTTTTAACTTGCCGCAACTTGAAACCGTGTGAGTATTTTGTTTAAGTCCTATGTCTATTTTTTAGTGACCATTGCCAATATTTTGTGGAGTCAATTAACACGGTTAATTGTGATTTTGTATGAGTAGGAGACTAGCCAGAAATTCCATCTCTGGAACTCTGGATTTCAGCATTATTGAAAGCCAAACGCTGCAAGACATAGATTTCGAGTACAATAACATCAGAAGCACTTTCCTCCCCAAAACCGCTATCAAAATGTAAGAAGTTTTGTCATGTGATGGATTTGAATCACAAGCAATGCCTGGTGGTGATAATTACTTTTTCTAACACCAATTTTAGTAGAGTGATATGCTGAGAGGCCCAACCATTATTGTTTTGTGGATTGACAGTAAACTTACTGGCAATCCTGCCTGTGCTAATGGGAGTAACATCTCAGATGACAAAGAATGCCACACTGAATTGGAAGAAAACAACATCCTCCCTTACGCAACACCGATGCAAGATTGTGGCAAAGACATCAAATGTGGGGACAATCTCATGGTTGTATATAAAGAAAAATAATTAAAAATAAACCAAATTATATATTCCTTAAGATCCTTTGATTTTCAATGTCAAATTACCTGTGACTACACTCGACTGTGTGCTGTGGAACATCCCTTCCTAGTGGCCACAAATGTGAATAGAGGACTAATGATTTTCTTTGCATAGATGGTGCAAAATAATGAAGGAATTCGGTTCCGTCTAATGCCTCCAGTGCTTCCCTACTGCAACTGTGATTCTGCGAAAGTGAAAGCGTCTAATTGTTTAATGTTAGTGTTTTGGTATTAACCTATGGTTAAGTGGTTAGGCGTTTGGCTCTATACTTGCGGAATCACTACCATTTTCCCTGCCTCCTTAAATGCATGACCCCTCACGAGCGGCAACGCCCGCCAGAATCGATACAAGGTCCTCCATGCATACAAGCAAGCCGTGATTTGACTACCTCCGGTGCGGTTTTGTTGCAGGGCATACCTTTTGCATGCGCATGTGATGGCAAGCATGGTCAAAAAATGGACTCCGCACATTTATGGGTGCAATTTCAGTGGAGGGTAGCCGTCACCGTCGGTGTTCACATTACACTCCATCTCCGTACGTGTGATGGCTAGTACTTAAAATAGGAAACACGTGTAAACGACTCTTAGATCCCGCACATGAGCAAAAATGCCCAGCCATAGGAGCGCACTCAATGCTGACGTGGGAGGGCAAAAATGCTGGTTTCGCGCACATGCAATGCAGTGCCCTATCTAGAGTCTCCTTACTTTTAAAAATATTATAATTAAAAAATAGGTACAATAGAACAGGGGGCAATTTATATTTGGTTGAAATGTTTTATCTATATTAAATTCTGTACGTTTTTAGCAGGTCTGTCGGCGCCCCTCCCTGCAGCCTTCGCAGCAGTACTTGCTGCTGGGATAGCACGCATTTACGGTTGGAGGCAGGCCTGGAGCGCGCATTTTGCACTGTTTCAAGTGCATGTACGTAGGTCTTCTGATATGTAAACCGTTGAGGGCTTGAGGCTCCTGTCTCCACGCCACGTCTTTGTTTATCACGTTTTTGGAACATGGCTGATGTTGAAAGCTTACAATTTTTATTTTATGAGGCAAATAACCCGCCAACAAACATTATTCTTGCCGAATCGTCCTCTTCCACCTGGATTATGCGAAATAAACACTGCACCGGACTGCCACATCCCCATTAATAAGTTGAGTGAAAACTACATAATCTTGGGCTTAAATTATTCAACACTCTTCTGTTACCCGACGACGTTTAGAGAGCAAACTTGGTGAGGAAGAGGCCACGTCGCCCTCAACAAGTTTAAATGCATTAGTTATCTCCGTACAGCCAACATTCGGAATAAACATGTGCATGTGCATGCGCAAACTGTGAAAGTGGCATGACCATCTCGTTTCTCTTTTGGTAGTTTCCATGTGCGTAAGTTAAGAAAAGCAGCTGCTCCTAATCCTATTGTCATTATTGTTATTCACGTCACAAATGCAATTTAAGTGAGGGATTATGTTTGCCCCTTCCATCATAAAAATAAATAGTATCTAATATTTTCTTTTCTAAAATATATTTCGCTGCCATATTGTTTGGAGGGCACTCTTGAAAGGAAAATCGTTGGAAATTCTAAATTTAGAGGCACGTCGCCTCCTTTGGACAAATCTTTTTAGGAGTAGTATTACAAAACAAGACAATTATTCACTAAAAGTATGGAAGCATGCCACAAAAAACGTCACTTAGGCAAATATCGGAGGAATAGTTTACAAAAATACTATAATAATCAATTATATAAAACAAATAAATTAAGTTGCAACTAACTAGCAAAGAGGTAGGCGAGAGGTGGGTCTCGATCACTGGCTTACTCTAATTGCCATATGGAAGGTCGGTCCCATCTAGAATGGGCTCCCAATCGAGTGGTTGCGCCCTCAATGGCATCTCTGCAAACTCTTCATTGCCTTGGTTCTAGGTCGGCGATATGGCTAAAGACGGTCGTGGGATGGCTAAAGACTTAGGATCGTGGGATGGCTAAAAGCATCATGGGACTTTGTATGATGTAGGCGAAGGAGCCCAACTATTGCGGCATGACGATTGTGAACCCCCCCCCTATGTCCAAGTAATAAGGAGAGTGGTGACAAGGTAGAGAGCCCCACTAAGAGAGGCTCTAGAGCGGTGGAGAGACCCGGCCTACGAGAAAGTCCCATGCCTCTGGGGACAACTCCAAAGAAAGCTGGTAGAGGTAGGACCCGAGCCACAATACTGAGGAACATTGCCCTGACCATCAAAAAGTGCGGAGATGGACCACCTCCAGAGCCACCTTCGCAATCGATTCTACAAAAAAGACATTGGAGATAATCATACCTTTGTTATAAGTTGAGAGGTGCAATCAAATAGTTGTGTGAGAAAAAATAGTTGCATTTCTCTCTTTCCAAATGAAAAATACACTTTCCACTTTGAAAACATGCCAAATTTGGGTAAAATCCATTAGGAGAGAATGACAATATCCTAAAAGGATATGCTTCGAGACAAATGGTTTAAGCATAAAGGATTTGAATAAATCATGAATCCAAGACCGAGTTGTTTGAGCTTTCTGGAAAAACTAGAAAAGGTGCATAAGAGTCACTATGCGATCACAAAAAGTGCATGTCTATTATGGAACTCCTAGATGGCTAAGCCTTTGACCAAGAGGTGAGCCCTAATCAATCAAACATCAAGCAAAAACATGAGCTTAGGGTTAACAATAACATTTTGCATTGTCTTAAACATGAAGCTCCAACAATGAATGGAATAATAAAAAGACCAATGAACATTAAGCCTATCCACCATGGGAAACTTTGGTGAAAGCGATTCATAGCCCAATTGTCTAACGAATAATTTCGAAATGGTGTTTCACGGTATCATTTCTAGTCTTTCCAATATAGTTGGGATGAAAGCAGTCCAATTTTATGGGGCATTTTCATGGGGATAACATCTAAGATTTGCTAGAAGGATTATTGGTCATTGATAGTTAGAAACTTATCTTTGGCCTCTTGCCAAGAAAGAAGCCTCGAAAATGCTTGCAGAAAACATCAACACGATAGGAAATCCTTGTTTGAAACCCTTGAGAGCATGTATCAAGGTACTTCAACAAGAGAGACATTGTGAAAAATGATATTGGAGACCACCAAATGACACGATCATCGATGGACAAGTCATTTATGAATCCATCCACATTCCATAAAAACAATGGTTTGATCTTATCCCATGCCTTTCATATGCTCTTGATGACAAAGGAGCCAACTACTTTCACTGGAGCTTTAATAATGAGAAGGTTTTGAAATCTAAGCCCTTTCCAAGTTTTACGTCGTTGTAAAGTTCTATCGGTGATGCAATTATGCAATAGAGCTTTGCATGCTTCATGTCCATCACTAGCCCAAATGATCTATGTTGTACAAAGGGAAGTATCTTAATACCCAATGTCAAGTAATCTAAGACCTCCAAAATCCTCGGAGAGGCAAAAAAATTCCCAAGCAACCCTATTACGCTCTTTGCCAAATTCAAAACATGCCCATAAAAATATTCGAGCGGCTTCTCAAGCTTTTCATAAGAAGCTTAACAAGGAGCCCAACAAGATGAATAATAAACATTGGTGGTAGCAAGGACTATCTCCCTATGTGCATGACACTGAGAGTTGGTTCAAGGTAGAACATCAAGAAAGATCAAAGGCTTTGTAATCGAGAAAGGGAAAAGCACATAGAAGAGTCTAGTGAGTGGTAAATTCCTATTGTTGTGCACTCTAAGAATCTATTTGTAGAAGACGATTTGAAATATATAATTAGATATCTTACTAAAATGAAAACCATTCTCTTCTCCATCTTGGCCATTTTGAGCCTCAAAATCCCTCTTCATGATGAAAGCATTCTTTCCTTGAGTAGATCCAACCTTGAAAGATTCAAGCATATTATTATAACTACATTCATCAATGAGAAGGTCCTTGTGTTGAATGGGATTAGCCTTGGGAGAATTAAGCACCATTCCATCTATTTGTTCTTCCCAGAGAAGGTCTCCATCTTCTTGAAAGGAGAACAAGCACAAGGTTGGGGTTGAAACATCAAGATCATCATTTTCCCAATCTTGACCATCATGAGCTTGAAAATTCATCTTTATGATGGAGTCATCCTCTTCTTCATTAAATTCAACTTCGAGAGGCCCTAGAATCTTGTCATTCATGCATTCCTTCTTGAAAGAGTCATCCTCTCCCAATGGGAAAGAGAAAGTTTTGTATTTACAATCATACTCATTGAATAAGTCTTCATGTTGAATCCTTGATAACATGATTGGATACATGGGACTCACCTTCCATGAAGTTGTTTGATACTTATTGTTCTTCATGGTTTATCTCACCCATTACCTTGGGATTGCTTTGTTGCAAGTCAAGATAGTCATGACCTCCGTCACTATCAAAAAGAAAATTTGCATCCATATCAATGAGAAATAAACATATAAAATTATGGCTCTATCGAGTCATCTTGGTGTTTCTCAATCGGATCCACTACACCTAGGTATTTCTCCATCAATATGGACAGTTCTCAATCTAATGTTATGAAGAAGTTGTCATACCTTGAATCTTGAAATAGTGTGTATGCGCCTTGGGTCATCTAGTCTTTGAACCATGTAGTTCATTTTCCGATTGGAAGGAGCTTCTTCATCTTACTATTAAGCGGAATGGTTGAATGTGACCAATCCATCTATATATCTCTACCAACATCCCTACAAAATCTTTGGCTCAACAACATATCGTATGAGGTTGACATGTCTACTACAAGTATTTTAATTGTTATCTTCATGTCGGGAAAATCTGCACATGCTACTTGGGCATCCTTGACTGACAATAAGAGAAACCTCTTTGGTTTCCATGGGATAAAAATGGCCGATGGCGGGAGTGAGAGAGAGACCAAGAGATTTAGTAAATTTCGTGGGCATGACGTTGTCGAAGCACCGGAGTTGATAATGCGAGTTATTCAATTTATATTCATTGACAAGAAAGGCTAGATAGAAAGGTTTTACCTCCCGGAAGATGAGGGTGTGGAAGCAAGAATATTTTGAGGAGTGGTGCTAGGAGTGGGAAGTATTCCTTTGGTAGTGACATTTTGGGAATATGAGTTTGAACTACGTCCTTTGATATATTAGATAAGCCCTGCAAATTACTTAGGGTGGGTTTTCAAGTACTCGTATTCATAAATTTGAACTTTGGATTTCTTAACATGGTCAATGATGTCAAAGGGTGGAGAAGTGATAGGCACATCAAGAGTTAGAGCAGCCTTGACATGATTAGGATCTTAATTCTTAGGAACAATAGAAGCGAAACTGATTTTTCAAGAGGAGATGAAAGAGACTTACTCAAAGAGGTAGATAGATTCTTGACTGAGGTAGTATTGGGCTTCTTCTTAAACGACCTTGTGGAAGTGGACAGTGATGATCCTCCTTTTATTGTTATTTTCTGTAGAGTCTCAATTTGAGGAGTCAAGTGCTTTGCTTGGGTAGCGAGAAGAAAAGGCTTTTTCTTCGTTTCGTGAGCGAGTGAACACTGCACAAGAGTAGTTATCCATTGATTCTTAAAAATATTCATCCGGTAAGTATTAAAAATACTCAATCGACACATCCATCTTCTCCTTATTCTTGATTTTGATTCAATAATTTATTCTCCTTCATCTTCACAGGTTCCACATATTGCATTAACCGATGGAGTGTCCAAGGCAAGCCTGCAGTACTCATGCCATCGATTTGTTCGGTTTTGGTATGAGGCATGTTGAGAAATTTATTTCTTCAATGTAGTCAAATCATTGACCAATTTTTGTAAGAACAGATCAAATTTTTCATCTTTAGAAATTTGTTCCTTATCCTTTGTTAAATAGTTCTTGACTTTCCTAGAAATGATGAGATCATCTTCTACTTGATATCAATTTTTGAGTGTTGTCTAGAGTATTTTGTTGAGCTCTCCATAGCATGAAACTAACTTCAGGAAACTAAGCATTCATGAAGAACCTCTTCTGATTATCCATAGTAGGATGAGCACCAATAAGAATCTTGTTGATCAACTTATTGAATTTTACTACAAATTCTCTCATGGGCTCTTACGGTTCTTTCTTCATCTAAGCCAATTGATCAAGGAGGGCATGAGCATCTTCCACAATCTTTAATCTTGCTTCAAACTTGGTTTTCATATCATCCCAATCAGTAATTGAATGTGATGGAAAGTAGTAAAACCAATATGTAACAACATCTTGCAATGACTCCACAAATAATCAAACGACAACATCTTCATGTCCCACTCCAAGAATGCCACAGGTTGTGATAAAAGTTGTAATATGATCATTTGGACGTTGTTTTCCATCTCCATAGAATTTAGGAAATTTATTTCTTGATCATTTTGGTAATTCATGAAGTGGTGGAGCCAATGCTAGTGGACTAGTGTTCTATCCCCATGGCACAGGTGTAACCATCTCTGGAGGAAGAGTGTTCAATGGTTGAGGAGAGAGTGGAGATGTAACCGAGCCAAGAGGTGAAGACTCAAGTGCTTTCCTTGTAATCTGTATGAGAACAAGTATGAAATCTTCGTGTTCTTGTGGCTCAAATAGAATTTTGAAAGACTATAATTCCACCTGCTTTATTTTCTTTACCGAATCTCATTCTTGCCAATTTTTATCGAGAGAGGAATGAAACTAAAAAAATGTAGGATTTTCAATGGGATTCAACATGACTTTAGCACATTCAGGTAGTATTTTTGGTATTTTAAGTTTTATTAATTTTTATGGATTTTAGGATATATATATATATATATATATATATATATATATATATATATATATATATATCTATTTTCGAGAGAAGGGTGCACAAGGGCATATCTCTCCCTAGCGGAGTTGCCAAAAATTGTTGGCAAGATAATTTCTTACGAGTGAAAAATATGGGTTTCCACCAACGGTCACAAGCATAAACCCCTCCTCTTGGGTATGGGAGGCTTCCATTATTGAATGTAAACTAACTAAAGATTGTGGGGTGGTTGTTAGGTTGGGGATCACATAGGAATACTTCACTAAACCTATGGTAAAATGTTTGTACAACGTACTGAGGAGGAATTTACTTGGGAGAGAGGTAAAAGGGAGTAAGATAAATAGAGAGAGAGGGGTTAATGTTGTCAATGGACTTACAAAATTTACATCCATTAACCAAAGTAGGTCCACATTCAATTAGAAGAACACAACAATGAAATCATCAAGAAGACTAATAAACCAAAGATGTAAAGTTCTGAAGATCCATCAATTAAGGACACAAAGTTCCTTCTTGGTTGTACAAGATCACCATGCTTGCAAAGTTGGAAAAGAGAGTATAGAGGAACATATATAAAGAGATATAATAATTGTAGCTTTAATGCTTGCAGTAGTAGTGATACAAATCCCAACATCTTACTGATAATTAATAAATGTCAAACCTTGGAATGGATAAGGCATTACAATTTATAGATTTGTAACATGACTCTTCATCTTCCTGCACATGACCTTTCACTTTATTACATTTTGATTAACAAAAATAAGGATTTTTACCTAGATGACCTAAGGGGATATCTAGGGTATTAATGTTAATCTAGTTAGGAGGACTAAAACATTGTAAATGAACTACAGTATGAAATAAATGTAAATAAACTATTCTAGATGAAATGAAACCCTAATGTGTAAGAGAAGAGTAAGGAGAAGACTCAGCTGATAATAGGAGATTGTCACACAATGTCGCGAGATATGGAAATAGAATCGAAAGTGCGAGATGAACCATCGGGGACCCTGTGAAGGGAAAATATGGTATTTGAGATGACACGGGTGCCTAGGAGTGTCTTTGGGGTGCCCTAGTTTGTAATCTAGGTGCTCGAGAACATTGTAAATCCTCAGAATTTGAATCTGGTAAGGTCACTAAATGTCTCTGAGTACTTCCCATCTATCACGCTAGATTTGTCGGATGAATTGAAGAATGACACATGTAATGAGGAGAAGTATCAAACCCTAGAAAAATGAAATATGCATATGAATTGGCTAGAATAACCTTAGTCGCCAAGCTAGTGGACTTATCACTGAGTGTTGCACTACATTATGGACCCTGATGTAGTTCTGGTGTGTGTGTACATGTTGTGCCCTAGGTTCTCTCGTGTCAATCATACTTTTTGAAGTAACGAGAAATAGTAGCTATAGAAATTTAAGTATCATGTGTGCATGGAATAGAATAGAATCCCCCCCCTATGAAGTGTGTGTGATGCAGATCTCCTAGCTTGAATGCATGGCAGTATATGGATGTAAGTTATGTAATGGATGCACCCTAGATGGAGTGATAGTAGTGATAAGATGCAATGACCTAGGACCCTTATTATGGTCTTATAACTTTATATTTATAGGGATCTCAAGATTAATTTCATAATTAATCCCAACAAGGCCGATTGAGAAGAAGATAAGGATGACCAATAGCTAAAAGTGACCCAAAAAGAAGCGAAAGAGGTTGTGCATAGACCGGGGTGCTCGGAATGGGACCAAGGCTCCTCGAGGCACCCCAATACAAGCTGGGATGCCCTGATTTTAGGCTAGAATGTTGAAAAGGTCATGAAATGGGCTAACGGGTATCAGGAAATACACAGGAAAGACGAAATAAAAGATATGAAAAGGGTGGCCAAAAGGTGGGATTAATTAGTACTTTGTACACTTGAGAACATTCTAAATAGTAGTATAAGATTGAGCTAAATATTATCTAATGTGCAATATTTGTGTCTACACATTTTTGACCTTTTATCTCCTAAACTTGAGTTAATACATTCATTTTGGGCACAAATACACTTAATCATTCCACAACATGAGTTTTTGACCCTTCATATTCCTCTTCTTAGGGGAAATATGAGAGTTATTGAGAAAATTTACATAATAGTCTCACTTTGTTGGCTTGACATAGAACTCGAGAAACATTACAAATGTTTCTCTTAGGCATTCAAACACTCACCTCCCCTTTTGCTTTTATTTCGAGACAAGGTGGAGATTCATGGAGCAGAGGGAATGAGGGAACAATTCCCTATGTTCCCTCCCGAGATGACCTCACGATGCCATTATTGAGTTTGGAAAAGGAAGAGGTGTAGGGTATAAATGGAATGGTAGAAATGTTCCCATAGTTCCACCAAGTGATGACATGTCCAACCCCTTGGTACATGTGGTCATGCGGGAAATGACAAGAACCCTAAACTATTCCATAGGTGACTGCGATGATCGATTTTTTCGATTGCGTGTCTTGGGCGAAAGGCGAGTGGTCGAAGAACAAAAATAATTCCATTTCTATTCCAAAAGTGGCAAAAATCTTGACTTATCTGATCCTTTGTGGAAATCGGTCAGAGCAAAAAAATGGGGAACATGAGGAACTCAGTAACATTTCCTCTTGTTCCTCCAAAATCTGATTTTCCTTATTGGATCCCAATTTCTTGCAAAATGACTAACTCCTTTTCCAAAGGGACTTAAAAGAGGGGGAAAAATGACCAAAGCATAGATAATTTTTCCCATGACTTGTGAAATGTATGTAAACCATTGATCATTGAAATTTGTTCCATGAGGACTCTTGATCACTGCAGTACCAAAATGACCCTAATCTGACATGTTTGATTCATGGGTTCAATTATCTCGACATATTCTCCCTAAACTACCCTGGATGACTTCACTTATCTTTTGCATAACCTTGATATGGTTTAGGTATTCCCTGTTAGCTTCCAAAGGGTGTCCATATGTTATAAAATGGCCAAAAATGGCCCTTTCAAGGCCTCTAGGGATACTCATTCTTCCTTGAATCTTAGTGACTTTGCAAATCACCTTAGGCATTCATCCATGCACATGAAACACACTTGAAAATTGTGTTAGCACATTCCTACTAGCTTGAATGAGGATGAAAATATGGGAAGGTTGGCTAGAGGAAGGGTTCACAATGATTGAGAGAAGAATTTTTATTGGGAGCTTGGTTTTCATGACGAAAAATCCAATTTTGCATGCTATACATTTTCATGACAACAATTAGATTGAGATCTTTTCATGCACATGCAATATGAGGGCATGATAAATCACTATCGACGCATGATAGCTAGTTTAGAGCTAAGTGATATCATATTGAGGCCATATAAGGAGGTGGCCAAGTTTTTAGGTTAGCAAGAGGATGTAGTAAAACTATTGAGGTACAAAATCCCAAGTAGGTGATTGTGTGATGGGACCGAGATACATAGTTCTTCTAATATGGCCATGTGATGAGACAATTCAAGTTATGAAGGTGAGTGCCTCTAGATCATGTCGGGTATTCATGATTAAGTGGGGATGGTCAGAAATTTCTAGTATTTAAGGCTACGGGGAGATGAGGATGACATGGCGAGAAATCTCATCGTAGGGGATGACATAATAATATGATACTTTATGGGAAGTGTATGGGTTGAGGGGATATGTAGTAGGGGTGGTGATGATATAAGAGAGACATGAGATGGAAGTGATACAAATGAGGATGAGGAGGAGAAAAATATAGTGGAGATTGATGACGATGATACACCAATTCATATTTAATGATATAGGGTAGATTGATTAGAGGAATTTAATGGTGAGATAGGGGCACAAGATGTGCCATCAAATGGGGAGGGTGAGGATTGAGGGAGGACATATGAGACAATAACGGATATAGAGGGACTTGTAGGGAGGATACATGGGTGGTTGAAGGCAAGAAAAATCAACCACCTTCACGCTTAAATTAAGTTCTTGGAACAAACAACAAATTTAGATTCCACTATCATTCAATAACATCAAAACAATGAACTATGTTCTTTCTCGAGAAGCCTAATTTTCTCAAAAACACCAAAATGTCTCAAACCAATGTAACAATGGATAAATATACCTTACACATGCTCAAATGCATCTAACAAAAATGTTTAGACACCTCAAGAAGTTTCAAACCATCATTTATCACCATTCATCATTTATACCCTTCATACTAACTTGTAGTCATCCTAAATGAAAATTTTAGATGAATAGAACAATATGCATGGTCTTAGCTCTCACTGTCAAGTTTTTCTAGCACCCTTTATGGCATTAAAGATGACTCAAAAATTTTATCTACTATCTCTAAGCCCAACCATTTTTATTCTCGTTTCTTTGTTCACAATTAGCCCTATCTAATAGCCCTTCAAACAACTAAATCTTGTAGTTGGGAACAACCTGTCAACATTCATGAAAATTGTTTAGTTTTCCTGATACCCTTTATTGAGTTGTTTCTTTATGGTTAGTTTCATCATCCATCTCTACACACAACTCTCCCAAAATCAAATTATCTTCTTTAACTAGGTCTAATAGGTCTACAACAAGGTTTTATTATTTGCCAACTAATTTCAACCTTTGAATCATCTTACACCACACCTATACACCTTACTTAAGCACTTTTAAATATTTCTTCACCCTTTTATCATCAATAATGATATATTCACAAATTTGGACTCTAGGTCTTCTTACTTTCTCTTAACTCCACATTGTCTTCTAACTTTGTTCTTGTTAGTGCAAAATTACAGCGCCCCTGATTGTTTATGATTTGTGTGTGAGACAATCAGTGTAGCCTACATAACATGGGATTATTCTACAATGTGGGATGTGCAAGTAGGATAATACTTCTAGAGAAAGCCAACTTCTTCTCCTAACCTAGTGCCAACTTCTCCAAAGTGCTAGAGAATGGCAAACTAAACTAATCCTACCCTAATGGTTTCCAAGGAGACAAGGATAGAAGAATTCATAAAATAAAATCTACTCTAAGTGAAGGTGATGCACCAAGAAAGAGAGTGAGACACTCTGAGTGAGTGAACAATAGGGAGTAAATAAAGTGAGGGAGGGCAAGTAGAAGTGCCACAACTAAAACAATATTCAATTCCCTAGATTCATAAAGCACAACAAATTAAAGGTCCTGAAAGAGATAGATACATGCATAATATACTTGCGAATATAATGGAAGGAAAAAGATGCAATTTCATACAAGCTAGGGTAAAAATGGCCACAAAACATGAATTTTATTGCTCAAAAACATGCACAATCCATTATAACATAAGAACAAGGAAAAATCCTTTACAATAAGCCCAAATTCAAGGCCTTTAGCTCACAATAGCTCTAGAACAATTTTGACAGAGTTCCTTTGCAAAATAGAATGAATCCCTCAAAATGAGGAAAAATTTACAATATATAGAAGAAGAGGCTCAAAATTTCCTCACCAACCAACATATTTCATTAAACAGGTATGAAAGGTCATACGAATTTGGTATTTTGTTTTCATAGGCATCCATGGGTGTCATACCTCATTAAACTGGTAGTTGAAGCAACTATGTACCACTCCCATTAATGTCTAGTTCGTTCATGCGCTTGGCGGTTGCTGATTTTCTTCTCCTAGGCATAATCATCTTTGGTGTCAAGTGGGTAGCATAAATGTGATCGACAAATAACATGCTTTCCCCACTCCTGTCCGGTAGCTCAAAATCTATTGTAGGTCAGTGGCATCCGTACAAATACTACCTGGCGACCCCGCTTTTGATCGATTGTTCCATCATCTCTTTGTGTAACTAGATAGTATAGTTAAAGATGCCACTCGGGTGATAGCTTCCTTGACCACTTTCGGGACCATCATTATCACCAACCGGTAGCATTCATACATGCTACCGGTGCTTCTACACCATTTACTGTTAGTGACCCACCGATTTTTCTCTTGTTCGGCAAAGCATGAAAAATTACTATCAACCAGTAGCATAGCATCGTTCCTGCTACCGGTGGTATTTTCTTGTCATTTTTCCCCTTTTTGGATCGTACCTTCGTCGCGGTGAGCCGTTCGCGAGCATTACCCTGTTAAATTTCAAAGTGTTGCATCCATCAACCACCAACGTTCGACACGATAAGTTGTCCATTTTGCGAGGGTGCAAAAATGGATATGATTATTGTCATTTCTTTTTCTTTCTCCATGTTCTTCCCACTCATCTAATTATTCCCCATACCTCTCAATCAACTCCCTCAATCATTCACTTATTATTTTCTCAAAACACTTGCTCCCTATAAGTCTCTCAATGGTGGTATTGTAGCAGGATAATCATGCGGTTTAACTTGATTATGGCTTCTAAAATACTTTCCACTCTTCTTTAAAGCTTCAAACACATTCTCCCCACCTTCCTAACATGTTTTAGTATTTTTCCCTTGTAGTATTGATCCTAGGACTATTGTTTCAATAGTATGACTAAGGTTATCACAAATTAATATATAAGGCTCGTGTATTAATTTCCTTCTAACCATTAGTTTTATTAGTTCATACCCGATTTCTTATACCTCCTTAGGACTTTGGTCCTCTCTTTACAACTTATCAAAAGACACCTCAGATTTCACAAAGCATGGAATCGGGACTATTATACTAAAAATGCTTCCATCTAAGCCCTCAAACCGAGCATCAACACGATCAAACATGTACATGCCATTTTGGGCCAAGAAATATTCCTCCAAATGTCTTAATACTTCATTTTCATCTTAAATGCACCAAATACCATATTATCATTAACTTGTATCAGGTTTCTAAGGTTCCATTTCTAGCATTATACAAATTCTTATTTTTTTCTTAAGGATCTAGAACATGGTACGGTCTAACATACAATATCAAGGACTAGATTGTATTATTTAGGGTTTTAGACCTCTTTAAGATCTCATTTATTCTATACATACCTTGTACAATTTTTTCAATCTCCTTTACACGTTGGAACACTCCATAGGATGGTTAATGGCTCTCAAATTGATATCTCAGTATTAGGTGTACTGTAAACCCCTATTTTTACTAATTGAGCTTTTGTAAATCCTACATATTGCATAGACACTTGTTTTTCACTTGTTATCCTTCTAACAACTTATGTAGCTCTCACTTCCCTTGATAACCTCATAATCATTCATGAAATCATTCTTAAATGCATTACACAAATTATTACATCAATACCTCATCATCACATTTTTCTCCATTTCTGTAGACTCTTGTTGCTTGTTTTCATGTGTGAAAGTGTTGAAGACTGTACACTAAGAGTACTGTACACTTTTCATGTATCCTCACGGGGTTCGGGCCGGGCCAGTAGCCCTTGGTAATAGGGGTTCGGGCGCGCAGTCAAAAAAAAAAAAAAATTTTTAGGCGTAAAATTTTTGGCCTCAAAAAAATGCACCCGACATATCGGGAAACATGTTTTTCTCACATGTGTGAGTTTTTGACCCATAGGTTTATGGGACAAGTTTTGCCCATGGTTTTGATACCCACGGTTTTGTAAAACTACTTAACAGATTGTCTATTTATATGGTGTTATGCATATGATAGATGTACAAGAAAATGTATTGCATATGTGTTTTGAATTGGTGTGAATTCAGCAGAGTTTGTTGAGCATAGCTCCAAACGGATCAGGTATTGTATTGAGAGAGCGGTGGCTTGTAAGAAAATCCGAGCAAGTGATTCTTGGTGGACGTAGCCCAAATTGGGTGAACCACGTTAAATACTGTCTCTTTGTGTTGTGTTATTTTTATTCTACAATTTTATTTGAGATCTATAATAATTTTCTGCATATTAGTTTCTACTGTTGCGATTTTGTGAGGGATTATTCCGCATATTTTATCCCTTATTTCCTAACAATTGGTATCAGAGCCTGGTTTGGTTTGCTGAAGTGTTGAATCGCAGGGAAATTTTTTTAGCTTGAGTGGGAGCTATGGCAGATGAAGGAAGATCTAGGGTTGATAAATTCAACGGGCAGAATTTCAGTCTTTGGAAGATGCAGATGGAAGATTACCTTTATCAGAAGGATCTTTATACTCCGTTGTCTGAGAAGGTGAACAAACCCTCAAGTATGACAGATGTGGAATGGGATTTGTTGGATCGGAAGGCACTTGGAACGATCCGGCTGAGTCTTGCATCTTCGGTATTATTTAATGTTTCAAAGGAAAAGACTACAAAAGATCTAATGGATGCATTAGGGAAGTTGTATGAAAAACCATCTGCCTCTAATAAGATATTTTTAATGAAAAAGTTGTTTAATATGAAGATGTCTGAGAATAGTTCAGTAGCAGATCATTTAAATGATTTCAATACGGTAGTGAATATGCTAGCTTTGGTTATAATAGAATTTGATGAAGAAGTTAGGGCTTTATTAATTCTGTGCTCTTTACCTGAGAGTTGGAATAGCCTGGTAATGGCGGTAAGTAACTCGGTTCCAGCTAACTCGAAGTTGAAGTTTGAGGATGTTGTAGGGGTGATTCTAAGCGAGGAAATGCGAAGAAAAAGCTCTGGGGAATCTTCTACTTCAGGGAATGCTTTGACAGTGGAAACTAGAGGGAGACAGAAGAATAGAGGAAACCGTGGAAAATCAAAAGATCGGGCAAGGTCAAAATCCAAGAACAAGATTGTATGCTGGAATTGTGGAAAGCCTGGGCATGCAAAGAAGGACTGTTGGGAGCTTTGGGATAAGAAGAAACAATAGGAAGAAAACAAGGAGGCAAATGTGGCAACGGGTAATGTATGTCAGGATGCTTTGATTCTTTCTTTGCACAATATTACTGAATCTTGGGTTTTAGATTCAGGGGCTTCTTTCCATGCTTCTCCACATAGGCATTATTTTGTTGATTATGTTCAAGGAGATTTTGGGAATGTTTTTCTTGGTGATGATGAGCCTTGCAAAGCATAGTTGGAAAAGGTTCTATTCAAGTTAAGATGCAGAATGGGAATACTTGGCTATTGAAGGATGTCAGACATGTGCCTACATTAAGATGAAATTTGATATCGGCAGGGCAATTAGGAAGTGATGGTTGTACTGTGATATTTACAGCAGACTCTTGGAAGGTTACCAAGGGTGCTCTTTTGGTGGCAAGAGGTAAGAAGGTTAGAACCTTGTATTTAACCACTAATAGTACTAATGATTGTAATCTTGTGGCTTCAGATGCAGATACAACATTATGGCACTATAGGCTCGGTCATATGAGCCATAAGGGCATGAACATCATAAAGAAGAATTTGCCTAGATATACAGAAACAGGTTTGGATTTCTGTGAGAACTGCATATATGGGAAACAAAAGCGAGTAAGGTTTCTCAAGGTTGGACCTACAAAGAAAGAGAGTAAGTTAGAGCTGGTGCATTCTGATGTGTGGGGGCCGGCTCAGGTATCATCTCTTGGGGGTTCAAGTTATTATGTTACTTTTATTGATGATGCAACAAGGAAAGTTTGGGTTTATTGTATTAGAAACAAATCTGATGTATTTGACACTTTTGTTAAATGGAAAGCCTTGGTAGAGAATGAAACAGGTCTTAAGCTAAAATGTCTCAGATTAGATAATGGAGGGGAGTATTGCAGCAATGAATTTGATGATTATTGTTCTAAGAATGGAATCCAGTAGGCAAAAGACGGTTCCAGGAACTCCGCAGCAGAATGGGGTATCAGAAAGGATGAACAGAACAATAATGGAACGTGCTAGGAGCATGAGGTTACATGGGGACTCGCCTCTTTCTTTTTGGGTAGAAGCGGTGAGCACAACTGTGTACTTGATAAACAGAGGACCCTCAAGTGCCTTGGATGGAGGCATACCTGAGGAGGCTTGGTATGGTAAGAAAGTTGATTATTCATTTCTTAGAGTCTTTGGATGTGAGGTGTTTGTTCACATAGACAAGGATGATAGGACTAAGCTAGAGGCTAAATCAGAAAAATTTACTTTCATTGGTTATGGTGGTGATGACTTTGGATATAAATGTTGGAGTATTAAGGACAAGAAAATCATTTGATCTAGGGATGTGGTCTTTAATGAGAAAGTCATGTATAAGCAAAAGTTGCAGGAAAACAGGGAAGAATCCAAGAAAGAATATGCAGCGGTAGAGGATCTTCCGGATGGGAAAGTGACACATGAATTAGTTCAGAACCTCCTCAATAGGAACCCCAAACTCCTATATTGAGGAGGTCTTCTAGGGTAAGAAGAGAACCTGAACGTTTTCTCCTTCTCTTTATTATTTATTACTCATTGATAGTGGAGAACCAGAGAGCTTTGATGAAGCAATGTAGGTAGATGCCAGGAAGAAGTGGGAGCAAGCCATGGATGAGGAGCATCAGGCTCTCATGGAGAACCAGACATGGGATTTGGTAAAGCTACCCAAAGGAAAAAGAGCATTACAGAATAAGTGGGTGTTTAGAGTCAAAGAGGAAGAAGGAGGCAAGAAAAGATACAAGGCCCGGTTGGTGGTCAAGGGGTTTGCACAGAAAAAAGGTATAGATTTTGATGAGATTTTTTCTCCTGTAGTAAAAATGACTTCTATCAGAACTGTTCTTGGAATAGTGGCAGCAGAAGACTTGCACTTAGAACAGTTAGATGTAAAGACTGCATTTCTCCATGGCGATTTGGAGGAGGAGCTATATATGTAGCAGCCAGAAGGATATGAAGTCAAAGGTAAAGAGGAGATGGTGTGCAAACTGAAGAAGAGCTTGTATGGCCTGAAACAAGCTCCACATCAATGGTATAAGAAGTTTGATAGCTTCATGATGGAGCAAGGTTATATCAGATGTCATTCTGACCATTGTGTGTATACAAAGAAATTTGAGGATGGAAGTTATATTATCCTGTGTTTGTATGTTGATGACATGTTGGTTGCAGGTAAAAACATGCAGGAAATAAAATTACTCAAGAAGCAGCTAAGTGAATCCTTTGCTATGAAGGATTTGGGTGCAGCCAAACAAATCCTTAGTATGAGGATATCTCAGGATAGAAGGAAGCAGTGACTTTATCTCAGGAAGAGTACATTAAGAAGGTCTTGGAGAGGTTTAATATGCAGGATGCTAAACCGGTTGGGACTCCTTTGGCAGGCCATTTCAAGTTATCAAAGGAGCAATGTCCCAAGACAGAGTAGGAGAGGAACCAAATGTCCAAGGTACCTTACTCATCAGCAGTTGGCAGTTTGATGTATGTTATGGTGTGCACTAGGCCTGATATTGCCCATGCAGTGGGAGCTGTGAGTAGATTTATGAGTGATCCAGGTAAAGAGCATTGGCAAGTAGTAAAGTGGATCCTTTGGTATTTGAGAGGGACCATGGGGACATTTTGTGCTATTGTGGATCCAGACACCACTTTACGTGGTTATGTAGATTCAGACATGGTGGAGGAGATATAGATAGCATGAGGAGCACGACAGGTTATATTTACATTGTAGGTGGGACAACAAGTGAGTTGGATTTCATGACTACAGAAGCTGGTGGCTTTGTCAACCACGGAGGCTGAGTATGTTGCTGCCATAGAGGCAAGCAAAGAGATGATTTGGTTACAACAATTGCTTGAGGAGTTGGGGCATAAGTAGGAGGAATGTAAGTTGCATAGTGATAGTCAGAGTGCTATACACCTAGCTAAGAACTCTACTTTCCACTCGAGGACAAAGCATATACAATTAAGGTACCATTTCATCAGGACAACTTTGGAGGAAGAGAAGTTCAAGTTGGAGAAGATACATACTAGTCGAGAATCCTCTGCAGAGACATGATGACCAAGGTGGTCACAAGAGGAAAAACTAAAGTTGTGTTCGACTTTTGGTTGGTCTTCTGAAGCTAGTGAAGGCTTAAGAAGCTTGCTCAGAGGAAAACTAGTCTCCAAGTGGGAGATTGTTAGGTTGTGGAGCCTGTTTTCATGTGTGAAAGTGTTGAAGACTGTACACTAAGAGTACTGTACACTTTTCATGTATCCTCGCTGGGGTTCGGGGCCGGGTCAGCCCCAAAAAAAAAAAAATTAGGCATAAAATTTTTGGCCTCGAAAAATGCACCCGACATATCGGGAAACGTGTTTTTCTCATATGGGCGAGTTTTTTTGACCCATAGGTTTATGGGACGGGTTTTGCCCATGGTTTTGATACCCACGGTTTTGTAAAACTACTTAAGCAGTTGTCTATTTATATGGTCTTATGCATATGATAGATGCACAAGCAAATGTATTGCAGATGTGTTTTGAATTTGGGTGTGAATTCTGTAGAGTTTGTTGAGCATAGCTCCAAACGGATCTGGGTATTGTATTGAGAGAGCGGTGGCTTGTAATAAAATCTGAGCAAGTGATTCTTGGTGGACGTAGCCCAAATTGGGTGAACCACGTTAAATACTGTCTCTTTGTGTTGTGTTATTTTTATTCTGTAATTTTATTTGAGATCTGTAATAATTTCTGCATATTATTTTCTCTTGTTGCATTCTGTGAGGGATTATTCGCATATTTTATCCCTTATTTCCTAACATCTTGAATCTTAATTCCTTTGTTCACTCCTTCATATCCTTTATAAGCTTGTACAAACCTCATTTACTTGTAATACATTCATCAAGTCTTATCTAAACAACTTTCATTCAAAAGATTCACATGCTTTCATAATAACATTATATGATGCTCAAGAAGATCCTTGGATTTATCAATTCCTTAGTCATTACAAGGCTCTGTGAGCCATTTGGATCTAATAGAGAACTTATTTCTCCACTATAAAAACCTTTCTTACCACTCACATCCTTTATAATTCGAATGCTTCTATGAAAATGAAGTGAATGGAGGTGGTTAGGGTTCTAACCAACTTACCTAGGATTAGGCTAACCAAAGTGAGTTAAATCCTTGTTAGGGTCAAGTAAGTCATGTCTTAGGTGATGAATATGTTCCATGACCACTTTTTACATCCTTTATTAAACCTATTCTAACACCTAGACCCATAGCACACTATAAAGATAATTTAGATACTTAAAATGTGATTTTGGAGGGAAACTTCCAAATACCACTTATTACATGCTAAAAGGGTCCAAATGGACTTCACACATGTCATGACAACCCAAACAAACCTTCACAACCTAAGATAACTAGAAAAAACAAAATTTTATTAATTACAAATGATGTTCATGCATCAAGCCAATGACATATTTGGAGGTGATGGAGAGTAGTGTAAAATGAGTGTTGGAAGGATGACCACATTGAGAGAAAGGTTGAGATGTAGAGAGTATAGTAGACTCAATATTGGCATCCTTGTATAAGGTGAAAATGAAGCTTGACATGTTGGAGATAGAAGTGACCAAGTTATGGAGGGGTATGTAGTTAGATTGAGATCAAATTGAGGAGTTTTAGGGACAAATGACAGTGCAAACCAATGTCATTAGGCCTATCCATGACCTAGAGGTGATGTTGGGAGCGAGAGTGAGATCATGAGTGGGTTGTTCAATTGGAGGAAATTTTTGTAGAGCATGAGCGCGAGTAAATCCATTGAGATCATGTTAAGGAAACAATATCCCATGTGAGTTAGGATATAGTGAGGGAGGGTTCACACGTAAGATACTATGAGGTACATTTGGGGGTACATACCCCACATGTTGTAGTATAACCATTTAGAGATCATTGAGTTCTAGTTCTAAGACACATAGGACCCACATGGTTCTTTTGAGGAGTGGGTTAGTGCATCCAACATAATATCACATTAGTGATAGCAGACCAGGCTAGATGTAGGTCGTACTCCTTGATTGTATTAACATGTAGCCATGAGTTTGTATGTAACAATGATGTATATATGTATATATATGAGACATTAATCTCACCCCATTTTGGTGTAACATGAGTTATCTATTATTTTTCTTTGGTGTGTGTGTGTTTTTTTATTTTTATTGTGAAATGGATATGTATAATAGATAACAAAATAAATAAATTTTTATTTTGTTTTTGGGAGAGTTGTGTCACTATAAATGTGCAATGTCATGGGTCTGTGAAATATGAGATAATAAGTATGAATATGTTTATTTATGTAGTGTGAATGTGATACAATACTTGCAGATGCATTAGGAACCCAAGTAAGGACTCAAACACATATGAAACGAGAATGGAGAAAAAAATCAAGTTAAACAAAGTCTAACAAACTACCAAACATCATATTATCCCTTCATTATATAGGGATGTAGTGTGTGTGTTTGTGAATAAGTTACTACTTGAGGCAAAACAATTAGGAAGCAATAAATGAGGACATGTTATCCAATATGTGGGTAATTAATGGAAACATCATTTTTGGATTGTGAGTAATGGAAGCTAAGTTTAATTCTTGCATTACTCTGCTTTGCAAGTAGGTGTTTATAGCCCCGACAGAGATACATTTTATTCTAGTCGCAACATTACTCTATTACTAGTCAAGAATCCATAGCCCCAAAGTAGAGATACTAAAAATACCCTTTCGAGAGATATTTGGATATTGATTAAGCTTGCTAACTTTATATTTTTGTTACTTTTTTTTTTTACACAAGATTAAACTCTCTCTCTCTTGGGGTTTAGAACCATTGTGGCTTGAGAGAATAGGTGGGATTGGAAATGGAGATGTGATTTGCTACTGTGACAAATAAGTTATTGTTTCTTTACAACAAGATTTTAAATGTGTGTATAGCGCACGAGATCTCTCATAAAATAAGTCATTCTTAAATACACGAAGCGGTGAATACCATGCTCAAAAGGTCGAATTTAATCATGTGGAGACTAATGTGCATGTGACCGGATGAGTGTATGAAGGTGGGGAAATAATTGAAACACCTATACAAATGAAGGTGGGGTAAATTTTATTGTGAATGAATGAATACATACTTGGTAGGTGAATGGAATCGATAGTCACATGGAAATTCACAAATTCATTTTTGTGTTTTAAAAATTTTATTATTTTTTTGTCTTTTGAAATTTTATATTGTTTTTACAATTTTGAATGTTTTTAACTTTTTAGAAATTTGTATTATTTTTAGAATTTTTAAGTGTAAAACCTCCACAAATGCATAGCATTTAGAGGATTCGGTTCTTTGTTGCCATCAAGATTAGTTGCTTTACAAGCACTAACCAATATTTTTAATAATAATGTAGATTCCAAACTAGTCAAGGGAAAAAAATTCACGTTGATTAGGTGCTTGGGATGCATTTTGTTGATTTTATTTGAACACAAGATCACCCAACTCGAATGCATGAATATGAATATTTTTGTGATAAGCTTGTGTTGTTATACAATCGTGGTACACTTAGAGGTGATCAAGAGCATTAACATGCCTCTCATTAAGAATATCAAGTTATTTAAGGCCCTCACAATGATAGTCATCATCGGTGATGAACTCTTGAGGTGTGACTCTTAGTGAAGGAATAAAAACTCAAGGGGCATGACATCATCAGCCCCATAAACAAGTGAAAAAGGCATATCCCGGTATGTGTATGGATGCTAATACAATATGTCCAAAGGGAATAAGTCAAGTATGTGTTCCAATATTTGTGGGAAGCATAGATGTCTTTTTGAAATATTTTATTGAGTGTTTTATTAGAGGCCTCAAATTTCTTGTTGGTTTGTGGATAGTATGACATGGAAAAATTATATTGGATATTGTATTTTTGCACAATGCTTTGACGTATTTGTTTTTGAATAAATAGTTGTTATTAGAAATGATCTTGGTAGGGATACTAAAGTAGTAAATTATGTTTTTATCAATGAATTTAAAATTTTGAGGACATTTTTACATGTAAGAGGTGTGGCCATAATCCATTTTTAAAATAATAGGTAATGATAATGATAAATACATGGCCATCGGAAGATAGAGGAGAAAATTTTCCAATAAGGTCAAGTACCCATTAAGAGAAGGGCCAAATAGACCAATTAGGTTGTAGCTCTTACATGGGAACGTGAGAGATATTTTTAAACCATTTGAACTTCTCATAGAATTTGGAATATGCACAAGAGTCTTCTTCGAGTGAAGGATACTAATAGCCTATGCGGTGAATGCATCATGTACTAGTCGTGCCCTTAAACTAACCTCCATAGGTACCATCATGTGCTTATTTGAGCACATTAATAGTCTCTTGGGGTAATAGGTATTGTAAGAGAAAACCATCATATACATATTTGTAGAGGAGATCCCTTGCAAGGACAAAAAAGTGGAAATTTGAAAAAAACATAGCATCCTACTTTAGTAGGGTCGGATGATAATGTATTGAATTTCAAGTAGGTAACGAGCTCCACGTACCAAATAAGAGGTGGTGTGGTCTCAATATTAAAAATTTTGAACACAGTAGTCGATCAAAATATGGTTATGATTGGACACAAATGAGAACCTAGATAATTTTAGTCTCTTTTCCAAAGGTAAATAATATCATAAAGAAGCCATGGTGTCTGTGAATTTATTAGAAGATTGTGGGGCACACTCAATCTCAAATGTGTGAATAGATTAAGAAATCATCTTAAGGGTCCTATATTTTTGTAATGTTTCATCACGACATTGGTATGACCCTTGAATTTGATTAACAACAAGTTGTGAGCCACCAACAATGCGTACGTGTTTGATCTTGAGATAAATAACTAATTAGAGACCTATGATGAGTGTTTCAAACTTGACCATGTTATTAGTGCATGTGAAATTGAGCTTGAATGAGAGTGAAATAGAGGCACCTTGGGGTGTGATAAAGACAATGCCTACATCACCCCCTTAGTTTATTTTTTATTCATTAAAATGTAATCTCATGTCAAAATCCTCCTTTATGTCAATGTGGTATTCCATTTAAGATATGGTAAATATGGAATTATCTAGAAGATCAAGGTTGAGTGGCCATGATTCTATAAGTGGTGCTTGGACAAGTTCATCGGCGATCACCTATATTTTGATGGTTTTTACAAAACAAATTTCATGGAAAACTCAAAAGAAACATAATCCATTTGGATGTAAAGTTGTTATGGTACATTTTTCTCATCATGTAATGGAGAGTATCTACTTTGGCCACAATTTTAATCATTTGATTGAGCATGTAGTGTCATAGTTTCTATGTAGATAACACGATGACCAAGTAAATTTTATCAATATGTGCATAATTGAGCTCATAAGTAACAAACGTACAACTAATATTGTAGATAGAAGATTCATAATTCACCATATTACGTTGAGAAATCATACTTCTGGGAGTGAAGTCAATAGCGAAGATATATAAGTGGAATGGAAAATCCATTTGCATTGTTGAAAGCATGGGGGTGAGGAGATATTGTGAGTTTTTAAAATACATCACGAAACTCTTCCCCAGTCAAAGGTAACATATTTCCTAAGAAGGTGATTAAAGGGTCAAAACGATTAGAAAGTTATGTGATGAAATGCCAAATGAGTTGAATTTTTACCTTGGAGACTACATAATTGTTTGATGTTCTTGGGTGAAGGCATGACTACAATAGCCTCAAAATTGGTTAAATCTAACTCAATTCCATGACATAATACTATGAATCCAAGAATCTTACCCAATATAACTCTAAAGGAACATGTCTTAGGATTCAATTGTATTTTGTATTCCAAAAGGTGCATAAATATTTTACATAGTAGAATTATGTGGTCAATAATAAAAGCAACATAACAAGGAGTCGGAAGGTTGAAGTAACAATTGCATGTAGATTATTGATCAGATTTATCCTTTTAAATGTGAGTGGAGTCCTTGTTAACAACACCTAGCTGATACTTTGGAGATAACTAGAGTTGAAACAACTCAAGTACTTGATTTTTCACATAGTAGTGGTTGCCAGTTTACTCTTGTTGAAGGAGATAATCTGTTTGTTTAAAAAGACAATTTTCATCCAAATAATATGAGTTTCCAACTAAATTAATGCTAGTTAGGTGTTCCACTAATAATGTTTTCACGTGTTGACTAGATGTTGATACAAATTAGGTGATCCTTGAATTATAAAACTCATATATTGATTGGATAAGTTCCTCGTTACGTTATGTGAGTTCTACACTCCATTGTACAAGTCCTGCACTCCATTATGAGTCTTTCACTTCATTGTGTGAGTCTTGTATTGGGATTTAGGCGAGTCTTGTGCTAAGCCTTATGTGAGTCATGTGCTAAGCCTTATGTGAGTCTGAGCTAGGATTATAAAAGGTATTTCATTCAAACTTTTAGCGTGAAAATTAATCTATATCAACCCATCCAAATAAGCATATGAAATATGAAAATGAACAAGATTTATGCACAAAAACTTATCTTTAAGTATATAAGAGTATTATTTACAACAATGCTAATATTAGTTTAATACAAAGTGATGATACAAAAATAGGGTTTGGAATGGGAATTTTTAAGGCTCATCACTCCCCTAGACTTAGGGATTAACATGTCCTCCTACTATAGATTCAACCATTTCTATTTAAGGATTCCACAATCCTCGTACAATTATATTCATTAGTAAAAGTAGTCCATGTTTCTACTTCTGGATTGTTGAATCCACAAAATTCAATCACTATGTCTTTCCATTTGGTATAACTTACATAGTTGGATGATCTTGATTATTATTCCATCTTGGAACTGGTGTTATTATCAGTGGTAGTCTGAACCTCATACCTACCCAATTCTCTGCATTTCTAACATGATTTTGCATCTCCTTGGCTCTTCTCACTGACCACCGAAGGTTAGTTGGAGACATAACCTCTTTCTTTTTGTAGATTTCTAGGAGTAATTCATATCTTTGTTGGCAAGCAAAGAATTCCATATTAAAATTTGGAAACACATAGGCCCTGAAATCTGATACACATGTGGAAATGTTGTGTTTATATTGGTCCACCAGTTGAAGACAATGTATTTGGGCTAGATATCTCTATAAGAACCTCTCAAGAGATGGAAGACAATGCCTCATTTTGAGGACTCAATTGGTTTTCCCCTTATGTAGTCTCCTCTTTCATCCCTCCAAATTTTCTAGTGTCTCAAAGTATGGAGATAAATTACCTTATTTATACCTCCCCAACATACATGTTGATTGGGATCTCTACTTGCTCAGTAATAGAAATTTGTGAACATAAAATTCACATAGTAGATTCTTCTCAATTATATCGATGTTGAATACGTGGTCATAACTTTCCTATCAGTTTCAAACTCTAAAGATTCAGTGGAGTGAACCCCGGAGACTTGCCATTTATAAATTCGTTCTTTCAAAAATAAGGCATAAAAGTTTGAAGGTGGTCTGCAAGTAAGTGCTTTCTTATATAAATGGAAAATCACTGCCAAATTATCTTGTAGGACCTTCTTTTCTTCCTTATTTATTTTATTTATATATGTTGTTTTCCTCATCTCATAAAAATGTTGCATCCATTTAATCATTCTTTTTAATATAACAATTTGAGGAAACACAAAATTTGTTTGAGACATTTGGTCTATGGTGGTTATGGGTTCTGTTTTCTCCTTGTCATATTTTAACATTGAAAGTTCAATAGCTAGGTTATCGGTTGTGTGTCGTATTTCCTAAAAATTTTTATCTTTTTCCCTCCAATGATTTGTTGGAGTTGTTGAATTATATGATCTTTATCTTCTAATGCTGTTGGAGTTGTAAAGTCGGTAATTCTTTTTATGCTTTCAATTGGGAGATACGTTCATCCTTCCCTTAAAGGAAAATTTGTAAACTATGTAACATCTATTTTGTTTGTTGTTCATATTGTACAAGAATTTGAGGGGTAAGAGTTTTTCAATGGGTAAGCTAGGTTCACCTTTAATCATAGGTGTTATTCCTTTATCAACCAATAGGGGTATTTAGTACTACATATTGTACTCATAACCTCTGCTCTAAAATAGGGTTTGAAGTAGGTGAATAGGAAAATGGAGAAGCCTAGGATGTTTGGTTTAGTTTCCTTATTATAGTTGTGGCCTCCTAGTCTTCTAGTGAGGGTACATCCTCAACTTGATGTTCAAGAATAGTCTGTGATGACTTAGAGGACCTTAGTTTCTTATTTTTCTTTGCTTCAATCAAGGGCTATGTTCTAGGGTTTTGTGTATTGGCTACACTTCAAGCTATAGGGCATATTTCTTTTGGAACTTAATCCATTTCTTCAGCCCCTTACATTTCTTGATGAAATGGTGTTTATAAATGAGATGGATTAACCCCTGAAATTTTAAATACGCATAACCCCAACTACATTTTTAGTGGATGATGAAAAAGATTCATGAAAGAATTGGGGAAGGTTGATTTTGTTCTACTCCTTGGCCTCTCCATGGCACAAGTGTATGAGAATTATTAAAACAAAGCCAAGGATAATCTCATACTGGCCTTCACAAGTAAAATACTTAATAACCCATTTTTTAACAACGCCCATGGCTCAAGAAAATTGGCTTGTTTTATGCCTTTTTCTTTTCCATTGTTATCAAAAACTAATTCTAATTTCTCCTTTCTTCCCACATAAAATCTCTTAATTATTTTAGAATAAGGAGTTCTAGAATTTACTAGTTGTCTTGTTTGTGGAATGCCAGAAATTTCACTAATAATGGAGGAATTGAATATAATTTTTATACCTTTCACTCGTGAATACTCCTTAATAAGGTTGGTGGCAAACTCCTCTATCATTTTTGGGTTGAATTCCTCATACATAATCATAAAATCCAGCCATCCCACCTTTTCAAAAATAGCCACGGACTTGGAGTATGTTAGTAATTCCACAAAGATTTTTGGTTCATGTGAAGCTTTGATACCCATTTTGGTGTAGAAACAAAATTGATAATGGCGCGGGAATGGGAATGATGAGGGTGCATGAATGATAATAGTGAGAGTGTAGGAATGACAACACCGAGGGCACAAGAATGACAATGGTGAGGGCATAGTAATGACAATAATTCATGGTATGAAATGGCATGCGAAGGTGAGTTGCATATGGGTAATCACCTTGATCCGTAATCATAAAGGAAATGCACAATTTATGGGGAACGTCACGAGTAATAATTGGGAAGTGTGGGAAGCATGTGAGAAGTCATGGAAAGTGGGTAATCATCACTTTGAAAAATACTAACAATTAACATCATCATAATTAAAACTTTTAATAACTTGAAAAGAAGTGATGGCACATACCTTATCACTTATCACATGTCACACATTTCATCAACATTAGATATTTTGTTTGTTGTTCTAATACAATTCTTCATGACATGATTCTAAGGTGACCACCATTTTTATTTTCAGCCACCTTTGTGTTATTTCTTAATTTTTTTGGAATGAATGGTTGCCATTTTTGGTTTTCAACCATCCCCTATTTATTAATTTTTGTCAAAGATATATTTAACTTTGAATTAACTTGGATAAGGAAACCTCATCCAAGCAATTGAGAGATAAATCAGCTTGTAACAACCTCTTGAATTATTCTTTGGATGTTGGTTTGTGGTATAAACCTAGTCTATGACCATTAACCAACATCACCCTTCTTTCACCATCAATTGGGACAAGCTGCACAATACCGTTATTATAGAATTCCTCAATTTGATATGGGCCCATCCATCTTGTTTGTAACTTTCCCTTAAATTCCTTGTATTTTGAGTCAAATAGTAGAGTCCATTCTCATTTTGAAACTTCCTCTATTTGATATGTTAGTCATGCCATAACTTCCTTTGATGTTGGATTACCTCAATTTGATGCAATGCTTCTAATATCATCTCATCAAATTCATTCAACTAGGTAATTATTGATTTTTGTGCCTCGAACAATTCAATTCATATTTCAACAGATTTTCCTTAATGTCTAAATCTCATACTCTATGGGAAATATATGCTTCTTCCCATATACCAGATCATATGGAGTAAATCATGTAGTTTCTTTCCAAGTTGTATTATAAGCCCATAGTTCTTTAGGCAGCTTCTACACACAATTCTTTCTTGAAACATCTATTGTTTTGGTCAATATGTTTTCTAGTTCTTTGTTGGTAACCTCAACTTGACCATTAGACTGAGGGTGATAAGGAGATGACTTCTTATGCCTTAGATGATATGTTTCTACAAAATAACTGATCACATTTTTCATGAATTGAGGTCAATTCTATAAGATAATTGACCTTGGTACTCCAAATATCTAGAAAATATTCTCATAGATGAAATCTTCCACCTTTTCATATCTAGCATCTTTGGAGAGATTTTACTTGGCCCACTTTGTTACATAATATGTACATACCAAGATATATTCCTTCCCTTGAGAAGATGGATAAATTGGTTTTCCCATACATTGGCACTTATCACATTGCCACACATATTTCTTGACATCCTTATGCATTGAAGGCTAGTAGAACCCAACCCCTAGAACTTTATGAATCATTCTTTTGACTGAATAATATCCTCTTGATGGTTCATCATGGCATGCTCTGAGTATATCAAAGATATCATCTTCAGCTACACACCTACATAATACATAATCAAGTCCACATTTAAAAATCATTCCATTTAACCACTTATACATCACACTCTACTTAATTAACTATTTTATTTGTTTAGGTGTGAGAAAATATGGAAAATTCCTGTAGCCAAGTAATTAGCCATATCAACAAACCAAGGAGAGTTGGTGGAAACAACAAATAAATGCTCTTCTGGAAAATCATCATTCACTTGTTCATTTGTACCTGAAATCATTAATCTTGAAATAAAATTAGTGACCACATTTTCTTTACCAGGTTTATTAACAATATTAATATTGAATTTTTGCAATAAAAAAATCCATCTAATAATTCTCCCATGAACCAAGGGTTTATTCATTAAATATCTAATGGTAGAATGGTCTATATGAATGATTACTTCATACCCTATGATGTAATGGAAAAATTTGTTGATTGCATAAACAACTGTAAGAAATTATTTTTCTATGGTAGTATAGTTTCTTTCACTTCTGGGGATATTTTTACTAATGTAATAGATTACATGCATTGCCTCTCCCTCTTCTTGTTGTCCCAAAACAACCCCTACTGCCTCATTGGAAGCATTAATTTGAATATGAAAAGGAAGCTTCCAATTTGTACCTCTTAGAAATGGAGTATTAGTTAGTTTTTCCTTTATAATGTCAAAAGATTTTTGACAAGCCTTTGTCCACTAGAATTCAAAATCCTTAGTTAGAAGGGAAAACAATGGAGAGGCTATTTTACTAAAGTAAGAGATAAATCTTCTATAATAGCCTGCATGTCCTAAGAAACTTCGTACCTTGGTCTTATTCTTGGGTGATGGGAGTTGTACAATGATCTTGACTTTATCTAGAACTACTTTGATTCCCTCAGCTAAAATATGGTGTCCTAAAACTATCCCTTGTTCCATCATAAAAATACATTTCTCATGGTTTAGAGATAGTTGATGTTTCTCACATCTAGAGAGAACTTTATCCAAATTATCTATTTCCTCTTGGAATGTAGTTCCATAGACTATGAAATCATCCATATAAATTTCCACAGAGTCATGAGTAAGATTAGAAAAAATTACTAGCATGGATCTCTAAAAGTGACAGGAGCATTACATAGACCAAAAGGAAAAACTCTATAAGCAAATTTCCCCCATGGGCAAGTGAATGTGGTCTTATCTTGGTCTTCTAGTGCTACCATAATTTGGTTGTATCCACTAAAGCCATATAGAAATGAAAATACCTCTTCCTGGATAGGTTATCCAAAACTTGGTCAATGAAGGGTAAAGGGAAATAGTCTCTATGAGTAGGGTTCATTTTAAGACCCCCTCCAAAAAAATTATTATATAATAGAGTTTCTTTGGAATAGAGTTTTTAGTGTCCACCATCATTTCAAATGCTTTGTCTATAATATACTTCCAATACTATCCATGTGACTAGATCTTCACGTAACACATATATGGTATCGATACAGGTATTTGCCAACACCTCTCTTTTTTAAAAGATCAAGAATCATGGCACCAAGAAAAAATTCAATTAGCACTTCATCTTTTGTTTATAGAAACCTATTGTATCCATAGTTACTACAACTGTTGGAAGACCCAGAAATTAAAGATCAATCCAATTGGATTGGAAACTCATGGTTCATGGACTATTGTACATGCCTCAGTATGAGACAGACACCAAGTTGTTAGACAATTTAATGCATACGTATAATAGTTCGATTGTTCTTTCCAAGTTGCATTACCATCACACCAATTTTTCATCAAAATAACCCCTGATGATATTCATCATCTAATGGGGATACCCCATCAAAATGCATTCCTGTATCAACAAAAACCATTCTACTTGATCAAGAAAATAAAATTTTAGAGTCTCATTACAAGATTTCTATTGAGGTTGAGGTTAATAATCCCTCCAAAAGAGGGATTAGCACTCAATCAATCAAATACCCCTTTCTCCTAGCCATGGTGGAATTTTTCTAGGCCTACATCATTTTACGGATAAGATACATTGACTTTCCTCAGTGGGTAGTGTACTACCTTCTCCAAACCCTTTCCGATGTTAGATTTGATTGGTGTTCATATCTTTCAACAAGGATTCACTCTAACCTTGACAAAGCCATTGTGAATCCTAGTGTAGTTATTTCTTCTTCTTGTTTTATTCTTGCTTTCTATTATGAGGGTTTTCATGCATTGAAATCAAAAACTATTCCAACTGCACTACACGAGAAGATGGAAAAATATGCAATGTATATGGACTGACAGTTGGTGAGAATTTTATTTTTAAAGCATTCTATCTTGATTATTTTCATAAAAATAATCATTTTTAAATCAATTCGAAAAATATATAATTTGTTTTCAACAGGTCAAAGCAAGCAAAACAAAGGCTCGACGTGTTGTGGTAGTTCCCAGACATAACCTGTTGGTCCTGAGGGGTATGGTGACAACGTTGTGGTTGATGTCTCCATTATCGATGAAATAATGACTCGCTCACTAGCACCCAATAGCCTAGAAGTAGAAACAAACGCATGCGCGGTTCATTTGGATTGTCCCACAACCATGCCAAAACTTGTACATATGAAAATCTAAGTTTTAATTAATCTACAATGCACAATTTTGTTAATTTTGATTAAATTTATTTATAGACTAATGATAATCCGAGTCTTGACAATGACATATGTCATTTTCCTAATGTGTAGCCACATCCGAACATCACCCATGTCGTCTAATGCTCTAGAAACTACTTATATACCCGAGTAACATGAGATTCGGATCTGCATAAGTTTTTTTGCCCTTCAAGTTCAAGTATGAATAAATTGTAGATTTAAATTTTATTTATATTAGTCTTGGTTTTAGGATTTTATCATTCAATTTAATTGATTTTCCTTAAAATTAGGGCTTATAATGCCACCACCTCCTTTTCAACCCGATTGCCACAATATATTGATTATGGACAACAACAACATTCAAAGTTTAAAAATTCATATTGATTTCATTATTTTTAAGTGCTTAGTGTTCTCTTGTTTGACTTCGTGCATACAACATACTGATATTGTTAAATTTTGCATAATTTTTGCAACCTCAATCTCATGTTCAACCCACAACCACCCCCTCTGCTCAACGCTTAAGGAGTACACCATGCCCACCTCCCCTTCCACCTCATGGTAGGGGAAAGAGGATAGTGTTCCCTAGAACAAGCAGGGGACACACAATTATACCACTTCAAAGTTCCCCAACTTTTCATTGGGCGGTGTGCTGAGTGCCAAAGGAACTTTTGTTTTAAATAATATAGATATGGATGAGGATTATCTTGGCTTGACAACCTTTACAACATAGAAGCAACGGAAACAAAAATGCAATAACGCGAATTTATTCGGTTTGCACAAAAGGAGCATTTAGTGCCACAAAACAAGCCACTTTAGATCCTATTTTACTAATGGGGGATTTTGGAAAATGATGAGAAAAAAAAATCGGTTGACATTATTCGGTTGATAATTTTACAACCCTTGTGATGGAAAATATTGTGCTTGATATTAAGGAATTGAGGATATGGGAGATCAAAGTGAAATCTCTGATCAAAGAAATTAATGAACGATATCATAATTTTTCACATAGGGAACAACTTTTTTCATTGATAAAAAATGAATCGGTTAAGATTGATGCTTTACTTTCTCAAGCACAATCTGGTAATATTGTCACCAACAATAATTATAATAATGATAATTTTTTAAATATAATGCTTAACATATTGGAAAATTTGAACGTCAAGGCACAATCATATTACAATAAGTGGAATAGAGACAAAAACTTGTCACTATTACAAAAGTGAGAGAAAGACTTGGCCTTGGTAAGTACTTAATATTTTGAAGATTATATTTTATGTTGTTATAGTTTATCTACTTTCTACTATGGGATTTTTACATGCATTCCAAATACCAGACATTAAAGAATGAAGTGTAGGTGTTAGATGAGCACCTTAAAAAAACATGAGAAAGTGTACAGGAGCAATAATATTCAAAGAGAAACTTGTTCTATTAAACAAGAAGAACAATACATTGTGAAGGATTATAAAGGAGCATGGATTGGATCCTGATATTTTGTTGAAGAAAAAAATTGATGAGGATCCTACTCTCCTTTCAAAGCAGGAGATGCAACTAGTGAGGATAGGAAAAATCTTGAAAATATTAATGTCGCTACAAATGAATTAGTCCAGTCTGGTGTTATTAAAGATAGTACAAATGTTGATGTTGTAGAAGCTTACTCAAGACATGGATCCAAATGAAGATAAACTATTGATGTCAATCATTGTATTTTTAGATGAAAACATTATCTTATTTTAAAACATGTACAATTGATGAATACATGGATTTACAATTTAGTTTCAATCTTGGATGGACTCAATATTGAAAACTTGGATGTACATTGTACTCTTGAATCTTGATAGTTGATTCTTGATGTATAGATAGATTATATTTATAGTGTATTTTCAAATTGGTGAATTAAATACAGAAAACATTATCTCTAGACTCCTATGTATTTTATTAATCCCCAAAATCTTGATGGATATATGGATTATAATATATTTGTGAACATGTGTGGATTCGATATTGAGAAATCATGATTGAACATACTAGTTACTATCTGTTATTTCATGCAATATATAAAAACATAGAAGTGATTTAAAATTTCCAAACATTATATAAAAATATATGTAAAGGAAAAATAACTAAATGATGAGTCACAATATATATATATATATATATATATATATAAAAGAAAACGCTCAAGTGTCTCGTAACTAAAACAACCATATCCTTAATGGTCCTTCATCACTTATTTTATCTTTTGCAGTTGTAGGTCCACCAGAGTCCAAGTCAATTTCAACATAATATAAGTCTCCATTGTTTGTTATCTAATTGACAACTCTCCACTCTGCTGAGGATCTCCAAGTAGCTAATGTTATTTCATATGGAAATGTGCCCACTCCATATCTTGAAACATACTGATCTCAAACAATTTTTCAGATTTTTTCCAATTTGTTGCCAATTTTTTATTTAAAAATGTTAATGCATTAAAAACCCTAACCCCAGGATCATTTTACGTATGAGTTCATATAGTTTGAAGTATTCACTTATGGTTTCCCTTAGAATGCTACTATGATACAACTTTCTCCACATACGTGTAATAGCTCCATTTTTGCTAGTTCAGTAAGAGTCTTATATTGATCACTCATTGTCAATGTAGATTGTGATATGAGTAATTTTCTATTTGATATACCATTCAATTCTCTTCCATTAACATCTAAAGATTTACAAAATTGGTCCATTAGTCTAGACACATATTTTGTAAAGAGTTGAGATGTTTGTTCTTTGCCAATCATTGGATTCCAGAAATTGGGATTTACAACTACCATAGCCTCAAGCATATCACTATTCTTAAATCATTCTCTGATCTCATAAGTTAATGTTTCACATATATTCATCAAAATTTTCCATGTATCAGATAATGCAGCATCAAATAAAAGGCTTGTCATTGGTACTTCCTCAATATAAGAACCTAGGACATAAGGATCTCTTTGGAAAGTGTGCATTGGTATATTTTTTCCATCGACTGAGATACAAAGATGACCATTGATATTGAAATTCAAATAGTTGTTGGGATCTTTTGTATTTGTTAAGACCTTCCAACTACTAAATATTGGCTTCTGAAACTAGTCTTGGCTGGAATATAAGTTATCCAAAATCATACATACATGTTTCCTTAATTTGATAAAATCAACAATGTATATAGATATTTCCTAATCTTGTTTCACCAAGTTGTTTATTTCCTTCAACATTGGTAAAATATTGCATAATGTTAATAATGTCTCCAAATAAGTCAAGCGATATAGTAGATCTTTTGCCTTGTCAAATTTCTATATGATTCTTGAACAAATACTTTGTTAATGACCCTTTGTATTCCTCACAAATTATGTAAGTTGGATCATACAATGATATCCATCTTGTGTCAACATCTTTCATAATTTTTTACCATTTTAATTCTAATAGAAAATTTGTGAAACTCCAAAAATATTTTAGGATTGCTTGACATGTATGAATATAAATAACATATTAGGTCTTCTACTTTAGCGACATTTTCAAAATTACACAATATTGTATCAAGAGATTCATTCAATGAGACATATAGTGAATATGTATCATGTATGGGGAAACAATTGTTTGAATGAGAATACAAAGCCCAATTTTATGACCTTGTATGAAATATGCCCCATCATCCCCAAAGACAATCAACTTCATAGAGATTGAATGATCATCCATACCAGCTATTTCTTTCAAATTTTTAATAACTAGTTTGCAAAGGTTCTTAGAATTACAATTCTCCATCATTTTGTGCATAGCTAGTAGATGAGGTTCCCTTAAATGGTTATTGAAATTGAGACATACATGCAAATCCATGATGTATTGTTTATTGTTGTGAACTCATCAATCGACAATAAGATAAAATTCACATTTTTTACTTTCTCTCTTAAATTAGTGATTTCAATTTCTACCATAAACTTTGTCATTTCCCAAGCACTAGTATTTGACCAGTGTGTTTTTGGAATGTTTGGAAACCCATTACATTGAAATAATATCTTATAATAAATGAGATTTGAAATAGGTATTTCCTTTTTTAAAATGTGAAATATTGTCCGAAATTGTATAAGTTTCATGAAGACTTGCATCAACAACTTTTACAAATTTAGCCTTTATTGTTCCACCTTTCTCAACAAGGTCTTGAAGATGTTTATGATGATTGTCATATTTTTTTGCATATCTCATATGTAAACAATATTATTCGGTTTTCCATCTAGATTTTTTATTACTTGTTCCATCTTCTTATTTTTTTACTCATATACTTTCCCACAATGATTACATATTGTGTCCATTCTACAATTGCATTTTGTGGTCTTTTCCTAGTTTCCAAATACATATAGTACATCTACATTTTGTAGGAGTATAAGTAGTGTTTTCTGGTTCAACAAGTTCAATAAATAGATATTTGGTTGACCATTCAAATTTATAAGTCCTTCCTAAAGTCCACTTCCCACTCTTACATTTATGATGTCTATTTCTGGAATCTTTATCTGAAGTTTGAGTTTGATGGAAATTGGGATTATCACTACTATCTAAGTGAATTGAATTACTATGCTAATTATGAATTTCATCTGGTGTAAATTCATTGGTAGGTTTTTCTGCATTTGAAAGAAATTGAGTTGCTTATTGCATCCTGTTTGCAAATCAGCAGCACCCCTGGATGCAAATCAAGGTTCTAAGTTGATGTTTATGGCATCCAGTGTGATTGCACAACATTGAAACCTCTCTCCAAGTGTGGGACTTGCAAGATGAGAGAGGAATCTCCAGATTAGAGGCTGGTTCCTCAAACTCCTCTGATTAGATCTATTATTTGCACAACTACAGAGGTTCAGATCCTAATTTTATCTTAATTTGCAAGGAGACAGGGATAAGAAATGCAAAAATTAAAACTAAACTGATAAGGGTGATACACCAAAGGAGTGGTGAGCACTTCTTGCTCATGAAAATTGACACAAATCAGAAATTGCAACATAAAACATCATGCACAGGTTGATAAGTCTGTAAACAAGGGTTTGAAATGAAGCAAACAACACATACAAAGGACTAAAAGCATTCACAGAGCCTGCATTGTGATTTTCAACATCAAAATCCTTGTATTCCAACACCAAAGAGGCAGAAAAACCTGTTACAATCCCTGGAAGGTCTGATACTTGCCAAAATCACTTGTTGAAAGTGAAAATAGAAGCTTGCTGTGCAAAAAAGTGTTCCCCTTTGAAAAATGAGCCAAATCTGGCTTTTACAGTGCATGGGTCGAACCCAGGAGAGAGAAAATGTGAAAAAACGTGGGAGCCATTCCTCATTGACCAAAATGCATTAAAAACAGCATGGGTGACCTGACAGACCCATCCCCCGACATTTTTGACCATGCTGGAGAAGAATGTGACCCATTTTGCATTAAAATTGGTTGTTGAAACGTTAGTTCTGTCCATGGCGTGTACCAGAAGTGTTTTTGATTTTATCCCTCCAAACTAAACCAAAATTCAAAATTGACCATGGAATATTGTAGATAATTTCACCAGCTTTCCATTGATATAAAGAACACGAAAATCTGAGCTCTGGATCGAAAGTTATGGCCGTTTGAAGATTTAGGGCAAAAACAGGCCCAAAACGGATCGGCGGGAAAAAATTTGAATTTTACCTCTTTTTTGCATTTGGAATTTTTTTCAAAAATCCTGCCATGCTCTGCCACTTGGATGCCACGTGGCATGATGTGATTATGTGTGCAGGCCCTTCCTTAGAAATTTTTACCACTTGGACACGTGGCACTACTTTATTGGCTCGGGCCAAAATTCAAAAATTTTCTGCGCAAAACACTTAGCAAAATTTTTCACTTCACCTCCCCTGCTGACACGTGTCACGTCCTGATTGGCTTAGCAGGCCCACGGGCAAAAAATTTCCTTTTTCAAATTTTGTCCAAAACTTGAAAAATTTTCAAAGTTTTTTTCTCTTTTCTCCGCCACCTCCTGGGACACGTGGCAGCTTCTTGTGGACGCCGGGATTCCAAGGGGAAAATTTCCCACAAGAACTCCGCCGAGCCATAACTTGAAAAATATGAGGAGTTAGGAGGAAAAATTTACCTTTCTGGAAAGTTGAGAAATAACTCTATCCAATGGTGTCATTTCCATAAGGTTTTGAGTGCCTAAAAAGTAAAAATTTATGACTGAGGCACAATAGAAGGAAAGAATGAAAGGGAGTTAGCCACAAAATGAGCAGGGGGCACATTTGGATAACACATCCTTTAGGAAATCAACATATAAAGTAACATCAACATAATAAGATTCAAAATTACATGTTGGCACTGGTGTAACTATGGGATGACTAAAATATTTTGAAATGTCCATGTCATATTTTCTTTCCTTGAGCTCTTTTCTCATTTGCACTAGGGCCATCGTATGGGTGATTTTGAAGTCTTCACATGTGACAAAAATATAAAATTTTAAAATAAAATATGTAAAAATAAATTCAAGACATTGTGAAAAATAAACCTCATGCTACATGATAACATGGTAACATGGCTTAGGCTACCAAACAAGGTTATGTGAACACATTATTGGGCCACCGTATGGTTGTATACATTCACGCCACCGAACGGTGACTCAGATTTAGGTTACCGTCCATTAACATGATTTTTTCTACCATATGATGTCGTACAAAAATTTTATTGGTGGCATCATCTATTTAGGTTGTCATCCAAGAATAATTTCGCATAATGCCCGATTCAAACTTTATCGCTTACCATTTTCACTTATACCTTCAGAATTTTGGATTATTATTTTGAATTTTTCACTGGGCTTATTCACTTTTACCTTCGGCTTCGACTCCAGATCTCAAAATTAATGATTTTTAGAATTATATTGTATTAATACATTATGGTGAATTAATCATATATAATAGTATATTATAACATAATGGTGAATATACCAACATTGGGCATTCCTTCATGGAAACGGTAAGGAAAAATTAGGGTCAAATTTATGACCCATAAAATTTTGGTGAACCTTCTACCATAAATTAGTAAAAAAATCTCCAATTTCAAACTTTAAAAATCTTAATATTCATACATATACAAATATTCACCCCTAAAATGATCCATGTCTATGAGTAGCTTTTTTCAATTCCTATATTCCACACAAACCCTCCATTTTTCATTTTTCTTAGGCACTATGACCAATGGGGAGACCCATGTACATGTCTAAGATTGCATAGATAAATCCCACCTAGAGTAGTTTCTCAATTTCAGCCTTTACAATGTCTCTCAAGGCAAGGTTCATCATCCTCTGGGGCTGCCTAACTGGTCTGGAATCAGTGGTATAAATGTGATGTGTGTAAATTTTAGGATGAATACCCTTCATATCACTGTATTCCCAAGAAAAATCTTGAGGATGAGAGCATAAAATCTTGAACATGGTATTCTCCTCTTGATTAGTCACCAACTATTAATTGTGATATATTTCTTGGAAAAATAGGTAAGTTTTGTATTTGGGTGGAGAGAATTTATGATTTGGACACTTGATAAGAACCTTGCATATCATAAATCAATAAATTGTGAGAAGATAAACAACAACATAAGAGATATGGGGGCCAAGATGACCTAATATCAATATATGTAGAATAATACCCTTAAGGTAGGGCAACACCATATAATGCTCCTTAAGGAAGGAGTAACTCCACAATATCCCAATATGGGAATCCACTTCGAGGGGGACACCTCCAATATACCTCTACCAAGTAGAAGACTCAACTCATACATACATGACCTCTCATAATGATACTCACATCCTTTAAATAGGATGGGTAACACCTAATCCCAATGTAGGCCGACCCATTACCCAATATAACTAATTTCTATGTGAGCCCATATAACTAACTAACGGGATGTGTGCCACATGTCGGCATCTCCATCAACCCATATACATTATATTATCATATCCCATGTGAACCCATACATATAACTAAGGGGATGTGTGCCACATGTTGGCATCTCCATCAACCCATATATATTATATTATCATATCCCAAGGTACATAGCATTGCCTCCCTCTTTGACATGTTTCGTCCTCAAAACATAAGAAGAATCCATATAATGAGTGCGCTTTAAATTATTGCACACTTGTCACCATGCTCGATCATCCAACCACCCATATGAAATCCTAGTGGGTGATGTTGCTCCAAACCTGATTCCATATTCCATTGTGCTCATATGATTCCATCGTGGTCCATATGTGTTCCTCCTCGCATCCATGCATATCCATAATGATTATTCATGTGATTCCATGTCATACAATTATTGTTCCATTGATTCCATGTATAGCCAAAATTATTACTCCTCCAATTCCCTGTATATCCATATAGATTGCTGACCTCATGTGTCCTAGTATGTCTCCATGATTGTTTCCTCTCATGATGATGGGGGTGTCTATATGGATCAGCCTTAATATGCTCAACCTTATCAATCTTTTCCTCTTTTTCCTCTTCCAACTTGTTTGTTATTTCTTTTTTCTCTTGAGTAGAGAAATTATTTTTGAATTTTTCATCATGTTTTTCATCCTCTCCTTCTGATTCATCCTTATTCCCTTCGTCACCATCTTCAAATTCATCTTCATGATCTAATTTTACATTACTTTTTCTTTGCTAAGTGTGATATCTTGCAATGTAATTTTCTTTCTCTTGTACCATAATTTCATGAATTTCTTTTACACATTAAGATTAATTGTTCCCAAGCTCTCTAACCAAGGATATCCAAGAACAATATCCATACCATCCATATCTAAAGCATAAAAATCTGAATGTAAAACATATTTATCCATAGAGAGCTTTAAATCTTCAAAAACTTGAATATGCTTACCATCCACTTGAGCTTCCTTAATATGTTTTGCTTGTACATGTAGATTTTGAGCTACATCCATATTGATGAAGTTATATTTTTGCTAGGGTTTATGGAAACAATTACCTTTTTCCTTTGAATACACCCTTCAAACTGAAATATTGAAGCTTCCTTCCTTGGAGATGCACTATCCTGTGTAGCAACTTTATCATCAACATCTTCTTCTTCTTCTTCTTCTTCTTTATTCTTCTTCTTCTGATGTTGCTTCTACTTTTTCTTCTTCTACTTTTTCTTTTCTTTTTTTCTTTTTCTTCTGCTTCGTCTTCTTCTTCTTTTGTTGCCCATCTGTCCATGAAAACTTGTTCCAGTTCCTCCAAAGACCAATTAGACTTTTCCTTTTCTAACTCAGAAAACCAAATCTGTGTAGGGCCACTAATCCACAACTTGAATAACCAAATATCTGTATGGTTTAGAGAATTTATCCCTAAATTTTTTCCACCATTCTCTAGCATCAATCTTGCCATCTCCAAAAAAAGCTACCATCCCCATGATCCACAAAACTAGGGTTTTAGGAATAGACCCTTTTGATCAAACCTTGTTCTAACCCTTTCAGATAAAGTTCAGCCAAAAATCAGAAATCACAGAACACAAACCCCAATTTAATTTTTGAGAGGTTTTCGAAAATGTAAGAAATTCAGGAAAATTCTCAAATTACAGCCTTTGTGGAGCAAAATAGTGAAAAATAAATAAAAATGAAATAAATATAACAAAATAGATCCAAAATTTTGAAATTTCAGTGGTATCACCTTTGAATATATTACCATCAACCCAAAAAAATTGTTTCCTAATTCATCATTATTCAGAAGATATAGATGAAACCATAGAATTAGGGTTTCAACCCTAAAACGGACACAACTTTTGCAAAAAAAATCCAAAAATCTGAAATTTTGAGGGAAAATCACTTGAATTATGTATCCACTCCCCACAAAAAATATCAAAAACTTCCAAGTTTATCTCAAGATATAGACGAATCACCAACATTAGGGTTTCATCCCAGAAATTGCCCGGATCACTGCTCTGATACCACTTGATAAGAACCTTGCATATCATAAATCAATAAATTGCAGAAGATAACACAACATAAGAGATATGGGGGCCAAGATGCCCTAATATCAATATATGTAGAATAATACCCTTAAGGTAGGGCAACACCATATAATGCTCCTTAAGGAAGGAGTAACTCCACAATCTCCCAATATGGGAATCCACTTCGAGGGGGACACCTCCAATAAACCTCTACCAAGTAGAAGACTCAACTCATACATACATGACCTCTCATAATGATACTCACATCCTTTAAATAGGATGGGTAACACCTAATCCCAATGTAGGCCGACCCATTACCCAATATAATTAATTCCTATGTGAGCCCATATAACTAACTAAGGGGATGTGTGCCACATGTCGGCATCTCCATCAACCCATATACATTATATTATCATATCCCATGTGAACCCATACATATAACTAAGGGGATGTGTGCCACATGTTGGCATCTCCATCAACCCATATATATTATATTATCATATCCCAAGGTACATAGTAGACACTCTCTTAGTAATGAGTTCAAGGGGCATTTATGAGGCAAGCAATCTATGGATTTCAGAGATGTTATGGAAAATACACTCAATCAGATCTATGTTCCTTGTGAAAGGGCAGATTATTGGCTTCATGTTTTCATCTAATATGTCTTCCTTTGCCTCCAATGCTTGTGAATGAAGTTAGGAAAATCCCAATCTTGGATTTTCTCTGAGTGTTCTTGTATTATTACCACATCTAGTGAGGAAACAACATCCTCAGCCTCCTCTTGAGTCACCAATCCACCATTGTTTTCATGAAGTGGCAAAAGGTTTTGTAGCTGGGTATAGAGATAGTTTCTTTGAATCATGTCCATTAGTAATTTTCATATCTCCTGTCCTATAGTCAATAAGTGTTGTAATAGTGGATAACCATGGGCATCCTAGGATTAAGGGATATCCAATTTTCTTGTTCTTTGTTTTAATAACCATAAAGTCTATTGAATAATCCCATGCTTCAATTGTAATGGTTACATCCTCTATGAATCCCTTGGGTTTAGCAGATTGGTCAACCATTTGTAAGACTAATTGAAATTGATTGTAAATGAGGAGGGGATATTGTTGACAAAGTATCGTAGTCATTACATTGATCATAGCTCCTATATCAATCAACACATTTGGAATCTCAACATTCCCAATACAAACTGTGACTATTAGACTTCCAGGATCACCATATTTGGGAGGAGTCATCTTCCCTTCCAATATACTAGACAATTTTCCATCAACATGTATTATTCTTGGTTGGTTTTTATTCCTTCCTAGAGTTTTGACACAGAGTTATTTGATGGGTTTCTTTAGCTATGGGATATCTCTAAGAGATTGCAAAAGAGGGATTTCAATGCATAATGTTTTTAATCCTTGGATCAAATCGACTCAGGTCCCTCTTGGTTTCAAGTATTGTCCTTATTCAAAATTCTAGATGGGAATGGTGTTTTTGAAAGTGGTTCATATGTCTTTTCAAAATCAGGTTTAGGTTGTGTCTCCTCTTGTTCTTCTTTGTCTTTTGAAACTTCTTCAATGATCGAAGATGAAGGTTTGGAAGCAATATTCCCTAAGCATAGAAGTATATTTCTACAATCCATGGAGTTTATTGTGGGAATTATTTCGACTTCAACAATGTATGTTGGGTTTCCCTACCTAACATTTTGGTTATCCATAGTTTGAGCTAGGATTTGAGTTTGAGATGGTTGTTCAACTAGAACAACGGTTGTGGGCCTAGTTAACAAAGCCTCGTTGTTTTCCTTGGGGCTTTCTTTGGTTATAAAACTACTAACCAGATCCTTGAGAAGCATTTCATTTTTGCTAAAATTGTGGGTTGAATTATTGGAATAACAATGGTATCTTTGGGGTTGGAGTCCATGGTTGCGATAATACATTGGTTGTGCATTCCACCGAGGACCCAATTCTTGTGGAACTTATTGAGTCCAATGTTAAGGATATGAACATGGCGTGTTCCATTGATTTGGAAACCATTGGGTTTTGGGGCATAATGTTGGTTTTGATTTGAAGCAAAATTGCTTCCTTGCTTGAGCTACATAGTTAACCTCAATCTCACTATGTGTATTTTATTTGAGATGAATTTTTAGCAAGGATAATAATCCACATTAGTCAATTGCATGTTTTAAATCACAAATAAGGAAAACATTTGTTTTATCTAATGGACAATCCTTAAGCCCATGCTTATCCCTGCATCTTGGACAATATATGAACAATGAATTTATGTTCTTGGATTTTTCCTTATCCACTATTGTGTTGAGTTGAACTAAGATATCCATTCTTAAGTTTGAAATTCCTTATCTTATTTTATATATGTCTCCATTGATAATCTTTCCTTTACGTTTGCAAAGATCTGGGTGATTTCGGGAATAATTTCTACAAAGATCATCGGTGTCTATAAACTATAGTTTGTTCATATCTCCTTTTCCCATTAAATTAAAAGCCTCTTGAGTGTCCTCATCTAATCCTTTATGAAATTTTATTTTCAAAAGGGTAATGTCAAGACCTGTACCACACCTCCTATGAAGGAAAATGAATCAATCTAGATAGTCTTCTACACTCTCATCCTCATTATGTTGTATCCTGAAGAGTTCTTCCCCAAAGTCTCTAACAAAACAATAAGCTTAGTACTTATGCAAGAAGATTGTTTCCATCCCTTCCCATGTATGTATAGATTTTGGGGATAGTCCCATGAACCATCTCATGGTTGTATCTTTTAAGGTTGAAGGAAACAACTTCAGCTTCTAAGTGTTAGAGGTATAATCATAGGTTTGATATAACACTTTGAATTCAAATAAAAATTGATCAAGATCTTCTAATACTAATCCCTTGAAATTTGGTAAAATTGAGGGGGATATATTATTCATATGCCCTTGGTCATTGGGATCCAATTATATGGGATAAGTGAATGTCCTTCCCAATGGTGGATTACTATTGTTTTCCCCATTAGGATTTTCCACTCCATCTGTCATCCTTCCTTGTTGATCAAGTGGTTCCACATGTAAATTTTGAGGAGGGTTATTCAGGTTTACTCTTAAAAACCTACTTGTTAATGCGAAATCACAACACCCCCAAATGAGTTGTGGATCTACTTTTCTAAGGCAAGGTCATTTGGTGTGATTTGCATAACATGGGACCATCTCTCAAGCTATGGGACTTACGGACTTGAGATGGCCCTCTAGAGAAAGTCGGCTTCTTCTTCCTGATCCTAATGCTAAACTACTCCTAATGCAGAAATGACGTCTAACTACACCTATCCTAACAATTCCAAGGAGACAGGAGAGAGAAAGTGCATAAAGAGGGAAATCCTACACTAACAAGGTAATAGCACCAAGAAAAGGGAAGTGCTGATCATAATCTCAGCTACGAAGTGGAGAGAGGTGAGCGAGAGGAGAGGGTGGGGCAGATGCCACAGAGATAGATTTCACACTGAACACCACTTCAAAACCCATTAAACACAGCTCCCAGGACCTATAACAAACATCAGAATATGCACAGTATACCTTGTAATGACGAGAGGCGAGGAGAGACAATAAAATAAGCAAGGATGGACAAATGCATCACAAAATAGAATTTATTGCTCTAAAAGTTCACACAGTACATCGTTAGCGGGCAAGAGGCAAGAAAATGCCATTACAAAGCCATGAAAGGAGGTTCAGACTCCATTTTCGACCCTGGGGAAGAAAAGAAGAGGGGGGCAGAGAAGAAGAATGAACAACAACTAACTTCTTGAAAATGTGCCTTTGTTACAATATATAGCAAAATGTGAAAAGAGAGGGAAAAAACATGAGAAAATTTGATTCTCTACTCCAACCACCGACAACATTCATAAATTTGGTCAAAAAGTCAAGGCTCCATCTGCAAATTCCATTCCCAAATGCATTTTGTTTGCTCGAGGGAGAAAAGACCCATATTTCATTAAATTTGGTGGTTGAAAATTGGTTCTACATTTTAATTCTTCATCTATTGATGGGCTCGATGCAAAAGCTCATATTTCCATGTATCTACTTCGCAGACCAAAGAAAATGACCCATACTTCATTAAATATGGTAGTTGGAAATTGGTTTTGTCTTTTCCCATGCCCAAACGTGCTTTGCAATTTTCTCCCACAAATATCTACCAAAATATGAAATTGAAGACTCCATGATGAAGAGAATCTTCATATCTTTCCATTGGTACCAAGATTGTCAAAAATGGAGCTTTGTATCAAAAGATATGGCTTTCTACGTATTTCCTTTATGTTTTCTGCTAAAATTGGCTCGGGAAATTTTGCACATTTCCCCACTCCTCCGCTGATGACATGGCATCCATTGGGGTAGGCGGAGGCAGGTGCTTCCTTTTTTCCATTTTACATTTTTTGACAAAAGTTAAAAAATCACATTTTCCTCTGAAGGTCCGTCACCCCGCATTAGCTTTGACTCAAGTTCAAACTTTGAATTTTTCCTTTACCTCATTCTAGAATGTGAGCTCGTAGGTCTAAAACATTTTCCCTTCATATTTTCTCCATGTGCGGGGTTGTCTTGACCAAATTTTCTGGGGAATTTGGGATAACAATTGGTGACTCACGGGGACATCTGCCAACTAGATGAAGAGACCAGTGGCCTTGAAGTATCCATTGGGCATGGAGTCTGCCTGATAAACATGAAACTGATCTGAACTTTGAAACTTTGACATCTAAGCCTCTTGGAAACCCACTGAAACTTGGAGCTGATCTTCACCAAAAACCATTACAATGCACTATGCAAGAGTAAAACAACAACACCAAAAACTATGTACAAACTGAAAATCATACATGCTCCAAATAGAACATGCAGAGTGTGCAAAAGCACTTCTTCTACTGAAAACAAACCTACCTACACTACTCTAACCAAGAGCAAAGGGAGCTCAAACAAAACCTACAATAGACAGGAGAAATAGCTTCCCTTCCTCAAAATGGCAGCCATGCAACTGATTTGGCACTGAACATGGCTGGTTGGATGAGTGAAAAATTGACAATAAGTCGGTCCTCCACCCAAATCATCAAGGTATCAACATTAATGGAAAATACCTCCTTAAGCTGACTTGCATCGGACTTTTGGAGGTGTTGATGATGACCCTTGGTACTTTGATGCTCATCCTCATGCCCTGAAGTAGGCATGATTGGTTTTGGTTTCTCCTTTGGCTCCAATGAAGCCAAGTACCTGATTGGGCATGGTCTGATCCTTTTGATGTGCCCATTTCTCTAAAATTCAACTCCAAAAATGGAGTCTTCTTGTGGACCTTCTTGGGTGGATGGTGTGAGAGAGATGATGACATCCTCCTACCTTTTCTCTTCCTCCTCCTGTGAAGAAAATGGGAGAGCCATGTCTTCCAATCTTGGTTCCAGAGGGCTATTATGAAGTGCAGGTTGTTGTTCTTGAATGTTCTCCTCCATGGTAGCAGGCTCATGTGCTTGGAAGGTTGAAGATGGAGCAAAAATGATGTTATCTCCTCAGGCTCCTCTTCATTAAAGCAATCTTCCAAGTCGACAGTAATCTGCCTCCTCATTGTCCTACTGCATGTGTTCGACCTCCTCCATGGTGTCCTTTGAATCTACAATTTTCTCACCATGGTTCCCCTCATCTTCAAACATGAAGTTTGAAAGCTCAAACTCTTCTTCAACATCAGAGCTTGAAGGGGATGAAGTGGGAGGAAGAATTGAAGGTTCTTCTGTGGCCTGCTCCGCACTTGGAGCCTTTGAAACTGTATGGTCCTCCTCCACGGCCCGAAATGTACTCCTCTTCTTTTGGATTAGAAGCAGATCCTTCTTCCCCGCTTGTCTTTGTAGCCGGAGCTTCCACCACTTACGGCTTGACCTCGGCCTCCTCCATAGGCTTAACCAACAAGGGAACCTTTGAAAACTCAAATTTAGCAGCCCAACTCTTCATATTTTCTATCATTTCTTCTCTGTTGGGTTCCTTTGTTTGATGTTCTCCTTGACTAGATTCTTGAGTCTCTTCCCAACATGGACTTGGGAAAGCAAGAGGAGTGGTGGGTGGGGTCTCCACTAGTTGTTTCCTTGTTTGTGGTAGAGGGGAAGGCATTTCTTTTGGCTCTTGTAGAGGGGGATTGGATTTGGGAGGGAAAAGGGCAGAGATACTTAGGTGGGGTGGAAGACTAGGGAATGGAGAAATGGAATCAACACTTGGGGCAACAACTAGGAAGCTTGACTCTTGATCATTTTTAAATGATAAGGACTGAGGGAGAGAAAATGAAAGGCAGAGATGGTGATTGACTTACCCATTGACAAGGTTGTCTCGCACTTTGCTCATAAGCCCCGATCTCCACTGTCCATTGTGCAAGTTGGGGCAACATTCCAATCATGAAGTCCAGCTTCTCCTGAGGGTTGTAGTGTCTTGGAAAAGGGCCTTCCCATGGACAAGGTGCCCTGTAACCAATTTTGAAAGCCCTCATTTGAATTGTTTCCCTTAATTGAACCATGCCAACCTCCATTTTTTGAATCTTCTCCAGTAGACCAGCATCCTCTGCATAACTATCGCCATCATATGCGCATCCCCTTGTCCTTGATAAGCTTCATAGTCAAACTGGTTTTGACACTGCTCATATGGGTAAGCATAATGGTTCTGGATCTGATCATAATGTTGATCTGGAGGAGTTGGGAAATACATTGGAGGTGGATTGTATTGCTGTAAGTGTGAGTTCCATGAAGGGAATGAAGTCATGATTGCACAACCTCATGGAATGGGAGAAAATGAAAGAGATGGAAGAAGAAAATGGATGAAATGAGTGGAAATGGATGGAAAAGGTCTGCAACTCAGAGAATGGGTTTTTGACCAGATGGAGTCACCAGATGTGCTTGAAAGTGCCTCCAAAGGCTGAAATATTCACCAAGAGCACATCAAACCTGATGAAGTGAAGTGGTAAGGTGCTTCAGACCTGTCCCACCGAGCGTGCCAAAAATGTTAATGTGAAATCACACGGCACCCCCAAATGAGTTATGGATCTGCTTTTCTAAGGTAGGGTCATTTGGTGTGATTTGCATAACATGGGACCATCTCTCAAGTTGTGGGACTTGTGGACTTGAGATGGCCCTCCGGAGAAAGTCGCTTCTTCTTCCTAATCCTAATGCTAAACTACTCCTAATGCATAAATGATGTCTAACTACACCTATCCTAACAATGCCAAGGAGACAGGGAGAGAGAAAGTGCATAAAGAGGGAAATCCTACACTAATGAGGTGATAGCACCAAGAAAAGGGAAGTGTTGATCACAATCTCAGTTGCCTGAAGTGGAGAGAGGTGAGCAGAGGAGAGGGTGGACAAGATGCACCACATACCAGAGATAGATTTCACACAGAACACCACTTCAAAACCCATTAAACACAACTCCCAGGACCTGCAACAAACATCAGAATATGCATAGTATACCCTACAACAATGAGAGGCGAGGAGAGACAATAAAATAAGGATGGACAAATACATCACAGAATAGAATTTATTGCTCCAAAAGTTCACATAGTATATCGTTAGTGGGCAAGAGGCAAGAAAATGCCATTACAAAGCCGTGAAAGGAGGTTCAGACTCCATTTTTGACCCTAGGGAAAAAAAGAAGATGGGGGTAGAGAAGAAGAATGAACAACAACTAACTAACTTCTTGAAAATGTGCCTCTGTTACAATATATAGAAAAATGTGAAAAAGAGGAAAAACACAATAAAATCGATTCTCTACTCCAACCACCGACAACATTCATAAATTTGGTGAAAAGTCAAGGCTCCATCTGCAAATTCCATTCCCAAATGCATTTTGTCTGCTCGAGGGAGAAAAGATCCATATTTCATTAAATTTGGTGGTTGAAAATTGGTTCTGCGTTTTAATTCTTCATTTGTTGATGGGCTCGATGCAAAATCTCATATTTCCATGTATCTACTTTGCAGACCAAAGAAAATGACCCATACTTCATTAAATCTGGTAGTTGGAAACTGGTTTTGTCTTTTCCCGTGCCCAAACACGCTTTGCAATTTTCTCCCACAAATATCTACCAAAATACGAAATTGAAGACTCCATGATGAAGAGAATCTTCAGATCTTTCCATTGGTACCAAGATTGTCAAAAATGGAGCTCTGTATCAAAAGATATGGCTTTCTGCGTATTTCCTTTACGTTTTCTGCTAAAATTGGCTTGGGCAAATTTTGCACATTTCCCCCGCTCCTCCGCTGATGACGTGGCATCCATTGGGGTCGGCGGAGGTAGGGGCTTCCTTTTTTCCATTTTACATTTTTTGACAAAAATTCAAAAAATCTCATTTGCCTCGAAGGTTCGCGGCCCGCATTAGCTTTGACTCGGGTTCAAACTTTGATTTTTTCCTTTGCCTCGTTCTGGAATGCGAGCTCATAGGTCCGAAACGTTTTCCCTTCATATTTTCTCCATGTGTGGGGTTGTCTTGACCAAATTTTCCCTGGGGGAATTTGGGATAACATTACCTCAATGATCTTTAGGTCTAAACATAAGATCTTATCATGCTTAATAACTATTTTCCAACTATTAGTGCTTAGTTGACTACCATGTTCCACATACTCCAGTAACACATAAAATACATTTGTTGTCACTACAAGACCTTTTATATTAGAAAGAAAGAGTACGAAAAAATAAAATCTAAATGGAAACTTATCAGGTTATCAGAACACATGCAAGTTAGTACCTTGATCTTTGATAAAACCTTTAGAAATCCTTAGCAACGGTACTAAAAAGTGATGAGCATCATTGATACTCGTACTTTCATCATTCAATAATTGTCAATATTATGGTGACATCCGAGGTTGTTTGCAATAAAGCATGGTTGAAACTGTATTAAGTATACATCTAAATTAATTAAAATATTTAAGCAACTATTATTCCTAAGAACTTGTTTTATCTAATCAAAGCTTGATGAAATAAATAAAGACTCTTGAATCTATGAATTAAAAGACTTAAAGCATATTGAAACAAAATGACAATATTAAATGTTATAAATATTGTAATGCCTAAAAGTAATAAACTGCTAAATAATCAGAAAATTAAACAAACATCTAATACTTCCCTTCACATTGGGGAGGAGTGACCCTTACTCCTTCCCTCTGATCTCGATTGCAACGTTTTAATTACACAAGCAAAATTGAACTCAGAATCATGCCCTTTTATTGATCAATAATAGTTTGATACAATCCTTTTCTTCTAAAAAATGATAACCTTTTTCTAATCCTAATACATACGCCTTTTATAATAGGCAAAGTCAAGTTCCTCTTCAAGAGGACTTGTTATTTTAACAATAATGCAAAAGTTATCTAAATAGTTAACTAACAGATTTATATGAGAACAACAATGTAACTGGGAGTCACAAGGTCGAAGTAACAATTGCATGTAGCTTATTGATCAGATTTATCCTTTTAAATGTGAGTGGAGTCCTTGTTAACAACACCCAATTGATGATACTTTAGAGATAACTAGAGTTGAAACAACTCAAGTACTTGAGTTCTTCGCATAGTAGTGGCTTCCAATTTACTCTTGTTGAAGGAGATAATCTATTTGTTTAAAAAGATAATTGCCATCCAAATAATCTGAGTTTCTAACTAAACTAATGTTAATTATGCATTCTCGCTAATTGTGCAAGTCGCGTGTTGACTGGATGCTAATACAAATTAGGTGCTCCTTGAATTATGTAACTCATATGTTTACTGGATAAATTCCTTATTGTGCTATGTGATTCATGCACTCTATTATGTGAGTTATATGCTCCATTGCAAGTCTTGCACTCCATTGCGTGAGTCATGTGTTGGGCTTTATTTGAGTCATGTACTAAGCTTTATGTGAGTCATGTGCTAGGCTTATAAAAGGTCTTTCATTCACACTTGTTAGCGCAAAAATCAATCTATATCAACCCATCCAAAGAAGCATATGAAAGATGAAAATGAACAAGATTTATGCACAAAAACTTCTCTTTAAGTATATAAGAGTATTATTTACAACAATGCTAATATTAGTTTAATACAAAGTGATGATACAAAAACGGGGTTTGGAATGGGAATTTTCAAAGCTCATCAAAAATCATGGGTCTTTCACCTTTGAATAAAGTGAGCTAAAATTTTAGATATTAATCTAAAATATGCATACAAAGACTCATAAAAGCTTAATTATTTTCAATGGTTAAGGGATATGCCTCTATCATGTCCCTAACCCTTTTAAGGAGATAAGAAATTTTATTGCCAAAAAATGACAAAACAATGAATGCAAATAAATGATATACGTGACTCATTTGCAAGCCAAATGTGGGAACGACTAACACTTGCATTGGAATTTCATCAAAATAATAGTGTCCTAGGCTATGCTAATATTTTATGATATGTCGTTGCCTCTCTGTAAACACAAAATCATGCACTTAACACTATTATTATACCACTAATTATGTTGTTTTATATATGGATCTTGCGTAAGGAAAGTATTCGCTAATGACCCATCTCATAATCCATTTATTTGTCTTGTCGGTATTCATTACTTTTTTTTCTTGTACATTTGTCACTCATACACACGATTCGGTCAGATTTTAGGGATCCCGGTCTGTCAGTTCCCACTCATTTGTCATCACTTGTCTCTGGACACTAGTGCCCAAGGCTGGAGCACCCTTGTACTCTTTTTGTTTGATATTATTTTTGGCATTTGAGGTTGGTATTTTCGGTTTTCCCTCCCATCTCCCGAGGTACTAGTCGACATGTCAAGTCATTAGTGTTGAAATTTGAACAAGATATCCCTATATAAACACAACATACATACCATTATATGGGTGAACAATTCTTATCAAGGGCTAGCTATCTACATAGAGCAAGGGACTGCATTTGGGATATTACTCTGCATACACACTGCATAGGAAGGGGAGTTCATTCTATTCCATCCACCATTTGCATTTTTATCTAGTTATTGCCCCTATCTTGGTGTCATTGGCTGGCACAAGGGCAACCTAGGAGCATTATTGCATTGCAAACAAAACACATAAACTACATTGGGTAGGAAGATGTAGTGCAATGCTCGGATTGGAAGACCATGATTGTGGCATCGAGGACATTTGGCCCCTCATTTTACATCTTTCTTTTTTAGGGTTTGATGCTTTGTCTGGGGTTTTATAGGTGATTATTCATTGTAGAGTTTACGATGACATCAAAAACCAAGTGTGACACTCACATGACCAAAGGTGAATAATTATGAAGACCTAACGACCACATCAGAATCAAATTCTGACCTTTTCCACAAACCAAGGTACCCATATTTAAGACCGGAGAATACCCCAAACGCCCTCATCCTTCTCTAGTGCACCCCACTCTAGCAAGATCTACCTCCATAACAACTTTTTATGAGGTTCGTTGTGGTACTATGTTCCATTGTTCCATCACACCACTGATCCTGAGATCACGCGACGACATAAGTCAAATTCAAGTAAGTACCTTATCCTTCTTATTTCCTTTCATTTATAAAATCAAATAAATTGTATAGAATTTATATTTTAGTATATTTCATTTATAGCATTTTTATACATTTAGATTCATATATAAAATTCATGATTTTATTGAATCATTTTGGTGAACCCAAGATTAGAACTATTTTCCCTAGGATCCACTAAAACCCTAATGGCTAAGGATAGCTCTTCTCCTTCTTGAATAATCATGCCTCATGTTAGTGTCAATCCCATTTATGATGAGGAAACCATAATGAGCTCACTGCTCTATATCATGATGTTACTATGTCGGATCATATTCAACAACTCTTAGCTAATGAATGCAATTTTCCTAATAGCTTTGAAAATTCTACTTTTAGCATCATTTTAGATCCGATGAGCTTCACTCATTGTACACCTTGTTATACAGTTAGCCATGATCCTCCTCCTGAAATTTCCAAAGAAAATCTAGATGATACTCTCATTAATTTCATGCTTGGCCTTGATGATAATACACATGTGCATGTTGATTCTCATACTAGTCAGGACACTACTCTAGCTACATCTCATGTTGCTTCTATTTCTAAAAATTCTTCTCATGATACATCACATACTAGTTCGCATTCTCCTTCATACTATGTTGATGATACACTTAATGAATTCTTCTATCGAGTCTCTCTTTGATTTTGATGAAACAATTGATAGTCATGATTCTACTTCTTTGCATATAATGTTGAGTGTGAATCCCCTACTCCATTGTCATCTTCTTTTGAGGTTGTATCTAATAACATGCATGAGTCATCTCCATCTATTACTTCATCTCCTCCTATTACTTTGTCTCCTCCTACCACCACATCTCCATCTTGACGCTTCATCTCCTAGGGATGTTTCGATGCTAGTCCTACTACTTCTATGGATGTTCCATGTCCTTCGTCACCTATTACTCCTTTGGACACCACCTTCTAGTGTGCCCTTAGCATCAAAATCTCCTATGTCTCCTCTTGATATCCCTATGATTACTCATAATGGAAAATTACAACCGCTTAACACATTATTTCCATCCTCTACTATTCCTTCACAAGATATCTTGTCCCTCATGCATGTTGTTGGTCATTTACAAGTCTTAAGTCTAATCTCTCACATTAGAAAGCAAGGCCTATTATGCTTCCATTGATAATAATTCATTACATGGAAATCCTATTCCCAAAAAGATTCATAACTCAACATTTCTAAGGATTTTATTATGCCTACATTTTCATGTTTGATGGTACTGGAAACCCCTACTTACATCTCAAGTATTACCGTATGGCTATAGCTTCATATTATAATGATCGATTATTACTTAAAGCCTTTCGCCACAATCTTACATGGATGACACTCTCTAATGGTATACCCATCTACCATTTGGATCTATTAGCACTTATTGTGAGATGGAAGAATCTTTTTCTTGGTTTCTTCATCATCAACAACGACCCTAGAGTTACATATGATCATCTACCTACTTTACATTAGGGTAAAACAAAACCTATCATGGACTATATTTTGTGATTCAATGCTTACATATGCACCAACTAGTTTTTCAACCTATTGACTTAGAGAAGCAATTTATCTTCTATTGTAGTTTGATTCCTACCTTTAAAACGATTGCAATATGACACATGTGAATCATTCATGCTTTTATGTTATAAGGTCATTGAATTAGAACAAGATCTCCTTTACTACACATGTCATAGATCCTCCTCCTATTACTACTACCACTACATCATCTAGTTCTTCTCCACTCCCATCTATTGAGTGTCCTACAAGTCTCCATCTCCTCCACCTGCAAACAAGTTCAATCTACTCCATCACATAAACATCTTCCATCTCCTACTCCATGTCAAGGCTACACCTTAGACTTCTACACCTACTTCATGAGGACCATTACATTTCTCTCATCACACTAGACCTCATGATGTGTTGCATGCATTGCTTGATAGGCACTTGATTCACCTACCCTTCTAACCAACACCATCCACCACATCGCTTACAACAACAATGTGATAGACCTTATCGTAACTATCATCGTATTAATGGCCATAGGGACAATGAATGTTATGCCCTTCATGATCGCTTGAAACAATTAGAAGACAAGGGCATCATTTATTTTGGTTCTCGCTCATGTGAGCGGTCTATATCTCCTCTCCCTCGTAGGCATGTTGTTACTCTAGTTGAGTTATCTCCTTTTTCTAGTTCTAAGGTCATTTTTCATCCACCAGTGTAGGTTGTTACTCATGCGCGCTCTCCATCGCATCCATCCATCACTGCACCATCTCATCCACCATGTCATGTTATGTTACACATTATCTTCCACAACCCTCAGCATTTACACTTCCCACCACCACTTCACCCATCATTGACATTGCTCCACATGACATTTAGTTTGGATCCTACACTCATGTTGCTTTCATTCCACATGCTTCCACTTCATGCATGGCTTGGTCTTTGGTAGGTGATTTCTATCACCTTACCCCCCGATGATGCACTTGTGTTCTTATGGTTCTTACATGAATGTTGAGGATCTATTACAATAAGAACCTCTCTTCACGCACTTTCTCGATTCATCTAGTGCACATTATCCAATCATTTCCCCTGATGACACACTCTTGCTTTATGGTTCATTCTTGACTATTGAGGGGTCTTATCTAAATGAACCTCATCATCTATACACAGGGGGCATCATTAATCTCCCCCCTCTATCCTCATCATACTAACATGCGATCATCTTATACTCTTACACATTATTCATTTTTAATCACAAATTTATTCATACATACAATTCAACTTTGTGCAATCACATTACATACATCATCTATCATCATACATGCTATATCATCATTTATCTATCTATAATCACATTATTCCACATCAACATTTACCCATCACAAATCAATTCAACAAATGCAAATGATATTCAAACACATCAAGCATCATATATAAGTAACATCAATCACATAAATCATACATCATCATCACATCAATATACATCAAATACACAATGATCATACAACAATGAATCCATCTATATATTTCATTTACAATCATAGTCTACAAAACATCTCATCACTGGGGGAAGGTCCCCTACATCAATACATCAATACAACTCATATCTCATCATCACTATCACTCTTTAGAAATGCCAAAGCCTAGAACTAGAAGCCTCGCCACTAACTCTACACGTCACGGATCATCGTGACCTCTATATCTCTCTACTTTCCTACGCAATAGTGTGTTCTATAGAATGCTCTACAAATTGAATATGTAACTCCAAAAATCATGCATAAATACATCTGAGCTAAAGGACCTCCACCGATGACCTCTCTAGCTCATTGTGTCTCCTCTCGTGCCTCATCTCACTCACTCAAGTAACATGGCACATGTACACATCGCCTGCTATTATCAACTAATCGGCTTGAAAAAATGGGCATGCTCACTCTGCAATATCATCTACATGCTCTAACATGCCTCCACCCATGAGTATATTGATGGGCACATTCCACATCAATGTGTGAATGGATGTGTCCACAATCAATGACCAATATGCATCACTCCAATCCATATACCCATTAGACAAACAATAACAATTACAAACCATGTAATAAATCACAAAACAACCCCATAAAAATACTCGTGCTCTGTTATCGCCATCGCTACTACACTATCGGGGCCATGTGCTTGCCCCTCTAATCCTCCTCCTGGTGGAAATCCCACTACATCTTCCAATACTAGATACAAAATACCCACCGATGTGAGGCCCACCATGCTTGGTATGCCTGTATACCCCTGTCATCATCTCTATCGGCTCTATCGCTGCATCATCGCATTGGCCTCATATGGCCTGGGAGATACTAGTTGTTCTCATGTTGGCCCTAGTCTAGCTCCCACCCTCCTCGGTGCCCTAATGGCTCTCAACCATATATATGGCTCTGGGGGCATGTCTTGGGCCATACCAAACTATCGTGAAACCCACTCAACCTAAAATAACTCGATAACCCTGAAATCGATCCTCTAACCACATCGTCATCATATGCATCGTAACTCTACTGACATCCTTTGGCCATCCTCCATAGTCTCGGTATGGCCTCCATATCATGGCCTCTAGCCCCATGTAATCTATCATCACTCTATAGGCATCATATCCATCCTCCTACCACATACACCTACCCATCTCCCAACAAATATGTCTGGCCTCATCCAATCTCCACAAGATCCACCAATGGCCTCAATATTGTAATATGCTCATAGGCCCATACATGCAACAATGTTATAGCTCCAATACCACCACCATGCTCCTCCTATGTAAATATATATAGATCCCTATAAAGGTGGGCCAACACACATGTGCCCAAGCATACCTAGTAATCTCCTCCTCTATTTGGCGGAGATATCATGCATCTTATATAAGATGCCTATACCACCACCCTCCACTGCAATCGATGACACTATCACCACGACAATAAACTTCTGCAATCGTGGAACCCCGATCTCAAAATAACATCCAGGCTAATATGGGCCTCGGTAGGAACTCTTGAGTCCCCACAAAATACCACCTAGTGGCCCTCATCTGTCTCTGCATATCATCCACTACCATAACATGTACCCTCTCACCAACAATTGGTAATCGCAGTATGTGATACACATCCTCTAGTGTGATTGTCATCTCACTTGTAGGAAACCAAAAGGTGCAAGTGTCTACACACCATCTCTCGCACAAAGTTGTAAGCATAGGCATATTATGGGGCACCTCCCCCATCCTCTCTATGTGTCATAGGCATGACATGGTCCAAAACATCCCACTCATCATCGACAACCCTAATCCAAGAAACATACTCAAATGATGGCCACCTCAAAACTCTCTTGAATGGATATCCCTCTACACACCACAAAACAACACCAAAAACGTGTTAAAACACCATACATATACAAACACATACTCATCTACAACATCAACACACATCAATTTTTACATCTACAACACTATGGACTCAACCCAATGCTTCTGGACACGTGCGCCTAGGAACAAGATAGGGGGCACCCTAGAGAACATGAAACACATGCCCAGGTATGAGCGCTCTTGTCCTAAAGGTCATTAATGCCTTCATCGCTTTTGTCCAAGTCTAAAATGCCGAGAAATTTAAAAACAATTTTTTTCACAAAATTTCATAAAAAACAACTAGTATTAACACATTTTAGAAAAAAATACATGCTTACCAACTCTTCATCATCATACAGTGATGCTACGATATATGTCGCTACCATCTCAAATCGACTTAGTCGTGGTGCTCTAACTTGTGGCATCCTCACACACCCAGAGCTCACAATCACACTCATGCAATAATCAAATGAGTTGCCTATTCACTTTATCACATTACTATTTATAGTAAATTTTCATTATTCACTTTACTATAGTCACCCTTCACACTCATTTTCTCTACTAATCCACACCGCATGATTTCTCTCATATCTTGAGCTTTCTTACTCCGATTTCTATCCCGTTTGTCGACATTATTTTAGAAATTCCACCTACTATCTATATCATACACCTTACACACACAATATTCCTCCTTGACATCATTTTATTCTCAATATACACACACTTTGGCAATATCTCTCACACATTATCCATTACATCATTACACATTTATTTTGGCTCAACGTTCGTTCTCATTATCACTTCCCCTTTCATCGAAAGTGGGGGCATATAATTGGGGTCATCTTATAATTCCCCTAGAATCACTACGTGATCAATATACATTATAATTTTTCATTATCAAAAATTCACTCATACACCATACGACATTTCACATCATTTTCTAGTGAATCCCCCTAATGACCTAACCTAGGGAAACAATCGTAAAATATCTCTATGAGTAACCTATCAATCAATCACATATATTTAAATCTCTACAATAATCAAAATCACATCAACCAATCAACATGAACACAACACATTTATCCTCCAGATGACCTAACTTGGGAGTTATATCACCACTTTCCCAGATGACCTAACATGGGAAGTTATTCTACATTTTGTGATTTCTTCCAGATGACCTAACATGGAAGCCACACATACACATATTATGGTGACACCCTTGGAGTGGGGGTAATGAGATGTCATTGCCTTTCCTATACTACTCCTATATGGGTCAACATGTTTGATCAAAAATATGGATCCAAAATCACAAAATTTGATTTATGTCCATTTGTAGTGGCTAGATATTTTGAGGATGTAGTTAAAGGTTGGAGAGACACTAGAATTCTCTCCCTACACTCTTCCTAGCGGTAGGATGCCCAAATCCCCATTTCTCACACATACACATGTGCAACCGGGTTGGGAATTGATCACTCCCTTCCCCATCACATCTCCATCAATAAATATCAAAAACTCAATCATTCAACACCACAATCATCAAATCCTCTTAGCACTCTTCATGAAGGTCTCATGTCTCTCATTACCACATGGATCAACACGTTGATCCATGGTTCATCACGCTATATGTTTTTCTCGGCATGCATTTCTACTACACTCTTCACGTACTTCAATGACATGGGATTCTCTGGACTTTTTAGGTATGCATCTCTATCTACTTTATGTTACCAAGATTTCACTCACCAACATAAAGTGGGGGAAAATGTAGACATAAAATCACACACTTAACACTATTATTATACCACTAAGTATGTTGTTTTATATATGGATCTTGCGTAAGGAAAGTATTCATTGATGACCCATCTTGTAGTCCATTCGTTTTTCTTGTTGGTCTTCATTGTTTGTTGTCTTGCACATTCATCACTCATACACACATTTCTAGTCAGTATTTTAGGGATCCAATATACTAGTTATCACTCATTTTTGTTCACTTCTCTATGGAAACTAGCACCTGGGCTGATGTGACTGCACTGCTGCGCTCTTGTCCATTCTAGGTGCCATTGTCCTCTTTGTGTTTTATCTTATTTTTGACATTTGAGGTCGGTCTTTTTGGTTTTCCCTCCCATCTCCCGAGGTACTAGTTGTCATTTCGGGTCATTAGTGTTGAAATTCAAACAAGATATCCCTATATAAACACAACATACATACCATTATGGGAAGACTATTCTTATTAAGGGCTAGCTATCTACATAGAGCAAGGGACTACATTTGGGCTATTAATCTTGCATACACACTACATAGGAAGGGGATTTCATTCTATTCCATCCACCATTTGCATTTTTATCTAGTTATTTCCCCCTATCTTGGCATCATTGGCGCGAGGGAGACCTAGGAGAACTTTTTGCACACACAAACACACATAACTACATTGGGTCTGAGATGTAGTGTAATACTCAGTTGTAAGACCACCATTTTGGCATCTGAGGACAATACTCGACCCTCATTTTGCATCTTTCTTTTTAGGGTTTGATGATTTGTATGGGGTTTTGCAGGTGATTCTTCATTGCAGGTTTACGATGACATTAGTGAACCAAGTGCGACACTCACGCGATCAAAGGTGAATAATTACGAAGATGATATTAGAATCAGATTTCGACCTTTTCTTATGCATACAGGGCACCCAAATTTTAGACTAAAATGCCCCATGCGCCCTCATCCTTCTCTTGGTGCCCCAATCTGCCATATCTAGCTCGCTACAATTTTTCGAGGTTCGTTGAGGCATATGTTAGGTTGTTTCATCACACTGCTCGGTCCCAGATCACTGTGAGGTAAGTCAAGGTAAGTACATTATCCCTCTTATTTCCTTTTATTTATAAAATCAAATAAATTGTCTAGCATTCATATTTAGGTATATTTCATTTATACCATTTCTATACACTTAGATTCATATATTAAATTCTAATTTTATTGAATCGCCTCTAATAACTTGTAATACTAAAATATTCAAGAAAAGAAGCAAAAACTATTATATGGTCTCAAGTGCACAAAGAGTTAAGGGGTTGGAATCAGGGGGTGTGATTTTATAGTTTTTGAGTGCATAGAAGGTTGTGAAACATATGGGTGCAATGTACTTAGAAGGGTAAGTTTATAAGGGTCCATAGTGCATTGGGTGTACAAATGGGTAGGTGGGGTATATAAAATAAAATGCGAGCGGATGATGGTTAATAAATGAGTGATGAGGTGCCTTTTATCACCTTTTTGTGGGATTTTATATTTTATATTTACTTTTGTGGGATTATAATTTTTATTTGGGATTATTATGTTAAAATGTTTTTTAATATTGTTAGTATAGGAAACTATGTGCAAGGTGTGTTTTCTAGTGTCTACATCGTGACTATTTGATTTATACAACTTAAGGTCTTTGCTTGTGTTATGATTGGGTGTCACATATTCATGGATTCATGCCTATTTTGCATGTATGCACTCATTTCTATGATGGTGCACATTGTTCCTTCCGCGCAATTATCTCATGACATCATGGGTGTCCCATGTTTGCATCTTTATGTCTATATATGACTATGCTTCTACTGTTACCACTTTCTGACTAGACATTGTTATTTTTATTACTCTATTATTGCTAGCTTACTTTGATTATCACACTAATTTTTTTTACGACTTCTAACATGTTTACTATGTTGATTCTATACGTGTTTTACAATGGAGCGAGGACATGAATGCTATTTTTCTTTGTTGTACTATTTCCTTTACAAATGTATTCTTGTTTTTATTTGTTGCATGTTGATTTCTCTCCACACCATGGTTTCCACCATGCGCAATCCCTTTGCAGGTATATATTCTCAAAAGTGGCCACCAATTGAGCCCTTTATATGATATTACATAGATTATCAAACATATGGTACACACGGGTACACCTATATTCTTTTGAGTCAATGCTTAAATGATTTATCACATGCACATTAAAAGTGGGGGTGTTTAACATGATATTTATACAAATACATACATATTATAGGATATAGGAACAATTTTTCACAAGGCTTAGATCCTCATAAAAGGTCACAAACACCGAAATGAAATGTGGTAGAATTTAAACAATGTCAAAACTTTAAAGTACAACCATGATTGTGGTAGGGTCTTGACCATTTTATATGTTCTTGGACATAGGGTTTCACTCAAGATTTAATTTCTACGTATTGATATACTACATTGTTATCCCTCTATCTTGTTGTCAAGAGATATAATGACACCCCTAGGAGTTGATTAGCTATTCACACTTGCACAAGAACCTAAGAGAACTACATGAGGCTTGATCCCATTATAAGAGTAATGTCTTTGGAACACTTGGATTAGTTCAGCATATGGGAATTTGGTCGCCAAGGGTAGTCCTACGTCAAACACACATATATTTTCTCCTTTTTTGTTAATTCTCCGATGAAGGGTTATCTAGGTTGCTCAAGTTTGTACATTTTTATAGGTTATTACAAGTCATCCCAAAGCTGTATGCGAGTGAGAAAAAAATGCAATGAGAATCATTTCCAAACAAGAAAATCAAAAAGAAGATGCATATCCATATTATAAAAGGGTCCAAACTCATACTAATATGGGTCAAAACTATACAATTTTATCCTAGACTATACATGTGTTCAGACGGTCCCGGCCCTACTCGAGTTTTCAATCCCAAAATCTCCATTACAAAATCTATAAGTTTCAAATCCTCCCGCTTCACTATCCTACATGTGTAGATCATTTTTGAATATATAATATTATATCTCCTCTTGTGTTTTGAGCAAGTACTTATCGTTTATCAATCATTTTAAGTTTCAATGCATTATTTTGGTCATGTATAATTGATGTTGGAAGTTAATTAGATTATAATAGTTTACCTATTACAATTATTTACATCCTTCTTATTGTTGTTCATTCTCATAACATAGATATTAATTAGGGTGTTAAAAAAATCTATAATGAAATGTAATGGGAAATAAGGTTTTGTTGTCCTGTGTTTTGCAAGGGAAAAATTCAACTTGAAAACAGGACAACTATACCTTAGTGTCAAAAATTTCATTGTAAACCTTCCTAGACACCCCTCTAGGTCAGTCCATCCCCTATGTCAAACCTATCCCCATTCATTCAGTTTATAATTTTTGGTCTCACCCTTACCCATGTGTTGAAAAGAGGAAAACAAGTTCAAAGGATTCTTTGGATACAATGTCTTTCAAGGCGGATCTTTCGAGAAGACTTAGGAATGGCTATTTTTAGCCTTTCTAAGGCTGGTGCATATTCTCCGGAGCTGATTTCAAGTCCTAAATTCACCAATAAATTGTATTCATGAGCCAAGATCATTGTGCAAGTGATTTAGGAAGATTTAGGGAATATTTGGAGATTTAGGAGCAAGTTTAGCAAAAGCGGGTTTTTGAGGCCAAAGGAGCTTACATTGTGAAAAAGCACCTGAGCTTCGGGAGAGGATTCCGAGAGCTTCAAAATGAGTTGGACGTCAAACAAAATATCAATAGAAATATGATTTAATTCCCTACATGGTGATAATCTCAATTTTTCACGACCATGCATTTCTCTCCACAACTCATTCTTCACAGGCACAATCAAGCGGTCCTGATAAAAAAAGGCCATTTTTAATGATGTTTAAAGTTGAATCATACCTTTATACCCATCCCATTTTTCTCCAATTTCTATTCTAGTCAAAATCATATAAATAAGTTCCCAAAAATTCATCCAGAACTCCGACAATGTCATTTTCAAGCTCCTCTCCAAGGTACAAGCTTTGTCCTTGCTTGCTTTTTTCAATGACACATGTCACCATGAGGCTAATGCACACTTTTTGTGTTCATATGTCCCTTTCAAGGGGAAAATGGGGGAAGAAAAATTATCCCCCACCTTAAGCCTCATGGACCCATCATATGACCCCGAGAGGCCTCCGATAAGCACCTTTTGCCAAATTTCTAGCCCCCGCTCCAAATCACGCATGCTTGACACTTGTCATCACTAGGCTAATGAATTTTTTTTGTGTCCATCCTTCTATTTCTAAGGGGACAAGGGGTACAAGAAAATGTGCCCTCCCCCTTAATTTCACAGTTTTTCATATGACCTAGTCTAAACCCCGCGAGGAGAAGGGAGTCAAAATAGGTACACAATCTTCAACGGATGATTCAGAGCTTTGCAAGTAGTTATGAGGAAACAAATAACTCATTAGAAATATAATAGGATCCTCTACAAGTTGGAACATTCAATTTTTTCACAATCCCTTGGTGCTTCTCAAGGGAGCTCATTTTTGCGGGTACACTCTGTGATTCCAAGGAAGAAGGTCATTTTGAAGGGGTTGCAGGAAGAAAAATACCTTGAGACCCATCTCATTATTCTCCAAATGATGTTTTCAGTCAAAATAATATAAATAAGTTCCCAAAAATACCTTCGGGAGCTCCGACAACTTCATTTTCAAGCTCTCTCTCAAGAATGCTCTCATCGGTTAGAAAGTTTTTTCTAGTGGCACTTGTCACCGTGGTGCTAGGGTGCACTTTTAGTGTCCCTTTGTACCTTTCCAAGGGGACATGGGGAAAATAAATTGTACCCCCATACCTTAGACCTCATGGACACACCACATGACCATGGGAGGCTTCGATAAGCACTTTTTGCCAATTTTTAAGCCCCTCTCCAAGCCACGCATGCCTCCACTTGTCACCATGGGGCTAAGGCACAATTTTTGTGTCCCTTCATCCCTTTCCAAGGGCATAAGGGGGAAAAAATGCACCCCCTTCCTCTCTCTTCCTCATGCTTATAAAACCCAACACTTAGCCATTTTTTCATTCTCCCCCACATTGCTTCATTTCTACCCGGAACTTTGGCAAAAATTTTCCAAAATTATTCACCTCCATTTTCCCACTTGCATTCATTCCTCCATGTTCCCATGATCATGGAAAGGAGAAAATTTCATAAAAAATTCAATTTTTAAAGACTCCATGTCATTTTTTGCCAGATTGACTCCATAGCCCGCGAAGGAAAAATCTTCTTATCTTACAAACCGATGCATAGATTGAGGTGGGATTTTTGCATTCTTCATCATTCCAAGCACCCTTAAAACCCAAGTGATAGAATTGACATGCATTTACTAGATTTTTTACAACGAACAAACCCTGAATTCATACCCTCATTTTGTAAATTTTATTTTTCGTTGTCTAGAGATCAAATTGAGCTAAACAATTATATGTGAGATAAAGAGAAAAAACTCATATTAAAAAATTTGGCTCCATCAAAATACGAGGTTAAAAAATCCACTTTCCAAAAATAGTAAGTCTCTACATGAGCACTTACTATAAATACTAAATTCTCAATGGAGGGAAAATTATTCAAAGGCGGTATGCACAGGAACAACCATTAGAACAATGAGGTGGTCGGAAGTGAAAAAGTGAAAATAACAATTTACTAAAAATAGTAAATTCACATTCAAAGTGCAGAAAGTGGCATTGAGCTTAGTGTTCATCCATATTTATGCTTTCCGACATCATTATAGGGTTCTCAAGTGATGGAATTACTCTGGAAAGGTAATTCATCCTTCACAAAAGACTGGAGACATCACTTTGGTTACAATTATGCACAAGGGTGAAAAAAATATCAAAGGCACAAAAGGTAAAGTTTGCAATCTTGCAGCAAAATGTGCATAATAGGGATGCAAGTGTCAGGAAACTTGAATATCATGAATGAAAATTGTGAAATCCTAAGGAACAAGAGAGTGATCATCATTCTCATTGCGAGATTGGGAATGCATCATCATGGGCGAGGTTGGTGTTCATCTCAAGATCACTTTGAGAGATCTTGAAACAATGTTTCTAAACACTCATTGGTAGTCCGAGGGTGTGCGTGTATCATACAAGGGGTAGATTGTGATCATCATTAGCAAAGGAATTTTTTTTAGGAGTCCAAAGGAGCAAAATTTCATCAAGCAGAACATAACAATGTCACAGAGGGTCATCAAAGGCTAGTTTCCATCTTCAACTCTTTCAATTTAGATCTTCATCGAAGGTGGAGACATCTTCAGTCATGCTTTGGAAGCACTTCTTCTTTCTTCTCCTCTCTCATTCTTTCTCCTCTTCTCTCCCCCTTTCTAATTCTTCGTTGTGAGTAATCATGACATTTTTCTTATTCATTTAAATGTGACTATAGTCAATATTGTAATAAGTCACCCTTAATTAATAAAAGGGGACTTAATTTCATCCCTAGGGATTCAAAAAGTCACATGTTGTGGAGGACAATCAAAAGGTCATGTGGGGGTAGGCAAAGAGTCATTCCAAATTCTATAAATTGTAATGACTTCCCCATTCTTAAGGGTTGTCAATTTTGTATGCTCAAGGAGAGATTACTACTTGAAGTGAAGCAAAAGAGATAGAAAATTTTCCTCTATTCTCTAGATCTCTATGTTCTTCCATTTCTCATTGTGTATAATTTTGCCAAAACATCAACGATGAAAAAGGAGTTTCTTGTCTTTTTGATGTGAGAATTACCAAAACTTTGTGTTCTAATTCTATTTTTTCTTATTGCTAGTAACAAAATTGTTTAACATCTATATATGTGTGTGTTGAAGTACTCTAATTAATGTCTGTAGGAATATGATTTTCTACCTGAGATATTAATCCCCTTTCCTTTTTCCCACTCCCTTTCCTACTTCCTCAACAAATTCCTCCCTTGCAAGCAATTGCAAGCTTTTGCCGCAAGTTCAGTGGAGTGTTCCTATTGGATCCTTGACCTTTAGGCCACCACAAATTTCAATTTCACGCATGCATACTAAATGGAGTTGCACCATTCAAACAGAGGGACCTAGAGTCTCAAAGCGTTGGCGGATATGCACCAATTTTTCTACCTGCCAAATTTTCTCGCCAACAAGGTTCTATGTAATATTTCATGTGAATGTATGAATTTTTATTGATAATGTGTAGTTATATGTTGTGTGCTTGGATTAACATCCATCTTTTGTAGGCATTCATGCAATTGTGCCCTTCATGTCACTCTATAAAATTAA